>JAPDVU010000003.1:204331972-205651972 GCA_026230045.1 Corynorhinus townsendii | reverse complement strand
TAATTGGCTGCTATATTAACATGTAAAGTGGAATTGTTGGCCAATTCTCTTTCATTTCAGAAGGTTGTTTCTTGAAAGTATTGTGATTGTCCTCCTAGATTAGCCCCTTTAAATAAAAAAAAAAATTTTTTTTTGAGTCATGACCTTTACAGGATTCAAATTTATTTCAGTGAATTTAATGAGATTTGATTAGACCAAGGGATTGTTCAAAAATAGAGCTTTACTCCAGATTTATTCCATTCTTGCCCTTCAGAGCAATACCTTTTTTGTTCTTTAAGAAATAACTTAGTAATTCAATATCAAATCTAATCAAGTTCAGTACTACTTCGTTATTCATAAATGTATCCCTCTGGCTCCCGTGAGTATATTTCAGATACTAATAGCATAACATCTGAGCATCTTATTTCCTCTTTTGGGAGATGAATGCACCAGGTGTATAGGATCGGAGACTAGGACTGAAGCATTTGGCCATCAGTCATTCCTTTTGGAAAGCTGTTATCTTGATAATTTTAGCAATTATTTTGTACCTTTCACAGAAACACTTGTGTCGACTCCAGCCAGTGCTGCCTCCTTCAGCAATGAGGGAATCATAGCCCAATGGTATGCACTGAACAGTTGTTTTGAAAACTGTATTGGGACAGTGCTATTGTATTGGAATATTAATTTTATCGAATTTGAATTAGTACTTTCTCTACTTTTGGTTTCTACATTGTATTGATATCAGTATATTTTGTTTTCTAAAGTGTTTTTCTTCAAAATATATTTTTATTGATTTCAGAGAGAGGAAGGGAGAGGGAGAGAGAGAAACATCAATGATGAAAGAGAGTCATTGACTGGTTGTGTGTGTGGGGAGGGGGTGTGGAAGGGGGGAAGGATTTGAGCCCACAACCTGGGCATGTGCCCTGACTGGGAATCAAACCATGACTTCCAGGTTCATGGGTCAACACTCAACCACTGAGCAACACTGGCCAGGCTAAAGTATTTTTTAAGTTTACATTTACTTGGCCTTCCTCTTCTTGTTTGCTTCTTTACCTTTCTTCTGCATTCTCTTCCTTCTCTCTTTTTCTCATTTCTTATTAATCTGTGGATACTCCTCACCTTGAGGTTCTATTTATGTTCACGTTGATAATGACCATGCAAAATGTGTGCTTATAAAGGACAGTGCAACTTTCCTTCTAACATTTCCTTTGGCTTTTAGAAATGTAATTTTATATGAAATACATAATATTTATATAATTTTATATAATAATTAGGGCAATTGTTGCAGAAAACTTTCTGAACAAGTTCAGTTTTGTGGCAGGAAACCTCTGTATGAAACCCTTGCTCAGCAGACACTGGAGGAAACTGAGAGTAGGCAGTGTCATGGCAATGTATCCCCAGAGGGGGCTGGCATGGAACTAACGGAAAGGGGATTCTCAGGTTCTCTGAAGATACAGAGGTCAAGGTGGAGAAACCAAGTTCACTTAGAGGGGGAGCAGAAACAGGCCCAACGGACTGGCGTATGCACTCAGCAGCAATGGAGAATTTAGGAGTGCAGCCTGGAGGACTCTGGGCAGGGGACTTTCAGAGAGTCGGGGCCACTGGGATCCTTACAGTTGCCAATGGCCTTGTTCCCTATCTTCTCACGCTGCCTCTAGTCTGTTTTATTCCATACGATCTCCACATTGGGGCCACATTTTTAAAAAAATTATCTTTATTGTTGAAAGTATTATAGATGTCCAGTTTGGGGTGTGTGGGAGGCAACCAATATGTCTCTTCTCTCTCTCTCTCTCCCTCTCTCTCTCTCTCTCTCTCTCTCTCTCTCTCTCTCTCTCTCTCTCTCTCTCTCTCTCCTCCTTTCTCCCTTCCGCTTTTTCTAAAAATCAATGGAAAATATCTTCAGGAGAGGATTAAAAAAGAAAACAACAACAACAAAACTTAATGGAATGTTGCATACAGTAAATGGGCTTCTTAAGATTGTCTTAAAAACAGTTTTCCTGCACCCTGCTTAGCAGTTGGCTATGCATTTTTAGTTTTTGCTGCTGTCAATCACTGGTATGTGCCAGAACCTTTTGCTGTATCCAGGTAACTTGCAATCTGCTGTGTGTTGGAGGTCAGATTATCTTGGTAGCATTTTGTATTATATATGAGTCTCCAGGCTTTAAGCGAAGAGTGCATACTCCTATCTAAGAAGAGCACAAGGCGACTGGTATCAGGCTCTTAGCTTCCTTGTTTTGAAATCACAGAGACCTGTGCCTAGATGTTTATGGTTCCAGAGAGCTGCATGTTTCAATGTTAAAGTGATTGTATTGAGAGAACAATATATTTTTTCCGAGTCAGTGAAAGGAGGATTTGGTTAGGTAGTATTTTAGAAATAGACCTGGGTTGAGATTCATTGAAATACCATTCCCAGGCTAGCTATAGACATAAACAACCATTCCACATAATCCTTGGTTGTAGGGCAGAGTAGCAAAGTTATCTTTTAAAAATATCTTTGTGAACAAAGTCAGATTAGACCAGAGTTCAACTCACATTCTTTATCAGAAGTTTTCTAGGGTCAACTGATGATTATAAGTTATTTCTCTTAACTTGAATCTCATGTAATAAGATATATTTCATTAGTTAATTCATCAAACCATTGAATCATCCATCCATTCATCCACTTATCTATTCATTCATCATTCTCCACTCACCCATTAATTCAACCATTTCTTCTCCTACTCATCTCTGCATTCGTCCATTTATCTATCTGGTAAGTATTGTGCAAGCATCTACCTAGTATAAGACATTCTTAGTTACTGAGAAGATTAAAAAAATAAACAGGACAGTCTCTCTTCTCAAAGTGCTTAAAGGTTACTGTTGGTCTCCTAGATCATTAAAATTGGGACCTGGACACAGATAAGGAGAGTCAAGGTAGAAGACAGAGCATGAATGATGCCAGGTAGCTGGAAAGGGGTGAAGCATGGTGGGAACAGAGAAGTGTGTGTAAGGGAAGCTGAGAGTGTGTCCAGGGGGGGGAATGGTGGTTTAGATAAAGGGGCAGAATGTCTTAAATGCCAAACAAGGGAGTATGGAGAATCTTTGGTGATTTCTGAGCAGGGAACATACATGCAGATTAACTATTCTTTAGGAAGATTAATCCAGGTCAATTTGGGATATGTATTGGAGTAGAGAGACAAGAGGCAGAGAGACTGGTTAGTGCTTCAAGATAATTATGTTTACCCTGCTTTGGGTCACTTACAATACATGGACTGTGCCACAGCTAAGTTAGGGGACTTTCCCATTTAAATGACTCAGCAACTGGTCATATTTCAGGGAGAGGAGAGAAGTTGTGTTTATGTTACTCTTTGTGGTTTACGTTCAGTACTGACTTTCTCCTAAACGTCAAGGAGGGTGATTTGTATATCCCAAAGAACTCTTTTTGAGCTGGGACATTCAGGTAGTGTTTATTGTAGTGACTTATGAAGGCTTAGGGGGAAGACACATTATCGAAGTCCAAGTCTGAGTGTAGGGGGAAGGAGAGGCCCTTTCTCTAGGAAAATTACATCAACGTTAGCAACCAGCCCTTTGCCTTTGCACATACTTGTTGTAGTATCTTTTGTGTAACTACTGTGGAAACAAATATTTGACTCATTAATGATGTAGCTTGTTCCGAAACACAGTGCTGGGGTATGGAAAGCTAAAACGGAGGTGTAGAATTCTAACTCAATTCTCAAGGTCACAATTTGAAAGGGAACAAAATCAGAATCATGCAAAGTATGGAACAGTGGATTCTTTTCACAGAGTGGACAGAGTGTTTGCAAAGGTCTAACTTCAGGGGGAAAAATCTTCGCTCTCTTGGAAGCAAGCTCTATTTTAACTGTCCTTATATAGTAGTAAACATAGCACATATATGAGTAAACTCCCTTTTTGGGGGGGAGAGTGGGCTGCTTTAAGACTTTTATCAGTCTCAAGAGAATGTCTTGTTCCAATACCGGTAGAGGTATCATCCCTGCATAGCCTCGCTGACAACAACCAACCTGAAACTTCATTGCAGAAGCGTTCTCTGGCTGTTACAGGATTTCTCGTCCCCCAAGAAAATGTGCCCGTTTCCCAGTAGGTTGAGCTCTGCCCAGTGATGCATGCCGCCCACTCCACTCCATCCCCTGTAATGCACTAAACTCTTTGGTTCTTAGAATGTTCTCTCAGGTTTTTGTTCTTACCAGCTCTTCAGATTAACCGCAAAACTCTGGGAGTCAAAACTTTTTTCTACAACGTTTTTATATCAACTTCTGTATTATTTTATATAACTTGGTATGCCCAAATGAATAATGTACATTTTATTTATAATGAAAACCAGAACCCAATGGCACCCTACCACCCACATGCACACACACACTCAGTTGCAAAAGGCCAATAGGAAACACTTTGAAACCAAGAGAAGAGTGTTTCGGTCATTACTGCTCAATCATGGGGCCCACTGGAGAAGAATAGGGGGGCCTACAGAAGAAGGCAAAAGGGTTTTCTCTTCCTGAAAACAGGGGGAGAAATGAATAAAATTTGGCACATTCTCAGTGTAGCAGCTGTGCTTGTCTCCACAAGAAAACACCACCAAGCAGTTGGTGAATTCATGTTAAATAATTGCTCTTCACGTAAGGTGACTATTGTATTCTGTCCCTCGTTATGACTCTCTTGTGGTCTGATTCTCAGCGCATTAAATTCTGTTCAAAACCAAATTAAATTCTGAAAGCATATGTTACTGTACAGCATGAGTCACGACTGTCATGATATTGGGCAGATCATTTGGCAGCTGTCTTAAAAATAAAACAGCAAAGGACTATGTCTCTTCAATGCTTCTCATGTGTCAGAGGCTGTAGTAAGTGATTTATGGGCCAGTGTTAGGGGAGTGTGGTGGGAGAGGCATGAGCTTTGTATTCAGGGGGTCTGGTATTTGAATTGGAGACCTCATGTCTTAAGACATATGAGAGCTGAGCTGACTAGTGGAGGACCTGCTTCACTGTAGAGAATGCAGGCAATAGTCCCTTTGGCTGAGCCTCCTGGGGGGCTGACTTTGGGGGGCTAGGTTCCTGGAGAGTGCTGGGAGAAGGGGAGGCCATGAAGAACAGGCTGCTCAATGGCTCTGATATCTCAGTCTGTGGCTTTCTCCCAGGGTTGAGTGGTTTGAGGAACAGGTGAGCTGATGTGAATGTGTAGTTATATATAATATATTTGTTTCATCAACTTGACCAGAATCCACAGGAAAAGAAAGGGGTCCCTGATACTCAGGAGTTTTCAGATATGCATGCTTGAATTGAGAATTTCAACAAGTTACTCCCGTCTATCTTTATTTTTTTATTACTTCTTTTGATTCCCATGAGGTACCCTCCATCCCCACCCTCTTGGAGAGTCTCTTGGGGCTGCCTAACTCTTTGACCAAAGTAGGCATATTCAGCACCACCTTTATAACCATATCATCACTGCGCCCAAGGCCATCTTCACTGATGGCCATGCAGTCCTCTCGTGGCTGTAGCCAAGTACATACAACCCTATTTTGCTTCTGTGATTGAAATCATGCAACAATCATTTGCTTAAGTCCATGATATCATATAGACCTGTTTGATGTTAAACTGACATTCATAGGTTTCCACTGTCCTCTTATATTTGGTTCTAATGTTTGGTGAAGGCTGGCTTTTCCTCAGAATAATCATAAAGGCAGTGTTTATTAAAGTACATTTCATTTTCAAAATTGAACTGTTAAAGTGTGTATAAATTTTTTGGGGGGAGGGGCACCCTATATATTATTGTGTTACTTACTTACCACTTGGATTCTCTGGGATCTACTGCTTCAGATTGTGATTAAGAGTTACTAACTCAGGAGCCTCAAAATTAAGGCTTCTTTTAGTCTAGGTTTTCCATTTTTGCTTATGAAAGGATTGTCTCTCTGGAAATGGATGGCTGCAGGAAACTGAGTTGAAGTCTCTGCAATTCTTCAACTACAGACTGGATGACTGGGGGGAGAGGGTTAAGAAGGTGGGTATTCAGTTGTCGGCTCTTTAAAATGTCCTCTGAGTCTGAGATTCTAAGATTCTCCTTACAGTGTCACTTAAGAGTACAATTTCCTAAACATGAAATGTCTCAGGAAGTAAGTTCCATGTCTGGGACTCATTTGTAATTAAACATTCAAGACTCTAAATAGCATTTGGGTTAATTAACTTTGTCTGGTTTCATGAAACACATTCAGTACTTCTGACCATGTTACTGCATTTGCTCATAAAAACGCTGTTAGTAGACTTGTGAAAATTATGAAATCTGGAAAATAAGGATCCCTAAATAAATACTTAATATTTTTAAAGTCAAAGAGCTCCCAAATCCCAAATGTATAACCAGATATCATATGTTTTTGATAGAAAAAAAAATCTTATTCATCTGAATATCTTCAAAAAAAAGAATCTATATGAAGGCTGAAAATGTAAGATAGCCTCAGACAAGGAATTTCAGAAGTGCACATCGGTCCATTTCTGGCAACAATGAATGCTAAGTAGATTTTCAAGTTTTTTTATGGGTATCAAAGTAATGTTCTTATTGAACCTTAAAAGCCATAGTGAGCCTCTCTTGTGTCCTATCTTCCCCTCGCAATGCTGTAAATCTAACTTCTGCCTGTCTTATTGTTCAGAAAAAAGCAGCCATATTGTGCTGATTGCTATTAAATTAAAGCATAAAGGGTGAGACACAAATGTGGAAGCCCATCCTACCAGCAGGGATACCACTATCTTTTATTTGGCATTTTGGGAGGGTCAGAAAGTCATGACAGGCATCTGACCTCTGATAACCTCTTTGGTGCTTCTGTATGCAGTTTTGG
The DNA here is from genome assembly GCA_026230045.1 of Corynorhinus townsendii. Taxonomy (NCBI): domain Eukaryota; kingdom Metazoa; phylum Chordata; class Mammalia; order Chiroptera; family Vespertilionidae; genus Corynorhinus; species Corynorhinus townsendii. Next base: position 205,645,155 of record JAPDVU010000003.1, on the reverse strand, counting down.
GGGGAAGAACTTAATTAAATACAATTGAATTTCCCTGCTAACATTGGCACTGAAAGGCCTCCTTTTAGATGGCTTGGTGTTTGCTGGTGAGGAACAAACAAAGATGCTTCTTTTGTTCCTCAAAGAAAAGTTAGCATATGTTAGTTAAGGATTTGTGATTTCTTTTGACCAGACTGGCGGGTTCCTAAAAATTCAATGAGTCTTCTGAAATAGTAACCACAATAAAAGATGAAACATATGATTAACTAAAACCACAGCTCTTCTTTATCCTGATAATTATTATTAAAGCTAATATTTTTAAGAGTTTACCATATTTATTTATAATAAAAATTATAATCATAGAGTTTTAATGAAGTTACACAAAATATACACAAAAAACATACACACAAAATATAACCTGTCCACTTCCTGGATTCTCTAGTTACCAGAGGAAGAGAAGAACCATCAGCAGATATATTTTTAATATGTTAGGAATTTGTTGCAACAGGTGTTGACAAAGAATATACAGTTTTAGTTTATAAATAACTTATTGTGAATATTGATTGTTGATAAGAAGTTCATCTTTAAGTTCTGACTTCAATAAAAAGCAATAATTACATAAATATAAGGGTTAGAAATCCATTTTCCCATCATTATTCTTGGGCTTCTGAAATTGGTGGCTGACCACTAGAAATTGAGGAATCAATTTTATAATCATGACATACAGAAAAAATAAGTTATTTTATTCAAGGTTGAGTCTTAATGCTTATTTTAGGAGGAATCAGGAATCAATGAAACTTTTAATCCTAGATGATTTTGCTTTACTTGAAGAGAGGATTAGATAAGGAGTTGATGCTTTTGAATTTCAAGTTGACTATTGTGTGTGTTCAGCCTGCTTCCTCACCTCCACACCCTCTTCCCCTGTTTCTAAGCTTTCCCAGGTCTCTCTAATTACGTAGGGGGAAACAGTCAACACTTGACCACACTGCCCCGTCTGGCTTCGGTGCCATCTCTTGTTTTCTACTCATTGGTTAAACTCCTAAAAGTAGTATGTACCCGTAGCCTTCATTTCCACATCACTATTTTTTCCAGAATCTAGTTTTTTTGTTCACCCCTATGACATGGACTATGTACCCCAGTTGAAGTCACCAACCTCAGGGCCACCGTGTGGTTGGAACATGTACCCTACATTAGGGCTCCAGGCAAAGGGGATGAGTGGAGGCTGAAGTCCAGATGCATTTGCTGGTCAGACCAAGCCTTGTCGTGGGGCTGTATCTGTCCAGAGGGGCTGGATTTCTTTGTACTTTGCCCGAAGGCTTCACAGGCTGACCTGTTGCTTCCCTTGGTCCAATCTCAGCATTTACTGTCGGATCTTACTCCTTAAAATCTAGAACTTTTAAAAGATAAAAATTAAGCATGTGATCAATAGTGAAACCATTCGTGTGTTTTTTAAGGGTCCCAAATCCTTTGTCAACTAGAGTCTGAACAAGGATGATTTCCTCATCCCAATTACCATGGGATTGGGATGAATTATTTTTTGGTTTATTAAGTAAAATGCTAGTTGAGAAAAGAAAAGAGTCAAGGCTGGAATCCTTATGGAAAAAGCAGTATCGGTCTCTTATCAGATCACTCACTGCCTCCCACCCCACAATCTAGTCATACTGAAATGCTTATTGGAGACCCCAGAACAAAGTGAACGAACACAGGCTTTCCAACCAGGCAGATTCATGCTGGACTCTCAACTCCACCGCTTAGTGACTTTGCATTGGGTTGTCATTAAATTCTCTGGGCTTCAGATTTCTCATCTACAAAATAATGATGAAAATGTTGCCTTTGGAGGAGCATTAAGGGAATTCTGGCTGGGACGCAGCTACTAGTTTACATGGGGTCAGAATGTTCTTCCAGTGTTGACATTTTCTCATGCAGATTCTCTGCTAATGACACTCTTACCTCTTTTTCTTCAATTTATTTTGCTGCTGCTTCAATATTTGCCTCAGCTTACATCTCTTCCAAGAAGTGTTTCCTGATACCTCTAACTTGGCTAAACATTCTTCTCCTGAACTCTGAATTAGGAGCACCCTTTTAACCCAGTTTTTATCCTGCTAGGTTGTAACTGTGCTGGGGGAGCATTAAGGGGATTATGCCTCATTTATTTTTACCTTCTCAGTGCTTAATATAGTGATGGCATATCAATAATTATTTGGGAAATTGATTTCTCGATTTCAACAACTGGAGACGTGGACAAAGAGTTATGGCAGCTGGGAAGCACATATTAAGGAGCCGTTGTGACTAACCACTTTCCTTATATATTTCATTTCTAATGGGTAATTCATTCCTCTGTTGCTTCATTCCTGGCCCATTACACTTTCCAGGTTTTTTCACGGAGAGAAACTGATCTGGTCCTAATGCTACAACTGTTCAAAACCAGCTACCTGCTATAAAGATGAGTGGATCCGTATCTTGCTATAGGAAATCAACATTGCCTGGGAACTTGTTAACAAAGCAAAATCTCTGCCCAACTGATGTGGCTCAGTGGTTGAGCATCGACCTGTGAACCAGGAGGACATGGTTTGATTCCTGGTCAGGGCACATGCCCGGGTTGCAGGCTCCATTCCCATCAATGAGAGCGTGCAGGAGACAGCACATCAATGATTCTCTCTCATTAATGTTTCTATCTCCCTCTCCCTCTCTGAAATAAATTAAAAATATATTTAAAAAAAAGGAGAATCTCAGGCCCCATGGTAGACCTCCTCAACCAGGATCTGCATTTTAATTGGTTTCCAAATGATGTGAATGCACTGTAAAATGTAAGAAGCACTGGATTGGAAGCAGGTGCCTTGGAGAATAGTGTATTCCCTGAATTTCCCGATGTATAAATGTATTTGTCTAGGAAGGCTCAGGAAAAAGATATTGGGACTGTTGCAAAGAGGATGAGATATTGATGAGGTCTTGGTCAAAATCAGCAAGTAATTTTCTGAGTAAGAAAATCTCAAGTGAAATACTTAGATTAGGACCAGGTAGATGATCTAAATATTTAAAATGGTTTCAAATAAGTGAGACATCAGTTTTTCAACTTGAGGCCATGCTCCTCTGCTTGGAAAGTAAATGTTTATTTTATTTTTTTAAAAAAAGAGACCACATCTCTTGAAAGAAATGCATACACCCTGTCATGGCAAACACATTTCCCACTTGGTAGCAGTCAACTGGCCTAAGAGAGGATTTCAAAAGCTATCTCCTGGTTTTCCATTTCTCGTTCCAATTCTGAGGCAAAGCAAGTATTTGCTTTTAGCATAGTTGGTACCCAAGCACTTGGCAAATGTTTCCACAAAGCCAGCTGCTCTTTATAGATCCCCCCTGGGAACCTTTCTTCTGGTTACCAATCCTCAAGCGCCCACAACTCCTGTTTGCAAAGGTATTTATCATATGGGAAGGACTCATGAATCTTGCGATCGTTTGGAGGAGGATGCTCAAGGCTCCCATTGGGAAAACGTTGCCGCTTTGCTCAGCACATCGGGTTCATCCTGCAGACTAGCGCCTCCACCCGCTACTCTTCCTATTGTAGCCCCTGGAAAGCAGAAATAAAGGAACAAACCCAAGCAGCGCCTCTGCAATATTTCTTGGCTGACTGTTGTAGGACTGAAAATTCTGAGAAAATTTGTCTGTCATCTTGAAAGCTTCTTAGGATTTTTAATGTATTTATTTATTTATTTAGCAAAGTTTCTGTTTACGAATATGTGGCCACATGATAGTTTGTGTTTACTGCCTTTGCTCCCTCATCAGTAATGATTTCTCCCTGGGGGTGGGGGAGGGGGTCTCCTTCCTTTTATTTACCACCACACCTTACTCTCTCCTCTGTAAAAAGGAGTCCCTGAAAGCAATGAATGACTGATCTTTAATGCCATGTGCAAAATTGGAAAAAAAAAAAAAGTCAAGCACTCGTTTAGATAATCCTGTCACAAAATTGTCAGTGACAGAGAGTTGGTAACCACTGAGATGGGTGGCTGTCAAGGACCTGACTGTGGATTCAGGATTTACCCTTCACGCAGTTACTAGTTAGCTCAAGTATGTAGACTCGTGTGCGCATGCGCATGTGTGTGCGTTTGCTGTGTGCGTGCGTGTGTTCATGCCTATGTGCGCAAATAAAACAAAAACTTGAACTCTTCAGGACATACCACCTGTTTTCACATCTTTGTGGTGACAAAAGGATTTTTTTCCTTCTTCTTTTAAGATTTTTAATTAGCTGAGCTGTCCTATTTTCAGGAACTAGCCTCTTCTCTAACATATGGGCTGGAACCGTCTTTTCATTAGACCTGGGCCTTGTTTGTCATTTACACCATCCTTTTGCCTTTCTCTTTCATTTTGAAAGAAAGAGAGGTTTTTCTATTATCTTAGAGCAAAGCACCTCTGGTTTATGTGGCGACTCTTGTGGCTTTCTAAATGCACTTGATTTAGCTTTCAATGTGTAATTACTGCCAAACAAGTTAATTGCTTTATAAGTGTCCAAAATTCCCTGTCCTAATTTTGCTTTCATTTACCAACCTTCATTATACATCCACTGTTCAACATAAACACAAATGATTGTTAATGAATGCCTAATGCCATATTCATTAGAAAATCAGGTTAATGACTAGCAATGAATATCCCAGCTTTATTCTTTCAAGCCTTTTTATTTTGCTTGTTGATTACAATAGCTTTTCTGTTTACAAAGAAATTCTACCTGCATCCTAGGCTTACCTAAAAGTTCAAGATAAAGATTTTCTAAGGAATCACATAACCCCAATCCCCAATTCTTCTTTCTTCTCGCAGGTGCCTTTACTCTTTAGAAAGAGTCACCTATTAAAATGAAACTCAGAATGTATGTGATTTCCTTGAACTATTGGCTATCTTGAAGCATTGCTATTTGGAGGGCAGAAATCTCAGGATTGCTGTGTACAGATGTTCAGGTGGTGCACTGAACAACCTTAGGAAGCCTTGTTTGCATTACACCCTATGAATGATGCTGCCCAGTTGTGCCATCAGAACCTGCATAGTTTTGAATAGGGCACTTAGAAATCTCCACTGAAATAAGAAATATTACAGCAGTGTGGTTTGGGGACATGATTTTGTCCTTGGTTTTGATCACCCTGGGCAAGGGTTGTCTACTCAGAAGACAGCAGATGGGTGAAGGCACATGGTTGGAGGGAATGGCAAGAAGTCCACTGAGGAGGAGGACTGAGATGTGCATTATGGAGATGGATCTGACTCTCAACTTGGTGATTCTTACTTTCTAAATGAGATACCTTCCCTTTTTTGCAGACATGGGGTTGCTTTTCCAATCAAGGCTTTCAGCTGGATTTTGAAGATCGAGGGTGTGCTGATAACTGAAGAGAGAATTATGGGGTGGAACATGGAGTCCAGACTCTGAAATTTGATCACTGGCCTGGCACTATATGCTTGTGTGATCTTGGGCAGTTTCCTCATCTATCAAGTGGGGATATTGATGATTTAGCATTCCTTCTTGTTCTAATGATCTGTGACTCCTTTTGTGATTATGGTAGGATCCACCTGCATTCTTTAACCTGGGGTGTGGGATGTCCAGCCTGTAGGCCATATAAGGTTCTCAAAATCATTAGGTCTGGCCCTGCCTTTAGGGATGAGTTAATTAAATGTTTGACCAAATATAGCAGGCCAAATATAATTTTTAAGCTGATAATTTTGTATGGCCCTCAAATGATGTTTTACATCTCCAAATGGCCCTTGGCAGAAAAAAGTTCCCCACCCCTGCAAACCCATGCATTAGATACTTACTGTGTGCTTGGCATGGAGTTGATGTCAGGGATACTGTGTAAAAAACACATTTCTTGATTCATGGGAAGACAAATAAGTGTGGCCCACATGCCCCTAACTGTACCTGTCAGGTGGTACACGTGTGATACACTTACAGTGTCATGCAATTTCAGTGTTCTGATCTCCTTCTGGCTTCCCAGTTGTTCCTTCCAGATTCTATATGGAACCTTCTTCTATGTGTCTTGCCAGATGCCTTCTGTCCTGGCACTTTGATCTCATAGACACCGTCTTTTCCAGTTTTGTGTCTTTCTGGGGTTTTCTTGTCTATCAGCCAATAATCTATACTTCTTCGCTCTGCATATGTCTGTACTCCATGTATCTCTCCTTCATAACATTTATGTCATTGAAATTTTGCCTGTGTTAGTGTGATGCTTTGGTACTACCTCCTTCTTTATATTAATCACCTTGAGGAAATGAAGTGGTGGACTCATCATTGTTTTTCTTGTATCTAGACGTCTGATCATATCCTGGACACAGACCTGTTTAGGTCTTGCCTTCATGACCCCAGGTTCCCCAGGCCAGTAAAAGGCTGAGCCATGATTTTAGCAAATGTTGACCAAAGAAAAGTCAAGGACCCCAAGGATTGTGGCTAACCAAACAAATAAAAAGTGTCGAATTGAAAAGCAGAATTATATAAATAAATCCTATTATTATCTTATTGAGGTTTGATATTTTAAGTAACGTTATAAGGTTCCTGACCATTGTCACCTGCTCTGCGGTGCCTTTTCTGACCTCACTGAATGGACCTATTATATGTGTTGTATATTTGTGTCAGTAAGGTTTTTGCTTTCATAATTTTACATAAGAAACAACTAAAAAGACAGTGGCTTTCATCCATCAGCATTTGTTTCTTACTCATGTTTACTGTCTATGTTTGGCTATGGCTCTGTTGGGCCCACTGGTACTGACTCAAGGCTGTGGGTTAGGTGCCAGTATATTACATTTGTCTTCTCATTCTGGGACCAGTGGTGACCTGGGGTATGTGTTTTCCTTGCTAAGACAGAAATGCAAGTGGCCAAGACCAACCTGGCATGTACATCTAAAGCCTCTGCTCATGTCATGTGTGTGAATACATCATTCATTGAAGCAAGTCACAGGGCCTAGCTCAAAATCAATGGGACAAGGAATCCTACTTCTTTTACTCCAGTGGGAAGTACATCAAAGCCACATGGCAAAGAGTGTAAATGTTTAATTATATTTGATCCTAATACATCACAATATTCTCAAAATACATGGTCTCTCATTCATAACATTTGTCACAGTTGAAATTTTGCATTTATTTGAGTTATTCTTTAGTCACCACCTGTGTATTCTTCTGGACTCTTGAGGGTAGGAATTATATCTGTCTGTCCACACTATTGTCCCCCTAGCACCTAGGATAGTGTTCTGGACAATATCAGGTACTCAGTGGGTGAACAGCTATTGTTTGAAAGAACAATTAGCTTCTGACTTGCCTCAAAATCATCTTAGGAATGGAAATATACCTTTGTAAAAATGAATGAAGTGACACTAACTGCTTTGTTCCAAATCTTTCAGAAATCCCCTTGCTATATTCCCACTGTGAGAAGTGCAACCTTGTGGGAGAGAGGCATATTGCATGCAAATGTGAATAAGCACAGTGCTGTCGTGTAGGACCGTGTCCCTAGTTTCATCTTTTTTTGGGGTTCAGTTGCTTGATACATGAAGTTTGTTCCTTTGTATTCATTTTTTTTCTTTATAACTGGTGAAAGACCTATTTTTAACTTTCAAAGTAAGAAGAATTTTAAAAGACATTGCCCACAGAACTTTGGATCTCCATTTGAGATTTACCCTGCATTGTTATCCTTTACATGGAGATATGTACACTGAGAAAACAATGTATCATTCATTTGATAGAAAGCAATAGAAGTAGAAGTCACAGTGCATTAGGTGTTTTTGCAGTGCATGTATGTGGGACCACAATAATTCCATCTTAGTACACTCAATAAAAATAAACAACTGTGTTCACCCTTATTATAGAAAGGCTGACTTCTTAGCAATGTTCTCCCCCCATTTCGCCTTCTACTCACTGGTTGCTAATGATCTCTTCTTGGTGAAAGCCAAACTGAATGTCTGTTGCTGTGCTGTGCATATGCATGTCTGTAAATGACTGCGATGTGCACATGGAGATGGTCGCCATGGCTGGCCCATCCAGTTGTCATGGTGCTGGGGTAGTTTTCCAGGTTTAGTCCCACCAGATCTTTGTTTACAAAAGTGGGACTGGGAAAAAAAGAACCTTTCAGCCAACACTGAAATTTACATCCTAAGGGCTTTAATTGCCTTTATTTCCTTCCTATTTAGCAGGAAGGGAGTGGCAATACCCTTTAGGGAAGGCCACATAGCTCAATGACAGGATGAAATCAGAAAGTCTGTGTGTGTGTGTGTGTGTGCGCGCGCCCGAGCGCGCGCGCGCGCGCACGCTGGTGGGGAGTGATTCTAGTTTTGTCTTCTAGTCTCTACTTCCCAAAATCTGAGCAGGATTGCTCCAAATTACTGCTTGCTGAAAAGTAGCATATGGTGACTGACAATAGAATTCAAGAGTAGAATCAAGAGATGTGGAAAAATCACATTTTTAAGATGAAAGAAAACAACCTGACCTGGTTTTCTAACCATTCTTATACCACGAAAGCACAGGAATATATCTAAATTAGGCATCTGATATATTCTGTTTCATTAGTTATTTTTTTCCATTTGGACTGCAAATAATTGACTTCTTAAGAATTCTCACCACTAAGGAATTCTAGGACTCCCACCATGCAGTATTTAAGGAGGAAATAGACCCCAGGGAAGTCCCCTTATTGCCGCCATTCCACCATTAGTACATTAAGGCCCTGAGAAGGCAAAGCTTCACAAAAGGGGACCACAGGCCCACTCACTTGGCAAGGGGTGCCGCAGATGACAGTGACAACCATACATTGCTAATTAGATTACACTACAGCAATATAATGCCTCTAAAGCTCCCGACAAGTGCCACCTGCATGCCGGCCACTCCTTTCCTCTGACAATTGAAGTGAGAGGACTGGAGAGCAAGTGCAGTCCTATGTGAGATCAGGGGCTTGGCATCTGTTGGATCCTCTTTCAAAGGATTTCACCTCCTCCTTTTTCTCTTTTCCCTCTTTCTTCCCCTTCTCTTTCTCTTTCTGTCTCTGTGAGACTTTGGAGGAATTATAGAATAGGCCTAAAATTTTTAAAGATGTATATCATTCAAAGAATTTCATATTATTTGTCATTGTTTATAGTATATTGACTAATAATTTAATATATAATATGTTGTACATTGTATATTAGGCTGTGTACTTCATATGTTATATAGAACATATTTATATAATGTTAGAAATCATATATAATATAGCATTTTGCCATATATTATATATCAAATGACCCATAACGTGTGTGTATGTAGGTGTATTCTAAATTATACATTATGTATTGTATTTACTGGCCACCTATGATGGTCAGAGGGCTGTTCTAAAATCAATAATGAAGAAAAAAATCTTTGCCTATCATATAGTTAGGAACACAAATAATGAAAAACAAGTAAAAAATAAATAAGGTAATTGCAGGTAATGAAACTACCATGAAGATGATCAATTGGGGTAATGAGGTTGAGGAAGACATGGGGTGATAGGGAAGTTACTGCTTTAGCTAAAGTAGGGTGGTCAGGGAAGGTCTTTCTGAAGAGGTAATATTTGGGCCTAGTCCAGAACTATGAGAAGGAGACAACCAGGTAAAGTTCAAAGAATAGCCCGAGATAGACTGGGCTTAGCATACTTAAGAGTGGACAGAATGTCAATGAAGCTGGAAGTGGAGAGCAAAAGAGAAATGAATAGTGAGTAGGGGCTGGATCACACAGTTCCTTGTGGCCAATGCAAGAAATTAGTAAAAAAGCAGAAACCATATGAGAGTTTATTTTCTAGCAGGGGATGAAATGAGCTGATATACTCTACAAGAGGTTCACTGCATGATGCATGCAGGATGAGTTTTGGGGAATAAGAGATGTTGATGTCTGTTAGGAAGTTATTAGAATATCCCAATGAGGGGAGATGGTGCCTAGGACTAGGTTCATAGAAGTTGAGTAAGTAGGAGGTGGTCAGATTTTAGAAATATTTTCTAGGTAGAGCTGGTAGGACATCATAATGGATTAGGTGTTGGGTATGAGAAAAAGAATAATCTAGAAGAACTTTCGGGTTTTTAGCCAAAACAAACAAACAAACAAACAAGCAAACAAAAACACACACAAACTGGGGTGGGGTGTTGCAGATCTTGAAAATAGATTTTTGGTGGAAAAGAATGATAAATTTAAGATGCTTAGTATGTAACATCTCATTAATCAGAACTTAGTGTCATGGTCAGACCTAGCTGCAAGAGAGGCTGGGAAAAATCCAATAACTGGGTACATTGTGACCTCAAACGCAAGTTCTGTTATACAGGAAGAAAAGAGAATGGATGTTGGGGTAGGTGACTAAGAGTATCCAGAACAGAAATAAGTAATAAAAATATTACCCCAAAATGATTGTAAAAAATTAATTTAAAATGAATCTTGGGTCAAAGAATAAATAATGAAAAAGGAGAATATATTCTGAATTAAATGATACTAAAAAATGTGAGATGCAGCTATCGTGGTTCTTAGAGCTGGATTTATGCTTTAAATCTCATATTAGAGAAAAATAAAGGTTGAAAATTAAAGAGCTAGTCACTCAATTTAAATGTGAATATTCAAACAACTGACTAAGTTAAAAGGAAAAAAATGAAAGAACTAATCAAAAGCAAGACAAGAAATTGTCAAAATAGAAAACAAAAATATAAATAGAGATATTCCACAGAGTCAAAAGTTTGTTATTGAAAGGAGTGACTAAAATAGATAAGTTTTGTAAGACTGATCAAGGGATAAGTAAAAGGAGATACAATATATTACGAATGAAAAGGGAAACACACATATGGAGACTTAGAAGATCAAGATTCAATACTATTAATAACTTACATCAACAAATTAAAAACATTATTGAATCAATGTTCAGAAATTTTCATTTCCTTAATGGTAGCATGCCAAGAGTGTGTTGTTGCCAAGTTTTATTGAAATTTCAAATTTCAGATAATCATTATACAGAGAAAGATATAAAGCCACCTTAGTTAGTTTTAAAGTTAGTAAAACATTGAAAATAAAATGGAATAAACTATGGGTCAATCTCATTTTATGAAAAATATTAAGTTTAGTACTAACAAAATCAAATTCAGCAATATATAGAGTAAAATACATCATACTTGAGTAAAATTTATTCTAGGGGTGCAAGAATAGTTTAACATAAAAATAAATACATGAAATATCCATTAATAGATTAAGGGAGTGAAATCGGATAATCACCCCCACAGACACTTCAACATTAATTCATGCAAGGGGAAAAATTTTAAAATAATCAGACTTCAGAGTGAGCCTTTGGAATAATTTCTTGTAAGGAAAAAACAAGAATGTCCACTATTATTGCTTCTATTCAACAATGTCCTAGGGGTCCAAAGCAATAAAATATATATAAAAAAGAGGTACAAGAATTGGGGGAAAAGGACCATATACAGGGGTGGGCAAAAGTAGGTCTACAGTAATACAAATAAATAATTTAATAATTAATAAAGAATAATAAAAATATGATCTCTGAGTTTCATGTACATACAACTATAAACTTATTTTTGCCAACCCCTGTATATTACATACTTGAAAATTATCTCCAAATTATTACAACATATAAATTATTAAAATAAAAAATATAAATTAGTTTGGAATAAATCTAACAAAATATTATGAGACATATATGGACAAAAGTACAAAATATTACTTAAGGATATAGAAGAGGGCCTGAATAAATAAATAAAGAGATACTATGCTAATGAGTGAGAAGACAATTGTAGTGTTTTTGGTGAATGAAGAGCTGATTCTATAAGTTATATAAAAGATCAAGGACTAAGTGTAAATAAAATAGTGATGAAAAACAAGATACAGGAATTTGTCCTATCAGATATCAAGACTGTTATAAATCTGTAGGAAAAAGAAAATGAGCCATCAGCTCAAAAATAGGCCAATGGAACAGAATAGACTATATAAATCTGATATATGACAGGAGGGACAGTAGATACTGATGGGGAAAAGAGGAACCATCTAATTAATGAACGATGCCTAGGACAACTGGCTATATCTACAGAAAAAATGGTAAAATTATATGCCTATTTCCCACCATATAGAAAAATAAATTGGAGGTGAGTCTAAGACTTAAATGTGAAAGGAATAACTTTTAGAAGAAAAAAAGTATTTTTATAACCTTAAACCCTTAGGAAGGGTTTCTTAAACAAGGTATAAAAACCACAAACTTTAAAAATATACTGATAAATTTTACTACATTAAAATTATTCATAAACATTTATAACAAAAGTGAAAAGACAAGTTAAGTTAATAATAAATGTTTGGAAAGCAAATACTTATTAGGAATTGGTATCAGGAATTTATAGGGAATTCCTACCAGTCGGTAAGAGAAAGATAGGTAATGGGGTAGAAAAATAAGCAAAGGATATGAGTTGATAATTCACAAAGAGGAAACCTGAATATTCAATAACTGTGTACATACTAGTAGATGTTTAGGTTTACTACATACCCATTAGTTGACATGGATTAAAAAGTCGGATGGTACATCTTGACAATGGTGTAGAGAAATGAGCAGTCTCATACACTGTTGCAAATTCAATTTGAAGAGCATTTTCATGATCTAACACTGTTGTGGAATGCTAACATTTTTGACCCAACAATTTCCACCTGTTATAAATTTAGAGACCATATGTACTCAAGGAGACATATGGAAGTTTTCTGTTGCATTGATTTTTGATAATAGAAAACTGAAAAGACATACATGTCCATTAACAGGAGAATGGATAAATACACTGTGGTGCATTTATACAATGGACTGTTGAATGTAGTTTAAAGGAATAAGGTAAAGCTATACATACTATCAAGGATAAATCTCAGTAACCTGATGCTGAATGGAAAAATACAATTATAGAACAAAATATGTGTTTAGTGTAATATTATCATTAGGGGATACATATTATATGTCTTTGCTTTCCATTTCCAGTTTAGAATCATTTGAGAGACACACAAATTAGCCAGATGGTGGTAAAAATATATTCCAGGTCAAAGATGGATTGAAGGACTTAGTAATGTTTCAAAAAATATAATCAGATCATATCATTCTTCTGCTCACAAACCTCCAATGGGCTTCAGTTTCACTCCAATAAAATCCAAAGTCTTTATCATGGCTTCAAGACCTTACATGATCTGGATCTCACTATCTACCCAGCTCATCACTCACCCCTTTCTCTCCGCCCTCCAAGCACGAAGCCCCTTTTCACTAGGCCCTTTGCACTTACTGTTCTGTCTACCTGGAATGTACCTTGCTCCCTCCCTTCTCTCAGATCTCAGCCCCACTTGCCTTAGAAGAACAAATGGAACACAGCTTAGTGGGAAATCCAGGTTTGGAGCTCTCCTAAGTAAACTGATTTTGCATTACTCACCAGCTAGTTAGTGCCCCCGGTTCTAAAACAAGAGTGTCCAAATTCTCATGGCAAACTGGAAGCAATGAAAAAAAAATTGAGTGCCTTTTTTCCATCTACTTATATTTATTTATGTATCTACTAGAGGCCTGGTGCATGGGATTCGTGCACTGGTGGGGGACGTGGCCTGCGGGGGATTGGCCCGCTGTGGGAGCAGCCACTCATCCTGGTCAGCCAAACAGCTGTGGACCAGTCCTCTGAGTGGCTGCTCCTGCTGTGGGAGCACACTGACCACCAGGGGGCAGCTCCTGTATTGAGCATCTTCCCCTTGGTGGTCAGTGAGCATCAACTGATTGTTCTGGTAGTTCCGCCATTTGGTCGCTGGACTTTTATTATATAGGATACTGCTGCATTCATTATAATGTTATAAACTATATTATAATGTATTTATAAATTTTAAATGTATTATAAAATACATATCATAAAATTTAAAAATAAGACAAAGTGAAAGTGAATATCATTTTTTCATGTCTAGCCATGAATTTCATACTATTTTAATTAATATGTCAAGAACATTATACATAAGGGTTATTGTTAATAAGAGGATTGGACATAAAGTCTTTATATATGTGTCTTTGTAAATATAAAGTATTTAGTAAGTCTTCTTGCTACATTTCAAATATCTCCATCAACTTTTAACAACCGAAATCATCTGTTTCCCTTTGAACCAAGGGGCTGGACTCACCCACATGGGGCTCGAGAACCCACATTTAGCAATCCCAGCGCATACTTGAGCGTACTTATGTGGAACCTGGGTCACCACGTCTTCCAGAATCCTCTTGGTTCTCAATCAAGGCAGCCCATCAGCTGCCCACATGAGCTTCCCTATCCCATCTGGCCCTGAGAAAAGGAGGGGGACAGAGAGTGGGAGAGTGCTACAAGGTTTGACCAAGGCTAGAAAACAATGAATATATTTTATTCAAATGTGCTACACACTCTGTGCCAGAGGTAATATAGCACTCATTCTCAGGGGGCCTTGTCCCTTTATTTCTGTTGGAGTTCTGGGAGACCCTCGTCAATATGATGAGGCAAGAGCAATAGAGTGGAAAGGAGCATGTCTCTGTTCTCTGACTGTGTAAAATATTCTCTTAAAAACTGTAACTAATAAATGCTGTGCTCCTGTGACTCATCTTAAGAATAAATATTCCACAAATAAAAATGTAGGAGCATAGTATTTTAAAAGATAGGGAAAGTACGAGTGAGCAAGAGAGAGCAAGACTCCAGTTTCCTCACAGCCTATCAATGACATGGGTTGGGACGGGAGGATCCAGAATTCTCTGTTTGACCCAGAGTGGGTATGGGAATTCTGAGAGGAGCCAGGCCCAGGACCAGTCTGGCATTTGGAGGAAGAAGCTGCACAGATCACCAGTCCCAGGACATAGCAGCACTTCAGTAGCAGAAGCCGGCACTGACCTTCCCATCCCAAAGGTCAGTTGGAACTAGTTACAGCAGCTCTGGTGGCACCTGGGACAGAGATCAAAACAGAAAAGCCAGGAGGGAATAGACTCCCCGGCAGAGGCCATAGAGAACACGGCTGATGGTACTTGGGGTCATCACACCTTCTCTGGGCCAAGGCAAGATGCCCCTTCCTGCAAAGCTGCAACTGGAGGGGAAAAGCAGGGAGCAATGTGAGAGGAGAGGTAATTCTGAAAATGACTTTGAGCTTTGAATTGATTGGAGTTAAATCTTGAACACACTATGTAAAAGAGACTATTTAAAACCCTTCCAAGCCTTGCTGAAGTTTTAAGGTAAAGTGTTTACTGCAAGTTGTGTTTGGTTAAGAAAGGAAAGCTAAATGTATTTAAAAAAAAACAAAAAGAAACAGAGAAGTAGGGGAAGGGAACTTAGATCAGAAAAGTGGGGAGAACATCTTGACTTCTTTTTTTCTTCTATATTTTTTATTTTATTGTTTTTATTCATATGTGTCCTTATTCCCGCATTACCCCCCACTCATGCCGCACCCACCTGTTGTCTGTGTCTATTGATTAGGCTCATATGCATGCACACAAGTCCCTTGGTTGATCTCTCCCCCTTACTCCCACCGACCCCCTCCTTCCCTGAGGTTTGAGGTTCTGATAGACGTTTCTCAGTCTCTGGTTCTGTTCTTGTTCATCAGTCTATGCCATTCATTATATTCCACAAATGAGTGAGATCATGTGATATTTATCTTTCTCTGCCTGGCTTACTTCACTTAACAATATTCTCCATCTCCATCCATGTTGTTGCAAATGGTAGGAACTCCTTTTTTACCGCAGTGTAGTATTCCATTGTGTAGATGTACCACAGTTTTTTAATCCACACATCTGCTGATGGGCATTTAGGCTGTTTCCAAATCTTAGCGATGGTGAATTGTGCTGCTATGAACATAGGGGTGCATATATCCTTTCTGATTCATGTTTCTAGTTTCTTGGGATATATTCCTAGAAGTGGGATCACTGTGTCAAATGGGAGTTCCATTTTTAGTTTTTTGAGGAAGCTCCATACTGTTCTCCACAGTGGCTGTACCAGTCTGCATTCCCACCAGCAGTGCACAAGGGTTCCTTTTTCTCCGCATCCTCGTCAGCACTTATTGTTTGTTGATTTGCTGATGATAGCCATTCTGACAGGTGTGAGATGGTACCGCATTGTTGTTTTGATTTGCATCTCTCTGATGATTAGTGACTTTGAGCAGGTTTTCATATGTCTCTTGGCCTTCCTTCTGTCTTCTTTCTAAAAGTGTCTATTTAGATCAGTTGCCTATTTTTTGATTGGATTGTTTATCTTCTTTTTGTTAAGTTGTATGAGTTATCTGTAAATGTTGGATATTAAACCCTTATCGTTGATATCATTGGCAAATATGTTCTCCCATGCAGTGGGCTTTCTTGTTATTTTATTGATGGTTTCCTTTGCTGTGCAAAAGCTTTTTATTTTGATGTAGTCCCATTTGTTTATTTTCTCTTTAGTTTCCATTGTCCTGGGGCAGTATCGGTGAAGAAGATCCTTCAGCATATGTCTGAGATTTTTCTGCCTGTGGATTCCTCTAGTATTTTTATGGTTTCCCATCTTATGTTTAAGTCCTTTATCCATTTTGAGTTTACTTTTGTATATGGTGAAAGTTGGTGATCTAGTTTCATTTTTTTTGCCATGTATCTGTCCAATTTTCCCAACACAATTTGTTGAAGAGACTGTCTTGACTCCATTGTATGTTCATGCCTCCTTTGTCAAATATTAATTGGGCATAGTGGTTTGGGTCAATTTCTGGGTTCTCTATTCTATTCCAATGATATATATGTCTGTTCTTGTGCCAGTACCAGGCTATTTTAAGAACTGTGGATTTGTAATACAGCTTGATATCTGGTATTGAGATCCCACCTACTTTGTTCTTCTTTCTCAGGATTGCTGCAGCTATTCGGGGTCTCTTTTTATTCCAGATGAATTTTTTGAAGGTTCGTTCCAGGTCTGTGAAATATGCCGTTGGTATTTTAATGGGAATTGCATTGAATTTATAGATTGCTTTGGGTAGTATGGACATTTTGATGATGTTGATTCTACCAATCCATGAACATGGTATGTTCTTCCATCTGTTTATGTCTTCCTCTATCTCTTTTTTCAATGTCATGTAGTTTTCTACATATAGGTCTTTTACTTCCTTAGTTAAGTTTATTCTTATGTATCTTAATTTTTTTTGGTGCGATGGTAAATGGGATTGCTTTTTTAGTCCCTCTTTCTGTACGTTCACTATTGGTGTATAGAAATGCCATAGATTTCTTGGCATTAATTTTGTATCCTGCTACATTGCCGAATTCATTTATTAAGTCTATTAGTTTTTTGATGGAGTCTTTTGGGTTTTTTATTTACAATATCATGTCATCTGCAAATAAAGACAGCTTTACTTCTTCTTTTCCAATTTGGATGCCTTTTATTTCTTCTTCTTGTCTAATTGCAATGGCTAATACTTCCAGTACTGTGTCGAACAGGAGTGGTGAGAGTGGGCATCCCTGTCTTGTTCCTGTTCTTAGGGGAAATGGTTTTAGTTTTTGCCCATTGAGTATGATGTTAGCTATGGGTTTATCATATATAGCTTTCATTATGTTGAGGTATTATCCTTCTATTCCCACCTTGTTGAGAGTTTTTATCAAGAAAGGGTGTTGGATTTTGTCAAATGCTTTTTCTGCATCAATTGATATGATTATGTGATTTTTATCTCTCAATTTGTTTATGTGCTGTATCACGTTTATTGATTTGCAGATATTGTACCATCCTTGCATTCCTGGGATAAATCCTACTTGGTCATGGTGTCTGATCTTTGTGATGTACTACTGGATCCAATTTGCTAGAATTTTGTTGAGGATTTTGGCATCTATGTTCATGAGGGATATTGGCCTGTAATTCTCTTTCATTGTGTTGTCTTTCTCTGGTTTTGGTATTAGGGTGATGCTGGCTTCATAGAATGAGCTTGGAAGTGTTCCTTCCTCTTGAATTTTTTGGAATAGTCTCAGGAGGATAGGCTTTAGTTCTTCCTTGAATGTTTGGTAAAACTCCCCTGTGAAGCCATCTGGCCCCAGGCTTTTGTTTGCTGGAAGCTTTTTGATGACTGCTTCAATTTCTTCCATAGTTATTGGCCTATTGAGATGTTTTGATTCTTCCTGATTGAGTTTTGGAAGGTTTTATTTTTCTAGGAGTATGTCCATTTCCTCCAGGTTGTTCAGTTTGTTGGAATAGAGTTGTTCATAATATTTTTAAACTATCCTTTGTATTATGGTGGGGTCTGTTGTTATTTGACCTCTTTCATTTCTGATTTTGTTTATTTGGGTCCTCTCTCTTTGTTTCTTGGTGAGCCTGGCTAGAGGTTCATCAATCTTGTTTATCCTTTCAAAGAACCAGCTCTTGGTTTTGTTGATCTTTTGTATTGCTTTTTGGTTTCAATGTCGTTTATCTCCACTCTGATTTTTATTATTTCCTTCCTTCTGCTTACACTGGGCTTTTCTTGTTGCTCTCTTTCTAACTCTTTGAGTTGTAGGGTTAGGTAATTTATTTCCATTGCTTCTTGTTTTTTGCAGTAGGATTGTAGAGCTATGAACTTCCCTCTCAAGACTGCTTTCCCAGTGTCCCATAGATTTTGGATTCTTGTGTTTTCATTGTCATTTGTTGCCATGATGTTTATTATTTCTTCCTTGAGCTCTCTGATAACCCAGTCATTATTTAATAGCATGCTGTTTAGTCTCCATGTGTTTGATTTTTTTGGATTGTTTTTATTGTAGTTGATTTCCAGTTTTATGCCACTGTAATCTGAGAATATGCTTGATATGATTTCTATCTTCTTGAATTTGAAGAGACTTTACCTATGACCCAAAATATGGTCTATCTTTGAAAATGACCCATGTGCACTTGAGAAGAATGTATATTCTGTGGCTTTGGGGTGAAATGTTCTGAAGATGTCAATTAATTCCATCTGGTCTAGTGAGTCATTTAGGATTGATGTTTCTTTGCTGATTTTTTGTTTAGAGGGTTTGTCCAATGGTGATAGTGGGTATTAAAGTCTCCTACTATGATTGTATTGCTGTCAATTTCTCCTTTGATATCCTCCAGGAGTTTTTTTTTTTTTTATCTATTTGGGTGCTCCTGTATTGGGTGCATATATGTTTACCAGAGTTATTTCTTCTTGTTGGATTGCTCCTTTTAGTATTATGAAGTGGCCTTCCTTATCTCTTGTTATGTCCTTCACTTTGAGATCTAATTTGTCAGATATAAGTATTGCTACCCCAGCTTTATTTTCATTTCCATTTGCCTGAAAAACCTTCTTCCATCCCTTCATCCTCAGTCTGTGTGTGTCTTTTTTTCTGAGGTGGGTTTCTTGTAGACAGCAGATATATGGGTCGTGTTTTCTAATCCAATCCGTTACCCTATATCTTTTGATTGGGGCATTTAATCCATTTACGTTTGAAGTTATTATTGATAGGTACTTACTTGATGTCATTTTTATTCTTTACCCCTGTGTTCCTTCTTTGCTTCCTATTTCTTTTTTTTTACAGCAGACCTTTTAGCATTTCTTGCATCACTGGTCTGGTGGTCATAAATTCCCTTAGTCCTTTTTTTGTCTGTGAAGCTCCTGATTTCACCTTCAATTTTGATTGATAGCCTTGCTGGGTACAGTATTCTTGGATTCAGACCCTTCCTTTGCATGACTTTGTATATTTCATTCCATTCCCTTCTGGCCTGATGAGTTTCTGTTGAGAAATCAGTTGCTAGTTTGATGGGGGTTCCTTTGTAGGTAACTTTCTGTCTCTCTCTGGCCACTTTTAAGATTCTTACTTTGTCATTGGTGTTTGCCAGTTTAATTGTAATGTGCCTTGGCATCGATCTTTTGGGGTTCATTTTGCTTGGGACTCTGTGAGCTTCTTGAATTTGTGTGGGTTTTTTCTTCCCTATATCAGGGAAGTTTTCTGTCATTATTTCTTCAAACAAGTTTTTTATTCCTTGCTCCATTTCCTCTCCTTCTGGAACCCCTATTATGCGGATGTTGTTTTGTTTCATGTTGTCCCAAAGTTCCCTTAGGCTCTCCTCCTGCTTTAAAAATTTTTTTCTAGAAGCTGCTCTCCTTGGGTATTTTTTTCCTGCCTTGTCTTCTAGCTCACTGATCAGTCCTCTGCTTCTTCTAGTCTACTCTTGATGCTTTCTATTGAGTTCTTTACAGCAGCGATGTCATTTTTCATTTCTTCTTTGTTCTTCTTCATTTCCTCTTGGTTCTTACTCATACTGTCAAATTTGTCTTCCATTCTTTTCAGCCTCCTTATGACCATTTCTCTGAATTCTTTCTCTGGCAGTGGCTTGCCTCCATTTCGTTTACTTCCTTTTCTGCTGGTGCCTGCTTTTCTTCCATATGCGGGCTGTTTCTTTGTCTCCCCATGGTCTCTGCTTCTCCGGGTGTCTGGTTATGTAGTTATCTCTCTCCTGTGTTGATTTAAAGGCACAGAATACAACACAATCAAGTACCACACACAAGGCACTGAACAGAAATGTATTCACAATATTAATAACCCCAAATAAAGGTGACCACCAGAGAAAGGCAAATTAGGGGATAGGAGAGAAAGAAGAGAGGGGAAAAAAAGAGAAAGGAGTGCCAAAATGAAATTAGGAAAAGGCAAAAAGAAAAGAAAGAGAATAAGAAAAAAATGGGAACAAACTGTATATATGGGGGGAAAACTCCAATAGAACAGCCACTAATCTCAGCAAATGCCAGCAACAAGTACCTGGAGATGAATACAAACTACAAACAACAATTAATATCAAGCGAGGTGAGGAAAAACAGATGCAAAAAACAAAAACAAAGCAAACAAGAAAACAAAACAAAAAAGAATAAGCAAAAGAATCTCACAAACAAGCATAAATAAATGATATAATCAATATTCAAGCAAACAACAACAAAAGGACAGAGAGAAAAACAATTTTTGGATAGTGAAGACAGAGAAGAGAGAGGTGTGTATGAATTCAGAGCAGGGATTGGAAGTTAGATATATAAGTAGGGTGAAATTTTATCAGGGGGTAAAAAGAAAGAATAGGGAAAATCTAAGGCAGGAAAAGGGTAAGAGAAGCAGGACAACAAAAGGGCAAAAGTTAGGAAGAGAGAGATGGCATAAAGATAGAGTTGAAATAGAGTAGAATCATGCTAAAGGAAAGATGAAAATAGAATGTAGAACACTAATTTCAAAGTCAAATAAAGAGAAAATAAAATGACACTTTTTTTAAAAAAGGTAAAATAGTAGTAGTAATAAAACTGATTGAAAATAAAAATGTAATAATTAAAAAGGTAAAATCAAGTGAGGAAAAAAGAAAAAAATTAGTTTCTTAAGTAAAAGATGAAAAAAAAAAATGTGCAGTAGTGAAGTTCATTCACTTTCTCTATTGTTCTGTTCGCCACACCTGTTTCCCAGTCAGGAAAGTATTGCAGTTCCCTGTGTTCCACTGCTCCTCAGTGTTGTAAGCCAGTCCTGATTTTTAAGCAGGCGGTGTGTCTTACTTTCTTGTATTCCTTAATTTGTGATTAAAAAGAGTCAATTTGTGATTCAGCCCCTGGATAGCAGTGTTTCTGGGTTAACTTCTAGGTCTATGGGTCCTTTCTAGCCTCTGCTTTAGACCCTGCTTTCCCTATGGCACTCAATACCAGTTTGTGGGAGTGGGTTGCCCCAGAGCTGGTTCTCTGATGATCACTCCCCTCTCTGATCCCCAGAAACACAACTTTCCCCAGCAGTCTCCTAGGGTGTCCCCAACTGGGTGATCCTATGTATTGGGCTCAGTAATCAGAAACAAGGATTCAAAGAGGAGAAAGCATGAGTGTGCGAACTCCTGGTTTGCTCATAAGCCTGCGCAATCCCTTTCCCCCTTGTGTCCAAACAGCTGACACATTCCCAGAGTTTTTAGGCTGTCCTTCTGCATCAGATCAAAATGGTTGCTTTTTAGAGATGCCCTCTGTTAGCAGCTCTGAGGACCTCCTTCCACATTCATGGATCACTCCAGCCCCAACAGCCACGGATTTTTTTAGGCTCAGACTTCCCCCAGTCCTCCAGCTCTCGCAATGCGCACTTTTCTCTGTCCTGCCAGGACCAGAGACCTCACCTTATCCCAGGCAAAATCTGACTTTTCTGTGGTGGAGTGTAGAGCTCCTCAGAATCTGTGTGTTTGTGCCAATTGGGGACTGGTGCTCTGGGGTTCGCTGCTGTTCGGTGGGTGCCGCAGTTGTAGATTTTCAGGTTTCCAATAACACCCACTTTCCCCTTCAAGATGGCGTGGTCTCCGTGTCCAAGCCGGTGGCTCCGGGAGGGAACCCAGCAGCAGTGGGGGCTGCCCGGTCAGGGGAACCCCATCCAGCAGTCCCCCACCTTCTCCTGGAGTATAGCTGTCCCTTAACTCTCCAACAGACACTCCTCATGCGACCCTCAGCTGTTCTTTCTATCTGCTCTGGGACAAGGCTTGGGACATGTCTTTCTATTCCACCGCCATTTTGGTTCTCCTCTATCTTGACTTCTGGAGAATTGATAAGAGAGCTCAGTCTTTTTATTCATGTGCTTATTTGGCAAGGGTTTCTCAGCATCTATTATAGGAAACACTGTTCTGTTTAAGGCAATGGGGATAGTGAGCAAGTAGGATAAGTTTGAAGTCATAGAGTTTATATTCCAGTGGTGGGGAGACCAGGATACATGGAGCCTTTGTACAAATTGAAAAATGGTGCCCTCTATGGGTGGAAGGGAATTTTTTTTTCCAGGCTGATGCAACCCAAAGCCCTTGTATGAGACTTGACTAGTGGAATGTGGGCTTGAGGCCAACCTGCACAGCCATCCTTGGAGGCCCTGGGAAAGATTGACAATACACAAAATAAATGGCATAGAACATATGATGAAGAACCCAAGGGGGATAAGTGTGTGTATGTGTATGAGGGCCACTTTTAAAACATGGTGGTCATGGGAGGGTAATAATAATAGATAGTAAAGAGGTAGAGGATATGTAGGACCAATCCATGAAGATTTTAGAGGAAGCATGTTCCAGGCAGAGGGAACAGCAAGTGTGAAGGTCCTGAGACAGTAATAGGTCTGGAATAGTAAAGGGCTAACAAAAGGGATGGAGTAGAGTGAGTGAGGGGAGCAGTAGATAAAGTGAGAGAGGTAATATGGACATCCTTGTTTGCCTATAACAGTCCAGGTTTACATCTGGTTACAGAGTATTAGCAGGATTCACTTTGACATTACAAATTGTCCCCAATTGGTCAAAGCAGTCACAGGGTCCCAGATCCTGTTCAGTCTAGTAAGAAGCCATTGAGGATTGTACTCTGAGTGAGATAAAGAACCACTGGAGGGCTGAGAGTGGCAGGATATGCCTTAGGTTTAAGCATATCAGTCGTGTTGACTTCTTGGAGGTGGAAGAAGAGCTAGCACGTCTGGAATTCCCCCCAGGAGATTGGGGTTCTGTAGAGATGGTGCCTGGGCATCTGCCTGGTCCTCAGGACACCCTCCCAGGTGTGACACTTGGAGCCTCAGTCAGCACTCTAGGGTGTATGTGGGTGTTCAACACACTTCCAACGGGTTCACTTTGTGATGGCTACAGCACAACAGCTGGGAGAGGAAGCACAAGTTCACTCAGCTCTTCTTTTTTTTAAAGCAATCCCACATTGCAGGAGAGGATGCTGTATTTTGGGTCATGTTAACTCTTTTCTATGATAAACTCTATGCCTGAGGATCAAAGGCTCACAGTAGCGTTGAAGTCAGGAAGACTGTGAATGGCAGAGGAATTTGAACATAGGGTCCCAGTAGCCTCCTTTACTCACGGGAGATGTGGCATTGATCAGATAAGTTTTAGGGCTTAGAGTGTTGAGAGAGGAGGGATAAATCCATATCAACAATCCAGAGATAATCTGGGGTTAGGACAAGATGGATTTCCCAAGGGCCAGTTCAGTTCCAGAGTAGAGTTTGGAGCTACCACCGATTCTTCACTGTTTTGCAGTTTGCTTAAAAATATGATGCTGAGGTTGCTAGTACCTGCTTTCAAAAGGCTATTGCTAGAGTAGGTGGAAAACGGAATAAATGGTTAAGGAAAGGGATTATACAGACAAACCCTGGAGTCAGGCAGCATCAGTTTAAATCCTGACTTTGCTGCTTTCTTCCCTGTGACTTGGGGAACTATGTCTCATCTTTCTATGCCTCAGCTTCTTCATCTGTAAGGAGGGATAATAAGAGCACCAACCTGCTAAGTTATGAGAATTGAGTTCCATGTAAAGTGCCCAGAACAGTTCCTGCCCACATGGAAAACCTGCTGTGCATGTTAGCATTTATTGCCATTTCTTCTGATGAATGCACTGTATATTTGTGTTTCTCTTTTTCACATGGCTAGTACTTTAAAAAAGTGAAATCCTTTTGTATCATAAATATAAACTAATATTGAATCTTTTTTTAATTTAATAAATCTTTATTGTTCAGACAATTGTTCCTCTTCTTCCCCCACATAGCTCCCCTCCACCCGGTTCCCACCCCACCCTCTGCCCTTACCTCCCCCCTCACTGTCCTCATCCATACGTGTATGATTTTTGTCCAGTCTCTTCCTGCACCCCCCACACCCCTTGCCCCCTGAGGATTGTCAGTTCACTCCCTTTATATGCCCCTGATTCTATTATATTCACCAGTTTATTCTGTTCATCAGAGTTTTTATTCACTTGATATTTAGATTCACTTATTGATAGATATGTATTTGTTGTTCATAATTTTTGTCTTTGCCTTTTTCTTCTTCTTCCTCTTCTTAAAGAGTACCTTTCAGCATTTCATATAATACTGGTTTGGTGTTGATGAACTCCTTTAGCTTTTTCTTATCTGTGAAACTCTTTATCTGCCTTTCAATTCTGAATGATAGCTTTGCTGGGTAGAGTAATCTTGGTTGTAGGTTCTTGGTGTTCATCACTTTGAATATTTCTTGCCACTCCCATCTGGCCTGCATAGTTTCTGTTGAGAAATCAGCTGACAATCATATGGGTGCTTCCTTGTGGGTAATTAACTGTTTTTCTCTTGCTGCTTTTAATATTCTCTCTTTGTCTTTTGCTCTTGGCATTTTAATTATGATGTGTCTTGGTGTGGTCCTCTTTGGATTCCTTTTGTTTGGGGTTCTGTGCGCTTCCTGGACTTGTAAGTCTATTTCTTTCACCAGGTGGGGGAAGTTTTCAGTCATTATTTCTTCAAATAGGTTTTCAGTATCTTGCTCTCTCTCTTCTTCTGGCACCCCCATAATTTGAATGTTGGTACGCTTGAGGTTGTCCCAGAAGATCCTTACACTATCTTCAAATTTTTGGATTCTTTTTTCTTTTTGCTTTTTCGGTTGAGTGTTTTTTGCTTCTTTGTATTTCAAATCTTTGACTTGATTCTTGTGGTCCTTTAGTCTGCTGTTAGGTCTCTGTATAATATTTTTTTTATTTCAGTCAGTGTATGTTTAATTTCTCATTGGTCCTTTTTCATATCTTAGAGGGTCTCGCTAAATTTATTGGCCTTTTCTAGGAAATTCTTGAAAAATCTTATTACCATGCTTTTGAACTCTATATCCAGTCCTTTGCTTTCCTCCCTTTCTTTCGTTTGTGATTTGTTTCTTTGTCTCCGCATTTTTGCTGCTTCCCTGAGTTGGTAGAATAGCTTTGTGTGCTAGGTGTCCTATATGGCCCAGTGGCTCAGCCTCCCCAGTTACTTGAGGTGGACACTCTTGGTGCACCCCTTTGTGGACTGTGTGTACAGCCTTATTGTAGTTAAGTCTTGATTGTTGTTGGTATCACTGGGAGCAATTGACCTCCAGGCCAATTGGCTGTGAGGATTAGCTGTATCTATGCTGGGAGAACTTCTGTGCTGGAGATAGCCTTATGAGACAAGACTTGCAAAATTGCAAAAGCCTCTGTGCACAGTTTGGATGGGGCAGAGTCTCAGGGCTGAGCAGGCAGCCTTGGCTTCCCATCAGCCCTGCCCTATGAGGCCCCTGGGTCTTAGTGTCCCTCAGTAATTGCTGCAAGCATCTCTGAGAGAAAGCCACCCTAGAGTCTCTCCTGCTGCCAGACAGTCCAGTTTCTCCCCCAATGAATCTGGATTCCCAGATTCTCACCCGGAACTGGATTTCAGGGCAGTCGGTAGCTTCCGCCTTCCCCCTGCTAGAGAAAGCCAGCGGCACACTCAGCAGTCAGTCCTCTCTGTGCACAAGTGTGCCTCCAGACCTCTGCCTTTCGCAGCTCTCCTGAGTTTCCATGTGCTCCTCTCTTTTCCCGACAGTCCAGAATCCCCCTGTATGAGTCTGGGTCCCCAGGGTCTCGCCCGAAACTGGGGTTCAGTGCAGTTGGGAGCTTCTGCCTTCCTCCCACTAGAGAAAGCCAGCAGCACACTCAGCAACCAGTCCTCTCTGCGTGCACTTGCGCGTGTGCCTCCAGACCTCTGCCTTTCACGGCTCCCCTGAGTTTCTGTGTGCTCCTCTCTTTTCCCAACAGTCCAGACTCCCCCTGTATGAGTCTGGGACTCCAGGTCTCGTCCAGAACTGGGGTTCAGTGCAGTTGGGAGCTTCTGTCTCTCTCCTGCTAGAGAAAGCTAGCCAGGCACTCAGCCGCCCGTCCTCTCTGTGCACGTGTCTCCATACCTCAGCCTTTTGCAGCTCCTCTGAGTCTTTGTGTGTCCCTCTCTTTCCTTCTAGTTGTAGAATTTCCACTCAGCCAGCTTTCCTGTGGTTCTGGATGATGTCCGTTCTGTCTTTTAGCTGTAGTTTTGAAATTGTAGTGCGAGGCAGCAGTTTAGGTGTTCACCTATGCTGCCATCTTGGTTTCTCTCCTAATATTGAATCTGATAGACTAATATATTGAAGGCTGTCTTTTGGAGGCTGGTCCTTTTTGATCATAGTGATTGGCATGCTATTGTCCTTCTTTTTTGGGAAGTAAATCAATTACTTCCTCAGGTTCTTTCTAAATCTATCAACAAATGTTGGTTTTAAACAAAATCAAGCTTAGCCTTTATCTCAAGTTTTCATTTTAATATGAAGAAAATAAACTTGGTCACATTTCAAAGTAAAAACTTTTTTTTAAGGTTTATATCTGATTAGGTAAGTGAAAGTTAGAACTGGTAAAATGATGAAATCAATCATTCTCAAAAACTAAGGTGAGAATTCACTAATAAAGAAGAGACGATCATTGCAGTTTATTATAATCATTTAAACACTTTATTGAGTATTCTATGGCTATATTTATGAATCCTGTTTTACCTGAGTAGCTTTCAGATTCTATTAATGGCTTACTTATCATGTAAGAGCGAGTACATCTCAAGGAAGAACATATTTGGGTTTATTACTCATCATAAGTGTAATTATTGTTTAACAATATTATGAAGGGCTGCTGATGAGATGCAGGTGTTTAAACATGCAGTGCCAATAGATTTGACACGGTATTCAGTTCTAGGCATATACATTTTTAAAGGCTTCTATTCACTGGGAGACAATAAAACCCCACACAATGGTAAGTATGTTTGCTGAAAAACATGAAGTGACTGGTTAATTTTTAGTCCTAAGATCTTAAAATAAAATTTTTTGCAGTGTTTTTTAACTTACTATTTTATATTTAGAGTGAAAAATAAAATAGAGTTACATTGACAAAGTCTACCACTAACTAAAACCTCACCATAGATCTAGGGAGAGTACTAGGGAGGACCTTTCCATTTTCAAATTGCAGGAAGGACATCAGAGATTTATAGCTTCACGTGAGTCGGAGGGATGAGTTTGATAAACTATATCTAAAACATCTCTCTAGATTAAGAAACAAAGACAGATGCTTGATGCCAAGGATTGGGGAGATGATGGAAGGTGTGCCCCTTCAGTTTCTGCTGCGAACTACCTCCCAGTATGCAATTTTCTCCCCACATAGCAAAGAATTGATTTGATGCTGAGTAAACCAGTCAACAAAAACAAAAAAGAGAACAAAACAAACAAAAATACAAATGACAATTAATAAGGAATCAATACTTAACACTTCTCTTTTCAAACCAGTGAAAGAGATAAAGAAGTTGGCTAATAGAAGTGAAATGATCAGATAGGTTAGGAATGTCACCTAAGTGTGTGGCAAAAATGGGCTTTCTATTCTGATCTTCAGAATGGCAGACTTGCCCGAACCACCATGGCAGCACTTGGAAATTGCAGAACTCCCCTGTGGGTTGGGATGACAGACTCTTTTCCTGATAAGTTTAACTGATGAATAAATGCTGACTGAAGCCACTTGATTTCTGTTGACCTCAAAGACAAAAAAAGGTATAAGGTAAGGATCCAACTTCATTCTTTTGCATGTGCACATCCAGTTCCCAACACCATTTGTTGAAGAAACTGTCCTTTCCCCTTTGAGTGGTCATGAGATCCTTATTGAAGTTCATTTGATCATATATCAAGTGTTTATTTCTGGTATCTCTATTCTATTCCAATGGTCTTTTTGTTGTCTTTATGCTATTACCACACTGTTTTGATTACTGTAGCTTTGTAAGGTGTTTTAAAATCAGAACGTGTTGGACCTTCAACTTCATTCTTCCTTTTCAAGATTGCTATGGCTATTCCCGGTCTTTTGACAATATATGTGAATTTTAGGATAGAGTTATTTTTAAAATTTCTGGGGAAAAAATTCATTGAGATTTTGATAAGGATTGAGTTGGAAAGGTAGATTGTTTGGATATTATTGGCATTTTCAGAATATTGAGTCATCCAACCCATAAACATGGGATGTCTTTCCATTTATTTGTATCTTTTCTAATTCCTCTTAGAGATGTTTGATAGTTTTCAGCATACAAGACTTTCACCTTCTTGGTTAGGTTTTTTCCTAAGTATTTTACTCTTTCAATGCTATTTTAAATGAACATTTTTCCTTAATTTTCTTTTGGGATGGGTTATTGTTCGTATATAGAATACAACTGGTTTCTGTAATTTGATTTCATATTTGCTGAATTCTCAGATTAGTTCTAACAGGTTTTTTTTTTTTGGTGTGGAATATTTTGGATTTTCTACACATAGGATCATATAATTTATGAACAGAGATAATGTGATTTCTTCCTTTCCAATTTAGATGCCTTTTGTTTCGTATTCTTGCTTAATTGCTCTGGCTAGGACTTCCAATTCTGTGTTGAATGGATGTGGTGAGAAGGAGCATGCTTATCTTGTTTCTGATCTTACAGAAAAGGCTTTCAGTCTTTCATTGTTGAGTATGATGTTAGCTGTAGGCTTTTCATATATGACCTTTATTTTGTTGAGAGAGTTTCTTTTTATTCCCAGTTTGTTGAGTATTTTTTTTTTTCATAAAAAGCTGTTGAATCATGTCAAACATAATTGAGATAATCACATTGATTGTTGATTTTTATGTTCATTATGTTAATTTGGTATGTTGCATTACTTTTTATATGTCAAATCATCCTTGCCTTCTAGGAATAAATCTCTCTGGTCATGTTGTATAATCCTTTTAGTGTGCTGTTAAATTTAGTTTGCTAGTATTTTTATAAGTGTTTTATTTGCATTAATATTCATCAGGGCATTGGTCCGTAGTTTCTTGTAGTGTCTTTGGCTTTGGTATTAAGGCAATGCTAATAGCTAACTTTGTTTTAATTAATTTGACATTCTACTGGTAGAAAGTACTTAGTTTGGGTCTTCAGTTGCTCAATATTCAGTATTAAAAATATGGGAGACACTACAAAAAGTGGTAAAGGTTTCTGAGCTGCTTACTACCCAATCATGTGCAATGCTGGACCACCAGTAGCATAGAACTCTGGGCTCTCCCTTCAAATGTAGGTGGTTTCTCCCTGTAGTTCCTACTCCTTCATTGTTGGCTCACCGCTGGCAAGTTTAGTCACCCCGTTCTCTCCCACAATTTCTACACCTGTAAAATAATCACTGCCTGTCTGCTCCTTTGTTCCTGCTGCTTGTGCTGCTACTGACTTGACTGCTTTGTTTTCTGCTATTGCTGCCTTAGGATCTCCATAAACACAGCCTCCCCCCACCCCCGCCAAACACAACAAAAAAAACACAGCCCCCGTGAAACCCCAAAATCCCAATAATCAAAGATGGTCCTACAATGCTCAAGAGGACTTTTTGTAACTAAAATATAAAAATAGTCCGAAGTAGATGAAATCAGCTACATAAATTGTGAAACGTAAGTTCCTGTTTTAGTTGTTTGGCTGAAGTAGGGGGGATCACTAACTTTTCAGCAGGATAAAACAGGAAACAAAGAACAGCAATGATTTCATCTTTTAACCTGGTAACAATAACCAATGAGTCAGTAGCACTCGTCACCCAACAATTAGTTATATTACTATTCACAACTGTTATATATATATATATATATATATATAAAACTCTCTTCCAGGCTCTCCTAAATCCTCTATGAATATTGTCATTGAATTGTCATAAATATCTCACCAGATAGAAATTGTTATTACCTTCATTTTACAGATGAGAAAACCCAAAGCTCTATGCTGTGATCCATTGCACACATTGCTCTCTGTGCTGATGGGCGCATCTTTTTATTTTTACTGTTGTTATCAGCATTGTTGTTATCCTGAATATTCATCTTCATTTATTTCTCCTTCCTCAAATAACCTAGGTTGCAAGTAAGAGGTCAGGAGAAGAGTGGGGGAGTGAAGCATGTATGATAGATCAAGACTCTGAGTCTTTGACACTTTCACCTTCTGCTTCCAACCTTGACCAATGGCATTGTCCTGTAAATGTGCTCACCTTTGCATAGCGCTTCATACTTCTCAAAGTCCTTTCAGACTTCCATCCTATCTCAGGAACTTGGGAAATAGACAGGGAAGGGAACATTGCTCCCCTTGACTTATGTTCAACAGAGAGTTTAGTGATTGCCCAAGGCTGGAGGGCTGACCTTTAACGCCTCAGCCAGTGCTGAAATATTCTGATGAGTCTAATATGCATTTCATTTTGCTTTAGGACAGTGTCAGTGTAATAAATCCTGGGAACCCAGCAGGGGGAAATTATTTGAATTAGATATGTAAAAAAAACCCCACATCTAATTATGAGGATGCATAAAAGCAAGTGCCCTATATGTAAGTTTTGGAGTAGTGAGTGTCAGTTGAGCGACTTATTTAATCTCTCTGTGACTTGTTTTCCAACTCTGGGAAAAGAGGGGAATAAAGTACTGATTTCATAGGGTTACTATCAGGATTTGATGAATTATCATGTCTAAGGTGTTTAGAACAATGCCTGACTTGTGATATGTACCAAATAGAGTGTTAACTGCTGCTGATATACAATGAACAGTAAACAATAAAATTTATTCCCAAAAAAGTCTCTAATTAAGGACAGTTATGCTACCTTTCTCTTTCAAAAGCAGTTGCTTCTTTATGTTTTAGAGGATCTCAGTATTATTCCTTTGGAAATTTCACAACTTGTTTTTTCATCTTTGTAATTAGACCTAGTTTATACATCACACATCTAACCCCTAGTTTAAATAATTTTTCCCTCTGGATTCTCAGAATTGATTCTGTGTAATATATACTCAAGTTGCTTGTATCTTTCTCTGACACCATTGTCTCTGCTAAGAAGTGCTTTCCAATTTTTAGATTTTTTTGGTGTTGCTTGGTACGAAGCATTGCATTTATTCTCAACAGCCCAGAATTAAGAAATAACATTTTGTGAAAGAAAAAATATCCCACTCTAGAAGCTTAACATCTGTTCGTGCAATGACCTCAAGATGTAATTCTGAATCCCCTTTGGTAAATTTCCTATTAAAATTCTGGCTGGTCTTCTTATTTGTTAGAAATAACTTTTACTGGAGGAAATTGGGCATAAAACCTTGCCAGCATATTTAACTTCTTGTCCTTTAAGAAATTATATTTTGATTTTAGAGGTTCAACTTTGCTGGCTAATGAAATTATCATGGTGGAACAAGCCATAGAAATAATAAATACAGTAATTCTTCTTTGCCTATTGTGTGCCTTTGCTATTCATAAATTTTAGGGCCTTAGATATTAGATACACTTACGTAAGGCCTCACGAACGGTAATTATCTTTTGGCCAAAGAAAAAGCCCAAACGAATGCTAAGCTGCATTATCGCTTGGCTTCTGACATGAGCTGATAATCAGATTTTCTTGCTTAAATCCATGGTGCTCGAACAATGCTACCCACTGTCTGTGCTTCCCGATATTACCCTTAATTAGAAAGAACAGAAACACAAATCTGAATTATTTCAAAATCTGGTTTCCATGGTCAGTGGTTTGAAGGGCTTAACTTTATTATAAATAAACCTGGCTTTATTGGCTAATGAAATCTGAAATGCGAAGCCTGGGATACAGGGAGTGTAATACTCTGATGTTTACACATCAAAATATCCACTATGGGCAAAGTGTTTTGTAATAAATCATCGGATAATTGAATTATGATTCCTTTGTCCAGGCACAGCCTAAACCCTATCACTAAGAAAAACCTGGGAGGAACTCAAGTTTCTGTTTTCTTCAGAAGGTAAATCTTTAGATTTAAAAATATATGAGCCTATAACTGTCAAGGAGGCATTGACCTTTTTTAAATTTTATCCTGCTTTAGTACTTTTTTTTTTTTGACACGTTGGAGCACATAGTTATGAGTGTGTGATGGTCTGGTCCTGCACACTTATACAGCCCTCAGTGTATTAGTCTCAAATATTCACATTGGGCTCTTTTTGCCACGTGGAATAAATGTGTGGGTTGGCATCTGAATGAGACAGATGAAAAAAACGAGAGATCAGTTGCATTTTTATTTATAGTCTTAGAAAAAGAGGGCTGCCCTGGCCGGTGTGGTTTGGTGGTTAGAGCAGTGGTCGGCAAACTCATTAGTCAACAGAGCGGCAAACTGTGGCTGGCGAGCCGCATGTGGCTCGCGAGCCGCAGTTTGCTGATCACTGTGTTAGAGTGTTGGCCTGTGCACCAAAGGATCACGGGTTCAATTCCCAGCCAACAGCACATATTTGGGTTGCAGGTTCAATCCCTGGCCCTGGTTGGCGGGGTGGAGGGGTGGGTGCGGGAGGCAACCAATCCATGTTTCTCACATCAATGTTTCTCTCTCTCTCCCTTCCTCTTTCTCATTTACTCTATCTAAAATCAATGGGAAAATATTCTCAGGTAGGGATTCACACACACGCACACACACACACACACACACACACACACACACACTCACACACACACACACGAGAGGGCTAATGAAAGGCAAGGATGCCTTACCCCATTTGAAAGCCTAATCAATAACTAAGTGGAGACAGTAACTTGGTTCTTCTGGAAAACACCAGACCCACTGTCAGGTATAAGGAAGGACTTCTGATGATATTGGCAGTTGTGGCTTAAAACAGTGGGCTGGCGAGGACCTGGATGCAGAGCTCCATCTTCCCTTGCTCACCCTGTTGAGTCAGAACAAGGATTTAACATTAAGTCAGAGAGGCTCCCCACCCAGAAGCACTGGGCTCAGAAATGAGATGGGGCCTCAAACAGGGGTTTTATGAAATTTTAGACAGTGGCCTGTGGGACTTTCGGGCCCTTTCTCCTGCTCCCAGAATGAGATCTTCCTGAGCTGGTAT
Source organism: Corynorhinus townsendii (assembly GCA_026230045.1). NCBI lineage: Eukaryota > Metazoa > Chordata > Mammalia > Chiroptera > Vespertilionidae > Corynorhinus > Corynorhinus townsendii. The sequence continues at coordinate 205,611,688 of JAPDVU010000003.1, read as the reverse complement.
TTGGAGAATTCTTCTCTGGAGAAACCAGAGCAAAGCCCTTGACATTCTGAGACCAAGGAAGGGGTCTGTCCTGGGAAAGGCAGGCTCACGGCCTCCCGCCCCCGGGAATGCCAGCACCACAAGCCCTGCTCAAGCAAATCCAGTATTTGCAGGCCATCTTTCAGTGCCTGCCTCTGAAATAGGAATGATTTGTCAAATTGCAAGTAAGTTGTGATCATTTTTAATTTTGAGATGATTTTTAATTTCTGCTGAGGCAACTGTTATGAAAGCTGCTAAGAGTATTATATAGATTGTGACAACATGGGGAATAACTTTATGATACATTATTTTGAAACATAAAGTTTAATACATTTGGACCTGATGATCCTCGCAGAAAACAATTTTTGTAAGCTCTTCATACAAATCCATTTTGTGTCAATCTAAATTTAATTTTACATGTATACAATGGCGTTTTCACGTTTTCTCTTACATTTCCTGTAATTTGGAGAGGTTCTTACAAGAACTGAGGGTGGCTTCGTGTTTTCATATAATTCACAACCCTGGTTATGCAATGCCGTGGAGATCTGCCCCACCCAGTGCCGCTAGGGAGCTCAGGGCTGCGTGGCTCACTACATACACTGATAACCAGAATACCTCTTTATTTTAGTTGTGTTTGTAGCAAGCATCGTATCTTTCATTTGGGGATAAGTAACTTACCTAGGATTTTTCAGATGAGGTGCTCAGAGAATGGTGCCAACTAAGGCAAAGTGGGCCTCATCCTTAGCGATACCATCTTTATCAGAACGGGTCAGTTTTCCCCAGAGCACAAAATGCATGTGTGCTCATGGAAATTATACTGTTCCATGAGCACACATGCATTTTGAAGCCTCACATCACCAATACAAGTCTCTGGCTACCAGGCAGAATAGGCAAGAGAGCACAGCTCCCCAACGCAAGCTGTCTTCCCAGCAATGTCATTCCAAGCCAGCAGATACATCCTAAAATTCTGGTAAGATGGCTGTGGTGCCCTGATTCTCTGCCATCTCTCACAGTCAAGCCTTGATTCCAGAATCTAACACAATCTCATCACATCCCATTGGCTCTGAACTCCAATCCCCGGAGCCAACAGAATGTAAGGTGCCGATGTGCTCAGATCTGGACATTTTGCTTCACCCTAAAGTTTTTGGCTGGGGGCTCGCTTAAACCATATGGATCAAGGTTTGGAGTCATATGGACACCCAAACATTTGTTTCTGAAATTAGAATAAAAGTATAGAGGGATTGAAAAGTAACAGATATCTTCCCCAGTGAGTGTAATAGAGACTGTGGCTCTGAAAAGACAAGTCAGCTTCAGGTAAGAGAAGGGGCTAAAGCTTTACCCATAGACCATTGGTTCCTCCCTCCAGCTTGTCACCTACATTGATTCAGAGCACAATAACTAGCATCAGTTTATCTCACTTGAATGCTCAGCAGGAAGAGATTAAGACCAGTGATCAAGATCACACAAGGTGTGATCCTACTCCATCAAATGGTGGGTAATGCTTCATGTAGAAGAAATTATACTGTTATTCAAACTTTATATTTAGACTTTTGGAGTAATATTCCCTGTGGCTATTCTCAATTACAATTTGACTTTCCATTGCTGAAATTCCATTCTTTTTTAAAAAAAATATGTGTTTATTGATTTTCTTTTAGAGAAAGATAGCAACATTGATGAGAGAGAAACATCAATCCACTGCCTCCTACACGCCCCACTGGAGATCAAGCCCACAACCCAGGCATGTGCTCTGCCTGGGAATTGAACTATGACCTCCTGATTCATAAGTCGATGCTCAATCCACTGAGCAACACCAGCTAGGCTGAAATTCTGTTCTTATTTTCTTATTGCAGGTCTTCATGTTCAGGTAAAGAATGGCTCTGAAGTTCAGTAAAACCAAGTTTAAAAACTTTCTGCCAAACACTAAGACTGTTGAGGAAGTCCAAACCTCCCTGTTTGATTGGTAATGGTGCTCCATTTTTATTGTCATATGGGGACAGTCATCAGATAGAGGAGCTCCAATTTCTGTTCCTCTCTTTCCATGTCCTCTAATTACAGTTGCTGGTTGGTGTCCTGAGGCTGATGCTTCCCCTGCAGACTGCCAAGAGAGAAAGAAAATACACCTTCATTGGCTACTGTACATACAATGGCTCCTAAAACCAGGCAAGAAAACCACAGCAGTGATCTTGGCAAGCAAACAATTGAAAAGTACAGGTGCTGGCAGTGTGCACAGCCCCAAAATCAACATGACTTGGAAGGAGAGAGGGTTGGAGAACAAAGAAAGGTGCTTTTCATTCAGAGAAATTTATTTCTTTTAAATATTTGCAATCTGCAGCCAATAGCACAGGAGGCCACTTGGCATTATTTCCCCACAAATGGGAGGGCTGGGTGGTCATGAGCAGATGCTCGAGTGGTCTGTGGCGTGAGGTGCACCATCCGTCAAGAAGATCAATATTTGTTGTTCTGGTATCTTTGTGGTAAAAGTTTGCTCTCCTTAAACACAAAAAGGCGGGGGTTGTGCTTTAATATATAGAGTGTGGGTTTTACTTCAGACAGTAAATCAACTGAGAACAGCAAGGACTTTGCAGATGGAACTAGGTAACTCCCTCCTCTGCCCAGGATGTAAAATGCATCTGTGCTTTAAGGTGTAAAATGCATCTGGGTTCATAATATTGGCAGTCTTTTCTTCATTCACTCTTTTAAAAAAATATATTTTATTGATTTTTCACAGAGAGGAAGGGAGAGGGATAGAGAGCTAGAAACATCAATGAGAGAGAAACATTGATCAGTTGCCTCCTGCACATCCCCCACTGGTACATGCCCTTGACCGGAATCGAATCTGGGACCCTTCAGTCCTCAGGTCAACGCTCTATCCACTGAGCCAAACCAGTTAGGGCTTCATTTACTCTTTTTCATTTCAGTTAAACCATACCTCAATGAAAGATATGATATGGATATAACACTGCATTTCAAAATGTGTTTTAAAATATAAATTAATCTGGTTCAATGGACTCAGCATGTGTCAATAAAGTAGCATGTCTTATGTAGTAGCGACTTGGGCTAGTCACAGGGGTGACATAAATGGACTACGTTAGCCTTCTGGTGCCTCAGTTTCCCCAGTTTGTCATATGGAGGTCACAGAGAGTCCTGTGAGATAGGGGGAAGAGATAAATAGATGATGTTTCATGGGCAGCCTCCTAAACCACAGGGAAGATTCTGTATTTTATTCTTTAGAGCTAAGTGTGGTCTAAACATGCACACAACTCATCTGGGACCTTGCTAAAATTCAGGTCCTGATTCAGTAGGTCTAAGGTGGGGCTGATAATTTCCATACTTAACAAGCTCACAAATGATATTAGGAATGCTGCTCCATGGACATATTTTGAGTGACAAGAATGTACTTACTACTTGTATTAATCACCTGTAATACTTGTTAACCATGCACCTTCCTAAGCTCCACCCTCAACTTTTTGAATCAAAATCCACATTTTAACATGTCCTCCAGGTGATTCTTACGCACAGTAAAGTTTGAGAGCCATTGTTTAAATGATGTGAAGCCATTGAACACTATTAAGAAGGTAAGCACCATACCTAATATTATATTTACTAGACTGAGTTTTGGAAAGTGAATGTGAAGAAAGAACTTCATTGAGGTGAATTGGAAACAGGGTATGGATGGAGAAGCCACGCAGGAGGACTAATGAGGAGGCCATGGGTCTGGAGGGCAGAGAGCGGGTGGAGTTACAGGATTCATTTATGAGTGGATCTGAGGGTGGAGGAGACAGGAGAAGGCCATAGTGACCTTCCAGGTTCTTATTATCACTACTGCTCCTCTTCCTGCACAATTTTAGAAAATCACTTCCTTTCATTTTTCTTAGCTCATCTAAGATGATTTTCAAAAAGGCTTCACTTAAGACCAATCAGATATTGAAATAAACAAAAATGCTGCAGCAGAAATGACTTATAAAGTATACTCCGGACTCTTTCTCAGTGAATCTCCCACACACTGTCCCTGCTACATACAGCTGGCCCGGGTCACTGTTTCTAGCCCTCTTTCTGCCTTTGAAGAGGTGTGGGTCCTCTTAAGCCTCACCCCTGCAGTCTGTCCCACCTCTGTGGTTGGTCATCATGGCAAAGGGAGAGTTCTTACTTTTATTTCCTCCTAACTTCCTCCTACTCAGTTTAAAGTTCCTTGGGTGGGACTGGGTTGAATGATATAACTGAGGAAGGACAGGATGAAAACCTCACCCTTGCCAAGGTGGGGTGGCTCAGTGGTTGAGTGTTGACCAAGAGGTCACAGTTTGATTTCCAGTTAGGGTACCTGCCCCATTTGAGGGCTCAATCCCCAGTAGGGTGTGTGCAGGAGGCAGCCGATCAATGATTTTTCTCTCATCATTAATATGTTTCTATCTTTCTCCCTCTCCCTCTCTGAAATCAATAACAATATATTAAAAAACAAAAACAAAAAAAAACCTCACCCTTTAGATATGATCTTATCTCTCATGCAGGGCTGGTTTGATCTCTTATAAACCTGACAGATGCATAGAGCTTGGAATAGTCTACTGAGCCTTGAGATTTGAAGAGGAAGTAAGGCCCTGGCTCAATCATCAGCTATGTGACCTTGCACAAGCTTAACCTCTCTGATCGGACTCCATTGATGTAAAGCAAGAACAAAAGGGAACTAGAGCCTCTATTCTCCATTTACAAATATTTTTTCAATCAACTGATGAGCCAGTCAGCAGAATGTTATAAAAATGATTTTTTTTCCAAATGGGAGTGTTGATGACTAGCCAAAGTTTCTTTTCCTTGGTGCTCCTCCTTTCAGACCAGACATATACAACAAGATAGATGTAAATGCAGTCAAGACTGCTAAATGTATGTGTGCACACACATGTACATGCACAAACACAGATCATGGTCTCCAGAGACCTGTCTCAGACCACAGATTCAACCACCACTTTCTAACAACCTACCATGTCCTGGGTGCTCTGCTAGGTACTGGGTGGGGGACATGGAGATAAATCAATCAGGGTGATTGTCCTTAAAGAGCTTATAATTTAATAGGGAGATTAAGAGTTTACCTAGCCCCAACCGGTTTGGCTCAGTGGATAGAGCATTGGCTTGCGGACTGAAGGGTCTCGGGTTTGATTCTGGTCAAGGGCATGTACCTTGGTTGCAGGCACATCGCCAATGGGAGGTGTGCAGGAGGCAGCTGATCGATGTTTCTCTCTCATTGATGTTTCTAACTCTCTATCCCTCTCTCTTCCTCTCTGTAAAAAAACAAATATATATATATATATATATATATATATATATATATATAGCTGGTAATGACTTCTATGATACAGTTTAACAAACATTTATTAAATGCAGTGTGCTGGACACTGGAGAGAACCTTAAGAAAAAGCAAAGGAATGTAAAATCATTTCCAACAGGGAGGACTCATAAACTTTCAGTTTTTCAAATGAACTATGTTGATTGAGAACAACCAGGTGGTCTCAGCATATTAATTGGGAAGTGTCCTGCTGCTTGGCCTCAGCCTTTGCAGTAGGGTAAGGAATCATCGCTTGGAGAACTGTGGAGAAATGGGGGTGAGGGGTGGACAGGAAGATGACAGGGAGAGCTGGGATCTTGTTCTTACACACTTGTCTAATTTCTCTTGCAAGCCACAATTCTTTCTTTCTAAAACTGAGAGTCAAGTGCTTCCCATGTGCCTAAATGTGCTTTGGGAAGGTCTCTGTGATTACTATCCCAGCATTCTGTTGGCATGGAGAGCAGCCTCAGCATAACCCCTTGTCTGGACAAGTCTCAACAACTGGAGACCCCAGTATTAGAGATCACAGAGGCTTCACAGGAGAAAACTCGCTTTTGCTTCTCCCAAGAATAATAAGAAGAGATGAAATGGCTTCAAAATGGCTTGGTTTGTTTAGACACGCCTCATGCCAGTTTTCAGATCACATTCTAGCTGACTGAGGCAGGGGGAGCCCGACTGAGTCTTGCTCAGATAATTCCTTCTCCATTTCTTGCTCTTTATTTGCTACATCCGAAGGCTCCCATTCCTCTCACACAAAAACTTGTGAGAAAACTCTCAGATTCTGACAGGACTCTGAGGTTCCTTACCCTCGTGAAGAAATGCTGGTTTCCCCTGGAACCTTAAGTGCTTCTGTACCCTTGTCGCCATTTTCTTGCCAAGAGCTTGGGGTGGGATTTGCCATCCACCCATGCCTGGTAAAAATCATTTTTCATGTGTTGACATAAATCTACAGGTGCGGAGGTCGCGGGGGGTGGGTGGGGGAGCTGGGACAATTTCCAGTTGTTTGGCTTTTGGGGAAAACAATGAAAATTCAAACCCAGGCCTTAGTTCTTGGAAAATTCAGGAAGCGTCTTGCAGAGGCTGGGGGAGAAGGACATTTGTCAAAGCGCCTATGCTGCTGGTCCTCATATAAATGCTCTTTCTCTTTTGTTCCTACTGGACTCTGAAAAAGACGACTCCGGCAAAAGCAAAGGAGGCACTGGCAAATGAATGCAGCAGTGTTTTCTAACCCACATGCATCCAAACCATGCAAGTTTCCATTCCGTAAAGAATGTTCCTTAGCATGCTAGATTAATCACATGTATTAATAAAACAGTTGCCTTCACTCACTGGTGCCTCCTTGCTTTTGTACTTGCCTCCCTCCCCCTTCTTAAATTCTATGGAACTCTCAGGGAACAAAAGGAGTAGCATTTTCTATGAGTACCACAGCCATTGGTCCATCGGTCCAACCCCTCTGGAAGGTAGGCTCCCTGACTGTCTCAGTGTGTAAAACTTATTTCTGCCTATATAGTTACCTCTGTGCCTTGGGGGAAACTCAGGGTGTCTTTTAGACCCTACATTCTGTCTAGTTTGTTACTGAGTGGGAAGTAGCACATTACAGTTTTTTACATGTAAACAACTGAGAAGACTAAATTAAAGTCAATTAGTACATACTGAAAGATATTATAATGATGAGGGTCATGGTTATATAAATGTATCTTAACCTCAACTCTTTCTTGTCTGTTTAACTCTCATAATCTCACACCTCCCGATTTTCTAGGATAAGACCAATTGGCCTAGGTCTGATTCAACAACAATAATAGCAACACCACCTCCTAATGTTCTTTGAACTTGACTATGTGCCAGGCATTGTTTTAATACTTTACCTGTGGTATCCATTTAATCCTCACAGAAACCCATGAGGCTTTCCTATTATTGTTTATATTTTCTGACAAGTAACTGGGACCAGGGATGTTTGGTATCTGACTGGTTCATGTGCTGCTAAATGGTAGAGTGAGACAACTGAAATCCAGCACCCTCCAAAGTCTGTGATCCTAACCTTACCTATTCTTCTTCCTTGCCCACACTGGTTCCTCTAAGCCTTGTTTAATTGTGCCTTCAACAATTAGATGTATATTTTCTAGCCTATGTTTGATGTTTCTTAATGAAATGTTCCTTCTTCAAAATGATAAGAAATAGAATGGCAGACAATTTCTTATTTTGGCCCAGCTCATAGTTGTTATCACTCATATGTTGGAAAGCCCTGCTTCTCTTCAGTGAGACTGTATCTTTTGATATCTATTAAGGATAGCAAACTCTGATTTGTAAGCTTCCCAAAATGACTAGCTGCATGAGGTTTTCCTGAGCTTTGAGGATGATACATTCTCTTCCCCATTTTGCTATTTATAACTACATATCCATTCATATACAGCATTTAATAAACTCATGTTTTTCATCTTTGAGTGAGCAAGTCTCTCTGGTCCTTGGGGCCTCCTAGAAGACATGTGGTGTAGGTGTCATTTGCCTCTGTTCATTATTCACTTAGAAGCTGAGATGAGCAAGAATTCATTTTTCCATGTTATGTAGTTTGGAACTTGCCTCCGTTTGTACCAATAAATACCTTATAAACTAATCTTTGCTTCAGCCTGGAGTTCTATCAAGATGGTACCTGACTGTATAACAGAATTCACAGGACCAGTGTTGCCCAACAATCTGGATATAGAAGATATACTATAGTGAAACCATGCCAATCAATGGCTGAGGGATTCTGGACAGGATGGTCAAACTTTTGAAAATGGATGCCTTTGTGTGGATAAAAGGGACCCCTCATTCACTACTGGTGGAAATGTAGACTGCTACAACCACTGTGGAAAGCAGTCTGATGATTCCTCAAAAAATTGAGAATAGAGCTACCATATGACCCAGCAATCCCACTTCTGGGTATATACCCAAAAAACTCAAAATCATGTATTCACAAAGATTTTGCACCCCTATGTTCATTGCAGCCTATTTATGGTGGCCAAGACATGGAAACAACCAAAGTGTCCAACAATAGAGAACTGGAAAAAGAAGATGTGGTACATATGCACAACGGAATATTACTCAGCCATAAGAAAGGATGAAATAGCACCATTTGCAACAACATAGATGGACCTTGAGAACATTATGCTAAGTGAAATAAGTCAGACAGAAAAAGCTAAGAACCATATGATTTCACTCATATGTGGGATATAAAACTGAAACTTATGAACAAACAGAAGTGTGCCAGAGGGAAACAGGTGCGGGGAGAAGGGGGCCTTAATATAAGTTGACAGGAGAAGATTTGACTTTGGGTGGTGGGCACATGGTGCAATATACAGATCTTGTAACATAGAAACCCACACATGAGATCTATATGTTCATTCTGACCAATGTCACCCCAATCAATTTAATAAAAAAAAGTGCCCTTATTCTTTATGTCCACTAGTTTTCCCAGCCAGTCAATTTATTCTGTGAGTCTGCATTTCAGATTTCTGAGAATTGAGAGTCTTATTTGTCCATTTTGGCCCAGGGTTTATCCAATTATGGTGTGTGTGTGTGTGTGTGTGTGTGTGTGTGTGTGTGTGTGTGTACACACACACGCGCGCGCGCGCACGCGATGGTACAAGGCTGTGGGTGGGTCTGTTTCTTTAAGAAAGGTTTATGGACAGCAAAACAGGGATTGACATAATTATTACTGATTGGAATCGGTTTGGCAAAACCAGGGCTTTTCAAGTAGAGGAAAGGGGCTGTGTGGTTCTCGCCATCTACTGATGCCTTTGCTGGTCAGCCTTTACACAGAGTTTTCAGGTGTAACTCTGCACGGAGGGGTTTCATGTCCATTGGCTAGCCCTCTGACATCATCATGGCCATTTCAGCAGCTGCCCTCTTTGTCCATGAGAACAGCTTTGGAAAGTTGAAATTGGATTAATTTTCATCTTTGTGGATAAAATCGAAAGGACTTCTTTATCTTGATCCAAGATCCAGCTGCCCTGCCCTCCCTCTTTATTGTAGAACAAAAACAAAATGGCTGAAAACGACTTAATTTTACATAAATACAGGAGGGGAGAGCCTTCAGATGCACGAACATCTCCGCATTTTGGTCACATCAGCTGACATCTGGTAACATGCCTGAGCTTGACTGCTGCTTCTTGGCAGAATTCAAAGATGACAAAGATAAAAATCTTCCCTTCTGCATGTGTCCATTCAGGGCGCATGGATACACTAATTGGTAGTGCTCATTATGGGGCTGATTCAATGAATTTGTACCATTAAAACTAGCGGCCCTGGAGGAAAACTTTGGCCTTTCTCCTCATGCTTCAATTCGAGCATTACCGACAATTCTGAAATGCCATTAAAATGCATGTCAGGAAGGATTCCTCAGCTGACTGTATTACTTCTTTTAAGATCATTCAACTACATAATGACTTTTATAAATATTCTTTTTGAAGTGGAGAACTTTGTCCACAGTTTAAATTAAGAAAAAAAAAGTTTGATTTCACCATAGTCCCCCTTTTAAGATGATGTTTTAATTTCACTGCACGAAATTATTTTTATCAGGGTAAAAAAAAAAAAGAAAAAGGCAAACAGAATTGAGTGTATGGTTTGAATGGCTAAATAGAAACAAATGGGGGATAGGGGAGGGAGGAGAGGAAGATATTTGAGGAAATTATTTTGTGTGAGCTTGGGTAAAGAAGAGTTTTATTTTTATCTGTGAACATTAGAATTTGTTGGTTAAATCACATTGGCAGCAAACACTGATCTTTTGAAAAGGAATCATTCCTTTGGATTTGTACTAAAACTCTGATACTCACACATTTTCTTTCAACGTTAAAAGATCTCTAACAGATTCTTAAAACTCTGTGTGGCCCGGATGCAGAGTTTAAGCTGAAAATGGGGAGAGAGTGAAGGGTTCTCGAGCAGCACCCTTGAATCTGCCCCTAGCACTTGTCTGGTTATTTTCTTTCAGACATCTGGAAGGGCGGCAGAGACCTGGTGACAAGACAATGAGGTTTTCCTGTCAATGCTGACCCTTGGAAACTGACGTCATCCCTCTAATTGAATGCAGTCCAGCGTGTCTGCATTTTGTAGCTTCTATCGTGGAGCTTTAAGAGTTGGCTTGTGTTTATAGAAAGACAGGAAAAAGTGCATGTCATCTTTGAATCTGGGTGCCCATTTTCTTGAAACTTATAACAGCTAGGATGTTTTCTAACTTAAAAGCTTTCTGATTAATTTTGCTTAAGCTTCTTAAGGAGCCTGTGTTATGGGCTAATGATATTACACTTGGGCATATCTGAGTGGTAGAGATTCTGTATATAGAACACCTGTCACAGTGTCTCACACTCAGTAGGTGCTCAATGCATATTCCGTTTTCTCCACCACCTCTCTTCACTTGAGCACTTGTTATAATGGGATCCAATAAGGCGCCACCCCCTGTTTGGATCTTTGTATGGGTAGAATAACATATCCCGGACTAAACGGAATGAGAGATGAAGTCTTCACAACCTTTTTAGTCTTGAAAAAATTGGTTCTTTTGTTAAAAGGAAGAGATTGAGAGGAGCCACCAAGTGTTCTGAGTTTATGCTGAGTCTTTGAGATTCACCATGTGTTGGAGGTATCCACCCAGTACCCCTCTACCTGGAAGACTCGTAAAATGCTCACTTGCTTGCAAATTTATCAGCTTGGTGTGGGTATTTTTTAATTCACCCATCCATTCATCCATCCATATCTTATCTCTTCATAATCATCTAGTTATTTATTTGAAATGTTTGTACATTCACAACAGATACATGGCAGGTAGGTAATGTTATAGGATAGGAAGAAACAGATGTTGTACCTATAGCACTGAAGTGCTTTCCTTCTGCTCTAAGGGATTTTTTTCTTCAATTCTTTTTTTTAATGTAAAACAAACAAACCAGGTCATTTTTTATTGAGGCATAATTGGCATAAAGTAAACTGCACATATTTAAGGTGCACAAATATACTCTTCTGACTTATGTGTATACCTATGAAAACTTCACCACACTCACGGCAGTGGACATATCCATCACTCCCCAAAGCTTCCTTGTTTACCATCATAATTCCTCCTTCTTGACTAGGTTCACTGTTTTTTTCTGGTTTACATATTAATTATTTTTCTAGCAGCTCTTGTCTTTTTCACTTTTCAAGAAACACTGTTCAGTGGAATTTATGATATGGCAGTAGTTTATTTTATTATAATTTTGATAAATTATTTGAGTGCATATGATCCTCTGAATATTACTTGAAGTTCCAAAATACCATGACCTGGCTAGAATACCACTAGCATATAAATGAAATATAAATTTAAATGTATATTTTAATTTACCCAATAATATATGCACCTTAATATGTCGTCTTGCCTTGGAAATCCAAAATGCAAATCATATTTGTCTTGAATGTTTTTATTTTGAAGTTTAAAAAAGAGAAGCCTTCTGACTCTAATCTATTTGAAGTTTAAAAATCAATAAAAGGATGAAACATGAGCAAATATCATTTGTTATGAATGCATATTCAAGATTGTTTTTATAAAATGTGCTTTTATTTTCTTTTTAAAAAATATATTTTTATTGATTTCAGAAAGGGAGGGAGAAGGGGAGAGAGATAGAAACATCAATGATGAGAGAGAATCACTGATCATCTGCCTCCTGCACTTCCTCTTACTGGGGACCAAGCCACAACACTGGGCATGTGCCCTTGACCGGAATGGAACCTGGGACCTTTCAGTCCTCAGGCTGATGCTCTATTCATTGAGCCAAATGGGCTAGGACCTTTTATTTTCTTTAAAAACATTTTTAAAAATCCTCACCCAAGGGTATGTTTTTAGAGAGAGAGGAAGGGAGAGAAAGAAACATCAGTGTGAGAGAGAAACATCAATTGGTTGATGTGCCCTGAGTGGGAATCAAATCCGCACCTAGGTATGTGCCCTGATCGGGAATCAAAACCCCAACCTTTTGATGTACAGGATGATGCTCCAAACAACTGCACCACCTGGTCAGGGTTAAACTGTGCTTTTCTATGTATCATTGTACCAAGAGAGAAATAGGTTTGTGCCTTTGAGGCTAGCTGGCTGATTCTTTTTAAAAACTAAATATATTTTTATTGATTTCACAGAGAAAGGGAGAAGAAGAGAGATAGAAACATCAATGATGAGAGAGAATCATTGATCAGCTGTCCCTTGCACATCCCCCACTGGGGATTGAGCCCACAAATAGGCATGTTCCCTGATTGGAATCAAACTGTGACCTCCTGGTTCATAGGTCAACACTCAACCACTGAGTCACACTAGCCAGGTTGTTCTCTTTTGTTCTGACATATATACATTTAAAAACTTTAAATTCTTTATTATTTGAAGTATCACATAAGTCTCCTTTCTCCCCCATTGACCTCTTCTAGCCACTCCCACCCCCTAGCACATGCCCTCACACCCCTACTGTCTGTGTCCATTGGTTATTCTCATATGCTTGCATGCAAGTCCTTTGGCTGATCTTCTACCCCCTAGCTGGCTGATTCTTAAAAGAACTGGATTCAGCTCATGATTTGGTAAAAGTGCTGACATAAGTCAATGTGGCTCCTGTCTCCCTCCTCTTCTCCTGCTCCCACTCTTGCTGCACTACTTCCCACTCCAAACCCTTTCAGCAAAGGCTCACATCCCCAGCCTCTGTGAACTGAGAATCAGCCAGAGAATCCACAGAGCATCTCCTATTTGATGGGTGACCTAGGGATTGTCATCTATGGGATGAAGCCATGGTCTGAAAACCAAAGAGGTGAAAACGTTGGGAAAACATACTAACACTTAAGGAAGCTGTTACCATGAGGAGGGGTTTTATGAAGGAATATAACCTGGGAGGGGAGAAGTATAAAGAATAGATGCAACAGAAAGATTACAAGTGTCCAGGAAACACTTACTCCTCAGAAGCGCTTGTTGTACAGGAGCCAGGTGCTGCTGTGAGCCTTTTCAGGATGACATCAGTTTCAAGTGCTTAAGTACAGCGGTAAAACACAGGATCTGAAATGTTGAATTTCAGGTGTTGGCTAGAGAGCTGGTGTAGATCTTCAAAAAGAACCTAGTTTGTTTCTTAGTCCTCTTAGAGAGCTTTGGATATTCTCTGCATAGAAGAGATAGGACACGGTACGGGAGAGGCTGAGGTCCCTGAGAGAGGATGCACAAAAGTTGGGGGATATCTGTAATACTGTAAAAAAAAATAACTGCAAATATAATATTGTGAAAAAAAGAGAGAGACAGAACTCTGTGTTTGTACTGCTTACTATACTAGCCACTGGCCATATGTCACAATTAAAATATAAATTAATTAAAGTAAAATAACATTGAAAATTTAGTTCTTTAGGTACACTAGGCACATTGTAAATATTTTATTAGCCATATCTGATTGATGGCTACAGTATTGGATAGCACAGACATAGAACATGTCCCTATTGGCAGGAAGACTTTATGTAATGCTGCTTTAGGGAATGCTTACGTTTCAGAGGCCTGGATGGCTGGACAGGTATGGAAGGAGAAACAGTGGGCAGAAAATGAGAAAGTCAGAAATATGGTAGAGAATTAGAGAGGGCAATATCTAAAGAGACAAGGAGAGTTACAAAAGTAACAAAATTGGGAAATGCTGCCTAGTGGACAGGAAGGAAGAGGCTATAGGAGTGGTCCCTGGATTCCATGATCAGGGTTCAGTGGTGACCATCTGGAGAGCAGCTGCAGTAGGTGGAGGCCGAATTCCAATAGGGGGATTAAGGAATAAGTTAGGGGTGAGAAAATGGAGGCCATTGGAGTAGACTACACCCCCTCTTTTTAAAAGTTTGGTTGTAAAGGGAAAGGAAAAATAAGATAGTAATATTAGAGCTAAAAGATCTCAGCCATTAATAGGTATAGAAGAAGAGCTCAAAATTTCCTTTAAGAGTCATTTTATTCATTGGTGAAGCCCCTCCCCCTTCCTCAATTGCTCTACTTAGAATCAGGTTTGATGCTTACCAGCCAGATGAAGGTCGGATGCTAGAGACTTGAGAATTCTTTGCTTGACCAAGTTAATTCCTCTTGGGAGGAGAAGCAAAAGGAAACTGGCTTGTTTCTAATGCATTGTTTGACCATGATGAGAGCCATATCAAGCTGTTTATTTTTCCCAGTGATACATTTTTGGTGTTTTGTGAGTTATATATGGGGATACAAAAGATTGTGTTTAAAATCAGAGGGTGGACCCATAATCAACTCCTCTCGTGTTCCATGGTAGTGTTTATTAATGGTACCTTCAAATCTGAAGTCCCAGGATTAAGTAGATTTGATGCTTTGATTGATTGTAACTCAAAAATAGTTGCATTTTATAGATGATCTACAATGTGTTCAGCATTATATGAGGCATTTTGCACAACTTACTTTTTAATACACTAAATGCTGCAAAGGGAGGTATTGTTTCCTCTCTTTCCTACCACCTTTTATAAACAGATGAGGAAACTGAGGTGTGGAAGAATTAAAAGAGAGCTAGTCAGTGGTGATGCGGGGAGCAAGGCCAGGATGAATGACTTTCAAATTTGGCTATTGCCCCTAAATGTTCTGGCCAAAAGTATGTGGAAAACACTAGATCAGCTGCTTTTTGACCCAAAATGGAACACAGAAAACGATTAGAATTTTAGAGCAGAAATACATAAAGACCATAATTGCAGGTCCATGGTAGTCAGAGGGGCAATGCTAATGAGGTGAAACTGAAAATGCCACTAGGTGCTGTGTTCGGTATCAACTTATGATGCCTACTTGCAGAGCTTTTCAAACTGTGATCTCCAACATGCCCTTGGGTCTTAGACTGGTCATATGTAAATTCAAAATTATGTAAAATATCACTCGACAATTGCTTGTTGAAAATTTATACATTGTAGTCCTGACCACGCAGCTGGTACTAAGTTTTAGATACTGAGATACAATGATAAGCACACAGAAGTAGTCCACATCCTCAATGAGTATATAGCCTACACAGTGATGCAGGTATTATTCCAATCGATCACAAATATAAAAAGAAAGTGACAGTCATCACTGTGTCTAGTACTAATCTCTAGACTGTCTCATTAAATCAGCACCCCTCTGCTTATTTATTCCTGCCAGGCATTTCCTTTTTTTTTTTTTTTTTTTTTTAGCTGCAAATAGGGAAGAGAATCTTTAGGGACTTCAGCCATGGTAGGATGGTCTGCAAACTAATGCTATTTGAGAACTACTGACCTATAGCAACACTCTGAGAATTGCATTAGAGAACATTTCAATTCCCCATCTCTTTTTCTCAGGGTTCGTATGTTTGTATGCAGAGAATGTGAAGGCCAAGGTCAGAAAGCAATTAGATGCAAAACTTCTCAGGAACAAATCAGTGTTGCCTTGCCCTAGACAATGCCAAAATCTATGCCAATTCAGGTATTTTTAATTTTGCACCATATATGTTGAAGAAATGTTTATTTTCTGACTGCACAAATATCTTTTTCTCTAGAGAGAATTGATCTACTTATCAAGGCTTCTACTCTTGGGAGAGTGAACTTGACATCTTAACTGGGTTCTTAAATCTTCAGGCTATGATATCAAGTGTATTTTCTGTTGGAGTGAGGAGGAGGTAAGTGTTTCTTTAAAGAGGCCAAAAAGTTCACCCTACTCGAGACAGCACTAATGACATTGATTATAAATTTATGTTCACTTACACGCATCAAGGGCAGAAAGCCTCCAGATACTCAGCTTTGACATCCCAATATTTATATGGATCAAATGCATCATTTTGAGAAAATGAAGATGAAAGTCATTTTATTAAAAGAAAGTCATTTGATTGTGAAAACTGGGCATCTCTCATTGGCTTGCAGCCTCTCATCTAAAAACACACACACACACACACACACAAAGAGTACATTTTGCCCCTCAATGTTATGGACTCCTGACCATCACCTCCTTGAAAGGAGGCAAACCAAAAGGGACAGAGCTTGAAGTTAGAAAAGAAAGAAAAACCCCAACTTTTGTTAATGTATAGGCATTCAGCTCCCACTGTTCATTAACACACATATTGCTAAGGCTTGGCAATGAAGCGGACATTTTTCTTGAGTGGGGTCGAAAAACTAATTATTCGCCATATGGTGGTTGGCTCAGCAACAATGACCGAAGCCGTGGAAAGCAAAGGGAAGTTGGCCGCAGGATTTCTTTGGGCGGTTTGCACAGCTCTGACTCTCTTGACATATGCCATTCATGTGGCCTCTGGAGAACAGATGGGCCAGGGCTGGGAACGGAGGGGAAATCGTGGCTGGGATCTGGTGGCAGCCCCTGTCTCTTTATCCTTCAGAATGACTTGGAGTCACATGGCATGTGAAAATAACAAGTAGGGGATTGTCCTCGGAGGATTTCCCTGC
Source organism: Corynorhinus townsendii (assembly GCA_026230045.1). Taxonomy (NCBI): domain Eukaryota; kingdom Metazoa; phylum Chordata; class Mammalia; order Chiroptera; family Vespertilionidae; genus Corynorhinus; species Corynorhinus townsendii. The sequence goes on along the minus strand of JAPDVU010000003.1, from coordinate 205,594,968 downwards.
CTTCCTTTATAAAGCCACAGCGTAATTTTGACTGCCTTTTCGTATTTTGTTTATTAAAGGGATCAGGGCTTTAGATGAAAGAGATTCCTTGGTTGTGGGTAGGGTCTATGCCAATGACACTTGCTCATTGTCAGCAGGAAAAATGCTGGCAGTTTGATAAGGGATAAGAAAATAGAGGGCCTTTTAAATTAAAATTTAAATTACGCCTTATTTGTTCTCTTTCCATTTGTAAATCTCACATAGGAAAGTTAAGGTAAGAGCTGGCTTAGATTCAGGATACTCAACTTTTCTGCAACCAGACAGTGTGGGTTTGATTTTTTTTCCTCTTCACGCAGCAAAGCTGAGACCTATGGGCATGGAACAGGCCCAATTTGGGGGCTTTCTGGATTTTACATTGTCCAAAAGAAACAAGATAGAAGAAAAAGGAGAAAGTTACCCATTAGAGATTAGCTGGGCGTTTACATGCATGAAAACAGATTAAGCTAAAGTAGTTCACTCAGCAACTTAAATTTTAATTAAGAAGTTCTTGCAGTTAGGGCTGGGAAGGCCCTGCGGTGGCCATTCTGCTTTTTGATTACAGCCACAGAACTCACTCTAAACCCCAGGCATTGTTCTTGGTCCTAATTCTGGACACTGACCTCCGAAGCGGACACCTCACAGAGAGACACATCCTGAAGGCCAACTGCAATGCAACACATTTTGCGAGCTTTTAAAAGCAAAGTCGCTTGGTGGTTGGATTTGAAACTGATGAACTATAGGCTTTTTTCTTTTTACATCTGAAAATTCTGTCTTTGAAAGTTTGGTCTTCGTACAACAAAGTACTATTGAAGGAAGACTCTGGGAGTTTTTCAACTCATCTTGGATGAAATGTTCTGAAATTTTAGAGCCAGGGAACAATTTACCTGCTGGAGCTGAAAAAAAAAAATGGTTTTAATTCTTCTTTATATTTCTTCCCTATTTCTAAAATTTAGTGTAAACTTTTAAGTTATTAGGCAAAAGCACATCACTCTGTTCTTAAATTTGTGTAGATTTTCTTAATGCCCCTATGAGATAGGCACAATCAGCATTTTATACTTTCACTAGAGGCCCAGTGCACAAAATTCCTGCACTGGAGGGTTGTCCCTCAGTCAAGCCTGCACCCTCTCCAATCTGGAACCCCTCAGGGGATGTCCGACTGTCCAACAGGGATTGGGCCTAAACCGGCAGTTGGACATCCCTCTCACAATCCAGAACTGCTGGCTCCCAACCACTCACCTGCCTGCCAGCCTGATCACTCCCTGATCACTCCCTTACCACTCCCTTGCAAGCCTGATAGATGCCTAACTGCTCCCCTGTGGCCCGATTGCCCCCAACTGCCCTCCCCTGCAGGACTGGTTGCCTCCAAATGCCCTCCCCTGCAGGCCTGGTCTCCTCCCAACTGCCCTCCCCTATGGGCCTGGTCACCCCTAACTGCCCTCCCCTGCAGGCCTGGTCACCCCCAACTGTCTTCCCGTGCCAGCCTGGTTGCCCCCAACTGCCCTCCCCTGCAGGCCTGGTCCCCCCCGCAACTGCCCTCCCCTACAGGCCTGGTCGCCCCTAACTGCCCTCCCCTGAAGGCCTGGTCCCCCCCCCTCCCAAGTGCCCTCCCCTGCAGGCCTGGTCACCCCCAACTGCCCTCCCATGCAGGCCTGGTCACCCCCAACTGCCCTCCCCTGCAGGCCTGGTCCCCCCCCATCTGCTCTCCCCTGCGGGCCTGGTTGCCCCTAACTGCCCTCCCCTGCAGGCCTGGTCACCCCAAACTGCCTTCCTCTGCTGGCATGGTCACCCCCAACTGCCCTCCCCTGCAGGCCTGGTCCGCCCCCAACTGCTCTCCCCTGCGGGCCTGGTCCCCCCGCAACTGCCCTCCCCTGCAGGCGTGGTCCCCCCCAACTGTCCTCCCTCCCCTGCAGGCCCAGTCACCTCCAACTTCCCTCCCCTGTCAGCCTGGTCACCCCCAATTGCCCTCCCCTGCTGGCCTGGTTGCCCCTAACTGCCCTCCCCTGCTGGCCTGATTGCCCACAACTACCCTCCCCTGCCAGCCATCTTGTGGTGGCCATCTTTGACCACATGGGGGCATCCATCTTTGATCACATGGGGCAGTCATCTTGTGTGAGGGCATGAGGGTCAATTTGCATATTACCTCTTTATTATATAGGATTCCTGACCATCTGAAATTCCTTACGTGTAATAAGTCTTCGGCCTTTGTGTTTAGCGTTTGGAGTGGCTTTCTAAATATTTATTTGATTTTCAAAGCAGAGAGGCAGCTCTGTTAATCCTAGATCGGCCAACTTTTTCTGTAAAAGTCGAGATGGTAAATATTTTAGGCTTTGCAGGATGTAGGTGGGCTGGATTCAGTGGGTGGGCTGTAGATTGCTGACTTATATAACATTGCGGGTGATTAATATTTTGTACACACATACCACATTTTCATTATTCATTCATTCATTGATGAACACATAGGTTGTTTCCATACCTTGGCTATTGTAAATAATGCTGCAGTGAACATGGGAATACAGATAACTCTTAAAGATAGTCATTTTGTCTACTTTGGATATATCACCAGAAGTGGGATCACTGGATAATATGGTAGTTATATTTTTAATTTTTTGAGGAACCTCTATTTTTTTTTCCACAATGACTGTACCAATTTACATCCCCACCAACAGTGAACAAAGATTCCCCTTTCTCTACTTTCTTGTTTATTACCTTTTGACTTTTTGATAATAGCCATCCTAATAGGTATGAGGTGATATCTCACTGTGGCTTTGATTTGCATCTCCCTGATTATTAATGATGTTGAGCACCTCTTCATATACCTGCTGGCCATCTGTAGGTCATGTGCCCAGTTTTTAATCAGTTTTCTTTTGTTTTGTTTTGTTATTGAGTTATATGAGTTTCTTATATATTTTAGATATTAACCCCTTACCAGATATGTGGTTTTCAAATTTTTTCTACCATTCCATAGGTTACCGTTTTATTTTGTTGATGCAGAACCTTTGCTATGTGGAACCTTTTTAGTTTGATGTAGCCCCTCTTGTTGCCTGTGCTTGTGACGTCATATCCAAAAAATAGTCACTAAGGCCAATGTCAAGGAGCTTTTCCTACATTTTCTTTTTTTTTTTTTATGTTTTTATTTATTTTTTATTTTTTATTTTTTTTCTTAATTAAATCTTTATTGTTCAGATTATTACAGGTGTTCCACTTTTTTTCCCCCCATAGCTCCCCTCCACCTGATTCCCCACCCCACCCCATGCCCTTACCCCTGCCAATGTCTTCATCCATAGGAGTAAGATTTTTGTCCAATCTCTTCCCGCAACCCTCACACTTGCTTCCCCTGAGAATCGTCAGTCCACTCCCTTTCTATGTCCCTGATTCTATTATATTCACCAGTCCATTCTGTTCTTCAGATTTTTTATTCACTTGATTTTTAGATTCACTTGTTGGTAGGTATGTATTTGATGTCATTTTGTTGTTCATAATTTTTATCTTTACCTTTTTCTTCTTCTTCTTCTTCTTCTTCTTAAAGAATACCCTTCAGCATTTCATGTAATCCTGGTTTGGTGGCGATGAACTCCTTTAGCTTTTTCTTGTCTGTGAAGCTCTTTATCTGACCTTCAACTCTGAATGATAGCTTTGCTGGGTAGAGTAATCTTGGTTGTAGGTTCTTGCTGTTCATCACTTTGAATATTTCTTGCCACTCCCTTCTGGCCTGCATAGTTTCTGCCGAGAAATCAGCTGACAGTCGTATGGGTACTCCCTTGTAGGTAATTAACTGTTTTTCTCTTGCTGCTTTTAATATTCTCTCTTTGTCTTTTGCCCTTGGCATTTTAATTATGATGTGTCTTGGTGTGGTCCTCTTTGGGTTCCTCTTGTATGGGGTTCTGTGTGCTTCCTGAACTTGTAAGTGTATTTCTTTCACCAGGTAGGGAAAGTTTTCTGTCATTATTTCTTCTAATAGGTTTTCAATATTTTGCTCTCTCCCTTCTTCTGGCACCCCAAAAATTCGGATGTTGTTTCGCTTAAAGTTGTCCCAGAGGCTCCTTACATTATCTTCATATTTTTGGATTCTTTTTTCTTTTTGTTTTTCTGGTTGGATGTTTTTTGTTTCCACATATTTCAGATCTTTGGTTTGATTCTTGGGGTATGTTGATCTACAGTTGAGTTTCTGTATATTCTTTATTTCAGACAGTGTATGCTTCATTTCTGACTGGTCCTTTTCCATTTTTTTGGCATTCTCATTAAGGTCCTTGAAGGTCTCACTAAGCTCCTCAGAAGTGTCATCAAGTTTCTCGGCAGTTTTTAGAAGATTCTTGAGTAACCTTATAAATGTGATTCTGAACTCTATGTCATCCAGTAGTTTGCTTTCCTCCGTTTCTTTCATTCGTGACATGTTTCTTTGTTTCTGCATTTTGGCTTCTTCCCTGTGTTGATGGAGTGGCTTTGTGTGGTAGGTGACCTATAGGGGGCAGTAGCTCAGCCTCCCCAATCACCTGATGTGGATGCTCTTGGTACACCCCTTTGTGGGCTGAGTGCAAAGTCTTGGTGTAGTTAAGCCTGAATTGCTGTTGGTACGCTGGGAGGAATTGACCTCCAGGCCAATTAGCTGTGAGCACTCCCTGTGTCTATAATGGAAGAAGTGCTGCGTTTATGGGGCAGGACTTGTTTCAGTGGGGCTTTGGTGCTCACTGAGTCTGCCTCTTGAATGTGTCACTTATGGATGTGAGGAGTTGAAATCTGTTGTCTCACACTGACCACTAGGTACACTGGCTTTTGGATCTCCAATGGGGTGCAGGTCAGCTACTGTCTGTGGCCACTCAGCAGGAGCTACAGTGAGAGCTGCAGTTTTCTCCTCTTTGCTTGGGGTTTGGAGGTTTTGGAGCTGTCTGACCCGGGCTGTAAGTTTTCTAGGTTAAGCTGCAATAGGGCAGGCTTTCTTATGCTAATTGAGCTGCTTGGAGCTTGGGTGGGTTTGTAGGTTGTGTGGGGCGGGGTCTCAGGGCGTCACTAGGTTAGGGCGTGGCAAACAGCAATGGCTGCTAGTAAGCCCGCTCTGTGTCCCGACCGTGTCCTGGAATCCTGTGCCCCAGTGCCGTAAACAATTATTCCTGCGCGCAGCTCTGCTAGCAAGCCACTCTCACTGGCAGACAGTCCAGCTTCTCCCCGTAGGAGTTTGGGTCCCCCGCGTCTCCCCAGAGACTGGATTTCAGAGTAGTCGGGGGCTTGTCTCCCTTCGGGTTGAAAAAAGCAACGCACCCAGTCGCCCGCCGCCAGCCCGGATCCCGCGCCTCTGTACCTCAGCTTTTCAGCGCTCGTGCACGTCTCAATGCTCTTTTCTCTTTCCTTCTAGTTGTAGAACTTCCACTCAGCCAGCTTTCCCGTGGTTCTGGGTGATAGACGTTTTATCTTTTAGTTGCAGTTTAAATTGTTGTCAGAGGCAGCAGTTTAGGTGTTTACCTATGCCACCATCTTGGATTCGACCTTTTCTACATTTTCTTCTAGGAGTTTTACTGCTCTAGAACTCAACATTTAAGTCTTTAATCCATACTGAGCAATGTGTTCTGTGATTTACAAGGGACTTTCTTACCTTGTCACTTGAATCTCATGCCAAGCTCCTGAGTTAGATGGAGATAGTTATCCTTACTTTGCAGGTAATGTTACTAAGGTTCAGAGAGTTTTATTTCAGGCTACCTATCATGAATGAGCTAGTTTTCATCTCCAGGTCTTATCTCTACATTTAGTTACACCTCTACACTCATGAATAGAGATAGTGGGCTATTGTTCAAGCATTTACTGCCCTGAATTATGGGGGGATTATGCTTCTCTGCCTCACTAACATCAGGGTTGACCATGTGACTTGTTTTGGCCAGCAATGTGTGAACAGAAATGTGTTGCTTCTGAGCAGAAGGTAGCCATGTTCTCTTTTCCCTCTGCTATGACATAAGCAATGTCCTACCTAGGGTCTGTTCTTTCTGTATGAGGCCCAGAGTGAAGATGATGTGGAGCAGAACTGCAGCCAACTTGCTGATGAACATGAATTTTGAATGAGAATAATTCATTGTTTCTGTTAACCGTTGTGATTTGGGGATTTTTTGTTATTGCCGCATAACCTAGTCTTAAACTGACTGATAAATATAGTTTGAAATCAGGTGCTAATTATTTCTGATCAACAATGAAATCTAAAAGTGTGGCCCAGGGAATCATAATATCTATATGAGCTTTAGCAATCTGGAATAAACTAAGATAATAATGGATGACTTCCTTGATCATCTTAGCTTCCCCTGCCTTCCAGGAGAAATGAGGTCCTATAATTCTGCAGAGGTGCCATACTGTAGGGGAAATGCAATGGACCAGGACCATCTTTGGTTCTGTATAACTATTTTGTGCCAATTAATATTGGGAAGCTTAGTGTTTCCAAGCCTCAGTTATCTCATCTATAAAATGGGAATATTAATGCCTGCTGACTCTGTGTCCCAGGACTACTGTGAGATGTCCCCACGCTCCCATCCCATCAGTGCAGACTTCCATGACAGCTTTGGTCACACTACATGGTGATTGTCTGTTTACTTGCTTCCTCTAGGCTGGAACTTCTGGAAGGCAGAGATTAGGCTTCGTTTATTCGTTGACATAAGGCCAATGTTTAGCACAATGCTTTGCTCATAGTAAATAGTAGCAGGTGAATTGTTAGGTGAACTTTGTGAGTCCTCTTTGAGGGTGAATAATGCATGGAGTGAATAATAATTATAAGGACTTTCCAGCAGGTGGTGGGTAATTCTGGTACAGGAAGCTGACTGTAGTCTTGCTGAAGCATACCCAGCCAGGAATGCCTTTGTGTGTGCCCTTGGAATGGAAGCACTAGAGGTTTGGAGAAGGACAGTAATTAATTCCTCCCCATCCAATTGAGAGTAGACACAAGGAGCCAGAATAGGATCAAAGTCTCAGTTTTACCAAATAATAGTAAAGCTGGGTGGCAGAAAATGTCAGTTGTGCCTGGTGTGCTTACAGCATGGACATTAGATGCTTCAGTGGGCCTGCCTTGCATGAGAGCCGGCATATAAGAAAACGGAAGTGTGATGGACTACATAAATTCTATGTTCCAGCTTTGAGGCACAATGATCTCTGTAGCTGATAATATGGCCAGTCCCGTACCAGAGAGAGGAGTAAGCTTGGGGTAGGAGGCAAACTGGTGAGAACTTGACAATGAGTACCTCTAATATTTAAATTTAGACACATGGAAACAAACTAGATGAGGAAGGCAGGTAATCCTTGCAAACAAAGGAGTTAGGTAAGAATACATATGACTATAATTCAAGATGATAGGTGGTGAGGAATAAAGCCCTATGGAGAGTAAGAGCATGAAAAATAATACAACGGGAAAGCAAAAGATGAGAATTTAGGAACAGTTGTGATAGCAGACAAATAGCCCTCATTTCCCCCATGGAATCATGCTTGTTCTGGTTTGCTGTCTGAAATAAATTCAGTGCCATATAGTGCCTTTACGTTGTGGGCCTGAGCAGCCAACCACTTCAGTTTAAAGTTAATGGATACAGATTATCCAGAATTCAACACAAGGGATTTATTGAGGCTAATGGGTCTAATCCTATTAGAACTCGCTGTACACTCCTGGGAGCAATTTCTTTACCTCCAATGGCACTACCTCCTCATTCTTAAATTTACAAAGTAAGATAAGACAATCTGAAAATCATTAGTGGTGTTTAACAGAGATACATGTCTGTAAAGATAATAGCCATCTTCTGTATTATATAGGACCATCCAGAATAGGATTGACTCCTTAAATTCTTTTAAAACTAGTATTAAAAGTAACTGATATTCACCCCAACCTAACACTATTAATAAAATAAAATGTTTTGATGTTCATCTGGATGTAAAAGAAGATATTATAAAATCACATGATAGTTATTTATTAATTCTATTTCATAACTGCTTCTATAATAGGAAAGATAAATGAGCAAAGGAAGCAACATTTTTCTCTTCCTTAAAGCTTATATTACTGGAAATTTCTTAAATTTTTGAAATTGTCTGTCTGTTTTGAAATTTGATAGTTTTACCTGCCAAAATGAATCATTTCACTTGACAAGTTCTTTTTGTTGCCTGTCAAAAATACTGGTCAATAAAACAGTGATATTATTGTACAGCAATATTATAGAATCCTAAGAAAGTCTTCAAAAATATTTATTGGCATGGTAAATATCTAATGATGGAGAGTAACATTAAAAATAGAATACAAAATCATCTATATTACTAAAGATGTGATATAGAGAGATCTCAATGTATAACATATATTTTTTACGTATATTATGTTAATATCCTATCTAATAAAGAGGGAATATGCTAATTGACCCTCACGCTGTTGTAGATGGCAGTACCCACAGCCAATAAGGAGGGAATATGCTAATTGACTGTCCTGCCCCCTAAGATGGTGGCACCCACAGCCAATAAGGAGGGAATACGCTAATGGACTGCCCCGCCCTCAAAGATGGTGGTGCCCACAGCCAATAAGGAGGGAATATGCTAATTAACTGCCACGCCCTCAAAGATGGCGGTGCCCACAGCCACAAGATGGCGATGCCCACTCTCCTCAGCCCCGCCAAGGCAGCAGGTGCACAGCAAGGCCAGGCATACCTCTAGAGTCCCCTAGTCCCTTCAGCCCCCTAGCCACTTAGGGCTGGCCTAAGGTGCAGGCAAGCCTTGGATGGCAGCTTCCCAGCCACTCAGGGCCACCCAAGGTTCAGATAACCAGGGCCAGCCAAGGCTTGCGCTGCCAGCAGTGGCAGCAACAAAGGTATGATGGGGCATCGCCTTCCCCTGATTGCTGGGTTGCCTCCCACCCCTGAATGCTCCCGGACTGTGAGAGGGGCAGGCGGGCTGAGGAACTCCCCTGCCAGTGCATAAATTTTCATGCACCAGGCCTCTAGTATATTATAATGCTTTATTTGTCTAGTTATAGAGGAAGGAAAAGAACCAATGAAAATGTTAATCGCACTTATGCATTTTTTCCTTTTCCCACATCTTTTCTTTATTTGCCAAATTTTGTACTTTGAATATGTAATAATCTTACTATTAACCAACCAAACAAGTATTTGTGTTTTGTAAAGAGCAATGGCATTCTGTTTGGCCCTTCTCTGATGGTTCTATAGAGAATAGTCTGAGGAAAATGAGAATGTACATGGGACTCCGGTTGTGATATTACTGCAAAAGTCTTGATTCCTGCCAGTGGCATTCTGTTCCTGTCTTGTTGATCTTATTCCAGGTTTTTCAAGAGCACCATACATAATGGTGAGAGAATATGGGTTCTGAGGCCAACTGGCTTTGGATTTGAATCCCATTGGCCAAGATTCTCAATTACCCTGAGCCATGTTTTCTTTTTCAAAGATAGATTGATTTACTTATTTTAATCCTCACCCAGGGATATTTCCCATTGATTTTTATAGAGAGAGGCAAAGACAGAGAGAAACATACATGTGAGAGAAACACATCAATTGGCTGCCTCCTACACACATCCTGACCAGAGCCCAGGCCAGGGAGGAGTCTGCAACCAAGGCACATGCTCTTGACTGGAATCGAACCCAGAACACTTCAGTCTACAGGCTGACGCTCTATCCATTGAGCTGAACTGGGTAGGGGTGAACCATGTTTTCTTAATTTGACAAAAGAAAATAAAGGTAGTAATTATACTTATCTCATTATGCTGTTATGGGGAATTAAATTAGTTAATACAAGTAAGATACTTTGAAAACTACCCAATAAATATTAGATCCTATTACTATTGAGCATAACGTGCTCTTTCTTGCCTTAAGACATGATTTTCCACTTACCCCTACTCCTCATACTTTCTAATTTCTGCTCATACTTCATGTTGTCATAGGAAACCCTCCCCATCCCTTTCACCACATTCTATTGGGCAAAATGAGTCACAAGGCCAGCCTAGATTAAGAGGTAGGGAAACACACTCTATCTCAGATGGGCCAAAGTCACATTGCAAAGGAAGGGTACAGAGTTGAGGCCATATTTGCAATCTACCAGCATAGATGCCAAGAGAACCACGCCAAGAGAACTATTGCCAGTGCTGCTAAAACACACCCACTGTGAGTCAGTAAATTACCCAAGGGACCCTTTTCCAAGATAGCTTCAGCATCCTCTCGTGACCTTCAACCTTAGTATTACAAAACCCAGCTTTCCTATCATCCAGAATGCTGGTTGTTCTCTTGGCTGTATTCACTGCCTGGTAAATGGAAAAGTTGCAAGAAGCAGTGTCGGTAGATGAGCATGTGATGAGGGATGTGAGAGAGGATGTGTGCCTGAGCAGACACATACACTGAGCCACATTATGATTGCTCAGTGGAGACAACTCCAGTTGGTTGGCAGATCTAAGCAGCTTGGGGCCATGGGGCTTGAGGTCTGTAAGCATTGGATGCTTCTCATGCTGCCATTCTTGCTTTGCACAAGAGTGCTGCTCAGAAAGGGAGTCCCTCCCTCTGCCCATGAATAAGGCCTGCCTGCCAACACCAATTCCAGCTGTGAACATGTAATCAGCTCTTCTATGGCCCCAAAAGGGGAGTCCCAGAGGCCTAAATTTAATTTTCATGCATATTTGTCTTCTCCCTCTACTTTTATGCAAATACTATTTTTTTCACCATCACAAGCGCCAACTGTTTTGTTTGGATAATTGCTTGAAGTCAACCCCAAACTACAGGGAGCTGCCTTTTGCAGAAAGTGCATTTTGGTTAATTTTCAGTTAACCAAATTATATCTTCCATCAGCACTTCCTTCAGGGTTTCAGGGATGATTTCTGTAAACAGTTGATTCAGTTTGAAGCAGTTCAACACCAATGTCAGGTTTATTATCATCTGCACTGGGTCGGTCGGCTGGAATGAGCAAAGAAAACACAAGGCTTGCAGGCCCACGTATCATCTGTGGCTGCTGTTTTTTCCCAAGCGATTTTCTATTCATCTGGCCATAATCAGCTGGTCCTAGAGTGGCTCTAACATCCCAAGTAGAGGTTTGTGGCCATAATAGGGATAAGGGGAGAGAGCAAAATGAACTCTTGTAAAACAAAGATCTTATTTGTATGGAAATGAATAGGAACTCTGAAGTAAGGATGAGACACGGAAAAGCATAGAACAGAACGTTTTAAAATAGAAGGTCCTCAGAAATGCTCCATATGGCCCAGCAGCATTTAAGGTAACAGAAAACAGTCTATGTTGCAGCTGCAAGTGTTCATTCCTGGGCTTCAGGACTCAGTTCACAAAACTGTACTTGCCAATTTGTCTTGGAGAATGCTTCCTTTGTCCAACTCCTAGGGCTGATTCTTTCAGGGTGAGGGGGAGAGTTAAATTAATACATTATTAATTAAGATATGCAATTTTAATTAGTTGTGTTTTGTTCTTAATGAAGTGATAAATTACTTTTAAGTTATCATCATCTCTTCTCCTACCCTACTTAAGAGTAATAAAATAGTTATACGTCAATGCAGTTTTAGAGCCTATTTAGAATATGTAAGTTTTATATATTATAACAATGTAATATTGCAGTGCTTGGCACCGAAACATCAATCTAAAAATGATACAGGACATTAAAATGACACCCTTACACATGTACAGTTCATTAATGCTAGTCAACAACTACTATTTAAAGAGTCAACCAGGAAGTTACACATTTTACAGAGGATTTACCTTCTAATTTTTGCCTTAATATTAAAAATGACTTGGGAAAACCCATGTGAACATCTAATGAATTTTGTTATTTAGAAAATGAAGTTATTTAATTCATCATTTGAAACTAAGTCATGTTGTATGATTGCATCATAATATGTCATATGCCAGACATATCCAAGGATAGTGCCTCTTTTTAATATCCTGGGCTGGGGCATAATTCAGATCTTTGGATAGTGTTTTTTTAAAATTTTTTTTATTTCTGTCTTGTATTTGAATTCTTAACATGAAATAGAAATAACAGAGGAAAGAGAGGCATCCTTGTAAACTCTGCCAGGACTTTTACCAGGGTATAGTATTCATGTTTTTATTTTATTTTGTCTGCACAGTGCCGATCAACTAACTTCATTTTTCCTGTTGTTAAACTGTATTTTTTTGGCTGAATTGACTGGATGTTTGGCTTTGTGTAGACACAGCCTCACTGTAAGTTGGCCCCCTAATTCAATAATTCACCATGAAGACTGGTTTTCATCCTCAGTGTGTTGAACAGGCATCTAATCAACCATTAATTTCCTTTTTGTTGGATGAATATAATAACTATTTCTGTCTTTCTTTCTGATGGGAAACAGAGGCAGGGAGGATTAGGGGCTACTCTAAGTCAGAAAGGGAGGTTGTAGAATTCGACTTCAGGAATCCCTATAGTATTCAGGAGTGATGTGATAGGAAAATGCCAGAATTTGGGGGGAAAAGAGATGGAGGTGAACTAGTGGCTATGTGTATCTGAGCGTTCTAGACCTTGTAGTAGGCACTTAAGTCAAGCCTAGAAGATTGCTTCTCCCAGTGAAGAGCTGGGCAAACTTGGACAAGTCTCTCAATTTCTCTAAGCTATTTCTTCATTATCTGTAGAGTGGAACTGATAAAGTAGAACTGAGCAATATTTTATAATATTTCCAGTGGGAAATATGCAATTATTCATTATTGTTACCTAGAGCCTTGTTGCTATGACTCTTGTCTTTTTAATTCATTAAAATATGGTAATAAGTTTTACCATATTTATGAGTATGAAAAATCTTCATAAGTTACTATTCTTTTTTTTATGAGCATTCCATTTATTTAAGAGAAATAGCAGATGAGCCTAATACCATCCTATGAATTTAGACATTTGTGGCAGAGAGACCCGTTTTAACATGTAAAGAAGCGCAGTTTCAGTTAATGTCATACAATAGTGGTTAGTTTTATTAAAGCTGTTTTAAGCAGACATCATGGAGACATTTGAATTACTTTGGTCAAAAAGAGAGGTGTCTTATATATCTAAAGTAAATGGAAAATGGAGCCAAGCTTCAGGGAGATCTGAACTAGGGATTATGAGAACCCCGAAGACCCTGCATCTTGTGGGTCTCCTTCTTCCTTCCTATCATCTTTATTTCCTCAGAGTAGCTTCTTCAATGGAGACTGAAAATGTGGCATCCAATAACTCACAGCTCCCATTTCCCAGCACCTCCCTCCAGAAAGGAATTGAGATATGGTCTCTTAGGTCCTGAAAACAAAACTCCATTGAAAGAGTCCAAGCTTAGGTCAGTTGCACAAACCTGGACCCATCAACTACGGACAGGGAGTTCTGTGCTATTTTGGATTGTATTCCCATTGTAGTGGAAGAAGAGAAGAATCGATGTCATAAAAGGCCTGTGGTGGCCAGGGCGGGGGCGTGAGCTACTAGTGGCTGAGAGCTAGGAGCGACAGAGGGCAGGGCATGAGCTACCAGTGGCGATGGGAGGGGTGGCCAGCTGAGGCAAGCGCAAGTGAGCTACTCATGCATGCGCTGGGCCTCTAGTCTAATATAATCTAATATAATAAGGAAGGTCTCACTTAAACCACTTAAAATCCAGGAAGAAAGCTTGATATCTGTTCTAAGGTTTAGCATTAAATTCATATGAGACTTTAAGTTCCATTCAATTCTGCCATCATGCTTGACTTTGTATAGCCCTAAACCAAGACACAGGGTTGTCAATAAACCCAGGGCTTGAGTTCTTTTATGCCAATTGTATTTGTCTAACCCTTATGGATATAATTTTCATGGACTTGATTTTCCACTCATTAAGAAGGTCATTCAAGACTCTGAGATGTTAAAACATGTGATTTCTCTTTTCACTGCAAAAAGTTATGCCTGTTAGAGGGAGATGGCATTTGGACTAATGATTGCATGTTACAAAATTAATATTTTAATTGAGTTGCTTGGTTATTCTAACCCACTGTGGCCTCAAAGTATATTCCTTAAGCATGACCTCTCACCATAATGTCTGCTGCTGCTTCAAAGAAGTGAAAAGATGTTTGTTAAAAGAGGAGATCATCACTCAAGATCATTTGCCTTGTTGGTGTCAGCTGTCAGCCTAATACATTTATTTGGACAACAGTAGGTTCTGACAGAACTTATAAAGTTCTTCTTCTCGGTTGTGAAATATGATGGATGTGCCATCCCGGTGACCTTTACACAAGGCCACATGTTAATATTCAGGACCTCCCTTTTGTTGGCCTTGAACAATGGCTGTCATTAAGAAAGCTTGATTTGCCAATATGCCCTCAGTTAGGATGCTGGACCACTCCTGATTGGTCACCAGGAAGTATCATGTGCCTTTGATGGAAATGACATGGAAGATGTATGGTCAAAGTGCTGTGCTCAGCACCACTGCTGTGCAGGGGAGAAAACCACTCTGACCCAAATAGCCCTGCACTCAAACAATGTCGCACCAACCAAAGACAACATATTGGGAAGAAAAATGCTTGTAAACTGCGAGTGTTAGAAGATGTATTGGCCAGACGGCCACAGGGCAATCTTTGAACTATTGAAATCTTTAGAAATATTGTTTGGTTCTGAAACAATACTTACAAACCTAATTAATCAAGCATAGATGGTTTATTTTCAGGCTTTCCCCAGTGTGTTGCTTAAAGAATAGGGTCTGTGTGGCTCTCTTTGCTGTTTCACAGAGGCATGCAAAAACTCAGCGTGGGCATTCATGTTCATACAATTTGAAGCTCTAAATTTCAAAATAATATCTACATAGATCTCTGGTGATCCCTTCAACAAAGGCCGAGGTTGGGGGTAGCCTGGATTCCCTTTTCAATTGTTCCTGACTCTGTATGACTCCCCCCTCCCATTCTCCTTCATTTCATTCATCAGAATCATTTATTCACAGAATCATTTAAGAAAGATATTCCTCTTGTGTTCTCTAGCTTGAGGGGAAAACAGTCTCACTTTTTTCTTATGGAATAAATACAATGAAGGGTTGTTCTCCTGAATATATGCGATTGAATAATGTGATTTAAGATGTTTTCCAATCTCATTATACATGTAAAAGGGGTCATTGAGAAACTGCACATCCTTAAGGGGGAAGGTTGATGAACATAAAACCATGTCATGTAAGAAGGCTAAGGTGCCATCTGGAGTGTTAACATGGACAGGTAGCTCAAGCCTTTTGTGTCTCAAGCAAGCTGTGGTTGAAATAAGCCAACCAGATGAAAGAATTGTCTAAGTTGCATGCAAAATAGTGCTTGGCCTGAGTTTTAGCAAGACATGAAATATTACACTGGGTCATGGCAGTTGAATTTCACGAATACAATCCCTGAGGGTCATTTCCCGGTTATTTACTTAGGGCCAGATTATTGATTTTGTGGATTAGCCAAGTGCTCCCCACTGTGTCCTCTAGGGCTATGTCACTATTCACCAGCTGGTTAGAATCTGAAGGGCCGGAGAAAGGAAGAGGGCTGGAATTCAACCCACAATTATATAGCTTGAAAGCAATTCAGATTAAAGATTTGTTGTGAGGGGAGGTGCTCCAGTTTATTATTTACCAGGAAAATACAAATTAAAACCACAATATAGTACTCTTTTATGCCCACCAGAATGCTTAAAATTGAAAAACAAAGGTAATAACAGTTGCTGGCTAGGATGAGGACCAACAGGAAGCCTTAGATACTGCTGGTTGTAAGCATAGTGAAATGATCGCTGCAATTAAACTACTAATTAACATGTCATCTCCTCTCATAGTTGTCATGTTTTGTTTGTGTGTGATGAGAGCACCTGAAATTTACTCTTAGCATATCTGAGGATTAAATACAGTATTATCAGCTATAGTCATCATGCTGTACATGAGATCTCTAAACTTACTCATCCTACATAGCTGCAACTTTGTACCCTTTGATCAACAAACCTCCCCATTTCACCCACCACCCCACCCATTTCACCCACCACCCCACCCCACCCATATTTCCTGTTCTTCTTCAACTTTTTTGGATTCTACTTATAAGTGAGATCATGTAGCACTTTAAAAAATTCTTTCTTAGAGTTTCCATCTCTTTGCTTACTTTACTTATATGTTCTAATTTCTCTGTTAGAAACCTTAGCATTTTTTTAACCCTCACCAGAGATATCTGTCCATTGATTGATTTTTTTTTAGAAAGAGGGGATAAGGGGGAGGGGGGGAGAGAGAGAGAGAGAGAGAGATGTGAGAGAGACACATCAATTGGTTGACTCCTATGCATGCCCAGACTGGAGCAGGGATTGAATCTGCAACCCAGGCATGGCTGTGTCATAGCAGATCAGTTTCTTATGTTTTCTTTGTCTCTTCAGATTATTTTTTCTTGCCTTTTGGCCTCATAAGTTTTTGTTGAAAGCCAAGCATGGGGTATCAGGTAGTGAGAAGTGAGGCAAACAATGTGGAGTCTTATGTTTATCTGGCTAGGTGTTGGGCTGTGTTTAATGTTGTTGCAGCTGTAGGTACCAGAGTCTTCAAATTTCTCCAGTTTTCTCCCTTTCGTCTCCCCTCTGGCCTTTGGGTTTCTATGACTTCTCTTCCTGAGAAAGAGTCTGCATCTTGCAATTCTTTCTACTGAAATCTACTGTTATTAACCTAGAGACCTGTTTGTGTGATGATACTGTGGGGGGAGGGGGGAGAGGAGGGACAATTTATAATCTTATGATTCAATCTCAGCCTTTTATAGGTCTATATCCTTCACAAGTGTTTCTTAGCTTTTTACCTCCCCCTAGATGAGACAAGAAGACTAAAGGGGAATGGAGTGGAAAAAATGCCTATCCCTCAGCTGGGTTGAGACTCTGATATGCCTTTGTGATGGAGAATGCTCTGAGTGTATTTTACAACTATTATCCTTCCCTGTATTAGAGCTATGAAAGGATCATTGTCAGATTGTTAGCTTGAGAAACTGGTGGGGTTCTTTTAGGCAAAACCCACAGAAGTGTAGGGACCCCCTAAAAGGGCAGTCCTCAGGAGTTTCTCACCCTCAAGCTCATCTATACCCGAACTCCAGCAAGTCACCAAAATTACCATTTAAATTTTCAGTCCAGTGTATGGCCCCAGAGGCTTCTACTCCAGGTAAACAGATCTTGATTCGACTCTCCAGATTTTGAGTGGCCTTTCGCCCTGCAAACTCAGTTCTCTGATGAATCCAAGAAAAGTTGTTGATTTGCAGTTTGCTCAGCTCTTTCTTGTTGTAAGAAT
The DNA here is from genome assembly GCA_026230045.1 of Corynorhinus townsendii. NCBI lineage: Eukaryota > Metazoa > Chordata > Mammalia > Chiroptera > Vespertilionidae > Corynorhinus > Corynorhinus townsendii. The sequence continues at coordinate 205,577,771 of JAPDVU010000003.1, read as the reverse complement.
AGGCGTGTCAATTTCCAAGCTGTTTCCATGTTAGAACTGAAGCCAGAAGTCCATTTCATGTATTTTCACCATCAACTTTATTATCATTATCCCCCTTTTACCGATGAGGAAAATCAAGCCCAGACTGTTCAGCTCTTAAGCACTATACAAAACTACCATGCACAGCCAAGTTGCCATCCCTGCACACTTGGCTGACTGCCTTCTTACTCTTGTCCCCTTCTGCCTGCTTTTCCTCAGAGAGTTTATTCAAAGGTAAGTGTTGCTCTGGCCACTCATCGATGTGAAGCCTTTAGCAGCTTTCCATGGCCCACTGTGTAACCTCCAGACCTTGCCTGCCCCTTCCCTCCTGCTCACTTCTATTCACCACCGGAGCTAACTGTCCTGGAAACACATCTCAGTCCTTGCCAGGCTGATGCTTTCTCCCTACTCCTGCACGACTAAGTCCTTTTCAGCCTCTGGATCTCTTTCAGATTAAATATTATCGTCACAGGCCTCTATTCCATTTCTCTGTCTCAGCCCCTTATGTTCCCCCTTGGTATCACTCCCTACAATTTGTAACCTCTGAGTTGGGACCTATTTTTGCCATCTTCTCCAGTAGATTGTAAATTCCATGAGGGTAGGACCTTGTTTGCCTTATTCTATTGTATCCCCAGGGCCAAATACAGAGCAAGGCACAGCATAGGTATTTTTGAATGAAGGAAAGAGTAAAATGAGGCGGACTGAATAGAAGGGAATTACATTATTTTCCACATGGGTCCTAATTGCTGAAAGAAGCCTTTTGGGAGCTATAGAGGGAAAGAGAAGAAACATTTTCAATAACAACAATAACAGTAATAATAATAGCCAAGACTCACTGAGTACTTCCTATGTACCAGGTATTCCTAAAAGCCCTTGTTTATTGATTCAATCTGCATCTCAGTCCTGTGTGGTAGGTATTAACATTATTGCCATTTTATGAATGGGGAACCTAAGGCAGAGAGCATGTAACATATCCAGGAAGGGATAAAACATAGATTTGACCCAAGAGCTCAAAGCTTATGCCCTTGGCCTCTAAGCTCACCACTGCTCAGGGCTTGATACATCCCAGACTTCTCCCATGGACTCAACCCTATTAGCTTAAAAACGACTCTCACTCCACAGCCAGAAGAAACGGTGACAGTGAGGTGGTGGATTTCATCAAACTCCATTAAGTGGTCTAAGGATCCTTTGAAGAGTATATCATTGGAATTCTTATCATGAAGACCTAGTTAAGGTTTATGCTTGATTGTAGCTGAGCAGGAGATTAAATTAATTAGCTTTATCCTGTATTTGTGCCTAAAGGAAAGGGCAAAATGCACTTTAGGGAATTAATTGTCTTTGGGTTTAATTTCTCCTCCTAGGAGAATTGTCTTTAGTTCCTTTTTAACACGAATTTATTGGAGTTAGAGGCCCTATAGAGTAGGAGAGGCAGAAGGGGGATACCCACACTCAGAAGCTATATATTGAGGGACAACTGCCAGGAGTGGGCTCCAAGGGGAGCAGCCCCATGCTCGCCGGGATCTCAGAGGAGCTGAATGTGCAGGAGGTACCATTGCTGTGTTTTTCTAATGAATAGAAATGAACAACTCATCCTCTGTCAGGATTTATCATGAGCTATTTTGCAGCTCAAGAGGAAGATAAATTGCTTCTGTGAAATGCATTTAGCTCTGAGGTTTATTTTATTGTACCTTGCAATCTTCCATCTGCCACAATATTATTTCAAATGAAATTAGCAATGAATGGAAGACCTGTACTGAAACATAATAGGCAAGAGTTGCCTGCACATTAAAAGAACATGCAAAACTTGACTATGGGGAAGAATTTTTTAAAAAATTTCTTTATTGATTACGGTGTTACATATGTGTCCTTATTCCCCCATTACCTCCCCTATAGCCCCCCTCATGTCCTCACCCCCCTGTTGTCTGCGTCCATTGGTTAGGCTTATATGCATGCATACAAGTCCTTTGGTTGATCTCTCCCCCTTGCCCCCACCTTAAGAATTTTTTTTAAAATTAAAAACACCAGAAAATAAGTGCCTCAATAGCTGGGAAAAGTTGAGCCCTTACCTGAGTGAGTGAACACAAGGAAAGCCTGGGGGAATGGTAACTATATGCGCTTTCATGGGAGCAAATGTCAGTCATTGGGCCATGGGTAGAGTACTCAATGAGCCTTTTCTTCTTCTCTACATTAGGAGAAATCCTGATAGCATTTACTATGGGCTAAGGCATGGACAGTAGGGGAGTGTCTGGCTGGTAGTCGGTGCCCACTCTGTTAGCTGTCCTTGTGGACGTTTGCATCCCTCTTCATCAAGCTCAGGTCACAGAAGCTATGTTTAACTACTATGTAGTAGAAAAATTAAAACCCTTAAAAATCTGCAACCTGGGTCCAACCCTGGCTTCTCTGATGCTTGACTAGTCCAATGGACAAGACGTACACTCTCTGACCTCAGTTTTCACCTCAGTTAAATGAATAAGCTGAAGTATCTTTCTCAAGCTCAAGTAGGGTCACTAGTGTGAAAGCAAATAAAATGTAAAGGAATATTTAAGTTGTAAGGTGTAGGTAATACTGGTGTCTGAAGTGAAGGCTGCCTACAGAGCAGTTATACTCTGAGGCTCTAGAGTATTCGTGATTTTTTGAATTGAATGAAGCTTTTAAGAAACAATACCAAAATCTCTGATGAGTGAATTAGACCAGTGGCTCCCTGGTTGCCCATTATAATCCCCGAGGGGTATACAAAGTACAGATACTATAGAGTCCTGGACCTCATATCTGTATTTCTCAGAGCATGCCAGATATTGGATAATGTGTAGCCAGGATTGGGAAATACTGAATTAGATTTAAGCACTGTGTAATCTAACAAAGAGCACTGGACTTTAAATCATGAGCAATGGATTTTGGCTCAAGTTCTGTCACTACTTTGGTGGATACATTTGGTGAAAAATTAAAAAAAAAAAAAAAGACTAGAAGCCATTGGGGATTGCAAATGACCATTCCGTTTTCAAAGGTCTCTGTTTAGAGCCAGAAACACTGGTGGTTCTAGTCAATTCAGGCAGCCCTGCCATGGTACCATACAGGAAACCTGAAATCATTCAGGGGCCTATGAAATTGGGAAGGCTCTGGGTTTTTGAGTTGAAGTCCATTTCATTATAAATCAGCTGATCAATTTCGTCTCAAAGTGATCAAGTCTGTTGGCCTGAGTAGCATTTTGTCATTGGAGTGGTACCTAGTGTACAGCATTAGCTCAACAAATATTGACCAACTAACTAAATAAATAACCATAGTCATCACTCTCTCAATATCAGATGAAGTAGTTTTGGTAATTATTCCTATATATAATATTATATCTATCAATCTATCGATCTATCTATCATTTATCTATCTACCATCTATCTATCTATCATCTATCTAAATAGAGTCTTTTATATTTGTAAATACAAAATTACTTATTTGCTGTTCTCATAAATAGTAAAATTCCTGATGAAAAGGTAGTGAGAGCCCCCTGGAGCTATTTAAATCAGGCGTTCTCAACCTTTCTAATGCCGCGACCCTTTAATAGAGTTCCTCATGTTGTGGTGACCCCCAACCATAAAATTATTTTCATTGCTACTTCATAACTGTTATTTTGCTACTGTTAATGAATCGTAATGTAAATCTCTGTTTTCCGATGGTCTTAGGCGACCCTGCTAGCAGTTCTCAACCTGTGGGTCGCAAACCACAGGTTGAGAACTGCTGCTGTAGAGCCTAAGACCATCAGAAAACACAGATATTTACAGAGCTTGTGAGTGCATACCATGGTTCCAAGCTGAATATGTATAAAATCATGTTCTGAGATGAAGATGATATGAAAGGAGGTAAGTGACAGTGTGACATTTATAGGACTGTCCATAGGCCAATGATGCAAACTGGTAACCTGTGTTGATTCAGAGAGCAGGTATGTTTTGTGTAGACCACACTGTATTTTTAAAAAATTGAATGAGTTATCAACATTTAAAAATCAGGAGTCTTTATATATATTTTTTAAAAACATTATTTCCATTTCTGAAAATTCAGAAAGATCTGTCTACACTGGACCCACTTTCCTTCGTGATAATAACAGACAAAATCTGAGAAGTGGCTGGTCCCTGTTGATGTGAGATATGCTCACAGGGTATCCCCACTTGGCCTCTCTCTCATTTTTAATATCTTCAAGGCCTCTGAGGCATTTGTGTTGATTCTCCCGCCTGGAGACAGGGTTGTAGGTTAGGCGGTGTATATCCTGGAACCTACCATGGCCAGCATCCTCTTTGCCACCTGAGCACAGGAAATATGAATCTTGTTAAGAGAACAGTATACTCTGTGGGTGGGGTGTTGGAGGGGTGGAGGGATTGAGCAAAAAAAAAAAAAAAAAAAAAGCACTAAAAAAAAAAAAGTCACTGAACTCTGGCACAGATTTTGCCACATAGTAGAACTCAAGAAATCAACTTCCTTCATCCTCTTATTCCATACCTTTCCACCTCCTGATTTTTTTCTCTTTTCTATACCCTGAATCTGAACACTTTTTTTTTGTTGTTTTATTTTGAGTGAAAGGGCTGCTGTTAATAATTATTCTGGGGCAACATGTGTAAATTGGAACTATTGTGGGTATATTAGTTTCCTAGAACTGCTGCAGAGAAGAACCACAAACTGGAGGGCTTAAAATACAATCATTTCCCCACACAATCCGGAGGCCAGGTATTAGCACAATTGGCATTTTCTGGAAGTTCTTGGGGAGAAGCCATTCCATGCCTTTTTCTTCGCTTCTGGTGGTTGCTGTAATCCTTGGTATACCTTGGCTAGTCGATACATCACTCCAGTCTCTGCTTCCATCTTCACATGACATTCTTCCTGTGTGCCTGTGTCTGTTTTCTTTTTTTTAAAAGGATACTAGTCATGTTGAATCAAGGCCTCACCCTAATGACCACATCTTAACTTGATTGCATCTGCAAAGACCCTATTTCCAAATAAGGTCACCTTCACAGGTGCAGAGGGTTAGGATTTCAGTATATCTTCTTAGGGGACACAACTCAAACCATAAGCCTCAAACAGCTTGCTGACCTGTAAACTGGAGAAAATAATAATATCTGTTACTGTAGTTCTTGTAAGGATGAAATCACCAACATGTCCAGGCCCTTACGCAGTGCCTGCAACACAACTTGAACGAGCAAAAGCACTTTTAGCATTTTACCTCTCTTTCCAATGCTTTTCCTCTTCTATTTCTCCAACTCAGTCACCTGGGTCCTTGGCTTCTTTGTCATTTCTGTTTGCTCAGGATAGAAATAAGAAACAAAAAATTATCCCTCCAGTCATTGACTTAGTAAGTTATGTTGAAGTGATATTCTTTCAAACGAATGTGTTTACCTATGACAGTATATCCAGGAAGGATTCAGACTCCAATGGCATGTAAAAAACTACTTTGTGCTTGCTAGTACAATACCCCTACGTCTTCTGCTGTGAGTATAGCTTTTTCCAAAGAACAAAAACATGGAGAAGCTAGTCCCTTACCCAACACCATCCAGTGAGTGGGATGAGATCCCATTCAGCTTCACTGTCAGATGAGAAATTAGTAAGAGACAGAGAAGCACCCAAGAAGGCCTGGAGCAGCCCATTTTTGGGACAGCAAATGACAAAGAAGCCTATTTCATATTAGTATCACTTGTGCACCTGGTGGCTACAGGCACATATATCAATAGACATGTAATAATTCAGAACTGGCCCTCTTGAGATTTCAAGAGAGATTTTGTCCCACCTGCAAAGTCTCATTTTGTGCTTATTTTTCTTTTTTTCTCTTTTCAATTGGTCATATTTTATTTTTAACTTCAGTATAAACAGCAAAATTACTGATTCAATGGCAGGACCTATTCTAGAATGTTCTATAAGAACGGAATCAGACAGTTCTTAATGGAAGTCTACTTATTGCCAAGTATTGTATTGGAGAGAGGAAAAGCATAAGTAGATAACATGTAATTTGATGATTCAGGAATTGCACTAGGTAATAATGATAATTATTGTCATCATTCTAGCCTTCATTTTAAGAAACTCTAACCATATGGCAGATACTGTGCTGAACATATTTTAAATTGAATGTATTGGGATGAGACTGGTTAACAAAATTATATAGTTTTCAGGTGCATAATTCTACAACATATCATCTGTACACTGTATTGTGTGCTCACCAACACTAGTCAAGTCTCCATCTATCACCATTTATCCCTCCTATACCCTCCTCTATGTGAGCATTTCATATTACTTTATGAAATCCTCCTTTAATACTCTGAGATTGATAATTTGATTATCCCCATTTTAAAGATAAGAAAGCTGTGAATTCCTAGTGGAGGATAAGGTATACAATAATGAAGTGTATCACTAATAGGTGGAATAATTAAAAGTAATGAGATGGACTAGAGAGAATGAGCTTTGGAGACAGGGAGATCCGAGCTCAAATTTCTGCTTTTTCCTGGTTCAGTTCTGTAGCCATGATCAAGTCCCACAAATGTTCTTTGAGCCCAATATTTTCATCTCTAAATTAATGATAATTCCTGCCTTGAAGAGATAGTATAGAGGATTGATTAAATAAAGTTTCCTGAACATTGATTAAATAAAGTTTCTAGGAACTAAATAACCATGGTGATGATGGTGGTGGTGTTTATGGTGCTGATATTCAGACTGGAGGAGAAAAAATGTAAAGAACCAATGCATATCTCCAAATAGTCTAGGAATTTCCATGTAGAAGAAGGATTAGACTGATTTCATGTAGTCTTTGTTTTTTTTAGGGAACTTTCTGATGGATTTTTCTCCAAATATTTGACAGTTTGTTGAACTTGACCAATAGCAGAAAGAGACAGAATTTGACTTAATAAAAAGAGTTTTTTTTTTTTGAACTAAAGGAGAACATACTATTTGGGCTAGAAGTGTTAAGACAGGGCCGGGGAGACCATCTACCAAAGATGCTGAGTCAGAGATTCCTTCATCTCTGGGAAGCTGGGCTTGAAGATGGGATGCTGAGAATGCTGGCTGGTTAACATCTGTTAAGTCTCATTATATATAAGGCAATGTACATACATTGAACATACAATCTGAACATACATCTTCAGCTTTGATTCCTATGGTCACCCTCTGAGATAGCAACTGTTATTTTCCCATGGTTTAGAGACAGAATTGGAGGCCCGTAGAGATTCTGTAATTTTAGGGCTGGGTCCAGGTTTCAATCCTTCAATTTGACTCCAGGTCAGAGCATTCCTATATTATGATTCTAAATATGACAGTGACAGCTCTTGGGTACTGAGCACTCACTATGTACTAGGTGCTTTTCATTTTATCATGCTCTTTCCTCAGATACTTAGTTTAGTTTTTCATTTCCTTCAGGTCTTCACTGAAATATCACGAATGTGGGTATATCCTAATTTTTCCTGCTTTATTTTTCTCCTATTGACACCTACTGTTATGAAGATAATGTGCATTTTAAATCTTTTACATATTTTTTGAATTTGGAAATGACCCTGTAGATTGTCCCAAATATTTTAGGCATCTATATGCTATTCAAAGCTCTTTAAAAACTTGAAGAAAGGGATTTAAAACATGTAAATTGTCGTAACTAATTTAAAATTAGACTTTAATGTGTGTAGGTCAATGGGCAGAATTTCTGTGGTAAAAATTTCCAGATTATAAATATAAATACATATATATATATTTGCTATATATGTATACATATGAAAGTACAGGTGGAATATATATATTTCTTTATATATGATATATATATGTATACAGATATGGAAATGCAGGTGGAAAAATATATATTTCTTTTACAGTTTTGGCTGTATTGTTGAAAAAACATCTCATCTTTTACATGAAAAAAAAATGATTTGGTTGCACAAAGAAAAAGTCAAATCTATTATCATTAGTGCATACATATGTGTTGTGTAGACCCAGCATCAGATTCATTCACTAATTGCTTTCATTTTCAGCTGGCTTGAAATTTCTAATAAAACTCATGAAGTAATTGGCTCTTGGATTTTTACATTATCAGTTGAAAGTCAAAATGGGCTGTGGATCATTTGTTTTGCATGAGCTTTAATTCCAGTTAATAATTTTCCATAAATTTAGAACTTGAGGCCCTATTTTCATCCCCAGTTCTTCTGGTTCCCTCTCTGTAGTAGTTTTCAACAGTTTTTCTTGAAATAAAATGTTTTATGAGGAACCTGAAAATTATTTGGAGGGGCTGCTTTCAAACAACAGGAAAGGGACAGGTTGCATTTCCTTTCCTTAAAGAAGTGCAGGGAGCTTGGAGGATAATAATGTCAGGGGATCTTTTTCTTTTCTTTCTCAGCACATAGCAAATGCTGATTTCTCAAACATTCAGTTATGAAGGAGAGACTTTTTAAAAAAGAGTCCTGGCGGTGGCCCAGCTGGCCTAGCTCAGTGGCTGAGCATCGACCTATGAACCAAGAGGTCACGAATGGATCCCTAGTCAGGGCACATGGGGGGAGGGGGGGTTGGGGCCTCGATCCCCAGTGGGGGACATGCAGGAGGCAGCTGATCAATGATGCTCTCTCATCATTGATGTATCTCTCTCTCCTTCTCCCCTCCTCTCTGAAATCAACAATATATTTTTTAAAAATAAAAGAAAAAGGCAGGGGTAGGTTTATTCAGCACACTTGGGGGCCACTCCTACCCTAATTTTCCCTCCAGGTCCTTCTGTGGGACCTTCCACTGCCATCCGGTTCTGCAGGAACCCTTTTGCCCCTTCGAGGGACTCCCCAAGTTCCTCAGAGGCTCAGCTGGAGGAGTGGATGGCAGCCACCAAAGGCGCTCTGGCCGACCTAGTTTATCAAAGCGGATTCCAGGGCAAGCCCAGAAATCCAGTTGGAGGAGGTGCAGTTGCCATGGTACCGGAGATGCTCCGGAAGCATCCTCATCCCTTTGGGGGTGGGGGGAGGGAGGGAGGACGGGACTGGGGTGGCGGTGCGGGAAAAGGGGCTCAGGGCAGATGCCTCCCTCCATGGTAATCTAGCAGGAGCACCCCTTCCTCACTTTGCCAGGGCTCCCACCCATCTCCCCTGAAAGAGGTTAATCAAGGCTTGCTCTTCTCCCCCTCCCGCCCACCCTAGCGTTTCCATACGGCTTGTTCACAGGCCCCTCCTGGGCCGGGGGTGAATGCTCACTTACACTGACCGCTGCGAGGGAATTGTTCAGCGCGGGCTGCCCATCTTCAAATCAATGCCTGCCCCGAACAACAGAAAGGGCCTCAGATGTACTGGTTTCCACAGAACCATTGTTAGCCTTTTGTGAAACAGTTTTGAACCTAATAAATAATGTCAAAAGTCTCTCTCGCAGTCAAAAATGTTCCTTTTGAAGCATTTCTAATAGTATTTTTGTTCTGCGGTGTCTCCCGGTGTCACAAAGAATTTGTGCCTCACAATGGGAATGGGGGACATCGCGTGCCACTTCGCAATGCGCCTGCAGGGACTGTGGGGTCCCCTCTTTGTTCAGCGCCCGCAGGTAAACGGTTTCACTTGCCAACGTGGGCTTGGGTCGAAGGCAGTTTTCTAAAGGGCCTTTTGAATTTCTAAACAGAGGTTTGGAAAGCCTACGTGCATGTTTGTAACTTAATAGTTAACATGAAATTTGGTTACTCCTGAAGTGCGGAGGAGAATTCCTCGGGCCAGGTTAAGGTTTTGATGTCAGAAACCTGAGGTTGGGTCCTCCTTCGAGGCCCTGAAACACTTGGAACGAAGTTTAATGCAAAAGAGATACTGAATGTTCTGATTTGTAAAAAACAAAAACAGAAACAAAAACATTGGAGCAGCTTAGGGAATGTGTTCTTTTTTTTCTTTTTTGTATCAAACTGGTTACTTTAGGCACTTACTTTTAAATTTAATTGAGTTAAACATAGCAGAAATTGATTTTATCAAATGATTTTATGGGTTTAATTTTTCCTTGTTAGTATACTATATTTTTCAACATTGAGAAACACAAATCAGGGTGGCCAATACACCCATATACACTCAAGTTCTTGAAAATTTCCCATAAACTTGGATATGTACAAATTGTAAAACCCTACTGCATTTCCCCCTTCAGTTCAAATTAACATATATAAAATATATATAATGACTACATTTAAGACTTATCATTAAGTCTAAAATCCAAATTTAAGTTTCAGAGTTTCAATAAGAATGAAATGTTATAACCAGTAATTAAGAATTAGGAGTCTGTTTAGTCCTCTGAGAATGATTTGATTTTTTTGAATATTAGCATTTCCTAGGAGTAAGGCACTTAAAAAAAGGTATCCCCAAATTTTAGAGCTTTGCTTGTCTCATATTAATATGATTTTATTATGGATATATTTTTACTTTTATTTATTTATTTCTATCATTTATATATAACGTGATTTTATTGTAAGAGAGTGTACAGGTTATCAGTGGTAGTTGCTATGGTTTCCTGAGGGTTGGATGGCCTCTGTTTCCCAGAGTCATATGACAACCCTGAGTTCAACTTCATGCCATTTGGTTGGAAAACAGTATATGGCCAAACTTGGGGGTTTTATGTAAAATCTTGATTCTGGAATATTTTAATTTGCTATTTAACTATGATTTTGCACAACTATGGTGTTTTTTTTTCCAGATAAGAAATCATTGCTTTAAGTGATTTTAAAACAAGCAAAAACTTGTAGTGGTCAATTTCAGGAGTAGAAACTGTGTTTGATATAGTAAATGATCCACTTACCTGAAGTGGAAAATAGCAGACGTACTAAAAATTCAACCTGGAAGAAGCAATTCTGTTCAGAATTGAGAACCATATTCTAAAGCAGTTTCCCAAAGTGTGTTCCATGGAATGCTGAAATTAGAAAGATGCTTTGTGAGATAGAGAGCTTACAGATAAATATGTCTGAGAGATGTGGCCTAGTCTGCTCCCTAGAGAGTGTCAGTAACATATTATGGATCCTGAGGATTTCCACAATAAAAAACATCTGGTAAATTCTGCTTCACCCAGTGTTTCCCAATTTCCTCTGATCAGGGAATCCTGAAATGTGTGTGTGTGTGTATACATATATGTACTTAATAACACCTATTAATATTTTGCAGCATCAGTGTCCTGTGAAACACATTTCTCAAAACTCTATTCTAAATGTACCAAAAGTCATGTAAATTGGTAGGATTCAAAGTAAGGATTTCTTTTCAAAGACGTGAGGAAAGAAACGGAGCTAAAGAAAACAGCTCTTCATAAATAGTTCTGGGAACCCATTCTTCCTTATAGGACTGTGGTGAGCTGTCTCTGGTGCTTTTCCTTATTTTGGGTGCAGGTGGTGGGGAGGATGTTTATTGGTTCAGCCCTGACCATGCTTAGATAATGATGGGTGAGGCTCATTGCCAACTTTGGCTCAGAAAATAAGAGAAGAGAATGTGGTTTTGAGGTTTACTAAAGATGGTAGCATTTTTTCAAGTTTAATTGGAGCTGACTGACATCAGACTGGTGGAAGGGATGGGATGCTGTAGAGGGAGAATTAAGAAAGAGCTAAGGCACTGGAATCAACCTGGATCTGAAGAACTTGTTCCTGTAAATGTGACCTGAACTTAGTATCACTCTGTCATTTGGCTGGAGTTTCTTCACTGGTAAATTGGGATAGTATGTTTTGTTTACTGCAAGGATAATTTGGGGGTCAAGTTTCCTAACTAATGAAGCATTTTATAAAGCAAGAGCACTATGCAAATCCAAGTCATTACTAATTAGCATAACTATTGTCATTGGATATGCAGGGCTAGTTTAAGGGCTAGTTTATAAATCCAGTTGCCTTACAGTGACAGTGAGTATTATAGCTGGTGACCTGTGATCATGTCCCTTTCTGAGAAGCTTTTATATACCATATTTTTTTTACCTTCATCACAGCACTATGAGATAAGTAATAGTATCTCATGTATTGATGAAGAAACTGAAACACAGAGAGACAAAGCAATTCGCCCAAACAATGATTATCTCCTGCACCCATGCTCAGAGACATTCTGTATTAAAAAAAAACAACAACAACGTATGCAGTTGAAAAACTAATACACTATTACATTCAAAATCTCCAATTTAGGAAAGTATGGTTTAGAATATGGCATGCTAGTTGGTAGTAGATACCACCATGTGATCTCTTAGCCCAACTCTCCATAAAAGTCTGAACCTACCCAGATAAGGGGAGGAATAAGGCAATGTGTTTGTAAGTACAAATGCGGTATTGAGGATCCTAAGTCATGCAGGGACCCAGAAAAGGGGTTGTTGTCAGGAGAAGACTTGACATTAAGATAAATGCGTCAGAATTCTTAAGGTACGTCGAAGACTTCTTGAGCAGCCCAAAGCCTCTGTGGCATACTCTTCCATGCATCGCTAGTTTTCCAGAACAAGTTTTGGCCATGTCTAGGCTTCTTCTCCTACTGCTCCCTCCATACCTTCCAACCCATGTTTTTTTCTCCTGTATGGGAATCAGTCTGATTTTGTAAGTCAGTGATATTGGGATGAATTGTGAAGTGTTTATGAGGTACTTATGACCCTAGGTTAGTTCTTGTGAGAGATTTGAGAAATGTGATTCCATTCAAATCAGCATTTAGCATTTGCAATGTGCCAGGCACTGGCCTTGATGCTGAGGATGTTGACTAAAAATAATATAATCTTGCCCAGCTGGTGTGGCTCAGTAGTTGAGTGTCTACCTATGAACCAGGAGTTTTGAGGTTCCATTCCCGGTCAGGGCACATGCCTGGGTTGCAGGCTTGATCCCCAGGGTGGGCCATGCAGGAGGTAGTCAGTCAATGATTCTTTCTTATCATTGATGTTTCCATCTCTCTCTCCCTCTCCCTCCTCTCTGAAATCAATAAAAATGTATTTAAAAACAAAAAGAACACAATCTTTTTGCTTGAAAAACTCAACCTAGTATAAGACTTAGTCCTTTAATTCATTCAATCATCACCTTTATTGAACACCCACTTATATGCCAGACACTTTTCCCTGGGGATCTAGAAGTGAATAGCCATTTTGGTCAAGTAAAACCTAGCTGGTGAGACATAAAATAATGACACAATAATGTTCAGGTCTATAATCCTTTAGCCATAATTCTGAAATCCAAAATCTCCAAATATTGAAAGTTCTTTTATAACTCATTGGGTGTTAGTTATCACCCAAACTGAAGTGAAGTTAATTTATAGCCTTTATTTATCTCAGTGTGAATATTCATGTATTTTGATGAAGATGTATTAATATATTTGATTATGGGGTGTTACCTGAGATCCTGATGGATAATACATGATTTATACACCACTATATAAGATATTGCTTATGCACCATAATAGGCAAACAAATTTAAGTTCCAAAACCCAAATATCTGAAGAGTTTTGGAAAAAGATTTTAAAGTTGTTTAGTGAATAAATATAATGGAAATTTAGAGAAGGGAAGGTCAATTTGGGTTAGGAATAATAATAGAAGGCCTTACATGGCAGGATTTAAATATATTTTTATTGTTTTCAGAGAGAAAGGGAGAAGGAGAGAGATATAGAAACATCAATGATAAGAGAATCATTGATTGGCTTCCTCCTGCACACCCCCCACTGGGGATCAAGCCCACAACTGGGCATGTGCCCTGACCCGGAATCGAACTGTGACCTCTTAGTTCATAGGTCAATGTTCAACCACTGAACCATGCCAGCGGGGCTCAAGTAGCAGTATTTAAACTTGATTTTGGAGAGTGTAGGATTTGAGAGTAATGTGTAGTACAGGAAATAGCAACCAGTGACAGAAAAACATTTGTGTGACTTGAACTCAGGGAAAAAAATCCTGGGTACAGTTAGGTAGGGGGCCTTTGCAAATGAAGGGCTGAAACTTAAATTTTGTTAGTTTCTTAGTAAATTTATCTTTGAGCAAGACCAAAAGCACAAATAATGTATCCATAGATCTATAAATAAATACATATCTTGATGCTGAGGGGAGAGAAAGAGAAGAAAAGGGTTGGGTTCTTGTTGGGGAGGAGAATAAATCTTACCATTTTTATCTTTTTGAATTGTTTAAGATTTTGAAAATTGATAACCAAAATAAGCTTCTTTTTTTAAAATGTAGGCATAGCATGTATGGCTTTTGGAAAACAATCCAAAGATTAAAAATAATGCAATTGTGAGTATATTTCAGAATGAGTGACCTTTCTCCATTTTCTCCTGCTTGACTTTGTAGCTAGTCATTTTCTAAAGCTTAAAGAAGATTTGACAATTATAAATAATTTAATATACTTAAATTGCAAGGTCATACAAGGAAAAAAAAAGCTGCATTTTATTTTTAAATAGACTCTATAAGCATAGCTTGTCTTTAGATTTCAGGGGATAAGCTTGAATTTAAAAAATATATAAAGATGAATACTTTAAGGTTAAAATGAAAAATTCAGTCTATTAGACTATGTAGCAATACTCTTTTCCAAAACTATGTACAATGATTTATATTTACTCATAAAAACAATGCCAATAGTCAGTGTTTATTGCATATTTACTATATGCCATGTAGTGTTCTGATTCCTTTATTACAGTACTAGAGACCCGGTGCACGAAATTTGTGCACGGGGGCGGGGGGGGGGAGGGGAGGTGTGTGTCCCTCAGCCCAGCCTGCACCCTCTCCAATCTGGGACCCCTCGAGGGACATCTGGCTGTCCATTTAGGCCCAATCCTACCAGACATCCCTCTCACAATCCAGGACTGCTGGCTCCCAACTGCTCACCTGCCTGCCTTCCTGATTGCCTCTAACTGCTTCTGCCTGCCAGCCTGATCACCCCTAACCGCTCCCCTGCCAGCCTGATTGATGCCTAACTGCTCCCCTGCCAGCCTGATTGCCCCTAACTGCCCTCCCCTACAGGCCTGGTCACCCCTAACTGCCCTCCCCTGCAGGCCTGGTCCCCCCCAAACTGCCCTTCCCTGCAGGCCCGGTCACCCCCAACTTCCCTCCTCTGCTGTCCTGGTCACCCCTAACTGCCCTCCCCTAAAGGTTTGATCACCCCCAACTGCCTTCCCTTGCAGGCCTGGTCCCTCCCAACTGCCCTCCCCTGCTGGCCTGATTGCCCACAACTGCCCTCCCCTGCAGGCCATCTTGTGGTGGCCATCTTGTGTCCACATGGGGGCAGCCATCTTGTGTGTTGGAGTGATGGTCGTCAATTTGCATATTACTCTTTTATTAGGTAGGATGTCTCCACTCTTCTTTAAATTTTTTGTTTTGTTTTGTTATTGCCACAAAGATTTGACCATCATTCTTGGTTGGTTTATTTCTTATTTATTTTTAAGAGCTTTATTAAGGTATAATTCACATATCATACATGTCATCCATTTAAAGTACACAACTCACTGGTTTTTCGTATAATTCACAGATATATGTGGTAACCATCACTACAGTAAATTTTGCATTTTCATCCACTCAAATAGCAACTCTGTACCCTTTGGCTATCATCTTCCTTTCCTCCCTCCTCCCGAGTCCTAAACAATCACTAACTTATTTTCTGTTACTATCAATTTCCCTATTCTGGGCATTTAATATTAATGGAATTATATAATATGTAGTCTTTTGTGACTGGCTTCCTGCAATTAACATAATTTTTCAAGATTCATCTGTGTTGTGGTATGTATCAGAATTTCATTCCTTTTCATGGCTGAATAATATTCTGTTTCATGGCTGTCCCACATTTTGTTTATCCATTCTTCAGTTGATGGACACTGGGTTATTTCCTCTTTTGTCTGTTATGAGTAATGCTGCTGTAAATATTACTGTACAAGTTTTTGTGTGGACATATGTTTTCACTACTCCTGGATGTAGGCTCTCCTTTAATCCTCCCAATACTTCTGTGGCCTGTTGCTATCCCCTCAGGTGGAAACTGAGAATAGAAAGGTAAAGTTGCTTGTCCAAAGTCATGTGACCTGAACAAAAGCCAGGCCACAAACCTAGGCAGGCCAACTGGAATTGCTATCCTGCTTCTCTTTAAATCAGCTCTTCTCAGACATGATTTTAAGCTTCCCTTTTAAGGATATCTAAAAAATTGTGCAAAAGTAATAACTACTGTTTAAATATACCCACGTATCTCCCCAACCATTTACCTATCATCTGACTAAAATGCTAGACATATTTTTTAAAGTGCATCCAGAAAATATGTCTTACAAATGTGACAGTCTGCATGTAATTAGCACCACTTGCATATTTTACATCATTAAAAAATCAAAATTTTCTCACTTTGCCCTAAATTATACCTAGCTTTCTCATACACAGTGTGAGTGGATGTTTAGAATGGCAAAGACCATCCCCAAGCTGTCTATTAATTAATGCTGTTGGGGTAGGTCGCCTCCCCCTTAATTCTTTGGTAAGAAATCAGTATTGCATGTTAGTTCCTTCCTTCCCACACCTCCTCTAGGTTAAAGTTGAATTCTTTGAGATCGGGATGTTTTTGTGTGCGACTTTAACAATGTTCTCTTCACATGTCCTCGCATAAGCCCAACGATTGCTTGTTGACCCATTTTAACCCCTTTTGAGCGTCATCTTCAAAGTGTAACTGTCCTTGACAATGAAAGAGACCTTCCTATTGTCTGCTCCTTCCAGGCAATCTTTAGCATGAAGCTAAATGGCTTTCAGATGGAGGAGTTGGCCAGAGGAAGGAGACAAAGTAAGCTGTTGTTCCTGAGTGACTTTGCTAAAGTTTCCCTTTTCTCTCTTAGAATTGTGCAGTTCTATAGAAGATGACAGACGTTTTGACAGGTGCAATATGCTTTGAACTGTTGTGTCCAGATAATTCTTTTGTCTTGGGTTTTCCCAGCAGAGTGGTACATCTTAGGATGCTGATATGCATATTGTTTGCTTTTTATTTCATGGGATGAAGCCTTCCTTCTCGCTTACCCTCCACCTCTCTCTTTAGGCCCTTTGCACACATGTCACCGACCCACATGGGAAGGCAGCAGTTGGTGCAGAAAACTCTCCCCCAATCTCCCCCACCCTTTCTTTCCCCTTAAAATGCAAATTACTCTTTGCATAGTTTTCTCATTATTGTTTAAAAAAAAAAAGAAAGAAAAGAGAAAGAAATTACTTAGAGACCTACAAAACACAGTGGCACATCAGAGGCAGTGGCTGGCAGAACTAAAATCCTAATAGCAATAATACTTAATACATATTGGGACCCCACATATGTCAGATATTATGCTATGACCTTGACATGTATTGTCTATTGTTGAAAAAGTGAAAATTACCTATGGCCTAGTAGCCCAATGACAATCACTTTATGTTTTGGAGCATATTCTTTCATACATTTTTTCTTAGCATATTACATTTTAGCACTATTTTTGGGGAAAATGAGCTCATATTGCATAAATCGTTCCCTAAGCTTATTTTTTTTCTATCACAATGAACTGTGGGTATTTTTGCAATATCAACAAATGGTAATCTTCATTTATCCACAGTAAATTTCATGATATCATCGTAATTTAGTTAACCAACTTATTATTTTGAGACATTTTAGGGACTTCCACATTTCACTAAGGCAAATATTTTTGTGATGGATATAATGAATAAACTTCACATATCCTTAGATGTACTCTTCTGATTATTTTTATGAAGTAAATTCCTAAAAGTGGAATTGTTGGTCAAAATGCATGCAAGGTTTAACTTTTGATTATCTTCTGCCTCTGTCTAGAAGGATTCCTAAGCATTGCATCTGACATGCTCTCCGACTTCTGGAACTAAAAAAATAATGGTAATATTAGTTAGGAAAGATTTAGCTTAAACCAATAATAGACACCAGAGATCCTAAATTAAGTCATTTTTCTTTTCCACCTTTTGTCATGGTGAATTAGATCCACATAGATTTTTCTGCTTTGGTATAAATGTGGGAAAGTTTTTGGTTGACAAAAAACAACAACAACAAAAAACAGGACTTTAAAACTGGGGCTTCCAAGTGTGTAATGGAACAGCACAACCTGTTTCATATTTAAATTGGTGTGAAAACAGAACCTGAACATCGCCCAGCTTTTTTTTCTGGATGCCCTTTTGTGTATTTCTACTAAATGTGGTCCTTTCTGAGCGCCTTGTTCCAAGTATGACTGAAAATGACATGCTGAACCAAGATAGGAGGACATTTTTTAAAAAAATAATTGCCCTGTTCTCTGTAATAGGTGATTCTACTGTTTTTGTTTTAATTTCTCTTTTTCCTTAATATTAAACTTCTAGAATCAATGAACAGAGAGGTAGTTTGGGATTTGGGGGTTTGCTCACATAAGAAATAGTTAAAGGAGATGTTGAGATGTTTATGTATTTACTTACAAAATTACCTGAAGATGCTCTTACTTACAAATAAAATACCACACAAACAGGATCAAACAGAAGTCAGTGAAGAGCAGGATCTGTCATAAGTGTGACACAATGATACCTAGTTTAAGGGGCATCTGAAAAATCAAAATTCTCTGCTCTGTAGAAAATGATGAAATACAGCAACTGTGGTTTGGATTGAAAAAATAAAGGACAAGATTAAATCTAAATATTGTTTGAAAATAATGAGTAAAAGCCCTTGCCATTTTCCAATAAGGACACATTAAATTAAAGTTCATAAAGTGTTCAATGTAATTTTTATTTTTAGTTTGTTTGTTTTTTTGTAAATTACACAACCTATGCTGTTTACTTGGCGACACCCCCAACCCCCTTACTGCCCACCTCGAGCTTTTCTGCTTTGTTTTCCTGAGTGACTCGCCACAGTCTGAACTGAACCCTGGTTATGAAAAATCAGCTTAGGTTGTGAATTCTGCTAAGTGGGGCTACTTAGAAAGTCACTCTGCTTTAGTTTAAGCAGCAGGACATTGGCAGTCTGGCATGCCGTGGGTCATGTGATCTGCTGACCTCTATCTAGGTTCCGTGACTCTGCCTAGTAACAGTTGATTAATGGTGTATGGTAACTTGGAGAGCAGATCTCATCAGTACTCTGAGTTTGAAGACTTCCTCATTATTTTAGGCCTTTCACCGCTGCCCTTAGGAAATTTTACTCACAAATTAGGTTGAACAAAGTCTTTTCAAAGAAAATTATTTTCGGTGTTTGGTCATCGGGGAGCAGAAGGCTTGATGGTCATTGACTTCATTGAAAAGGGTGTGGGAGGCCAGTGGCGATTAGAGAGCCTGGACACCGTTGGGGCTTCCTCCTTCCTGTTGCTGCAGGGCTGGGTTTTCAGAAGAAGCAATATAACAAAACTATCACTCTGACGACAAGATGGCCTCAAATTTTACATTTTTTGAAGGAGGGGGTCGAATTTCTGATTTTCTGCTGGGACAGAGGTTATGAACACATTTATTTATAGAGATTTAGCATCTAGTAGCCATCTGGATTCACAATTGGCACTGTGGTTGTCTACCAAATAGCCATTTTGTGCTTTGTAACAACAGACCCGAAGTTTTATTCAGAGCAACAATATGCGAGTTTAAAAATATTCTTATCTCCATATTTCCTCGTAGCCAGAGTAGCTGCGTTCACCTGTTCTGGTCATCTAGTTGTAAACGGAATTCTCCTGGAAAAGCTACCATTTTCTTGATCAAAAGGAACAGATTCAGCTGGCATGTCCTTTGTCCTCTGTTTTCCCCCTTTTTCCTGTTTCATGACAGATGCAACGCCTGGAGGTGGAGCAGCCAAACTGGACTTGATTTTAAGGAGAAACAAGCATAATTTGAATCCAGATCCTCACCAGCCTCCTCTAGATTGTGTCAGGTCCTCAGGATAGCAGCCACATGCTAAGGATGGTACAGCTGGGAGCTAGAAGGAAACTGGGTCTTTGATTTCCTGAGCTAATGGACAAGCTCTAATATTTCTTTTTTTTTTTAAGTGAAAAATTTTGCCTTTATTCAACAACATCCTTCTTTTTTTTTTTAATAAATCTTTATTGTTCAGATTATTACAGGTGTTCCTCTTTTATTTTTCCCCATAGCTCCCCTCCACCTGATTCCCCACCCCACCCCATGCCCTTACCCCCCGCCACTGTCTTCATCCATAGGAGTAAGATTTTTGTCCAATCTCTTCCCGCACCCCTCACACCTGCTTCCCCTGAGAATCGTCAGTCCACTCCCTTTCTATGTCCCTGATTCTATTATATTCACCAGTCCATTCTGTTCTTCAGATTTTTCATTCACTTGATTTTTAGATTCACTTGTTGGTAGGTATGTATTTGATGTCATTTTGTTGTTCATAATTTTTATCTTTACCTTTTTCTTCTTCTTCCTCTTCTTAAAGGATACCCTTCAGCATTTCGTGTGATCCTGGTTTGGTGGTGATGAACTCCTTTAGCTTCTTCTTGTCTGTGAAGCTCTTTATCTGACCTTCAGTTCTGAATGATAGCTTTGCTGGGTAGAGTAATCTTGGTTGTAGGTTCTTGCTGTTCATCACTTTGAATATTTCTTGCCACTCCCTTCTGGCCTGCATAGTTTCTGTTGAGAAATCAGCTGACAGTCGTATGGGTACTCCCTTGTAGGTAATTAACTGTTTTTCTCTTGCTGCTTTTAATATTCTCTCTTTGTCTTTTGCCCTTGGCATTTTAATTATGATGTGTCTTGGTGTGGTCCTCTTTGGATTCCTCTTGTATGGTGTTCTGTGCACTTCCTGAACTTGTAAGTCTATTTCTTTCACCAGGTAGGGAAAGTTTTCTGTCATTATTTCTTCTAATAGGTTTTCAATATTTTGCTCTCTCCCTTCTTCTGGCACCCCAAAAATTCGGATGTTGGTTCTCTTGAAGTTGTCACAGAGGCTCCTTACACTATCTTCATATTTTTGGATTCTTTTTTCTTTTTGTTTTTCTGGTTGGATGTTTTTTGTTTCCACATATTTCAGATCTTTGGTTTGATTCTTGGGGTACGTTGATCTACAGTTGAGTTTCTGCATATTCTTTATTTCAGACAGTGTATGCTTCATTTCTGACTGATCCTTTTCCATTTTTTTGGCATTCTCATTAAGCTCCTTGAAGGTCTCATCAAGTTTCTCAGCGGTTTTAAGCTCTAATATTTCTACCATTGGATTTATTGTTAGGTAGTAAAAGCTAAACCTTTATTTGGTTAAACCACTAAAGTCTGGTTTCTGTTACATGTAGTTGAATGTAGCTCTGATCGACACTGTTCAAATTTTGGCTTCATCATTTTCCACTTGGGTGATGCTCTCTGAACCTTGGTTTCTTCATCTACCAAATGGGGTTGACAATACTTGTCTCTGCTTCAAAGGTTTGTTGTGAGGATAAAATTCAATATGCCTGTAAAAAATCTTAGCATAGACATATAGAAGGTGTCAATACATTATTGTTGTTTTATTATTATTATTTTAAATATAATTTTTATTGATTTCAGAGAGGAAGGGAGAGAGAGAGAAACATTAGTGATGAAAGGGAATCATGGATCGACTGCCTCCTGCAGGCCCCACACTGGGAATGGAGCCTGCAACCCGGGCATGTGCCCTGACCGGGAATCAAACCCTGACCTCCTGGTTCCTAGGTTGACGCTTAACCGCTGAGCCATGCTGGCCGGGCTATTATTATTATTATTATTATTATTAATTTAGCTCTGGCTGACATTGCCTCTGATGTGCCATTGTATTTTCAATGTGTGATATTCGAGTTAATACTATATTTTTAGGATCCAAAAGATGATCAAATATTTACACATTTAATTTGAGATAGCATTTGACACATCATTTATTTCCTACCTATTACATATGTACCTCTTCCATGGACAGACACTAAATCAAGAAACAAAATCAAATATAAAGAGTTAACAGTCACTGGACTATGATCTGAGTGGCTGTTCCTATTTCCAGAGGGATGAAGAAACTGGACTTGATTTTAAGGAGAAACAAGTATAATTTGAATCCAGATCCTCTTCAGCCTCCTCTAGATTGTGTCAGGTTCTCAAACTTTCCTTATTTTTTATAACATTGACCATTTTGAGGAGTATTGGTCAGGTATTTTGTAGAATGTCCCTCAGTTGGGATTTGTATGAAGTTTTTATTTTATGGTTAGAGTGGGGTTATGGGTTTTAGAGAAGAAGATTGCAAAGGAAAAGTCCCATTCTGATTGCATTCTATCAAGAGTAGATACTATCACCATGTCTTAATGTTGATGGTAGCCTTGATCACTCAGCTGAGGTAGTCTCTGTCATGTTTCTCCACTGTGAAGTTTTTCTTTTTATCCCCCTTTCCATACTGTACTCTTTGGAAGGAAGTCTCCATGGGCAGCCTACACTTGTTTGGTTTTGCTGGTGTAAGTTGTTAATGTATTGGTTGATTTTGTATCAAGCAAACTCCTTGAATGTTATTAGTTCTTTTAGCGTTTTGCATTTCTTGGGTTTTTATTGTAAACTAGAGGCCTGGTGCATGAAATTCGTGCATGGGGTGCGGGGGATGTCCCTCAGCCCAGCCTGCACCCTCTCCAATCTGGGACCCCTCGAGGGATGTCTGACTGCCCATATAGGCCCGATCCCCAGACATCCCTCTCACAATCCTGGACTGCTGGCTCCCAACTGCTCACCTGCATGCCTTCCTGATTGCCCCTAACCGCTTCTGCCTGCCAGCCTGATCACCCCTAACCACTCCCCTGCCAGCCTGATTGATGCCTAACTGCTCCCCTACCAGCCTGTTTGCCCCTAACTGCCCTCCCCTGCAGGCCTGGTCCCTCCCAACTGCCCTCTCCTGATGGCCACCTTGTGGTGGCCATCTTGTGTCCACATGGGGCAGTCATCTTTGACCACATAGAGGCTGTCATCTTGCATTGGAGTGATGGTGAATTTGCATATTATTCTTTTATTAGATAGAATTAGATAGGATAGAGGCCTGGTGCATGGGTGGGGGCGAGCTGGTTTGCCCTGAAGGGTATCCTGGATCAGGGTGGGGATTCCCTTGGGGCATGGGGTGGCCTGGGTGAGGAGCCTGTGGTGGTTTGCAGGCCGACTTTGCCTCCCGGTGACCCAAGCAGAGGCCCTGGTATCTGGGATTTATTTATTTTCTACAATTGAAACTTTGTAGCCTGGAGTGGATCCAAGCCTTCTGCTCATTCTGTGGCAGCAGCCATTTCTGTTGGGATTTATTTATCTTCTATAATTGAAACTTTGTAGCCTTAAGCAGAAGCCAAGGCAGGCCAAGGCTGCAAAAGCTTGGCTTCCTCCATCGCCAGGGGCAATCCTAGCCTCCTGCTCTCTCCAGCTCTGTGGCTGCTGCCACTTTGTTGGGATTTATTTATCTTCTATCATTGAAACTTTGTAGCATTGAATGGAGACCTGGGCCTGCAAGGGCAGGTGGAAAGCTTGGCTTCATCCATTGCCTGGGAAACCCAAGCCTCCCTCCTGCTCTCTCTGTGGCTGCAGCCATCTTGGTTGGGTTTATTTGCATATTCGCTCCTGATTGGCTGGTGGGTGTGGCTGGGGGGTATGGCTTATGGGTGTAGTGGAGGTACAGTCAATTTGCATATCACTCTTTTATTAGATAGGATTATTAGATCACCTAATTATGATAATAATGCCTTTTCTCTTTCAGTCTTTATGTCTAATAAATATTTTGTTTATGTTGGAAAGGACTTTCAGGACTGTAATGGTCAGTTTTCACTAGGTTATGATATGACATGAAACACTTCCAAATCTCAGAGGTTTATAAAATTAAAGATTTATATCTTGATCATATTTACCCATCAGTAGCAGGTTGGTTGTAGTTGGCTGCAATTCTGTCTCCTTTCTATTGGGATCCAAGTTGAAGGAGAAGTCCCATCTGAAAAATAGCCTTCTATGGCAGAGGAAAAAGAGCATGGCAGAATCACATGGTAACTCTTAAAGTTTCGTGTTGGATGTGGCACAGCCAAATTGGTATCAATGGGGCGGGAAGTTTGCTACATAGAGGATCCCAGGGAATAGTTCTCTGGAGATGGGTCTGGGAGAGAGGACAGGAAATAATTATGAAGGGTGTTTTAATCTTCCATAAATACTATGAATAATGATAATGATGAGAGTAGTTATTCCTTTTTCCAACATTAAAGAAAATGAGTGGAAAGTTTTTTCCTGAAGTATAATGCTTGCTATGGGGTTTTGGTAGGTAACTTGTTATCAGCTTACAGAAGTTCTCTCTTATTTGTAGTTTTAACTTTTTAAACTATTACCTTGGTATTGAAATTTATTAATTTTCCCCCAATATTTACTGAGGTGAACATGTAGTTTTTCTCATTTAGTCCATTAACATGAATTAAATGGCTTTTAAATATGTTTGTCTATCTCGCTTTTTGGGAGGAAAAAATCCTACTTGATCATAATACATTTTAAAAATATTCTGTTGGATTCAGCTAGCTAATAAATTATTTGGTATTTTTGAATCTATTTTTTAAATAAAATTATATGTTTCCTGTTCTCATATGGTCTCAGCTAGTTTTTGATATAAACTCAGAGCCTCATAAATGAATTGGTATACTTTTCTTATTTGTCTTTTCTGGCACAATTGATCTAAGTCAGGATTATTGGTTCCCTTGAAATTTGGCATAAAGCTATCTGAGCCTAGAACTTTAATTTGAAGGGGAGAGAAAGGATCTTATGCATACAATTTTAATATCTTTAGTCAGTTGATTCATTCAAGTTCTCTGCTTCTTCTTGTGTCAATATTGGTATTTTACATCCCCCCAAATTAATGTGTTTAATATAGGTTTCAAACTTATTGGTTATTCATGATATTTTTTTATGATTTAACAGATATCTGTTATTTCCTATTTTCCTAATTCTACCCATTTGTTTTCTTTAGTTTTTGTCAGATTTTCCATAAGAATTACTATCCCTTATGCTTCTCTATGAACTGGAGGCCCAGTGCATGAAATTCATGCACGTGTAGGGTCCATAGCGGCTGCCAGCTGCTGGCCGGGACCTCCCTTCCCCTGGCTGCCTGCCGCCACCACCTCTGCTGCCACCTGCTGGAGCCTCTCTTCCTGCAGTTGGCTGGCCAGCCCCACTCCCTGGTGGAACTCCTGGTAGAGGGGACAATTTGTGTATTAGGCTTTTATTATATAGGATTACCCACAGAAATAAGGCTTATTTTTATGTTATCAGCCATAAGAAATGAAGATCTGGGAGATGTCAATAAAAATATAGATTTGGTAGGATTATATTCAACTGAATTAGGATTAACAGTCAACTGAATTAGGTAAGGCATTTACCATAAATCTTTTAAATGAAATGTAGATGCGAAAAAGAGGAGTGCTTTTTTTTCTCCAAAATGGCTGTTTTCTCTTGAAAGAAAACTCTAAAATGTGCTAAAAGTGGGTAGAGCCAAACAAGATATCAGGAGGAAAGAGAGTTCAATCTTGGCATATCAATTAGGACCTTGCAAACGAAAGGGAATCAATTTCAAACTGAGCATGAAGTGTTTGGCTAGATCGAAAGAATAACAGCTGGAAACTTCGGTTTATCAAATTTGAACAAGCTGTAGTTCTGGGTTGTTGTGTGTGTTTTGTTTTTTTTTTTTTAGGCAGCCAGTGTTAAACCTTGAGAATGATTTATTTATTCAGTACATATGAAAGGTTCAAAATAAGTGACTTCACACACACATACACACACGCACACACCAGAGAAACAAGCACCTTTTTCTATGTCCAGATGAACCAATCTATGATAAATCAAGTTCCCCAAATCAGCCCTGTTGAGAAAGGATAGCAAAAAAGCAATAGTCCATAAGAAGAGTGACAGCTCTGTAGGCTGTGCAACACAGAGATCTAACTTGAGACCTTTAAGGGGAAAAGAAAACAAAATTAAGCCCTTCATCTATACCAAGTATTATGCATATTCAATACTCATTGCAGCCCAGGGAGATAGGTTTTATTGTTCACAGTTTAAAGATGAGGCTCAGTTTTACGATGTAGCCAAGGTTAGCCATCTCATATGCAAAGGATACAGGGCCATCTGACTCCACACAATCGAGCATACATTTCAGACTACAGACAATACAGCGACACTGTCTGAGTTTGAATTCTGCTCTGCCACTTGACTGCGGTGTGGCCTTGGGTATATTACTTAACCTCGCTGTGTCTCAAATTCCTTATCTGTAAAATAGAATTACTAACAGTAACTACCTCCTAGGGTTGCTGTGATGATTAAATGAATGAATACATAATAAAGCACTTAGAATGGTTTCTGGCCCTGAGGAAGGCCTCAATAATATCTTAGTGTGAGCCTAGAAAGGAGAGACTGCTGGGGAAGTCGGGGTGGGCCAGGGATGCTCTGGAGAGGAATTTTCTTGACCTGGGATAGCACATTGAATACTCTGCACGGGGTGTAAAAAGTACCACTTCTTTCTGCTGTCCCTTCTTGGGCTTTAACTTTCTAGTTAAAATAGCCAACATAAGGAGACATCCCACAAGCATGTCGGTCTGAACATTAATGCTGCTGCAGACCTATGAAATAATGAAGTAAGAAATGAGGGCTTCTCTTTTGCTTCCCAGTCCCTTCCTTTCCTGCTCTGCCTGGTCCTTCCCCTCCTCCTCTTCCCTTTCTTCCTTCCCTCATTTTATGGTTTCTTACGGTAATTGAATTACCCTAGTCCCATACCACCTCCTCATTCTGACCTCTTAGACCTTTAGAAACAGCACCCTGTATATTCATCAACTTGGCAGATTTTCAGCCATGAAGTTGGGAGTGAAAGAGTCCAGACCTTTCATTTTGTAGAGGAGAAAACGCCAGGAGGGTTCAATGATGTGCTCGAGGTCACAGAGCTGGCAATGGAGCTGAAGTCACATAGTCAGGACGTGTCCTCTGCAGTTAGAGTAACACCTCTCCGTTATATAGCAGAGTGTGGCCAATGTCAATGCTGCGCTCATTTTAAAATAATTACTAAGAAGCAATCATCATGTCTATTAAATTATATTTACAGGTTTAGTGATTCTGTTAATATTCCATTAAGATTTTACATATTAATTAGTATACTATTTTACATGCGAGGCATTCTTATTCTCCTGTTATTACCTTTTTCTGTTGTTTAACTTTATCCGTAGAAAGGGGCCATGCTCTTTCCTGTATCAAACTGAACCTGGGCAAAGACTTCCCAGCGGTGCCCCCCCAAAGATGGTGGATGCATGCTGGAAACTGAATTCCGGCTCCCAGATGGTCCGATACCGAGTCATGTCAGCACAGAAAGAATGACTAATATCCGAACAACTAAACATCTCAGGTGTTGAAGATGTGGGGAGGCAAACTGGGTTAAAAATACTCTTCCACTTAGTGTCTGATAGGGAACACACAGGTAGCATAAAAATAAATTGGAACAAATGAGCCAGCTAGACTTTACATGTGAATAGAATGAACTTGTGATTTATTGGAAGCAGAGAGCCTGGCAAAGTTTTGAGATGAAAGCACGCTTGGGTGACATTCAAGAGAAAGATAAAGGCAGGTCACACACCAGTCAAGGGGCCCAAGCTGGCCTCACCATGGCCTCTAGCCAGCTGTGTGACCTACTGTTAGGGACCTACGTTACTTACCTTCCCTGGGCCTCAGTTTTCTCCTGGGCATAAGAAAGGGTTCAGGGTCAGTTTCTAAATTCTTTTTAGGGAAAGAAACTTTCAAATATTCAAAACCTACAATTCTATCTCATCTTGATCTTGCTCTATCGCTTATTTTCTGTGGGGAAAAGAACCCCACACAGTCTCTATTTCAGGTGTCAGAGATAGTGTATTCTAAAATAAGGGTGCTCTTTATTAGAAATGTACAATTTGTATAACCAATCATCAAAATCTAAAATGATGTTTTCTTTAGCTTTTCATAGCTCTGTTACAATTTTTTCCTCTCTCTCTTTCTTCTCCCCCACTTCATCTTTTCTCTCTCTCAATCTCTCCTCCCCGTCACCCTCCACCTCATCTAGTATAAACGCTCTCCATTCCCTTTGTGCCTGGTGAATGCCTACTCATCCTCTAAAACCCATCTTAAGTGTAACCCCCTCTGGAAAGCACAACCCTACCTCTCTTCATTCCCAGAGAAAGCAGCTCCCTTTCTGTGTTCACATAGGATTAGGCCCTGTTTCAATTACAGTGCCCACCATGTTATAGTTGCTGCTAAGTGCTAATTGATTCCAGGGCTCCCCTGCTCAAAATCCTTTTGTGATTTCTCATTAATTCCAAAGTAAAGTCCACACTCCTTAGTCAGAAATCCAGAATCCTCTGTGGTACAAACCCTGAGAACCTCTCATTTCATGTCTTACCTCCATACCTTCATCCTGAGTTCTGGGCATACAGCTGGCATGTTGAAAATAGCTATGTTACTCTCATCTTTGCCATTTCAGATGTCACCACTCCTAGGAGCCCTTTCCTGAGCCTTCCAGGCTCTCAGGTGTGCCCTCCATCCTCTCATGACACTTCATGTACCATGACCACAGTGCTGAGCACATGGCCTTGGATTTGACTTTCTGCACTGAACCTTGATTTCAGGTGAGGGTCTCCATCTTCTATCTGTATATCCCAACACGCAGCTGAGTTCCAGGTACTTTTTTAGATGAGCATGAAATCCTGGTTGGATTGAATAAATTCAGAACAGCCCTGGTGATTCTGATAGAGACATTGCCTGGATATTAAAAACTGATCTATAGCCCGGCTGATGTGGTTTGGCATTGAGCGTCGACCTGTGAACCAGGAGGTCATGGTTCGATTCCTGGTCAGGACACATGCCCGGGTTGTGGGCTTGATTCCTGGTGTGGGGTGTGCGGGAGGCAGCTGATTGGTGATTCTCTGTCATCATTGATGTGTCTCTCTTTCTCCCTCTTCCTCTCTGAAATCAATAAAAATATAAAAGCAAAACAAAACAAAAAGACTGATTTATAGACTTGTAATAAGATAACAGAAAAGTAACCTATAGACAGGAGCAGTTAACAAAACAGGCTGATTCTAAAAGCTGTGATTATGCTTATTGCTATTGTTATTGCTTTTATGTTTTGCGTCTTGGAGGATGAAACACAAGATGAGCGAGCTGTGTTCAATGCACTTGGCTTGGGCTGGAGCATGTCCTCCCAGCTCAGCCCAGGAGCTCCCTCCACACCACGCTGCAGCCACCCTTCACCTCTGCTTTACCTCATCCCTTCATTGCTGAGGCCATTTTTTTTTTGCTTCCACTGACCAGTCCTCTCTCAACTCTGATTTTTTATTTGATCTCGGCAGGTGTAATACAATATTTGGAGGCAGTGTCTTAATTGTTTTAAAGCAGCACTTCATGTTGAAGGTTGCAAAACTAACAGAGGCCCTTAAAACACCACAGAGATAATGAAGACCCAAAGTAAACAGCTCTCAAGTCCTAGTCAGAAGTCATTTCCCCCTCGTTTCTGGTTACTCTCGCTCTTAATTCCTGGCAGCCCGGCCTTCCAAGTGCTCTGGTGGCCAGCACCAAATGCTAATTTATCATCTTTCTTGGCAGGCTTCCTGCTTCATCCTGCACCTGCCTTCCTGAAAGAAAACAAGACATCAGATACTTAGTCAAATAATGGAATAGCCGATCAACTAGGTCTCCGCACAATGGCGAGTTATCTGTGATAAAAGAAGAACTTTTTCATGCATTATACGTGGCATATGCAGCCTTTCTCTTAAGATTTATGAACCCATGACTATTAGTATTGTTAATATAATCAAACCTTTTACCGCCTCCCTCCAAAGCTTAAACTTATTATCAGTTGTCTGCTAAAGGAGACAATCAATTTCATAAATGCTTAAACACCTGCACGCTCTTTGAATCAGGGGAAAAATCAATACCAAGTCCTCACTTCCCTCCATGTATAATGCAACCAAATCTTGCTCATAAGTTCAGGAGGACTTGTCATTCAGGCAACCATCCTTAACAGACATCATGAGCTTGATCCTGAGTGGTGGGTTGTATTCTAAACCACTCTTTCTTTTTTTTTTAAATTTATTCCTGAATCCTAGTAGAACAGGCTACAAAGGGGAAAAAAG
Organism: Corynorhinus townsendii; assembly: GCA_026230045.1. Classification (NCBI taxonomy): domain Eukaryota; kingdom Metazoa; phylum Chordata; class Mammalia; order Chiroptera; family Vespertilionidae; genus Corynorhinus; species Corynorhinus townsendii. Next base: position 205,547,814 of record JAPDVU010000003.1, on the reverse strand, counting down.
TAAATGCAACAGGCTCTGCTAAACCCCCAGTTTGTGACGTGTGTGTGTGTGTGTGTGTGTGTGCATGAGCGTGCATGTGCATACGTGTGCATGTGCATGCGTGTGTGTGTGTGTGTTTGTGTTGAGCAACAAACTTTTCTTAGGTACCTATTAACTAGGCATGATCTCAGTCCCTGAATATACAAGGGTGACTGAGATAGGACTCCTGCCTTCAGGAGGCTCAAATCTATGACTGCATAAAGACATATAAACAACTTGCTTCAATGGTTATGTAAATCAGAATGACATAATTGCTGAGTGTGGGGAAAAGAAAGTAAAGCTAAAGAAAAGAAAAAAAAAGAAAAGACAGTTTATGAAATACTGATGCTCTTAGCTAGGCTAGAACCTCCACTTCTATGATCACAATTAATTTTTACAATACGTACAGGAGGGGGTGTATTTAAAGACTATTCTTAAAGTGCTTTTAATTCCTTTTCTGTTGTACATTATGCTTTTGTCATTTTGAAAATGTTTTTGAAATGCGGAAAAGCAGAGTTTCATAGAGGAACAATTGTTTACTCATTACAAAAAGCGAAGTAAGCTGCACTTGTTGCCCCCTGTGCACCGCATTTTATTGAAATAAAAGAACTGAAAGAAACGCAATGTTACAGGCAAACTTCGAGTCACCTTTGCTCTCTCCTCACTCCTCCCTCTTCGCTGTCTCCGTCCAGTTCATGTCTTTATACGTTTACCCCGCTCTTTGCATGTCTCACCTGTAAAATGAAGTCTTTCACGCTAGCTGTCCCTCCTATCCCAGGGGGCTCTCCCGAGCATCCTAGCAGATCCTGATGTGAGCATGCTCTGTGCGCTGTAAATTACCATTGAAATGTCAATATCTTTAAGTAATCCTCATTATGCACAATTAGGGTACGGCTTGTGTGCTTAGAACTTTTGTTAAGTTCACACACACATGTACATTTCACAAGGGCCTTCTTGGGTTCCTCAGTATGGGACCTTGATGTTAATGTGTGTTGGCCCACAGTGGGCGCTCACTTGGTGTTGGTTGAGTCCCTGGAGTCTCTCTTTCCATCAGACCCTCAGCAATTGGAGGCCGAGGTCTGTTTTCACTGGTGCTGGCCCCTCAGTGCCTGGTCTTAGGGAATGGACTTGAAATAGAAGACGCTTCCTGGGAACGCTGGCATTTTGTCTGGGACTGGAGGAGCATGCAGGCTTTCCACGGGTGAGTGAGGCAGGATGAGCATGGGAGGTGGAGGAACAACCTGAGGAAAAGTGGATGACGCTTTTATAATTTATCATCTTTTAGCTTAAAAGTCCATTGTTATTTATCCAGGTTGGTCCTCTCGAGAGGGCGTATTTTCTTTGTAGTCAAGTTGCAAAGCAAAATGGCTGCCAGGGGTTAGCATCGTCATGATGTGGCCTTTCGTGGAATTTTTCCCCCGGATCCTCTCCAAGGTTATTTTTCCACTTTTACACCTGGTGTGCTGTTTGATAGTGTGACACCTGGTGAAAGGATTTTTTTTTTCTAGCTCTCCACCTGCTCACAAAATATGTTATTTCTTTAATCTAAAAATACTCTACTTATTTTTACAAGATGTAAAACAGACAAGAATCAAATGAAAATGTTTAAATAGTCAAATGAAGCAAGAAACATTCCAGTTTAACCTGGGCTCTATCTGACGACTGTTTTTTCTGCCCCTACATCTAGAAGGGAAATAGAGAGATAGCCCCCACCTTGGGACATGCTTATCTTGACTGAGTTAACACTCCCTTGCTTTGATTTTTGTTATTTAATTTCTTCAGAATTTAAAAAACTTTGCAAACCAATGTCACCCCCAACAGACTCAATGAAAAAAAAAAAAGAAAGAAAGAAAACATGAAGGGATACAAAGATAGCTGCCTTAACTGTAGAGAAAAACATTTTTGCAAAAGGGGCTGGTCAAACAAGATAATATGATAGAAATTTCCCATCCCGGACTTCTCTGGTAACATAATACATACACCTTTCCCTAAATGATAGCTGTCAGCCGGACAGGCCAGAACTGGGCCATCTGCCTTGTAACATAAAGATGTGAACACAGCTCCAAGCAGTTCTGCAGATTCTGTTCCATGTTTGTTTGTTTTTCTTCTATTTTGGATATCTAGTTTTCAGAACTTTGGTATCATTTCAAAAAATATATATATTTTTCTATGTAATTATCTTCATTTGAGCTTAAAGAGACCTCTTCAATGATACACTTTTTCTCTAGTGCTTTTAGAAGCTTTTTGTAGAAGTGAAGAGAAGAAAGACACAGAGCCTTGTCTTCAAGGAGTGGCAACCCTACCTCACTGATGTTGGTAAATGGGTCTGGGCAGAGACTCCGTTCTTTGCTGTGAGGCTGGCAGATTACACGTTGAGAGGGGTCTTCTCAACAAATGCCAGTGAGAAGGGTATCTGTTTAAGATGCACATCAAAGGGAGCCTTGGCCAACAGACTTCCCAGGACAAGAGGTTCAGGCACAGTGGTAAATAGCATTGCTACAGCAGCATGCCAGATATCAAACAAGCCGGCCTAAGAAATTTCCAAACGATGATGGTGGGCAGTGTGTATGGAATGGATTTTCTCCACTAGATACTGGCTCCTGCCCTCTTCCCCTTCCACTTCCCAGGCCTCCCATTCCATGTCATTCTCCATCTCTACATAACCTCAGAACAAATCCTGCAAATTAATCTCCTGGGTATTTTTATTTGGGATCTGAGTGGTTTATTATTATTATTATATTATTATTATTATAACTTTTTAATTTCCTATGTCACCTTGTACTCCCTGCCACTGGTTACCATATCTTAATTTTCCCAAGGGACACTCGAGTTCAAAACCACTTACTTAAGACAACCTTAATTCCCATGACTTAGAAGGTTCCCTCAGAAGCCAAAAGAGCAGAACTAATAGACAAAGCTTGGTGTATCTGGTTGCCTGGGCAAGTCGACTTGCCTTGCATATGTGAAGATATTAAATTCCTACCCAGTTAATTAAAAGAGCTTCTTCATGTGTCAATGCAAGACCTAGTTCATAAACAGGGCATTAGGAGTTTACTCTGGTTTCAGGAAACAGCATCCTCTCCAGGTTTCTCACACTTTTAAACTTCGTTTTTTAGAAGATCCTACTGGTCAGCATTTTATTAAAAAGAAAAGTCAATTTCATTCTCTGAAGATGTTTTTGAGAGAGGATAACGGATGGGTTTTAAGTAATTCAGGTTATATAATTTTTTTTACTCTGATTTTTAAGGCTAAAAATATGCCAGTTCAATTTCAAACAATATTTTATAGAGAGACTGGGGAGTAGTAACTAAGAGACCAAACACTGCTATTCAACAGACACAGATATGAGTCCTAGCTCCGTTACTTACTATCTAATTAACCTTGATGTTGGGAAAGTTATTTTATTCCTTCTAACCTCAATGTGCCAACCATAAGATGATAATGCTAATTGCATCTTTTTTATAAGGTTGGTTGTCCTAGGATTGACACCTATACTTTATATAATGTATTCAGTACAGTGACTGGATGATGATAAAGGCTCCAACAGCCATTATTATTATTATGACTTTTGGCCATGAGACAAAGGGATACCTGAGAATTTTGAAAGCGCTTTTGTGAATTTTATTGCATTTTATCCTCAAATGAGAAAAGAAGGGTGGAGTCCCTTACAATCAGCCATTGACAAAAGGCAGCAAAGCAATTACCATCTCCTGCTTTCCACGCCCAAATTTTCCCACTCTACCTTAAGAGATAGGCTAAGAAAAGTTATATGAGAACTGAACATCCTAAAACTTAAAGTTAATGTATGTATAATGAGGTAAGACAACAAAATTGACTTTAGGAGAATGGGTCTTGTTATAATCCGATTGCATATCCAGGTCCTGGAAAAGTGAAGTATGAGCCCCAACAAAACACTGATTCCAGGCCCGAAAACAGAATCAACTAAAACAACTATACTTGGGATTTAAAATTTCATCGATCTGTTTCCACTTCTGGATTCTTCAACCTAATCATTGGTCTGCTGTCTCAATTACTACAACTTTCTAATGAATCTTGATGTGTGGTAGGATGAGGATATGATCTTGTTTTTTAAAATTGGTTGGCCATTTGATTGCTCATATAAATTTTAAGATCAGCTTGTTGGTAAGGTTAGAATTGGAGTTATGTCAAATTTATAGATTAATTTGAGGAGACTTGATATCTTTATTGTCTAATCTTCCCAGGCATGAACACAGTATAATTCTTTTATTTCAACCACTTTTTGTTTGTGTTTTTTGAATAAGATTTTATGATTTTTCCCCCTTGAAGTCTTTTACATCTTCAGTTATTGCTGTTTCTAGGCATCATATAGGTTTTGCTCATATTTTCAAAGGTACCTTAAAAAATACATATTCTGAATACTTTTGTAGATATATAAAAACATAATTTTTTGTGCATTGATTATAAATCCAAGGTTTTTTTGTATCCTATTAATTCTAATAGTTTGTATTATCCCTTGAACTAGCATGTGTGAATTATAACATGTTTTCTTACTTTTTAATTAATGTTTTTCCCATCACACTTTTGAAATGTCTGAGCGTACTGATCAATGTTGAATAGAAGTGATGATGGCCATCTTTGACTTGATCATGACTTTACATTGAATGCTTCATCATGAAATACACATTGGCTTCAGATTTTGGGTAAATGACATTTCTCTCACCAGTCAGATTTCCTTTTAGAGGTAGTACAAGATATCTAGGTTATAAGAGCACTCACCTATTACATATTATACTCTCTCCCTCAAGCTCTTGTTTGGTCTTAGTCCTCTATTTATTTTGGTTGTTTAAAACTTATCGTCCAATAAATTCCTCAGGAAGGGCTCGTTAGATTAGCATTCCATTAGTTCTTGCATGTTGATAACAGCTCATCTGTTCCTTGTGTTATTTAAATCCAGTTTTAATGAATATGAAAATCTTGGTTTATGCTTTCCTCCCTTAAATAGCTTAATGATACTGTTCTATGTTCTTCGTGAATAGAATGTTGCTGTTAAAAGTCTGGTGTAACTTTATTTCCTTTACTGGTGCCCTGGTGCACAGATTCATGCACATTAAAAGGAAATTAGTTAGAAGGTGGCCGGCAGGGTGAGACTGGGCAAGATGACACACCCTGGAGCCAACATCCATTGTTTCTCCCTGGATGGCCCCATCTGGAGCAGCGCCGCAGCTCAAAGGGTGTCTGCAGAGTGAGCGGGGTCCCTCTGGCAGGTGGGGTCCCTCGGCCTGGCCTGCGAGGATCGGACCGAAACCGGCTCTCCGACATCCCCCCAGGGATCCTGGATTGCGAGAGGGCAGTTCTTGGGTGACACACCCTGGAATTGGACTCCCTCCTGTCTGGTTCTGGGGTGCATCACCTGAGAACCATTGCTGCCAAGTCACTGAAGCTCAGCAACTCCTGCATTGAGCATCTGCCCCCTGGTGGTCATTGCCTGTCATCGCTATCAGTCCCACAGTCAGATGTTGCTTAGCCTTTTATATATATAGATAGGTTGCATGATCTTTTTGTTCTACATGCCCAAAGTTTTTTTATTTAAAATTTATTGATTTTACTATAATTTTTCTTGGTATTGATTATTCTGAGTCTATAAGTATAATGTTTCAATATGTAGTTATAAATCTTTTTATTTTACTTCCAGGAAAGGTTTATTTAATAAATATTTTATTTATTTATTCCCCCCCTGCCCCCTTGCTTTGGTTTTATTCTACAGGACTCCTAGTATCTGTATATTAGATCTTCTTGGCCCATCTTTGTATTTGTCACTTTCTCCTGAACTCTTATTATATCTTTAATCCTTTGATTAAAAAAATCTTCTCACCATCTATTTTCCTTCTGTATCCTTCTATTTTAATCTTCATTTTTGAAAGGATATTTTCTTTTATTTCTAATTCTCTCTTGTGTTCTATTATTTAATTTCAGTTGTAGAAAATCTGATTTGTGTAGTTTTTCATGCCTTGTATAACTTTGTTAATGTCTTTTAACTAATTATGAAATAAGTTTCATTTTGGTCTGCTTGTGGACATGCTTTTCTGGCATGCTTTCATCATCTCTAGAAGTGTTATTATGCCCTTTATTTTCTCAATCTATAATTTCTTATTATAACTTTGTGTGGAATTTGTCCTCGAGAATTATCTGTTGCTCATTTTTACATGAAATTAGTTTTCCTGACCTTTTAAAATGAGGCAGCACTTAGGAAAGCTTTTCTAGTGTCACAAATGTCCCTTTTCTGTTATTTTTAGGTAATGTTTAAAAATATGGCCATTTGCTTCTTGAAATTTCCTGACTGTCTTCCTCATCCCACTTGGGTCTGAATCTTCTCTTTTTATATCTTAATTTTCCCTAAACTGATAAACATTATTCTGCTTCTAATATTTTCTCCACAGTGTGGTTTCTGTATTAAAAAGAAGTAAGCCTATTTTAGTTTCATGAGTTAATAGGGGTTAATCTGCTTTAACCCCTTCAGTCCTTATTTCATGTTCCTTGAACTCACTTGGTATTAGAGAGAGAAAATTCATTCTGTTTTATATGGTGTTCTCATATTGGCCCACTGTGCTTCACAGTAAATAACTGCTGACCCTTCTGGGGTTCTGTTCACCATTAATCATGACCATCCATACATGCTTCTCTCTACTTTCTTCTGCACAGATGCCAATTCCATGAGGATCTTATGGCTGTTGATGATTTGTCCCCATTTGCTTGTATTGGGGGATACTTTGTTGGCTAGTTTTGTTATATATTTTGTCCATGGACCTTTGATTTTTTAATTTATTTTATCTGTCTGCTTTAGTGGAAAGATTCAAAATATTAAAAAGTATACTGTCACTGTAATTACTATACTTTCAGAATCTCTGGATTGGACTTTAAAGGCAAAAACTATAACAACTACAAGTTCAGTTATATATTCTTTGTAATAGGTATATCTAAGACATATTTATGCAGAAATGTTTGAGATGAAAGATATAAAAACATATGACATGGAATTAGAAATCAAAATATAACTAGTATAACAATATTGATTTCAAATTAAATAACCCTTAAGACAAAAACATCTATACTAATAAAAGGGTAATATGCTAATTAGACTGGGAGACCTTCCGGAAGACCTTCTGGACATCCTTCTGGACAAAGCCATGGTGGCAGGGCTGAGGCAGAGGCAGTTAGGGGCGATCAGGCCAGGAGGGGAGGGCAGTTGGGGGTGATCAGGCTGGTGGGGTAGGCAGTTGGAGGAGAGCAGGCCAGTAGGGGGAGCAGTTGGGGGCAAGCAGGCTGGCAGGGGGGGCAGTTGGGGGTGAGCAGGTCAGCAGTGGGGAACAGTTGGGGGCAATCAAGCCAGCGGGTTTGGGGGGGTAGATGGGGGTGAGCAGCCCGGCAGTGGGAAGCAGTTGGGGACGATCAGGCCAGCAGGGGTGGCAGTTGAGGGCAAGCAGGCTGGCGGGGGGGGGGGGGGCAGTTGGGGTGAGCAGGCCAGCATGGGGGGCAGTTGGGAGTGAGCAGTCTAGTTGGGGGGGGGGAAGTGGGGGGTGACCAGGCTGGCGGGGGGGGGACAGTTGGGGGCGAGCAGGCCAGCAGGTAGAGTGGTTAGGGGTGATCAGGCAAGCAGGCAGGTGAGTGGTTAGGAGCCAGCAGTCCCGGATTGTGAGAGGGATGTCCAACTGCCGGTTTGGACATCTATGGGATGGGGCCTAAACCGGCAGTTGGACATCCCCCGAGGGGTCCCAGATTGGAGAGGGTGCAGGCCAGGCTGAGGGACCACCCCCCCCCCCCCCGCCCATGCACAAATTTTGTGTACCAGGCCACTAGTTATTAATAAAGAAATATGTGTAGAAAACATTTGATCAGGAATATATAATCATGGACTGTGTTCCCTTAGAAAATAACACTTAAAAATATAGATAGCAAGCCCTAGCTGGCTTGGCTCAGTGGATATAGCATCGGCCTGCAGACCAAAGGGTCCCGGGTTCAATTCTGGTCAGGGGCATGTACCTCAGTTGCAGACTCCTCCCCGGCCTGTGCCCTGGTTGGGGTGCGTGTAGGATGTAACCAATCAATGTGTTTCTCTCACATTGATGTCTCTCTCTTCCTTCTCTCTCCCACTCTCTCTAAGAGATCAATGGGAAAATATCCTCGTGTGAGGATAAAATATATATATAGATGGCAAAACTGAATGAACTGCAAGAAAAAACTGACAAATTTGTAATTTAAACTTTTTTTGAAAAATATGTTTTTCTTGATTTCAGAGAGGAAGGGAGAAGGAGAGAGAGAGAGAGAGAGAGAGAGAGAGAGAGAGAGAGAGAGAGAGAGAGAGAGAAACATCAACGATGAAAGAGAATCATTGCTCAGCTGCCCCCCCCACTGGGGATCAAGACCCCAACCCACGCATGTGTCTTGACTGGGAAATGAACCATGGTTCATGGATCAGTGTTTAACCAGTGTAGGATATATATATATCTTACAAAAAGCTATTACAGAATACATATTTTTCCCCAAATGTACATGGAGATTTATAAAACATAAACCTGTAAAAGGTCACAAATGAAAATTTAATAAATGCCAGAATTGATATTACACTGATTATAGTATTCAACCACAAATGAAATAAACAAAAAGATTATCTCTCTCCCCAAATCCACATGCTTAAAAGTTAAAAAACAAATACCCATAATGCACTGTAAAACGAAATACAGTGAAAGTTTAAAATATTTACAACTTGCGAAGAAAAACACAGCAGAACTACTGGATGCAGCTAAAGCTGTGGTCTAAAATGCATATGTTCAAAAGAAAGACCGAACATGAATGAGCTAAGTGATCAACTCAAGAAGTTCAAAAATAGAACCACGAAAGGAACTAAGAAAGAAAAAAAGAATTACATTTTGGAAACAACACAAATAAACAAAATTGAAAAAAGAGGAGCTTTTGAAAGATCATCATTCTCTCGGAGCATGGATTTTGCAATTAGATCTGATTCACCCTACTGGCTGCGTGGCCTCTGACAAGTTACTTCTTCCCCTTCATTCATCATTTATGGAATTGGTATGATAATGTTACCTACCTCATAGATGTATCAAGAGTGTTTAATGACATAATGCTTGAAAGACCCGAGCAAAGTGCCTGGCATCTAGGAAGAACCTTTTGTTAATTATGGCTGTTTTATTTCCCCAGTCATCTAGGTTCATACATCAGGGGATGACACACATGCCAGGCACTTGAGGGTGATGCTGAGTTCAGTCTTTGATCCAGCCAAAGAGATTTCCCACAATGTTCCTATGGGTTCTCAGCAGTGAATAAAATCACAGGATGCTCCCCTTGAGGACAGCAGTATTCATTTATTCATATAGGCTGAGGTGTCTTGGTTGTTCCCCTCCAGATACTCCTGTGGCTGAAAAAGGCAGTGGATCCAGGCATGACCTGTTTCTTTCCAAGAGTCTCCAGGACCTTTCCAAGCATCCCTTACATTCTGGAAATATTTCTAAGAAACCCTTCTATGTCTCAACATCTCAGCATCACTCATTAGCCTTGGAGCAGGAAAATCAGGCATTGTAGTTAGTCCCATAGACTCCTTCAGAGTGTTCCTCTCTCTTTCCTGGGTTATCAACATAGTGTATCCATGTGGCTATGATGATTGGTCTCTTTGCAGTGGCCACAGTCCAAGGCTATACTCATCAGATTGCATTTTAGAATCTTGTGTAGGTGCTATTGAGGAAAATGCTTGCCTTTCCTTCTGGATAGCAGGTGAGATGTGAGGTTTGGGGCTGCTAAAACCATCTTTCAACCACAAGAGGAGAAGGAAGCAAACAAAAAAGTGAGAAGAACCAAAAGACAGGAAAACCAAGGTCCACTGACATCGTTTAAGCCACCAGCTGAGCCAAGCCCCAGGAGCAAGCTCTACCTTTGTTATACGTGCTGATGAACCTCTTGGCATTTTTGTCTTAACCTAAAGAGTCTCAACTGACATTGTAAGAAATAAAATATACTACAGTCTTTTATAAAATTAAATACACATAGATATTTTTGATTTCTTAGAAGCGAAAAATAGTTTTTAGTTACCTAAACCCAGATCATTGATTCTAACTATGCAGAAACTGATGTTCCACAGAGAATGTTGTCCTGCCTTGAACAAAAAGCGTAGTGGGTGTAACATGACTTTCTAAATAGCAACCAGCCCTGCTGAGTCAATGTTGACATATGTAACTCTTTCCTGGAAGGCAAGAAAATCTAAGGGTTGACTGATTTACTCACTCACCCCAGCTTTTGTTTCCTAACGAAGGGGTAATATTAGTCTTTCAGTATGATAACATAAAGCCGACCCATTTGCATCGCTCTGTGTTTGATTTTGTTCTTATTTAATATGAGCTGCCCTGAAACTGGGTAGTCTCTATTTGTTCAGCAGCCTCTTATGAGGGCCTGCCTTCGCTCCTGGATTGAGTTGGACCAGAGAAAAGAGAGATATGGGACAAGCGTGAGGAAGTTTTCTGAGCTAAAACAGACTTGCCCAACTTTTCACCACTCCAAGGACTTCCAATAGGACCTTTGGTAGCTTTAGAAATCTAGTCTCTGCAGCCTGGGAATACAGTTAATTGTAGTCTCTTACTTCACTTATGTTGAGATTCTGGCCCAGCTGATCTTAGTCACTACCCTCTTTTGCCGTGTCTTTGAATCATGGTGCCATAACATTGCCATTCTTATTTATTCTCTGATATTCATACTTATAAAAATGATGTGTTGTCCAGGCCCTGCTGTTTCATCATCAGAAAAGTATGAGTAGTTATATGCAACTTGAAGGATTGCTGTGAGGTTTAAATGTGAAAACATAGGTAAAGAATCTCACTCACAATCTCCATGTGTACTCACAAGCCTCCCCAGACCCACCTCAATCCTCCTCTGACCTGCTAAGACTCACCTTAAGCTCATCCTCTGAGAGAACCTCCACTCCAACTTGGGTTCCTGTCTGGTCGTGCTCATTTCTATGCAACACAGTTCATGAGTTTTATTTGTTGCTTTTCTGATTGTTCTACCTGCTAAGCTGTGGGCTATTTCAGAGAATCAATTCTGTCTTCACTCTGTATTCCCAGGGAATGAACTATATCTAGAACATTAGTAGGGATTTAATAAATGCATGTAAAATGTAAAAAGAAAGAGAAAAGGAACTAACTTTTTAAAAAGTCAACTATGTACCGAACACTGTCACATACATAATTATATTTAACTAGAGGCCCGGTGCATGAAATTTGTGCATGGGGGTGGGGGTTGGGGGTGGGGGATGTCCCTCAGCCCAGCCTGCACCCTCTCCAATCTTGGACATCCCTCTCACAATCCAGGACTGCTGGCTCCCAACTGCTTGCCTGCTTGCCTTCCTGATTGCCCCTAACCACTTCTGCCTGCCAGCCTGATCACCCCCTAACCACTCCCCTGCCAGCCTGATTGATGCCTAACTGCTCCCCTGCCAGCCTGTTTGCCCCTAACTACCTTCCCCTACAGGCCTGGTCATCCCTAACTGCCCTCCCCTAAAGGTTTGATCACCCTCAACTGACCTCCCTTGCAGGCCTGGTCCCCCCCAACTGCTCTCTCCTGCTGACCTGGGCCCCCTCCCTATTCCCCCCCCACACACACACACAACTGCCCTTCCCTGCAGATCCAGTCACCCCCAACTTCCCTCCTCTGCTGGCTGGGTCACTCCTAACTACCCTCCCCAGCAGGCTTGATCACCCCCAACTGCCCTCCCTTGCAGGCCTGGTTCCTCCCAACTGCCCTCCCCTGATGGCCATCTTGTGGTGGCCATGTGGATGGGGGCAGGATCTTTGACCACATGGGGGCAGCCATCTTGTGTGTTGGAGTGATGGTCAATCTGCATATTACTCTTTTATTAGATAGGATTCTTTCAATAAACCATTTTTGCAGATGGAGAAATTAAGACAAAGAATTTAAGAGTGTGCATGGTCCCACAGCTAGAGGGTGTCAGAGAAGAATCTCATTCAACTTCCATTTGGCTTTAAAGAAGTTGCTTCAAAGGAACTGAAAATTTACCTTCTTTTTGACTTCCTTGGTCTTTGGAATTGTCTAGACCACTCTTGTGTCTTTTTGTTCCCCAAAGGGATAAGAAATCTTTTATGTAATATTTTAATGTAATACATATCCTATCTAATAAGAGAGTAATATGCAAATTGACCATCACTCCAAAACACAATATGGCTGCCCCATGTGGTCAAAAATGGCTGCCCCCATGTGGACACAAGATGGCCGCCACAAGATGGCCTGCAGGGGAGGGCAGTTGTGGGCAATCAGGCCAGCAGGGGAGGGCAGTTGGGAGGGACCAGGCTTGCAGGGGAGGGGAGTTGGGAGGAGCCAGGCCTGTAAGGAAGGACAATTAGTGGGGACCAGGCCTGCAGGGGAGGGCAGTTGGGGGGACCAGGCCTGCAGGGGAGGGCAGTTGAGGGGTTCTGTGCCTGCAGAATAGGACAGTTGAGGGGGACTGGGCTGGCAGGAGAGGGCAGTTGGGGGTAACCAGGCTGGCAGAGGAGGGCAGTTGGAGGGGACAAGCCCAGCATGAGAGGGCAGTTTGGGGGGACCAGGCCAGCAGGGGAGGGCAGTTAGGGGGACCAGGCCAGCAGGGGAAGGATGTTGGGGGGGGCAGGCCTGCAGGGGAGGGCACTTGGGGGAGACCAGGCCTGCAGGGGAGGGAAGTTGGGGGTGATCAGACTGGCAGGGGAGGGCAGTTAGGGGCAATTGGGCCAGCAGGGGAGCAGTTAGGCATCAATCAGGCTAGCAGAGGAGTGGTTAGGGGGTGATCAGACTGGCAGGCAGAAGGAGTTAGGGGGAATCAGGCAGGCGAGCAATTGGGAGCCAGCAGTCCTGGATTGTGAGAGGGATGTCTGACTGCCTGTTTAGGCCCGATCCCACCAGGATCAAGCCTAAGTGGGCAGTCAAACATCCCTCGAGGGGTCCCAGATTGGAGAGGGTTCAGGCTGGGCTGAGGGACACCCCTGCACCCCTCCCCATGCACAAATTTCATACTGGGCCTCTAGTATTATATATATGGCCTTGAAATCTCTGCCAGAGAGTTTAAAGCAAATTATTTTGAGTACTTTGTTATTGAGTTACCCAAATATCAGGTCATGAGGTTTGAATAGCGAGTGTTAAACATCACCATGTTGATCTCCATAGATGTAAGTGTGTGATGGTAGTGTATGCTAAACATTTAATAAGAAAAACCAATTCATTGTTTTAAGAAGACAATGAAGCTGTTTCATTCTCTTAAATGCCTTTTATAAATCCTGAACCCACATCTCAAAGAAGTTTCAGCTCTTAAGCAGAATAAGACCCTAAGGAAAGGAAGTATACCCCTGTGATTAAGAGAACAGTTTTGGAAGTCAGAAAGAAATGAGCTGAAGGGCTCACTGACTGCAAATTACCTGGGTAGATTAGATATCTTTTTACAAGCCTCAGTTTCCTATCTGTAAGGTGGGGATAATAATAGTGCATAGTAGATAGGATTGTTGGGAGGTTGGGTTGATAATCCACACAAAGGGCTGAGCACAGAGCCTGGCACCCAATGAACACGCAAAAGTTATTAGCCATTTTTTTTCTCTCTTCATGATTAAGTTTTGATTATTTCAGTTTGAGGCACATAATCATTTTAATACAAGCTTTTCATTCCCAATCAGTATAGCCAAGTCCAATCACTAGAGATATATGCAGAGTGGTCAAGAAGCTTGGCCCAGCTGGGTTTGGGGCAATCAGGGAGGGTCCCCTAGAAAAGGTTATGGGTTAGATTAAAGGGAAGAGAACTCACCAGAAAGGAGGAAATACTTGAGGTGGGTGTAGGGAGACCAGACTGGCTTAGGAGTGTTCATGGGAACTGGAGAATCAGAGCTTCGCTTCTGCTTTCTAATTTCAACCTCCTCAGCATTGAAACATTTCATCCCAGAATAGAATAATGAATAGTTACTTTTTAGAATTGTACAAGAAATACTATTTTAATAGATGATAAACTCATAACATAAAAGTTTCTTTGACATAAAATGAATAGAATATCAGATTTCTTCATCAGGGCTTAAATTGTTTTATGATGTCTGGAACAAATGAAATGTTCATTTTTGCTCTATTTTTTCAAGTGAGAATGAGTCTGAGAAGCTGCAGGATTCTTAGTTGTCTTCTGTTGTGTTATAATATTTACATTTCTAGTATATTTTCTCAATATCATTTGACTAACCATTAACTCACAATATTAATATTATGAGACTATTGACAACTTTTTTAGCAATTGTACTCATGACAGTGAGAAAGAGTTCTTCATTTGACCAAGTTAAGGATTCATGGGCTAGAAAGTTCTTCTTAAATATTTATTTTATAGTTGGTTCTTTTTAAAGATTATAAAAGTGTGTGTTTCTTACAAGGCATGGTTTACCCAGATAAAATACTAGCTAAAATATATTATTGAAAATAGAGAAAACAAAATAATATAATCTTAATTCAGTTTATATAAAATTAACTATAATATTTTAAAAATTAAGCATACCTATTGAAAAATAAACAATATCAACTGAGAAATTTCAGAACCAGAGGATTTCATGTTTTCTTATATCTGGAATAATGGGCCTCTGGGCTCACAGTAAATAAGGAAGAAAGTTTTGTTTTTTTTTAATATAGTCCAAATGGTCATTTTAATCTCCGCATTTTTATTCTTCTCTGCTTTCTCTTCCAAAGATTCAAAGCCTCCATCTGTTGGGCCCCAAAGTGAGTTGTTTACTCTGACCATCTGAACCGATAATCCCTTTCTCCCAGGTCTAAGTCTTTAAAAAGATATGAAACCTTTGCATGGTTGAACTACTTTTATGATTTCACTGCTAATATTTGGAAAGTTTAGGTTCCTAGGGTTATATCCACATTGTAGGCAAACAGTGACATCTTTTTATATAAAAAAAATCAATTTAATTAAGTCTGATCACATATGGTACAGAGTCATATGGCATAAGATCATTTGAATATATTCTGGTATTCTTCCATATCCTTTAAATCCTGCTCTCTTAAAATAGAATTGCTAAAGAGGTAAATTAATATATGGCAAATGTTTACCCAGTGAAACTTGCCTCAGTAAAAGTCACTGTGATTTCTAGTTATGAAAAGAAACTGATGAACCAGTTTCACGTGGTATCAGAAGTGTTGATATCCTCAGTTGCATGCCATCTTCCTGCCTTAGTATTCTTAAACAGCTGCTTCTGAGAGTTACTTAAGATGTTTCCGTGTTTGGGCTTTTAAAATATTACTTTGTTTTGGGTTTACTTTGACAGAATCTGAAAGCTGAAATCAAATGGAAACTTTTAGATTGACTCACAGCAATTGGTTAGCAATCAAATTACTGCCGATCACTTCTGTTCTGTCAAAACTGTGGCCAAAATAAACTGTGTTCGTTATTTTGGCTGCTTTATTGACTAATTCATATCTGTCCCACCTGGATGTCCTTCACTCACATTTTGGTTCATCCAATGTCTTCAACGTTTGACTCAAAGGCCACCTTTCCCTCTAGTCTCTGAATTGCCCTAGCTGGAAACACCTCTTCTTGTGTTTTATTTATTTATTTTTTTAATCCTCCCCCGAGGATATGTGTGTTGTTTTTTTTAAATTGATTTCAGAGAGAGCTAAGGAGAGAGAGAGAAACATTGATGTGAGAGAGAAACAGCAATTGGCTGCCTCCCATACCTGCTCCGACTGGAGATCGAACCTGCAACCTGGGTATGTGCCCTGACAGGAATCAAACTCAGCACCTTTCAGTGTCTGGAATGACACTCCGACCAACTGAGCCACACCAGCCAGGGCTCATCTACTGTTTTAAGGCACTTGCTCTGGGCAGGCATTAGGTACTTAGTTGAAAACATACTGCCCAACCCAATAGTTATATATGTGTCTTATGTCTCATCTAAATTACTACTGATTGAGGGCAAAGTAATATTGTGTACATTCATTTTTTAATTTCTCCACAGTGGCTTTTGAATGCCTCAAGGCTCAGTAAATATTTATGGAATAAATTAAGAACTGTCAGCCCAGTATTTGGCTCTTACAATTACTAATCTTTGCAGTAGCTTCCGACTTTATGAGAAATAATAATCAATATCAATTATAAAGTGCTTAGGATGCTCCTAGCATTTAACTAGACACTTTAGTTATCTCATTAATCTTTTACATAACTCTCTGCATGAGGGATTATTTTCACAGGAAAAATGTGAAGCTCAGAAAGGTTAATTAACTTGCCTATCATTGCTCAGCTACTATTTAACAGAAGTGGAATTCTATGACCCATTTTTTTTTATGACTCCATAGCTTGTGGTCCTCTGTGAAGCTATTATGTCCCTGGAGAATTATTATCATTGCACAGGTAAAAAAGCAAAACAAAACTGGAGATAAGAGAGCTTAATAATCTTGCCAAAGGTTATATAGCAAAGAACCACTGCTGAAATTTCTTTACTAGGTGGGTTTTCCAATGCCTGCTTCCGATTAACTTTTCTTATCTCAAGATAATAGTATTAGATACTTTTAATGCTGTTGTAGTGGGGCTCAAGTTTAGAAAAGTACCCTCTTTTATCAGTCGTCTGGGAATACTTAATCCTATTCATTTAGACGTTGGTTACATTTGTTCCTGATACTTGGTGGAAATAGGATAATACAATATTATTCTTTTCCCTTTGCTTCTGTGTATTGCTGACCATTAACTGTGTTCTTTTAAGAGATGAAATAACACATTTGCTTCTGCTACCATCTCAAATAAAGACCCATAGAGAGGTTTGTGTACTTCGGACTCATCTTTGGTAATTTAGCAGGAATATTAGTTTACAGCTGGTGGATGGATTCCTGACACACTGGATAAATCTCTACAAGTAAATGGAGAGAACATTCCTGGCATGGAAGAGTGTGGGAAGTGAAGTGAGAAAAGAAAGTGAAAATACATTATGTCCAAGTAGAAAGTAAGTTAGATTTGTGGCCTTGGAGACAAAATAACAAAGAAAGGATATTTGCTGTGTAGTTATTTGGAGTACAGTTTTATACTATACATCTTTAGCACCATTGTTGATCAAACTTCTGCCTTGAAACTTAGGGATATTTTTTCATGTCTATTTTCTTCTTTCATAGGATGCTGGGCATTGCCCAAATAAACAGATAGACTTGACAGGGAAGATTCCTGTAGTACTTGGAGTGGATACTATCAGCACCCTTATCTAAGCATCTATACATGGGCCAAGGTATGCATGGACCAAGCCACCTTAAACAGATGACCTCCCAGGGGATGCCATGCTGCTGGTATGGATGCTTGGAGCAGGTGGCCCTCATATTCTCAAAGGACTTCAGCCCTTCACTGGAAAAGTCCTTCTTAGGTTGACATCAGTTCAAGCCCCCAGCCGGCCAGGGACTGGGTGGTAGGACTTTCAAGACCAAAAGATCTAGGTGGCTGAATGTTTTATCTGGTAACATCAGAAAGGTGATCTATTGGAAATGAGAGATGAAGGCAGTCAGAGATCAGATTTTTTCTTCCTCTTGTCTGCCCATAGCCCCACCTCTGACCTTGGCTGCACATTGAAATCAACTTTGGGAGCTTAACAGATACCGATGCCTGGGGCAGCACACCCCAGAGACTCTGCCAGAGACCCTGATTTAATTGGAATGGGTGCAGCCTGTGTAGTGGGATTTTTAAATGCTTCCCCAGGTAACTCTAATGTGTAGCTAGCACTGAAAGATACTGCCTTGAAATACCTGTTTCTTTTCATTTTTTTGTTTTGTGTTAATCCTCACCAGAGAATATTTTTTTCCATTGATTTTTAGAGACAGTGGAAGGAAGGGGGGACAGAGAGAAAGAAACATCAATGTGAGAGAGACACATCAATTGGTTGCCTCCTGCACACGCACCAACCTCAAGCCTGCAACTGAAGTAAGTGCCCTTGACCTGAATCAAACCCACAATCCTTCAGTCTGCAGGCCGGCTCTAACTATTGAAGCAAAGAGGCTAGGGCATAAAGTACCTGTTTCTTGATGCTATAACACATGTATTTTGCTTTCTTCCCCTTCTGGCACTGGCAGAACATTAAATATTATACACTTTTCTAACAAAACACGAGTAACTTTACCTTGTCCTTCACAGACCTGGGAAAAGGGGAGAGACCTAAGCATTTTCATAAAATTAAATCTAGTGACTAAGAATAATTATCAGTATATTATTAAGCTTATTGGGGATAGAGTTGTGCTAACAAAAGGAAACATTTTCTGCTTCTGAGAAGGGCAAGATAAATAATTATATGTGTAATTATAATATTAATATGCCTTTGAGGCAGATTTAAAAATGCAAATAATAGGAAACTGACTAAAACAGGACATTATTTCTTCAATATTTAATTGGAATTATTCTAATGATTTACAAAAAATATTGTGGGCATTTTTGCAGAGATTGGGGTATGGGAATATTTGACAACTACTTGTCTTTACAAAGCTTTATTTTCCCATCTTTACTTAATTTCATAAACATTATGTGGTAGGATTTTCCATAGCATTCAGATAGTCAGTGATTTCCCATAGAAATCTAGACAGTTTAATTATGATTATCTGACAGTAAATGACAAGTAGTAAAATAAGAGTATAATAATATAATGCTGGATATCATGGTTTTCATAACAGGTAAGTGCCACTAAAATTGGATCTAAGTAGAATTTACATTAATAAACTTCCTTTCAATGTATTAGGAAAATTTAATATTACGTATAATATTTGTGAATCTTTTTGAAAAGTGAGTCATCACAAATACATCTTTTGTATGAATTTGGATTTCCATAGATTGGTTGTTTTCCAAAGTAGCTACTAAAATGTTGTGTTATTGTTTTCATTTCTTAAAAACAGATGTTTAATCATCTAACCCAAATTGATTGCCATATATTTCTCTTTCAAATGTTAGGGTGGCAGTATCTTGTGAAAACACATCTGATGCTTTTTTTTTTTTTTTTTTTTTTTTTGCAGATGGTTAGTGGGATAAAATGACTTCTCAGTAATTAGAATTTTGGTGTTTAGTGACCTTTTAAGATTTTTTTCTTAGCAGAAAGAAGCAACATTTTAAAAGATAGACTGTAGTAAAAAATAATATTTCCCAGGCTATTTGATGAACTCCTCTGTGCAATCTACTACTATAAAAAAAGAGATATTGCCATGATTGTGTAACAATAGAAGACTTAACTGAACTATTATCAAAAAGTTTCTGCTTTTAAAATGAAAACTCAAGTGAAGTATAGAGAAATGCTTTATACCACAACCGAAAGAAAATGATTTAAGGTTAAGCAATTCACAGTGTCCGTGCATTTTCTCATCTGAGAAGAGTTAGGTCTCAGAGCTGGGCTCCAGTGCTGAATCTGGAAGGCTCCCCATTAGTCCCTTTGTTGACTCACTGGAGAGGCAAGAGGATGGAGAATCTGTGTGATTTATGGTCTCAGACATGGAATAGTAGTTAACTCCATGAGCCAAGTGAAGGAGAAGGAAGAGAAAAAGAGGCACCGACCACAGGAAAATGTTTCCCTCACTGATAGCTTTCATTTTTAATGGTCCTTGGACAGGCTTTCCAGATGACTTAGGGCTCAGCAAATGTTTAATGAAATTAAATACGTGTATAGGTACAAATCTATAGGGCTTAATGATGCACACCCTTTTTGAAAAGGATTTGCAACATAAGCTAAGTAGATAGCCTTCAAAACAAATGAGTTCAACACATATGTCAGACTTGGTTTTGATCCCGTGTCAGTTCTCTGTTACTAGTAGATTCAAGCTCTGAGAAGGCAGAAGCCATTTTGCTGGCGCTTTTGCGTCCCCTTACAGTGCCTTGCAGAGTGCCTTACTCAGAGTGGGTCTTGACTGAATATTTATTTAATGAATGACTGGGGAGACTTTCAGAGGTCATTTGGGCCAACCCTCTCTTTAAAGACCAGGAGAATGAGACCCAGAGAGGAAAGTGACTGGCCAATGGTCACATTGCTCTTAAGATCAAAGAGGTCTGGCTGTGACCCAGATTTCCGAACTCATGTTCCAATGCTCTTTCTGTTAAACCTTCAGAAGGTAAATAGAGACACTGGCCAGATATTTTTCAAATTGCCCATGGAAAGTGGTCTGAATGGCAGGTGCAACCACCGGACGTGGTTCCTCGATCTGTTCAGTTGTATTTACTTTGCAATGTGTTTGCTTTCCAATCAAGAGAGGCCAGCTCCATTAGGTAAATGACTAATCCATTAAAGTGGAATCTCAGTAAATGAAGTGGCATCTTAATGCTGTGTGCTGTTATGGGGTGGGGAAAGGGAAAGTCAGGGAAAGGGAAGAAGGACTCAGGAAGAAACACCTAATATAATGGTTTTCTGTTGTTGCTATTTTTAAACAAAACAACTGTTTTTCACAGAGATTTAAAAACCATGCTATGGTGTATCTTGAGGCCAAATGATTTTTATAATCTTTCTTGTCAATAAATTTGATCATTTTTTTGAACAATGTAACAAACTGTAATCCTATCTAATAAAAGGGGAATATGCTAATTTACTGTCATGCTCTCACAAAGATGATGGTGCCCACAGCCAATAAGGAGGGAATATGCTAATTGGCTGTCACACCCTCAAAGATGGGGCACCCACAGCCACAAGATGGTGGTGCCCAGTCCCCTCAGCCCCACTGGGGCAGTAGGCGTGCTGCACAGCTGCGCCCGCCCCCAGGCAGGTCCGGCCACTCTGTGCGCCTACCTCCAGAGTCCCCCAGTCCCCTCATCCCCTCAACCATCCAGGGCTGGCCTGAGGTGCAGGCAAGCCTCGGATGGCGGCTGCCCAGCTGTCTAGGGCTGGCCCGAGGCACAGACAAGCCTCGGATGGTGGCTTTCCAGCCACCCAGGACCGCCTGAGGCTCAGGTAACCAGGGCCAGCTGAGGCTTGTGCTGCCTGCAGTGGCAGCAGCGGAGGTGTGATGGGGCGTTACCTTCCCCTGATCACCGGGTCATCTCCCTCCCCTGAGGGCTCCTGGACTGTGAGGGGGGGCAAGCTGGGCTGTGGGTTCTCCCTTCCAGTGCATGAATTTTCATGCACCGGGCCTCTAGTAATAAATAAATGAATAAATGATGCATGAATAATAAGTGTAATAGAAAGTTTATTAGATATTTGCCTTTATCTCAGTGACTTTATGTGATTATCTCTTCGCAATGTTTAAATGACATAAGAACTTAATGTTCTACCATGAGCAATCTGTTCTATCAGCCATTCATTCATTCTTTCATCCACTAAACAACATGTGTAGGGTATCTCCTATGGCCTAAATTTATATTAGATTGGCAATTTTCAACCTTTTTTTATTTCGTGGCACACCAAAAAATATATTTTTTCCAATTTAACAAAAAAATAGGTATAATTTTGATTTATTCACATCTATGACTATTGTTGTGTTGGCTGTTGCCATTTTTTTTATTTGACAATCTGAAGAAAAAGAGGTCAGTGCCCCAGACTAAAGAGTCAGGTATTGCATGTTTTAAAAATCCTTGTGGCACACCAGTTGGGAAACTCTGTAGTAGATACTTGGGACACACAGTCAAAGCCACAGTTCTTGACTTTTAGGAGCTAATAGTCTTCTTGGAGAAATGTATATCATTTCAATGTACTATAGGAAATGCTTTGACAGAGGTATGTCCAAAGTGCTCCTGATACCAAGGAAAACATGACTCTAATTCTGTGTATAGAGAAGTTCTTTCTGATTGGCATCTGTTTAGATTGCTTGGTGTCTAGGCCATCTTGGGAAGGTTCCAGGGAAAGTGTAATATTTGTAGTAAATCTTGAAGTAAGAATTGATTAGCATTCCTGTTACTCTGGGACATGAAAACACTTGCCCTGGCATTAAGTGAAAAGTCCTGCTGTAGCCTTATACCCAGTCCAGCTACTATTGTGCCCTTGGATTTACCATTACTTTAACTCTGTTAATTCAGGAGCAAGTGTGACTCTTCCAAATTCCAGATTTTGTAGGTAAGGATGTAAGAATGATGGAATTAGATGTCTGGACTTCAAATACACAGTGCCATGACTTGCCAGCATGTGTCTTTCCTTCTGTGTCTTAGTTTCCTCATTTACTAATAGTGATAATAGACTGCTATTATTGTATTATACTAGAGGCCCAGTGCATGAAATTCGTGCACAGGTAGGGTCCCTAGGCCTGGCCAGCGATCAGGGCCAATCTGTGGGGTGACCGGTGGGGTGATCAGGGCCCCCGCTCACACCTGCCTTGGCTGGCCTGGAGCTGCCTGCTCCCAGGCCCCGTCCCCCTCTCCCCCCCGCACCCCCCCTCCTCCTCCCCCTGCGCTGGTCGGGGCTTCTGGCTGGGGGCAGCTCTTGCGTTGAGTGTCTGCCCCCTGGTGGTCAGTGCATATCATAGAGACCAGTCATTCTGCTATTTGGTCGATTTGCATATTAGGGTTTTAGTACATAGGATATTATAGAGATGCTACATTTAGAGCTGCTATTAAACCCATGTTTCCCTATATGGTCTTATCAGTTCTTTCTGATTGGCATCTGTTTAGATTACTTGGTGTCTAGGCCATCTAGGCTGTGAGGCATTTTGAGGGTCTCCAGTCTGACCCAGCATTGTTATAAGGTATAAATAAGAAATACATGTTAAGGATTTTCTTGTTGCCCATCACCTGGTAACACCTAATAAATGTTGATGTTTATAATAATAAAATAATAATAATTATTATAAGTAATGTGTAAATGCTTAATACCGTTGGAAGATCCATAACTATGGGTTGAATATCAAGTTTTCAGAGTTGTATGTACTGGTAATTTAGCTGCCTTCTTACTTCTCCTGATTTTTTTCTATAGTCCTTTCAAGCTAGAGCTTCAATCAATCTCCAGCAGGAAGTTCAGGAACACTTTGTTCCCAGTTTCCACCTCCATCTTGATGATAAGGTACAGCTTTTGCCATCTGCATCCTCAGGTATTCCTTCCCCATCCCAGACCAACATGGTTTAAAAGAGTACCGAGAAGACCAAGCCTCAATACCATACACCCCTTTCCAAGGAGAATTATTCATTCTCACCAAGACATAGCTGATTGGACCAGAAATTGATATCTGACCCAAGGGGAGTCAATCATACACAGGTTAGCTAACCACCTAGGGCCAAGACTATCAGTCAGATTCTCTCATGATAGGAAACTTGAAGTGAATTTTTCAGGTGGCAGTGTGACTCTTATCATGGCAAGTCAAAGACATTTACAAATCAAAATTGTGAGAGACTGGAAGTCACATAGAATAGAGGAGGAGGGCCCTAGCTGATCTGGCTCAGTGGATAGAGCGTCAGCCTGAGGACTGAAGGGTCCTGGGTTCCATTCCAGTCAAGGGCACATGCCTGGGTTGCAGGCTCGATCCCCAGTGGGGGGTGTACAGGAGGCGGCCGATCAGTGATTCCCTCTCATCATTGATGTTTCTATCTCTCCCTCTCCCTTCCTCTCTCAAATCAATTTAAAAAAATAGAGGAGGAGGAAGCTGATTTTTAGAAAGAGAAAGACATCCTGAGAAAGGGGTAGAGAGAAGAGACCAGTGAGGGAAGGGAGAAAAGTAAGAGTGAATCAAGGACCAAAGCTGATCCTAAGACCTACCTGGGATCCTGATGCCTTTGGTTCTTGTTCTAATAATAGTGATGATGATGGAGATGACGATGATGATAATGATGAGGCTGATGAAGATTATAACAATAGGTCACATTTTAGCCTTTATATGAGTTGACTCAATGATTATAAGAAATCCATGGGGAAAGTTTTGTTGTATCCCAGTTTTAGGGAGTGCCCATTTGTAGTCTCATAGAAACCCTTGATATGCACTTCTTATCATCCATATATTCTTTAAAAAATGTATTTTTTTATTTCAGACAGGAAGGGAGGAAGACAGAGAGATAGAAACATCAATAATGAGAGAGAATCATTGATCAGCTGCCTCCTGCAAGCCCCAATGGGGATTGAGCCCCAAATCCAGGCATATGCCCTGATAGGGAATTGACCTGGTTCATAGGTCAATGCTCAACCACTGAGCCACACTGGCTGGGCTCATCCATATATTTAGAAGAAACTAAATGCCCAAGTAAATAGTTTAAAACCTCAACCACCTGACCAAGTGAGGCACAGTGGCCCAGTCTCAATTGTCCCTGCAAGACTTAGCTGCCAGCCATGCCCAACATCAGCAGTACTAGCGGCTATTTCTGAATTGCATGCTTCCTTTATCCTTTATTTGACCCCATCAACGTAGAGAACTGGCTTCTCCCACGTTGATTCAGACAATGCTCCTGGGTTTTCCCCTGTCCCTCCTCCTGTGATCCCTCAGAAATTAGAGCCCAGTCTTGCCCAGTTGATTGACTAATCTCAGTTTCACCAGTCTGCACTCATGGGGCCTGCATCCCTCTCTTTATCCCTGAATTAAGAGCATGATCTCTGCCAAAGATGTACAGAGCTCCTGAAATCAGCACATCAATTAGCTTGGCTCCCCAAAAAACAATAGGTGCTGGACCCTACAAGTGGGATCTGTCTTTTCAATAACCATCACTGGGACCCTTACACTGCTCAGATTACGTCCAAGTAGCATAGCTGCTCCCTAGTCTAGCATTGCTCAAACTTTAGTGTGCATTGCCTAGGGAATTTTGTTAAAATGCAGATTCTGATTCAGTAGACCTGCGATTCTGCATTGCTAAAAACTCTCAGGTGAAGTTAAATCTGCTGGTCTACAGACACTTAGAGTAGCAAAGCTCTAGAGCTGATGTTTTCTTGAAAAACAAAACAAAACAGAGAGTAAGTATTTTGGACTTTGCAGGCTGTGCCATCTTAGTTGCAACTACTCAGCTGTGTTGTTATAGTATGAAAATAGTCATAAGCAATATGTCAACAAATGGGTGTGGCTGTGTTCCATTATTATCCTAATACAGAGGAAATATGCTAATTGACCCTCATGCTATTGCAAAGATGGTTGCACCCATAGCCAATAAGGAGGGAATATGCTAATTGACTGTCCCACCCTCAAAGATGGTGGTGCCCACAGCCAATAAGTAGGGACTATGCTAATTGACTGCCATGCCCTCAAAGATGGCAGAGCCCACAGCCACAAGATGGCAGCGCCCAGTCTCCTCAGCCCCGCCGGGGTGGCAGGCATGCTGCAAGGCCAGGCCCACCCCTAGGTGCCTGCCTCCAGAGTCCCCCAGTCCCTTCAGCTCCCCAGTCACGCAGGGCCAGCCCCAGGTGCAGGCAAGCCTTGGATGGCAGCTGCCCAGCCACCCAGGGCAGTCCGAGCTCAGGTAACCAGGGCTGGCTGAGGCTTGCGCTGCAAGCAATGGCAGCAGCAGAGATGTGATGAGGCGTCACCTTCCCCTGATCACTTGGTCGCCTCCCACCCCTGAGGGCTCCTGGACTGTGAGAGGGGGCAGGCTGGGCTGAGAGACCCTCCTCCCCCCGCTCCAGTGCATGAATTTTCATGCACTAGGCCTCTAGTTTTGTTTATAAAAGTAAGCAGTGACCATATGTGTCTCACATCCCTCTCTACTCTACTCCAGGGAGCAGATGTGTATCTATCTCTGTAGCTTTAGCCACAATCCATAACACACCTGCCTACTCTAGTATATTGATTGCATTGATGGCCTTGCTCTATCTGTGCCCTTTACAAAGTGACATTGCAGATATTTTCTTTAAGAGGTGGAATTTATTTCCCCTTTCCTGGAATTTAGGCTTTCCTTGTGACTTGCTTTAGCCAATAGAACATGGTGGCCATAACACTGTGCCAGTTATAAGCTCAGTTCTCAAAAGATCTATACTTCTCTCTGAGAGCCCTGCCTCCACCACAGGAACACTTCTTTGTTAACTGATGGAGAATAAAAAAGCATAAGGAGAAGAGCCAGGGTGCCCCCAAAGTAGCAGAAGCAGAACTGTTGGCAGATGCATGTGGGGATTCAGCCAAGACCAGAATGACCCAGCTGAGCCCAGTCTAAATTGCCAAGTTTCAGAATCATGAGAAAACGAAATAATTGTTTTTTATGCTTTACAGTTTGGGTTGGGTTTTAAGTGGTAAAAACTAACTAATTCACCTACAATGGGATAAATGTATGATCAAAAATCCTCCCAACTGCCACATATATTAAGGATTCTGCCCATTTTCTATCTACAAAGCAGAGGTTCAGCTAGTGGACTTGCCTAATGTAACACAGCAAATAAGTGACAACGCTGGGATTCCAACTAATTCCAGGGCCTGGGCTCTTGTCACTATACTACTGATGATGTCTGTCATCTCAGGTTGGTTTGCTATTCCCCTCTTCGACTCTAACCACAACCCCAACCTCTCCTACACACACACACACACACACACACACACACACACACACACACACACACACGCACAGTACAAAAGACTTGGCATTTGAAGTTCAAGCCCACCAGGAAGCAGCAGTTAACAAGGATGCTGAGGGGGTACCATCATGCAACTTTACAGCCTCTGTGATTGATCTCATTCCAGATTGCATGGGTAACACTTTAGAGCATGCAAGATTTAAGTTCAAACCCACAAGCCAATAAGCTACTTTAGGAAAGTGTGCCTGTTTAAAACTTTCTATAAAAATGTATGGTACTGCCTCACAAGAAATATTAATGAACATTGTGTCAAGTGCAGGCATTGGATAGGGAGTAATGTTTCCTTGGACACCCTACATCCAACACACTGCTGGATCTGCCAAGGCTACAGTCCTTTTTATAAGCACAATTTTGGGTCTCCCAGATTCAATGAAAGATTGATTTTTTTCCCCCTGCACAAGGATAAACCTCATGAAACGGTGATTTAATTCACAACACAAAAGCATAAAAGGCTTCCTTAAAATTAAAAGAAGTCTTCACACACTGAAAAGCAGGTTCACTCGCAGTAATAGACCACTTTATCTTTTTAAGGCAATAGAACTTTGCTAATTCTCACTAATGACAGAGGAGGCCCATTGTAGAAGAACCAATTTTACTGATTACTGAATCGTATAAAATATTCTGAGAAGGAAATGAAATCTTGGTCATTCAAGACCCTGTTGCAGCTCCATGTGTCTTGCTGAGAAATAGGCACCACTGCTGTTTTAATTGGGAGGATAATCAGGTTCGCAGTTTACTGAACTGAGATAATCACAAATATCATCCGAGCCCAAACCTACATTTCAACCATTATTAAAGAAGAGACTTTCAGGTGATACACCCCAGCAGATCTCATGGGGGCACATCGGCAACTCTCTGAGTTCAAGGTAAGTGTTTTTAGAGGTGTGTTTCAATTTTCAAGCCATTAGGGGAAAAAGGTTTCCAGTTATACTTGAAAGAGTTTACTCATCTGGCAAAATCTGACCCAGTGATTTATTACCGCAATGTACACTTAGACTTCAGGATTAAAATAGCATTTGATGTGCCAGGTCAAAACCAGATGTGGAGTTAGAATACACACCCGACTCACAATGCATGTAATGAAGACAAAGATGTTGGAAAGTGGTGGTTAGTTAAAATATTTAAGTAAACTGCATTTGTTCACAAAATAAAGACAATAAAATGCTTGGAAAAATATAGAAGTTCCTAAAATACAACTTCAGAGCATTTCAATTATGGCAACCGGGAGGTAGATACTATCGGAGAAACTGTCTTGCGTTTGACAGAGAATCATTTCTTACTCTGTTTCCCCGGTCACCAGCAACATTTCTGAACTTTTATGCCAACATAAGGCACCACCAGAATTGGCAAGAATCTTAAACAAGTTATTCCAAAGTTAGTGTGTATATATATTTACAGTTCAAATTTCTTCATTGAAAAACAGATTCATCATGTAAATGAGAGGCAGTTGTAGTTGGATCTCCAAGTCCAATATTAATATGACAAGAGTTCAACAGCTACCATGTGTGGAAGGCATTGCTCTAGAAGCTTTGCAGGTATGGCTCTCTAAATGTTCATGTCAACACTATTAGACAAGTTCTTACCCATTGAAGCATAGAGAAGTTAGAAGATCCCATACTAGTAAATGGTGGCATTAGGACTGGGACAGGGACAGGGAGGCTCACCCTGTACTTGGGCCTCTATTGCTTTGATGCCATTACAAGGTGCACCTGTCCATCTAAACTTCTGCAGAAAAAAAAATCATTTGAAATTTGTTACAAACATAATGCTACCTGAAAAAAAAAGATCATCTTATTTACTAATATTTCCATGAAAAGTTCAAATTTGAATGAAACTTCTAAAATGATTAGTAGCTTATTGTTTTCTTGACCCTTATATAAAGGCCCTGTTGATAACTTTACCTTTAGTCACTTCAAGTTACCATACTGGAAAAAATGGGGACAAATCCAGCTAATTAAGAAACGTTGCTTGACTTTTCACAAAACCTGCCATGGGTGTGAACCGAGCTGCCAAATTGGTTCATGTTGTTTTAGTACAATGAGTCTGCAACATCTGGGTCTTGTATTACACAATGAGTAGTGTAAAAATGTCAGTAGTAGTTACAGAAGTCTGCTCATGTCCTATAATTCATTTCCTCTGGCCCAGAACATCTATGATGTTCAGACAGACAGACTTTTTCAAAGTGATTTTCAATTAGTGAAGTTATTGCCATTAAAGTTTCTGTATTTGACCATGGAAAGTTGCATATCTTTTTAGTATTTCAGTCCTTCCTAGGTAATGTGGGGCTATAAAAGTGATCAAGATTAAGTTCCAGATGTCGAATTCCTTAATAATGCAGTGGGAGAAAGAACATATGTTCACGAAAATATGCACTGCAAAATAGGACAATTCATAAGTGGGAAATGAGTAAGGTCTATAGATGTTCAGAGAAAGAAGGAATCTAAGAGGACTCATATAGGAGATGTGAGTTTTGAGATGTGTGTGTGGGTTTGGGAAGGTCATTGTAGAGGAGGGAACAGCAGAAGCAAAGGCAAGGCATGGCAGGGAAATGGGCAAGCTAAGTGGTCCTGTGTGTCAGCAATATTAAACATGTGAGGGAGTTTAAAGTTTGAAAAAGTAAATTAAATGTAATATTGTAGAGAGACTTGTGATCATCCAGCACACCAAGCAGTGAGTTGGATGTGCTGAGCACCCATGGAGGGGGCATGGGCCATGAGAGAGTGCATAGGGTGTTGCTCTTATCCATGCAGAATTTTTTCAGCCAATATAACCATAACACCAAGTACTCTTTCTTTTCCTCAGTCCTACCGCTTCCTCAGCAGCCACAATCCACAAAACATTACAGCAACAAATCTCTTGAGAATAGTCATCAGGCTAAAAATTATGAGCTATAGAAGATGAATAACATTAACATGATTATTTTAATAGGCAAATATTTAACTGCTTTAGCACATGAAAAACAGCTATAAAAATGGACCACATTATATACATAAAGGATGCATCAACAATTCTTTTTAAGTTAGTGTATGTGATGCCACAATTAGTATACATTCCATAAACTTATGCTACATTAACAAACCTCTTTGCAAACTTCTTTGAGCTCTGGCAAACTGCATAGGTATCTCCAAAACGTCCCACTTCACTGATGTACTGGCTTCTTGGCATTCCCCACAGGTTCAGTTGCAGTAAATTTGTATGATGAAATGCTATGTAGTACTGAAAATGAATGAACTGTAGCTGTATGCAGTAGCATGTAAGGATCTTAAAAATGTTGAGACAGCCCGACCAGCATGGCTCAGGGGTTGAGCATCAACCTATGAACCAGGAAGTCATGGTTCAATTCCTGGTCAGGGCACATGCCCAGGTTGCAGGCTCAGTCCCCAGTGGAGGGAGGAGAGGCATGCAGGAGGCAGACAATCAAAGATTCTCTCTCATCATTGATGTTTTTATCTCTCTCTTCTTCTCTGAAATCAATACAAATATATATTTTAAATGTTGAGACAAAATAGTCAAGTCATGGAAGAATAGGAGTCACAAATGAAATATAGAATTACTCCATCACATGAAATTCAAACACACCCATATTTAAACATTCTAATTCCTCTGGGTGTCTAAAAACAAAATGAATGGGGAGAGAAACATAGGAGACTTCAGAGGTACTCAAGTCATATGTGATTATGAATGTTCATTTTATTAATACATTTAAATATATTTCTTTTCACAAAAATATTAAATCTAAAAAATACATATTTGCCCAAGTACCTACAACTCAGCTTAAAGAGATGAAATATCGTAAATATAATTGAAAACCCCTGTTTATCTTTTTAAAATATTATTCTAGTCCTTCTATTCATTCCTCTCTCTTAGATACAGCCATTATGTTACTATTGGTGTTTTTAAAATACTGAACGAATCTCAGAGAAAATCAATCAGAGCCCTGATCATACTCTGTCTGGAGCTTGGGCCACCACTGGACTTCCTGTTACATGAAGTAATAAATTTTCTATTGAGAGTCATGCTGAAATCATCTTAACTGATAGAGGAAGGCCAGAAATGTCCCCTTCTAATACCAAAGTGAAAAGGCAGGAATGCAGAAGTGGGGAACTTATAATGAGGAAAGGGAAGCATGTTCTTGCCATTGAGTTGGATCCTACTAGGAAGGAAGTGAAGGATATCTGCTGAAAGTGACAAAGACACGTGGTATTGACGGTGAGGGTTAGTCATTTTTATAGATTATGTGTAGTAGGCGATCAAATAATATGAATGAATGAATGTAAGAACTAGTCAATATTTACAGGCTGAATGGACGAAGCCAAAGGAGAGGGAGAGACTGGAGCTACTG
This sequence comes from Corynorhinus townsendii, assembly GCA_026230045.1. Taxonomy (NCBI): domain Eukaryota; kingdom Metazoa; phylum Chordata; class Mammalia; order Chiroptera; family Vespertilionidae; genus Corynorhinus; species Corynorhinus townsendii. Next base: position 205,517,010 of record JAPDVU010000003.1, on the reverse strand, counting down.
GAGAAATGAGAAGAGTTGGTGCAACAAGATTCCTGAGAGAGAAGCGAGAGAGGTAAGGCTCCTGGGCTTGATCTAGCCTCCTCCTTGTGCCCCACACAGGATAATTCACTGTTGTGTTAGTGATTGAGGGTGGGCTATCCAGCTGGGAGACAGGAAGAAGATCCACACAGAGATGGGAGAAGTTGTCATTGTAGGCAAAATGTACTCAGTATATTTTGATCTGCCAAGGCTGTAGCCTTACCTTCAGCCAGGTTTCACGTCCTATACATTCTTACCTAGAAGCCCCTCGTGCGATGATCTGCTCTTATCTGAAAGTCCTTTGGACACTGGCAGTTACTGGTTGCCTCAAAATATCCATATGTAATCTTGCATCTGCTCTAGGTTTTTTTTTTTCTATAGCTTTAGCCTTAGGACTTCATTTAAGTCTACTTGAGTTACTTTCTTTTCTGCTTCACAGACCCTTTTTTTCTTTATTGATTAAGGTATTACATATGTGTCCTTTTCCCCCCATTGCCCCCCCTCCACTCATGCCCTCACCCCCATGGTGTCTGTGTCCATTGGTTAGGCTTATATGCATGCATACAAGCCCTTTGGTTGGTCTCGCCCCCTTTCCCTCACCCTCCCCTACCTTCCCTCTGAGGTTTGATGATCTGATCAATGTTTCTCTGTCTCTGGATCTGTTTTTGTTCATCAGTTTATGCTGTTCATTATATTCTACAAATGAGTGAGATCATGTGATATTTATCTTTCTCTGACTGGCTTATTTCTCTTAGCATAATGCTCTCCAGTTCCATCCATGCTGTTGCAAATGGTAAGAATTCCTTCATTTTTACCGCAGCAAAGTATTCCATTGTATAGATGTACCACATTTTTTAATCCACTCATCTGCTGATGGGCACTTAAACTGTTTCCAAATCTTAGTTACGGTAAATTGTGCTGCTATGAACATATTAATGCCAAGAAATCTATGGCATTTTTATACACCAATAGTGGACTTACAGAAAGAGAGATTAAAAAAAACAAACAATCCCATTTACCACTACACCAAAAAAATTAAGATACCTAGGAATAAACTTAACTAAGGAGGTAGAAGACCATACACGGGAAACTACAAGACACTGAAAAATTAGATAGAGGAAGACGTCAACAGATGGAAGAACATAGCATGTTCATAGATTGGTGGCAACAACATCATTAAAATGTCCATACTATCCAAAGCAATCTTTCGATTCAGCGCCCTCCCCATTAAAATGCCAACGGCATATTTCATAGACCTAGAATGAACTCTCCAAAAATTCATCTGGAATAAAAAAAAGACCCCAAATAGCTGCAACAATCCTGAGAAAGAACAAAGTAGGAGGGATCTCAATATTAGATATCAAGCTGTATTGCAAAGTCACTGTTCTCAAAACTGCCTGGTACTGGCACAAGAACAGACATATAGACGAATGGAATAGAATAGAGAACCCAGAAATCATCCCAAACCACTATGCTCAATTAATATTTGACAAAGGAGGCAAGAACATACAATGGAGTCAAGACAGTCTCTTCAATAAATGGTGTTGGTAAAATTGGACAGATAAATGCAAAAAACAAAACAAAACAAAACTAGATCACCAACTTACACCGTACACAAAAATGCTTCACAGACTCTTAACTTGAATTTCAAGTATGTAGATTTTGGCTTGACTTTCAAGTGTGCAGGATCCTGTGTTCACTTGGGGATTCCATAAAATAGACAGACCCTGCCCTCAAAGTGTTGAAAATCTGATAAGTCTGGCTATTTAGTTTCCTTGCCCCAAGTTAAGGAATCACAGACATTAGCATTGGAAGGGATGATAAAAGTGTCTTCCCTCACATTATGAAGATGAAAGTGAAAGACCCACTAATTAGGGGTTTGTCCATAATCACAAAATAGAGTCGCCCCTGACTCAAGATCTGTGTCTTTCCCTATACCATGATGCTGCCTTGAACAGCTACCATTGGAAGGTCAATGTGAAGTACAGTAGAGGGTGAAGGTAGAGTCCTTCACCTTTAAGCTCTCAAAGTTACAAAGGCAATTATATAGTTGTTTTTTTTCAAAAAGAATTAAATGCTGAAATAGGTATATCATGAATATAACAGAAAATTCTTGAAAATTGGAAGTGGATTATATTGGTACTGGTACAGTACCCAGCACATAGTAGGCATTCAATAAATGAATGTTATGTGGATTTTGACCTACAAAATATTTAATGTGTTTGGGGTTAACATTTCTTAGAGTTTTGAACTTAAACTAGATGTTTTACAGATTTTTTTCTTTGAAACGGGGTTGGCTGGGATGTAACATTTTTCAAAACGATGGCTACAGAAAAAACAACAAAAATACAAATGTTGATAGAGTTCGTTCTCAGTTTGTCCATGTTAAACTCTTCCTTGTGGAATGTGCTGCAATCCTCTTTCTTTGGTGGCTTCTCCCAGTTCATGTCAAGCATTCATATGGCTTTGGTCAAAATAAGACTAGTCTTTCCTGAATCATTTGACATTCAGCTGTTGCTGAAGATGTTAAATCTACAAGCAAACCTGCTAATCGTTGGCAACAAAGCAGCTTAATCCTGGCTGTCAGTGATTTGTTTTGGAGCCTTTGGAGCAACAGAGAGATTCAAGTTTATAAAAAAAGGGGTAAATAGTCGGTTAGAGATTAGAAGGGAAAAAAGGAAAAGACTTTTTTCCCCCAGACCACACACTGACAGGGGATCTTCCTTGAGCAATTGTTCCAGAATGTCTCACGTTTCTGTCCCCTTTCCTCCCCTTGGCTTCACTGGCCACTCCTCCCACTTTTTCAGCTGCAGAAGGCTTGATTGACACTTGTCACTACTGATTGAGAGAAAAAGATGCTTCAGGGAGAAGGGAGGCAGTAGGGGAAGCAGCCTCCTTAGAAGCCATGGTAGTCAAAAGATGATTCCTTCTTTCTGCCTGTGTTTTGTCTCTCTAAATTATTCAAATCTGGGTGGCATCTAGGATAACTGGCATTTTGACACAGCTTAAGGGATTGTCTCAGTAACACTATTGAATGGAAGCTGCCAACCTTTTAAAAAAATGTATAAAGAGATCTTTGGTATAATCTGATATGTCAACAAACGAAAGGCAGCTTCATGCAAAGGTCTTAAATGTGTTTGACCAATTATATTCACTTTTGACTTATTATTTTGGTTCATCCATCTATACGAGTAATCTTTGTTAGGTTAAAAAAGGAAAAAGCTCTTACATGGATTTCTTTAAAGAATATGCATAATAGCTTGGTGGCTATTGCTTGCTTACTCAGCCAGGGCAGCTGGTTGAGAAGGTAGATGTGAAATTATCTAGGCCAGAAAAGGTTTGCCTTTGTGAGAAATATCTTGAGGGTGGGGGTGTGGAAGGAGCATTGGGCTGAGGTTAAGGTGATTTGGCTGTGGCCTCAGCTATGCCAATTAGATAAGCCATCATGGAGTACTCTGGGCCATGTTTTCACCACCACCACCACCACCACCACCCACCCTGCCTGGGAATGAGGCAGTAGAGAGGTGGTCCCCACCTCCATCCAGCTTTAGAATCAGGTAATTATTGATATATTCTTTTATTTTATTTTTCAGTAATATTTTCCCCTTCATAGTCTTTTGTGGATGGAAATACAGTGACATTTTAAAACTTTAGTTCAGTTCGAAACCATTTACTAGTGTCTTGTGTGGCAGGCACTGTGCATCACAGTGTATGTGTTTGGGGTGGGGGCAGATACAAAGATGAGTCTCCTGGTTCCTATTCTTAAGGACTTAGCCATTTTACTTCTGTTGTTGGCTTACTTTCTTATTTCCTGTTAGTAAGATACTCTGAGTGTAGGTTTGCTGTATTTAACAAATAGAAGCCTGTGATGTCCAGATAAATGTGAAATTTAGAAAACAAAAGCAAAAAATAATGACGGAAATATTGGGGACATACTTAGACTAAAATATTATTTGTTGCTTATCTTAAATTCACATTTAACTGGGCACCTTGCATGTTACCTGGCTACCCTAAATGAAAACACCCCTGAGCTTTTTCTGCAGATGTCAGGAACATTCTGCTCTTATTAGATTCGTTTAGCCTTGAGTAAAACTGAATCCAAAAGAAAACTGGATATAAAATATATTTTTAAATCTAGTAGTCTTTATTTATTAGTGATTTTAACAAATATGTCTTGAGGGCCTACTGTGTGTTAGGCACTAAGCTAAGTTCTGGAGATAAAAAGGGAATAAAATAGACACAGCCCACTCTCTCAAGAAGGTTATGGTCTACCAGGAGGGACATTTGAAATATAATCATATTTATAAGTACTTCATTCCAATTGTCATAAGGCCCATGAAGGAAAATAAAGGGTGCAATGAAAATGTTTAACAGAGGTGCCTAATTTCATCTTAAGGATTGGAGCAAGCATCTTTGAGGAAGTGACAATGAACTGGAGACAACTGGGTTCTAGAGAATAATTCTGGACAGAGGAGCCACTAAGCAAGTTTTTGTTGTTGTTGTTGTTTTTGTGTGTGTGTGTGTGTGTGTGTTTTGTTTTTGTTTTTGTTTGCATTCATGGGGAATAGGTTCAAATACAAGAGATATTAGAACTAACAAGTGGGTCAATTTTTTTTTTTGGTATACATACAAGAGCAACTGTTAGTTCAGAAAGAATCACATTTCTGGAATCCAGTATTAGTGTTGCCCAAAACCATAGCCAAGTCTCAGATTAGGAGGAAGGAGGCGAGACAGAAAATTGTCTTAGTTTCTTTGCCAAGATGCCAGTGAGTCTGTCTGTTCTTGTTGCTCAGAGGCCATGACCTGTGAACTTAAGCACAAGTGGGAAAACTCTCCCATCAAGAGGTTATTTCAACACCATTTTACCACTTTGGAAGGGTGGGTGGTGTATTAGTTTGCTAGAACTACCATAACAAAGTACCACAGACTAGGTGTCTTACTTAAATAATACTTTAAACAACAACAGTTCTGGAGGCTAGAAGTTCAAGACAAAGTTGTCGGCAGGGTTGGTTTCTCCTGAAGCCTCCCTCCTTGGCCTGTAGATGGCCATCTTCTCCCCGTGTTTTTCCCTATGGTCTTACCTCTGTGTGCTTGTATGTTTCTGTACAAATTTCTTCTTATAAAGACACCATTATATTGGATTATAGCCAATATAATGACCTTATGATCTTATTTAACTTAATCATCTCTTTTAAAGACCTTATCTCCAAATACAGTTACATTCTGACATACTGTGGGTTAGGACTTCCACATATGAATTTGGGGCTTGGGGAGAAACAATTCAGTCCATAACACATGTCGTGGAACAGTGGCTGGCAAACTGCGGCTCGCGAGCCACATGCGGCTCTTTGGCCCCTTGAGTGTGGCTCTTCTACAAAATACCACGGCCTGCGTGAGTCTATTTTGAAGAAGTGGTGTTAGAAGAAGTTTAAGTTTAAAAAATTTGGCTCTCAAAAGAAATTTCAATTGTTGTACTGTTGATATTTGGCTCTGTTGACGAATGAGTTTGCCGACCACTGTCATGGAAGAGCTAAGTCTCTTTATTACCTCCTCTCTCAGAGGGAGCTGTTGAGATAGTTATCTTCTTATAAAATTTAGAAATGTCCAGTGGAGACAGTTCCAACCCCAGGTCAGTCTTTCTTTACCAACCAACATGTCTAAAAACTCTAATTTCCACTTTCCCATTTGAGTCCTCTGTTCCAAGGCTTGGGCATTTTCACCCTACTTCAGAGTGTACATGCAAACATCAGCTTTGTGGTAGGTAGAGAGTGGTTGGAGGGGGCACTTATTTAGGCAGTTAAATGAGTATCTTACATCTTACTCTGTGCACCACCTACACTTAAATCCAGGCCTTTAGGCAAGACCTAAAGGACATTGGTTCTAGACGCTCATCCAGAATTACTGCTTTTCCTGGGCAGTGCTTAGACATAGAGAGAGAGATGGAAAGAGAATGAATCTTTAGGGATTACAGCTTGTTAATTGATTAGTGATTATTACTCATCCATTAGACTATTCATTTCTTCTCCTTGGAGAGCACATGCTCTTCTTTGAGCTTAATTTTGATATGTTCCTACATCAGCAATCTTGTTAATCAGGATACATTTTTCTGAGTAACAGTTTGTCAGACTAGTTTGTTAAGTATAGAATGCCACTTGCTAAGTAAGCTAGACCTGTGTGTGTGAGGAACTGAGCGTTAGGGCTGAAATAAAGCAGTATCCAGCCAGTAAAAACTGCATTTGTCAGTGTTTTGGAAAGGGGGATGTTTATATCATTGGTACATGTTGTGGCTTCTCTATCACCAAGTTAGATATCAATCAACAAGCCTTTATGAAGCATCTTCTATAGCCACTAAGTCATCATTACAAGACTAATAATAGAGAGAGAGAGAGAGAGAGAGAGAGAGAGAGAGAGAGAGAGAGAGAGACTACAGTTTTGTACCAATCGATTGTACAATGTGATTTTTCTCTTTATGTTCTGTGATATTAGGGAAAATTAATATTCTAAAGCCTAAGCATCTAGTCATGGCAGCTCTGGTGCAGTTGTTCAGAATACCAGCTGCTTGGTCAAATTGTATGAGTCTAAAAAGTTCAAGTATTACAATTTACCAGTTGTAAATTGGCTTAAGTGGCTTAAGTTCACCTGAGTATTAAATGAGATGTTATATATAAATGCTAATCACAGTGCTGCACCCTGTTAAGGAAATGCTTAATGACTGTTAGTTATCCTTGCCATCATTGATATCATGATCAGCATCCTCTCATGTGATTATTGGCATATGGACTGGACTGAGAAATAGTTTGGTCTATCTTTTATTGGCTCATGTGTTTTAAATCAACCCACGGAAACTGAGACTCATGAAATTTTGTGGTCTGCTGGAGGTGCACAACACCATCCATGAAATAGTTTTTTCTTCTTTCCTAAAACTGAACCTGAATCTGGTCAACCAATTTAAAAGAACTATTGAGGACGAAGAACACATTCAACAGCACCAGAGAGATGCAGTCAGCAAAACTTAGTCTCAAACCTATTTGAGACATTACAGAACAAATAATTTGTTTCTTTGACAACATTAAAAACATTATAAGAAAAAAATAAAGGAAGGGCATAAAGTTAAAAAAGAAAATAAATCTGTCAGCCTTTTGCATTGTGTGGAAAACCTTTAGGTCCCAGTTTGAACAAATAAATTGTACAAGAAGGAGAAGCACATTTATAAAGCAATCAAATAAATATGAACACTGGGCAGATATTTGATGATATTAAGGAATAATTATTAAATTTGGTGGATAATAATGATATTGAAATTATGTTTAAAAAACAGGTCAAGTAGTCTTTCACATAAACATTTTAAACTATAAACCAAGTAAAGAGAAATTAAAGAGGATCTAAAAATTAGGGATACACCATGTTTATGGATTGAAAAACCCAATATTGTTAAGATGATAATTTTTTCTCAAATTGATATATAGATGAAAAGCAATCCAGATTATAATCCTAGTGTGCCTTTTTAAAAAATAAATTGACAGGTTGATTCCAAGATGTATAATAAAAGCAAAATATTTAGAATGTCCAAAATAGTCTTGAAAAGCATAAGATTAGAGGGCTTATTCTACCTGATTTCAAGGCTTATTACAAAGCTAAGGAAATCAGGACAGTGTGGTATTGGCGTAAGGTCAGACATACAGCTAAGTGGAACAGAATAGAGCACAGAAATAGAGGCGCACCAGATGGTCAATGTTCCCAAGGAATTCATGGAGAAAAGTAACGAATAGTTACCTGTATGGAAAAAAATAAATATATAATATATAATAAACATTAACTCCTGCCTCACACCATGCACAAAATTCAACTCAAAATGAATCAAATGCTTAATTGTAAGAGTTAAAACTATTGGATTTCCGGCCTGGCCTGTGTGGATCAGTGGTTGAGTGTCAACCTATGAAGCAGGAGGTCTCTGTTTGATTCCCAGAGCACATGTGTGGGGTGTGTAGGAGGCAGCCAATCAGTGATTCTCTCTCACCCTTGATGTTTCTCTCTCTCTCTTCCTCTCCCTTCCTCTCTGAAATCAATAAAGATACATATATTTTTAAAGAAAGAATGGAAAAAAAACCCCACCAAAAAACTATTGCATTTCCAGAAGAAAACGTGGTTGATGGCAGACCTCTGTTCCTCCCTAGCTGCTGGCTGGAATCTCCATTCCTCAGCACATGGGCATCTTCATGGGTGTCTGACAGCTGACTTCTCTCTCAGAGAAGAAAGAAAACCCAAGAAGGAAACCAGTTTTCACAGCTTAATCTTAGTAGTGACATGCTACTATGGGCTGAATTATATCACCACCCAAAATTTACTGGTTAAAATTATAATTCCCAATGTAACCATATTTGGAGATAGGGTTTTTAGGAGGCAATTAAGGTCAAATGAGGTTATAAGGCAGGGGTCTTAATTCAATAGGACGGTGTCCTTAGAAGAAAGGAAGAAAGAGAAAGATTGCTCCCTACACTCATGCACCAAGGAATGCCATGTCTTTACATAGTGAGAGGCAGCCACCTACAAGCCACCAAGAAAACCCTCATGGGAATCCAATTATGATGGCCTCCTGATCTCGAATTTCTAGCCTCTAGAACTAAGAGAAAATTAATTTCTGTTGTTTAAGACACTCAGTCTCATGGTATTTTGTTATGGCAGCTAGAGTTGACTAATACACATACCATTGCTTTTGCTACATGTTATTAGTCTCACAAACCAACCCCAAACCACTGTGGGAGAAGCTTACACAAGCTTCTGAATTCTACGAAGTAGGAAACATGGAGACCATCTTAAGGCTAGCTGCTGTAGCTTCTATCCAAAATAGAGAAAAAACTGGCTAAAACAAATAATAAGAAGACAGACATGCCAATAAAAATGGGCAAAAGATTTGAACAGACACTTGATAAAAGAAGATCTATAGTTGGCTAATAAGCACATGAAAATATGCTCAGTCATTAGGAAAATACTAAATTACAATAACACACTACTATATACTCACTAGAATGTTTAGAGTAAAAAGACTGACAATACTAAGAGTTGGTGAACCACTGAAACTGTCCTATATTGTTAGTAGTAATACATAATGATACATTCGCTTTGGTATAGACTTTTGAAAATTCTCTTAAACACATACCTTATATATAACCTGCAAATCTCATTAAATATTATCTACGAGAAATTAAGGTATATGTTCATACAAAGAATGTATGCAAATATTCCTAGCAGTATTATTCATAAAATACAAAATCTAGAAACAAACAGCTCATTAACTGATGAGTGAATTAAAAACCTGGTGTATCTATACTATGAAATACTTTTCAGCAATAAAAAAGAATAAATTGTTAATATGCACAACCACGTGGATCAGTCTCAAAAACAGAATGTGAAGCGAAAAAAAATCAAATACAAAAGACATATTTCACTCTATTGCCAAAGAAAAGGACTGTGGAAAGAAAACGAAAGGACCAGTAGTCCATCTTGACTAAATCAGTTGGAAGCATTAACAGTCAATTGGGACACAGATAAAAGAATTTCACATTGCTTCAATTAAAATGAGGAGATTGGAAAAAGGGGGGAAACTCTCTCCTTGAGGATAATTCTTCCTTACTTTGAGAGCTGAGGGCTTTTCTAATGAGAACAGTAAGCCCATTTTACATCACATAGAATCTGGCATCGCCACCTGCTTCAAGGGAGAGTGATAGAGCAAAAACAACAAACATGAATGCAAGAAGTCACCCCAAAATGGGCCTGTTTAAAGATTTAAGTGGGAAAGTAAATACACATTTTCTTTTGCAAAAACATGGGTGCAGAGTGGAATTGGTATTGTTCTGAATGATTTCCTAAATCAAGTCTGACCAGTGTCCAAGAAAAACGTGTCTAAGATAGACTAAAACAATTGCTCTCTAGGTAAAAAAAAAAAAATCAGTTTTCAGTTCCCTTTGTCATAATTTCATGCTTTCCTCTGTTACGTTTTTCTTTAGTCATCATTGTGAAAACAAATGTGTTGCAGATCTGAAAGTTGTTTATTGTGGGGCAGAAAAATACTTTGTGGTTTATATAAATGTAGTAATTCCCTAGATTACCATTTCATGGTACACTGCACACCAAAGAAAGCAACCTGTGTCTTTCACGAAAAAGTGTGAGTGGGTGGGGGAGCCTCAAAGGGGTGTGTGGGGAGTCATCAGCCCCAGCATGGAATCAGATAAAGCTAGTGGCTTGGTATTAGTGTGTTCGCTTTGTCTAAGTCCCAGCATCTTCAATGGGCCAGCCCTCTCTTCATTTGTCAGCCCAGCGCACCTTTTGTGCAAATAATTTCCCATTGGTATTACCCAGAGCTTGGAGTCGATAGCCGACTAGCCTCTTTGCTTGTACCATTATTTCCAGCAAGCTTGCTACATCTGCAAGAAAACCTGGAGGATTTAGGGGTGGACTGAGGAAGCATGAATGACAGAACGAGGTGATAAGCTGAAACAAAAGCTTTTCCACGCTGGCCTGATGTGGGCCCTGTTGCAGCCTCTGAGATTTGATTTGATCAAGTTTTGCCAGCTGTCTCCTCATGGAGTTCAAGTTAAAGATGCAGCCCACAAGCAATGCTTTCATTCTCTGTTAAGCTTGCCTAGGAGTACCCGGGATGAAAATCTCTCTCTGTTCCTCGCTTTTGATGTCCTGGTGGTGGGGAACGCTGGGTATTAAGGAGATACCTCAGCTGCGCCAAGGAACTGTTTTAAGTGATAGACCCAGATGAAAAGGCGGGCCCTGGCTTTGTACAGCAGTGCCAGGCCATTTTCAGGTGTCTGAGCAAGAAGTGTGGCTTAATCGAAATTTCTCAGCTTGGTTACAGAGGGGTTATGACGAGCGCTTCAAAGCAGAGTTGTTTTTTAAGTAAGATCACATCCAAGGCTGTCATTTTATATAAAGTTTTCTCCTCTTGGGTGTTTTTTTTTTCTTTTATCCAGAAAAGCTTAACTTGGAAGTGGTGTCTGTTTATCAGTGACGGCTGTTATGTCTGTGTGTGTGCATGCGTTTGAACATAAGAAGGAAGGGAGGCAGTGTGGCTTCTGAAAAGTCTATTGCATGAGAACCTGTGCAATTGCTCAGATATTTTCCTTTGGTGCTTGGGATTTCAGGGTGCCTTGCTAGGACTCGGTAGTCAGAATAGTCTAGGTTATGCCTCGAAAACAGATATCTCTAAAATTTCAGTGATTTGCAACAACAAAGGTTTATTTGTTGGCCATGCTATGAGTCTTCTATGGATTGAATGTTTGTGTCCCCTCAATCCACCTCAAATCCATCATATTGGGGGTTGAGGCTCTAACCCCCTATATAATGGAATTTGATGTAATTAGGTGTGGATGAGGTCCTGAGGATGGGATCTCAATGATGAAATTAGTGACCTTGTAAGGAGAGGAAAAGACCAGAGCTCACTCTTTCTTTGTCGCACAGCCAGAAGACAGCCATCTGCAAACCAGGAAGAGAGCTCTAACCAGACATTGAATATGCCTTGATCTTGGACTTTCCAGCCTCTGGAACTGTGAGAAATAAATGTTTGTTGTTAAAGGCACCCATTCTCTGGTATTTATTTTAGCAGCCTGAGCTGATGACTAAGACAGTGTCCATCACGGATCAGCCCTGCTCTGTGCTGGCAACCCATGTAGATGGAGCAGTCTCTGTCTGGGACATTGCATGTCCCAGAGCTAACTGTACATCAATGGACGGGGGGAAGGTAACCATTCCACAGGAAGGAAACCAAACTGCTTGGAGGCACCAGAGATGATCTCTAGCAGGCCTCAGTTTCCCCATATGAAATACAAGGGAGTCTCTGGTTTTATTCAGTGGCCCTGGGAGGTAGCACTTTTGACTTTGAAGGCCTGATGGAGATACTCCCGTGCAGAGAAGGCTCCAGGACCTCAGAACACGGCTGATGAATGTGAAATTCCAACTTGATTGGCTGAAAGGTACAAGTGTCACAGCTGAATAGTAGAGTGAAAAAGGGAACAACAACAAAGAACCCAGGAGAAACTTCTCAAATATTACCCTTCATTTCAAATGAGAAATAAATTTGTTCCTTCAAGAAGAAAAAGGTCACTTTTCAATCCTTTTTATGTGTGTGAAATATAACACTTATAGAAAAAATATGAAAAAGTGGATTACAGCTTAATTATTGTAAAGGGTACATGCGCAACTGCCACCCAGTTCTAAAAATAGAGGATTGCCATATTTCAGAAGTCCCCAAATGTCCCTTCCCAATAACAGCACTTCATTTGCCCCTCTAAGATAAACATATTAAATAATAAAGAATTTTTTAAAAAGTTATTTTTAAAAAAGATAACCCATAAAAGCTGTCTTAATGATGACTCAGAAGTTCCTAATGCTACAACAACCAAAATTTATCAATTTGGGGTTTTTTTGGTTAGAGCTTTCTTTGTGTCTTGTAAAATATGTTAATCTTAAGCTTTCATAAGTAGTTTAGATTCTGATACTTTGTGAAATATGCTGTCATTTAGTTCTGTATAAGGCATCTTCTGTTATTCTTTCCTTTTAAAAAGCATTTTGGCTCCCTGGAAGGAGAAAAGTGTTTTTGTTTGTTTGTTGTTTGGCAAGGAGATGAATTTACCTTTATTTTAACTTCAGGACTTTTTGTTTTTGTTTGTTTGTTTGTTTTAGTTTTGATCATTGAATTCACAAGGAAATAGCACTAATCATTTAAACAGAAAATGCCATTAAAATTCAGCTGTTTTTAAAGTTGAAATCTCTTTTCAGGAGATACCCCCATATCTCCCTTCCCAGGCTGTGGTCATTAGAATAGTCAAAAGGGAAAAAATTAACTCTTAGCAGGAGGCAGCAAAGAAAATCTGTCAGATATAAGCTGGAAAAATGAACAGATTCAAAGGGTTTAGTTGAGTTTATGGGCTGATGGCTCTGTAATGGAATTATTTAAGGAGGCTGAGAGTTTTAGGGTTCATCCATAACCTTTTAAGAGCTATGCCACTTAGGGCAGTGACTCCCAGCAGTTCCTTAGAGCCATCTCATTGGACATTAGTAAGGCCATCTGACCCTAGCATATTCCAAACCCTAGCATATTCCAAACTGCTAATTCCCCTTTCCCCATGCATCTCCCAGGGCCAAGAATGTAGGCATGAATTGAAGATGGTGGAGGCCTATAGAATTGGAGTTGGACTTGTACATCTGGATGGGTTGGCCAACTGAAGGAGGGATTTCATCACCAATGCTATCTCAAATATTTATTTATTGTCTTAGTTTTCTAGGCTACCATTACAAAATACCACAGACTGGGTAACATAAATAACAGAAATGTATTTTCTTACAGTTTGGAGAGTGAAAGTCTGAGATTAAGGTGATGGCAGGGTTGGAGTCATATGAGGTTTCTCTTGTTGGCTTGCAGATGGCCACCTTCTTGCTATGTCTTCACATGTAATTTTCTCTGTGCAAACACATCTTTTTTGTTTTAATTGGAATTTTTATTGACAAAATTGTAGGTTCAAATGAAGTTGTAACAAATAATACAGAGAGATATCCTGTAACTTTTATCCATTTTTCCCTAATAGTAACATTTTGTGAAACAATACAATATCCCAACCAGGATATCAACACTGGATCTTATTCTGCAGAAATGCTCAAAGGTGGTATTGGGGTCAGAAATAATTACTAATAAGAGTCTTATTACTGACCCCAATACTACATTTGAGCATCTCTACAGAACTCAATGCTATAACATGTGTAGAACTGAGTAGAGTATGGTCTCTTGACCTAACCATTCTTGCTCAGCTCCTCCCCATGCTATTTTCTTCAGAATGTATTTCATATCTGTTTCTTTGCAGCTTTTCCCTAAACCAGGATGGGTCAATCAGATAACTAATCCCTGCTCAGCTGGTAACTTCAAGATAACATAATGCCTTAACCTCATTTACAAGTCCCTTAAAGTCCCATTAATGCAAGGGCCCTGGCTTGCTTTTTATTTAAGGACATAAAATAGAAGTAAGAACAAGGCTAATAATGACATGTAGTTTGGGTCCCCACTACTTGCTGTACTGGTAGTGAAAAAGTCTGGCTTTTGCTTTTTTAGAAGTCCAAAGAGGGAAAATAGATCAGCCATGTAACTCTCAGTGTCCATAAGACCAAAACAAAAGAATTATAGGAGAGGAACCCTCCTGTACTAACTACGTAATAATACTTAAGTGTTTTTGAAACACCCCCTACCTCCAAGAATACATTTTCACTCTCTTAGGGGAGATGTTGGCCGCACTGGGTGGGTGGGGGTGGGGAGGAGGAGATACACGGTTTAAGTCAAAGGCTTTTGGAAGCTCATTGACCTCTTGTCTGACTGCCCTCCTAACTAACTGGGCAAGTAGGCATTGGAGCTCAACACCTTCCCTGTTTGCTTTATCTCCCCTCCTCTATCCCCAAACCATCCTCTCTGGGAGTCCTCTGTTGGTCAACAGCACTGCCATCAATCTATGCCAGAAATCTGGGAATTATCCTAGCCTCTTCTCTCTCCTGCTCCTCTTAATTTTCCCTGCCATACACTTCTTCCACAACCTCACCACCAAATCCCTCATTCTGAACGTCATGGTTTCCTTCCCCTGAAAGCTTGCAATCGTTCACTAACTAGTCTCCCATCTCCAGTCTTCAAATCTATTGACCCAAAGATGTGATGAATTCAGAGCTCATCCCCTTACACCCATGTCTTAACCTTCCAGTGGCTCCCTGATGCTCTTGAGATGAAGGACAGATGCTCTCAGGTGGAGGCTGGACCCATCAAGCCTTGCTTCCCAATTCTGTTTCCCACCCATCACCTTGTTCTGTCCTCAGATTTTATGCTCCAGGTCTACTGAATTGCTAAGCCCACTGAGTTATGCTTCTTTGCCTCTCCTCATGGGGTTCCTAGTTCCCAATTCTTTTCTCACTCTTGGTTAACTTGTTTATTCCTCTATATTCTTTAAAACTCAGCCCAATCTTCACCTCCTTGAAAAGCCATTGTTGACAGCCCCAAACTGTGCTAGAGGCTCCCCGAGTGGTCCCAGACCACTCTGGGTTTCTTTTTGTAGCATTGCTTTGAAATCACGTCTTTCTCTATTAAATCCTCAAATGGTTGGGGACACCAACCACTTCTCTTTCTCTTTCTATCTCTGGCAGCTAGTGAAATGCTTGGCACATGAAAAACATTCAACAAATGTTTGTTGAAATAAACTGAACTACCCTTCCCCAGGTTGGGGGAATTAATTAGTATTAAAATAGGTTTTAAAAAGCAGGTGCCCAGGAAGGAAATAGAAAGAAAACACAGGCCTTGATAAGCCACCAATGGGATAATTACTTCTAAATAATTCAGATTGAACCAGAGTTGTTCCTGAAAAATGCCCAAACAACTGGTCAGTTCATGGGGAAAGTCAGCCAGTTGGCATCAAGGAGACCCAAACATTCAGCCAGTCATTTCACTAGACTTGTGACATTTCAGCAGGTGTCCACACAGCCTGGGATGGGAGAAGTTACTGATCCCTCTTTGTTTATTTCTCCTTTCTCCTTTTCCCCTACCCCCTTCCCCCCTGCCAACCTGTGCTGGTATTTAAACATCCATGTGAAAATGTAAACATTTAAAAATATTCCCATTTGAGAAAATCCTTAAACTGGCCAGAGAAAAATTGACCACATGGAAAATCCCACATCTAAAAAGGCAAGTTTAACCAAGTTGCTCTACAGCACTAGCCCCTTTCAGGTTTTGGACATGTGGCCTCTCTGGCTGAATGGACAGAAAGTCTGAATGCGTAAGAGCAGCTAAAAACAACAATCCAAACAAGACAGCCATTCTCACTCCCTCAGACCACCGCTCCAAGGAGCGCACTCTCCGACGGGTTCTACATGCTAAATAACTCCTATTCTCAGCTCACGTGGACTCGGTGGCCCGGGCCAGGTGAAAAGACAATTGCCCCACACAGCCCCATCGGGCTCCAAACCTCACTAACGAGATGAATGTTTTCTAATCCTGGTCAACATTGTCGGGCTCTGAGAGCCACTTTCTAAAAATATGTCTTTCACATAAAAAGAAAAAAAAAATTATTAAAAGAAGGTGGGGGTGGGCAGAGAAGGAGGCCTTTAATACTTTTGTTGTGTTGTATGCTTTCTTGCAGGCGACTTTTTGGCAAATACTGCATCTTCAGGCAGGAGAAGTTGGCTGAGTACAAAAGGGCTTTTGAAGCTGTGAGTGTAAATTCAGGCTCCCTTTCTTTCTTCCTTCCTCCCTTTCTTCGCCCTCTCTCTTCTCCTGGGTCTGCAGACCGCTAAGCAGAAATAATAAGCGCCGTGGCTTGCAGGACACGTCCCATGAATTACTCAAACATCAAATGTAACTTTAGAATGCAGGCACACTTTATTCTTTTCTGCAGAAGTTTCCCTATCCAGTCTTTATTTACATGTCACTGTGAGGCTAAAGCGATGTACAGCCGGTCAGAACACACACACACACACACACACACACACACACACACACACACACACGAGGCCATTAAACAAATTAAAAGGGATGGGGATGACTAATACAGTACTTTTGGAATCCCCAATGTGATTAGTCTGAATTTAATACACAAAAGCAGCACTGGAGAAAGAGGGAGGCGAACTGATCTTTAATAACCTGTACAATTAAATTATGGTGATGAATTTAACCATTCTGTGCTGCTTAAAGGAGTCGTATTATCTGATTGCTTGTAGAAGGAGGTCAGATTTTCAGCAGGGTTTCTGAGTGTCCCTGGAAGGCTCCTGGTGGCAGTTCTATGGTGTAAAAGCTGTTTCTTCCCCCTTCAGGAACTGCTTGACCATTTCTCAAGCTTTGTCTCCAAAAATTATTGAGACAGCTTTAATCCCTTGGCGGTCCTTACCTTTCTTCAGTCCTTTGGAAAATAGGAATCAGGAGGGAAACTGTCAGGGAGAGGGGCTGTTTTTCCCTTTGGTAGCTGTGGAATAGATGCTTTGGGTTAACTTTTGATCCGAAAGGCCCTAACCTGTGTTTGATTGCGGAGAGCTTCCTGCTTCCCTCTTTGAGGAGGCCCATTTATCTCTAGAATAGAGGCATCTCAACAAACATTGGGGGCACCTTGGGTCAGAAGCTTATATTATGTAGCTTATTTTCTAGGGACCGGTCCCCTGTATTTGTTTCCTTCCTGGGAGTCGCCATCCCGCTATGAAACCGCTAATGAAAGCCCATCCAACAGTGCTTTTGAGAAGTGTGTCTCCCATTTGCCTTTACTTACAACTTACAGTTCAGGCAGGTGCTATTCCAATAGAGGGTACTCTGTACAGCTCAGGACACACACCTGCAAACTGCTGAATGATGAACTAAAGCTGAACAAGTGGGAAGGAGTTTTGTATTGCTGCCCTTATGCGTACTGCCCTCCAGTAGCTGCCACTGGATCTCAGCCGCTCTCAGAAATTAGGCCTCTCTGTTTCCACCTCAAGTGCAGGGGATGAATAGCCATTGTCACAGGGATGTCATTTTTCAAAGTAAATAGTGGCAGTTTCTTACTGGCATCCGAGTCCTAAAAATGTTGTGTGTCATATTCCCATGTGGGTACCAGACTAGACTTTGGAGGTAGTACATCCTTGAGGCTCAGAGCACAGATTCTGGGACTACAGAGCTTGGCTTCAAATCCTAGTTCTGCCATTACTGGCTTCACAATTTCGAGCATGTTCTACAGCTCTGTGTGCCTCAGTTTCCTCATTGCAAAATGAGGAGGACAATGATACCACAAAAAGTTGTTCTAAGAGTTGAAGGACACATGTGGAGGCCATAGACTTGGGTCAGATATGTGAGTTGTGGCCTCGTTAATTGTTGACGTTTGCTCTATACCAGGCACTCTGCTCACCCCCACTGTGCATTATTATCTCATTGATACAACAAACCCAAAGTAAGGTTATTTTCTCTATTTTAAAGATGAGGAGCCGAGGCTTAGAGATACTAAGCAATTTACCCAAGGGCACAGAGGTAAATATCAGAGTAAAGACTATGAATTGTGGGTATTCTAACACTGAAACACATAAGGTCAGCCATTTTGTATATGAGGTGTATCTGAAAATATTTACCTGATCCCTAAGAGTGTATTACCCAAGAGGGGAGAAAACAGGGAAGCCAGTGTTTTCAGGAGGTAGTACTAAATGAAGGAGGTAAGGGATAATATAGGATGTAGGGAAGGGTGTGGAGAACAGGAAATACGACAATGGTTGGTGAAAACTAAAGGACATCAGGCATCTAACATGTGGAGTGGTGGCAAGCAAGTTAAGTGGTCTCAATAGAGGATAAGTGTCCAGTGTGCTGATTTAAGGTGGTCATTTAATGATGGGAAAATGTGATAACTATAGTTCTCTTGGCTGCTTTATCCTGCCTGGAGTCTCAGTATGTATTTATTAACCGGCTGACTCAATCATCTACTTGACTTGGGTCATTGTCCGGTCACTTTGCCATAGATCAGCATTGAAAAGATATGCCAGGTCAGAGTCAACTGATAAACACTCTCTCTCTCTCTCTCTCTCCCCCCCACTGTCACACATCCAACAGGAAGAGCTATGCAATGATCCATTGCCTTTATCACTATTCTCAGGATTCACCTGAGGAGGGTGAGAATGGAGTACAAAAAGGAATGACTCCATGTTTCCCCCCTTTGGATTCTAAAAATTGGTGGATTCCTGAACTTCATGCCACTCTCTTTGGCACTCCAAGCCAAAGAGAGTGGTGCCCCTGGAGTTTCATTCTCACTATGGAGAAGATGGGCACCCAGTTTTTAGGGCATGCACATTTTAAAATTTCTAACTCACCAATTCTTGGCCAAGATGAGCTTTGCAACTTTTCCTCTTTTGAACTGTTCTTTCCAGTGGCTTATTAGATGCATCCCTGAGGACTGGGCTTCTGCATAAATGGACTTTACGTCACATTTTTAAGGTGGGATCAGGATGACATTGAGTTTTACAACCACAAGTTAGAAGAACAAAGGAGACCACAGGTAGACCATTTATGGAGATTACACTGCTAAAAAAATTATAAGACCAATAAAGAAGATTTTATTTAAGGGGAGCTGTTATAATAAGGTTTTGTAGCAGGGAAGAGAGTTTGGCCTTAATACAACTTTGCTGTATTATCTAAATACAACAAAGAAGTTAGTAGCCAAGGAACAAGGTGAGGGAAATGGTCGGTGGATGGAAAATTAATAAGAGGGAGCATTAGGGGTAAGGGCACTAATAGCTAACATGAGCTAACACAATTCTTACTGAAGGCAGGCAAAACATCACCTAGGGTATTGTAGAGCATAAGGAACCCTATCAGATATTGACAGTGATCAAATATAGAGTGTAGGACTCTGGTTAAACTGACTTAGTGGGATTCTTACTAGAACTAGACCCTGCAAAGGAGGACATAAAGCCCAAGGTAGGGACTAGCCAAAAAGAGAGCTCCAAAGAGCCTGACCGAAAACTGGTCAAGAAGGGAATTTTGCCAATACATGGGATGGGATGGTCTGTCATTTCTTTTCTGAATGAAATAGAGTCTCATGCTATATTAGATATTTCTCTATACTCTAGTACTAAGATTGAAGTGTGCATGTAGGAAGTTTTCTGGATTAACTATTAGGAAAAAATCTCCCCACATTGTATAATACCCTTGAATTTTTAACATAAACAAAATTTAATGCATCCAAATTGATTGGATATCAGCAATTACAATTTTTATTAGTGTTATTGATTTGTTACATCATAACTAGAGGAATTTCATACATAGGTGTATGTGTGAAATTTTCTTTCCGTTGGATACATAATGCAACTACCAATGTGCATGTCATGTTGGTTCATTTAAAGTAAAATTCAAGGTTCTGTGAACTCTTGGTGTCACTTGGTGAGATCTTACAACACTTTCTCATCACTAGTCATTGAATTTTATTAATATCCCTTTAAATGTATAGAAGATACTTTGAAAATAAATTGGGTCTACCTTTTTGTTCTAAGATGGAAAAATAATCATATTTTGATATACTTTGCTTATAAAATGGTGTTCAAATCTATTAGAGCATTTGAATATTGCTCTAATTAAGAAATAATGTAGGTTAAAGGTTGGGGTTAGTCTTGGAAACAGACTTATCTGAGTTTGAATTCTGTCTCTGTCACCTACTAGCTGGGTGATCTGGGGTAAATACTTAGTCCCTCTGCCACCATTTCCTCATCTGTAAAGTGGGGGTCTTGATGCTAGTTCCTACATCATGAGTTGCTTGGAGAATTATGTTACTTAGTACTATGAAATACTTATACTAGTGTTTGTCACATGGCACTCAAGTTAACCTTGAACCTTGTTCTTTAGGCATAGCTTGATCTACAATGGCTGGTCCTTTTTATTCTAATTTCCAGTCAGTACTTCTAAAATGCAGTCATTAAAGATGTAGTCTTAGTTGACTGAACCCAACAACAGGCTCTACCATTGGTTGTTTGACCTTTGGCAAGGCACTTAATTTCTGAGTTTTCTCATCTATGAAATGGGAATAATAATTATCACCTTATAGAAACTGTTAGGGTAGTGAAATTAGATAATGTGAATAAAGCACTAGACACAGTAACTGAAACACAGTAAGTGCTCAACAAGTGGTAACTGTAGTTTTTACTAAGCAATACAGGCAGTGTTGTTCCAGGAAATGGTCAGTAATCTGAAAATATAAAGTTGTGACCTCTAGCATAGAGACATAATTTTCTTGATGTGGGGCAAGGGGATTCAATGTCTTGCTATCCACATTTGGAAACTCAGATAGAATGTTCCCCCTTACTCAAACCCATCATCTATTTTCATTTGCTCCCACAATCTGTGACTATCTAAAGAAGGCACAATAAAGAGGAAAATACAGAGTTTCTACAGTGAGCTGATCAGGTAGGACATGGAGAGAGAAACTTGGGTTTGAGACCAAAGTGGAGATGGAGCCACAATAATCAAGAGGCAAACAAGATGAGGAGCAGGTATTGCCTACCTGTGATTGCCTTCTCCTGGCACAGGACAGAATCACAGGAAGAGGGCTGTACAGAGAGAAGGGAGGACTTGTTTAAGGGAAAGTATTGACACAAGGAAAACAAGGAATGGAAATCTTTTGAAAATTACAAGGGATCTTCGGTTGCTTTCCCCAAAAGGTCTAAGATACAGGGGAAAGGCAAAAGTCTTCTTGTCATAGTATGAGACATTGAAACATGTAAATAATTGCAATGTCAGGACTCAGGCAGGGGCTTTGGATTCCTGAGCTACTATCAGATGTCATGATTCAGTAAGTACAGAGTGCAAAGCAGATTTCCTTAAACACATGAAGTTATCCATAGCTATATTTAGAGAAGCACTATCCAATGTAAAATCTCCCAAATAGGGAATTGGAAGACCCACATTTGAATTATTTTATTGATTCCCCATGTGAAATCAGACTCATCATTTAGCTACTCCGAGCCCCACTTATAAAATGAGAGTGTTCAACTAGATAAGCTTTGACTAATTCTATTTAGCGATTTTACTTACAGGACATATAGATGCCAATAAAAATGCAAATGACTAATGTGTAGATTTAATAAAATGCTCAAGCAGTTCTGGGACCTTGAGCAAATCACTGAACTCTTTGGTACCTTTGGTTGGGTCTATAATTGAGGAGCATGGGCTGGATTATTTCTACTGGCCATTGTGGTGCTAATTTTCCCAAAGGACCATTTTGTTCCTGGAGAGACGAGGACACACCTTGCAAAACCTTGTTTTGGGGGAAGCCCCGTTTCTGGATGTCAATTATTGGGTAATACAAACAAAAACACCCATGAAGGTTATGTGGTGAGAACTTTAATTATTAACTCATAAGGTATGAGTTCAAGAGATACATTTGGTAAATATTCAGATTGTAGGCACAAAAGAGGCAGATGTTAGCTTTAGAATTGGGTTATTACACCTTGTTCCTTTTTTTTAATATTCTAGGGGGAAAAAAATCTATTGGAATGATTTAGTAAGGATATCCTTGAAACAGGCCAATAAAATTTGTGTATGGTTTATTAGGAAATAAAATGGTGTTGACAGAGGACTTTGTGGATTCATTGCATGATGCTACAGTGAAATAATTCACCCTCAACTTAGAGTTGGCTTGGGGACTGTAAAATTTTTGGCAAGTCCTTTGCTACTCTAAGCCTCTATTTCCTCATTAATTAATAGGCAGGGGGCAGATATCATATACCACATGTAATGTTATGAGAAATGAATGAGATATCTTGTCAGGTGAGAAAGTTAAACAAATAGAAGGTAACTGAGAGCTCTGTAAAATAAGGGGTTATTATCACCACTGTTGTCCTTACAACTAGGGGATACTCATCTCTGGCTCATTTGTCAACTGGGTGACATGATCTTGTCACTTAATTACTTCACCACTTACTAATGAGCCAGACTTTCTTAGCTCTATTACTTCTACTGACTGAACTCCCAATTCCCACCTTTTCCCTCATTTATATTACTTTCTTCTGTTTTTCTTGCAATCACAGATTGGGACATCCTTGAAGGCAGGAGGCCTATCTTTTGAAGGAACATCACTATGTTCTTCCTATATAATATCTTCTGAAATATTCAGAATAACCACCCTATGAAACCCATCTTGGTTTTTTCACTGTACAGGTGAGGAAACTGAGGCATAGAGGCATTCATATTTCTTACGCAAGGACTCAGAATTAACTTCTTGTGGAGCTGGGGCTCAAACCTAGGAAGGCTGATGCAGGATCCATGTTTCTGACCACAATGCTGTGCGATTTCTTCAGTTATGAGCTCCTTATGGGCAGTGATCTGATGGCCTTATCACTGCTAAGTTCCCAGCTTTTGTACAGGACTAGGTCCATAGCCAGTAGAACTACTAAACTATGTGTGTTTTTAAAAATAGCTTTAGTTAATGAAAAACAGAAAGAACATAGTCCTTTAATAGGTTACATTATATGAGTTTGAGGCTCTATCTACTGTTTGTTTTCATATGCCTCTTTCAGACATTTAAAACCTATTGTTATCTTTTTAAAAATTATATTTTTATTGATTTCAGAGAGGAAGGAAAGAGAGAGAAACATCAATGAGGAGAGAGAGTCATTGATTGGCTGCCTCCAGCACAGCCCCCACTGGGGATCAAGCCCACAACCCGGGCATGTGCCCTGACTGGGAATCAAACAGTGACCTCCTGCTTCATAGATTGATGATCAATAACTCAGCCACTGCAGCCGGCCCATTGTTACCTTTGACATATATTTTGTAACTCTCTCCCTCACCTCACAGATTATTTCACATGAAGAAAGTGCACTGGATTATATGCATGTGATGGTGAACCTTACTGGCTTTGTCTCAAGGTATTTTTTGCTAAGTTGCATGGATCCCATTACTCCAAGTTTCCTTAACTCTGAGCCTATTTCACCCTAAGACTATTATTCCCACATTTGGGAGTATATTCATAGACACATGTTACTTGTCAATTTATCTCATCTCTCCTACTGAGCCAGTAATTCAATTCCTTATGACATAATGAAAGTCTATTCCAGGAAAGGGTGATGTATGGAGGAAATAGCAAATGGTTATCTCTCTCCAAGAATCTGGATGGGGGGAAAAGGCTTACAAAAGTGACACAAAGAACTGTGCAAGCATGACTTTCGATGGTCCCTGACTTTCAATGGTTCAACGTATGGTTTTTTAGCTTCAGAATGATGTGACAGCAATATGCATTCAGTAGAAACTATACATCGAATTTTGACCTTTTCCCAGGCTAGAGATAATGCAATACTATGCTCTCTCATGATGCTGGACAGCAGCAGTGAGCCACAGATCCCAACCATCTATGAGATCATGAGGGTAAACAAGGAATACTTTACACTGAACTGTTTTGCCAGTGTTTTTGAATATTGTGTCTTGTGTTTTTGTAACCCATTATATCTACAAATCACTCATCTGTGTTTCTTGCTTCTGGTGAGAAGAAGAGAAAGGCAATGACTTTTGAGATGAAACACCAGATCATTGCCCAGCTGTAGGCTAATGTGAGTTCTGAGCACCCTGACAGGGAGGCTAGGCTAAGCTATGATGTTTGGTAGGTTAGGTGCATTAAATGCATTTTTGACTTACAATATATTAACTTATAGTGAGTTGAGTGGGGCATAACCCCATCATAAATCAAAGGGCATCTACATATAGAAAATATTAATATGTATGTAAATTTCTTCAGGACAATGTCTACTTATACTGATACCACTCTGGGCCTAGACAGAAATTATGTAAGCAATATCTAATCCTTCTGTGGAAAGTAAAGGAGTGCACATCATTCACTTATCCAATATCTGTTTGCTCAATACTTACCATATTTTAGGCACTGAACCAAGTGAAGGAAATTCAAATATAATCTGGTCACAGATTTGCTTTCAAGGAGCTGCTTCCCAGAAGAAGAAGAAAAAAGCCCTAGCTGGTTTGGCTCAGTAGATAGAGTGTTGGCCCGAGGACTGAAGGGTCCTGGGTTTGATTCCAGTAAAGGGCACATGCCTGGGTTGCAGGCTCGATTCCCAGTAGGGGGCATGCAGGAGGCAGCCAATCAATGATCCTCTCTCATCATTGATGTTTCTCTCTCTCTCTCTCTCTCCCCCCCTCATTCCCTTCTCTCTCTCTAAAAATCAATAAACTATTTTTTTAATTAAACTATTTTTTAAAAAGAAGAAGAGTCATACATAAATGGACAGTTTCAATGAAATGGGAAGTAAAATTCTAAGTTATATATAAACATCCCTGGTGACAGAGAGTTAGAAGTGACTACTTACTAAGTGTTCTCAAGATTCAAGGCTGCTTATGTGGGATCATATGGAGATAGAACTAGTATTCTCACTCTCTGTAGTGACACAGACTCTATGTGGATATTTATTTTGCTTATGGTCAGAGCTAAACATTAGTGCTCATTGTCTGGACTGCTTTTGAGAAGAGAAATAGCTTTTTAGAAGTCTTTTGTATTTCTTGACAGATATTAGCACAGGGGTTATCATGGACACTTTTCATTATGTCTACATGCCATGGTGGAAGGTGCATGGACTTTGGTGTCCAGCAAATCTAACTTGGACCCCTCAACTCTGTGACGTATAGCAGTGATGTCTGTGACAAGGCAACTTCTCTGAGCCTCTTTCCCCATCTGTAAAATGGGAGGAAGAGTAATAATAGCTATATAAAGGGCTTTTTTTTTTGAGAATTATCCTATTTATTCTTCTCCATGATCCTAAGAAGTGGGCACTTTCACTATCCCAGTTTTACAAATGATAAAACTAAGGTAGATGGAGCTTAGGAGACTTGACCCAAACCACCCAGCTAATCCTTGGGAGCTGAGATTCAGACTCAGGCAAACCTACTCCACTATACTCTATAGCTGACTTCTCATGTCTATGCTATGGAAAATAATTTTGTAAAACATCTAGCTCAGTGCCAGAAACATAGCAGGTCCTCTCTGAGAGTGTTGATTCATTAGTTGGTGATGGAAGATCAGATGCAAACTGGCAAAGCTGTGCACAGAACAAAAGACACAGTGTCTACCATATTTCTCTGGCTCTTTCTTTCGGAGCCTACTGCCATCTTTCCCTGTGCTCAGAAGAAAGGACAGTCCTGGAGCCACAATTCAACAGCCCCAGTGCTCAGAGGGTAATGATACCAATGTGAAACGGAGGCGTTTCTGCAGCTTAAGGTCTGACTCCCATCCCAGAAACCGTGGACGGCCTGATTCCTTCCCCGCATCTCACATCACACCTCAATCTGCCCCTGATTGGCCTCTAGATGAACCACCCTTTCTATAGAGCAGGATCAATTTAGCCAATTTGTCTGATTTAGATGCTGCTGAGATCAGTTGCTTAAAGCCCAGGATTGGCCACAGACAAACTTCTTTATGTGCATTTATATTTCATTAAAGGGCTCCTAGTTCAATTAGTAAAATTAATTCCCTTTCCCTAATTGCCAGACACTGATGTGAGCAAAAAGTGACCTCTGAAGTTGGACAACTGATGTTAAATGGTGTCATGTCCTTTCTTCTGACAGAGAGAGAGAGAGAGAGAGAGAGAGAGAGAGAGGCTCCCAGGGAAGAGAATAATTTTTTTTCTCTTTCAATAGAAATAGATTGCAAATATAATTTACTATTTCTACCTGCTGAAAGGGCATCTCTCCCCGTGGGTCCATGGGATGCTGAGATGTGCACCATTTCTTTCCAGAAGACCATGCTTCCAAATTAAGTTGTTCAGATGCTGAGCAGAGAAGCAGCATGCTGCTAAGAAGAACAATTACTTTCCCTGGGTTGCCTACACGCTGGTTCGTTCAGCTGTCTTTATGTTCCAAACCTTGGCTGGCTCTGGAATGGTGGTTCAATACTGCGGGGATTCTGAGTGGGGACTCTCGAGTTTTTATTTCAGCCAAACCGGTGGAGCCAAAAATGAGAACCTGGTGAGAATCTCCTAATGTGCCAAGTTGGTGCAACCTGTCTTTCTGGTCACTCAGGCACACATTGTGTGCATGCACGCACACACAAACACACACACACACACACACACACACACACACACACACACACACACACACGTACATTTATCTCAACATCAATGTAGCCTGAGAGTTGTAATTGAAGATGCCTTTGAATGAAAGCCATCCCCGTGGTCAGCCTTGCAAAGCTGGCCCTGCAGGAGGTTTGAACTTAGGTGCTCTTTGCATGGTGTGGTCTGGTGGGCTAGCAGCCTGCCCTGGTGTATACTGAGCTCAAAATAGAGGCTGACCAGGACCGTGGGTGGTGGAGCACCCCCACATGCCTGCTCCATACCGATGCAGTCACTACTCATGGCCCAAAAGGTGTCGCCTCTGTACCGAATGCTGTCAATTTACTCTGGGGGAAACAGGACAAAGGCACATGCTAGATCTTCACATTTTAGAATGAGGATAATCAATCTTACTCCACGTATAGAAAGAAGCCAATGTCGGGAAAAGAGCAATAAACCCTACCAGCTGCAGAGGGGCATGGGAAGGCAAAGGGAAGGGGGGGGGGCTGGGAGAGTGGAGGGTTTTTTTCTTCCCCAAAACTGTGGGAACAGATTCTATAGTAGATTACTACATAAAGAGAAAGTGAGAGGAGAAAAGATATTAACGTAGAATGAAGTTGAATGAAGTTGAATGAAGACAACTTCCTTCTGAAATATCAAAATCAAATTCTAGCTACTTATTCTTTTTTTTCTTTATTGATTAAGGTATTACATATGTGTCCCCACCCCCACTCATGCCCTCACCCCCCTGTTGTCTGTGTCCATTGGTTAGGCTTATATGCATGCATACAAGTCCTTTGGTTGATCTCTTCCCCTTACCCTCACCCTCCCCTACCTTCCCTCTGAGGTTTGACAGTCTGATCAATGCTTCTCTGTCTCTGGATACTTATTCTTAATAAAGTTTTCCACAAACAGGTCATCTGCGTGTATAGGACCCCTGTAACCATCCCTGAATCTGAGAGACTTCACTTATGCAGCCAGGTAAGGCCATTTTGTGAAAGGAGAACTGGACTGTGGTCAATACTAACACTAGAGCATTAAAATATTTTTTATTTTCTGAGAATTTGGGAAAATCAAATGGTGGCTGATTCCAATAACATCATTTATTGTTGTTTTTGACATCTTCCATTTACAACTTGTTTTCCCAAGAACACAAGTTCCAGGATATTAACCAAGGGTCTGTGGTAAAATAAGTGGTAGAAAAACTGTGATATCAAGTCAAATAGATTTCTTTACTACAGGATTTTTTTGAGTGTTTATGTTAACTCAGATGAGAATGTTCAAGAGAGGGAGAGGGTAGCAGTGCTTTAAAAACGTATTTGACCAGAGGGGCCTTTTCTTGATGAGGACCTCATAGAACCAAGCTGGGGCAGAACTTGCTTGGAACATGTTAGTGTGAAGGCTGTTTTCCCCAGAATTACTTTAAAAGGACATACCTCTGAATCAATCTGTATAATGCTGAAAGATTTGGAGGTCATAAGATCCCTCTTCTAGTTTGGGATGCGGGATAAGAGATGGGACATTCTACAAGAATTGGTGGAGACGGGGCGGGGTAGGGGGGGCGGGGAACTTCAAAAAGATCACTGTGAGTTAGAATCCATGCAAGGGTAAGAGTGGGAAGTTCACCCCACCTTGGGAGGGGATGGTATTTATTACACAATTTGAGTCTGAGGTCCAGAAGAGTGGGACAAATAACAATTGAGCACTAGGTGTGCCATATGGTATGCTCAACATTTCACACAGGTTTTGAAATTTAATCTTCCACATAACTCTGTGAGGGTTGTTACTAGCATGCTTTTGCCAAGGAAATGAATGTTAAGCAAATTGCTCCATGGTGTAATTGTTTAATGAGTGTCATAGCCAGGATTGTTTAATGAGTGGTATAGCCAGGATTCAAACCCAAACAAGGTGTCCAGAACAAAATGAGGCAATCTGACTTTTAGTCACTAGACTATGTTGACGTATCTTCATATTCTCATCCAAGTCACAGTTTATTGGATTCCTAGAACTTTATTTCCCCATGGAGATGGAAATCCTCTGGGATATTAAGACTGGCTTGTGCGGATGCAAAACATTAGGGGGTGAGGGCATGTATGGGAGTGGGGGGGGCAATGGTAAGATATGTACACATATAATACCTTAAAAAAAAAGACTGGCTTGTGGAAGTCTACCTACCTTTGGGAGGACATGGGCTAGTATTCAGTAAGGGCTTATGGGGCTTGGCTGTGTTGTGGCTACGCAGCAAATATTCCTTAGCACAAATGATCTGGTGGTGAATAAGGAAAATTTTATAGTGAAAGTAAAATGCATTTTTTAAAAAATTACAATTTCTAATATCATTTAGCATACATAGTAATTTTTACAAGGATCTGAACACATGGCCTTTCTGTGTTACTTACTATTGGAGTGCAATGTTTATGCAGAGAAGTGCCCTTAGAAGCACACAGCACTATGGACTTTTATACTCAGAACTCACTCGTGTAGTCGACCCCCACACTGAGGAAGAAGACATTACAGCAGTCCTGACCCCTCAGGTCCCTGTCCAGCCACTCCTACCCCAAGCTGTGACCACCACCCTGACTTATAGCACTGCAGATTGGTTTGGCCTGTTTATACTTACACATATAGACTCATACATCAGATACATTTTTGTGGCTGGATTGAACAAGTTATGGTTTTTAAAAAATATTTTTATGTGTGTATTTTAATTGATTTTTAGCGAGAGTAAGAGAGAGGGATAGAGAGATAGAATCATCAATGATGAGAGAGAAATATTGATCAGCTTCCTCCTGTATGCCTTCTATTGGGGATCAAGTCCACAACCGGGACATGTGCCCTGAAAGGGAATCAAACTGTGACCTCCTGGTTCATGGGACAATGCTCAACCATGAGCCATACCCGCTGGGCACAAGTTATGTTCTTTAATGTCAAAAGAAACTGTGCAAGGAGAAACCAAGATGGCGGCATAGGTAAACACCTGAAATTGCTGCCTTGCACAACAACTTCAAAACTACAACTAAAAGACAAAACGGACATCATCCAGAACCACAGGAAGGCTGGCTGAGTGGAAATTCTACAACTAGAAGGAAAGAGAAAAGCTCTCGGAGACTCAGAGGAGCTGCAGAAGTAAAGGCAGAGGTATGGAGGCACCCGTGGAGAAGGCTGGCAACTGAAGATGTGGCTGTCTTTTTCAAGTGGAAGAGAGACAAAAGCTCCCAACTGCTCTGAACTCCAGTTCCAGGCAAGATTCTGTGGACCGAGACTCATACAGGGAGAAACTGGACTTGTGGCAGTGGGCGGAACTCGAGGGCGGCTTTCTTTCAGAGGTGCTTGTAGCAATTACCGAGGGACACTGAGACCCGGGGGCCTCTCAGGGCAGGGCTGACAGGAAGCCTTTTCTGTTTGCTCCGCCCTGAGACCCCGCCCCATCCAAGTGTGTGCAGAGGCTTTTGCATATGAATGGCCTGGTCCTTTGAGATCTAAAATTAACTAACAAATTTCAGCTGAGTCAGAGAGACTCAGAACATCCAAAAGAAGGCCCAAGGCCCCATAGCAGCCTGCATTGCTTCACAGCTGGGCCTCATCTGGGCACCTCCAAAACCCAAACAAAGAAGAGGAATCTGCAGATCTCTTCATAGCTCCTGCTGGGTGGCCTCAGGCAGAGGCTAAATTAGCACCTCATGGCAGATCCAAGAGCTACTGTACTCAGGGGTCAGAGTAGGACCATCCAGATTACAACTCCTCAGATCCATAAGGGACACACTCAGGGGGCAGACTCAGTGAGCATCAAAGCTCCATTGAAGCAAGTCTTGCCTCATAAGTGTGTCTCCAGCACAGAAGTTCTCCCATCACAGACACAGCTGAACTTCACAGCCAATTGGCCTGGAGGTCAATTCCTCCCATTGATACCAACAACAGTCAAGACTTAACTACAACAAGACTGTGCACACAGCCCACAAAGAGGTGCACCAAGAGTGTCCACCTCAGGTAACTGGGGAGGCTGAGCCACTGGGCCTTATAGGACACCTAAGACACAAAGCCACTCTATCAACTCAGGGAAGCAGCCAAAATGCGGAGACAAAGAAACAGGTCACAAATGAAAGAAATAGAGGAAAGAAAACTACAGGATATAGAGTTCAAAACCACGGTCATAAGGTTTTTCAAGAATTTTCTAGAAAAAGCCTATAAATTTAGTGAGACCCTCGAGGTTATGAAAAAGGACCAACTAGAAATTAAACATACACTGACTGAAATAAAAAATATTATACAGAGACCTAACAGCAGACTAGAGGAACACAAGAATCAAGTCAAAGATTTGAAATACAAAGAAGCAAAAAACACCCAACTGGAAAAGCAAAAAAGAAAAAAGAATCCAAAAAGTTGAAGATAGTGTAAGAAGCCTCTGGGACAACTTCAAGCGTACCAACATCAGAATTATGGGGGTGCCAGAAGAAGAGAGAGATCAAGATATTGAAAACCTATTCGAAGAAATAATGACTGAAAACTTCCCCCACCTGGTGAAAGAAATAGACTTACAAGTCCAGGAAGCGCACAGAACCCCAAACAAAAGGAATCCAAAGAGGACCACACCAAGACACATCATAATTAAAATGCCAAGAGCAAAAGACAAAAAGAATATTAAAAGCAGCAAGAGAAAAACAGTTAATTACCCACAAGGAAGCACCCATATGATTGTCAGCTGATTTCTCAACAGAAACTATGCAGGCCAGATGGGAGTGGCAAGAAATATTCAAAGTGATGAACACCAAGAACCTACAACCAAGATTACTCTACCCAGCAAAGCTATCATTCAGAATTGAAAGGCAGATAAAGAGTTTCACAGATAAGAAAAAGCTAAAGGAGTTCATCAACACCAAACCAGTATTATATGAAATGCTGAATGGTACTCTTTAAGAAGAAAAAGGCAAAGATAAAAATTATGAACAACAAATACATATGTATCAACAAGTGAATCTAAAACTCAAGTGAATAAAAAATCTGATGAACAGAATAAACTGGTGAATATAATAGAATCAGGGGCATAGAAAGGGAGTAGACTGACAATTCTCAGGGGGTAAGGGGTATGGGGGGTGTAGGAAGAGACTGGACAAAAATCACACACCTATGGATGAGGACAGTGTGGGGGGTAAGGGCATGGGGTGAGGTGGGAACCAGGTGGAGGGGAGTTATGGGAAGGGGGAAGAGGAACAATTGTAATAATCTGAACAATAAAGATTTATTAAAAAAAAAGAAACTGTGCAGACTGGTCATTGAAATATTCAAATTTATATGGAAACAATTATTTCTTTATCAGATTTGAACTGCCTAAAAGGCAGTAATCTCTAGTTTATGACAAGTAGGTAATATAAATTATGATTATGATGATAATATGATTGTTGCTATTATTAATACTCATTAATTATTAATATATTATTAAGGAACATTAATAATAAATTAGAAAATATCAAGTTTATACTAATGAAAATGTAAAAGACTGCAAAGGGCAACTATTTGAAAACAGGCATCTATATAATTGTGACCCACTAGTGAATAGTCTTAATAAGTTCTTCATAAATAACGTGCACAAGCACTATGAGCATTCTCCTGGGCTCTCTGGGAGAGGGAGGGGCCAACAGATGAGGAATAACAGCTCTAGTGCACCCCCACTGTTTCCTGCTCAGGCCCACTAGCCCTGTTCACAAAATCAGCTCATTAATTCTCTTTAGTTGTGATTTGAACAGCTGTTGTTATTAGTGCCCTTGTGGTTCATCTAGGGCCCAAATCAACATTTGTAGTGAGGTTTACTGCAGTGTGAGGTCTCATGACAACTGGACATGCTTGCTACTTACCCCAAACCCACCCACTTCAATGCAGTTCCCCACTAAACAAGAGGGTTTGGTCACAGGACTGGAGAAAGGAGACACTTCTGGCAATACACACACACACACACACACACACACACACACACACACACTAGAGGCCCAGTGCATGAAATTCATGCATGGGGGGCGGGGGTGGGTAACCCTCAGCCCAGGTAGGATCAGGCCTAAACGGGCAGTCGGCCATCCCTCTCACAATCCAGGACTGCTGGCTCCCAACTGCTCGCCTGCCTGCCTTCCTGATTGCCCCTTACTGCTTCTGCCTGCCAGCCTGATCACCCCCTAACCACTCCCCTGCCAGCCTGATTGATGCCTAACTGCTCCCCTGCCAGCCTGTTTGCCCCTAACTGCCCTCCCTTGTAGGCCTGGTCACCCCTAACTACCCTTCCCTGCAGGCCCGGTCACCCCCAACTTCTCTCCTCTGCCAGCCTGGTTACCCCCAACTGCCCTCCCTTGCAGGCCTGGTCCCTCCCTTGGGGCATGGGCAGCCTGGGTGAGGGGCCTGTGGTGGTTTGCAGGCTGGCCATGCCCCATGGTGATCCAAGCAGAGTCCCTGGTATCTGGGACTTATTTATCTTCTACAATTGAAACTTTGTAGCCTGGAGCAGAGCCAAGCCTTCTGCTCATTCCGTGGCAGCAGCCATTTCGGTTGGGATTTATTTATCTTCTATAATTGAAAATTTGTAGCCTTAAGCGGAGGCCAAGGCAGGCCAGGGCTGCAGAAGCCTGGCTTCCTCCATCTCCGGGGGCAACCCTAGCCTCCTGCTCTCTCTAGCTCCATGGCTGCTGCCATTTTTCTTGGGATTTATTTATCTTGTATAATTGAAACTTTGTAGCCTGGAGTGGAGGCCTGTGCCGGCCAGGGTGTGTGGAAAGCTTGGCTTCCTCCATCGCCAGGGAAACCCAAGCCTCCCTCCTGCTCTCTCTGTGGCCGCAGCCATATTGGTTGGGTTAATTGGCATACTCTCTCCTTATTGGCTGGTGGGTGTGGCTTTGTGAGTATAACAGAGTGATGGTTAATTTGCATATTACTCTTTTATTAGATAGGATATATCCTAATATATAAAAACCCAGGGTCCATAACGTCCAAAACAACCAAAGGCTCAACTGACCAGAAGTCAGTCCTGCAGTCAGTGCTGGGTTGCCATGGTGACCCAGCACTTATTGCCAAGGGGGCTGTGGATCAGGCCCAGAGAGAGGCCCGAAGAGAGAGGTAGGGTTTGATCCTCAGCCTCCGTGGCAGCTGTTGATCAGCTGTTGCCTCTCTCTTTCTCTCCAGGCTTCGCCAGCAGCTGCGCCTCTGTTTCTCTTTGGGCCTCCACAGGGGCTGCTGATCAGCCTTGCCTCTGTGATCAGGCCCGAAGATAGGCCTGGAGACTCTGGCATAGAAACCGATCAATCAGAACCAAATCTGGGTGAACTGTGAGGAGCCAATGGCTGCCTAGGAGGTGGAGCTTTTGACGCTGACTGGCATAGAAACTGACCAATCAGAATCAACTCTGGGTGAACTGTGAGGAGCCAATGGCTGCCTAGGAGGCAGAGCATTTGATGCTGACTGGCATAGAAACTAACCAATCAGAACCAAATTGGCCGGCAGGGGAGGGCAGTTGGGGGCAAGATCAGGCTGGCAGGGGAGGGCCGTTGAGGCGAGATCAGGGGAGGGCAGTTAGGGGCGATAAGGCAGGCAGGCAGAGGCAATTAGGGGTAATCAGGCAGGCAGGTGAGTGGTTAGGAGCCAGTGGTCCCAGATTGTGAGAGGGATGTCCAACTGCTGGGATCCATCCTAAACCGTCAGTTGGACATCCCTCAAGGGGTCCCCGATTGGAGAGGGTGCAGGCTGGGCTGAGGGAACTCCCCCCCAGATGCACAAATTTCATGCACCAGGCCACTAGTATATATATATATTTAAGAAGTTATTGTCGAAGCATGGTTTTAAAGGACCTGAACTAATGAGAACAGAGACTGGTGTTTTCAAATTTATAATTCTAGGTAAATATGTATAGTAGAATATAATAGAATAGAGGGCTTGTCCTGTTCTGATTTAGGAAAGAGAGAGAGAGAGAGAGAGAGAGAGAGAGAGAGAGAGAGAGAGAGAGAGAGAGAGAGAGAGAGAGGAAGTTTTAGCTTTGGGCACCAGTTCACCAACAGACACAGGACAAGGCATTTTTGCATTTTTGCAGAGTGATAGTGGTGTGGGGTAGTGAGCTCTATTCTAGATGTGTCACATTTAAAGTACAGCCAAAAGCTAGGGAGTAGACAGTTGCAAATATATAATCATAAATTCAATTCATTCTTAAAAAGGAAAGTTATTTTTAGCTAAGCAAAAAATATGTCAAGCATAATTTTCTGTCTTTGTCTTGTCTGAGTATAATGTTATTGTCTTCTGGTGGGGGGGGGGGGAAGGATCTTCCCCTTTTTTTCCCTTAGCCTCAGTAAAAAAAAAAAATTCTGGAATATATAAAAGAGTTGAAGAAAAAGAAAACACTGGATCTTATACCCAAGTAAGTCATTTTATTAATTTGGTCTATTTCCTCCTATTCAACATTCTAACCTAAGTATTTTCTATGTCATTGCATTCTATTAAATGATTGCCTAATGTTTTATTGACTAGATGAAAGTGCTAGGGTTTACTGAGCCATTATCTTTCTGCCAGCTATTTGAATATCTTCTCTCTTCCTCCTTATAAATAATGCTTTAATGTACAACTTTGTTCATGGACATTTTCTGTAACTCGTTTCCTGGTTTTATATTCTCAGAAGAAGAGATACTAGATTAAATAATAAAAAGAACTTTTAGATTCCTGCTATGTATCAACAAAATACTTTCCAAGTGGGGTTAAATTAATTTGTATCTTCACCCAAAATATATCAGTATTCTTTCATAGCACCCTTGCCAGTATTCGCTATTCCCTTAAAAAAAACTTTCTAATATGAGAAGTAGAAATGATATTTCTTCACTTAATTTGAATTTTTCTGATGACTAATTAGGCTAAAACATTTTTATATATTTGCATTTGCATTTCTGCAAATAATTTTTGGTAGAATTTAAAACTAGGGGTCCTGCTACCCAGTGTGAATGAACTGCCTCCTTCTGCTATGAACACCCCTTCAGGCTGGATGGCCTGCAAGGGGCTGTTTTTTGTCATTGCTTGCTTTTAAATTTTCATTTTATTGAGAAAATTATTTCTTGAGAAAAATGCACATATACAGGGTGTCCCCACAAATGTATACACACTTTTTTTTTCTGATAGCTAAATTGATGTTTTTTCCCCCAGATTTAACCCATTGGAATTAATAATTATTCAAAGTGTATATACATTTTTGGGGACTCCCTATAGTTACATAGCTTGATGAGTTTTCACAAACTAAACCCAGCTGAATAACCAGCACCTAGATTAAAAAATAGAAATAATAGAAATATTAGAACCTTACCAGCATTCCAGAAACCCCTTACCCACCCTCACACCCCATTCCAGTCACTTCCCAGCAAGGGGAGCCACCATCTTGCTATCTGTCAGGAGCAGTTTTGCCTATTTTGTACTTTTCATTTAAATAGAATCATTAGCATGACCTTGTGGGTCTGGATTCTTTATTAAATATAACTTTTCTGAGATTCATCCACATTCTTATACGTCCTTGTGGACTATTCATTCTCACAGCTGTGTAGTATTCTATTGTGTGATAACACCACAACTTATTACTGCCATGGAGATTTAGACATTTTCCAGTTGTTCACTGTTATGAATAGAAATATTATAGTATTTGTGTTTTGGTAGACATATATTTTAATTTCTATTACACATACATTTAGGAATAGAAATGCTGGACCATGTAATATACATATATTCAGATGTTATGGATACTCCCAGTTTTCCCAAATGGCCATACCAATTTACACTTCTGCCATTAGTACATGAGAATTTCAGTTGCTCCACATCCTTATCAATACATACTTGGTCTTTTTCATTTCAGTCATTCTACTGGGTGTGTTTTAATTTGAATTTCCTTAATGACAAATTAGTTCAAGCATCTTTTTGTGAGTTTATTGGTCATTCAAATGTCCTCTTTTGTGAAGGATTTGCTCAAGTTTTTCCATTATTTTTTAATTGTAAAGACTTCCTTTTTGTTATTGGATGTTCTTTATATATTTAGGAAATGAGTTCTATTTTGAATATATGCATTGAAAATATCTTCATCCACACTGTAGGTTTTTTAAAAAGCTCCTATTTGTTTCTTTTGAGGTTGACAAAATGTTAATTATGGTACAGTTCAATTTAACAAAATTTTTAATGTCATATGCCTTATATGTCATATTTTAAAAAAATATTTGCTACATCCATCAGGAAGATATTCTCCTGTAATTTTTTTAAAAAATGCATTATTGTTTTATTATTCATAATTAAATCTTCAATTCACCTGCAGTTAAATATTGTATACAGTATAAGGCAGGAGGTAAGATACATTTTTTTCTAGAGTGATATTCAATTGACATCATACTACCTACTGAAAAATGTATTCCTTCCTTAGCTAGTTGATGTGCCACAATAATATTTCCTTGTCTTTTTAGGACCATTGCATCCCCATATGAATTTTAAAACAACTTGTGTGTTTTGCTTTGTTTTTGTTTCCTGGCTTTATTGAGATACAGTTGACAAATAAAAACTATATATATATATATATATATATATATGTATATTTAAGGAATACAACATGATGGTTTAATTAATATATATATATATACACATTGTAAAATTATGATCACAATCAAGTTAATTAACACATCCGTCATCACCTCACATAATTACATTTTTTGGTGTGTGCTTGAGAACACTTAAAATTTACTCTCTTAGCAACTTTTTAGTATACAATACAGTATTAGCTATAGTCACCATGCTGTACATCAGGCCCCCAGAATTTATTAATCTTATAACGGAACTTTGTACTTTTTGACTAACATCTCCCCGTTTCCTCCACTCTCCCCTCTCCCCCAGCTCCTGGTAATTACTGTTGTACACTCTGGTTTTATGAGCTCATAGACTCAACATATAAATGAGATCTTACTGTATTTGTCTTTCTATGTTTGGTTTATTTCATTTAACATAATGTCCTCTGGGTTCATCCATGTTGTTGCAAATGGCAAGATAGCTTTCTATTTAAGGTTGAATAATATTCCATTATATATAGATAATGTGTGTGTGTGTATATATGTATACATTTTCTGTATTCATCTGTCTAAAACTTAGGTTGTTTCCATATCTTGGCTATTATAAATAATGCTGCAATAAATATGGGATACTTCAATATCTTTGAGATATTGGTTGTATTTCCTTTTGATACATACCCAGGAGTGGGATTGCTGGATCATATGGTAATTCTGTTTTTAGTTTCTTGAGTAACCTCCATGCTATTTTCCATAATGGCTATAATATTTTTCATAATACCAATTTAAATTCCCACCAATAGTGCACAAGTGTTTCCTTTTCTCCACATCCTCACCCTAACAGGTATTGAGGTAATATCATGTTTTTTATTTGCATTTTCCTGGTGATTAGTGATATTGAATATCTTGTCAAATTATAAAATTGAGATTACGCTGGCCTTCTAAAGTGTTAGAAAGTATTCTGTCTTTTTCTATTCTCTGGAAGAGTTTGTGTAGGATATTATTTCATTCTTAAATGTTTAAATTAATTCACTGGTGAAGCCATCTTGGTTTCTGCCAGTATCAATCACTTTGAAAGATCGTCTTCCTTCAGATGATTTAACTGGTGCTGAGGGTGTGTGTGTGTGTGTGTGTGTGTGTGTGTGTGTGTGTGTGTGTATATATATAAAGATTGCTAGGCTTGGAATTTGTGATGATTTTATAGATAAAAATTATGATGATGGAAAAAAATAATGAGTTGATCCAGTAGAGAAAAAATCAGATATAACCGGGTAGTGGGCTAACAATATTGTGACTATTCCCATATTTTACATTGGAAATGGGTTCTCTGCTATTGGTGATCTCTCAGTGCAAATATAAAAAACTAAACTATGAGCCACTTTGACTCAATCCTATCGCCTGGCTTCTATGATTCATAGTGGGCATCCATTAGGCTGCCTTTCAGAAGGTGTGTGCACTGCTTTGCTGTGCTTTGGTTTCTTCACTTGCAAAAAGTGAATAATAATCTATGTTGTAGTATTAAAAGGATTCATGTCAATTATAGATTAATGTAAAATAGCACAGTGGCTAGCCCACAATAAGCACTCAATAAAAACTAACTTGAAAAATGCTTTATTCAGTCACTTTGTTTTAGAAGCTCTTAGATTTTTTGGAGCATGGATTTTTAGCAGAAGTAACACATTTGCAGTTGATATTTCTGAGGTATTATAGCAACTGTGACACTTCCTTGCATTTAATTATGTCTTCTTTGGCCTATTTGTGGGATTTGGGTAGGAAAGAACATTACTATATATATAAGGGGTTTCAAAGCCAAAATTAACCCCTGCTCAAATGAAAAAAAAAAAAGTATCAGTGACTGAGATTTATTTAATTATGTCATTATCTTAAATTTTAGGAGCATATATATTCTTAAAAACTTTGGTTTAACAGTTCATCCCCAAATTTTACTTCTACAAATTCTTTAGATTTGGAATAAATTGACATTTTTAAAATAGGTGCAAAAATAAGCCATTCTGTAAGGAAAGATACTTTACAAAAGTAGTGAGAAATATTTTATATTGATATAATTATGAAACAAAATACACATACCCAAACTTATTAATTTCAACTTTCAAAATCTTTCATGGAAGGAGCTGAGATCACAAGAAGTAAGTAAAAAAAAAATCTAAATTTCATGATTAAATTTGTTCTTGGATATTTTTAGAAGGCAGAGGAATATACCTTTGCTAGTGCTTGTTTCGGCAGCACATATACTCTACTTCTTTGTCCTAAGATAAATTTCAATTTTTTTATCTGAAATTTGAATTTAACTAGGTGTCCTGCATTTTTATTTGTTAAATTGGAAACCCTAACTATATGGTTTCTAATGGAGAAGCCCCTAGAGCCAACCTATGTTATACGGTGTTCTGTGAAACATGTTCTCTGATTCTTTTAGTCCCAAATTTAGAATGGAAATTTCAGTTGTTCTACCTATAGAAAAAAATTCTAAGCAAGGGTTTTGTTTGTTTGTGTGCTTTTTTTTTTTTTTTTTAATCCTTACCCAAGGATATTTTTCCACTGATTTTTAGAGAGAGGGAAAGACAGAGAGAAATATCGATGTGAGGGAAAACACATTGATTGGTTGCCTCCTGCACTGCCTTGACCAGGGCCCAGACTAGGGAGGAGCCTGCAACTGAGGTATGTGCCCTTGAC
This sequence comes from Corynorhinus townsendii, assembly GCA_026230045.1. Lineage (NCBI taxonomy): Eukaryota > Metazoa > Chordata > Mammalia > Chiroptera > Vespertilionidae > Corynorhinus > Corynorhinus townsendii. The sequence continues at coordinate 205,477,192 of JAPDVU010000003.1, read as the reverse complement.
CAGAATCAAACCTGGGACTTTTCAGTCTGCAGGCCGACACTTTATCCACTGAGCCAAACTGGCTAGGGCTGTGTGCTTTTTGAAAAATCAATGAAAAGAGGATGCAATTTAAGCCCAATATTTGAAAATGGTTTTGCCTCAGTTGGATGTCAAAATAGATTTTTGAAGACAAGAAAACATTTAGATAGCAAGTAATTAGGTACTGGGATTCTCTGACCCACTGACAAAGGAAACATGCCTTTCAGGATAAATGAGAACAGAGGATTATGCACCAACTATTCTCAATGCCCAACCTTATAGTCTTTGTATAAATCTGTACCAGGAGCCCTAGCTGGTTTAGCTCGTTGTATAGGGCACTGGCCTGTGGACTGAAGGGTCCCGGATTTGATTCTGGTCAAGGGCACATGCCTGGGTTGTGGGCTCAATCCTCAGTAGGTGGCATGAAAGAGGCAGCTGATCAATGATTCTCTCTCATCATTGATGTTTTTTTTCCCTCTCCCTCTCCCTTCTTCTCTGAAATCAATTATATATATCTGTACCAGGAAATGATATGATATACATAATCCTTCTTGAGTGATAATTGACCAAGGAACAGTAATTCTATGGCTAGATAGACATCCCAGAGAGCTTGCTGAAGCTTCCCCGGCTCTGATTTTTCACCAGATGTAAGATAGAGCATTTTTTTTCTTAATATAACAGTGAACTGATCTGTGTTTAATTTCCCACATGGAAAGTGAAACGTTATCTACTCCCACATACATTACAGAGATAATTAAAGAAATACTGAGATCATATGAAACTAATGCCAATTTATTTCTTGGTTATTTCAAGATACCTCCTTTTGTTAAAATGAGCGCAATTATTTATATCTGCTAACAAATACCAGTAACTAGGATGAGCCTCATTTAGCATCTGCTCAGTTCATGGCCTATGGGCCCAAGGAACATGAAATAGGGCTAAAGAGAGAACTTGAAAAAGGCCTTCATGATGTAAATCTAACCATCAAGAGAAAAGAAGCTCTCTTTATTCATCATCTTCAAAAATGTCCAAATATTTCAAACAAGGATGGTAAATTAAGAAGTAATTTGGAGAACAAAAAGCACTGAACTGTAAATATAGTAGGATATGCAGATAATTTCCAACTAGGTGTTTCTGTTAGCACAGTACAGGCCAAACAAGACAATAACAAATCAAGGTTATGAACTAGATCATTTAAAACATAATTAGAATTATGCGAGTGGCTTGAATGAAAGCAAAACATACTTACATCTGAGATTGGTAGCAATGAAGTCATATTCAAGGGCTTGATTCTTGAGGTAGACAGACTATGATAACTACGGTAACAACCTTTATAAATTAATAAGGCCTGTTTGGTACAAGAATCTAAAATAACCAACTTTCTTTTGATGGTTAGATTGGACTTCTAGCAGACCCACACATAAACCTGATTGTGCTGCTGGTATACCACAGTGAGGATCCAGTTCCACAAACCCACCTTAGTTGCTTTTATTGAATGAAACAAATTCATTTCCTATCTGTCTGTGTTATTGTCACTAAGCAATGACATAAAAAAGATATGATTCTACCATCTATGCTTATTCTTTTTAAATGTAACAGCCTTTTTTTTTTTTTTTTGGTATGACAACAACAAAAGTATGGTATGTTACCAAATGTTTCTCTCTTCCATTGATCTCCATGAGCTTTGTCCTGTGGTTTCTACTTTATGAAAAGTTAAACCACGAAGTTGGTTGGCTGCTGGTCCATGAGTCTTGGGTAAACAGACTCTCTCTGCAATCTCCCTTCCACCCCACCCCCATTTTGCTGGGTATTTTGTTCTCCCTTGTAATGGCTGAACAAGGTTTTTCAAAGCCACGATAGAAAAGGGGGCCAGGGACCTAAACAAGATGGCATGTACTGTACCAACACTCCAAGCGAGCACCAGCCTCACACAATTGCAGCTTTACAGAGCACACTTTGTGCAATAGTTACTGTTGTGCAATGCAGAAAAGGGAGGGAACCAGCCGCGAAGTCCTGTGGGTTGCATTCAATTCCAAGACACAAAGACAACTGGCAGGGGGAAAAAGGAGAGAGAGAAAGTTTCATTAGAAAGAACCAAAAAAAAAAAAATTAACCTCTGCATTGCCCTGGGTCATAGCCATGGATTTGTATATAGAAAATGGTTCATTCATTTATTGCAAAGACCCAAACTTTAATTTGGCATAATGCTTGTTCTTCATTTTATAAAGTGTCTTTCATCGTATTGACCTGAAGGTTCTTATTAAGCATCTGAATTAGAAAATAATTGTTTGGAAAAATGAAAGCTGGAAGCTGCAATAGGGGGAAGAAGTAGCCCAGATTGCTTTCCTCCTTTGAGACTTCATTTTGACCATAGCACAGGGAGTGCGTTCATGCTTGCTTTTCTGCATCCTTTATGTGGCTCTTTACTCGCAGAAACCATTAGTAAGGCTGCACCTAAATAAAAAGTGGATAAATCCATCCTGAGCTGCACTAGATGAGCTTACCTTTTGCATCCTTGAGGCTCTCTGTAGTATGCTCCATCAGCAAACATTGCCCTGCTAGAAATAAAGCACTGGGCCACTTTGCTTGCTACGTTATCTGATAGATTTCACATCTAAATGTCCGACTGGCATTTAGGCTGAAGAGTTCTGAGTGCCTTGGTGGGCTTTCTATTTATCTGGCAAAATGCAGGAGCTTTCTTCCTCCTTTTCAGCTTCTCCCCATGTCCCACGGTAAACCACATGAGTAGATCATTTTTGGGGAATAACGCCTTAGCATCCTGATGTGAACAAAGACATCAGGGAAAACATTGTGATCTGTCTCCTAAACACATAAGAATGTTTTCAAGATATTTTCAACGTGTGCAATGCTATTTTAAAGAGGCATTTTTTCTTTAAATGCATAATTTACACAAATCATATTTCTGAAATAGTATCTGTGACATTGGTCTTACCTCTGCTTGCTCATTGATGTTTGTCTCTATTTTCTTAACATAAAACGTCTTGTAAATAACTTTTATTACCTTTCAATTACATATGCAGTTCATAAAAACAAAAATATCAAACAGAAAACACAGAGAAAAACATAAAAATTGCCCATAATCCCACCACCCACAATTACCACTATTATCATTTTGATGTGTGACTTTCCAGACTTTTTCTCTCTTTCTATCTTTAAATATATATGAACCTAAACAAACTCTATTTGAATTTTTAAAATCAAAGATCACCATTGTTCACATACTCTTTTGTAACCAGGTTTTGGGTTTATTTGTTTTTGTTGTTGTTGTTTGTTGTGGGTTTTTTTGTTGTTCTTCAACAACATATCACAAATATCTTAAAATGTTAACAATTAATTCCATAATATCTTTTAATGACTGCAAAGTATTTCATTATATGGTTGGATCACAGTTTAATCAACCAATCTACTTTTTGTTGAGTATGTTTTCAGTTTTGAATTTGTCATAATTACATATAATGTTACAATAAATGTCTTTGTGCTCACACTAATTTTTCTTCTAAGAGAAATTCCTTGAAATGAAATTGTTAGGTCTTAGGATGCGGACATTTTTAAGATTTTTGATACATAATGCCCAACTGCTCTTAGATGAGCTGCACCAATTCCATCTACCAACAATGTATGAGAATGCTTGGTGCTCTATATCCTCATCACTGCTAATTATTATTTCATTTTTATATTGGCCAATTTCATATACAAATAAGTAAATTTGGCCCATTCTTTTCAAAGCCATAGAGTGAGCCTGGACTTTGTACATGCATAGTGTTTCACAAGGCCTCTGAGATTAATGAAAGTCTGTAATTTATGAAATTGAAAGCAGGAAAGTTAGAACTCTGGGAATTACCTTTTTGGAGTAGAAAGAGGAATTATTCTTAAATATATGAAAGATGATAACCATGATTAGAAAGAACAGTTGAATCGTAACTTTTTGGAATGTTTAGAAAAGTACAGTGTAGAAGTACCTTTTCTGGCTGTCCAATATCCAATACTAACCCTCATAGCATTCTGATTACTTTTCTAGATAATTCCCTCTTGTTTGTAATTGTGGGAGAAGATAGTGCCTACTTCCAGTATTAGAGCTGATGTGAACACAGTTCCAAGACAATGGGGAGTAGGTCACATGAACAGCTTCAGCCAATTAGATATTCTGTCCTAGGATTTTGAATCTTGAGGAAAGGACACAATGACACAGAGATGTCAATCATGCATCTTAAGTGGTAAAGGTATGCTTCTTATAGCTTTGCCTCCCAGAGTCCCCATAATTCTTTAACATTCTAAACCTGGTCCTGCTAAGAGGTCTACAAATCATTACAAAATATTCCCTTATGCTTATGTTTCTGAGTCAGTTTCTGTTGTCTACAGCCAAGAACCCTGACTACATATAAATGGACAACATGATACCTTCTCCTAAAGTTGTCAATGCTAAGTAATTTTTTCTTCACCCCTCAAAATTATATCACCACCCCTACAAAGCTTTATTTTTATTTTTTTTGGCATCACGAAAAATGGATGTTAAAGCTCAACCCCCAAATGTAATAAATCCAGGTGGAAGACTTTTCTCATTGTCTTGTGATGAAAATTGATACCAACAACTACTTCACCTAGACCCTAGGCCATTGCAAAGTCAGAAAATTGCACTCCGCCTCTGTGGTATCTCAGTTTTCATTAAGGGACTTACCTTATTTATTTCAAATATGGCTTAAGAATGGCAAATTACCATGGGACTTTCCTCAGTCTTGGAAGGGTGACTATAAATGGCCACATATCTCTAGAGAGATAGAAGGCTTTCTATTCAGAGCCAAGATTGCCTACAAGTGCCCTCTTTTAGCTTTTTTCCTTTCCTCCTCTTCCTCTGATGTTTTTAGAAACTGGATTAAGCCAAAGAAACTTAGTGAAAAGCATATCAAGCCAAGGTTCAAAAATACATATTATAAACTCTTCAGCCAGAATTCTCCCAATAAATCTGTATTACCCACGTTTTTATCTTCTTTCCTCCCAGAAGATAATAATAATGATGAAAAAAGAAGTAATTAACTTGCCCTGGCTGGATAGCTTTGCTGGTTGGAGTGTTGAACCATACACCAAAAAGGTTGTAGATTTCATTCCTGGTCAGCACACATACTTAGGATGCGGTTTTGATCCCAGCTGGGGCAAGTTCAGGAGGCAACTGATCAATGTTTCTCTCTCTAAAAATCAATGAAAGCATATCCTCAGGTGAGGATTAAAAAAAAGTAATTAACTTATTAAGAAGTTATTATGCACTTACCTGTGAAGCACTGTGGTATATATATTTGGATTAGTTCATTTGATCCTCACAATAATAATTATTATACCATTATTATGATATTATTATTATCCCCATTTTACATATGAGTAAGCTTCAACTAGAGATATAAAAACGTAATTCAATATATCAAAGTAGAAATAGCAGAGCTGAGATTCATGCTCAGGCAGCATGACTCTTCACAAGTGTTTGGTTTATTTATTTGTGTTTCAGAGGTTTCATTTACATCAAAATTTCCCCAAACATTTCTGTTATTTCATCTGATGAATTCTTCACAGGCCTTTTCTCCTATTAGAGAAAGGCTCTATAGACATCGTTTGGAAATGCAAGCCTAGGAAGTACTTGCTATCCTGTCATGTAAACCGGGTGGGTTTTGCAAATCTACATTGAGTGTGCAGAAACAAGAGGCAATGGGGCAAGTTTCTGCTCCTTACCAGAGAGCAGTTTTCCTGGGCTCTTGGTGTCTCATGTAGTACCCCACTGACTTCCCAGGCTTGGGATGTAACCCAAGCAAGGAGGAAGGAGTGACAGAGGCCGGGGTGCCGTGGACTGTAAGTCAGGGAGCCCTCCTTCAGACCCTGTGCCTTTCTTTTTTTTTCTTCCTTATAAATGGCATCTTCTTCTACCCAGTTATTTTCTAATACTGAATTCCAAACCCACTATTTGGTGAATATTGAACTACCAATGTCTCCTTTTATGGGTCAGAGAGTTGGTTGCTGGCTGGGAAAAAAAGGACACCACATAGTGTTAATTATTTGCTCAAATACTTTCACAATTCCCCCCTCTCTTTTTCATCCTTGGGGTGAAAACAAACCTTGTCACCTGTCACGTTCCAGTGTAAAATGTGCTGCTCACAGGCAGAGAGCCTTGAACCAACCTAAGCCTCCCTGTGTTTTCAGAGTCGGAGCTGAGAGGTTACCCTACAGGGCAGTTTTGTATATTAAATGGAATCACTTACGTTTTCATTTAAGATTCCAATACTTTGTGCTTAAAAATTTGACCTGAACATAGTAGGGGGACTTGGTTAAAATAAATATATTTCTAGTTTATGGTATTAGTTATTACTGAAAAAGGTGGTTTTCTGCACATGTTGAGTTAGTGGTAAAATGCCCCCAGTGTGGAGATTAAGGCCTTTCTTTCTAAGATACATGCAGATGAATGGACTTGAAGGTTTGGCCAGCCTCTGAATTCCCCTTCCTTTCTGGTTTCCTCTATCACTGAATCAAAACCTTAATTTCATGATTTAGTTCTAAGAGATGGGCAAATTGAAAGTTTTAGAAATAAATGTTCTTTCTTTCTCACTCTCTTTGATACACAAGAACCTTACATTTTTTATTGAGCGGCTAGTCCCTCAATAAGACATCTAACAAGTTTAGCTATTCAGATCCAATGAAGCTTGCAAGAAAAATAAACCAGATTCAGTTATCTTAACTGTAGTGAAATTTGCCAAAACTGTTCCATATTAGTACTCAAATACCTCAGATTTTTAACTGGTTTTGTTTGTTTGTGTTTAAGTGATTTCCATCAGGAGAAGGAGCTCATGAGGAGGAATTAGAATTTGTATTGTGGGGGGACAAAGAGAGATAAACCAAAGAACTTACATACTTAGATGCATAGCCCAACATAGACCCCGACAATAGGGGGGTGAAGACCTGGGGGACAGGAGGGTTAGGGGCTAGGTGGAGAGAGGTAAAAGTGGGGTGGGGGAAATGGGAGACATCGATAATACTGTCAACAATAAAAAATATACATTTAAAAAAAATTGTATTGTTTATTTCAAAGAGGGCCCATTTGCAAGAGAGTGACAGTAAAATCTACTTTTTTTGTACCAAATTACGACTTTTACCAATTTCCTAAAATGACAACAAAATAATGACAGCAGTAAAACTAGTCACTCCAACTTGGTACATATTCTTTACAACATTTCTTTCATTTCCACTTCAAGTTACATATTTGGAAGCAATGTCATGTGAAAGAAAAATGGAAATTAAAGGGATGGTTAATTATACGTTTTTAAATACTTAGGACATTTATTTCAGTTTTTATTCTATTTTAATTTCTGGAGTCACAATGTTCATTTATCTTTTTCCAACATTTCATTGTGAACATTTTCAAAATATAGACAAGTTGGAAGATGTGTATCCATATACCCACTACCTAGATTCTACAATCAGCACTTATGAATATTTGTCCCATTATAGAGCAATTCATCCATCAATCCACTTTGTTTCTGGATGCCTTTCAACATAAGTTGCGGACAGTAGTAGACTTCCCTCCAAACACTTCAGCCTGCACACCATTTACTAGAGTGCAACTTTTGTTTGCCAATTCATTGGTTTTTGATATACTTTATTTTGGACCTAGACTTTGGGGCTCTCTACTGACATTATGCCTTTCACAGTCTTTCTTACTTCCGTTTGCTGCTGCTTCTCTTTCCCCAATTGTCCTCATCTCATTCTCTCTCTCTCTTTCTTTCTCTCTTATTCTTTGTTAATTCCAGTTCCATTTCTCTCCTTTAGAAACAGTATTTCTTGGGTCAAATGCTATAGGTCATTGCTAAAAACTGGCCTGGAAAAGACTACAAAGTTTACAGAGGAACTGAAAAGTCTAGTGCTAGTCAAAGTGAGGCATGTGCTTTGTAGAAACAGTCAAAGTGGGTCCTGACTCTTCTCGCCCAGAATGCAGGTGGCTTGCTTGGAAGGTAACCAGGCTTGCTTTCCTGGGCCTGTAAGATTTTGAAATTCAACTCTATGCTTGTGTTTAGTATTTGAATCCCCTAGCAATGTTTCATTGGCTTCTCTCATATGTTGCTGATGTGTGCCCGTCTGTGTGCGAGCGCATACATTCTGTGTTGTTTGTGTGTGCGTCTCCCCGTCACATTTGGGGCCCTTGTGACCTCCAATTCAACATGGGGTTTGTCACCAAGCCTCTTTAGACTGTCAGCTTTATTGGTGCCATTTTTTAAAGTTTGTTTTGTTCCCTATGCTAATAAAGCTTGTCTCTGCTTCAATCAAAGCATATTATCTCTCCCCCTTGTTCCCCCTGTAAGGCAGCAATCTGTTCTGTTTAAATGGCTCATCATCTTCCCTCTCCCCATCCCTGTTTCCCTAGATTTTCAAGATTGTTGACTGTTATGTAACAGATGGCCTGACAGACAGACCTCAACTCTTTGCAATGTTGGCCAGCTTGGCTCAGAAAAATCGCAGCACTGGAGTAAATTTTCCCAGGCATGAGACGCTCATGAATTTTAACTCCTCTGCAACAAAGGAATTTAAAGGGGGTAAGAGCCAATCTATCAGGAGCCCAGACAATGAAAAGATGTAGGTTGGCATTCTGCTGCAGAGGATCCCCTTCTCAGAGCCTGACTATTTAGACTAGATTAGGTCAGACTGGCTTCCATTCATCACTGCCCTGCCACAAGGAATCAAAACAATGAAGTGACTCAAAAACAGAAGCCAGTGGATTTGTGGCTTTTAATGACAAAATGTTTGTATTATTGTATAAGGATACTGTGGGGGAAGACACAGAGGGGCCATAAACAAGATCCCACCTGATCTTCCCTAAGGGCAACTCCATTGACAACTGGAAATGGACACCCCTTCTGCCTTGGATTCACTTGGGTCTCTGGTATTAGTATTTTAGCCACGTGAAGGTTGGGCTGAGCGCACAGGTTGCTCACTCTTTGGTGATTTCAGAATATGAAGACAGACATGCTGAGCGATGAGGTGAAGAAACGGAGTTGTTGTTATTCATCTCTCTCTTAACTTAGAGCATATGCTAAGTGAAATAAGCCTGCCAGAGAACGACAAGTATCACATGATCTTACTCGTATGTGGAATCTAATGAACAAAATAAACTGAGAACAAAATAGGTCCAGAGACATAGAAACATGGAACAGACTGAGGAATCTCAGAGGGAAGGGGGAGTAGGTGGGGGAGGGGGGGGAAAAACGAGTGAGCATATATGCATATATGCATAGCCCATGGACATAGACAATAGTGTGGGTGAAGGATGGGGGGGAGGTGGTCAATGGGTGGAAAATACTTTCAACTGTAATACTTTCAACAATAAAGATAATTTTTTAAAGTATAGAAATAGACAAAAAGGAAATTTATATTTTTATAGTCCCACCACTATAAAAATATTTTAGACATATACATATATGACTTCATTGTCTCTTTTAAAAAATGTAGACACTTATGAATAAAATTTCACAGATTTAGCACCCAAGCCCATCCAGTGTGGCCCAGCACCATTTCTGCGTCTCAAAATCAGACCATATTTACTTCTGAATTTTCTGTATGTCACCTTTTTTTTTCTTTCTCTCAAGAAAGACATACACAGCATTTTTTTCCACTAGACATCTTCATTTTGCTTTTGTTTTAGAGCTCAGCTATATGTTTATTAATGTTTTTAAATACTACCCTCTATCACTTATATGAGTAGAAGCAGAATGGGGTGAGTCTATGAGTGTTTAAGCCACCATCGGGAACATTCAGAACAAGGACTATAAAGTTACTTTTTAACCTGAAATAGTAAGTGGTGAGTTCAAAAGTTATATTAGCAATTAACTGAATAATAGTTTGATAATATGAAATAAATTTATGTGTTATCCACATGGCTGGAAAATAGTGCTGAATATCATCATTATCATCTGGTTAATAATATTCTTTATTGATGAAAAAACTGGGAGCCAGAGAAGTGAAATAAAGGGGAAATGATTAGGTCATAAAATGGATTAGAGGAAGAGCTTGGATTAGAGTCCTCCTTTCCACTTTGGTTCCTTGTTTGTGCTTTGAACTAAAGTATAACATTCAATTAAGTATCTAATGAGCGTTGGACCTTATGGGGAATACAAGGAAAGTACAAGGGCACTTTTCTTGTAGAACTGGAAATCTATCTCGGGAGACCAAATAAACTTACATGGCAGCATCCAAGAACAGCACAAATACATTGTGCTAAGTTGTATGATACTGATGGTAAGAGAAATAAGAATTCTATGAAGGTAGAAGATTAGGTCTGTAAAGGAGTTTAAATTTGAGCTGAATCTTGAAGGAAAGAATTGAAAAAAGTATGGCAGGGAATAGGTTGATGCAAAACAGAATCAAGGGGTCAGCAAAGCCAAAGTAGAGAGTTACTTGGCTCATCAGGGTCAGAGGAAGGAGACAGTCTGATTGGCTCAGAGGTGACCCATGGTATCAGTCAAAAATGAAATAAGCTGATAGGGAGAATGATGACCTAGGTTTTCTCAGGAAATGTAGGAAATTTTATTTCCCAACTTATTTTCTTCTGGAGCATATGTAGTTTTCTGGGAAGTGTTTTGAGTGAGCATCTCAGAAAAGGATTTTTTCCAATATCATTCACCCCATTTTGGCTTACATTTTGGAAGAGCAGGACAAGAAACAGATATGCCTAATTCGTATTTAGCACCTTTTTGATAGATGTTTTAAAGTATGACTTTCTGCCTTAGCCAGTTTGGTTCAGTGGATAGAGGGCCAACCTACAGACCAACGGGTCCCGGGTTCGACTCCTCTCCAGCCAAGGCCCTGGCCGGGCTGCGTGCAGGAGGCAACCAATCGATGTGTTTCTCTCACATTGATGTTTCTCTCCGTCTTTCCCTCTCTTTTCCACTCTCCCTAAAAATCAATGGAAAATTATCCTTGAGTGGGGATTAACAAAAAGTAAAAATAAAAAATAAAAAAGTGACTTTCTCAGCATGAAAACTCATCACCACCAACAATACACTCTTCCACCACCACAATCAATAACAATATCACCCACCAATGATGTCACCCAACAATATTACCCCACCCTAGAAATTCCCCACCCCTAACATCTCCACCACCACCATCAACATGCCCTATCAGAACCTCAACCATATGATTCAAATTCTCTGAGAAAAAAATCTTTAGAAGGAAGTCTTTCAGAATTGAGTTTCTTCTAGAGTTATACTGAGAAAAGATAAGAATGAACAGAAATAGTAGAGATAACTAAAATAATTTTGTAAATTCAAGGTATTATGGGGCTTTAAACCACAGGTGGTTTGATTAAAGCATCAAGAGGAAATCTGACAAGCTATGTCACGTGAAAGTAAATGAAAATGGATACTTCCCAGAATACGAGTTTTTGATTGGAACGTGGACTGGGGCTGAAAAAGCAAGTGCTTTCGAGGCAACTTTGATCAGAGAAATTTAGTAAATGTATAACTCTTAACAAGTTAAAAGCCAAGACTGATCATATTATGCATCAGATTTTGTATGTATTCCCAAAGAATTCAAAATCCTTTCTTTCTGTATTAATTTACAAGGACACCAAATAATTCACCAATGCCTCATAATTATTTCTATTCAGGAGAGTTTATTTTCATCTTATAATAGTAGGAATACTGTGACACAGGTTCCACTTTTATCAATTTTGTTGTGTTATGTGCTGCCACCATAACTCCTATTAGCATACTCACCAACATCTACATGGGTACCCATGTAGGCAGCTGTTCATATCAAGATGGTCAATACAAAAAGATTCTGACTTAACTTCAGAATCAACAAAGAACTGTCTATTCTTGGACAACAATGCTCTATCTAGAAAGGTGCACTGGCAAGGGTGTCTGAGGGCCAGACTCTTACTCTGGCTGTACCATTGACTAGTTGGTAGCAGTTGGAGAAAATGCAATGCACCACCCAGATTCCCCTCAGCTGCCAGGATCTCAGCAGCAGCAAAGAGCTGCCTGGCACAAGGTCACATGATCTTCCGGGGGCAGTTCACATCCAGTGACCCATCACTGTGAGGTAATTAGGCCCAGTCCCCTTAACCCTACTCAAGGACATTCTACTGCAGAGCCTTGGCCAAGGCTGCAGTTGAATCTGTACTGAGTTTGACTTCTGTGCCCATCCAACCCTACTTCTTTTCACTCCTTTCTTTGAGTGTTGAGCTGCAACCCAATCCCTAGGAAATGACCTGACCTAAGTTCTACTTCAGGGTCAGCTCCCTGGATGTACCAACCTGCAACAGTAACCCCAGTCTTCTTTCTCACCTAGTTTCCTCTTCCAACCCCTAGGAACATGAGATGGTTCAGTAAAATCTCTTTGAAAACCACAATGTAAATTTTGTTTTCCTTTTGTTAAAATGATGATTAAGAATAATCCCCCCAGTCCTAGCTGGTTTGGCTTATTGGATAAAGCATTGGCCTGCAGACTGAAGGGTCTGGGGTTTGATTCCAGTCAAGGGCACATGCCCCAATTTCAGGCTTGATTCTCAGTAGGGGGCATGCAGGAGGCAGCTGATCAATGATTCTCTCTCATCATTGATGTTTCTATCTCTCTCTCTCCCTCTCCTTTCTTCTCTGAAATCAATCAACATATATATATAAAATAATCCCCCCAATCCAGCCGCCTAGCATGGAATTTGGTAATACAGACTCAAACTTGTCTTAGAATCCCTGCTTCACCACCTATACCTGACCTTGGGAAAGTGACCTTACCACATTTCATCTCAGCTCTTCCATGTGTAAATTAAAGCCAATAATAATAATTAATGAACTGTTATGCTAATCAGATGAGACAATATTTAAAGGGCTGGGTACAGAGATTGACTTGGGGAAAGTGTAGCTACGTTGTCTGCATTTTGGGGAGAGATTTTGAAATGTTACATACTCACATGTTTCCGGGAATGAATAATACAAATCTCCATGGGATAGGCACTTTTCCTATAAGAAGGGCATAGGGAAAACATTAAGGATTATGACTAGCTAGCATCCTCAGTGTTGCCCTTAGAGTTTGCATGGACTCCAGAAATGAGAGGCAGGCAAGATAGAGATCCACACACTATATGGAAGACAGAGGCTAAGTCAAGCAGTAGTAGGTAGTAACAGATATCCCTAGGATATGGGCCAGAAAGGCATATGGACCAGGAAAAACTGAATAGGTACTCACCTTGTGCCAGAGGATGGGTTGCTGGATTAAAAGACAAAAATCATTCAGCATTCTAGAGTGTGGAGGATAAGGAGGATTGGCTGGAATGTCCTACAGTATTATTTGGGAAGGTATGAGTGGAGAAAAATATACCATAATACGAGGGAAAGGAGATCATTTTTTTAAAAAGGAAGGACACAAACTCTGAGTTTGTGAAAAAAACAAGATCACTTAGGATGAGTCTGATCTGTAGTAGATCCCAGAGAGATGTTTGGTTGATTGCTTTATTGATTGGGAAAAGTAGGGGCGGCACATGAAACAAACCAATGAAATATGTCCAAAACTACTGCATCCTATCTGCGTGGGCTTCTCCTCTCACCCTCCCCATCTTTCTTTCCACCTGACTCAGCTGGGTCATGGTCCAGGGTCAACGTCAACATCATCTGCTGCCACTCCCTTCCATGTAATGTAAGATACTGGAATCACGTGCAAGGTCTAAAAAAATCAATCACTGTTTTCTCCCTCTCTGTTCATGGTCTCTTTCCCTGTAGACCCAAGAAGTCTCCTGGGGCTTGCATCATAATTTTCTCTGTCCCCAGATTCCTACTGTCAAGTTCATGACTCTGCCATTGGTCTTTAAGTATAGGTTTGAAGAACATAGCATGTAGTCACTGTGCTTTTCAAGGATCATAGGCAGAGTGGTGGAGGCACATTGCTAAGAATACTGATGACTAGTGTGTGAGAAGACAACCTGACTTATCCTGCAGGTCAGTTTAGCAGGTGTTGCTCTTCTTTCCTTCACTGCTCCCTACACATCACACCACAGACTCTGCAGTAGGTCTGACCCTCTCAAGAGGAAGATGACATTTCTTCCTTCAAGGATGTGTGAAAGGCTATGCTACCCTCTAACAAGCTAGTAACTCATTTGTAGAAATAGTTTCAAGATATATTTTTAATTTTATAGTCTATGAGGTCCACTAACAACTAATCATCTGAAAAGACTCTATGGATAATAAGGATATTAATGATGATGACAATGATGATCACTCCATTTATTGAGCACCTACCACACATTGTGCCTTGTTCATAGCATTTTGCATAAACAGTCACACTTATACTTCACAACTATGCAAGATACCATTATTTACATGTTACTGAAAGCTTAATGTATTTGTTCAAGATGACATAATTAGTCTAGATTTGCAAAAAGTTTAGAATAGTGTTTGGCAATGGGAAGCATGGCATGTTTGCTAAATAAAAAATAAAATAAAAATAGTGAGTTGCAGGATCAAATTTTGAACCCACCTCTCTAACCCAAAAGTCAGTGCTCTTTCTATTACATCACATTCCTTCCCTATACTTGTTGTCCATTCTGTGGGCTGCTCTGTGTCAGATGCTGGGGCAAGGTGGACTCAGGCAAAGTATAAAGATTTGTAAGGTCAGCAGCCCTTCTGCTTTCCATGTACCAGGCACTTCACATGTCAGGCTCTGAGATAGACACCTCAGATAGAAACAGGATCCCTGTCCTCAAGTGGTTCATGGTTCCAGACATCAAAGAGTTTATAGTTTAGTTGGAGTATTGAGACAAATAGAAAACCATATGAGAATAAAACAAAATGGACTATAATTGTCTTAAATGATGTGATACCAACTAGAAGTATTATGGTAGTTCAGAGAAGAGAAAGGATTGTGAGGAATTAAAAGACAAGCAGAAAGTGATGCTTTAAAGGTGTTTCCTCCTTCTCAAAATCAGATATGATTTTATGTTTTTCCTGACTCTAAAACTGGTCTAACTTCATTGCCAAGAATATTCAAAACACAGAACATAAAGAAACAAAGAAAAATCAAGCAAAGAATATTACTGTAAGATATATATATATATATATATATATATATATATATATATATATATATAAAGCTTCCTTAACTTTGACACTATTGACATTCAACCCAGATAATTTTTTATTGAGAAAGGGCTGTCCTATGCATTTGAGGATATTTAGCAGCATTCCGGGTCCTACCCACTAGTATTTCTCCTCTGTCTAGTTGCAATAAACAAAAAATATCTTAAGACATTGTCAAATGTCCTCAGGTAAGTCAGTAAGACTGCCATTATATTTCTTTCTCTCTCACATGTACATATACACTTATATGTGTATATATATATATATATATGGGTGTACACACACACACACACTCTCTCTCTCTCTCTCTTACATTTCCATTCCAGGCATTGTTTATGCAAACGATATAGTTTCGTATATCAAAATTTAAATTATGCTACACACATTGTTTTATAAGCTATTTTTTCTTTAGGTAAGACTGTCTAAATAATATCCTAGACATTTTCCAATAATATTGCACTTTATGCCTAGTATTCAGAATACTGAATTTTATTCCTGTACCATATTTGCCAAACCATTACCCTATTTTTGCCCATTTAGGTTATTTCAAAATGTTTTCTCAGTATAAGAAACACTGCAATGAATATTCTTGTGCATAAATCTTAGTAAAGGAAGATTTCTTTCTGACAAACTTCTAGAAGTAAAGTTTATGGGCTGATGTCCTTTGTAGATTTTGCTAATTTTTCTCCAGAAAACAATCAAGTAATTCTCTCAGCTCTGTATGACAATCTTAACTTCTTACACCATCAACATTTGGTATTGGCAATGTTATTAATTGATTGATTGATTGATGAAAAGACATTTTATTATTATTTTCCTATATATCATGGTAGAGAATATACCTGATTGCATTTTCTCAAATGGCAAGTGAGACACAGGGTAACATTTCTCTTTGATTACTGAAAACCTCAATATCATGGGTCTTTTGTCCCCTCATACACCATTTCTCGCAGGATTCTGTCAATGTTTCTGGCATACTGATGAATTCTTCTTTAGGTTTTAGTAATGTTGCAAGTCTCCTCCATGTTTATTTCTATATTGTAGGTTGGTTATTAAGGAATTGGAAAAGGTGGAAGTGATCACTTGTCGACACATTATGTCCTGATCACTTTTCAGTTGCCCATTAATGGTAACTGACCTACCACTTCAGTACAAAAAACATAAATCTTGATGTACAAGAAAGAAACAAGAGAAAGAAGAATTCAGCTTTCTCTGTCATCTGTCAGCATTTTACGAAGTAATGGGTCCAGCTCTTCCTTTATTATCTTTAATGTATTATATAGTTTTATCTTTTAATCTGTGTAATTTTTATGGTTTCCTGGATGTTGAGTGTCTCTACACTTACAGAATGCAGATAAACAACATACCAGAATCTAAATAGACTTCTACAGAATTAAATTAGACCCTTTGGACTATTGTAACTTCTCTTCCATCCATGGGGATTATTCTTAAAATATTAAAATAGTCATTATCAACCACATATCTATAAACCTTTTTTAAAGACCAGATGACTCTTAGCTCAATATAAATGGTGAATTGCAGTATTAGCCAAAAATATCCATTTGTTGAAAGGAGAGAAATCATTGTGATTATAGAGGTGTGATTCATTGGTCTGATATTTGTGCACCCAACACAGCCACACAATGGTGTCACTCTTGGAGCAGTGCATCCACAGAATAAGTAATGAGTAACCTGTACATGGATGGCAGCTGTTGTTTAAAGCTTGAGACATAAAACAAAATTAAGTGCACAGAGTTATTCTGAATTTACAAATGCTCAATTAAAAGAGTTCTTAGAGTTTATGATTCTCATGACCCAAAGAGCTAAATGCTGAATGTACACAGTATGACATTGTGAAAATAAGATGAGGTTAAGAATTAGGCAGACCTGGATTAGAACAAGTCTCTTACATGCACTCCCAGTGTGATCTTAAACAAGTTACTCAAACTCTGAGCCTTCTTATTCTTATCTGTGAAATGGGAGTAAAAATGTCTTCCCTTTAGTGGAGACTATAATAAGTATATAAAGCACCTATCAGGGAACTCAGCAAGGTCAGGAACCAGTTTTGTCATATGTACTATTGATTATCAACATGTAGCCCAGGGTATCCACACAGCAGATGTTCACTAGTTGAATCAATGAGAGAAATTTGTCAACAAAGGGTGAATGCTCAATGTCATCACTATTTTCATTAATAGTTCTTGCTGATATTAGAGATTTTGGGCCAAGGAAGAGGAGGATGCATTGATGTCCCCAATGTAATGGAAAAACTGGGTTTGGGTCAAGAGTCACTATGATAAAGTGATCAAGGCAGGCACCTTATCACCCAAATTTTAATGTCATTGTGACCCATTAGGGCTCTGTTTGACTCTCCTTATCAGCAGGGGCAATGATATGTGAAACAATATTGATTCATTGTTTCACAAATGTCCTTTGATAGCCCAAACTCTAAGTCTAGAGCACCCCAGGATTGAAATCCTGTTCATCTTGCTACATAGGTGGAATACTATACCAAAAAGGCTATAATTTTGTAAAACCCATCACTGTATTTACCATTTTCACAAGTAAACCCAGTCATATTTACCAAGGAAATCCAAACGCTATGGGTATAATTGGAAGAAGTCCTGATATGTACACAAAAACAAGCCTACATCCTGGAACCGACTTTTGGAGGTAAATATATATGTTCTTAAATGAACACTTACTATATGCCAACCACTGCATTAAGTTCTATACTAAAGCATCTTACGATCTCATTAAATTATCCCAAAAACTCTGGAATGTGTAATATGATCTTACTTTTACAGATGGGTATCAAAACCAGAACCAGCTGTGAATAAATGACTAACTTCTCTACATAATTTAAATAAAAATAATATAAACCATGATTTTACTTTAGTGCCCACACAATTTTCTAAGATGGTCTTTTGACTGTATGAGATAAAGGAAATAAAATAGCTTAGAACTCTTAATTTCCAATAAATAGAGGCTTTGCTAAGCTGTACTTGGGTTGGGGGTGGGCAAATATTTTCATAATATCCCACTGGAACCCCAACTAGAACACTAAAGATCTTTGGATTCTTTTATAGTCATAATTAAAAAATCCA
This sequence comes from Corynorhinus townsendii, assembly GCA_026230045.1. Taxonomy (NCBI): domain Eukaryota; kingdom Metazoa; phylum Chordata; class Mammalia; order Chiroptera; family Vespertilionidae; genus Corynorhinus; species Corynorhinus townsendii. Next base: position 205,458,951 of record JAPDVU010000003.1, on the reverse strand, counting down.
TTACATATTTAGGGACCCAGCAGAGATATCACAATTTGTATTGTTCTGAGAGTATTTGCCTGTATGGCAGCTTAGCAATGGAGGAGGAAATGAGAGTATGAGAGATTAATTTAGAAATTATTAATATAGAGAACAATAACTTCATTCCTTCTTTGCAAGATGTTGGTTTCCAACCAAAACCCAATGCCATTTCCACAGTTTTTTTTTTCAGTTCTCAGATTTTATCGGTGAGATTGAAGTTCAGTGTACAATTTGTTATCAACAAAGACCAAGTACATTGGGATACAATTATGTCAGGATGCAAGCACCTGTTGAATGTTTTGGGGTATGTGTTTTGCATGGCTTGCAAGTTTTCTTGCTTACCCTGATAAACACTGAGTCATTTCCATGAACCTGCTAAATGATTGCTAAATGACCTGAGCCACTTGTCCCAGAGAGAACATCTTTGCTTTGAGGATAATGGGCAGAAGAAGTCAAGGACATGTTTTTTAGTGAGGTCCACGCCCTCCCTAACATTGAGCGTCATTCTGATTTGTCCAGGTTAATAATATTCCCATCATGCTTTTCAGCTTACAAGGCACCTTTATATCCAAGTCATGTTTTCATCTAGGGAGGCAAATACACAAAGGAACTGAAGGTCAGAGAAAGTAACAGACTTGCCCAAATGATATAAGTAGAAAGTAAGAGTTTAGATTTGTGGTTATCACACTTGAATGTGAGTCAGAGCTTGTTTGAGGGTGTGAGTCAGCAGATCTGGGTGGGGCCTAAGAACTTGAATTTCTCACAAATTCCCCAGTGATGCTGATGCTGCTACTGGCCTTCTGATTTCTCAGCCAGGTCTCTTCTCTCCAGGCCACACTTTCCATGGCACCAGCTCCAACCTGCTTTCATCTCCATTTTAAAGTTATCTTTCTCAACATCACCCAACAAATAAATGTAAGAGCCAAGGTTCAAACCTGGTTTTCCAACTCAAAGTCTGTCACACTTCTAACTCTAAGACCACATCCCAGAGAAGTTTGCACATATATAATTGAATTCCGTTCTCATCACTGTTTTTAAGGTATTACTAATCATTTTTTTAAAACCCTGTGTTTTATAAAGCTTTCTTTTTATCCTCCCAACACACTTTTATACAGATTATTTATCCTGTCTAGAATCCCATGGATGCCACTCCACATGGCCCAAGAAATAGGGCAGGACCAGACTGGGTTGTGCTCCTGAGTGAGGCACACTAACCTATCTTGTAGTTAGAAATGGCTCTGAGTCTTTATCTGTCCATAAACTCTAATTAATGATCATTTAACTGTACTGTCAACTCTGTTTAAATTTGAGTGATACCAGTTGTTTCTTCCTTGGGCCAACCAATAGTAACAGGAGAAGCCATTCATGCATGCCTTCGTCCCGGTGGCTCTGGGCCTATAGCAGCCCAGTTTAATGGGCATTCAGAGCTCATTAGTGAGGAAACACATCAGGAGTGACCGCTCTGGTGCCACACGTTGCAACTAATAGCCCTGCCGAACAGAATCGTTTCTGTTTCTGCTCACTTGTTGTGAAATCCTTTCAATGTCAACAAGTGGTCATGTCGGCAGGAGCCCGCCATCCTGCCCAGCAGTTTTATCCGTTGCTCCCCTGAGCCACACTTGTGTCCTCCTCCATTGTCCGGTCCCACAAAGGAGCCTGAGCAATCACAAAGCCTTCACAGCCATTCATCATCAGCTCACCGATTGTGCAGGCAAGATTGCCCGCCAAAGTTTGGGCCAGTCCTGTGGGCATGGAATATGTGGAACCAGAGTCAGGACACCAGACCCGTGCCCCTGTATTGGGGATCCGAACAGCACAGACATACAAGGTTCGATTTCCTTATCCAAGAGGACACCAAAATTTCATGTGGTGTACAAAACTAGGCTGAGATGTTCTACCAGAATAGCAGAAAAATTGCAGGTGTGGAAAGCTTGGGTAGATTATTTTATCAGACAATATTATTCTGTAGTTTGGGAAAGAGGGGATTCTTTGATCAAAAGAGAGGTTGCATTGCCCTAACAGGTTTGGCTCAGTGGATAGAGCACCAGCCTGTGGACTGAAAGGTCCCAGGTTTGATTCCGGTCAAGGGCATGCACCTTGGTTGCGGACACACCCCCTGTGGGAGGTATGCAGGAGGCAGCTGATCGATGTTTCTGGCTCTCTATCCCTCTCCCTTCCTCTCTGTAAAAAAATCAATAAAAAATATTTTTAAAAAAGGATATTGCATGCATTCAATAGATTTCTCTACTCAAAAGATGTATATTCTTTTATTCCTTAATGAGTTGGTGCATTTGCCCAGTACTTAGAAATTAAAGTTGTCTATAAAATGTCATGCAGACTATCTAAGCTATATTAGGTATTTAGAAAGAATGGTGATATTTCTATGTGTGCAATGTTTCCATAACCAGGTGGTTGAAAATTGATCATATTTGCTAGAAATACAGAAGCAGTAAAAATAGAGCATGTATCTCCAAATAGAACATCTCATACCACAGGAAAAATGCATTAGAGTTTAACTAAAAGAATAAAATATCCTCTCCTTGGAGATAATAGTTTCTTATTCTTTCAGACCTCTCCCCAAAAGTGTTAGTTATCATTTGTTTTGTATTTGACAAAGTAAGCAATGGTCAAAATGATAAAAATTCTGAACCCCTCAGCTCACCCTCCAAGCCCTTTGCTTGGCCCATGAGCATCTTCTATGCCCAGCTTCTGTCTGCTCTTGTATATAATTCTTTCCTAGTCCAGACCCGACTAGATTTTTAAACTATTGGTTTGTGTATCTGTATCCTCTGCTAGACTGAAGCAGCTAGAAAGCTATTTCTTCTTCTTGCTCATTTGGGTTGAGTCAGCACACATAAATGAGGAAATGAGCAATAATTATCTGTTGAATTAAGTAATCAATGTCACAAGTTGTCAACAAGTGAGATTGTGCCTTTGCATTTTTCTGGTGATACCACAAAAAGTGATCAGCCTGTTAAACATTTTGGAGCATTACATCCAGTCCACATTCTTTGCTAATTTGGGGTTTTAGGATATAATATATAAAGATTATATCCTGATCAAAATATTTGCTGTAGGATGAGCAAAATTTTAAATATCCATGTTCTAAATGACAAACAATATGTTATAGAATTCTTTTTGCTTTCTCCTTAAGATGTGGTTTCTCTTCTGACATTTCTCTTATCATTGTTATCACCCCATAGCTTCCAATAATCGAGCACCTACTATGTGACAGACATAAACTAATGACTACAATCTTGGCATGTTTAAATCTCCCAAGCTCCTTTTACTAATTCCATGAATATGCAGGGTGGCATGATGGTTGTACAATTCTTCTATGAATTATTATAGCTGCAGCCCTGTGCAAAGGTTGAGTGTTTATAAAATATTCTGAAATACCTCTGTGGTTATTGTATTTCTGATCCTGAAGAGATCCTAAAATGGAAGGGAATTCTGTTTCCTAATGGCTGCTCTGGCTTTTCTTTATGCTGTTTCTCCTACACAGCATTGTCTCACACGTGGGTTTTGCTTCTGTGGCTGTAGATGCACAATGACAAGGTTGAACACATGGCCCTTGCTTGTTTTTCAGGCTGAGAGATGACATGCATTAATTTTCAAAGGAAGTGCTCAGATGATGGTTAAAATCACACTCTTTGAAGTGTTTTCACCATTATTAAAATACAAAAAAAACAAAAAAAATGAATTCCTTGTAGTTTGCTTTTGTAAAATATTTCTTTGGTATCCAACATAAGTTACTTCTGACATTCACAAGTGCTTTATATGAATTACCTTATTTAATCCTTCTAAGCATCCTAGGAGATTAGTCTTACTATTATCTCCATGTTACACCTGAAAAAACTGAGGCATAGAGGAGCTAACCAATCTGCTTATGGGACTAGCAAGCCATGGAACCAGGGTTGATCTTCTTTCTATGGCCTGTATCCTTGATAAGACTATATACCTCCTTTGGTTCCCAGTATGAGGCCGTGGTAGCTGAATTTTAAATTTACTTTGCTTTTTTTTGGCTCTTGCAGATGAAATTTCCTTAAATAATTCTCTTTTGATGCTGGAGTTACTCTGATAATGATGGCCCAGTATTCCTAACAGGATGTCACTAAGAAAGCTGTTCTACACTCAACTTGCTACCTCCCATTCTTCATGCTGTGCAAGAACAGCTCTTGATGTCTAGCAAATTACAGTATGGCACATTGGTGTGTGTTTTCTTGCAGTCCTCACAGCCTGCCACAGGAAGTGATATAAAACTATTAGTAAGAGCAGTTTCCGTGTCCCATGTGCATGGGTGGGGAATGGAGGGCTTTGCAGTGCATTTCTTTGGGGGACTTTGAAAAGGATAATTTAATTGTTTAAATCAAATTTGGGGGCCCCTGTCACAAATCATTACCTTGTCTTTCCTCTATCTATCTCCTTGTTCTTCAAATTAATGGCGCGTACCATATACTGACCTCCATTAGCTTAATTTGGTTGAGACATTTTCCAGCCTGTATCTTCAAAACAAGAGAGAAAATTATGTTGGCCAGGGGACCATCTGTGGAGTGCAAAATGTTAAAGAAGCGGGTATTTTCTCATTTTTCATTTCTGAAACTACTCTATGTACAATTCTGGATATTTATATTTACATATCAAAACATTTCTCAGCTTACTGACTCAGGTTTGGTAAACGAGACTGTATTTATATTATCTAGGAAGAAATTTAAAATATTATTTCCCTCAAATCCTAATACATGAGCGACAGATTGACTTCTTAATCATACATTTCTCATAACTGAGCATACTGGTACTATATATAGCCCTTGAGTGCTATATTCTCTGTAGCATTTCACGAGAAGTGCTGTGAAATACAGTCATCTCCAAGCACACCTGCTCAACATACTCCATTTTTATGCCTTGATAATTAGCCAGCACTGATTCCTTCCTTCTGTAAACTAAGTTTTTCTAACTTAGTTTCTCTTAGCTGGGTTTTTAATCCAGGTTGTTAAACTTAACTATGTTTTTCTAACTTTGCTGTTGGGTTAATTATCATCTATATATCTGAGATTAAGAAATATGACCTACAGATTTAATGGTCACTGTGTAATTTCCTTAAGCATGCATTTTAAAAATATGTTTCAGGAATTATGCCAGGTTTGAAGAACATGGCCTGGAGCAGAAAGTACACTGGAGTGCAGATAGAGTGATCACTTACCTACCAAAATCTCAGTGAATTTAAAATCCCTCCATAAACTGCATATACACATAGGAGGAAGTCTACTGTAAAAGGGACAAAAGACTGAGTAATGACCCTGGTTCTTTTTTAACCAGCTGTGTGAATGGTCATGTCACTCAATCTTGCCAGGTCTTAGCTTCCTAGTCCATTAAATCAGGGTCTTGGACAAGATCTAGGTTCTCTATCCACACTCCACCAAGGACCCTTTACATATCTTTTCTCCAGTTTCTTACATTGTGAAAGACTTAGATGGGAGAATGCTACAGAAATGGGAGCAGGCTTAACAACAAACTCAGATTTGGTCAAGCTGAGTTGGAGACTCGTGAGACATCCTAAGGGAAATAAGAAACCAAATGTTGGGAATGAATGACTGTAGAAGTCTCTGCTTAAGATTGAGATTGAGGTTGTTTTTATAGAAGAAACAACTATGAATCATAGAAGATAAGTTGCTAAGAAGAAATGTATAGAAAGAAGAGAGAAGGGATGCAAAAAAAACAGGACCTTAAGTAAGGTCTCTAATTTCCACACAAGTAAAGTGATGCTCAAGGTGATGGAACAAAGACTTCTACCTTATATGGAGCAAAAATGCCAGATGGTCAGGCTGGATTCAGAAAAAGAAGAGGCGCTCAAGATCTAATTATGAACATTCTTTGAATACTGGAGTACTCCAAAGAATTTCAGAAGAAGGTTAGTCTATGTTTATAGACTACATAAAGTCTTTGACTGCATGAATTTTAAAAAGCTGTGGGCTGCTCTGAAAGAAATGGGCATGCCTCACCTCTTGGTTGTCCTGATGGGTACCCTATATTATGGCCAGGAAGCCACTGTCAGACAGAATATGGAGAGACTGAATGGTTTCCTATAGGCAAAGGTGTCAGACAAGGGTGCATTGTATCTCCCTATTTGTTTACTTTGTACAGAACATATCATGTGAAAAACAGAAAGGAAGGAAAATTGGTGGAAGAAATATCAATAATTTAAGATATACCAATGACACCATCTTGCTGGCAGAAAGTAGCAATGATTTGAAGTGACTTCTGATGAAAACGAAAGAAGAACATGCCAAAGCAGGACTTCATTTGAACATTAAGAGGACAAAAATCATGACTACAGAAGAAATACAGTTTTAACATAGACAATGAAGACATTAACATTATTAAAGATTTTGTTTACCTTGCTTCAGTTGTCAATTCAAATGGAGACTGCAGCCAAGAAATGAAGAGAAGGCTGAGTCTCAGAGGGCAGCAAAAGAAGAATTAGGAAAGATTCCCAAAAGCAAAGAAGTGTCTCAGAGACCAAGGTTAAGATAATTCACACCCTTGTATTCCCAGTTCCTACAAACAAAGTGTGAAAGCTGACAGTGAAAAAGGCGGATAGGAAAAAAAAATTATATTCACTTGAAATATGGTGTTGGAGGAAAGCTCTGTGGATACCCTTGACCCCCAGAAAGACAAATGAGTGGGTTTTAGAGCAAATTAAGCTTGAAACATTTGACAAAAATGACAAAACTGAAGTTGTTCCTCTTCGAGCCCATCATGAGAAGGCAGGGTTTTTCTGGAAAATACAATAATCCTGGGGAAATTGAAGGCAGCAGGAAAAAGGAAGACCCAAAATTAGATGGATCAACTCTGTAGCAGAAGCTATAGATATGAGTCTACAGGAGCAGAGTGGGGCTGTTGAGGACAGGACATTGTGGACATCGCTCATTCATAGGGTGGCCAGGAATTGGAGCGAGTCACATACAGGGAAGCTTTGAAAGGGAACAGAGGCCAAAGACATAACCCCAAGAAGGGTCCACATGTAGGGACAGGAAGTAGTGAGAGGAGCCAGAGAAGAAATGGACAGAAAAGTTGGAAGGGACCAAGAATGGTGACACATCACAAAGGTGTCAGGTTGAGTGTTCATACTATAGTAAGGTCAAGGGGCTTGAGGACTATAAAAAGATTCGGCCCCTCAGCCACCCTGGTAATAGTCTTGGCAGCATATCATACACTGGTGACCCGGTGCACGAAATTCATGCGCATTAAAAGGGAATTAATTAGAGGAAATATTTTAATATTGCTATTTGCCCTTTCTCTATAATAGAAATGTCAGAGATGAAAGAAAATTAGTAAAATGTATATGAAAATCTTCCTCCTGTCAGAGTCTGGGGCATGCCAATGGGAACCAGAGTCAAGTCCTCACCCACCCACGTGTGCCTTGAAATCATGCGAGACCCAGACCCAGCCAGCCCCACCCCCATTGGGCTAGATCCAGACCCAGCTGGCCCCACACCCGTCAAGCCCAGCTGTGTGGGAGGCACGCCCTGAGGTCCCCTGCTCAAGCCAGAGGGCATGGCCTGAGGTCCCATGTCAAGCCCAGCCAGGCAGGGGTCGCAGCCTCAGGTCCCCTGCCCCAGCCCAGCGCCACAGAGCCTCAGGTCCCTGCTGATTGCTCGTTTATGCTCATTACAGGAACTTGGCCTCTGCTGTGGGCACAGCCATCTTGTGTTACAGAATCCCTGCCTCAGCTGTGAGCGTAGCCATTTTTGTTATTGTGTGATGGTCAATTTGCATATTCCCTCTTTATTAGATAGGGTAATTATCCCATAACATAATGTTTAAAAAAAAATTGCGGCACCCTGGCCAGTGTTGCTCAGTTGGTTGGGCATTGTCCTGTGCACCATGAGGTTGCTGGCTCGATTCCTGGTCAAAGGCACATACCCATGTTTCAGATTCAATCTCCAGTAGAGGGCATGCAAGAGGCAGCTGATTGATATTGCGCTCTCACATTGATGTTTCTATCTCTATCTCTGTCTCTATCACTATCTCTATCTCTAACTCCATCTCTATCTCTCTTCCTCTAAAAATCAATAAATTATTTTTTTAAAGTAATTGTGGCAAAGAAGGCTTAAGAATTTAGTTGATACTTCATGATATTCTATCAATACTGGCTAGATGGGGATGGGGTAGATTGGGTCATGGAGCTGGGGAGGCAAGAAAATACATTTTTGCACTGAAGTCATTCGATAAATAAGTAGCATTCTGAGAATGTCCCAGATGAGCTGTGAACCACTGTAAAACATGTATGCTTTTGTCATTCAGGTAATAGAAGCATCAGCTCAGTATCGTTAAGACACCTAGTTATGAATGTTTTCATATTTTAATATCAAAGAGACTGGAAATCCAAGATACTTTCAGCTAGGACCGTGTCACAAAATCCCAAATGCGAATCCTGTTTTTCTTCCTGCAAATGAGCCAAAGGGTCCAAGTAAGGGAGTTGAGGTTGTTTCCTGACTATCGTTAGGTTCCTGCACTTTCAGAGCACATCATGGGGACTTTCTAGCAAAAAACTGCTGAGAGTAGCAATGTGCTTGCTTCCTGCTCTGTTTGCTGGTGACTGAGACTTGTGGCTGACAGGTAAGAGAAATCTCTTGAGTCCAGCAGCTATTGTAGGAAACTTCCATCCTCTGTGGTGCCCAGCAAGAAATGCTAGGACTCAGAGAAAGCTATTCTCTAATAAACAAAAACAAATACAAAGTCTGCTTTTCTTTGTACACTGACTCTTCTCTCCAAGTACCCTGATCAGGTACCACCATAGTGTCTGTCACCAACACTACTGATAACACATAACCTCCCAGTGCCCTTTCCCACCAAGGTTCTGCTATATTGTGGATTTTGACAAACCGCTAGATAAGATACTTTAAAAGATACGTATACTCACAGTGAGGGAAGGATTTAGTGTTGCAGAGAAAACAATACTGTGCACTCACCTAAGGGAAAAAGGTGGTATCAATTGAGACATATTATTATGTTTTTAAGAGCAAAAAGTAGATGAAAACCCAAAACGTCTTTTAAATAAAGGACAGCAGATCTCCAGGCGCAGCAAAGGATGCATGATAACAAGCATCTACTAGTATGTCTTGGTCAGAGTATTTATAACCAACAATTGAATAATCCCAGTCTCCAGATTAATTATAGATTTGCATTATCTTTTACTAACATTAGAATTTTTATTTGGATGAGCCTTTACATTTCTTCTGTTTCTTTCTCTCATTTCTACTTGCAACCAAAGAGAGGGCAGCTTCCATATCACATTACCATACTAGATACAAAAACAGAAAATGAGGGGGAGACATAATGAGCTACAAGAGTGTTCTGTGACCCCAGGGAAATGTTTGTATCTTGTATCTTTTTTTTTTTTTAATTTAAGACACGAGGGGGGGGAAAAACTTTACAGAGAAGTAAACCTGAGACATTGATTCAAGAGCCAGACAGTTCAATGAACAGGATAATCGGGGTAGTTTTTGACAGGTGCGGCTGCCTGCCTATAGCTGGCATATAATCATTACCATTTTAATAAGGCTCTAATAGGGGGGCTGATCATTCAATGGGGTGTGAGGATCCTAATTCAGCTCCCAATCCCACATGAATGTGCTAGAATTTGCAAGCTTTGTTTTCCTCTTTTGTACCTCTGAATGCCAATAATTACTGGCTATAGATTCAAAAATTCTTAGAACTGGAAGCTAAATTAGCTCTCCTAATACTGCACAGAAATGTCAATACTCATAAAGAAGGAAGCAAGTGGTTTTTTTGTATTCTTTTTTATTATTATTATTACACTTGTAAGCATTGTGAAGACCAGCAGTTGAAGTGGGCTGGTTTACAGCATATTAATGACATTACTGTCCCCGGCTGAAGAGCCCTCCCCCTTTCAGGAACAAAAAGTTATCTAGTGGTCCGCATGAAATGTCTTCTAAGGGTCATACATTGCTCTGAGCTTTCTGCTTTCCTTGTTGTGAAAGAAATCTCTCTCGTCTGGTTTAGAGATAATATTTGTAAATATTCTAGAACAATGTAGATATCTCATTGGAGAGGGGAAAAAAAGCTTAGAACATAGGAGGAATGTAATAATAATAATTATGATATTGGTTATTATTATTTAGGTAGCACAGTGTTCTAAACACTATGCTTGATGCTTGATGTGGATTATTATTATATTTAATCCTTCAACACCTCTATAAAGTAGTTTTTTTTCCTTAGGCCCATTTACAAAAAAGATGACACTGAGAATGATTCAATAATTTACTCAAAATCATACATAAGTTACTGGTGGAGAAAGGAATCACACTGCCTATATAACACAATTTCAGTGTGTGTTTCTTACAGGTGGCACTTGTCTGAAGTTCCTCAAGGCTTATGCATTTAATTTAGTGGGGGCTGTGCTTCACCCCACGTCCTGCCCAATATCATAAGGAGCCACAGCCATTCACTGCCCTATTGCTGCAGAAATGTTCTTCTGTGGATCTAAGAAACCTGGCTGAGGTCATACTCCGGCTGATGCCAGGAACTAATTTTCAGGAACACTCGAACTCACCCTCCTTCACAGATCTGACCACAGTCTCTCCAAACAAGCTGTGGGAAATGAAATCTTCAGTTTTTGGCAGGTAACCTACAAAAAGGAGTTTGTCTACACTGGCAACTTGCTTCATTGCTGCTCTTTGGGAGTCAGGCCAGACACTCTGCTAGCTTCTAACACAGTGTGTATGGGAAGTTCTGTACCAAAATCTTCCTGGACTGCACATTTGCTAACTGTGAAACAAAATCTCTCCCGTGTCCATCAATGATGTACCGAAGTTCCACGTGCTTGTCTTTAAAGTCAACTACCAATGGTCGGGTCTTATTTTGTTTGGCTGACCTGCTTTATTCATAAAAATTTTAGCTAACATTTGACAATGGATAGAGCAAATGTGTCCTGATGGTGGCCACATTGTAGACCTGACACCAGAATCCAATTTTCATGATGCTTCAAAATTATTTTCACTATGAATCATGATCTCTGGGGAACCTCTAAAACATACACACACACACACACACACACATCTACACAAATTGTATCCCAGCCCATATGAAACATCACTAGGAAAATACACTGAATGGCCAGATTACTATGATCTCTGAACGCATAATAATCTGGCCACTCAGTGTGTGTGTGTTTGTGTGTGTATGTGTGTGTGTGTGTGTGTATTTATATTAGGGGCCCAGTGCATGAATTCGTGCATGGATGGGGTCCGGCCAGCCTAGCCAGGGGGAGGGGACATGGGTGGTTGGCTAGCCTGCCTGCTGGTTGAACTCCTGGTTGAGGGGACAATTTGCATATTAGCCTTTTATTATATAGGATATACACTGAGTGGCCAGATTATTATGCGTTCAGAGATCATAATAATCTGGTCACTCAGTGTAGATCATTAGGCCTAGTTCTTATATGAAAGATTGAAATCTCATTAACAGCTTTCTGATGGACCAATATGAATAGGCAGAAGATAAATATTGGAAAGAGGTGCCAACAGCTATTTTATATTTCTTTTCTTAAGTATCTGAGTCTAATTCTGTATCACTCAGTATAACTCTGTACTAGAAATTCACTGCAAAAGAAATTCCCTCAAAATTAAGCAGCTGAAGGCAACAGCAAACATTTTTTATATCACTGTTTTGTAGGCCAGGAGCCCAGGAGCCCAGGAGCTGCTGTGGTAAGTGGTTCAGGTGTAGTGTAAAAGTTGTTGTTAGGGTGTCAGCCAAGTTGTAGTCATCTGAAGGCCTGCCTGGGGCTGGAAGTCATCTGAAGATTGCTCACTCACCTGGCTGTCCAGCGGTCCTTCAGTGTCTCACCCAATGGATCTCTCCATGGGGCTGCTGAGTGTCTTCCCATGGTGACTGCTGGCCATGGAATAAGTGACCTAAGAGAGAACAAGGTGGAAGCCATATGTCTTTTCTGACCGAGTCTCAGAAACTACATTCCATCATTTCTTTGATGTATTATTGGTCACATAGATCAGTCCTATTCAGTGAGGGAGGGGGTTACACAGGGACAAGAATATCAGGGGAGAGAACCACCACAGCCATCTGGGAGCTGGTTACTACTACCTCCTTGCAGAACTCTTGACTCTAGCAGTGTTTTGTGTGGGAAAAGGCAAGAGGTCATTCCCACTTAGCTAAAGGTCATTCCCACTTAGCTAAAGGCCATTCCCACTTAACTAAAGGCCATTCCCACTTAGCTAAAGGCCATTCCCACTTAACTAAAGGCCATTCCAACTTAGCTAAAAGAGTAAAGCCATCTAGTTAATTCTTTATATATAAGCCTACGCATAAGCAGAGACCTCAGGGACTAAAATCACAAGCTATCTCATTGGTGTTTTCTATTAATATAAAGACTTCAATTTCTTATTTAGTCATTTACTCATCTTTTCATTCAATAGAAACTTACAAAGAACCTCCTACCCACCAGGCACTGTTCTAGTGTGGGGTAACTAGAGCCCAATCGGTGTGGCTCAGTGGTTGAGCGTTGACCTAGGAACCAGGAGGTCATGGTTCAATTCCCTGTCAGGGCACATGCCCAGGTTGTGGGATTGGTCCCTTGTAGGGGGCATGCAGGAGGTAGCCAATCAGTGATTCTCTCTCATCACTGATGTTTCTATCTCTCTCTCCCTCTCCCTTCCTCTCTCTGAAACCAACAAAAATATATTTAAAATATATATCTAGAATATCCATGCTAAAATTGAACTGCCACCTTCACAGAGGTGAGTTCCTGAAGAACTATTTCTTCATGGAAAATTTTCCACATTCTAGGTTTAAGGTTTCTTATTTGATCATTAGGTGAAATCTGACTTGTTTATGATGACATCCCAAATGCCATATTCTCTAAGGATCAGAGAATTGCCGGACCCAAGAAAATATTAGCCAAAAAGATATGCTTCCCAAACAGTGCAGGGAAGGAAGGACATTTTGGCAGAGGTTAACTGCATGAAGGTGGCATATGGTATTTAATACTGTAATAATAGAGCTAATACGTGGTCCTTGGCATAATATCCAACTCATAATATTAGTTAGAACCTTTATGTGCAAATTTTATAATATTCATAAAATTGAACATCTTAGTCATATAGTATTGGATGGAAATGTTGCACTAATATAAAAAACAACTAAAATAGCCATAACTTTCCTGATAAATAATCTTTCTTCCTTTAAACTGGTAAACCTCATTTTACTAATTAGGAAAAAATTGGGCACAAATTAATAGTACCTACATCATAGGATTATGTGAGAATTGAATGAAATAATTTACATGTAGCTCTTTAACACAGTTGCCTGAACTGTGGTAAGTGCCCAGTAAATGTTATTATTATACAGCAATATTTTATTACAAACCACTCATAGATAACTGGCTTTACTTTGATGTTGGTCATTTATTAACACTGTTTCAGAGAATTTCAGTAATTGATCAAGAATTCAAATTTTAAACTTGGAACTTTTCCTCCAAAGCATACCCCTCCATGGTTAGTGGGCTATGATCTAAAGTAGATGTCTCTTCTACATATTTTTTTCACTGATGTTATATGACTCAGGAACTAGTTATACGACTTAATGTGGTTTCTGTTTTTAACAAATTGTAATGTCATTTTGAACTAAAACAAGCATCACTCTAGTTTATGACATGTTTTTCCATCTGTAAAATGGGATGAAGGTCTTTATGAGTCTTTTGGCATTTAATATGTAACAATTAATATTTGAGAAAGCAGAAATGTATTCTGATGAAATTGCTAAATGGACTAGTCAGTGACATTAACCTATCGCGTCCTACATTTGATACTATTTTTGAGTTTTTCACTTGGATTCTTCACTTGTCTGGTGCTGTTGCCAATGTCCAAACTCAAGCTGATTTGGTGAATATGACCTTTAGAACCAAATTTAGGTCTTTCCTGCTTCTAAGTCTGCTGAACAGAAAACGTGATTTCCTGAAGCAAAATAAAAGGGCTTAGAATAAAGACTAAGAAGGCTTCTTACTAGTAGGTATCAAATAGCTCTTACAAAACATTGTTTTGATGAAGCAGTTTAAGCAAATCAGAAACATATGTATTAGATTTCTCATGAGTTATTTGGGGTTTCAAAATCAAGGGATTGAGAGAGTAGCAGGGGCTGCCCTTCAGTTGCACAGTGCTCTCTGAAACCCCAAAAATGTGTCTTGGGGAGGAAGATTTAGTCAATCCCTGAAAAATTCAGGATAGTCTCCACCCGACCAGGAAGTACCCAGAATTCATGAGCTTGTCTCTTATTGCCAGGTCCCAGTCCCATTTCTAGATCAAAGAAGTAGAATTAAGTACCCAGATGCTGGGCGGCTTATTTGTACTGAAGTGATGATCCTCCCCTTAGGTTTACCACGAATTAGAAATAAGCCTCTCCTATTTTTCATCTTAAATCAGAAAAGAAATATTAGACACATTTTTCTTTGCTGAACTCCCATTCTGAAGATAATACCCTCAGAAAAAAATGTGTTAAATTAAGAAGTGTGACCAGCTCACCTTTCATTTAACTTAATTGAGTAAAGTAACTCTTTAGTGCTGAAAGCCCCAATTCTCTGATTGTTTTGTTAGATGGGTGTCAACAGTTGTCTCCAAAGGCTGTTAGGGAATGCTTAAAAAATGCTCCAGTTATATTAGTAAATTATATTTTTAAAAAACAAACCGATTTCTAACACCACTATTTTTTAAGTAAGGATGGGAGAAGGCATGAGGTGCCTTCTAAAAAAATCTGACAACAAAAGGTAAGCTCTGAGGTAGTGGAGTTCCATGTGTTGAACAAATTCATATTAAATTTAAATCCAGCGAGGTTTGGAGGCCATTTTCTTTGGAGCTTGGCAAAATTGGCAAATCAGCTATTAAAAAATAGGACTGAAGTGTTTTATCTGTGTTGTCCTTTGTAATTAGGCTGCTGAATAACAGAAGTATTATCACACCAGGGTTAGTGCCAGAGGATTATCCAAAGTTTTACAAATGGGATGCTAAAGTGGCCTGAACAGGTGCACACACAAAGACTAAGGGAGGGGAAAAGTAAGAGAATGAAAGCTGAGGCCTACTACTTTCAGCCACATAGTAAAATTAATGGTTTCTGTAAATGAATGGCACAGTTAGATTACCATTGAACTTGTAAAATTAGAGGAAGGAGTCAGATTCTTCATTACACTCCTTTTTCTCTCTCTTTTTTTAATTTGAATGGAGGAGGTCGACCTTAATTGTCGTTTTACCTAAAAAAAAATTCTTTTCATTCAAATAATTTTGCAGCAGGCACAGTGACTCCTCAAAAGAATTGTGCTTTCTGAAATCTTTTCCTTTTTTTCATGGTCTACTCATTTGACCTGTGTGCTAGAGAAAAAGTGTGTTGGATTGGAATGAGTTCATATTTGAGACACTGATGAATTTGAATTTACAAAGAAGAAAAACAACTACTACCTTAAAAAGAACAGTTGAAAATTGAAAGTCAATTGGACTTTATGTTGGCAAATTAAGAATATATATATATATTACTACTAGTATATATATATATATTACTACTATATAATACATATAGTAGTATACTATATATAGAAATATATATAGTAATATACTATATAATAATATATATATATATATATATTACTACTAGTCTTGCTTAGAATTAGAAGCAAATGTATAGGAACTAATGGATTCTAAACATCCTCAGTTGGACTTTATATTAATATCCTAAAACTATCCATTTTCCATTTCTATAATTGAGGAGCCTGGAGGTTAGAAATGTTAATGATTTTACCAAAAGACACCGCAAGTGGCAAAACCCTGATACTTCGTTTCCCCAAACCCTAAGTTCTTTCAGGGGTAGAACAGTGAGCAAAATAGACCAAGATTCTAGGCCTTGGGAGCTGACATCCTACTGGAAAGACAATGGTAGAGGAACATATGGTAAAAAGTAGTATAGAAATAAAGTAAGCAAGTTAAGGACAATAGGGAATTGTATGGGTAAGTGGGAAAGGGACGTTTCAGTTTTAAACAGCACTGACCAGGGTAGGCCTCATTGAGAAGGTGACATTTGAGTGCAAACTGGAAGGATTAAGGAAGTGAACCATGTGGCTATGCAAATGAAAAGTATCCCAAGCAGAAGGAATAGGCAGTCAAACTCTCTGAAACAAAAGTGTACCTAGAATTTTCAAAGAACACCAAAGGGGTCTTTATGGGACCGCCTAACTGTTCATATACCTGGGTGATCACTTTCGTTGATATAATCCCCTTTTCCTTTTATGGTTGTACAATGTGGGCTTCTGTTTATGACTTTGGTAATGTCATCTATAGATTGTATAGCTTTTTAGAGAGAGAATTTTAGTTTTTCATTTACTTTTACATTGGTAAATTATTTCATCATATTTATCCCAGAGATCTGTTAGACAACTTTTCCTCAGTTAATTACAAATTATTTTGATGATCCATTCTACTCTCATTCTTTCTTGGAAGTCATTGAAAATCTACATTAGGTTTTGTTACTACTATCCGGAACAGCACCACTGAGATGGTAATCACTGGGTGCAATGGAAGATGTTTAAATGCTTGGGGGTCTGATGGCCACTTTATAAAAATGAAAGAAGACAAAGGCAATGAGAAGATGTGTTCACAGATGTCTTCGCCTTCTCTGGGAGCAGCATGAGGAAGCACACCGGAGCTGACCTCGGTCTTCGAACCAGATATACATTCCTATAGCTGAGTCGTTTGAAGTGTTCCCCGTGTGGTTTAGTGTGCAGTATAAGATGTCAAATAAAGCATAGGATAGGATGTCAGAGTCCTTTCGGACAAAGCAACTTCTGAATTTTCAGCAGGGACAAAATTACATTCATAAGAATGGAAAACACCCACTGTCGAAAATGGGTCCCTTCTTGTCTTTGAGTCTTTTCAAATATTTCGAGATTAAATAGAACATGCAAACAATACCTATAATCAAATTTTATTCCCCAATACCTGTTATTCCTTAGACATAAGTTTACCTCCTAGGTGACTGCACTCAAGGATTTCACTTTAATGCATTACTATAGACCCACCTTATGTAGCACAGGGCATGCAGCTGTCATGCAGTTGACTAAATCTAAATTTTGGCAATAAGAATAAATACACTTTTCCATTGTATTTTACTCTTAAGTCAGAATCCCAGGAGAAATCCCAAGAGATAGAGGTAAAGGTGAATAAACATGGTGGCCACCTAGGCAGCGGCACTAGAGTTTACAGAACAGCGACAATACCATATTTCTTTGTGACTTCTAAAATTCTGCAATAACAGGTTTGTAGTGATGAAAAGGAGGTGAAATGCAACAACAACAACAAAGTAAAAATCACATAAACTTTCATGCTTTGAATATCACTAGTTGATCGTCATTAGGCAAATTCACAGTTTCTCTAAGCATGTTTCCTCAACCTTAAAAATGAGCATAATCTATCAGCAAATAATATGAAAATTGAATAAAGCAACATATTTAAAGCACCTAGAATTACCCCTGTACATAAAGGCAATCATCAGCTCTTACTTTCTTTCCCCCTTATTTTATAGATGATTAAACACAGGTCTCTGTAGTATCAGAGAATTGCCCCAAATCAGTCAAATGTTAAAGCTGAAGCAGATTTTTAAATTCTTAATCCAGTGCTACTTTAATATTATGCAAATTATTACCATCAACTTTTCCTTGACCTTTTATTTTAATTTACTACACTGTGAGGGTGAAAATGGGGCTGATTCAAGTTGTGACTGCATGAGAACAAATGTCACTAATGGGGAGAACTATTATAGACTCTAAATTCAGAATTTTTATTCCTCATACTGGTTTTGGAGATTAAGGTACCAATGGCCCAGTTGGATCCCTTCCACAGTGCCAGTGACACACCAGGGAGCCTTGTTCTCACCCTCACCAGATTGTAGTGGGTCACAAGTGTACCAGGATCACCTGGCCCTAGGAATCTCTCCAAGAATTCTCTTGGCTTCCTATGGGACTTATTGCAGAGAGTTTCCAGTCAAGGATGGCAATCTCCCCCTTTGCCACTATCTGCTAAGTGACTGGCTAGCCTGGATAGTGGATAAAAGCACAGGATCTGGGGTTGGTCACCTGGGTTCAAACCAGTTTTGTTTACTTGTTAAGTGACCTTGGACAAGTAACTCTTTGTGCTTTGGTTTTTCCACCCATAAACTTAGTCCCTATGTCTAAAGTTTTTAGAAGAGTACCTAGAACACAGTAAGTGCAAAGTGATTGCTGTTGCTAATATTATCAGGCTTCCTCCAAAGTGTGGGTCTATCTTGACTTTATAATCTCCAATCCCAAATTATTTGTACCCTTCTTCTCAGTTAAGTGTCTTTTTACGATGCTGAATAGATGTTTTCTACATGAGGTACTTCAACTAGCAATAAAAACTCAATGCCTTTGTAGAACATATTAATTACATCTTCAATTATTTTTGAAAAGAGGGCACAAGCAGACAAATATATCCCTTCATATCAATCATAATAATTTGATATTAAGTTGTACACGCTTAGGGAAAATGGGTCTGGAACAAAATGCCAAGATCTCCTTGCACATAATTTATATACAGGCACCATTTTACTTTTTAAACTAGAAATCCACTTTAATTTAATTGGCTGATCTGAACAGCAGTATGGCATAGGCTGTTGGGTCAGACTGCTTAGGTTTGAATCCTTATTCCATCACTCACTACCTGGGTGACTTTGGAAATTTTTATTTACCTCTCACCTCATTTTCCTTACCTATAAAAGGTGGGTAATAATTATACCTAATGAGAGGGTTGATATAAGGACTAAATGGGTTATTTGTAAAGCACTTAGTACAGACTCTGCTACTTTGGAGTGCTATATCCACATTTGTTTGACTATGTAAATAAGTGCTAGGTGTCATTAGAATGACACAGAGAGTGACTAGCATAGAATTATTCTAATGAGAGTGTTTACCATGTAATTCTCACTGGACTTTTCCTACATCATCCATTGGAATCACTGAACAAGTCCCTCTTGTGACTTTGTAGGAATGGCCCCAGACCCAGTCCTCCTATGAATCTGAGAATGACTTCTCTGGCCCTAGACTAAGCACATTACCAGGCCTCATGTGCTTAAAGGTACACTGTTAGCTTGAGTGATCAATGGAACAGTGATAGCCCATACTTTTCTGCCTCTTGCTCCCTTCTGATCACATGAAACATTAACTCCTTATAAATTACCCAACAAGTATCCTAGGGAGTTCCAACACAAGACCTTACTAGTATTTGAGAAGTTTGCCTGATACTGATGCATGTTTCAAATACATTGATTTCTTGAAGGCAACCCAATCTTTGGAAATCACATAGATGTCTCAAAGCATTTTAAACTCCACCCATTCCAAACCAAACTCAGTTACTTATCTTCCCTTCACACTCCACTAGCTCTTTTTGAGTTCTCCATGCTTTCTCACCCACACTAGAAAATGTGGAGTCTTGTTCAACCTCTCACACTTTTTCATTACTCCTTCCACCCCTAATCATGTATGGAATCCCAATAATTATGCTGCTAAATGTCCTGTAATATTTATCCTCTTCTATAGCCCTTACTCTGCTCAGACCTTCCACTGTTCATAAGTGAGGAGGTGATATGAAGACTTTTTTCTTACTTGCCTGGTTAGGTGGTAAAAAAGGATTGGTTTAGGTTAATAGAAATAGTTGACTTAAAGAATTAGGCAAATAAGCTAGATGGAATTATAGAGGACCTACAAAATGAGTAAAAGGTTTAAATTAGTACAGAACATGAAACATCGATTTTGATAAAATTGAAATATAACTTATGGTTATTCCATGAAATTTGCATGCATATACTATCTACTCTCCTCTATGGTAAGTTTTCCTAGAGAAAGGCCTATGTATGACTGAGCTCTGTATTAACCTAAGCATTTTTCATGATGCCTAAACAAGTATTTGCAATATAAAGTAATGCTCTGACAGAGCTGCTGTCTTTGAGAATAGGTCAAGTTTCTTCCTGACCCGGAGTTCTGTGATTCTCAGCTCTTCAGATACTTTCCCTGGGACTATAACATTAGCTCACAGGGCCTCCCCATTCAGTTTTATTTAGGTTATTTCTCCTTAAATGCATTCTTTACCTTTTATTTGCCTGTAGAGAAGCTCTTTTATCTCAATTACTTGCTTATGATGTTTTAGGAGACTGGAAGGTGACGTGTTGTAGGATAAGGGCAGAAACTATGGTGTTGGCTCTCTCTAGGTTCAAAGCCTGCTTGGGCAGGACTAGCTATGTAACCTTAGGCAAATACTGTATTCTTACCTCTGTAACCCCAATTTTCCTCATCTCTAAAAATGGCCAAGGTTAAGAACCCTCCATTGGAAATACTTTAGGAAATTAGCGCTCTACTGTGTTTAATGTTCTTGGCCCACATTTGAGACTCAGTGTTAGTTCTCTTCCTTTTAGACAGATTGATAAGTATTTTTAATTTCCTTTAAAAATAATTTTACATATTTTTTAATGAGAAAGCCTATGTCTTCTCTTTGGAGACTTTGTAAGTATATACAAATGAGATTCCTCCCACCACTCCAAATAGCTATGTACAGATTTCAAGGGGTCATACACTATATCCAAGGAAAATCTCTCTAAAAATTCCCTCAATGTCTGTCTCTTGCATTCTTAGAATTCTCTTCCATATTCTTAGAGAGAATGAAAGTAGCTGAGCCCTCATCCTTAGCTTTAAGCTAATCAAACAAATGATCACATAGAATGCATAGTCTAGAGTGGAGAGAGAAAAATAAACCCTGCCATTTGTTGATCATTCACCACTGCAGGAAGGGGACAGTACTTTCTAATAGTTTTTATTTGACAGGACACTCTCACATGCCCAGAGTGCACTGCTGTTGTGGAACTATGGGCTGGTGACCGAAACTGCCTATTTCAGGAGATTGTATGCCTTAAACAGGCTCCTCACAAAAGAGGGTCCTAAACGACTAGTAACGTATGTAAGGATGCTAACGATGATAAGTCATCAGAGAAATGCAAAATAAAACCACTCTATATTCATCAGAATGCCTAAAATACAATGTGTAAAAATACAAAAAATTGGTGAGGATTAGATCACTTAAACTCTCCTAAATTGTTGGTGGGAATGTAAATTATTGAAGCCACTTTGAAAAGTTGTTCAGCAGTATCTACAAAAACAATTAGATTCCTACCCTAATAAATTCACCCCTGGATATAGCCCCAATAAAAATGTGAATATATGTACATGACAAAAAAAGTGCACAAAACATTCACAGCAAAAAACAAATGAACAAACAAACAAAAACATTCATAGCAGCATTATTTTTAATAACCTAAAACTGAAAACAGAGCACTATCCATCAACAGTAAAATGGAGAAATTGCAAATAGTCATGAATGGAATGTTATCAAGCGATGAAAGAGAAAACTGCTATATACAACAACATAATAAATGTCATATATCAAATACTGAGGGCAAGAAACCAGTAGAATTTATATTATGCAATTCAATGTAATAAAGTTCAGAGACAGGCAAAACTAGAGCCATGGTTGTCATTTGTATAATGACAGGGAAGAAGCAGAGTGAGACTTGTAGGGTGCCGGTAATATCCTATGTCTTGCTTTGGGTTGTGGCTGCATAGGTGTCTATACTTTTCAGAATTCATTGATCTGTTCACTTCATTCAGAATTGCTGTATGTACTTTATACTTCAATAAAATGTTTTCAAAAAGAACTAGGATTTAATAATTTGTTAAGTGCAGGCACTAAAAAGTGGCAAGCGGTCTCTGGCATGAATGATTGGAGGATGGCAGGTGCTATTCAATGCGATAAGCTTACTGAGAGGCAATACTGCCTACTGGTTCAGTGTGTGGTTCCGGAGCCAGAACACCTTGGTTTGAATGCCAGGTCTGTTCCTAATTCTAGCAGTCTGGGCAAGTTATGTAACCTCTTGTCCCTCTGTTTCTGCAACTGCAGAAAGGGTGGTGATAATAATAGTAGCACTTCATTCATAGGGTCAGTGTGATGTTTAAATTATTTAATACTAGATGTCCAATGTATGAAATTCGTGCTAGGGGCTCGGCCCTGGAAGCCCCAGCTGCCTCAGCCCTCACAGCCCCGGCTGCTTCACCGCCCTGTAGCCCCGCCCACTTGTCATTTCAGAAGGTCATTCCAGAAGGTCTTTCTGGAAGGTCAGTCCGCTGTCGGGTCTAATTAGCATATTAGGTCTTTATTATATAGGATTTGTTTAGAGCTTAGGGCTCTATAGAAAGTAAATGTTAGATAAGTACTTGTTAAATAAGCACTGAGGAATCCTGTTTAGGAAGGAACTGGGGGAGTTCAGTTGTAGACAAGTTAAGTGTGAGACATATATCTTATATCTATATCTATTTACCTATATATGATAGAAGTCATGGTCATATAGGTGGTAACTGAAGCCCTGACATTGCACAGGAGTCCTCCAGGGAAAGTGTGTGTTAGGAAGAGTCATAGAAAGGGGCTGGGGACCTGGGCAACAAGAATCACCCAGGATCTGGAGAATGAATGGAAGGAGACTTGTGAGGAGAATCGGGGCCACGTATTTTCACAGAAGCCAAGGAATGGAGATCTTCGTGTAGGGAAAGAAAATACATAATTGGTCTGTTCATTAGAAGGTCAATGGCGACCTTAGCAAGATTGATTTTATTGCACCAGCGGGTAGAAGGCAGCCTGGAGGGGCTCAGGCAGGAATGGAAAGTGAGGAAGTGGGGAAGGCAAGCATGACGTCACTTAAGAAAAACTTAGAAGAGAAAAAGAAACCAGAGAGAAGCTGGTTTTCGCAGGATACTTGATCATGCCTCTAGGCTGGCTGGGAGGAGGAGCAAAGCCCACTGGCAGAGACCAGAAAGGGAGAAGACTGATGGAGCAAGGTCTCAGGAGGGACGGGAAGAAATGGGTTCAAGGGCTGACCTTCCCTGGGGCCCTTGTCACTGGCTAGTGGGGGTCCTGGTCTGCCACCCGTAATCAGGAAGCTAGCAGGTTCACACAATGCTGATGGCTTTTATGGTGGGTTTTGGCCGCTCTTTTGTGCTTGAACATAAACATCTCTAAAAGAACAATATTCATCTTTCACATGGCAAAAGTTAGGTCCTGACAAGGAGCAAAGGGAGTTCAGAAAAGTGAACCAGTCGGTGTATTTCTGGATCTCTGGGAAGAGTTTGCTGTGATGACTGTCATTACCTGTCCTGAGGTAATCTCTCCAGAGCCTCAGCCTGTCCTGGCCAGAAGGTGGGAAAGGAGGAAGGCTGGTCCTCATCCCCTTAAGGTTCATAGACTTTTCTTCTAAGTCTTGAACTCCAAGGTAACCAAAGGGAGGGACATCATCTCATCACCACCTCTTTGGAAGCTTTCCCAGTAAGAACTGTGGTTGAGGTATAACTTTTGCCTTGTCCATTCATTAAAATTATCTCTAGTTAATTGGTTTTCTGGTCCCTTTTAGCATAAACTTGCTAGGTTTTTGTTTTGTTTTTTCCTTCCTCAGACTTCCTTACCTCATCTCATCACTGTTCACTTAGTTTAGTTTTTTTTTTTTTTAATTTTTAAAATATGTTTTGATTGATTTCAGAGAGAGAGAGAAGAAGGGAGAGGGAGAGAGGGAAACATAGACCAGCTGCCTCCTGCATGCTCCCTACTGGGGATTGAGCCCCGTAACCCAGGCATGTGCCCTAACAATCAAACCGGCAACCACTCAGTGAACGGACGATGCTAAAACAACTGAGCCACACCGGCCAGGGCAGGACAATTGGTTTTATATTCTTTTATGAAAAGTATCATTTAAAACCTCTGAAGGAACCCCATTTAAAGTACTATAACATAACACATGGTCCATTCATTAAGGTACAGAAAATATTTGTCACTGTAGGAAACAGAGCTGGGAAAGGGAGAAGACAGAGGTCACAAGAACAGACAAGTTTTTAAGCCTTTCCTGTCCTTGCATTTTGAAGGCAATAATCCTTTTTCTAATATTTTTGGAAGCAGGAAGAATTCACATACATTGATTTTTTTTTTTTTTTTTTGAGGCTTGAAGCTTACTTATGATAAGATTTAAAAACAAGTTCCTATAAAATTGTGACCATTTGGTATGAAAACCTTCGTAGAGTATATTACACTTCCCTCTCTTTGATACCTGAGATAACTGGACCTCTAAGCTTTTCTCAACGGGTGACGTTTGTTTGTTTATCCAGGTCTCTACAGTGGTGAGCTGGTGAGACGTCCAGGCCTGCTTTCCTTGGCACTAAACAGCTTCCGGTTGCCATGCATTTTGCACCCTAATGGCTATTCTGTATAGGATTTATCTCTTATATTCAGCCATGAGAACACAATAAAAACATTTACTCTCATTTGAAACATAATGAAAATTGTTCGGTCATCTGCATTTCTAGCCCACAGCAGATAAGAAGCTGTGGCTGTCCCGATGTCTGTTTCTGACAGCAATCTCATCTAAATCTCTGCTCAAAACCCATGTGGGCTGAACACAAGGCTGGGATAAACACAGCAATAAAGGTAGCAGTGCCTGAGAAGTTTCTAGGAATTCATCCTTTTCTTCGTTCATTACACTATTTGATCCTCACAAAAACCTGTGAGAAATAAGAACAACATTTATTGGACATCTGCTATGGATCAGGCACCATATTAAGGTTGTTCTATGTAGTAATTCATTTATTCACTCAACACATTTTCACAGATTGGCTACTCTGGGCCGAATACTGTTTGTTCTCAGCCCAGGGAATACTGCAGGGAATGAAACAAGTCCCTCCCCTGGGGGTAGCTCATATTTTAGTGGAGTGGTGGATAACAATCAACCAACCAAGTAAAAAAATACATGGCACAGCAGATGGAAGGAGCACATTGGAGAAAAACAAAGCAGGGAAGGAGGCAAGGAGTGCAAAGGTAGGAGTAGTTTTAAGCAGGATGGTTGGGAAGGTCTTACTGAGAAGGTGACATCTGAGCAAAGAATGAAAGAGGTCAGAGAACCAGATAAGCAGATTATCTAGGAGGAAAGCAGTCTCATCAGAGGAAACAGCAAGTGCAAGGGGCCTGAGGTAGAAGTGAAATCTGTGTGTACCCAGAAGCAGTAGGAGCCAACATGATTAAAATAGAGTGAACAAGGGAAAAGTATTAAGAGATGAAGTCCTAGGTTACAAAGGGACATTGACTGAGCATGGCTTTTATTCTGAAAAATAACGGACAACATTGGAAGGTTTTTTTTTTGTTTTTGTTTTGTGGTGTGTTTTTTTTTTTTAGCACAAGAGTGGTAAGGCCTGGCTATATTTAAACAGGAACACCATAATTTCTGTGATGAGAACAGGTGTAGGGAACAAGGATGGAAGCAGAGAAACTAGTTCAGAAGGCATTACCTTCATAGAGGTGAGAAATGATGGTAGCTTGAACTTAGAGGGTTGTGATGGAGATGAGAAGAGATAGGATTCAGATGCACTTTGAAGATATAGAGTCAAGAGGATTTGTTGATGGATTAGATGTGGGAGTTGAGAGGGGGAAATGAAAGGAGTCAAGGACCACTCCAAGGTTTGTGGCCCGCTCAATTGAAAGAATAATATTGCTATTCATGGGTGCTGTGAAGATAATGGGGAGGAGCAACTTTTGGGAAAAGCATAAGACTTTTGTTTTGGATATGTTCAGTTGAGATGGCTTTCATATACTCAAATGGAAGTATTGAGGAGGCAATGGGTAGATGCATGTGGAGTTTTTATTTTGTCAGATCAGGGGCAGATGGGAAGGGATTGGATCAAGGACGGGAGGGGAGAAGTTAGCTTTAGAGAAGGAACATTTCTTTTTTCCTTAAGATAGTTGCTTAGTAAAAGAAGGAAGGTGAAAATACAAGGAAATAACGAGGCAGAGAAAAGGAAACATGGCGAATCATGGTGACCTCACGCTTCTAGATACAATATGAGGAATGTATTATAACCTCTCAGGTTTGCATAAACGTAGCAAAAGTGCTACCACTCTCCTTTCTAGCACCCATTGCAGACATCATTAATCAACCACAGCACTCTTTCCTTCTGATCCTAGATGCAATCTCAATCTAGCCTTCCTTCTTAGTTCAGCCCTTCTCAGTCCAATCACTTAGAACAGGGTGGGGAATGTCTGGCCCACAGGCTGTAGAAGGCCCACAAAATCATTAGGTCTGGCCCTGCCAGGGCATTAGAGGTGAGTTAATTAAATATTTGACCAAAAATAGTAGGCTAATTTTTAAGTTGATAATTTTGTATGGCCCATGAGTGATGTTATAAATATCCAAATGGCCCTTGGCAAATAAAAGGTTCCCCACTCCTGACTTGGATCTTGAAATGAAACCAATTGCCAAATCTACTCAAGAATGAGCTCAAGACTTCCCTTCCACTCACTTCATCTTGAAGAAAAAAAAAGCAGTTGTGGTAAGAATCCAGTACAAAGTGAAGTGATGGACACAAAGTGAGGCTTCTTTAACCAGGGGGCAGCTCTTGCTGGGGAAGGATAGAACGCATTGTAAGCAGAACCGGACGACAGCTCTTTTCCTTGCATCTTCACATTCTACTCTGTCCAGTGGAAAAGGGCAGAGAGATTGCCTCCCCTTGGAACGCCAATTGGAAACTAATTTTTATTATTTTCTTAAAATTTGTCCCCGCTGTAAGTAGATCTGCTTTAAGAGGCGTTGGGTCTCTGTCACTTATCCAGGGGTATATAGAAACCTGTAGCTAGACGAGGCAGGACATTCTTCTGGAGAGCTTACGGAGGAAGGACATTTTGAGCATTTGGTCACTAGGTGGACAAATAAGAGAGGAACAGGCTGAAAAAGAAGGGTGAATTCAAGGACAGGGCCAAAGCAAGGAGGCATCAAGGAATAGTGGACCCCTCACTGTCGGTGAACTGCAAGTTATGTTGAGGAGAGAGCACTGTGGTGTGGAGGCGCAAAAGCAAAACCAGGAAGGTAGGTTGTAGTCAGATTGTTTAAAAACATACCAAGGCTGTGATCTGGCTTGCATGAGGATGCTGTAACTTTTGCAAAACTGACAAATGGCAAAAATTATTACAATAATTATAATCTCTAGACATTGCTTTTGTGCTTTTACTAGGGATAGTCCTTGGTTGAAATGCATGGAGCTTTGACTTTAAATCACCTTGTTTAAGAAGAGGTATCTACACCTGTTAACAAAGGGGAGGAGGTCTTGTCCCGCCCATGGGGGTGGATTTCTTGTGATATCCTGAGAAAAAGAGTTTTTTCCTATGCTTGATTTTTTTTTATAGCAGTACAAATATCCACTCATGTAAAGGCTTGCTATAAACACTAAGTGCTTTTCTTACAATACTCATTTCATCCTGCAACAACCCTGTCATGTAAGTAATTATCCCCATTTTACAGATGAGGAAACTGAGGCACTGAAAAGTTAATGGATCCATTGTAACCCAGTTGGTAATTGAGAGAGTCAGGATTTATAGCTGGTTCATTCTGCTCAATACGTTTCTTGGGACAAGATCCATGTGGGATTTTTTATTTTAATAACTCCTCCCCGCAAAGAAAAAAAAATCTCTCTTGGTACCTGGTATATGTCAGGCATGCAATCATCTTCACTGCTGTCCTCTGGAGACCACTCTGTCTTAGATTCACATGCACAGTCATTCTCCCAATAGCATCAAGTAGCCTTACAGCACCGTTTTACCCTGGGGAACGGTGATGACAATCCAGCAGATTTTGACTGTGTGCTTGAGCGTGTGCCAGGCACAGCATTCACCCCTTAAGGTCCATGAACAGCTTGAATCCCCACCACCCTATGTGGTGGGTACCTAGCCACTGCTGAGGCTCAGAAAGGTTAAATAACTCACCCAAAGGTTAAATAACTCACACAGTACTAGTGAGTTGCAAGTCTGGGCTTTCCTCCAAGGTCTGTCTCCAGCACCCACTTCTCCCCACTGCCTCCCTGACAGCTTGCTTCCCCAAGGGGGCCCCCCCACAGTGGAGGATGGATTTGCTAGGCTCCGCTGGGCTGTTTTGTGCAGTGACCAAGGGTACACATTTTGTTAGACATTCGGCCTGAATGAGGGGCTCAGGCCTTTAGTATGTGGCTGTGGAACAGAGAAAAGCCAACTGACCCAGAAGGGGATTGAACTTGTGACCCAGATTTCAGAGCACCAGGCTCTAACCGCTGGGCAGACCCAGCACCGCCAGTGAGTGGGCTGTTTCCCCAGGGACCTGCCTTGCATTTTAAAATCTTGTGCGGCTTCTCCCCAACACCCCCTCCTCCTTGTTGAAGATTAAGAAACGGAGGTGCAGGCTAGAGCAGAGTGAGAAGAAAATAAATCATGATTTAAATTCATGCCTCTGAACGCGCAGCTTAGCCCGCTGAACTCCCCTCGCGTCATCTCTGCCACCTCCATTCTGTGATTTAGTTCAGGCGGTGGCCCTCTGTGTATGTGTAAAAATCCGCCTGAATGCTTTCCCCTGAGGGCAGTCAATGCGTGTCTCTCTGAAGTGTAGCGCCAATGCTGATGTGCACGAAGGGATGAAAAACCCTACATTTCAAGTCTCCCCAAAGCTTCGAGCCAGAAGAGAAAGAAAAAAAAAAGTTGTCCATTCCCCTTTTTCAGCCCTTGCACTTCAAATGCTAATGCAAAGTGTGTTGTCTTGGGCCCTGAATAGGTCTAAAATCTCTGGTTTGGAAGTATTTGCATACCCTCCTGAATAGGGAGGCAGCCAGCAGACAGGATTAGCGCTACACATCACCTCCTCCGAAAAGGAGCTGACAGGGCTGGAGAAAATTGAGTGTGGGCAAAGGGTTGACTGTAAGGTGAGGGCAGGAGCAGGGTCTTCTCCAGACGCTCAGCCTTTCCATCTTTCTTCCTCAAGAAAACAAAACAAAACAAAAAACCAAAAAAAAAAAAAACCAACAAAAAAATTAAGGGAGAAAATACATAGCAAACGTATAATCCAAGGAGAGGAATTTGCAAAAAGAGGATGGAAAATCTTAACTGATTACTCAAAAACAGCGTGCATATTTTAAATGTTGCAATTCACCCAGGGCACGTGATTTTTAAAACAGGTGGAATTGTTGTGCATGTTTGATGTCTATTGTACATGATACAATCACCATTGTTTTAGATTTCTCTGTAGCCTTATGAATTATTCTTTTTTTGTTGGCTACTTAACCTTCCTTTGTTTTATAAGTTTCTTTCTTTAGTTAAAATAACTATCTTCATGCTTATAGCTTTTTGATTCTGTTGAGTTATGTCCTTAGAATAAATGCCTCTATGAGTTGTTGTTGTTGTTTTTTCAGGCACAAATGGTGTGGGTATCTTTATAGTTTTGGCCAGGTTTTATCAACTTGTGAATTGCCAATTTAGAATGGTATCAGTTGTGTGAGAATTGTCCTGTTTCCCTTCAAACATACAATTTGTTTGAATGTTAATTTTTAATGAATTTAAGTTTCTAAGATCTTAACATTTTATATAAGTTGACATTTCTAAATTGACATCTTTTACTGTCAATTTCTTTCATTTCCATTTCTTTAATCACTGACAAGGATGACACTATTTTTTAGTTTGTTTCCTATTTGTATTTCCTCTTGGGTGAACTACCTGTTCTTTGACCATTTATTGATTGTGATGTGGACTTCTTTCATAAACTTGAATGAATCTTTGCAAATTATAATGTGAGCATTTCAGATGCAAATATATTGTTCCAGCCTACTCCTGCTTTATTGTTTGAATCACATTTGAAGCATTTGAGTCTTTACATATTCCAACCAATCTGTTTCCTAGTTTCTGATTCCAACAAATATTTTATATGGAACACTGAGCTTCAGTCCAAACACAAGACAGTGGATCAACGTATCCTGAAGCGGAAGCAGAGGAAGTAGAGAGGACAGGAGGCAACTATAAAGAAGGAGTTCAATGGAGCTCATCTCCAAGCTCAGTATCCTGGATTCTAAGACACACCTGCCCTTCCTTGTCCTGCAGGGGAGCTCAGTCCTTATCAGCCCATTGGCTGTTTGCAGGGCAGTCTGATTGACAGCTCTCAGGACCCCTGCTTTCAAAGACAGCAAGGGCTCATTTCCACAGCCATCTTCTGCTAACATAACTTTGTTAGTCCAAAGAAGTTAACATATTGCACTGAAAAATGATTTCTTGCTACTAGCAATCCACAGATTAACTCATTAACGATCCTTTTGGTCTTTAATTCCTAAAATAAAGGCTATCAGTTTGCATGAAAAAATGCATTAGACTGATGAGAAGCTTTCTAGGTGAATCAAGGGAATATCCAGCTCTTAAATGCAAATGAAACAGGCATCTCTCTTTTTCTTTTTTTGAGTTTTAGAGTTGAGTTTTCTATCAGGGAAGCTCAGGTTATATAAAGTTGTTAATAGGTGTGATGGGGAAAACTGTGAAGGCAAGGGTTTTAAGGAAAAGATCATGGGTTCCTTTTGCACATGTTAAGCATTAGTACTCAGGGAAGGTGTTGTGGCTAAAAAACATGAACTTGAATGTGGGCAGTTTATAGATGGTATTTAAATCATGGGATTGGATGAGATTTCAAGGGAAATAAGACAGAGATCTGAGCTTTGGAACATTTGAAAGTGACCAGGGAGATGAGAAAATACTTGCAAAGGAGGCTAAAAATTTTCAGGAATAGCATCTTTTCAATAATCATCCTCCTCTTCTGATACCCAGTGTATGAATAACTAGAGGCCCGATGCACGAAATTCATGCACTCAGGGGGAGGAGTGTCCCTCAGCCAGGCTTGTGCCCTCTCGCAGGCCAGGAGCCCTTGGGGGATGTCCGACTGACGGCTTAGGTTCACTCTCCACGCGGAATGGACCTAAGCCATCAGTTGGACATACTTAGTGCTGCCGTGGAGGCAGGAAAGGCTCCCGCCACCTCTGCTGCACTTACCAGCTGTAAGCCCAGAGTTTGGCTGAGCAGTGCTCACCCTGTGGGAGTGCACTGACCACCAAGGGACAGCTCCTGCATTGAGCGGGATCAGGCCAAAACTGGCTCTCCAACATCCCCTGAGGGGTCCTGGATTGTGAGAGGGCTCAGGCCAGGTCTAAGGATCCCACCAGTGCACCAGAGAGGGAACGCAGGAGGTTGGCCAGCGGGGAGGGGCCACAGGAGGGCTCCAGGGCATGTTGGCCTGTCTTGCTCACTCTCGATGGGCCAGACTCCAGCAGCAAGCTAACCTACTGGTCAGAGCATCTGCCCCCTGGTGGTCAGTGCACATCATAGCAAGTGGCTGAGCATCCTTAGCATATCATTAGCATATTACGCTTTGATTGGTTGAACAGACATCTGGACAATCGGACACATAGCAAATTAGGCTTTTATTATATAGGATATTTACCTAAAGATTTTATGGCATAATATAAATATTTAGAACACTCTCTGGCCCACGGTAAGCATTCAATAAATTATAGCTATTTATTATAAAGTTTTAAGGATGGCTCTTTTTATTTCACCAATGAGGAAACGGAGACTTGGTATCTCCCAGAAGTAACCCTCAGCTAGTATCTGACAGGAGCAGAGTCACACCCAAGTTCTTTTGTCTCTAAAAAGTTGTGCTTGTCCCACTACTTATCTTATATGCCTTTGCTTCCAAATATTTCTACCTAAACCAACAAGGAAATAAAAATTTAAATGCATAATAACCACATACTTATTGAATGCTCTGATGTCCAAGAAACAGATTGGAATGGGAATAATAACTGCTACCATTTACTGAGCCCTTCATGTGTGGCAAGCATTGTATTATCTCATTAAATACCCACAACAACCCTATGAATGAAGAAGTACTATGACCCCTTTTCACAAGTAAAGAACATGCGTCTTGGAGCAGTTAAATGTCTCTAGAGATGCATGCTTAGACTCCAAAAGGAAAGAAGAATTAGAGTTGTATGGCTGAACACGGTGGGTGTTTCAGGTGTTCCATTTCAGTTTGGGATATTGGTGATCCTCAGTATTGGCATTTGGTACTTACCAGATCACCTGGAGACATCAGCTGCTGGTCAAGACTTTTCTTTAGGAGTGCCTATCCATTTTTCCCAGTTTTATTAATGTCTGATTGAGAAGTAAACATTGTATATATTTAAGGTATATACCTTAC
The DNA here is from genome assembly GCA_026230045.1 of Corynorhinus townsendii. Lineage (NCBI taxonomy): Eukaryota > Metazoa > Chordata > Mammalia > Chiroptera > Vespertilionidae > Corynorhinus > Corynorhinus townsendii. The sequence continues at coordinate 205,426,743 of JAPDVU010000003.1, read as the reverse complement.
AGAGAGGAAACTTAAATTCTATCAAGAATCTTCCCTGAAAATTTCCTCCTTTCTGCTTCTCTTCCTTCTTCCTTCCTTTCCTTCCTTTTTTCCTTTCTTCCTTCTCTTGCAGAGTGATGTTCTAAATTCAGACCCAAGGCAGCTTTGTACAGGGTTACCAAGGACTACAAGATGACCCCCTGCAGGGTTTACACAGACAAGCAGAAATAATGCCACCAGAAGAAGCAGATGGTGTTCCTTTGTTTATCCAAACTTTCAGTATGAATTGTGCAAGATGTCTTCACTTCCATGTCCCTTTGTTATAAAATGTACTACCTTGCCCTGGATGATGTGGCTCGATTGGTTGGACATCTTCCCATGTACCAAGAGGTTGCTGGTTTGATTCCAGATCAGGGCACATGCCTGGTGGGGGGTGTGCAGGAGGCAGTCGATTGATGTGTAGCTCTCACATTAATGTCTCTCTCTCTCTCTCTTTCTCTCTCTCCAAAAATCAATATAAATATATTTTTTAAAAGTACTACCTTATATTGCATCTTCTCTATTTGTTTGATCACTGCTACACTACATGCACCTAAAGAGTTGGCAATAAATCTTTCAACAATTAAAAGTATACAGAATAGAGGGAAGAACCAAGATGGTGGCATAGGTAAACACCTATACTTGCTGCCTCTCACAACCACATCAAAATTACAACTAAAAGGCAGAACAACTACCACCCAGAACCACAGGAAAGCTGGATGAGTGGAAGTTTCACAACTACAGAGGTGAAGAAAGCACAGTGAGAGTGGTAAGAGGTGCGGAGGAGCGGAAAGTGCTGGCACCTGGATGCGCTGCTCTTTTAATTGGTAGGGAGATACAAGCTTCTGCTTGCTCTGAACTCCAGTATGGGGCAAGACTCTGGTGGACCCAGACACATACGGGGAGAAACTGGACTGTCTGGCATTGGGACAGGAATGCGAGGGTGGCTTTCTTTCAGAGGTGCTCGCACAATCATTGTTCCTGCACAGGGGCGTGGACACAGAGACCTGGGGACCTCTCCGGTGCAGGGCTGACTGGCAGCCATTGCTGTTTGCTCTGCCCTGGTGATTCCCAGAGACCCTGACCCTCCTAATTTACAACCCCACCCAAGCGGTGCCCATTGGCTTTTGCATATAAATGGCCTGTCCTTTCTCCTCCTAAAACCTGTCAAATTGCAGCTGGGTCAGATTGCCCCAGAGCTTCCAAAAGAAAATCCAAAGCCCAGCAGCAGTAGCCTGCCTTGCTTCACAGCTGGGCCTTGTCTGGGTACTTCCAAACCCCATACAAAGAGGAGAACTCTGCAGATGTCTCTGTAGCTCCTGCTTGGCGGCCCCAGACAGTGGCGGACCTTGCACCTCCTTGGAGATCCAAGAGCCAGTGTACCCAGTGGTCAGAGTGAGACCATACCAGATTACAACTCTTCACATCCATAATAGACACACTCAAGGGGCAGACTCAGTGAGCACCAAAGCCCCACTGAAGCAAGTCCTGCCCCATAAGGGTGTCTCCTGTGCCACATATCTTCCAGTGTAGACACAGCTGGTCATCACAGCCAATTGGCCTGGAGGTCTATTCCTCCCAGTGATACCATAGCAATCAAGGGTTAACTACAACAAGACTGTGCAAACAGCTCACAAAGGGATGCACCAAGAGTGTCCACCTCAGGTGACTGGGGAGGCTGAGCCACTGGGCCCTATAGGACACCTAACACACAAGGCCACTCTATCAATGCAGGGAGACTTAGCAGCTACCCAGTACATAGAAACAAACACAGGGAAGCAACCAAAATGAAGAGACAAAGAAACAGGTCACAAATGAAAGAAATGGATGAAAGCACAATACTGGATATAGAGTTCAAAACCACGGTTATAAGGTTACTCAAGAATCTTCTAGAAACCTCGGAGAAATTTAGTGAGACCCCTAAGGATATGAAAAAGGACCAATCAGAAATTAAGCATACACTGACTGAAATAAAGAATACTATACAGAGATACAACAGTAGACTAGAGGATCCCAAGAATCAAGTCAAAGATTTGTAAAAACAAAGAAGCAAAAAAACACCCAACCAGAAAACCAAAAAGAAAAAAGAATCCAAAAATATAAAGATAATGTAAGGAGCCTCTAGGACAACTTCAAGCATACCAACATCCAAATTATGGGGGTGCCAGAAAAAGAGAGAGAGCAAGATATTGAAAACCTATTTGAAGAAATGATGATAGAAACCTTCACCTACCTGGTGAAAGAAATAGACTTACAAGTCCAGGAAGCACAGAGAACCCCAAACAAGAGGAATCCAAAGAGGACCACACCAAGACACATAATTAAAATGCCAAGGGCAAAAGGCAAAGAGAGAATCTTAAAAGCAGCAAGAGAAAAACAGTTAGTTACCTACAAGGAAGTTCCCATATGACTGTAAGCTGATTTCTCAACAGAAACTATGCAGGCCAGAGGGAGTGGCAAGAAATATACAAAGTGATGAATAGCAAGAACCTACAACCAAGATTACTCTACCCAGCAAAGCTATCATTTAGAATTGAAGGTCAGATAAAGAGCTTCACAGACAAGAAAAAGCTAAAGGAGTTCATCACCACCAAAATAGTATTATATGAAATGCTAAAGGGTATTCTCAAAGAAGAGGAAGAAGAAGAAAAAGGTAAAGATAAAAATTATGAACAACAAAGTGACAACAAATACATATCTATCAACAAGTGAATAAAAAACTTGAATAACAGAACATACTGGTGAATGTAATAGAATCAGGGGCATGGAAAGGGAGCAGACTGACAATTCTCGAGGGGAAGTGGTTGTGGGGGGTGTGGGAAGAGATTGGACAAGGAGCTTACACCTATGGATGAGGTCAGTGATGAGGGAGGCCTGGAGTGGGGTGGGAACCGGGTGGAGGGGTGCTATGGGGGGGAAAAAGAGGAACATCTGTAATAATTGGAACAATAAAGATTTTTTAAAAAGCATACAGAATATTTATTGTGTGAAAAAATGGTGATGAACCTATTAAATAGAAAATAGCAGAATGGACAAGAAGGTGGGGTCTGAAGATAGAGTGCCTGGGACTGAAACTTGATTCTGTTGCTTACCAGCTTTATGACCATAAGTAATGGAACCTTCCTGAGCCTCAGTTTCCAGATCTCTGCAATAGAACTGATAGAACCTCTTCCTTGAGGTTAAGAAGATTAAGTATGCAGTACTAAGTGCATGGACTGTATGATACTGTTCCGTCATCCTGGAACGCTGTTTCCCCAGACATGTGCAAGGCAAAGCCCTTATCAACTTCAAGAATTGGCTTGGATGCCATCATTTCAATGAGCCATACCCTGACCATCTTATTTTATTACAAGACCCTCCATCCCTCCCCTAGCCTTCCAGTTCCCCTGTCCTGATATTACTTTTTTACAGCATGTGTCACCTTCTAACGTGCTATGTAATTTACTTATTTATTGTGTGCTACTTACTAGACTAGAAATTCGATACTTAAGACTTAAGGAAATTCCAGTTTAAAAGAGCTTGTATCCTATTACCTGTTGGACCACGCACTGAAGTGACATTAGCATGGTAGCGACTGAGGTAGGCTTCATTTGAAATAAGTCCTTGAACACTAAGTCTTCTTACTATTTGTTCCTGAAAAGCTGAAAGAATACTTCCCAAGAGGTTTGTGTGTGTGGTTATTTGCAAATGGTAGTCTCCAATAGCCCAGCTCGCCTGCCATTTTGGGTGTGGGCTGGGTAGCTCCTGTGTGAATAACCTTCCTGAAAATAACAACATAAACTCTGGAAAGAATACAAGAAATAGCAACCTGAAGGCACTGGAAAGTCACCCAGAAAGGCAGATTCTGGAGTGCATTTGACACTTGGAAAGAGGAAATGGTACTGTGTGAGTTTCCAGTTTTTTATGGTATGCCACAGTGTCAGTGGTTTGAAGAACTTGAGGACAGGTTTCAGAAAAATTACAGTGAATGGAAAAGAGACAGAGCACTAAATTCTGCATATAAACTTTGATGAAATCTATGGCTGATCCCTAAGCTAGACACTCACGAGCTGCAGTTTGCCACTCTGTTGACTAATGAGTTTGCCAACCACTGGACTAGACTAAATGTTACCATGTAGTTGGGAGCTGTGAGGATTAGGCAACTGTGGCATATTGTGTGCAAGGTAGCATATGACAGTGGTAGGCAAACTCATTAGTCAACAGAGCGGCAAACTGCGGCTCGCGAGCCGCACATGTGGCTTGCAAGCCGTGGTTTGCTGACCACTGGTTTAGGGTCAAACTCCAGATAGCTCATCCAAAGCTAAAAGAACTTAACTAAAATTTCAAAGTTCACCAAGTTATATGTTAATTTTATCCAAGAACACCCTCCAAGCTGACACATAAAATTCACCATTACACATGGCAACCTGTATATGTGTCTTCACTGTTCTCAAGAATGTTGATGTCACTTGGAAACAAATGTCATTTACATTTTTCCAAAGTCTGGTGGCAGTGCAACGGAAGTGGCTTTGCGGCCAGCTATCCTGGGTTTCATTCCTGACTCTGTGGGGCTTTAGGTGAGTTTATGAAGCTCTCTGATTCATTTGATTCATCTGCATAATTAGTATGAAAATGTCCTTGAGACATGGAGTTGCTAAAAAGGTTGAAATATTACACACCTAGCACAGTGTCTGCTACATGGAACACACGGAATAAATATTATAACCTTTCCTTCCTTATTCCCGATTTTCTATAGTCTTCAAATGCCAAGTATGTTATCTTTATACTGGAGATCCAGTGCAAAGATTAGTGCACCAGTAGGGTCCCTCAGCCTGGCCTGCACCCTCTCACAATCCAGAACCCCTCAGGGGATGTCCTCTGAGGGATGTAGTAGTGCACGAAGCAACAGGTGGGAGAGGTTCATGCCTCCACAGCTGTGCTCACCAGCTGTGATCCTAGTGTCTGGTGTCCCTGAGTCAACTGAGTGGCACTCACACTGTGGGAGCGCACTGACCACCAGGGGACAGCTCCTGCATTGAGCATCTGCCCCTGGTGGTCAGTGCACGTCATAGTGACTGGTCAAACGGTCAACCAATCACTTAGGGTTTTATATATATAGATACTGGTCTTATTGAAAAATTGATCAGCTATAAAGCCATTGAATATAGCTCAAATGAAAAACAAAAAGCAGGGGAAATGAGGATTATAATATCTCTCTTACATATTTCTTAAAAAAGGAAATTGGGTTCAGCTTAGCCTCACTGGAAGGAACTGGGAATTGAACTGCCTGTCTGGGTGTCCACCCATTAATTTCTCTATGGAGCAGCTGCCTTTCACTTCTACTTGAGTCATCACTCCGTCTCATCTTCAATTCAGTTGGCATCTACTTTTGGTCAGGACTGACTACCATAGCTTGGCATGACCTTAGTTCTCCCAAGAGTGAGAATTTGATTGGTTGTTAGCCAATAGATATTTTAAACATAGATTCAAGTATCCATCCTGGTCCATTCAGGACTCTGATGTGGTACAAGCATGATCCCTTAGTTTTGCCTGCCAGGGAAGAGGATGCTAGGAAAAAAATGCTTCTATAGGTGAAAGCACCCACCGCATATTCACCATTGTCCTATCTTCCTCTCTTTCCACCCTACAAATACTGGCTATTTTCTTTAAATTTCAGGAGGATAAGAATTCTTTACTTTCCCAACAAAGGTTTTCTTTTTTTATGCTTCCTCCAGAGAAGAAAAACTCTTTTTCCCAGAGAAATACGTTTTCTTTCCCCAAGCTGAGATAACTTCAGTTTATTGACCCTCTTTTTAATAAGACAACACTTTAAATGTTTGAGTTGACATGCTCCCAAGAGACAGAGCCTTGTGGGCTTACTTTCTTACTTATTGCTGTGCCACTTAATTTAATTATGTCATCTTGTTGTTGCTACATGTGATCTCAGGGGCTTGGGAAATTGGGCCATGCTGAATGCTTTGCGTTCCAAGCATTTCATTCGCTTTGCAAATCATAATTCTCTTCACCCTAATGCTGGCTGTGCAAGATAAAATCCCAAGATGGCTGTAGCTACATGAACAAAATTAAATGAAGATTTAAAGTATTCTTTGATCCGTTTCATCAGTTTTGCCAGCCAGTTCATATAATTAGAGCAGGAAGAAAAACATCTATTTATCTCAAAGTTTTGTCTTTTGGTCTAAATTGTTCATGTCACAGCTTTGCATCTTCCCTTTGCTTGATAGATACATTTGTTTATTTTCCTAAGGCACCGAGCTTATTAGATAGGCAACTTAGTAAGTTTTCAGCTTTAGCCACCATTTTTACTGGGGAGAAAATTTTCATGGGTGAAATTATTCATTCTACAGCCCACAAGGCCAAAATTGAATCTGGTGTTTTATTGCATGAGACCAAAGGTTGCATGCAAACGGTCTACATCCTATGCAAATGCACTTTTAGTTTTTCTATTTAGCCTTCATAAAGCTTGACCCTTCCCCCCAGCCCCTCCCAAGTAATGTGCTTGAGTGTAAGATAGGTTAATTCAATGAAAGCTCTATTTTCTTTTCTGAAGGCATCTGAAGCCAGCATTTGGGAGTGGCCTAATGCTGCTATGTTATTGACACTGCCTTGGAGCAGAGTAATCTGACTCATTTATCAGTTTTTGCTCAAGAGGACCTGGAGCTGAGCTAATTTAGAGACTGAATTATCTCTGGCCCTCAGAGCCAGATGGCCAGTTCCTATGAAGGTGGGGAAATTGCTGCTGGGCATTATTGGAAAGTAATCTGCACACCTGCCATAGCCTCCAGGAGCAGGTTGATAAAAACAGACCGTGCTACATTCCTCCCACCAACCCACGGCCCCAAACAAACACTCCACAGCCAGAATCAAATTCAGCATGAAATGTAGAAGTTATCACCCCCTTTGCTTACAAGTCCCATTTGACCCGAACTCTCTCAAATACTAACTCTGTATTTTCAAAAAGGAAAATTGCGTTAGCTATCGCTTTCCATCCAGGTGCTTAAGTAAATCTTTTCTTCTTCTTGTCGTTATGAAACGGCATGGTCAAAGACAGGAGAATGAGAAAACACTCATGTGTAGGTTTACAAGAGTATTATTAAAGAGAAGGAATTGCTTTGCTTCAAAGGTGGAGATTTACAATACCTGTATAATGTTTCTAAAGGGAATAATGAAAGGTTTGGCCAGAGTTCCACTTCTTGTTCCTACTGAGTTTTTTGACTTGCATATGAATATTAACGTGCGCGCGCACACACACACGAGATATATCTATAATATATGGATTTTATATATCCTGTATGCCTCTTGGGGTTATTAAGAGAGTGATCCACTCATTTTTTCCTTAATATCTATGTTTGGTTGAAGGGGTATAAAAATATAGAAGACATGGTCTAGCTTCCAAAGGAATCCATCTTGGAGAAAGGGTTAAATTATGTAATAGTATGGATAGTTACTCATTATTTAAGAAGTCATTGTGCTAATATGTTTTGTCATTGTGGGCCTTTTATCCAGAAATGTTAAATATAAGCTCTTTTGGAATTATTGGAGCAGGATGGTTTATAGCAAAGACATTTGCTGAGTTGGTGTTTTTCTTACTTCTATCTGTAGTAGAAGGGATGGATAAGAACCTGGGGCTAAATAAGAACAGAATTGGGTCAGTGAGTCTGGATTGGGTCTAGCTCCAGCACTTCTCTTTAGAACCAGTCAGACCTACAATTGACTCTGTTCCACCAAAAAGTCACTGAGTGACCTTGAAACAAATCACATAAACTCTCTGACCTTTATTGTCCTCATCTGTTGAATGGGCACAACAATTCCTAATACTCAAAGTTTTTTATGAGTTGTTTATAATTTTGTATTTAAAAAGCACCTAAGTGGTTCTATAAATGACAAAAATAGTCAGATTTTGTTCTGCAGAAAACCTACTCATTATATTGTGACAAATTAATTGAAGACCTCAGACAAATTGATACTTTTCCAAGTCCAGCTCCAAAGAATCATCTCAAGGAGGACTTAAATTATTTTTAAATCATATATAAATTTCCTAGGAGATTTTAGTCATATTAAATAAGTAATTCCTGAAAGTCATTAATATGACATTCTTATCACTCTGTTAGAAGGAAACAAACGCTCAATCCCACAAGGGGGTGAAGACTTCAGGCTGCTATGGGTTTTTGTTTTTTGTTTTTAGTTGTTGTTGTTTTACCCAAGAGGGATAGCTCTTAATCAGAGTGCATTCTCCATTCAAAATAATCTGTGGACACTGGTATGAAAATGTGGATTCCTAATTGGACAGAGACAATTATTTCCAGATTGAAGTACAGTGGTGAATAGCTCTGTGCTCCAATTATTGTCAGACTTTTATTTCAAATGGGATGCTGAAATCACAGATGAGTTAGCCTTAATTGGGAGAGATGGCTGAAATTGTACTTTAATATCCTACTGAAACATTGTATATGTAGGTCATCTTTTTTCATGTATACATGACAGTGCCCTGTTTATGTCATTTGGGACAGCAAGATATAATGGTGAGAGGCACTGCCTTCTCTCAAACAAAGGTAATAGCATCCAGGAGTTCACCAGAGCCATAAAACTGTACCATTTTTAAGTAAAGGGATTGAAGAGTAAATTCTTTATCATAGATATGTGTTAAATCATGGACTAACATGGAAATCTAACCCAAGGCAGTGTTAGTTCAAACAAGATTTTCCTTTGTCCTGATTATTCCTTCATAATACACCTGTTAAAAAGCTATCAGAGGGTAGCTTAACCATGAATATATGGGTCCCAAATTAGGGTAGATCTAACAGATTAAGAGAAGATGATTGAAAAAAAAGACAAAGGAAATACAAAGTCTGTACTTCTGAAATGCTCAGCAAGCACTAAAGGAATGCCTGCTGTGTGGTTGAGCTGGAGATGGTGTTGGGTTGGAAGTGGCAAGGATACAAACATTTTGTTAGTCATGGTTCTTTTTCTCGGGTTTTTCCTCCACTCTAGTGGGGACTCTAGACTCATGCACATGAAGCCATATCATTAACCACCACAAATCACCCACATTTGTGTAGACTTTCCTAGTTTTCAAAGGGATTTCACAACATGTGTTTCATATGATCAGCAGCCCTCCAAGTTGGTGAGGGGGATATCATCATATCTTTTTACAAATGAAGAAGCTGAAGCCCAGATCCTTGCTTAGGGTGACAGAGTGAATGTGTGCAGAGCTGGGGTGAGGACCCAGCCTTTGATTAATGATAACTAACTCAATGTGTACTATGTGTACACATGTCACTGGAAGAACTGCGAATGACTTCAACACCTTGGTGTGAGAACCACAGCATGCACCTGTTTACCATGCCATAAAAACAACAGTAAAGATGTCTGTGAGCTGTCTACGTACATTCAGTAGATTTCACAATTTGCGACATATTTATCATTATCCCATTTTATAGATGTGGAAAGTGGGGCATGTGAAGAATAGGTGGTTTTTGTAAAGTCACACAACAAGTGAAATGCTGGAGCTAGACCCAATCCAGACTCTCTGACCCGATTCTGTGTTTATTTTATGTCACCAGGACAGCCCCAGGTTCTTATCCATCCCTTCTGTTTCTGTTGACAGAATTCAACAAAAAATCCATTCAACAAAAAATCATAGCAGTGAACAAAACACCCAAATCCCTGCCCCCACAGAACTTACATTTTAGTGGGATAGACGGACAACACGCAAAATGAGTAAAAAGTACTGGATGTTTGATGGTAGTAAGTGCTATAGAAAAAATAAAGCTGGAAAGGATTTGCTGGGGACAGAAAAATTCCTATTTTAGATCTGGTCGTCCATGGAGGCATCACTGAAAGGTGGCGTTTGAGCAAAGACCTGAAGGAGGTGAGGGTTTGAACCTGCCTTTCAGGCAGAGGGAGGAGCAAGTGGTCCTGAGCTCAGTGCTTGCCTGTCTTGTTCCAGGAATAACACTAAATGCTGGTGTGACTGGAGCTAGGTGGGGAAGGGGAGAAATAATAAGGGAGGAGGTACAGAGTAATGGGAGGTCAAACAGAGCTAGACTTCAAGCCAGCATGAGGACTTTCCTGAGTGAAATGGAAGCTTTCGATGAGTTTTGAGGAAAGGATATCACCACCTGGCTTATATCAAAAGGATAGCTCTAGATCTGTGCTGAGAAGAGACTGAACAAGGGTCCAGGACAGAAGCAACAAAATCAATGAGGAGGTAAATCATCGTCAACATCATCATCATCATCATCATCATCATCATCATCATCATCAAGAGATGACACTGACTTCAGCTAGGGAGATGGTGAAAAACTGTCAGAAAAATGAGACATCGGGCGGGCTCTACCCCTGTTGCTGCCTATTTGGTTGCTAAATACTTGGAGATAACTGAGAGGGAAAGAGCTTTCACAGAAAAATGCTCCTAGGAGTGGCAGGCAGCCTTGGGGAACTGGGGGAGCGCTGCTCAGATCTCCCTTCAAGAGAGAACCTCTGCGAGGAGTGGAGTTCACTGACAGCCTCCAGCTGCTGCACCTTTGTGATCCTGGGCAGCAGCACTCTCCTCGAGGTCACACTCGTCAGACTGCCCCCCAAGTAATGACAGTGCCCAGCAGAGGCCTAGAGCCAAGTCCCTGCCTAACCCAGGGCTCCTCTAACAAATGGCTCTGGGCTGAGACTTCCTCAGGGCTGCATTGTGGTCTGAGCTCTTTCTGCCAATCCTCCTGCATCCCTTGGTGGGAAGTCTAATTATAGGGAGGTACTAGAACAACAGAAAACTAAGGTACTAGTTTCTTTTTTTTTGAGTCCCCAAAATAAGTTTGGGGGCTCAAAAAAATTTTACAATGATGTTTGCAAACTGGCATCAAATAACCAAGAAGCATGATGCCAGTGGGACAGAGCAGTGGGAAGATCCTATCCTGAGATCCACAGATGTCACACCTATGATATTTTCCCACCTATCCTGTTCTTTCCTGAAGGTCTTCACACCTATTCCTGTTCCTTCTCTCCTTTATCCTTTCATAAGCATGCCCCTGTCCCCAATGTACCCCTTGCACTTCAAATGCCACTTTGAATGTCAGCCTTAAGCTTCCAAAGTTCTGTCTTTCTCTGCTGAGGTTCTTGGAACTCCAATTGGCATATCCAATTGCTTGCTCTAGCCAATAGCAAACATTATATTAGTTCTAATAAATATAAATTGAGCTCTTGCTATGTGCCAAAAACTGGGCTAAATGTTTTTGCATGGAATACATCTCTTTGATTTTTACTGCAACCCAATGAGGAATTTTTACTACTACAACTATATATGAGGAAGCTCAGTCTTAGAAAGGTTAATGGGTTTGCCCAAATTCAAGCAGCTAGTAAGTAAAGAAGTTGCTATTGAACTTGGGCAGTCTGGTATAGGATCTAAACTCTTGCTACTGTCAGTCTCAGGATAGGGTCTTCCCATTGCCCTGCCCCACTGGCTTCATGCTTCTTGATTATTTGAAGCCAGTTTGCAAACATCATCATGAGATGTTGAGCAGACTTATTTTGGGGGCTCAGCAAGAATCTGATACCTTAGTACCCTAGTATTCTAGTACCTTCCTGCAATTAAACTTCCCACCAACTTCTTAAAGTCATACAATTCCATCTCTTTCAAAGAAAACTGTTCTCATTTCTCTGCATATGTTGTTTTGATGCCTGGTTAGTGTCTTTATTACCACATTTCATCATTAGTATTTTTTTTAAATAAATTTTAACTGACAATTATTTTATGAACTATCACAGGGTGAAAAAGACCTGATTTATCATCCTAACTCCAACACTAAGGCAGTTCAAGATGTTTTGCTTTGCAAGTCACAAAACTTCATCTGAACTAGCCAAACTGGGAAGTCCTAACTAAGGGTGGCTTTCATTTCAGACTGAGCTGAGGTGTTCAAGTAACAAGGACCATCTCTCTCACTGAATCTACTAGATATGTCTGCCACTGTTTGGGTTTTATTCTTGATCAGCTCATTTTATTTGACAGTAAAGATGGTGTCCCTCATTTTGTTACATTTTCCTTAACATGGAAGATTACAAAAGAAAAGGCACTCTCTCTTTCTACAGCCATATACATCCCTAAATAATTACTTGATTTGTCCTGTTTGGGGTAGATCTTAAACCATGAACCAGTCATTGGATCTAGAATAATGACATAGTCTGATGGGCCATCCTGAGTGTCAGATGCACCTCTGTAGTGGGAAATGAGGGATCAAGTGTTAATCATCACATGAAGAAGCAGGAAGCCAGTGGGGTAGGGCAATGGGAGGACATTTATTCCTGCAACAAAAATGCAAAAGATGCTGGCCGTGTAAATGTAGCAACTCTTCACAAGCACCCCCAGGAATCTTCCAAATACAAATCCCATGCATGCCCACCCAGTCTCATTTATTGCCGCACCTAACTCAAAGTCCCACACTTCTGAGTCATATGCACTCCTCTTCATCAGGTCCAGTTGTGGCTTTTTGTGATCCAGCAAATTAAAACTGAAAATAAGTTATCTGACCCTATATTTCTCCCCCTTCCCATACACACGCACATAAAACATTTGTTATACAATAGTAAAACAGGGACAAGTTATTTGCAATAAAAAGCTTCCATTCAACAGTAGAATGGTAAACTAGCAGCCTTGAGTCTTTAGCAAGGACAAAACCATGACCTGGATATAGAGGGAGTTTCTTAATTTGATCCTGGATTTATGATTTAGGATCTATTTTCTTTTGGCCACTTCTAATAGCCAATAACCAATACCAATGTTCTTTCCTAGACATAGCTCCAAGAGTAAGCACATGACCCAGGCCTAACCAATCAAGTGTCCATACTTGTTGGTCATACTTATTGGTCAGTGAAAATAGGCCAGGGTTGTCACTGAAATCTGTCTTAGGAGTTGCTATGCTGATAGGATTTAGACCTGGAGCTAGTGGTGGCCACCTTAACTACATGAAGTATAACTTTCCTGAGAGTGAAGTCAAAGCAGGGAAAAAAAGCTAATCTAAAAGATATGCAGAAAGAGTTCTGAAAATATATAATTTGAGCACCTGACGCAACTGTTCCTGAAGCTGCATACTCTTCTACTTTTCCATATATATGACCAACAATTTCTCTCTTATTTGGATTTCATTTGAATTTTTTTCACTAGCAACTTAACTGATTTTTTGATTCAATGAAACAGCTAGTTATTCCTATCTGCATCCAACTGCCTCTTAATTTTCTCCAGTCACATTTTTCTTTGCTTCCTAACCCCATCCTTTATTCTCCATCCAGGAGGTCCTCCCCTTTGCATCAGTGGAGAAACTCCAGTATAGAGGTCAGAGTTCAGTAGCAATTATACACTTCTTATCTTCATTAGTCTACATGAAACTTGAAAGAAAAGATAATCCTATGATCTTTGCAGACTCTCCTCTTCCCAAGTCTCCCTTTCAAGCACACATTGAGCTATAGAAAGTGCTTTAAAGTATCAAAAACATTTTGAAAGAAGGCTGGAGAAAAATTTAGATCTTGGTCATCATCCCTCATTGTTAAGTAACATCAAGTGAGTAATTAAAATTGAGACTGGAATCCAAAAGTGAGTGAAAGTGGGCAAAATTAACTAAAAACCAAGGGTCCCCAAACATGTTTCCTCCTTTAGAGTAAAAATATAAATTTTAAAATAAAGATTGTATAACTAGACTGCTTATCATTATTTTGACCATAAAATGAAATATATTGGGCAGGAGGTGGAACTAAAATATGCTGAACTGTCTATGGTCCTGAAACTCCAATTATTAAAAACATGGATACTTTTAAATTTTACTTTTATTACAAGTAATGATGGGATATTTTCCACAAAGACAGAATGATCCTTAAAGAATTCTGAATGTAGCCAGAGAATTTAATCTCATCTTCGTTCATTTTACTCCTAAGCAGATAAATTAGTGGAGCAGACTGATTTTCTTATTCTGGCAGATAACTTTAAATTACAATAATGTACAACTACAAAGTAATAATAAATACAAACAGGGAAAAATCACTAAACAGGAACTAGAGTGTCTAATCTTCTTCTTGGTCTTATAGTTTTCTTACAAAGAAAACATCCAATCCTCTTATCAAAGCTTATGTATTGTCAAATAATTTTCTTTGTTTGATTTTTCTTTCTAATATTTATAAACAAGAACTTTTCCATAATTACATCACCTCTTTTTATAAATACTTCAACAAACAAATGCAGTTTTATATTCTTGATACTCCTTCTATTTGAACACATTTTACAGTTTGGCACTCAAATAGTTTACAAGTCATTACTGTTAAAATTCAAGGGAAAAGAAACACTTTTGCAATGTAGGTGTCCACCTTAGCCACTGAGCTTTCTATAATATGGCTCCCCACAGAGTAGAAGGCAGACTGTGCCTATGAGAGGGCATTACCCACTCATATGATCAGTGAGGAAAAGTGAGATTTATAGCACTTGACATTGTATGATAAATAAATTGTAGGATCCAAACTTAAAACTATCTAACTGTATGTCTAGTTAGCCTTCCTTAAACAATCTTCCTTGTAACTTACCAATATAGCACAACACTGGTTACTTTGCACTTTGTGGTTCTTCTCAGTCATCATAAGGGAATGTTTATCTCCATAGCCAGGTGGTAAGCTTCAAAAGACTTCAACTCATGTTGCCTCTTCTTTGATAAAGAAGCCATATGACCTATGGTTCAGAGCATGGGCTTTGTATTGGGACAGGCATATTATAATTTATTTTTAATATATTTTTATTGATTTCAGAGAGGAAGGGAGAGGGAGAGAGAGATAGAAATATCAATGATGAGAGAGAACTGTTGACAGGCTGCCTCCTGAATGCCCCCTATTGGGGATCAAGCCTACAACTTGGGCATGTGCCCTTGACTGGAATCGAACCCAGGACTCTTCAGTTTGCAGGCCGATACTCTATCCACTGAGCCAAACCAGCTAGGGCAGGACAGGCTTGTTTTAAAACAGTGGACTCCTAGACTTCGCTAAGCCTCAATTTCCTCATTTATAAAATGGAGTTAATAGTACCTGCCTTGTATAATTGTGTGTAAAGAGTTTATCAAAGTATCTGGTGCATCACAGTATTTATAAATGTTAGCTTGTATATGTGTTATATATGTGTGAGATAGACAGATGGATGGATGCAGTAATGAATACCTAGTACATAGCTTGAATTCCTAGTAAAATAAAGTGATTTGGGGGTATTGTGAAAGGTACATTTTGAGCTAACTTAGATACTCAAGTAATAACAAATACCAACAAAATAAAGTATAATATAATAGTCTCCCTCGTTCTCAGTAGGGATTCAATATGTTTCTTTTTAACTTGACTTAAATATTGGTTTGTACCCACACATTTCTTCTTTAAAAAATGTTTTTTAATTGATTTTAGAGAGAGAGGAAGGGGGAGAAAGAGAGAGAAACATTATCAATCAGCTTGCTCCCGCCCTCTACTTGGGATTGAGCCCACCATCTAGGCATGTGCCCACAGGAACCTAATCAGTTACCTCTTGGTTCATGGCTCGATGCTCAACCACTTAGCCACACTAGCCGACCATCCACACACTTCTTTTTGTCTCATTCTATGCCCTTTCTCTTGGCAATTTCTCTTATTCCTGTGCTTCAATAATTTTGTCTAGGTGAATGTTTAAATCCATGTTTTTGCTAATTACTTTTCCAGCACCTTCCCTCATATCTCTGACCTCCATACCCTGAAGCCATGTTTTCTGATGGGCTTGCTGGGGCCTGAACACAGCAGGCCTTCTCTTGCTTCCATGCCTTGATGGAAATACTCCCACACTAGGTCTCTGACCAGTAAAATTTCTCTGCTATTCATCCTTCAAGTCCCAGATGCTTCTTCCACAAGTCTTTTTGGCCCCACTCTGCCAGAGCCCTTCTCTGGTGCTTCCATTGTATGCTGGGAGGTTGGAAGCTCTTTGAGGACAGGAATCTGCACTTTGATCTTTAAATTCCCAGGACCTAGGATGGTGCTTGTCATACAGAGTAATCTCTAATAAACATGCGATGATTGAGTGCATGTAGACTGGACCTCCATTTTATTGCCTCTTCGGCATCCCGTTCTCCTTTCATATAGAAACAGCAGTTTGACTTGTCTTTGGAGAGCTAACACCCTTCTCCCCTGCCCCATAAGGGACCAAAACAAGATCCCACTTGAATCTTCGGCAGAGGGTGACAAAAATCAAGAAAGGCAGCATTGATTAATTTTGATAATGGTGCCCAAATGCGCCTAGTTGATAATGAATGATGAGTGCTTGTTGAAGAAAAAAAGAGAAACACAAGGAGGGAAGTAGGGAGGAAGGAAGGAAAAGAGGGGGGGGGGAAAGGGAGGAAAGAGGGAGGAGCAGTTTAAGATAGCATTCTAGTCAGGACCCCAGGAACAGCTAGAACCAGCCTGGCTGAGCTACAGACAAGGAGCTGTATAGCGCAGGGTCTGGACGCCTCGTACCTTCTCTACTGAACAGCTCTGTACTTAAATGGCTCATTCCTGCCTGGACTATTTTGGTACATCTATTATTGTCTCCCATTTAGTGTCTGTTTATTTAACTCCGCTTTCAACTGGAACATAATTCTCTTGATTATCAGTTGATGTTGCGACACAGTAGGAATGCAGGTAATTGTCACTGTGCACGTTCTGCTGGAAATATAAAATTATTATCTTTAGAGCAGTTGAGTAGGCATTTGAGCATGGATCCTATGCAGCACAGGGCATGTGGGATTTGTAGAGGGTTAATTTGTTGGCTACCTCGATTTCCTCCAGGGATGCCATGTGAGCCTCCCCAGGGGACCCAGGCAGCCGCCCAATTCCCCAGCATCCTAACGTTTACTCAGCTCTGAGGAGCGTGCAGGCGCCACTCACTGAGAAGTTTGGACCTTCCTGGTTATCAGGGACCAAGAGGGTGGAGGGACAGACCCCCTGGTGGCAATAACTATCTCAGGCTCTACTGCATTGGGGGGCTGCCTGAGCCAGGGGACAATATCTGAGCGAAGAGGGCAGCTGCACAGTTCAAGTAGGGAGAAGCCTCAAGGCAAGTGGTTAGAGAGAGAACTGATTGGGACGAAGGTTCCATTTTCCACCCTTTCCCTCCCCACTCACCTCCCCTCGCCCACTCTGCACCTCATTCCTACTCCAGACCTGCTCCCATCCCCCCACCACCTCTTACCCACCTGCACCCCCCATGTGCCCCTGTGCACCTACCTCCAGCCCTCAGCTCCCCACCCCTAGCGAGCTGCCTCTTCATTTACAAGCAGCATCACTAATTGCTTTTTAGGGTCCCTTCTCTACTCTCTGTTCAAAATTCACGGGGCGTTCCCCAGCCCCTTTTATGCTACTTTTCTGAACCTTTTCAGCCTCTTTTACAAACTTAGCACTTTCTGTGCCTCTTTTAGTCTTTGCAAGAAGAAAGAGACTTGAGAGGGTTTTTTTTTTTTGGCAGTAAAGCTCCTTCTCCCGTACCCCCTCCCCCGCCCTCTTCCCTCCTCCTGTCTCCACCCCCATCTCCAAAAGCACACGCATTGACCCTCCTCCCACTGAATGGGGCTTTGTGCAGAGAATTTCCGGAACATAGCCCAGTGCCCAGGCCTCTGTGTGAGGAGAGGAGGGGCCCAGCCGGGCAAGGAGACCCTTAAGCCCACCCCATTACCACGGTCACTGTTTGCCCTGGATTCTCTAAAAGGCCTATTGTTGCCGGTTGCCAGGTATTCCTTAGCAACACTTAAGCCAAGCTGCCTACCCTATTTAGGCCCAAAACTTTTCAATGGCCTCCAAAACCCGTGCTTGTCAGCGCTGCAGACCGCTCCTCAAACAGCCTCCGAGGGGAGGGAGAAGCCAAACCATCCCCCAGCGTCGCTGCCTTTCAAATATCTGTGTTTGAGGCGGCTTGGGGGCTTCTTGTCATTTGCCTAGGATCAGCAGGCCAAACAATTGCAATTAAAATTTCTCTCTCCCCAGCCCTGGCATCTCCCTCTCTCTCCAAGACCCCCATCCCCACCCCGGTTGCAGACCTCCCTCTAACTTAATAGTCAGCCGGGACTGGGTTTCTGCATCATATTCTGCAAGGGCCTCCTGACTTTCCTGCTGGACCATTTCTAAGAAAATTGCTTTATTATTTTAGGGGAGTTTGGGTGCCCTTGTATGCAGGGTGTGATGCTCCTCCCCATCTCTAGTGAAAAGCAAAATGATAGAATCATAGAGTCTGTGTTCTAGAAGGAACCTTAGTGATGGTCCCAGATGAGGGTCTGGGGGCCCAGATCCTGGAATGGACTTGCTCATGTCATGGATTTATTTAACAACAGCAGAGGGGGATCCAGAGCCCAAGCCCCCCGCCCTCCTCGCTCCCAAAACTGTGCTTTTCCCCCACTACACAGCCTCAGAGTAAGGTGAGAAGCAGATTCGCAGAGAAAGAAAAATAGTCTGTGCACCTCAAAAATTGTCAGTGGAAAGAGGGCTGGTTCTGATTTCAGTTATGGCATCCTGGCCCTGAGTTCTTTTCGCTTCTTTCTTGCCAGAGAAATGTGAATTTGCCCCAGCCCAGTGAAGAGCATCCTTGGAAATGTAATTCTGTGTGTGTGTGTGTGTGTGTGTGTCTGTGTGTGTGTGTGCGCGCATAATATGCTTTTAAAATATATACTAGAGGTCCAGTGCATGAAATTCGTGCACTGGGGGTGGGAGGGTCCCTCAGCCCGGCCTGTGCCCTCTCATAGTCTGGGACCCCTCACTCCTTACTGCCCACCTGCTTGCTGCTCCCTACCACTCAGCTCGCTGCTTCTTAGTACTGCCCCGGAGGTTCCCGCCACCTCTGCTGTACTCACCAGCTGTGAGCACGGCTTCTGGCTGAGTGGCGCTCCCCCTGTGGGAGTGCACTGACCATCAGGGGGCAATTCCTACATTGAGCATCTGCCCTCTGTTGGTCAGTTCATAGCGACCAGTCATTCCACCATTAGGTCGATTTGCATATAAGGGTTTTATTATATAGGATTTATTGCTTTCAAAGAGGAAGGGAGAGAGAGATAGAAACATCAATGATGAGAGCAAATCATTGATTAGCTGCCTCCTGCACACCCCCTACTGGGGATCGAGTCCAGAACTCCAGCATGTGCTCTGACTGGGAATCAAACCTTGACCTCCTTGTTCATAGGTTCATACTCAATCCTTAAGCCACACCTGCTAAGCAAGATGTAGGAGTTTTATTGACTGTCTTACTTTTCTTGCTGTAAGGTTTCCAGGCATCTCTCCCAGATTCTGAGTTAGATGAGGCTCAACTTAACATTCTAGAACCTTGCAGCTGCTTCACCCCCACCACCCCACACTCACCATTTGACAGAAGTTGTATGATTTGCCCCAAATCAAAGAGCACTTAGAAGAAAATTCAGCTCCTCCCATGGCCTGCATGGCCCTGCAATGATCTAAACTGGCTTATTGCCTGCCTCATCTTGCACCTCTCTCCCTGACTCAGCTCATTCCAGCCACGTCTTTCTGCCCTTCATACATGACAAGCTTCTCTCTGCCTGGAAAGTTCTGCCTCCAGATCTTTGTGGGGCTGAATCCTTCTTGCCACTCGAGACTTAGCTCCCATGTCACTGTCACTGGGAGACTGTCTCTGTTCACACTCTACCAGCTTAATGTTTCCTGTGGTCCTTTTGAAAAATTTTTATAGCATATATTATTATAAAAATTTTAATTAATTATTACATACCATAGACATCTTTCTAATTATACTATATGTATTATCATTATTATTTATAAACATTTGGAGCTTATTTCTTATCTGTTCCATTCCCAAACATAAAATCCATGAGAACTCTATGCCTTGTGTGTGATTCTACTTCCAGAGTCGAGCACAATGCCTAGCTCAGAGAAGGTATTCAATAAATATTTGATGAATAAATAAATGAATAAGTGTGCTCATTGGTAGTAAACATGAAAAGTAAAACTCAAGTCTCCTAAATCACAATCTGATATTCTTTTTCTTGGTGGGGGCAGGGAGCACTCTGAGGATGAGAAAAGGAACAGTGACAGTGTTTCTTAAGTATTTCCTTATAAACAGTGTTTCTGAACCTTTAAAAAATTATTATTATTCCTATAAGGAGCTTTATTGGACTTTTTTTTTTTTTTGCCTTTTGGCTCTTATTAAAGAATGCTGTATGTCTACTCATCTTCTATGGTTTTTAAAATGCCCCCACCCCCAAGAACAATGTTTGCCTTCTTGAGAATGCTATCTCCTCCCTTGAGAATGCATGTTATTACCAACACATTCAGAGCGAAAGCATACAGCTGGTGCCATAAAATCAGGAAATGAATCCTGTCCCCGGTGAAAACGAAGGACAGTTGTCTCAGAGATTGGGTGCAGGAGAATTTTAAGCATAGAAAGCGACAAGAATGGGCAGAAAGGATGGTGGATGTGTTAACTTTGGGCTTCAAGCCCAGCCCTCATAGTACATACTTCACAAGGGATGTTTTTAAAAGATCTTTAGAAAAACCCTTTCAGCTTAGGTAACTGTGGTATTAAACCACTAATCGGTAACCCCTCGCCTCTTCTTATTCAGCTCTTAATCAGATTATACAAAAGCTTTCAGATGGTCTTGGTTTCCAATGCCAGTGTGTGAGGATGAGATGGAGTTTCTAAAATGCTGGCTTGGAAGTATGCATTTTAAACTGTTATCGCTGGATATCGGTTCACAAAATAAATTTATTAAAAAACAACAACAACAAAACAGCCCCGCATCCTGAAAGCGCCTGTAGATTAGAGGCTGACATACCTACATTCAGTATGTTCATTTATGTGTTCATTAGTTCAACAAGTGTTCACTGAGTCCCTCCTATGTGCCACTCTTGTGCTCCATCGTGCTCTCTATGCTTACCCATCACTTAACTACCGTGGTCCTCTTAACTGCCTCTCTGCCTATGGTCTCTCTCCAACAAGTCATATTCAACAATGCCTACAAGATTATCTCTAATCATTGACCATATTCAACTTGAAAATGTTACTTGGCTTCATCACCTAGAGACAAAACACCTATCAAATAAAGCCCTAGTTCATTAGCATATTCAAATAGCTTTGCCATCTACCCTTTTTAGTCTCATCCTTTATCACTCCTTCCCCAATAAATGCACACACACATACTCACACACTCACATACTATCACCATACAGAATACACACAATACCCCCACGCACCATTCCCCACTCAAAGGCTTCTATGTCTTTGTACATGCAATTTTCTGAACCCCATGTGCCCTTTAGGACCATTTTTATTTACCAGCGGTCTTCTTCTAATCTTTCACTGTCAAGGCCACTGGGAAGCCTTCCCTAGCCCCTCTATGTTTCCAGCGGAAACGAACGGTCCATCCTGTGATCCCACATCATTCAGCTCATGCGCTGTTATGGTATTTATCACACTGAATTAGTACATCTGCATTTTTTACAGTAAAAGGTGAGCTCCTCGATCACAGAGATTGTGTTTCATTTCATCTCTCTGGTCTTAACAACTGAAGCCTAATTGGCCGCATTATCTGGACCTGCTCCTGTGAGAGGCCAAAGGAGCACACTGGACCAGCAATGTGCTTGTTTCTGATTCCTGGAAGGGATGAGGAGGAATAATTTAGCAACAATTGGGGGAAATTCAGCTTCTCTGCATAGCAGTGAGACTTTCTGGCTCCGTGTCAAAGGTGCCTTGCAAGTTGTAAAATCATTGGGTAAACACTTATTCCTCCCCATGGATTTGGGGTTTACTGGCACTGAGCATTCATGTTTGTCCTTCAGAGACCTGTTTATGTGCTTAATGAAATAGGTGAATGCTTTTTAAACTGTGGAATATTAAATAGAATAAATAGGTGTGACTATCATTTTTACTGATGGGGAGATCTCAAAGGAGGCTATACCTGGAAAGTTTCTGCAATTTTCTATAAAGCTGGGAACCCCAAACCTATCTTAGCCCAGCCTCTTGGGCAGAATCCAGGGTGAGAAAGAACATCAATATATGTTCTGAAATGGCCCCATCACCGCATACTTAGTCTAGAGTGAGCCTGAGACAGGATGATATTAAATTGGTGGGAAGAACAACAGAAGGTAGGGATGTCAGGGAATAGGATTCCTCCAGAACATCAGAGGGCAGAAGTTCACATTAGGAATATTAGAGAAAATGAGTTCTTTAAAAAAAAGTTTATATTCATCTTTAGAGAGAGAAGAAGGGAGAGAGATGAAGAGATAGAAACATCGATGAGAGAAACACATTGATTGGCTGCCTCTTGCAGTCCCCCACCCACCCACTGGGAATCGAGGCTGCAACCCAGGCTTGTGCCCTGCTGGTAATTGAACTGGTGACCTCTTGGTTCTTTGGTCAACGCTGAACCACAGAGCCACACCGGCCGGGCGAAAATGGGTTCTTTGGAAGAGAATAAAAACTGACTAGGAGAGCCAATTAAACTCTTGGACTATGCTCCCTTTATACATGGATCAGATAGCATGCCTAGCACATAGTAAATGTCAAATAAATAGTTCTTGAATTTAAAAAGTGTAGAATTTACTGTTTTATATATGCTTTCCCTTGGACTCTGGAAAAGTCATAATTATTGTACCATTTTTAGATTTTTCCCTTTCCAATATTATAATTTTCTCTAATTATTCATCAACTGTTCATTAAGGGACATAATAATCACTCCTGCATCTTTGTGTGGAGTGGTGCTGAGAGGTTAGATGGGCAGGACAGTTAGAGAGAAGAGTGGTCTGCCCTCATCCATTTCTTTGGTGTCCTGCAGTAATCCAGGGTAGAAATGGGGGTGACAGAGAGTCCAGGACACAGACAAGCAGATTCCAAAGCTCAGTTCCAGGAACACATCAGAGAAAAACTCCCCCTTTTCCAACTACTATATACTCAAGGAAGAAAGCCCTAGAAAGGTGGGTTGGGGAAGTGGGAGCTGAATCACAGAGGGCGGTTAGAGTTGGCTGGTATTGACTTCAAAGAGCCAATTGCTGATTTTTTATGAATTTTGTGATTCAGATTTTAAATATAGCCATTATTAAACATTAAATTAAATTATGAAAAAAATTAATTACATTAAAAACAAAGGTAATAGTGTCCAAAACTCATTGCTCCACCTTATTATTATCCAAGCTCTTGAGGTTATTTACACCTATCGTGTCTGTGGCTATGTGATGAAAATATTATATAAGGGTATTACCAGTCATCCCCTCTCAACTCTGTGATGTCATGTTGATTGCTTGAAATCAGCTGTGGAGCTTTGGCAGGAGGATTTTTACAGATAATGGCAAATAACTATAAATCAGGACACATTTTCCCCCTTACAGAGCCAGTTGTTAAACATTCTCCAGGATATCACTAGTGAATTCTGACTCCAGGGCTATAGAAACATTTCCTGGAACACTTACTATGCCTGAGAGAGAGGGTGTCTCATATTTGTCAAGACCATCATGTGTGAAGGCACCAGAACATACTTTAGATAAACTCTGACATTAAATAATTTTCATAATAATTCAATGATAGTATCTCCATTTTTACAGACAAGGCAATAGCAGGGGTTCTTGTGGTGATGTCACTGGTCAGTTTCTTGACTGTGGAGGTGGATACAAAACCTATACATGTGATCAGATTGCACAGAATTAAATACACACACAACTGAGTACAAGAATAAGTATACTCCCAAATAAGTACACCGAATAGGATTAGTGGATTGCATCAATGTCAATATCCTGCTTGTGATATTATACTATAGTTTTGCAAAATGTTACCATTGGGGGATGCTAGGTAAAGTGTGCAAGGGACCTGTCCGAATTATCTTTTACAGCTACATGTGAATCTCCCCTTATCTCAGGACAAATTTCAATGAAAAATAAAATGATAGCCCACACCTACCATACAATCCAGCCATTCCACTCTTAGCTATTTGCCTGAGAGAAATTGAAGAGTTTGTCCTAAAAAAGGCTTTTACATTAATATTTATATACAGTTTATTTGTAATAGTTAAAACCAGTTAACCATTCAAATGTCCAGCACTGGTTAATGGATAAACAAGGTGTTATATCCATACAATGAAATACCACTCAGAATTAAAAAGGAGTGAACTATTGATCCACACCCCAACATGGATGAGTCTCAAAATAATTATGCTGAGTGAAAGAATCAAAACACATAATATGATTAAGTACTGGACATATCTATTTCAATAACATTCTAGAAAAAATGCAAGCTAGTGTATACTAACAGAACAGATCAGTTGTTTCCTGGGGATGGAAGAGAGGCTGGGGGGAAGAAAGGAGAAATTATAAAAAGTCACCAGCAAACTTTCCCAGGTGATGGGAAAGTTTATGATCTTAACTGTGATGATGGTGTGTATATATATATCAAGCTTATCACATTATACACATTTAGCACATGTAATTTATAGTATGTCAGTTATTCCTCAATAAAGCTGTTTATAAAGATGCTTTAGGTAAATGGAAGTGGGAAAAAGATTGTTTCCATTAGCCTAATAACTGAGGCTCAAAGAGGTTGTTTCCCCCAAATCCCATAGCTAATAAATATTGGATCCAGCGTTTTAGACCAAGTCTGTCTTATTCCAAAACCTGTATTATTTCCATTCCACCTTGCTACATGGCAAGATGGATGTGTTAGCAATTACCATAATAATGCTGTGTAATGAACCATCTCCAAATCAAACATATATTCTTGATCATTCATATGTAGATCATTTAGAGAGAGGTCTGCCAATCTAGGTTTAGGTTCAGTTTGGCTTGGTCCTTAGGTACATATTATGTCCAGGTGTTTTATGGAACTGTCAATGCCCTGGAACCAGTAGGCTACCTAGAGCATGTTATTATCTTGGTAACGTCAGAGGTGCCCATGAGCAAAGCCCAGCTGCTTAAGCATAACTCAAGTCTCTGCTTCCATCACATCTGCAAATATCCCATTGGCTGAAGCAAGTCACATACTTGTTCCCAAAACTCAAAGGGCAGCTAAGTCTACTCAGCCTCTGGTGGGAGGAACTGGAAAGTCACATGGCAATTGTAATAAACACAAAGAGGAACAATGAAGTGGGAACAATATTACCGTCTCCCAACTATTGATTGATGAAAGGAAGAGAAAATGAATAACATTTTAGAATGGGCAAGGTTTGCAAAACTGGAACAGATAAAGGAGGACTACTTCTATGATACAGGCTCAGGTGACCTCAGGTAATGGGAAGTTGCCAATGGAAAGACGAAAGAAGAGGTAGTCGTATCAGCAGCCTCACAGCCAACCCTCAGAGGAAAGATGACCGCTTCTTTGGCCCCACCAGTATCCAGACCCCCAACTATTTTATGTAAAGAATCCTCATTTCTGTCAAACAAGATTTCCTACAATTCTCTCACTACAGGCAGTCCAGATGAGGCAATCAGACTATATCCATGATTTTCTCTGAGTGAAGTTGGTGTTGAAATTGATTCATTGCAGAGGCAAAACTCAGGAGAGCTTTGCTTCATGGATTCCCAGAGACATCTGCCTTCTGCTCTTTGTGTTTTTTCAATGAGTCTTTGCTTCTAAGAGCTATCCCACGTCTTTCCAACACACTTCTTTTTTGTTGTGTTAAGTCTAAGAACAAAATAATAAAGTCTACATTACTGTTTGGGGTGCTTCAAAAACCCAATTGTCTGGATCAAGTCTCTGGTGATTCAATAGCCACATTATTAACAGTGCCCTCAGAGGGTCTACTCACAACTTCTCCATGCTCAGGACTCATTCCCTTTCTGTCTGTTTCTTCTCCACTTCTCCCTAGACAGGTTGTCTCTTCAGCCTCTTACTTTCTGCTTCCAGTGGCTTCTGTGTACTGCTTTCTCTCAGCTGATGCAACTTCTCAGGGTGCCTCCAGCCCAACCTCCTCAAGAGAGAAGAGTTGTATGGGTGCTGTGCCACCATATGGCATAGATCTCCCGTGTTAACCAGGAATCTTAAGCTACACTACTTCTTAAATTGCCTGCAGATAGCTTGCTTTTGGGCAGCACTGATCCCTGGTCTAAATAGCTGTGGTCAAATGTATGTGGACAGAGAGCATGAGCATTTATGCATAAAGTGACTTCCCTCGGAAAGAACTGTAGGTAAGGCAGGCTCCCTAAACACCAGCCTTTGTGTGAGTGAGAAAGAAGTGAAGGTAATGTATAGAGAAGAGATGGGAATGGAGACTAGAAAGCTAAGCTGACAAATGAAGGATCCTCAGGGGTTTCAGCAGAGGGAGACAGGCTGATGCTTTCAAGACTGATTAGAGATCCCAGTGAATACCTTGAGGGACATTAGTCTTGCCCTGAGTTACTCAACCTGAAACAGGTCTAGAGAAGCCAGCCATGTGATGACTTGGAACAACCACAGACGGATGCAGGCTGTACAGGTCATGGAGTGCACGAACAAGGATGAGTTAATGAGGGACTTGTCAGAGACCCTGAGACCTCATAGAGCCTAAAACAGGCTGACGGCCCTTCCCCTCCTCCAGGAGTGGAACATTCAGAAAGTCTGTGGCAGGGGCTTTTGTCCTTCTATGTGGCAAATCTCCAGCCCAGAGAGTAATCCTGCCTTTTAGAGTTGTGCAGAAGTTAGAATTACAGTTGATGGTCAAGCCTGGGTGGTTTTCAGTTAGAGCATAGATTATACATGTTGTGGGAGAGGAAAGGAAGAAGAAGCAGGTTGCTTGCTTATCTATTTGTTGCTAGATTGTATAACATTTGCATTTTTCTGCTTATGTAAATAAAACATGCTTTCATACAGGAAATATTTTTTAAAAGATAATTAAGACTATTTGAATTCCTCCTACCCAAAGATGGCAGCATGCTGTTTCTTTTCTCTCATACTCTTTTTAAGTGGGTGCATATATTATATTTACACAATTGGTTTTGGGTGCATACTGAACATGCAGTTTATGTGTTCTGCTTTTAAAATTTTACTTAACATTTTATTGTGATCATTTTCATATCAATGAATGCATTTCATAAAAGTACTGATAAATTAAGATGGTAATTATTCCCATTCTGGCTCTGCCATCATTTATGTTGTTATTCCCAAGATTTTATTATAATATTTCAATTATAGATATAGCTTTGGCTCTATATCTGATTGTTTCTTTATGATTGTTTTTCTGAATGTTAACCCCAATGAATGGTATTTAAAGGACATGAAATTGTCAAATCTCTTCAAGTGATGCCAAATTGCTTCCCAAAAGGCTATATCAATTTGGATTCCCACCAGCCATTGTGAAATATTTACTTCCATGGCCTAAATTGAATATTACCAATTCTTTTAATATTTTTTAAAATTCCTAAAATGTAGTTAGCATACAATATTGTATTAGCTTCAGGTAACAACACAATGATTCAACATTTGTACACTTTACAATGTAATCATCACGGTAAGTCTATTAATTATCCATCTCCGTGCAAACTCGTTATGATACTACTGACTGTATTCCCTGTGTTGGACTCTACATCCCCACGACCTATTTATTTTCTAACTGGAAGTTTGTCCCTATTATGTCCCTTCACCTTTTCATTCATCCCCCCCAATATCCTTCCCTCTGGCAACCATCACTTTGTTCTCTGTATCTATGAATCCCTATATCTATGTTTTGTTTTGCTTGTTCATTTGTTTTATTTTTTTAGATTCCATTTATAAATGAAATCATACCATATTTATCTTTCTCTATTTGGCTTATTTCACTTGGCCTCTAGATCCATCCATGTCATTGTAAATGGCAAGATTTTATTCTTTTTTATTGTTGAGCAATATTTCAGTGTATGTATATATTTTATATGTAATATAGATATATACATATATATGTATATAGACTGAATCTAAGCAGCTCATTTACATTTTTACTTCTTTAATTATTGGTGAAGTAAAATGTTTTTCTAACCTTTATTGACCCTTGTCATATTTCATAAATTATCTGCTGTGTTTTTTCCTATTTTCTATTATAAAATTTTGCTATATTCTATCAATTTTTAAACGTTTCTTATTGAAAATACTAAATATTTATGATACATGTTGCAAATATTTTTCAGTCTGTCCTTCACTTTTTAATTTGATTATAACAATTTAATGTACTAACTTTTAAGTTGTCTTTACAGTCTAATCTACTTTTTCTTGTGTGTGTTTTTCCATTGTCTTTTTTTTTTATTGTTTTAAGTATTACAAATAGTAGTACATATGTCTCCTTTTTTCCTCCCATTGACCTCCCCTCCGGCCTCCCCTTCCCCCCCAGTACATGCCTTCACCTGCCCGCCCTCCCCGGCCCCCAGTGTCTTGTATCCATTGGTTATGCTTATATGCATGCGTACAAGTCCTTCGAAAGTTGGTCTCTTACAGCCCCCCTCACCCAACCTCCTCTGCCTTCCCGATGTAGTTTGACAGTCTGTTCAATGCTTCTTTGCCTCTGTATCTTTTCCCACCATTTCTTTCCTTTAAAAAAATTTGCCTCTGCAGACTAGAAATAAACATATAATAACAACAACAAAAAATGTTTGAGAACCAATTTCAATGTCCAACAGTTCTGAGTCCCCGTTTCAATGTCTAACAGTTCCTTATGTGTACATGTCAGCAGTGATATCTGGATGGTGGGCACATGTTGGCAATGCAGGTCCGACCCTCTCTGGTTTGGTCCTAGGCAACCTGCAGCGGTGCACAGCTGCTGACTGCTCGCGTGGCAAGGCGTTGTCAGCGTCTTCCTTCTCTGGACTGTTTTTCCTCTTGTCTTTGTGGTTGGAGCAGACCTGTCAATTCCTCTCTGTTGCAGGAATCCACATGGTCTTGGAGTTGTTTTCTAAAAATATACAAACATATTCTTGACCACAAGTTAGTAAAGGAATCTTTTCTATATAATTGATTTGGGATCCTTTTTATTTTTGCCCAAACTATTTTCCTTTGTCTTATTTAGACACCATGTGTGTTTTTCATGGCCGTCTTGCTGTTAGCATTACAAATGAAAATTAATTTTGTAAAGTAAAAATTTTCTAGATGTAATTTACTTATAGGATATTTTTCCTTACATGATATTACCCTATTATCCCCCCCTTTTTTTTGATTAATGGAGGTTTTTGTAAATTTTATAATGCAGTGTTGATAACTTTAAATTTTAATTTTTTTCCCCCAAAATATGACTGCTTTAGGTTCATTGTATGTTCAGGAATTTTACCACGAGATGAACTACCAATAGAAATTTTAGTTATTACTTTAAGAACAGCTTTTTGTCCAGTACAATTAAATTTACTTGAATATTCACTTATTTCAATTAGCCTATTTAAATTAATCTGAAAACTTGATTGTTATTTTACTGTCAAATTTAATACTCTACCAACAATCTTAATTTACCCTGTAAATATTAGTGGGAAGGATTATTTGCATTCTTGAGTGGGCCCTGAGCATTCCTGATGCTAGGCTGAATTTAGATATAGGGCAGCTGCTGTCGGCCAAGTCTCTTGTCTGTTACCTGGATCCTGATCTGAGCTGGGCCAAGTCTCTGTCTGTCATCTGTATCACGATGTGAGCTGGGCCAAGTCTCTTTCTGTTGCCTGGGTCCCGATCTGAACTGGGTGTGGGAAGCACGAAGCAGCCACGGGGGCAGGATACCTCCCTCAGAAGGGGCGAGGGTTCAAGCCCCTGCAATGTTGGGGGGGTGAGGGTCTGTGCCCCATTTCTCTTGCCCCCCAAGTTCTCTCCTGATGGCCCCTCTGCGACTGTGCCTATCTTAGGTTGTGCCTTCCTTGAGGAATCTTACCTGTCTCTGGCTAACCAGCCATCCTCCGGGGCCAAAGAGGGTGATGTGAGGTTCAGTTCTGTCTCCTTGGTAGCCTATGCCCCCGTGGCCTCCACACCCAGCACCTGCCTTGGGAACCCCTGGTCTGCTGGCGGGGTCCTGGTACTGATCACATATCTTGGGGAACTTGGGTTTCTTCTTCATTGTCCTTATGCTTAAAGATGTCTTCACATTCCACAGGTCAGTTAAGACCTATCTTGTCTTTTAATTGTTCATGGTTTTATTTTGTATATCCAGTCCCTCACTCAAGCCAGGTTTTATTTTGCATCATATACTAAGAAAGGTTAGAAAGTAACTGGCTGCTTTCTCTTCATATAGCCAACTTTACCAACATTATTTGTTGAACAAACCATTAATTCCCAATTGGTTTATAATATTTCCATTGTCTTATACTACTTTTGGTAAATATTATTTCAAGCTGTCGCATTCTGTTCCACTGATTCATCAGTTGACTTGTGGATTATTACCATACTATTTTATTTATTACGACTCTCTAGGAATTTATCACTTCTGGAAGCTGCACCCAGACTTTTGATTTGATTACTCCGCTAGGACTTCTCCTATGTGTAACTTTCTGGTTATACATAGCGATGTCATTAACCACGAAGTGTTTGAGATATATCTCGTTAAACAGATAATGTTATGCACAGCGTAAAAGCTGAAATGACTTCTCAGCTCACTAGAAGCAGAGCCAGAACTTGAACCCAGGCCCAAACTCAGTGTGGAGCACCTTCCACCACATCAGAGTATTTTTTTCCTTTCTGGGTCTCAGCAAAACGCAGCATTGGTGGTCTGGCTTCACCGAAGGATGGGCATCGACTCTGAGGGAAGCCTTGTGTTTACGCAGCAGGCACTGTAATATGGTTCCTGACAGTGGGGGCACTCGTATGCTACAAATTTCTAGCTTTCTCTCCTCACATAGCATTTGGCTCGGCGCCTTGGGGTCCCAGGATGACTGCTCCATCTCCAGCACACTGCTGCTTTCCACACAAGAGGGGGAAAACAAGGAAACAGAAGAACTGTGCCCGCTGAAGCTCTAAAGTGCTTTTCTGTAAGTCCCTTCCGTAAGTCCCAGCTATGTCTCTTAGGCCAGAACTATGTCACTGAACACTATTTCTGCTTTTTGTCTTCTTTTTATAAAAGGCAAAAGTCCTCTTCTGGTTTCTTTCCATTAGCAGAAGCAGGCACTACTGTAGCCCTTTTGTAAAAGTGGAGTTAACGTGAACTTTCGAAAAGCAGGGGACACCTGCACTTGGCTTGACATGGTGATTATACGACGGCTTTTCAATGACAAACAGCCCTTGGAAAGCTCATGGTGAGTCAACCTGCTTGCTCCATCCAGATCAGCGTGTCTCAGCTTCACGGCAGGTAAGAAATACCTGGCAGCTTTGTGAACTCGCGATGCCCAGCGGCACCCCAGACCAATAAAATCAGAATCCCCAGATGTGGAACCCAGGCCTGGGCACTTTTCCGGGCTCCAGGGTACTTCAACATGCAGCCAAAGTTGAAACTACGGGACAGGGTGATGAAGTAGCCACCAGCTAGCTACGTGACTGAAAACCAGTCAGTGTCAGAAAAAAAATGACAGCATCCATAGACTCATAGACTATTAGGAACTTTTCTCTGGTAATGTTCTCTCTGCTAAGATGCTTCCTGCTTGGATATACACTGAGTGGTCAGATTATTATGATCTCTGAACGCATAATAATCTGGCCACTCAGTATATATATATTAGAGGCCCCGTGCATGAATTCATGCATGGGTGGGGTCCAGCCAGCCTGGCCAGGGGGAGGGGACATGGGCAGTTGGCTGGCCTGTCTGCTGGTCGAACTCCTGGTCAAGGGGACCTGAGTGGCCACATTATTATGTGTTCAGAGATCATCATAATCTGGCCACTCAGTATTTGCTTGCCTGGCTCTCTTATCCCCTACAGATCACTGCCAAGTCTCACTTCTCTCCAGGGCCTACCCTGACCACCAGGTTCCATATTGCAATCTGCCTTCACCCCCTGACCCAGGACTCTCCTGCCCCCCTTTACCCTGCTCCTCTCTCCCCTTTTCCATATACGCATTATCCTCCAACATGCACAGGTTACATGTTAATTATCATTCCTGTTCATGATGGTCTCCCCCCACTGGAATGGAAGCTTCTTGGGCGCAGGGATCCTTGTCTGCTTTCTTCCCTAAATATCTCAAGAGCCTGGAAAAGTGCCAAGTACATGGTGGCCACTCGATAAATATCTGCTAAAGGAATAAAAATTAGAGCCAGAAAAAGCCTGCTCGCTTGTTCGCCAAACCCAACCTTGTCAATGAACTAATGCGAACACTGCAGCGCAGAGAGGAGAGAAGAATCGCAGCCAGGGTCACAGAGCAAGGCAGCCACTGAACTGGGACCAGACCCCAACCCCTTTCCTTAAAGTGCGCAGGCTTCCTATTTAGAAGTGTGCGCCCAGTTTCCAACGGCAAACCTTGAAGAGCAAGCAGCCTTTGTCTAACCTAGCGTTTTCCAAATCCCACTCGTTGCTTTCCGAGGGCATTGTCAGCGTTAGGTCTGGGTGAAACTGATTCAAAATTTGGAAACACCGCCATATGCTGTCCGTGTAATCACTCAGAACCTAGAGACCCATATAGAGATCGCTTTTTACCAGGCTTCTTTTTTCTTTCTTTTTTTTTCTTCTCTTCTTGCAGCGATGTTTGTTTTGTTTTCCCTAAGCTGGGGCTGAAATAAAGAAGCAGCGAGATCTCCGCTTCGGATTTTGTAAATGCGCCCGCCGCTCACTGCACTTTGCAGCCAGATAAGGCCCACATGGCATCTGCAGAAATGCTTCGCTATCTCGCGAGCAATCCGGCTTCCATGCAGGCCCCTTGGTAACAGCTTGGCAAATCCGCAAAAGGAATGCGGCTATAGAGTTTGTGTGCGGACCGCGGAGTTATTATGGCTTCCAAATTGCCTAGCAGGTCATTAATCATAGGCCAAGATAGGCCATCGTGGCGGCGGCGGAGTGAAAGCGCCCGCATAATGCCCGCGAAATCATGTTTAACATGCAGCCCTTGCTGGCATAGATATGGAGGGGGAGAGGGAAGGAAAACACCCATTCCCCTTTTCGGAAAGAAAACTTCTACTTATCTTTGATTTGCATTCAGCCCTCCTTCAATAGTCCTTAAGCCTGTTATTTAATTCATTTGCGTGCCAGGGTTCATCACAAAGCAAAAACCCTAAGCGAGACCTAGGCAGCCTGTGACCTCCAAACCCCCTGTCTTTTCTTGTCAGTTCTGTGTCATTTGTGCAGTTGAACTGCGCCGGTTTGAAACGCTGACCTCTTCCATAGACAACCTTATTCTCCCCCAGAGAAAGGAAGGCGCAAGGCCGATGGACCACTCCAGAGGGAGATGGCGAGAAAAGAGAGAAGTGGTTGACTCGGAAATCAGTTTCCACAGCCCACCCAAAACCCACACACGCATAGAATGTGTGTAAATTTAAAAAGAAAAATATATTTTTTTCTGAATGGATTTATAAAGAAGAGGGCTCCAGGAACAAAATGCCAAATTATGACTTGGAGCCAGAGAGAATGGGAAGGAGAAACCCTGCTCACGGTGGGCTAGAACAGTGCTGCGCCACTCCCATCCCCCACCTTCTCTTACACCTGGACTCCCTGAGGTTGCTGAAAAAGAAAAGTTGAAAATAAAATGCAGGGATAAAGTTCCGTGTCACTGGCAGAGGCAACAAAAGAGAAAGGAGTGGGGATGCTACCAGAAGCACGGGACTTCAGCTATGGAGCCTATGAGTTGCTAGGCACAAAAATTGGTATGTATGTGTGGCCCGTCTGAATTGTGCTATGTTTGTATACATGTACACTGCAAGTTCATGCCTGCTGCAAAATGTAGGACTGGACAATCCCCTGTGACCCATGGTTTTACACAGCTGGTGCTTTTTCCAGGCCATGTCTAGCCTTTCTTTTCGATTTCAGATCTCTCCCCGTCAAAACCAGCCATTAACTATATAATAGTTTAATTTAATTGAAACCTGCATTTATTGAGCACCTACCATGTTCCTGCACGAGGCACTGAGGAAATAAAGCACACAGTCCCTTTAACAAATACACAACGACCTAGTGTGAAAACACAATATCAAATCCCCCCTCTTACAGGAAAAATAATTAGAAATGTGAGTTTCTCCTTTAACATATGAAGCAGTTTTCCTAAAATTTTTCTTTCCACAGCCCCGTTCTCTTGCTACCTGGATATTTTAGGCTGAGGAGAAAAGATCCAAGTCAGTTTGCATTTTGCTATGGCCTGTTCTTTCTGTTCCCTAGACCTTTTGACACCTAAAGAGTAAAAAGAGAAAAAAAAAGAATAGTTTTCTTCTTGCATTCTGAAAATTGAGGGTTTCTCCCTATCATTAATCACACACTGATAGCTTCTTTTATTTTGGTTACTTTTGAGACTTGTGAAATATTGTTGGACAATTAATGAGTATTCACAAAGTGTAATAGTTCAGTGAGATGAAGCATCATGGCCCCTTTTCTTAAGAGCTATTGTTCTGAGAGGTACAAGGTGCTCATTGTAACTCCTGGTGGTCAATATGAAAATTGCCATCATTTCTCTTCTTGATAAAGCAGTCTACTTAATAAAACCGAGCTTGATGGTTTTTCTGAACACAATTCAAAGTCCTCTTGTTTTGTTTGTTTATTGTAAATATACTTTTATTGTTGATAGTATTACAGATATCTCCCATCCCCCCCCTTTACCCTCATCCTCCCAGCCTCTACCTCCTCTCCTCCCCACCCCCTCCCCCATAAAGTCCTTTTGTTTTCATTATTTCTTCATCCTAGGAAAAAAAGGAAGGGCTGTAATCAAATAAATGTAAATAAATAAATCACATTATGATAAGGACAACTGAAAAAGACCAGAATATGTAAAAGTTTCAGAGGAAAAGTGATGAATCTGCATTAGGTGAGATCAAGGAAGGAAGTGCTAGAACTTAAAAGGGAAAAGAATACACCAGACCAACAAAGAGTGTGTACAAAGGTAGTGGAAGGAGAAAAAGCAGGGTGTGCTCAACAGACTATCTATAATGTTTGTTTTCTTGGGGATATAAAGGTCAACAGGACGGTTGGAGATCTTGATAGGGCAGCAGACAGGAGGTGGTTATCAATGCCCTCATTAACCATGCATTGGAGTGGAAGCTCCAAAAACATAGCTACCATGTGTGACTTGTTCAGCAGCACATGGACATTGACCAGTGTAGTATTGGCACATAGTAGGAGCTCCGTAAATATTTGTGGAGTGAATAAAGTAGCTACTATTGTGGGTAGTGGGGAAAACATAGAAGTGTTTTAAATAAGCAAGATCTATGATCACACTTCAGAAAGATGACTTTGGTGGCAGTGTTGCTGTCTGCATATTATTTTTAAAGTACTCAAGTGGCCCCAATGTGGAGGATGGATTAGTGACTTGAACAAGGAGACGATTTAAGAGGCAGTGATTGAGGGAGAAATTATAAGGTCCTGAACAAAGGCAGAAGCAATAGGGCTGAGAAAATAAGAGCTGAACCCAAGAGATATAGATTACCTTAAAAAATATGGAAACAGAAAAAAATGTTTTTAAACAATACATTGATTTCATTTTCAAGTAGCATACTCTATATGTTTCCGTCAACCTCCAGACACCTTTACAAGCAAAATATCTCTAAATGTAAAGGCAAATTCCCTGCATTTCTTAATCATTGATCTGGGGAAAGAGTTCATTCAGTAAAGCACTTGACTATTTGCTTTTATAGAATTTTCATACATTATGCAGAATGCTTTGGATTTAGTGATACTCACTGGGTACTTAAGAGAGTGAGAAAGGATCAGAACTGACTCTTGGGTTTCTTGTTGAAGATATTGGGTGGGAGGCAATATCTGAAACCAAGATTGGAAAACAAGTTTGGCATGTTTTCTCAACTAACATATTCAGAGCCTACTAAACACCTAATGGACACTGGACTGAGGTCTTTAGAGACTCTAGGAATGAAAAAAAAAATAGGAAGGACTAAAAATGTACTTTAAATCCAATGCCGGTGCTATGGGCTTCAATGCAGATTCCAGTAATGAAAGGAACTAGTTAAGAAAGATTCCACCTAGTCTTGATGGCTTGCAATTCTTGCAATTTTAAAATCTGACTGAGAGCATAATCTTTTGAAAGAATATACCCAGCATTCTCTCCATGTGTTTTAATCTAGCAAAGTGATGTTGGGCAAATCAGTATCTCTGGGCCTCCATTCCATTATATGTGCTCAGGGGGTAGAAAGAGGAGACCTCTTAGGGACTTCTACCTTTAAATATTTAATGACTCCATAAGTGAAATTGATGACATTGTGTTGAAAACTACGACCTAATTTCCAACTTACAAGTACAGACAAATAAAGAAGACTAAATGGATTAGAAGCAAATGCAGCTTATTGGTGGGGCCCATGCATTGGTACAAAGCACTCCTGGAGTTAAATCTACTGTAAAGGGACCTTGAGTTTCTTTGAGACTCAATCTTCATTCTCCTCTTCTTTCTTATTGACAGAACCTCACCTGTGTTTTAAGCAGTAACATTCCTGACTGAAAAGAGTTCATTCCAGGCTTCTGTTGCTTATTCCATTAGCCATTTGATATAGTTCTGATCAAAGAGATATACTTGGGGCTCACTGAGGGGACTTACAGGAAAGCCCTTTAGAGGTAAGCAGCTTCACTAGCTACAACCCTTCTGCTCCTTCTCCTTCTCCTTCTTGCCTGAAAGGCAGATTTCCTGGGACCACAAGGCACCAAACTAATGACTAAGGATGTAAAGCTGGTTAGCACCTGTGTCCTAAGAACACTGTGACTCATCACATTAATCCAAATTCCTACATCCAGACTTCTTACTTGGACAGAGAGTCAAGGAAGAAGGTAGAAAGAGAGGAAGAGCAGGAAGAAGGGATAGAAAGAAAAAAAGAAAGGCATGAAGAAAAGAAAGAAAAAGGAAGGAAGAGGGAGGGAGAAAAGGAAAGAAGGAAGGAGAAAGAAAAAAGGAGACAGAGAAAGGGAGGGAGGGGAGGAGGGAGGGACACATCCTCCCGCTTGGTTCACCATCACAGGTGGGCTTTTCTGCACATGCCATCAAACCTACTTCTGATCAAAGTGATGAGCCGCCTCCCTCACATAGTAATGAATAAGCCCATTTCCCTGCAACATTTAGCATGCATGGGAGAAACAGATATAATAAATGAGTGCTTGCAAAAAAAAAAAAAAAGCTTGCTTATAAAGACAAGCAAAACAAACTAAACACCCTCCAGGACAGGGACCACGTTTTATTCATCTTTGTAGCCTCGCTTCCCAGCATAGAATCCACATACTTTAGAACCACAATTCCTACGAGTTAAATGCATGGCGGAAAGAAGAAAACGATGTTTTTCCACCCGATGATTTCACATCTGATGATTTCTCCTTAAGTCCACTGGATTGACTTTCCTCCGTCCCCAGATCACATAAACCAGTTCATGGCAACATCACTTAGACACAGTGAAGCTGACAGTTATTTCACCGATGTGGCTGCCATGCTCTTTGGAAGAAACTCCAGGTTCCTGGAGTAAACTTAGTGCTTTTCTGGTACCATCTGTGGCAGGCAAGGATGACATATGCCCTGAAAGGTGTAATAGTGCAGCAGAGCTGAGGAGAGGAGCGCCTGGGAGGCCCAAGGGGACCTGGGGTGATAATGCAGGAGAGCAGAGGTGGAAGAAGGTCCCTCCTGTGCTCCCTCCCCTCTGCCACACTTCTCACCTGGAGGAGGTTTCAGCTCATGATCAGATCTGAACTGCAATTCAAACAGTTTACTTGTCATTAGCCCCCTAACTAGGAAATCACTTTCACAGTAAAACAAGCAGTTACCAGGGGCAAGATACCTGAATGAGGGGAGCCGTCCTGCCAGAGTACAATTTACAGAATTGCTGCTGTCTCCACCTGTTTTCATTTCCAGCCAGGACTCAAAGGATAGCTTCTAATGTTGCCCTAGTTTTCACCATCATCATCACTCCAGAGCAAGGATCTGCAAACTATGACTTAAGGTCAAATCCTGTCTTTGTAAATAAACTTTTATTGGAACACAGCCACACTCATTTACATATTGCTCTTACACTATAATTGCAGAAAATATTTGCTTGCTACCCTTTTACAGAAATAGTTTGCTGATCCCAGCTCTAACAGCTTTTGGTCTTCTTTTGTTGTTTGCTATTTTGTTTTGTTTTGTTTTAGGCTAAAAGCTGATCAACTTTCCCTTGGATGTTCTCAAGCATTTTGGTAGACAACAAAATATACATTTCTTAGTATAAAAGGATGCAAGGCCCGACATCCCTGTCCCTGGCCTCCCTTAAGTCTATGTCTCAAGCAATCACAAGCTCCCACCCTCAGGCATGGACTTGAGAGCTAGTGGCACAAGGAAGCAAGAACAGCAGAGAATTCATCTTCGCCACAATGGCAGCTGGACTATGGCTACCGCCAACCAGTGTCCAGGCAATGGCTCCATATTCTATGAATGACTCAAAGCCTTTCAACAAGTTTCTTTTAGTTTAAATCAGCCAGAGTTTCTTTCTGTTGCTTACCACTTAGAACTCTGGCTTGATAAAACCATCTATCTTTTGTTACATTTGTAGAGCAGCTAGCAGATTACAAATCACCATCACAGAACCTGTTTTGTTGTATTGACAACCCTGTGAAGGGTACATTTATGCCCACTTAACAGATGAAGAAATTGAGGCAAAATGAGATTGAGCAATCTCTTTGAGCCAACATTGGAACCCCTTTTGATGAAAATTCAAAGTCACAGAACCATGCCAAACAGCCAGAACACTTTTTCTAACACCAGGCACATGCGTATTGATCTTTTTTATAAATGAATTAAACCCGATCTTTTCTTCAAAGCCCGCAGAGCGCTGAGAGCTCTGTTACTGCTTACCAGCATCTTGTCATTTTTCGCCTCCTTTATTCCAGTCCAGGTGGCTTTGTTTTTTCATTTGAAAATGTCATCATCACGTCATTAGCAATGTGCTGCTACCTGACAGTAGGAAGAAGCATCCGGCCATATGGCTGAGTTTAATCTACATGGTCACGGTGTAATCCTGTTGAAATGGCTTCCCTTTGCAATCAAAACTGAATTTCACACTTTACCAAGATGGGGGCAGCTCCTGTCTTCCCCAGAGTAATATAGATCTTCCCAGGCAGCCAAGGCCAATGGAACTTGGCTTTCTTCTCTAGGCCTGCAGCAGGTGGGGGGCAGGGCCGGGAGGTCAGTATGAATGGGAAGAAGCTGGAAAAGAAAGGCAGGAACGCTTGGGAAATCAGAGTCCAAGGTAATCCTCCACATTCCCCACCAGTAGGCTACCATTGAGGACAACCCCTGGAACTCTGGAAAACGAAATTGAGAATATAAATCACCTTTATGAGACTGATGGTTTTATCTTATCCACAATTTCCATTTCTGAGTTATCAGGTTTATCTCCCCAGAAGGGCTAAAATTAAAATCACTGTTCGCAAAGTGACCTTATAGGAGAACCACTTAATTCATCAAATTCTCCAGGAATATGTTTTTTTTAAGCAATTAACTCCTCCCCATTTATTACAATGTAGCTCATCTCAGTGTAGTGTGTGAGAATCACTAGCGTAAATAAATATGAAAAATATTGTTTGTCACTAGTCATGTAGACCAAGCAGAATGAAAGAATGAAACACCACCTTTTTAAACTTACCAATTGGTAGAGTTATTTATTTGCATTGTGATAGCCAGTGTTGAATAAAGCATGTACTACATATCACTGCTGGCAAAATTGTATCGGATTCTGAAGGCTATTTGGTAACGTGGCTCCAAAACCCGCCACAAACCACATCTCTTAACAAAGCAGTTCCTCCTCGGATGTGTCCTGAGGGCTTAGTCATACATAGTCATTTGGCTATGAAGTTTTTCATCACAGGATCTATTCACAAATAGCAAAAACTAAAAATAAGGAGAAAGAAACCTCTTTGGGTAAAAATACAGATTGTTTAGGAGGTTATTATACATTCAGACAACATTTAAAATTATGTTTTAGACTCTTTGATGATTCAAAAATATGTAACTACTAGTTACATATTTATATTTATAGGTGATGGCTATTAATAGTTAGTAGAATTATAGGCTATTCTCTTTTTTTTCACTTATGTGTAATATATCACAGGTTTATTCCATGTTAGGAAACATAAATCTACATCACCATTTAAAATCCTTCACAGTATATATCCTTATATGAGCCTGCCAATATTTATTTGACCCAATACTCCAACATAAAATTTCAGGTTTTTTATACTTTTCAACATTAATTTAAAAAAATAATATTAGAACAAACACTCTTAGTTGGGTGTCTTTTGTACACGTCTAGTCTTTTTCCTTAGCAAGAATACATAAAATTCAGATGAGCATGTCTAGTTCCATCTGTAGAGGATCTCTAGCAATAAATTAGCTATTCACTGGCATGTATAGCCTAGTTAGATACCATAAAATTATTCCTCTTCATTTGTGAGTCCAAGTGAAGCAGGGTAGTGTTAGAGAGTGGGAAGATGTGCGTAAACAGGAAAAGCCTGGAGAAAGAACATGCCCAACATGGGTGTTGAATTCTTTCCCAAGCTTGGTGTCCCTCTCCTCGGGAAGTGGAGACACTATGAACTATCTGAAGCTGAAACTGGAGTAATCCAGCCTGGTCCCCTCCCAGGGCTGCAATGTTTGCTCATTCTATGTCTTCATGGAAAAGACAGCATCACTTAAACAAACCATTGAGGACAACCCCTGGAACTCACGGACTACATCACAGCAGTGATACAAACACAGTTTTCACTTCAGCAGTCTTACACCAGGTGCTGGGGGAGGGGACATTCCTAAGACTGACCTGCATCACTGCATTCTGAACATCTTCAGACAACATAATACTTTCCTAAAATATTCCCAAAAGTAGCCCTCGTGTGTACCAGCAGTCAGCGAGGTAATGAATATCTGTCAAAGACAGAATCTTCTGGAAGATGAAGAAGGTTGCTCCGAGAAGGAGGAAAAAGGGAAAATGTGTGTCGGCAAACCAAACCATTCACACGAGGAATCAGTGGGAGAACAGGGACTGAGGCTGACCAACTATTGCAGGTATATATTCCTGGGATTATGAGCTGGCACTTTTCTCGTTTCCTTCATTCCTTTCTTTTATTGGTGTTTTGGCCCTTGGAAGAGCTGGTTGGTGTGTGGAGTCAGAGTGAGGTGGGAACAAGCAATCCTGGAAGTTTGGGAGTTGATACAAATTTAAGTAATTTCACCAGTGACAGCTGCAGTGGAAGTGATGGCCCACCCTTGAATTTCTACAAATGGTTTTCTAAAAAATTTCTTTCTAAGGCCTGGGGAAGAGGTCAAAGTTCCGAATCACTCCTGAATGCTGAGGGGAGCACAGAGGCCAATTCTACCTTCTAGTGCTTACTCTCTCCAAGCAAAGTAATTCTTCTCGGTGCTGCTTTTTTGTCTTCCACAAAATGGGTTGAGGATTTCCTACCTGCTTCGCCTGTTTTTACTAAAGGATGACTTTTCACTTCTTGGAGGCCCTGAAACCCTTCCACACCACTAGACAATCTCCCTCAGACCCAGGAAGGTGGACTTTGATTCATCTCACACCATCTTGATGACATGGACGCCATAAAAGAACAGAATTCCCTAATGATTGCTATATATAGTATTTTTGTCTCATGGATGTAACTGCATGTGTGGCATATAGTTTCCTGATACACAAAAATAAAAGACTAAATCTTATTTCATTTTCAACTAAATTTTCTTGAGCACCTACTATGTGCTGGATACCAAGCTAGGCACTTTGGTATCATTTATCTTACTCTATCTTCATATTTAGGTGTTATCTCCACTGACACAGAGGAGGAAACTAAGTTCCAACTCCCTACCTAACTGATGGTGCATGGAGAATTTCAACCAGATCGCTTAACTCAAAAATCAAATATGTATCAGAACAAAGTTATGTTCAAAGGAAATAAAAAGAACCTATCTTTATAGGGAATCCTTCCTTTTCTTCCTCCTTTTGTTTTTCCTTCTCTTTCCTCATTCTTTCCTTCCAGAAGTTCTTGAGTGTTAAACATGTGCCAGATACTATTCTAGAAGCAGGGAATATAGTCTTTGTAATATTATATTACATTAAAAAGATGGCAAAGAACATGCTTCGCATATTGGTAATGTTATCAGAAGCAGACAAGCATAGAGTTGATCTCTAGATCTTTTTTTTAAAAATATATTTTATTGATGTTTTTACAGAGAGGAAGGG
The DNA here is from genome assembly GCA_026230045.1 of Corynorhinus townsendii. Lineage (NCBI taxonomy): Eukaryota > Metazoa > Chordata > Mammalia > Chiroptera > Vespertilionidae > Corynorhinus > Corynorhinus townsendii. Next base: position 205,384,570 of record JAPDVU010000003.1, on the reverse strand, counting down.
AGAAGGATAGAGAGTTAGCAACATCGATCAGCTGCCTCCTGCACTCCCCCTACTGGGGATGTGCCTGCAACCAAGGTACATGCCCTTGACCAGAATTGAACCTGGGACCCTTCAGTCCGCAGGCCGAAGCTCTATCCACCAATCCAAACCAGTTAGGGCTGGTCTCTGGATCTTATTGGAGAATCTGTGGGCTGGATTATGGTGGAAAGAACGTGCAATTTGGAGTCATTCAAATCCTGTCTCTGCCACCACCTGGCTACATGATCATAGACAAGTCATATAGTGTCTTTGAGACCCTCGGGCTTTTCATCTATAGGGCAAAAATAATAATACACCACCAAATAGGATTGCTCTGATTATGAACAATATAAGATGCCTGGCATTTGGGAAATGTTCAGTAAGCAAGAGATGAGGGTGTGGTCTCATGCATATATTTTAACCGTGCCCATTGTAGGAAAAGGTTCTGTTAGACTGCTGTGGTCTGGGAGACCTGTCCACCTGCCCATGCACAGGGCCATCTCTTATGGCCTCTCCCAGGCATCTTGTGCTGACTCTTAAGAAGAAGAAGCCGGGGCTATCTGCTCACGTCCTGACACTACAGACACCACACTTAGGCAGGTCGCGTCTCCGTCTCCTTTGGCTTTCAAATCCTTGCTCCTTTGGCTGGCGGGTGCTTCACGGGGGTGGGGAGCCAATTCGCCATGGCGGTTTGTATCTGCAGCAGGCCTGACAGGCTGGGAGAGGAAGGCATTAATGTTTTCTGACAGGCGACCCCTAATTGTGGGAGCTTTTCTTCCTGGCCTTTCTGTGAAATTCTGACTTAGGCGAGCAGCATAACAAAGTGGTAGGGCATTGATCTGGGGCTTGCACTACACTGAGCTGGGAGCTGGGGGGAGGAGGGGCATTGGGGGAGGACTGCAGAGGGGGAAGCATTATTCATGAAGACTTTCAGCTGTTTTTGTCTTTTAACTAACCTTTGAGTTTGATCAGAGGGCTGGCTGGCCTCCCTTTCGCCAAAGGCCCTGCTGGCACCTGGACAATGGAGACAGACTGTTTTTCCTAGTATAGAGCTATAGCTGGGGGAGGCCAAAGGCTGTGTGTTCTGAAGGTGGGAGGGGCGAGTGTGTGTTGGGGGGGGGGCGGAGGGAGGGACCAGCTTTACTTCTTTCTTGGTCTTAGGGACAGGGGTGGTTATTGATAGAAATTGTAGCTCCCTGAACACAAGGAACACAAGCAGCTGACTCTGAAGGCTCAACAACTTTATCCAGGGAAATGCAGAGTGGACTGATTTTCAAATGTCACATCCTCTTCCCCATCCAAATACCTTTCTCCTGCTATTTTTCCCTACCCCATGCCCTCTTTTCAAGGGGCCCATTGGCTGGAGTAGGGCTCCAATCTAGAAGGGTTTGAGTGTCGCTGTTGTTTTTTTTAATTGGTAAAAATGATGGTAAAAATGAGTGAAGAAAGAAGAGGGAAAGGAAAGAAGGAGAGAGAGAAGGGAGAGGAGAAATGGACTCAGTGGACAGTTAGAGAAGGACCCGAAGAAAGGCGGGCAGGAGTGCTTTGGTCCAGAGAGCATTGAGGAGGGAATTCAGCTGCGGTGGGGTCCAGGGTTAGGGAGCGGTGCCGGCGCACCCTAGCCCAGCGCTGCAGCTTTCCAGGCCTGCAGGCCCACAGGGGAGCGGGAGGGGCGTGAGGAGGGTGGGTGCTCTCCAAGTGTTCTTGTTTTCTGGCAGGTGCCTAGCTTTTCTCCCTTGCATTCACTTCCTGCTGCGATCGCCCAGACCCAGGGCCCAGTCCTCTCCAAGTACTTCGCAGAAAGTGACTCCCTTCAAGGAGTGTGGGTTGGCGCCTTTCCCCATTTCGTCCCCAAAATAGCCCTGGAAGACAGCGCATAAAAGGCGGCTTTGTGAGCGGCCGCCTGCAGGCTGCCTGGAGGGGGGGCGCACGTGGGGCGTTCTGGAAGCTCCTCACACTCCCCTCTCCAACCTCTCTCTCTCTTTAGTCTCTAGTTCATTCATTCATTCATTCATTCATTCATTCACTCATTCTTCCTTTTTTTGTGTCACTTTCTCCCTCTTGTTTTTCTTCTCTCCTTTATCTCTGCCTCTCTCCTTTCCTCCCCTCTTTCCTTCCTTACCTTATCCTTTACTTTTTTCTCCCTCCATCCACCCTTCTGTCCTCTCTCTCTCCCTCTCCCTTCTCCCCAAATTTCTCTTCTTCCCCCCCCCCCCATCTCTCTCTTCTCCCCTCTCACCTTCTACCTCTTCCTTCTTTTCACACCGCTCTTCACCTGGGCGGATGCCCAGCCTCCTCTCCCCTCCACGCCTCCCCCCCTCTCCTCCACACCCACCACCCGGCGCCACCCCTGCAGGCAGGTAGTGGGCCTGCGGGCGCGCGCAGCTGACAGCGGACGCATGCCTGCAGCCAATCAGCGCCCGGATGCGCTGCAGCTTGAATAAATCATTAAACCTGACACGCGCTCCCGGCCCCGCGTCTCCGCTGCAACTTGCCTCCTGCCATTAACCTACACACGCTCTTTTGTAACAACCTAATCTTGCATACAAAGGAAGAAGGAATATAACTTGGACCTGCGCTTAGAGCCCCGCTCTTGGCTTTGGCAGCGGCAAAAGAACCTTAGCGTTAACGAATCCACTTCCCTTTCTACCTTTGACTCCGGATAACCGGGACTTTCTAGGGAAATCCAAAAATGAAACATTTCTTGGCCCAGGTGTGTGTGTGTGTGTGTGTGTGTGTGTGTGTGTGTGTGTGTGTGTGAGAGAGAGAGAGAGAGAGAGAGAGAAGTTCAGACTTCTCAAGAGTAGGAAAAGGGAGATAGTATTGAGGACATCAGCAGTTCAGAGAAGCACCTGCAGTGCTTTTCAAAGAGGTTGCAATAACACAAGCTTCTCAGAGCTCGCTCTAGAAGCTACAAATTAAGACAATTAGCTCCTAGCAATGGTGACAAAATGTCATCACATTCCCTCCATTTTTAAATGAGTGCATACATGGCCCAGGGAATGAATGTCGGAATGAAGGCATGTCTGGTTGGTCTTCGTTTATCTTGGTGGCAAGTCCCCAGCACCACCTCTATCTGCTCCTGGAAGATGCTGAGAAGCAATTTTCGCTCGCACTGGCATAGTCCTTGGCAACTCCAAAGCCCTTTCCTTTCCAGTTCACCAGTTGCCCTCTAAAAGGGAAGATGCCGTCATTTTCCAGAAGAGAAAACTCTAACTGACTTCTTTTGCAAACTTTCCGGTAAACCATTCCCTGCTCAAAAAAGGTGAAGCGATTTTCCAGAGTCAGGTTTTGAACTAGCTACCCCATCACCTCTGCCCCAGGAAGTTTCTTTCTGACAGCCACGAGTTCCAGAAAATCTTAATGCAAAAACTAGAACATCCTTGAGTGTCTGTGGGAGAATAGCTTATGTACCAGCCAGGGTCAGCAGGAACACTTGAAAGGGTCCGTGAAAAGCCGTTAATGGAGACACAGAGATGCGCTTGGGGCTAAGGGAGCCAGACTGATGTAGCACCCAGAGACTACTAACCAGGCGGAGCCCTTACTACCTCTGAGACTGAAGGAGCAAGAGGAGGAAGCTGTTATTGCATCTGCAACCGCTGCAGGGACAAGAGCTGGTGCTGTGGGAGAGAAGCCTCCTGACCGAGGTGTGGCCTTAGACCAAGGAGCAAAGCCACTGCCAAAGCAACTGAGCCCAAGCAGTGAGGAGCAGGGATGTAAAAGTCAGATCTACCGCCCTCCTACCTCACAACCTTCTCCCAGCGGACAAACCCAACAGGAAGCCAGAGGGCAAGGGAGGCCTAACAATGGAATGCATAGGGATCCGCCTCTGGAGACACAGAGCAGAGCAGAGAGGGCAGAAAGTGGATCAGGAGAAGGAAAGGAAGAACAGGGAACGCAGCTATCAATGCAACAGAGCAGACTATTCATTCAATCAACAAATACCTATTTCTTCTGGGGCTGGGGAGACACCAGTGAGCAAGACAGGTAAGGCCCCTGTCCTCATGTAGCCTACCATCTAGTAAGGGGCCATTGACAGCAATTGTATAAACAAACACACATGCATTTTTTTTTTTTCAGGTAGTGCTAAATGCCAAGAAGGAGAAACACCATAATGGGTGGAGAGTGGCTGTGAGCTTTGCTTTAGACAGAGCAGACCGGGGAAGCTTCTTGGAGGAGGTGACATTTGAAGGAAGTTGACCTAAGCTTCCCAGGAAAGCCCACCTTGACATCTACTCCTGTGTGGCTTGTGGGTAAGCCTCAAAGTTAGTCTGTGATTTAGAGGCAGCAACTGGCCATTCCCCAAGAAAAGAGACAGGACAGGAGATAAAAATAACAACAGGCACTCACATTTACGTTTCGTTTGCAGCCTTGTCACCCGCACCCCCAGGCCGAGTGCTAACTCCTTTACCTTGCCCCCTCTCCGGGCTGTAACATCAAACCCATGTTACACACAAGAATCCTGAAGCTCAGAAGGAACTGGGCTGTTGATTCTGTGTTCTAACCTCCCTGCCCGTTCAGGAACAGCAAAGTGGAAAAACACATTCTACGCTTTCTTGCTACATCTCGGTCCTATTCCTTTGATGCCCTTTGCAGAGAGCAGACCCATTTTTTTTCTCTCTCTTCTTCCATGGCCCAGCCTGATGGGAGATAGATTCTTCTCCACACACACATCCTCTTCCTCCCAATTAAAAAAAAAATATTCAGGGCTTTGTCAGGGAGGTGAAATGTGTGTCCCACTAGCTCCAGACCGGCCTCGGATAATACCCGCATTCAACAGTTCTGCGGTCTGTTTATTCTTTTTTTCCCCCCTACACTCCCCGCTCCTCCTCATCAATTTTAGGCGTGTCTCCACTCTTAACTCGGGGGTCTTTGGGTCATTGGTTGAATAGGTAAGATTTCTCAGTCAATAAAGTCAAGGCAAGTTTTCTTCCCAACACCTCCCTCCAAAGACAGTGGAGTGGGGGGGCTAGGACCAAGGAGAGGCTGCGATTGCTAGCAGCGAGGGTCTACATTTTGCATTTCTCTGACAGCCCCAGCCCGCTCCAAAGCCCGCCGTGCAGCCAATGGGCAGCGGTGATTTATGGGGCTGCCTAATGCCGGCTGAATGCGGCCTGTCACAGCGCCCTGAATGGCTTCCCTTCGCCGCACAAGCCCAGGCTTTGTGTTGCTAAGCGATTAGAGCAGATGTAATGAGATTTTGCCCAATCTCTGCTTTGCCCTTTCCTAGCTTCGGCAAAATTGTGTGTGTGCGTGCGTGCGTGTGTGTGTGTGTGTGTGGGGGGGGGGGGTGAATTTTTTTCTCTTTTTTTTAGTTTGCCTTCGCATTGTGGCAAACAGGGCTAACTTTGCCTCAAGTTTAACGAGACTGGATATTTCCCATTCAGAAGTGAGTAAAAGAACACCTGTCTTCAGAAGAAGTGGGGGGGGGACCCCTTTGTGGGGGCTGAAACATTATCCCAATGTTATATTCATAGCAATAAACGACTTGCTACACTTTCTTTGCCTACCTTATCTGAAAAGTTGCAAAGAAAACGAAATGAGGGGGGAGTCGGGGGGCGGGGGCGGGGAGCCCAGCTCTGGTCCTCCAAAGGAGAAGATAAAAATAAAAGCAAGTATCACAAAAGCATTACTTCCCTCGAGTAAGCTCTAAATTGGCCCACTGCTGGCAGAAAGTCCGATTATTTATGGCGATGAGGAATTTACTGATCCCCCCCCCCTTAATTACACTCATCTCTTTGAAAGGGACTGGAGCCTCAATGTGCGTTCTATAGAGGGTCATTTAGCAAAATGACATCAGACGCTGCGGCGTGCTCCGCGCATCGCAGCTTTAAAAAATGATTATTCTGTGCCACTAAACGGTATAGATGTACCAACACAGACTAGATTTTTAACTCTGGAAGACGTGCCGGCTCTCCGTTCTTTGTTGGGTTTTGTAAGACGCATTTTGCGCCTGGCTTTCCGCTTGACTGGAGACACGCAAACTGAATGTGCAAGTAACGCAGGAGGGGAGCGAGGCGCCGGCGAGGGGCGGAGTGGGATTCCGATCACGTCCTTGCTAACTGACAAGAAGCAAGCCAGCCAAAAACCCCACTAATTTCTTTTTGAATCTTGGTAATTGGGTACTTTTACACGCAGCTCACGCTATTCGGCGAGAGTCGCCAGCGTAGCAAGGCCGGTGTCTCAAAAACGTCCCCACATTTCCAAGGCTTTGGTTTCTTTAGATAGCATTCCTTCCGCAAGGAATTCCTATCACACATGCCCTTTCCTGAAAATCGGGACGGAAAGTGTGCATCCTGGGGGAAAGGAGTCGAAAATGTGCGCCTGCAAGTGAAGGAACAGCACACCAACCCCGGGGACTCAGTAGCACCGTCCTCCCTCCCTCCCACCCACAGGGCACCTATGATCTCATCCAGCCCTTCCACAGTTTCACAATCAGGACCTCCGAATACCGCTGGTTAAGGGTTAAAAAGTGGGGAGAGGACCCTTTCTTTCCACTTCACCTTTTGGGGGCCTTTTTAAAAATGTAAATCATTTAATCAAAAGACAATGCAATCATCAATCACCACCTATTCTCTGGGTGTATGAGTGCATCTGCAACATAAAAGGGAAGAAACCCCTTTTGTATTTTTCCCCCTCTGCATTCATCAGAGAGCCACCTCAGGTAGGACTGGTCTTAACACTCATCTTTGTCATTTCTGCCAGGCAGCATGCTCTGCACCACCCTCTCTCCTTCCGCCACCCCTTCCCTTTGGAGTTCCAATAGCTTGGACAGGGCAGTAGAGTCAAAGAAGACTTCTTCACTTGTAAAAAAAAAAAAAAAAGAAGAAGAAGAAGAAGAAAGAAAAGAAAAGAAAAAAAAGAAAGAAAAACGTTTTATTACGAAACTAGTTTGTATAAAACAGGGTTATACATGTGGGGTTTTTTTGTAAGTTTGTAATAAAACAGTAAGAAAAAAAAAAGGCAGTGATAGAAATTTCCCAAAAGGCAACCTTTCAAAAGCACTGGCTGCCACTTTGCGTTTGGACAGTAGCTGCATAAACTTTGTTCTGGAACAGTATTTAATAACATCATTAATACATTAACAAAGTTTCTCTAAAGTAAGACACGTTGGTGCTTAAGTACATCCGGTGGCCTTTTGACCTCCCCTATGAGGAGAGTTCTTTACAAAAACCACACAGGGAAAATGGCAGTTGTAAGGTGAACTACACGTCTAAAATATGCGGAGGTAATAGCATTACATGTTAAAGTTTCAAGATATACACATTTTAAACCATTTGTACAAAACTCTATAAATTTTTTCTCTTTCTCTCTTATGTACAAAAATATCTTAATATATCCCCAAACTGGTTAGGATAGATACAAATAGATTTTTCTTATAATAAAAAAATTCACAAAAGATTGGAAGCATCCTATGATGAAAATGGTAGAAAAGATGGTGTGAGGGAGTGGGGTTTGGGGAGGAGGCCCGAGGATGGGGTGTCAAAGGACTGAGTACAGCAGAGTTTCGCCGCAGACCAAAGTCCACAGCGTACTGGGGTGGCGGATACTGAGAGGAAAGACCCCAACCCTTGGCTAGAGGGTTAAGAACTGCGCTTTCAAAGAGGGCGGGGAGGTGAGGACGCCCCAGTGAGCCAGCGCTTGCCGCTCTGCCTGCCAGGGGTGGGTGGGAGTTTCCATAGGGCGTGTGCTGCTCGCTTCCTTCCCCCAGGAGCTCACTGCCTTTGCACACGAGCAGCGTTCTGCACGTTGACTCTGGTCCTGGTCACTCTTCACATCTCCGTGAACGATTGGAGTGCAACGAAACAGTTCTGAGCGCATCCCTGTTTTGTGAGAGCCTTGCCTCGCAGGCCTGCCTCGCTTGCTTGGCGTTGGGGTTGGTTGCCTGCTTTTATTTTATTTTATTTTTTTTTCCTTCTCTTTTTCTTTTTCCTCCCTTCCAGCATCACTGACGAGAAAGCACTAAAGATGCAGGTTGTGCAGTCGCCCTGTAACATAAGGAGAAGAAAGGGAGACGTTAATGTATCTCTGGAGACCAGCCTTGGGGGGTGGGGGCGTTGAGGGGGGCTGAGGGCGGGTGGAGGTTTAGGGAGGGGAGGATCTGTCTGGTAGAGCGCCTCTTTGGATAGGCCCTAGTACTCCTTTCTCCACCTCTCCATCTCACCCCTCTCCAGTCCTTGGAGACCTGGGCAAAAAGCCACTCTCAGAGGCCAACAGTGAAACAAACCAACCAGGATTTCAAATCGACTGACTTTAACAAACCCTGGAACCCGATCTCCCCCCCCCACCCGCGTCTCCGTGGAGACAGTCCCCCTCCCTCAGATACTAGGACGGAGGGAAAAGGATGAAGAGAAGGATAAGTAACCTCCTCTCACCCGGTTCTCTCCCCTCCCCGTGCAACCTACCTGCTTCGCAAGTCCATGCGCGCCAGGGCCTGGCCAGGCCGAGCCCCTCAGAACCAGTTGGTGAAGTCGAGCAGCTCTTGCTCCTCGGGGCTGAGGGGGTCGTACGAGCCCTCGTCCGACGAGTAGGACGAGACTGGCGAACCGGCCATGGAGTTCATGTCGTTGGAGTAGTTGGGGGAGATGGTGGGCGACAGGACGCCAGCCTGGAAGGCCGCGCTCACCGCGTCGTGCTCGTCCAGCAGCTGCTGCAGCGCGCGGATGTACTCGACGGCGGAGCGCAGCGTCTCCACCTTGCTCATCTTCTTGTTGGCCGCGCCATTGGGGACATGCTCCCGCAGGGTGGCGAAGCCCAGGTTGACCAGCTTGACCCGGTTGCGCTCGCGCTCGTTGCGGCGCGCCACGGCGGCCGGCTGCTGCTGCGGCAGGCTGTAGCCGAAGCCGCTGAAGTTGAGCCGGCGTTTGCAGCGCATCAGTTCGGGCGAGGACGAGCGCTGTCGCTTCACTGGCTTGGGCGCTGACTTGTGACCGCCCCCTGAGGGCTGGCCGTCGGCCGCCGGGCTCAGCTGCGGCGCCTGTTGTTGCTGCTGCTGCTGCTGCTGCTGCTGCTGCGCGCTCTGAGCCGCCGCCGCCGCCGCCGCCGCGGCCGTGGCAAAGAAGCAGGCTGCGGGCGGCAGGAAGGGCTGCTGGGGCTGCGTCTGGGGCTGCTGGCCCGCGCCGCTCTCCATCTTGGCAGAGCTCTCCATGCGCTGCGGCTGCCAAGGAGTCGCGGGATTAGGAGCAAGCGGGGATGCGAGGTGCGGGGCGCGCGAGGGAGACACAGACAGGACTGGGATGCACGAACAGTGAGGGGAAGCGGAGGGGGGTGGGGAGATGAAGAGGGAGCTCTCTCCGGGAAGTTTAAAAAAATTACAAAATCCCCGGGAGATTTAGGATGGGAGCAAAGAAGGTGCCAATGCTTTTCCTCCGCCCTCCACCGCTCCTGCTCCTCCTTTCCCTCCTCCCTTCGCGGGTTGGCTTCGGGAGCCTCGCGTGGCGCTCGCGTGTGAGGCTGCCGCTAGCGCCTTCTTGTTAAAAAAAAAAAAAAAAAAAGGCAGAAGAAGCAAAAGTCAGTGATGAGCGCGCTCTGCTGAGTCTCCCGCTCCTCTCCCCCTTAAGGCTGCGCTCTCTTGCGCCGGGTCCCGGTCTCTCCAACCGTGGCTCAGGCTGTTTTTTATTATTTTGTTAACCTCCTTTCTTTCTGACTCCCTTCTTTCACTCGCCCTCCCCGGCCGGCTCCCTGTCGGTGCGCCTTCCACGTTCCCTGGCCAGAAGTGAGAGTGCTGGGCGGCCGGAGTGCGGCCGCCTTTTCAATGGGACATCCAGCCCCACGCGCAGCCCTGGCCCCGCCTCGCCCCCCACTCCCCGCTGCTGCCGCGAGCGGCTGCAGCCCCCACTCCCCCCTCCTCTTACCTCCTCCTCCCACCCACTCCCTAAACTCCCCTTCCTCCCCTTCCCCCGCCCGCTCCCTGCGCCCGCTCCAAGCAAACTCTCCATTCAGCCGGGTTTGTTGTTGCAGTGCGTGCGCCTGGCGCGTGCCGGACTCCCGGCTGAATAAACAGGCGGCGCGCTCGCGGCGGGCTGCAGCCGGGGGGTGGCTCCAGAACGGGGGGGCGGGCGGGGGGAGGCTGGCGTCGCCAGGGGGGCCAATAAGCTCTGGGAGTTGGGGTGTAAGGGTTGACAGGTTTGGGGTGAAATGCCGTGGGAGTCTGCTGAGAACTTGGAGCAAAGCAAGGGGGAAGGTTTAAGCAGAAAAAGCAGCACCGGTGGGGTGGAGGTTAGAGGGGAGTGGGACTCCATGTTTCCTCTTTTCTTCTCCTACCCACTGTCATTCGCTCTCTCTCTCTCTCTCTCTCTCTCTCTCTCTCTCTCTCTCTCTCTCTCTTTCCCGGGGGGGGCGTCTTTGCTGCTCTTGGAAGCTGATGCAAATTTGCGATGGAAGTTCAGAAAGATGGGGCACTCCTTCCGAAGTCCTGGACTGTGAAACTAAAAAAACTGCCAAGACTTCGGTTCTCGTCCCAATGCGTCCTTTCCCTGGCTCTGTGGCCCTCGGTAGGTGGCATCCTCTCTGAGCCTCAGTTTTCTTGTCTGTAACAGCAGAGGTTGATTAGATGGTCTCTAGTGTCCCATCCGGGCACGTGCTCCCCACAACTGAGCAAGGGTGGAGGGTGCCCAGGAGAAGGGAGGTGATCAGAGCCCTTAGGTAGGTGTGTACGTCAGGGAAGCCCCCCAGGATGAACTCCAGCTGCCTGTAGCACCCCCTCCCCCCAAAGGGGAATTTGCGAACCCCTAGCGGGGAGGGCGGGCGCCTAAAGAAGGGAGTTTTCTGGGATAGTCGGGGCTGGATCTGAGAGGGGGGGAAATGATGATGGAGCTTGAGGGGCTAGAGGAGCTTCCCTGGTTGTTCGGAGCCGCCGCAGGCACCTCGGCGGCCTTGGCTCGGCCTCCATCCCGCCCCAGGCGTGTGCCCGGCGGGACGGTGGCAGGCGTCTGGGAGTCGAGCCCGGCGGGGCCGCGTGCTGGCGCCGCGAGGGAGGGGGAGGCGCTTGCCGCCGTCGCTCAGCCGCTTGGACAGCGCTCGCCCAGGCGCCCTTCCTGGGCCCTGGCCCTGGCGCTCTCTGGCCCAAGCCTGGTCCAGCTTCGGGGCGCCTTGGGACACGGCGCTGCGGGGAAAGCGGATCGAGAGCAATGGGCCCCATCTTCAGACGGCTCAGGCGGAGGCAGGCGGAGGAGGCTGGGGCGCGCGCGTGTCAAGGCAGAAGGAGCAGAGGGCAAGCAGCCCGTGGATTAGAGGCCTGGGTGCAAGGATGATCGCGGCGAATTATCTGACCGATGACTTCTCCCGGGACTTCCCTTTGTGGAGTGGGGGAGTGGGGGGTGACTCCGGTTGCCGCCCTGGGTACCTATGGCAGGCTAAGAGTATTGTCAGAACAAGGTGGTAGGGACGGGAAATACAGACCTGTGGCTCCCAAGGTGAATCATCTCTCGTCAGTGCCACAGTTTTCTCTTCTAAAATGGGGAGTCTGGGGAGTACAGCACTGAATCGCGCCCACAGAGGTCAGCCCTGTAAGCCTCCCGACCCACACTGCCCCTCCCGCACAGTAACGCATGGCTTGCTGACTTTGCTGAACCCCCGGGGTTTACACCTCTGGTCTCTCCTCTCACCCACCCCCGGCAGCACCCCAGGAAATGAGCTGACAGTCTCCAAATTCCCATTTCCGGGAAAGGTAGGAGGCGGCCAGGCCCAAAGCAGAAGCACACCACCTGCTTTCCACCCAGGAGAACTCGCCACCTGCGAAATAGGCTATTCAGGCACTTCCTGATGCCCAGCTCCCAGCTCCGGGTGCTGGGCGGTAGGAGGCATCTAGGCAAGGCCTCCTGTGACCCACCCGCTCCTCTCTAGTGAAATTGGGGGCGGGGGAGGAAGGGGAGAGGGAGAGTAAACAACATGGAAGCATCTGAGTGCGTGTTCTCTCATATTAGGCTGAACCGTGCGCTCTGAGCTCTCTTCCAGCCCAGACTCTGAGCGTCCACACTTAAAGGTCCATCGTTCTGGCTCCACCCCTATGTTGTGTTGTAACCTTGAACAAGTCCCTCTTCCTCGGCCGCCCTCAGCTTCCCCATCTGTATCAAGGAGCAAGGAAAGTCTTCAGGTAGCCAGCACGTGTTCTCAGTTTCCTTTTTGGGGTGGAGACCCTAATTACCTTGGATTTCAAGGCCAAAGCCTATTCCCATCATCACCATCACCACCACTACCACCTCCACCACCACCACCACCACCACCACACACCTCCACCTCCACCACCACCACCTCCACCACCACTACCACCTCCACCTCCACCACCTCCACCTCCACCACCTCCACCACCTCCACCACCACCTCCACCTCCACCACCACCTCCACCTCCACCGCCACCTCCACCACCTCCACCTCCACCTCTACCACCACCTCCACCACCACCACTACCACCTCCACCTCCACCTCCACCTCCACCTCCACCTCCACCTCCACCTCCACCTCCACCACCACCTCCACCACCTCCACCTCCACCTCCACCTCCACCACCACCACCTCCACCTCCACCACCACCACCACCACCACCACACACCTCCACCTCCACCACCACCACCTCCACCACCACTACCACCTCCACCTCCACCACCTCCACCTCCACCACCTCCACCACCTCCACCACCACCTCCACCTCCACCACCACCTCCACCTCCACCGCCACCTCCACCACCTCCACCTCCACCTCTACCACCACCTCCACCACCACCACTACCACCTCCACCTCCACCTCCACCTCCACCTCCACCTCCACCACCACCTCCACCACCTCCACCTCCACCTCCACCTCCACCACCACCACCTCCACCTCCACCACCACCACCACCACCACCACACACCTCCACCTCTACCACCACCTCTACCACCACTACTACCACCTCCACCACCACCACCACCTGCACCTCCACCTCTACCACCACCTCCACCTCCACCACCTCCACCTCCACCACCACCACCACCACACACCTCCACCTCTACCACCACCTCCACCTCCACCTCTACCACCACCTCCACCTCCACCACCTCCACCTCCACCTCCACACACCTCCACCTCCACCTCTACCACCACCTCCACCACTACCACCTCCACCTCCACCTCCACCACCACCACCTCCACCTCCACCTCCACCTCCACCTCCACCTCCACCTCCACCTCCACCATCACCACCATCACACACACACACACACACACACACACACACACACACACACACCTGGAAACGCTCACTCAAATAGAAATACCAACCATTGAAGCCACGCATTATAGCAGCCCTACACGTTGGCTTCCACCCAGGAGAAAAGAGAGCAGGCGCCGGGATCCTTCCGGCCAAAGCCACTGAAACATTTGTCCCTATTCTCCATGCTCCAGCTCTGAGCCAAAATTCCCCCCCTCACTCTCCCAGCTCCCGCATCCTAAGCTTACTTCCTTACATGTTTGCAAAGTGCTCCAAGAACCCAGGCATTCTCTTCCTCCGACTGGAGGAAATAAATACGTTCCCCACCAGCATCCCAGTCCAACACCGTCCTCTCCACCTTGTCCCCCAAACGAAGGCAGAGCAGTCTAGAATCTCTGCAGGGGGTTGCGCCTCTGCCTTCTGGGATTGTGCATTACCAAGGGGTGGGGGTGGGGGGTTTGCACTGAAATGGGCTTTCCAGTTGATGTTTTCACTGGTTTGGAGCAAAGGACTGAGGCAATTAGAATGCTGCCTCAGACCCTGTGACCTAGAGTATGACACCCCTCCCCCACACTCACACGCTTGAGAGAATTGCCGCAGACTCTCTTAGGCCCAGGGAACCCCAAGTCTTGGGGGAAAGGGGAGGTAAAGCAGAAGGACTTGATTTGACATCCAGGCTCTGGTGCTTAAACAGCCGGGTGACCTCTGTACTCTCCATCTCGGTTTCCTTATGGGCCATGCCCAGAGTTATAGCACCTACTTCCAACTTTTGGGAAATTTCAAGATGTATGTGGAGCCCCCAGAATCAACTCTGAATAGGAAGGCATGGATACGAATAGTCTTTCTAGAGACGAGGATGCTCTGTGGTTGCTCACACAGCCCGTTCTGGAAAGGGTTCAGAGGAGGTGGAGGCCCACCTCCGGGCTTCCTGGAACCACACCCTGATAGTTGTTACAGCGTTTGGAGACCCAGTGCCTCCTATCTCACTGTCCCAGCCCCTGGGAGTGGGTAAGCCCTGTCGTTTTTCAGGAATGGTGGTGATGCTTGCAAGTCAAGGTGATGGGAGATAGCAGCCAAGTTTTTGACATAAACAGTAGAGATGAGATGCAGATGTTCTCTGTGGCTGGCACATGGCAGGACCTTTAGCAGAGCCACTGGTTCTGACCTCCCTTGCCACCAGTGGGCCTGACTCTGGGCATGACCCCAGGATTTACTTAACTGGATCCCTCGAGGTTCCATGTAGCTAGATGTGGAGGGGAAAAAGAACTCACCAAAGGAGTGTTGGATGCCTCCATCCCTGATGGAGAACTGGTGCTCACCTGTCAAGGCTGTCAGGAGGATTAAATCTGATAATGTTTGTGAATTCACTTTGCAAATCCCTCCTGATATCTCAGGGACTGTCATTCTTGTAATGGGGAGGCAGGACACTACCCCCCTTCTGTATGCATTACCCAGAATATAGACATCCTAGAAAAATGAGAAGGGTTCTCTTTCTCTTGCAATACCATAAGGGTCTTAAGTTCTGTACCTTCAGGCCCCTCTTCTATTTAGGGAATCCTGGAGATGGACCATACCTTAGATTAAACCTTGTCCACATTCAACACCCGGGTCTACCTGGTCAGAGGGCTTTCCTAGTGATGCATAGGGATCCTTGCGCTGGGGACTTGAGACTCTGGTGTCCTGAGTCTCCTGCCACCTTAATTTCCCTTCACAGTTGAAAGTCAGGCCAGTGCTGCCTCTGCTCCCACACCATCCTCATGCTCCAGATTGTGAACCTTCTCTCTGTGGAAAAGAGTTATGCCTCATCTCTTCTCAGAAGTTCCCTCTGAGTTTTTTTTTTTTTTTTGAGGAAGGGGAGTTAATATTAAAAGTGAAACTATGGTTTTCATAAAATGATCCATTTCGTGAAATTATATTTATAGTGGATCCTGTAGAAGAGGCATGGAGATGAACACAGACCTGCGATTTTTGAATGGACACAGAGTTTTAGTGCAGCCCTCAATTTGGGTGAGCTCTAAGCGCCAGAATCCACAGGTGCTTTGAGAGAAGTTGAGTTGCTGGGCATTCAGATATTTGGGTTCCAGTAGCCACAACTCAGGGCCTCTGCCCTGCAGTGTATGCTGTCCTGAGTCTATGCTTGACACTGTCTGACCCAGGGACATGAAAAGTACATTGCCACACAATCTACCGTCTCCAGCACGCCCTTCCCAAGGTAACTTTCAGGAACAGCTGCTGCCCAGCCCGAGTTGAGTCTGCCTAGCCTGGCATGGCCTGCTCAAGGGCCAGAATAGCACAATCTACAGATTTGGCTCAGCATCCAGGCCTGCACCTGCATTAAGGAATCCGGGCTTCTAACAAATCTATTCGCTTTTCCAATAAGTCTAAAAAAAAAGCAAAAACCTGAAAAACAAAACAAAGCACAAACTATTATTTTCCTGTGGCTTTTGGTTAGGGAGGGGAGGTTGGGGTGGAGGGAGGGGGTAACTTGCAGCCACCCTCACAAGTCCTTTTGAAGTTCTCCAAATAAGGAGAAGTAACGTGAAGTCTTTATTTTTTCTAAAGCCCCATTTACATTATGATTAAATACCTTCCTCAGATAAGCATAAAGAAAGTCGTTAATCTATATAGCTCTCCAAAGAATCAATACATTCTAAACTTTTGTAGGATTTGTTACACTCTATTTTGTTACAGTAGGCCATCTCCTCTCTGTCTAGGCACATGGCTCTCTTTCCCTCCCTCCTCCAAGAATGAAAATAAAGTAAAGGTCTTTCACGGTAAACAAAACCAGCTGATTCTTCACAGAGAACCCATGAATAGCTGGAGAAGAAAAAAAAAAACTTACAATAAATGGTGCATTTTTTTCTCTGCTGGGTATAGTATTCAAGGATCAGGGCAGTATTCAAACAGAGGTCCATTTTTTTTTGCTCACAAGAGAGTTTAGAAAAGAAGCGTGGGGTCCATTCAGCGCTTTCTCCCCTGCACAATCGCAGGGTTCTATGAAACCTATCTTCCATGCCTTGTCGGAGTGTTTCTGGGGACCAATTAGTGCTTTGTTGCACGGCTTCTTTGCTGAATCTTTGAGCAACAAGAAAAAGCGCTCTCGAGTTTCCCCTTATTTTGACCATTTCAGTCATTACTCAGTGTAATAATTAATATGACAACTGGACGCTCGAGTTTGTATAGAAACACCTCAGCTACAGGAGCGGGCGTGCAGTGGGTGGTAACGAGCCGCACATCAGTCGGAGAAGCCACACACACAAAAAAAGGAATGAATGGCCAGGGAGAAAGAGAAGGATAAAATAGTTGGCACAACGCAGAGGAACATAAAACAGACTCGAATGAAGAGAGGGAGGGGGGATGGGACAATTAGAAGGGGAGGGGAAAAACACCCAACAGAGGTTAACTTATTTTGAAACTGTTTTCTGAATAGAACTGGGGACGTGAGCGGCCGGCTTTCAGCCCAGCGCGGTCCCCCCCAAACCCCAACTTTATGAACTGTCTTGGAACGTGCGGTGGGGCAGGGGAGAGGGAGGGAAGGCAACCTTTAGGTTCTTCCCAGGGTCCTTCTGATGGTGCACTCAGCGTACCACCTAGCCCGTTTTTTTACATTGTTGCAAAAATCTATTCCCCTCTGCTTCCACTTCGGAGTTGGCCACAGAGAAGATCGACACAAATGCAGCCGACAGCGATGAGTACTGCACCACCTCCCTGGGAGTGAATTTGGGGGAGAGGGCATTTCTGATGCACCCCAAACGACTCTGCAACATTGCCTGGAGGAACAGGGTTTGCGGGGGCTCCAGGCCAAAGGGTCTCTCTCTCCCTGGCAGCACGCAGCCAGACGGGGCGCTGTGTCCCAGCCCCCGCCAGCCAGTCCCCGCAAGTGCGCCCCGGGGTGGCGACCGGCTCCGTGGCGGCATAATAAATAATTAGAGGGTTTAAGCGCTTTAGCCACAGCTCATGCTAATGAGCCAGATGAGGGCTCACGCTAACCCGAAGTGACAGTTTGCATATAGGAGGGAAGAAAAAAAAAAAGCCCTTCTATTTTCCCCCAACTTGATTGCTCCTTCTCAAATTCATTTGTTCCCTTCCCCCAGTTCCCTTCCCCATTCCTCCGCGTTTCCCTCTCTTCGTGTCCCTCCACCTCCCACCACACACACAACACACACGCACTCCACACCTGTTTGCCCCTTTCTCAGTCTATCCCCTTGCCCCACCGCGTTGTGACGTCACCAGGTCCCCGGGTGCCTGCAAGTGACTGCGGGAAAGTTCGCTACCAGCGCGCCCTGGCCGGTCTCAGCGCCCCAGCGCCCCAGGCGTTCGTGTGCCTTTCTGTGCACAGCGCGGGGCGCACCAAGGCTCCCATGCTCCCAAAATAACTTTGAAACTCAGGGTCAGGGGCCTCTGAGCCACGGGACCCTTGTGCGCCCTTGGGTGCTCTGGGTGCTCAACAGACAAGGGGAGCTACCCACTGGAGCGATGGGCGCAGGCGCCGAAGCCCCGGAGCTCCCAGACGCTCCCGCCGCCTCCCGAAAGCAGGGTTAGTTTGCCGAAGTGACTGAGGTCAGTCGTGTGTCCCCATTGTGTGGCCACGTGTCCTGTGTCCATCATCACCTCCCCGAAGTCTGAGCTCAGCCCGACTCCTGGCGGCGGGGCGCGGGAATACTCTGGCCTATAAATCAGCAAAACCAAAATTAAATGAGTTAATATTTATAAAGTGCCGGGAACAGTGCCTGACACACAGGAAACGCTGTGTATGCATTATCCAATAAACACAAGTGTACTGAATCCATGAAAGGAGGTATGTGCTGACCATCTAAGACAGCGATTTTCAACTGGTGTGCTGGTTGAAAGAATTTTTAAAATATGCAATACCTGAACATTTAGTCAGGGGCACTAACTTCTTTTCCCTTAGATTGTCAATGGCCTTTCAGTGTGAATGAATAAGAAAAAGTATACTTATTTGTTGTCAGATTGGCAAAAATATATATTTTGGGTGTGCCGCAGAATTTGAGTAATTAGTTTATGTGTGTCGTGAGATAAAAATGTTGCAAATTGCTGATCTAAGATGTTAGATAATACCCCTTAGATGTAAAATGATCAAGGTTGATACGCTCATGGGTTCACCAAAAACGATCGAACATAATCTGAGATGTACAAGGCAGTCATTGCCTTTGATAAGCATATAGTTTAGTGGGCAGATAAGGAAGTGTAGAAGAAAAGAAGGTCCATTAGCACACAGTGGGGGCAAGATGGAGAGCCCCCCTCCCTCAGACTCCCTCAGTCCTTGGACTTTCACCCTCCACCAGCTGCCAGGTTACCCCCAAATAAATGATCTACGTTAAAACAGGTGGAGCTGTTATGCAAACACATCCTAAAATCATCCAGCCCCTCTTTCCCAACCAGATGGTCATCCCTAAGCTTCTCTTTGATCTCTCTCTCTCTCTCTCTCTCTCTCACACACACACACACACCACACTTTTAACACCTGTTAGTAGTAGGTACAGTGAAAAGGCAGGCCATTGGAAGTGAAGACAGACTCCATGTTCTAGAACTTTCTAGACAAGTGTCTCCAGGCACATTTCTCACCCTCTCCCGTGGTCTCTGTCTACAAAATGAGGGACTGGTTAAGATGCCTCCTCTCCAGCTCTGACTATATAGACAATATAGGGACAACCATAAGCCCCTCTAGTGGCAAAGGCTCCCCAGTGTGAGCAAATATTTTCTATTTTCCGCCCTTCCCACGGGGGTAAATGACTTCATCTACAGCTTCACGAGGTAGCAGGAGGTAGACCCATTCTCGCTAGTGCTAGGATTTTGGCTCCTGATGGCCAGAAGGTGGCGCCAGGGATCTACATGGCTTTGGCCTCAGGCAACCAGGGTAAGAGGTGAGCCACTGGCTCATCGGAATTCACATGCAAAGGAAAGAAATTCACTACTCTCGCTAACGACTTTGCTTAGTCAATAGAATTCCTCACTACTTGCCTGAACAATTTTTAATATGAGATTTGGGGGTCGAAAATGTTCCTTTGCGGGTTGTGTGAGCCTCTCGCCACCTGCTGGTTATTCCTAGAACTGCAGCTGGAGTTATGTGAAAATCTAATACGACTAAAAAATAGCTCATTCTACTAATTCTACTCCACCCAATTCAGTTCAACAGTAGAGCACCGTACTACATATGTATCACACCCCCCAAAATTCCCACATTACAAATATATGATGTTATATCTGAAACTTCATCCCATCCCAGACCCACCAAATCAGAATCTGGCATCTGCCTTAGCTAGAGAATAGTCCTTTTGTACACTGAAGACGAAGAACTAGTACCCTAGAGATATTTTGGGTGATAAGATACAGTCTCTATTATTTAGACCTGTGAAGAACAAATCTCTTTTGATACAGAAAGTACACTAGTCCTATAGATATACTTTCTTTGGGAAAAGGGATGCCCTGGTGACACTCGGATGTTCTACTGGTGTAGTAAGTGCAAAATACTTTAAACTGAGCTCATTGTTCTCAAGTCTTTTCCTTCTTTGTGTTCTGTGATTCAAGGTTTAGCATCACCCACCCACACTCTCAAAACAAAATTCTGGGAGTTATCATACATCTCCCTGTCTCTCATACCTCTCCACAACAAGTCTTAAATATATACATATTACACTATTTATATACACACATATGTATGTATATATATATGTATGTGTATATGGATGTATGTAAATCATTTCCCTCCTGTCTATCGCTCATGTCATTGCCCTATTTCAATAGTCTCCCAACTGGTCATCCTGCTTCCAGTTTCATCTCCCTTAAATATCTTTTCCTCACTGCCACCAAAACGGTCTAACTCCATGGTCAACAAACTGCGGCTCGCGAGCCACATGCGGCTCTTTGGCCCTTTGAGTGTGGCTCTTCCACAAAATACCACGGCCTGGGCGAGTCTATTTTGAAGAAGTGGTGTTAGAAGAAGTTTAAGTTTAAAAAATTTGGCTCTCAAAAGAAATTTCAATCGTCGTACTGTTGATATTTGGCTCTGTGGACTAATGAGTTTGCCGACCACTGCTCTAGACAATTAGGCAGTTCCACTCTCCCCCAGTCTCACTAAATACAAACCAGAATGTATACCTAGGCAGTGGCAGCTCTCAGTCCCTTTATAAGAAGAGCTGTAAGATGTGGCAGACTGTCTACTAGGGGAATCGCAACCACAAACCCAAGTATACCATCACCAACCACTTATTTGAGGAAAACTAGAGGGAGAAGCAGAATAGTCTTAACAAATGGAAGCCCTGACACTTGAAGAAATAGGTTTAATAAAGCAAACACACTGACACTAGAAGTTACTGGTACCCAAATACATCTTCCAGGACATTCACACAGCGAATGTTATTAGCTTGTCAGAACTCTGCATGTATATTTTTACAAATGTGTGACAAGAGGCACAATGGGTGGAGCAGGGCAGTGTGTTGATGAGGGCTAAGGGGCATTCTGATGGGTGCCTTTGGTCCTCCAAGAGCAGGGATGGAGTCATCTCTGAAAATGCACTGTCTCCATCTACTCAATAGCCTATGAGTCATCTTTGACTTGCTTCTCCCGTCACCATATCTAAGCCAACTTCTTTCTTTAAGCTCAATGAGTTAATGACTGCAGCCACCTAGATGACTCAAGACTACAGAATGTAGCTTTCAAATGCTCAAACCTGCCACTCTCTGCTTGGACAGGGGTGTTTATACCACCCTCTTCTTCAGCAGAGGCTTCTGTTCTCTTCCAAAGCTCAGAGGGAGAGGATGATGGGTACTCTTCCCAACTCTAACATCACTATCCTGGGTCTTTTGCCTCCTCTCCCACAAGACCACAGTATTTCAGATTTCTCATCCATACAATGAAATACTAAAATTGTATTTCACTAGATTGTATAAGGAATTAAATAAGATGACCTCTGCAATATGTCTGGTACTCACTAAATATTTGAGTGCTAAATAATTATTTGTCTCTTTTTCTTCCCAGAAAAGATGAGTTAGAAAAAATAAGGCTGAGAAATAGCCCATTTATGTCTAATAGAAATCCAGTATGGCTTTGGGCAAATTCTCTAGGCAAGTTCCCCCCCCCCCCCCCCCCCGCCCCGCCAACTTTCCTTCTTTACATACATTTAAATGGAAAAGTAAAAGTTGACCAAAAATAATATATCTTCTAATCCCACTATCTAGAGAAAATGCCTTTGTTGTTCTTTGTTATTGTTGTATGCCTCTTGACATATCTTCCCAATGGGAAATATAAGATGTTTCATGTTACTTTTATCAATAACTAGTTTAATTGTGTGCATTTAAGATATATTTTTTTATTATTTAAAACTAATTTTTATGTCTGCATCCGTTATGTAAGTGAACTCTAATTTATTTAATTATTCCCCTATTGCTGAATATTTCACTTTTGTATAAACATTTTTGAATAATGCCTCCCTGAACAGTTTTGTGCATATTTTTCTATATATGTGATTAAGGTAATATGAATTGAGTACTTACTATGTATTAGACATAAGGCTTAGTCCTGGAATTTAGTAAGATTAAGATTTAATCTCTGGTTTGAGGCAGGAAGCACTGTCTGAAACAACTACTCTGCTTTTATTTTATCAATATTAGTATTGGTGTTGACTTCTTAGAGGCTTAAATTTGCAAAGCACCCCAACTTTTACCGGTATATATATTTTTGTCTTGTTTTATTGTGCTATAAGGCATTCAAGTCCTTTAGGATATGAAATATAGTATGAATGAATGAGTGAATGAAAAAATAAATAAAAGCTAAAGACAAAAATTAGGACAGGATATTTAACATAAGCCTCAACAATATTTGTTGAATGAATGAGTATGTGACTGACAATGTTCAGTGACCTCACTCTGATATTGTCAAGAAGACATGATAATGTAATAGCCCCAGAGTCTTGAGATTTTACATATGTATATATTTCATTTAATAAACCTGTGATCAAGTGTATTTCATTTTCCAACTGATTTTATTATGACCCAAGATAGGTCTAAGTTCTGCCAAGCATTCCTGGAATAGCCTGCTATAAATCTTATTTTGATACAAACCATGAGTTCATAGATTAATTGCATTTAGTTTGTGTGGGCATTGGTTGGTAGTGATCTTCAGATTTCTGAATTGTCTGTGTGGGGAAAGTTAGACTAAAAAGCAATACAACAGAAATGAGGCTTTGAAGAAGCTCACAGCCAGCTGACTTTGCAGGTGGGAATTTCCCAAGTTTTAGCAATGTGATATGCATTGTTCTCTAAATTCTGATGAGAAAAGTGTAGTTCTTGGACACGTAATCCCATCTGAAGCATCATTACCATGTTTTTTTTTTTTATATTGTTAGAACTATATTTGGCTATGAGTGACAGAAATGTCAAAATCACAGGGATTTAAGCAAAATTTTCTCATAAACCTAAGTCTAAGTAGCCCAAGGCTGCTGGAGTGATGTTCCATGGTGTCAAGAACCAGGCTCCTTCTCTCTTGATTGTTTTTGTTCTGAAAAGCATGGCTCCTATTCCTAAATTTACCTCATAATCCAACAAGGCTGCTCCAACTCCAGCCAGCATGTCTGTATTCTGTCCTGTAAGAAAGGAGAAAGTAGAAGGACAAGGTCGTGCTTCCTTTAAAGACACTTCTTTGATGTTGCACAGACTACTTCTTCTTGCATTTCTTTGCTCACATAGTAGACCTGTAGCTATACCTAGCTTCAAGGAAGGCTGGGAAATGGAATTTTATTCTGGGAAGTCTTGGGGCTGGGTAGCTACCATCCAGAACTTTTATTTCCATGAGAGAGAAGGAAAGAAAACAGGGTGATGAGCCATATATGCCACTCCTATTTCTTCTTTATCAAGTGGATTAAGCAGTTCCTAACATCAATGTAACAATTAGGCTGACGTGCCACACTTCCATGAAATTGTCCAGTAAGGAAAAATCAAGCTGAAATGGATTTAGATGGTTTATTGCTAAGAGCACAACAGGCAAAATGAGTTTCATGTTTACACTGGATGCCCTTGACCACCAAGTCCCATTGGTGTCAATGCCAGCTCACTTTGCAGGTTGGGAAAGAGTGAACCCGGTAGGTGCTGATGCATTGGATCTGTGTCCCAGCTGAGGAACACTGGGCTTAGGAAACATGGATCTTATATAGGAGCTTATCACAACTCGCCCTTCATCCTCTCCAAAAGAGAGACAGTATCTTTACACTGGAATGCAAGCAAATTTCGTCTGGGGAGAGAAGGAGGACCTTATTATCATGGAGTATTTTCAGGGATGGAGAAGTTTTCTATCTTATTGGTCAGGAAACAAATCTGATCTTGACCCCCACCCCCCAATCCTTGAAAAGGTTATCCAAGAAATGCAGACACACCAAGGGGATTACCTCCCAGTATTTCCCATTTCTAAATTCTGCATAAATGCATGGATCTACTTAAATATTTAAGGGAATATCTCAAATTTTTTGAAACCCATAGGTTTAGTTACTACTCTAATAGTATGTTAAATTCTAACACAGGTTTATAAGGAGACAAGGTGAGGATGTTTATCTGAGCACGGTTTGGGGGTGCTAACAAGTTAGAGACAGCAGCCTAGGTGTCTATCACTGGAGAATTGAGATGTCAAATGTGATGGATGCACACTATGGAAAACTCCATACCAGTAAAAAAAAAAAAAAAGCAAAAAGTAGATGTACAGTTAGCAACTTGGCAAGATCCTAAGAACACGACTGAAAGAAAAAAGAAACTATGAAATCTGTAGTAGCTCTATATATTATAATAAACCTATACTACAAAATCACTCATATCCATGAAAAATACATGCATGCCCCAAAATATCCTTGCATTTTAAAAACCCAAGGCTAAATAGTAAACATATTAGAGATGTTGCCTCTAGAAGAAGGGAATGAAAGTGGAAAGTGAAGATAAAAAGAGAATAAATAAATAAAACAAGAGAGGGGCCTTGGAGATTTTATGTGACATGAACTCATAGGTTATGATTAACTAAACCCTCTACATAAGAGGTTAAATGAAAAGGTAACCAGCAGTGGTTGGGAAATCTTCAACTTCCAAATCAGTGAAGGTCAGCTTCAAATTTACCAGGTTCACAACTGTACATCTTGCAACATCTTCATGGCCTTTGACACTGTCTCAGTGGATTATGGGCTGAATTCTTGGATGCTCCTTCTAATCTTACACTGTTAGCACCATTTTCTTAGGATCCAGCACCTCCCTTGTCAGTAACAGCAACACACGGTATTCCATTCAAATTAAATAAAAAGAGAGTTTAAAAATTATCTACAAAAGGTATGTCACAAACAATCTCATCTTAAGTGAGGTTTTATCTTAATATATGGATTCATTTCACATTTTCTTTTGCCAGAATAAACATTTTTAAAGAAGCTGTTAGTGTTTTTCTCTGACGTAGCATACAATTAAGCAAGCTCTCCTCCCAACCCAGATCTGGGACATTTGTGTGTGTGTGTGTGTGAGGAGGGACTAAAATTTTCATTTTCAGCTAGTGTGAGGAGAAAAGAGACATGCTATTAT
The DNA here is from genome assembly GCA_026230045.1 of Corynorhinus townsendii. Taxonomy (NCBI): domain Eukaryota; kingdom Metazoa; phylum Chordata; class Mammalia; order Chiroptera; family Vespertilionidae; genus Corynorhinus; species Corynorhinus townsendii. The sequence continues at coordinate 205,359,804 of JAPDVU010000003.1, read as the reverse complement.
TTTTTTTCCTAATGAAATGACTATTTCAAAAAGGCAAGAAAGAGTATTTAAGAGCCAACACCTTGCAATCAGGTGAAATGTAGTGTGACTTTGGACTTCTTATTTAAACTTTCTGGGCCTTAGTTTCCTTATCTATAAAGTGGAGATGCATTGTTCATAAGGTTGTTGAGTGAAAAAATGAAATCATGCTTATGGAGAACTTGGCACAGTGTCTAACACAGAGTGCACATGGAAATAAGTAGCTGTTTTTGCTTGCATGTTTACTATATGCCTTTTATATTGCTGGTGGTCACATTCATTTCTTCCTTTAGTATACCAGCAGCATCAAGGGAAGAAATGATGTTCGTAAGGCAATGCTGGGGTAGAGGAAAACTCCTAAATGGGTGTCTACCACACCTGAAGAATACTGGAGTCTGATAAAGGATACAGATTCTCCTGGGGGTGGAAGTCAAGGTATTGCCCTTTATGTTCAACCACACTGAGCATTCCATTTACTAGAAGAAACATTAATCAGACATGCAGAGACTCTTGGACAGAAATTATACTTAATTATGTCTGTATTCTTAGCAGGCAGTAAAATACCTGACACATTAAAGAGGCTCAAGAAATCCTAAACAACAACCCTTAAAACCCCCATTTTATTTGATTTATTTTTAAGTCTTGGTTGTTGAGAGTATGACAAATGTCCCCCCTTTTCCCTCCCTCCATTGTCTCCTCCACCTGATCCCTGCCCCACCCCAGGCCTTCACTACCCTATTGTCTCTGTCCATAGGTAATGCATGTATGCATATAAGATCTTTAGTTGATCTCTTTCTGCACCCCCTCCCCTCTTCCCTCTGAGATTCATCAGTGTGTTCCATGTTTCCATGCCTCTGAGTCTATTTTATTTATCAGTTTCTTTTGTTCATTAGATTTCCTGTTCATTTATTTTGATTTTTAGATTCACTTGTTTATAGATATATTTTATTTTTCATATTTTTAATCTTTTTTTCCCCTTCTTCTTCCTGTTCTTAAAGAATACCCTTCAACATTTCATGTAATACTGGTTTGGTGGTGATGAACTCCTTTAGCCTTTTCTTGTCTGTGAAGCTCTTTATCTGACCTTCAATTCTAAATGATAGCTTTGCTGGGTAGAGTAATCTTGGTTGTAGGTCCTTGCTATTGATCATTTTGAATGTTTCTTGCCATTCCCTTCTGGCCTGCAAAGTTTCTGTTGAGAAATTAGCTGACATTAATATTGGTGCTCCATTGTAGGTAACTAACTGCTTTTCTCTTGCTGCTTTTAAGATTCTATCTTTGTCTTTAGCTCTTGGCATTTTAATTATGATGTATATTGATGTGAGCCTCTTTGGGTTCTTCTTTTTTGGGACTTTCTGTGCTTCCTGAACTCTTAAGGCCATTTCTTTTACCAGGTAGGAAAAGTTTTCTGTCATTATTTCTTCAAATAGGTTTTCAATATCTTGCTCTCTCTCTTCTCCTTCTGGCACCCCCATTATGTGAATGTTGGTATGCTTGAAGTTGTCCCAGAAGCTCCTTACACTATCTTCATATTTTTGGATTCTTTCTTCTTTTTGCTCTTCTGATTGGGTGTTTTTTTGCTTCCTCATATTCCAAATCATTGATTTGATCCTCTACTCTACTGTTGAATTCCTGTAAATTATTCTTTATTTCAATTAGTGTATATTTAATTTCTGACTGGTCCCTTTTCATGTCTTTGGTGTTCTCACTAAGGTTTTTGAAATTCTCACTAAGATCCTTGAGAGTCTCACCAAGTCCCTTGAAGATCTCATTAAGATCCTTGAGCTAACTTATAATCATTGTTTTGAACTCTGTATCTAGTAGTTTTCTTGCTTCCATTTCATTTAGTTCTTTTTCTGCAGATTTATTCTGTTCTTTTATTTGTGTCATGTTTCTTTGTCTCCACATTTTGGCTGCTTTCGTGTGTTTATTTCGATGTATTAGGTAGAGCTGTTCTGTCTCCTGGAATTGGTAGAGTGGCCTTGTGTGGTAGGTGTCCTGTAGGATCCATTGGCTTAGCCTCCCCAGTCACCTGAGCTGGGCACTCTAGGTGCATCCCTGTGTGGGCTGTGTGCACATTCTTGTTGTAGTTGAGCTTTGATTACTGTTGGTGTCACTGGGGGAATAAACCTCCAGGCCAATTGGCTGTAAGGACTAGCTGTGACTACAGTGGAAGAAGTGTTATGCAGAAGACACCCCTATTTAATAGGACTTGTTTCAGTGGGGCTTTGGTGTTCACTGGGTCTGCCCTTTGAGTGTGTGAGCTGTAATTTGGTATGGTCTAAAGCTGTCCACCGGGTGCACTGGCTCTGGGGCCTCCTGGGAGTTGCAAAATCAGCCTGGGACCACCTGACCTGAGCTATAGAGAGGTCTGCAGATGGCTGCTATTTGTATCAAGCTTGGAAGTGCCCAGGTGAGGCCCCAGTTGTGAAGCCAGGCAGGCTGGTGATAGTGCTGACTCTTAGGCCTTTTACTAATAGGTTTGGGGTATGCTGATGCCAGCTGCTGCTTGCTTGAGAGATTTTAGCAAAGTCTGAAGCCTGAGTAAAACCCTCGCTTTAAGGGCAAAGAAGCTGAAGCATGGACTTGACCAAAGGTACACAGCTAATCAGTGGTGGAATCTATTTGTTTTGAATCTCAAATCTGGGACTTTTTTTTGGCAGATGCTTGATCATTCCATCAAATAATTGTGGGAGGGAAGAGGGTGGATTTTTAGCAAACTCTAGTATTGGCTTGTTTTCTCTCAGTCCATTACCCCCTCCTGGGTAAATATTAGGCAGCCACTCAAGGCCTTGATGCCACTGATTTTTCATATCCTTCCTGAACCTCTGAGTTTGCAGTCTTCTTTTATATGTTGTTTTGCTCCTATTGGCAACAAATGCCTCATCTCAGTTTCCTGATCTGAAAAAAAAAAAAAAATGGGGGAATGGCATTTTCCTGCCCAATGAGAGAGTCCACTCTCCAACAGCCACCAGCTTACTCCTAACCCATCCCTTTATTTTCTTAGGAGGCTTAGCTCTGCCTACCCTTATTTATTTTCTGTCTTCTCCACCCCCTCTAGAATAGCAGCATGGTGGGGAGACAGGGTCCTCTGTTCATTGACTGTATCATTCACTGCTGTATCCCCAATACCTATTGGAGTGCAGTACAGGTCCCTAATAGTTACATAATTTTTATTTATTTATTATTATTGTTTTAAGTATATTTTTATTGATTTCAGAGAGGATGAGAGAGAAAGAGAGAAACATCCATGATGAGAGAGAATCATTGTTGAGCTGCCTCCTGCATGCCCCTTACTGGGGATTGAATCTGCAACCTGAGCATGTGGCCTCGATCAGAATTGAACGTGGGACCCTTCAGTCCAAAGGAAGACACTCTATCCATTGAGCCAAACCAGCTAGGGCTATTTATTTATTTATTTTAATTGAATTTATGGAAGTAACATTGGTTAATGAAATTATATAGATTTCTAGTGTACAATTCTATAGTACATCATCTGTATACTGCTTTGTGTGCTCACAGCCCCAAGTCAAGTCTCCTTCCATTACCATTTATGCCCCCTTTATTATCTTCTACCTCCTCTCACCCCCCTTTTCCTCTGGTAATCATCATACTGTTATCTATATCTATTAGTTTTTTTTACTGAACCCCTTGACCTTTTTCACCCAGCTCTGTAATTTCCCTCCCCTCTTACAGGTGGCAGTCTGTTCTCTGAGTCTGTTTTTAGCTTGTTAGTTTATTTTGTTCATTAGATTTCACATAAGAGTGAAATCATATGGTACTTATCTTTCTCTGACTGGCTTATTTCACTTGGCAGCATGAAGAAAGTGGAACTGCCTTATGACCCTGCAATTCCACTTCTGGGAATATATCCAAAGAACCCTGAAATACTAATTCAAAAGAACATATGCTCCCCTATGCTCATTGGACCATTATTTACAATAGCCAAGATTTGGAAGCAGCCCAAGTGCCCATCAGTAGATGAGTGGATAAAAAAGCTGTGGTACATTTACACAATGGAATACTACTTGGCTGTAAAAATGAGGGAAGTCATGCCCTAGCAGGTTGGGCTCAGTATATAGAGCGCCGGCCTGTGGACTGAAGGGTCTTGGGTTCAATTCCAGTCAAGGGCACATGCCAGTAGGGGGGAGTGCAGGAGGCAGCCAATCAATGATTCTCTCTCATCATTGATATTTCTCTCTCTCTCTCCCTCTCCCTTCCTCTCTGAAATCAGTAAAAGTATATTTAAAAAATAAAAAAATGGGTAAGAAGGAAGTCTTACCCATTACAATAGCATGGATGGATCTAGAGAGTATTATGCTGAGTGACACACTTTGAAATGATATCTTCCATTTACTAAGTGTTTAACTATATGGCAAGAACTGTACTAAATGTTTAATGCATTACCTCATTACTCTTATTATTTGTATTCTTGAAACACCCTGGCAAGGGGGCTCTGCCATCCTCTTGGGGTGAAGTTAGGTAAATACCTCCAGGACACGTGGCTGGATTTCAATCCAGTTCTCTCTCTCTCTTACCTTTGCTCTTTAGCAACTGGGCTCAGCGTTCCCAGTGTAATCTTGTATGTAGTTTTCTGAAGTCAAAGCCCAGAAAGGCAGTTTGTTTAGTGGTTAATAGAAAAGACCAAAAAAATATATATAAATTCTCAATTAGGGAGTCTGACTCTGCTTCCTTGAGGGGAGGGCGGGACAAAGGATTATTTCTCACAATTGTATTGTTAGAATCATCAGCGGTTATAGGCTTACTCCAATGCAGAGAACCTGCTTCCCTTGCTTCTGAGAGTCCTGGAAAAGCCAAATCTGACTAATCACCAGCTCACAGGTGGCCCTGAGCTCTTCCCAGGCAGCTTCCTCCACCCATGGCGGGCAGCCAAGTCTGGCCTCCTCACACTCTCCAGCCCCAGGCGGTGGCCTGGAGCTCACTGCGTCAGAACACACCCCCTGGGGGCGGTACTGTGGCTGGAACACTGCAGGAGACACCTTTGCAAACTGCCCTCTTCTCCCTGATGTCAGGTTAAAAACCTCAGCACCACGTGCTGCTGACAAACCTGCCTGTGACTGACAACCTAGAGCCAGAGACATCACTTGAGGGAGCCAGCATGTCAGCTGTGGTCTTGGACAGCCCAAGAGGCCTGACCAGGAAACTCTCTGACTTTGGCCAGGTGAGCCTCAGCCGGCACAGGGAGGGGGTGCTGGTGTTTCCTACTTCCATAAGCTCACCGCGATGTCTGTTTCCATTTGAAGATAATGAAATTGTCCAGGAAGTCATCAGATAACATAGGTCCTCAACAAGTGTTTCCCAGGCAGGACATCAGCCCTGCGTGGCTTTCAGGGGGAAAGAGTACTGCTTTAGGAGTTAGGGATCTGGCTTTTAGTAGCCACCAACTAGCTGTGTGTCTTTAGACAGGTGTCTCTCCCTTTCTGTTGCCTGCTTTTTCTTCTGTATAGTGAAGGGGCTGGTCCTTAATGGTCTTGAATGGGAGATGGGATCCTTCTCCATCTGCTCTTCTGTGATGTTTATGAAATGCTTGCAACAATTGAAGTGGCAAAATTGTGAGAAATTGCATCCTTTTTTTTTTTTTTTAATCTTTGGGAGAAAATGGGGCATGAAGGAAGTCTCAGACTTGCTCAGACCTAGGGAAGGAGAACATTAAACAGAGAGGAAAATGAACGAGTTAGCCTTGGACTTGGAATGTGGGAGAGCCCTAAATGTGACTTGGAGATAAGACCCAGGTGTTGTCTGATTCTCTGGGATTTGCTGCCTTTCTCTTGAGGTGAACAATTGCACTCTTTTATTGACTTAACACGTTCCTGGACTCTCTGGTTCAGAACTAAAGCCCAGCTCAGGGAGCAAACCTGACTGCAGACACATTTCATCAATAGGGTTAGTGAGAACCATCTAGAGAACAGGAAGGTGGAGGGGAGGGGATGAGTGGTTGATGTTTTAGGATAACCAGAGAAGCTGCAGCATTTTTCACACTGACTTTTGTTCTGAGTTCTGAGAGGAAGACTTCCTTTGAAAATGTATGCGATGCTTGGAAGATGGGAGAGTTTGGGATTGAAGAGGGATGGTGTGGGAGTCAGACAGGTCCCAGAATAGATCCTGACTTGTCATCCTTTAGTTTCTGTGTTTCTGGCCATAGACCTCCACAATCATGAGAAGAAGTTAGGGACAGCAACCTGGAGAGTAAAGCTTTGTTTATAAAGCACTGGGAATAAGATTGAGACCCCACAAATTGTCACTCTTAATGACTAGAAGTAAAGAGCAGGGTTTAGAACATGCCCTGGTACCCCCTGCACATTGAAAGCAGGGTATTTAACTTTGCAGAGCCTCACCTTTATTTATTTGAATACTAGGGTTGGTGTGTGGATGAAATGAAATAATATCTATTAAGCTCTTAGCACAGTTCCTGAAGCATAGGAAAGTGCCAGTGATATATAGCTGGAATGGGCTTAATTGTTCAACAAAATGTGTCTGGAACATTGGCAGGAGGGACCAGCACTGAGTCAGGTATCGTGATTGGTATAGCTTTGTCAGGGAGCAATGCTGGGCATGAAGTCAGGAGACCTGGGAACTCATCTTTGGGTGAGTGAAGCTATGTATTGGGGAAGCAATATAATAGGGGTGGGGAGAGGCCCAGTTCTGTGACGGTAAAATTGGGGAGGAGGAGTGTTTGAACTGGAATAGACTTAAGGATTCCATCCAAGTCTATGAAAAAGATACGGTTTATGCCTTCATGAAGCTATCAGCTCAGATAAAGACCATACACTGGAAGTAATTCTGACACAAGGTTGGAAGGCATATGGTATGGCAAGCACTCTATAGTGCAACAAGCAGAACAATTCTGCAAGAGACGTTGACTCATTCGTTCACCCAACAAAGACTTACTGAGCACCTACCATGTGTCAGGCACAGCAGCGTTTCTACCCTGGAGAAACTTACATTATATTGTAGGAGACAGAAGATAAAAACTTTAACCAAATGAACATACAATTTCATGCAGAGATAAGTGCTGTGAAGAAAAATAGTGCAGGGAATGGAAGAGAAGATGAAGGGGACTCGGAAATCACAACTAAGAATGATGAAGCCAGTGTTCAAAACCAGATTTGACTCTGAGCCCTCCCTCTCCCCTGCATGCTCCTCTACCTCACTGCTTTCTCCTATAGACAAATGCTGGAATATAGAGGTACAGTGTGTCCATGGCAGGATGTATCCTTCTTTCAGTCGTCTTACACTGTAGATACATGTGTGTTTAACCACTCAGGCAAATATGTCCCTCTTACGATGGCCCCTCAAAAGCACTAAGAATGAAAAGCAATGGCCCCGGAATATCCTTGCCAAAGAGTATTATTGCTTGTAATTTGGAAAAGTGTTCTTTTTCCATACACAATGAGTGTATTTGTTAGACACAACCCAACACAATATATTTCTATTGTTAAATGTATTGCTCAATGATCAAAATACTTTTCTTTCTGGTTCCTAGTAAAGTTCTTTCTCCCAGCCCTATTTCTTCCTACTTAGTTTCTGAGCTTCTCTTGTCTGCCTTTACCCATCCTGGAGGTACCTGTGTTTCTAAGTCAACTCACGTGTCTATTGGAAACAAATAAGGTTTGGATTGTGAGCCAATAAAAACATATTCTGGAAGGGATTTGGCCATGGTCCCATGCTGGGTCAATAGAGCAATGTTGAAATTACTATCTACCCAAGACCACACCATTTCACAAACTTTCTTGAGCTTCCTTTCATTTAAAGTATCTCAGGCTTTGAAAAGAGGAGCTGTAGTCCCAGTTGAATCTGACATTAGGAGGCAGAATAAGGACTTTGGAGTTGTTAGCCCCAAGTTCAAGTCCAGACTTTGCTACTTATGAGCTGGGTGTCTTGGACAGGCCACTTAACCTTGCCGAGTTTATTTCCTCATTTGCAAAGCTACTTCATGGAGTTACTGTGGAAACATGTAAACTTGTAGAATAGTGCTAGTTGCTGCCAAAGATGAAGCTTATTAACTGTGAAAAGTACCAAGTATGGCTCCTAGCACACAGTGGGAACTCAGTCAATATTAATTTTACTAACATGAAAGAGTAGTGACTTATCATATGGCATATTTAAATGTGCAGGCACATTTGAGAAAAGTCATTATTTGAAAAAATGGGCTGTATATTTTTATCAGTGATTTAAAAATATTTCATGGTTAAGTATCATCTGGGATGCTTTAGAAAATGCAGATTCTAAGATCCTACCCAAGATATTCTGATTTGATGGATTTGGGAGGGACCCAGGAATCTGCATTTGAGTAAGGAATCACCAGGTAATTTTGGAGTGGAAATCCAAGAAACACTCACTGAGAAACCCTGATTTAGAAATTGTGTGGGGAGAATGGAGAAAGTAAAAGAGGCACAGGGACAGGTAAGGAGTGGTATTGAGTAACTGGTGATTAGATCAGAGAAGAGCTCTTACTTTGCAAGAAACCTAGGTCTTCATATGGACCTTATGTTCATAGCAGAGGGAATTGTATAGAATGACTGATAATTAGGAGCCTGAGTTCTCAACCTAGGACCACTACCTGTGTGACCTCAGGTGAGTCACTTTCTTTGGCCCATTGTTTCTCTATCTGAAAAATGAGGGTTTGAACTAAATGAACTCTAAAGCCAAGTCTAGCTCTATGAGTCATAATTCAAGTTCCACATGGGTATCAGAAACCAAAGCAATGCACAGAACAGAGAGGGATTGTTTCTAAGAGAAGTGAGACCCAAGAGGACTTTTTAGGAAGGGTGAGCTATTTGAAAGAGGGAGAGAGAGGAGTGCAGTGGATTTACTCCAATGAGGAGTTGAAAGGGCAAGGAGGAAACCAGTTGTATGGTGGGGAGGGTCTTGTGGGTGAGCCTCAAGAGACTCTTAACTATCAGAAGGAAGTATTTTATCCCACTGGCTATGAGGGGCCTCTAAAGAACTTAGTAGGAAAAGGACATGAGCAAAATTATTTGGGTTGGATCAATGAGGATCACTAAGAGCTAGATTAGTATGCTGGCAGTAGGAACAAAAGAAGGAGCTGACCTTGAGAGCTATGTCTGCAGAAGGTCAGATTGGTCTTGGTGGTTGGCTGAACATGCACAGGAGTGGAAAGGGGGTGGTGATGGAATTTTGAGCGTGGTACATACATGTCTGAATTAAGAGGTGACATCTGTGGAGATGTATCAGTAATATGTCCCTTTTCTTGGAGGCCAACAGGATAAGAGAATGTTGCTAAGGGAACTAGAAACAGAGAAATCCTTTGTCATTTCAAGGAAATCAGAAAGGACTAAGGGCTCAGTGTTCTCTGATGGGAAGAAGACTGCTGTCAGAAACTCATCTGCATATCTTTGGCAGGGCTTAGAGGAGGGAGAAGGTGGGATAGAGTCTGCTGTAAATCCTGATTCATAGATAGTATTCTGGGTGACATAACAATGGGTAAACTACCTAATTTCTCTAAGCCTTAATTTTGTCATCAGTAAAAGGAGGCACTTGGAAATTAATAAAACCTACCTTCTAGATCAAGCATGTCAAACTCAAAAGGCTAACACAGGCCAAATAAACAAGTTTTAAGTTTGTGTGGGCTGCAAAAAAACTAAAGCTTCAATTTTCATAGAAATGTAGGTTTATTTCGATAGAGACATACTGAATACAAAGGGCTGAAATAAGTGAGTAATAATTAACATAAAATAATAGAACATCTTAATAAAATTAATATTTTTTTCTGGAACATTAACTTATGAGAAACTGAATAACTGCACAAATTAATAAGTGTAATGCAATAAAACGATTTTTCTTGTTCTCCAAAAGCGAAATATTTCCTGTTGTGCACGACAAACAAGTCAGCCCAAGACTAATGACATGGTAATCAGCTGCTAATATATTTGCTGCTAGTATTAGTAGAAAGAAATGATGCACCTGCGTGTAAGGCAAGTAATGGAAATGAATGCAACATGATTATAGTAATCAGTCATTAGGGAACATTGTAATTCATTATTAATAATTATGTATAACAAAATATTGTAAAAATTAAGTTATGAAATTTTTATTAAAATGTTTCTTACATACTGTTATATTGGCTGGGCCACAAAAATATTCATTGTGGGCTGCAAACTTGCGAGCTATGAGTTTGACATGCTTGTTCTAGATTGTTATAAGAATTAAATGAGATCATCTAAATGCCTGTGACATTATAGGATCTTAATAAATGATGGCTTAACATTTTTTAAGAAGGACTACATTATGCTCCATGTAAAGATATATAACAGTTCAGTCTTCTAATTCATTTGAAACTCCTTCTAATCACACTTGCTCTGTTTCAGATAAGGTTCTGGGGAAATCTATTTTCTGGATTAAAAGAAGTTCGTCCTAAGGGCACTGGTGTTTATGCAGGGCTTATTACACCAAGTCATTGATAGACCCTGTCCAACACAGCCTTCTCATTGAGATAATGTAACATCCATTCCACTAATTTCTTTAATCTGCTTATAAGAGAGTAATTTTTTATACATTTTTTTTCTTCCTGGTTTAGGTACATGCTTTTTATTTTGGGGCACACATGGAACTTTATATATTATTATAAAACTAATGTAACAAATTTCAGCACTTTCTGGACTGCCAATCCTAATCCCACCCTAATTTGCTGTCATATGCATGTAGAAATTGCTGGATCCTTGACATGCTTTGCTGTTTTGTTTAAGACATCTGCCTTCCAGTGGGTTATTTGTGTACTTGTATGTATCCTGTAACTTTTTCTACAGTTGTATAAAAGATGCCAGTATACAAGAACAAGTTAATGCTTCCCTGAGAGCTTTGCCAAAGGCCAAGAAGTCATTCTCATGTATTTAAAGTATTATCATCATTTTTTATAGATTCCTCTTAATATTCTATTTAAACTACTTTATCTTTTCTTTTTTTGTCATCTGAACACTGTTTAGACAGGGCTTGTTAGTAGCATAATTTTACAGATGAGGAAACTATGAAGGCTAAATGATTTGCCCAAAGTAGTTCAGCTCAGAGGATCCTAACCCACATCTTCAGACTCAAAAGTCTGTGTTCTGTTTTTAGGACTTTCCACCCTGTATTTTTCAATGTTTTCCTGGAACACTTTTTCAACCATCTCTAGGATCTTTTTTTTTTTTTTTTTTTTAGTTATTTGTTTTGTTGTGTGTCTATTCAACCAAATTTTGAGCTTCTTCATCTTTGAATCTCTGAGCCTTATTACCTGGCACTTGGTGGGTGCTCATTAAAAGGTACTGGATCTACAGGGTGACTGGTGACACCAGTGAATAACTGAAGCTTCTAAAGTTAGATCTGACCTAGGAGTATTATTGAAAATATCACTGCCCTTGACTTATTTCCCACCACATTATATACTTCTCTTTAAAATCTATGTATTCCAAGGTTTAACTAGATAAAAGAGTTCCTGATGGTCTCCTCCCTGGAGGTTTCACAGAAATGAGTTGCTAAGCCATGGAAAACATTTTAACTAAGTATGTGTAATTCTGTAGGAAACCAGCTATATTGAAAACAACTCCAATGAAAATGATGCCATATCACTGATTTTCACCCTCAAAGAAGAAGTTGGTGCACTGGCCAAAGTCTTGCGCTTATTTGAGGTAAGAGCATTATTCATTTCTGCCCGGGATAGTGGTGTAGCTGACTTCTGTGTCATTTTCTAGTTGGATGCAGTGAACATAGGATCTGGAACTGGCAGACTTGCTTTTCAGCTTAGGCTCTTGCATTAACCAACTGTGTACTTTAATTAAGTCGTTCTCTCTGAGCCTCAGTTTCTGTATTCATAGTCAGAATCATTCAGAATCCTGGTTGCACACCCAGGAAACCAGCCCTGGCCTTAGACTTCTTTTATCCAACTTTTCTTGAATTAATTACCATCTTCTCAACGTTTTTACTTTTACCAGTAGCACTTGTTTGCCTTCAGGGTATCGTTTCTCTCTGGCCCTGAGGATGGTTTCTTCAGGCAGGGAACCTTGGCTTGGCCATCTTATATCCTCTACACACCCAAATTTTAGTATATTAAGTCATCAATTAAGAATGAAATTAAATTTAAATATCAACAAAGGAAATCAGACTTTTCTTTTACTCTTTGCTCTGAATTTTAGGAAGGAATATTTTTGAACCAATTAAGTTTTACCCTGAGTTCTTTAATAAAGTGAAATCTGGTGATTGAATAAGAAAATAAATGGAGAAGAGACAAAACTCCCGTGGAGAAGAATTCCAAATAATTTAAATAGATATTCTACTCAGAGACGAGAACCTAACACCCCTCTTCTTCAATGTGGGTGGCACAGAGTGACTTTCTTCCACAGAAAACAATTTGAGAAGAGGGAAGAGTAACTTTTCTGTGGAGGACCCAACAAGGAATGGCTCAGCCAGGTGATCAAGGTCAAAATCAATGGTGACAAGTCATATCAATAATGATGAGAATGGCACTTTACCTTTGCAGTCTTCCTCCCCCAAACCCATAACCACAAAACCATGAGAAAAACATCTCCCAAATTTTAGTTAAGGGACAATATGTCAAATACTTGATCCATAAATCTTTAAAACTCAAGGTCATAAAAAACTAGAAATATCTGAGAAATTGCTATAGCCAGGAGGAGCCTTAAGGAACATAATGACTAAATGTAATATAGTGATCTGAATGGGATCCTAGAACAGAAAAAAAATTAGATATAAATGAAGGAAATTCAAATGCAGTAATATCTTTAGTTTGTGATAATGCACTAATATTGGTTTATTAATGTTTCACCACCAATATAAGATGTTAATAATAGGGAAACTGGGTGAAGAGTACATTGGGATTTTTAGTAGTATCCTCTCAGTTTTTCTGTCAATCTAAAATTGATCTAAAAATAGTTTATTAAAAAATTAAACTTGGCTATCCAAAAAGAGAGGTGGGGTGGGAAATATCGGTTCTCAAGCAATGGTTGGAGAAAGAGGCAGGGTACTTTCTGAATGACAATTTATAAAAATAATATATCTGTAAAATGCTCCTTTGTAACAATTTAGCTTTTGTATTATTCAGTCAATCAAATCAGCATTTTTCCCTTGAGAGGTCAGGCATTAGAGTTAATAAATTAAATAATAGTAAATTAATAGAATGTTTTCAACTTAATAAATAAACCACAAGTAACTAAATTACTCAGATTGGATGAAATGTACCCAAGGAGTGTGAGTGTGTGTGTACTCTGGGTAAACTTTTTAAAATTAAATTCATTCGGTGACATCAGTTACTAACATTACATAAGTCTCAAGTATGCAATTCCACGATACACCATCTGTGCATTGCATTGTGTGCTCACCATTTGGGTGAACTTTTTACAGCATTATCCAAAAATCTTAATTGCCCTTGTCAAGATGTGATGTTATTATACCATTTATAGAGGAGGACACAGAAGTTACTGTCCTGGGTGACTGGTAAAAGGCCTGGTGTTTGTGTGTATTGATTTTTCCCCAGATGTGTTTCAGAAGCTGCCCTAAACATTGTATAAGCCAGCATGCCTTCTGCTCCTCCTTACCAGCCTGGCAAAATGCAGAGTTAAGTTATAATTATTCAAAGTGCCAAAGCAAGGAGGAAAATCTCATTCTAGCATGTGTGGAACCACACTAGGTGGTAAGCCCGGCTTGATTTGGTCCTCATTCAACTTGGTGAAGAAGGTATTACTCCATTTTATGAATGAGGAAACTGACATTCTGTGAGGTGACAACACAGCTAAGGTGTGGTGCAGATGGGCTGAGCTCTGCATCTCAGGTTCCAAGGCCCACAAGCTCTCTCTGAACTGCCAAATATAGCTCTCCCTGTACATCTGAAGCATCTATGGAGTTTTTCAAATGTGCAAATATTCTGGCCCCATCCTCCATCCTCTGGGGACAGGAGGATCTGTTACAGGTATTCTTTCTTGCTTTTTTTCCAAATTGAAAAATGTGACAATATACAAGAAAAATAATTGTCCATGATTCCACCATCCACAATAAACTACTGTCAGCATGTGGGCATATTCACTTGCATTTTTTCGCATGTATAATTATAGTTTCCAAAATTATAAATTGACATTTTGTTCTTTAAAAATATAGAACATTCAAGATATAGCTATAGTTCTTTCTATAGTCCCCCAATCCTGTCATCCTGCAAACATCCTGGCCACAGCATTATTATTATATTTTTAAAATATGTTTTTATTGATTTTTAGAGCGAGAGGAAGGGGAAGGGAAAGAGAGACAGAAACATTGTTGAGAGAAGAACCCCATTGATTGGCTGCCTCCTGCACTCCCCGAACTGGGGATGGAGCCCGCAACCCGGGCATGTGCCCTGACCAGGAATCGAATTGGTGACCTCTTGGTTCCTGGGTTGACACTCAATCACTGAGCCACATGGCTGGGCTAGGCAACATTCTTACCAGTTTAGCATATTTTCTTCCAGTCCTTTCAAAAGCTGTATTAATATTGACAGGTACCATGCTTTGCACATTGCTCTGAAACCTCTTTGTGTCAGTTCAGTAGAGTGGTCAAGAGTGTGGACTCTGGGAGATGGTGCTGTGGCTTTGGGAGAGCTGTTTGATTTTCCTGTGCTTTAGTTTCTTATCTGTAAAATGGGAATAGGATAGTGTCTGCTTTAAAGGATAGCTGTGAGGATTAAATCCTTAATGCCTATAAAATCCTCAGAGCAGTTACATATTAAGTGTTCAGTAAGAATTGCTATATAGTTTTTTTTTTTTCTGAATGCAATGTTTTTGAGATATAACCTTTAAGCTCTTAATATGTACTCCATTCTGTGGAAGCTTTCTTAGCCCCTATACACCAGGAGCACATACAAGGCATCCTAGCTCCTCAAACACAAAGCGAGGTCTGCGAGGGAGGGCAGACTTCTCCCAGCGTGGCGAGGTTTCATTCCCTTCCTGAGAGCCCATCTTTTCCTTAGATGATTAGCACCAAAGCCAACTTCCCATGAAGAGATGATGTCGCCTGCCAATGGGCCCAATGGCTTTGTAGACCTCAGCTAGTAACAGCAGAATGCAACACAACGTGTTTAATGTTTATAACAGAGACACATGGGTGCTGTGTTTGCATGTGCTGGGCAGGTGGTGGGAGCAAAGAAGCAAATGTTTTAGTGAATTGGGGCCACAAAACTAGGAATATACCAAAACCTGTACCTGCTAACCTACCAATGCCCCGTTGTCCTCAGTGACTTGTTCTGCCCATTCTTTATGCATTTATTTAAACATTTTCCATAGCTCTCTATTTTTTAGCCTCTACTACTTCCTGTCCCATACCTTCTTAACAAAAAAAGTCTCCTGTGAGACTTTACTGCAAGTGGTTAATGGGCTATAAAATTAGAAGCAGGCTCCTTGGGGAAACTGCACAGAAGCGGTCTCTTTCCCCCCACTAGTCCCCTGCTAATCACTGCACTGTGTATTCTCCAGGGAAGGGAACAAGCAAATCAGCAGATATGCAGAGCTCTTAAGTGATGGGTATGCCCCATTAGCATCATGTAATTGATGGAGACACAGAGGCTCAGGCCAAGCAAGCTGCCCAGTGCTAGACACTGGGAGCTAAACATTGCTTCAGACTTCCCCCTCCTTTTTCACAGTAGACTGGTCTTTTGGAAACAAACAGGAAAGGCACAATCTATGTTTGTCACCTTCACTTCCTACACTCTATCTACCTCTGCCCAGACGACCCACGATTTCCCCTCATCAGATATTCAGTGGGCTCATACTCTCTCCTATATGCATTCAGCTTATATATATGCATCTCCTGTTTTCAGACCCTATATAATGGTGCTATGGAGACCGGGATGAGCCAGACAGACATTCTCTGTTGCTATAGACCTTGGAAGAGGTCAGGGTTCTACAAGCTTCCTTAACCGAGACTTCAGATAGAGTTGGTCAGGAAAGGTTTAAGCTGAAACATGAAGGGGTGGGCCAGGGGAGAGGCAGAGGGAAGTATATTCTAAAACAAAGAAACAAATTACTTGAAGTTAGAGAATAAACATGGGATCTGGTTATGAAATCCTCAAATCCTTGGCCCTTTGCCCACCTCATGTTCCTGGGGACAGAGGCTGGGTGGCAGGGGGCATCCAGACAGGCAATGTTTATTACTCTAAAGTTTGGACTTTGAGGTGTGCCCGTGACCCCTGGGCCTGGTGAGCAGGACAGGATTGAGAGTAAATCACGAGGGTTGCTTTTACCCCACCCTGGCCTGAGATCCAGGGCAGTCATGAGCAGGAAAATGCTTACGGGAAACATTTCTTCTTTAATAAAAAGAAGAAGAGCTTTGAGTCCCACTGGAGGAGAAAAGTTTTTAGAATCAAGATGACGTTTTCATTTTATTTAAATCCCCAAATATAGGCAATGATATAAAGAACACCCATGTAACTCACTACCTGCCTGAGAAATAAAACATTGTTGAATGACTAATATCCTTGGGTACCCCTTCCTCCTGCACTCCCTCCTGAGAGGTAGCTGTGAATCAGAATTTTATGCATGTGACTCCCATACATTTTTTATAATTTGCTCTATACAAATAAGCATTAGTGATACATGGCATCATTTTGCAAGCTTTAATCTTCATAACATTGTAACTCTTCTGCAGCTCTCTTTTGTGAGGAGAGGGTGGTGAGCATTGTTTTGGAGATCTGCTCACACAGGTCTTGCTCATTCCTTTCCCCTCTATATATTCTTTTGTGTGGCTGTATTTATCCACTTCCTGTTGGTGGATACCTAGGTGGCTTCCATGGTTTGTCCACACAAATGGTGCTGCACTAAACATTTTGTGCAGGCTTGATGTCCTGTTTATTGAAGGGAAGAACCTCAAGTGGAAAACTAGCACTGTTTTTAGCTGCTGAACAGTTCAGAGCTGGACACACTTGAGAAATAGCAACAGAGAGCGTACTTTCCCCACTTTCGTTATGAAGTTGGTTTAGACAGCGCTGTGGCCCATTGACAGCACACCCATGATTGCTTTTCGGTGGCCTGGACTGAAACAGACCACAGTGCCTTTTTGATCATATCACTCTGGTGGCAAGAAAAGGTGTAGAAAGAGGAATGTAAGAAAAAGAAAGGCATTTTCTCTAAAGCCTTGAAAAGATCCTGGATGAAGCTGCTACCCCAGCTCTCCCCAGGAAGAGGTCTCCTCCAAGTTGCACACAACCCCAATTACATGGAGGGAAGAAATAATCTAACAAAAAGGGGGAAGACTCAGGGAAGAAAAGGCCAAAAGATTTCAAGAGACACTTCCAAAGGAAGCAAGAATAGAATCCCAAAAGATAGTCTCTGGGGTGCGAATCCTACTGAAAGTCCATCATGAATCTGCTCAAGAGCACTTCTCCAAGGTAGAGTGTGTGTGAGGTGGGGAGTGGGAGGAGTCCTCTTGAGCTCCCTCTAGAAATGAATTGTGTTTATGCTTTTCTGAATGTCTTTGGTTTCCTGTTAATCCCAGTGGGTTTAATTTCCAGACTCTTGATCATTCGGGGCTGTTGTGGGCCCCCTCACAAGAGGAGACCAGTGAAATATATAAGAAACACTGCCTGCACCACCATGCAATTTCTTCTCAATCTTTGCAACTATAATTTCTCACCCCAAATATTGTTAGAGCCTCTGGATTGTTCCTGCCCTTGCCCCATTACAGTCTATCCATAAAACAGTTGCCAGAATATTCCTTTTAAAACATGAGTCAAAGGATGTCTCCTCTTCCAGATTACCTCCCTTAGCTTCTTCCATCACTTGGAGTGAAAACCAAACTTCAGGTAATGGCCAACAATGCCTTAAGTGGTCATTCCCTGTCACTTCTCTTCCTCATTTTCTAGTGCCCTCCCTCTTGCTCACTCTGCCCTAGTCAACACTGGTCTCCTTGTTGCCTCTCAGTCATATTGGACACTGCTTACCCCAGGGCCTTTGCACTTACTGTTCCCTCATGCCTTGCTCCCTCACTGACTTCAGGTCTATGCTTACATATGTTTATTTTTTGAGGCCTTCCTGACCACACTGTTTAAAATGGCACCCCCATTGCACCTCTGAAATAACTGATCCCTCTTTTCGGCTTTGTTTTCCTCCATCCCATCTGAAGATGATTTTTAGTTATTTATGAAAGTTATTATTTGTCTCCTCTTTCAAGAATGTAAGCTTCAGGAGGGCAGGGATTCTTCCTGCTCTGTTCCCTGTTGTACCCCAATGTTTGGCCCATGGAAAGTACTTGACTGGATGAACGCTTGGAAGTTTCCCTTTGTTTGCTTGAGACCAATGATTTGGGACATTCTTTGTGAATGTCTTTGATGTGACCTCTGAAACAGGCAGGGCATAACTTCACTTACGTGTACTCGAAGGTAGCAGCAAGTAGTGTGGTCCAAGAAGTTCTTGTTTCCAGTCTGGTCTCCTCTGAAAACATGCTCAGCTTTTCCTTCTCCCTTTTGAAACATGTTCCAGGGAAAGGAGCTGAGGAAGGAGCTGGAACAGAGTGTCTTTCGATGTCTAGGGAAATGTGTATCCTACCATGATGAGAGAGGCAGAGTACAATGAGTTCTTACTGAATATCTATGAAGGCAGCCAACATTCTACTTTCTCTCTTTCTAATTCTTATAAGCTGACAGGTAACATTATTATCTTTATTTCAAATATGAACAAACAAAAGCTTGATGCATTTCATTCTAGTCTTTTGTTGGCCTGGGCATCATTTTTTTAAAAAATTGTTAATTATCACATATCTACATCCATCCTAAGTATTTTCCCAACAGGTTGTCATTATAACCCTGTAAGAAATAAAGTGAATATTTCATTATAAAAGTCATAAACATTGTTTTAGAAAAGTTGAACTGTGATAAAAATGAAAATAGAAAGAAGGAAACAAAATCACCTATTGGGCCCATTATCTGGAGACCACCAGTATTCTCAATTCTCATGTCATGCAATGGCCACTGACACTTTATTTTTTATAAGATGTTGTTGTGACTTGTTTTTTTAATAGTTGTGTCTTCTTTACTGAGTGGTTACACTACAGTCTACCTACCCATTTCCCTATTGTGGGAATTTAGTTAGTTTACACACTTTGGTAAAGTATGTCCCCATAAGTTAAGTCTCTAGAATAGCACAAACTGATTTTGGGGTACAACTTGTTTTATGGCTCTTCCGAGAGGCAGTGCTGTTGCCAGGGGTGTGGTGTGGGTGGTGAGTACTAACAGCCTATGATCAGCCTTCCAGCCCTTCCTCCCCCTACACGCCTTCCTCCCCCCCGCCCCCCACCTCTGTCCTCCTTCGTCAGCAGGTAAGCTTGCCAGAGGTGTGGCCTGTCCTGGCTATTGACGTTGCTGTGTTCTCTTCTCTCCAAATGTCAGGGATTGGTTCTTTCTTCTTTTTGAAGTTTCAACTTATGTAAATAGCCGGTGGAACTCACCCACTCTCTTTCTTTCTGAGCCAAGGATGACAATATTCTTTTTTTGTTTGTTTAGGAAGTTACCTCTGTTTGCTTAGAAAGCTTCAAAGCAACTGCTATCTCTCTGGCCTTCCCTCCTCCACCTTCTCTCTCTCTGGTCCATGTCCTCACGTTGGGTAACCTGGGGTCACCATCGGGGCTGTACCCTCTGTAGTTAGTGCCCACAGACAACCACTCCATCACCAGGACTCTGAAGTTAGAAAAAATGGGCCCCTGTCTCCTACCACTTTTGGCAAAACCCCTTCATCTCTGATTTCACTCTATACTCCTCCTTCAACCTTCTCAAAGGGTTGTGGGGAAGATCACAGAAAGTAATTCTAAACGGTGAAGTGATATTCAAAGTGAAAAATGTATTCATATTATAATTATTCATGTTCTCTTTACCTGCCATTAACCATCAAGGGCAAAAAACAAAAAACTTCTTGAATGATAAAGTTGATTAATTTTGTGTTTTGAAGTTGTTCAGTTATTCAAGTTAAACATTATTTTTTCAGGGTATATTCTGTCTATTTAAATGTTTGGGGTAACCCCAGTTATTTGCTTATTTTTAAAAAGTATTTTTATTGATTTCAGAGATGAAAGCAGAGGGAGAGAGATAGAAACATCAATGATGAGAGAGAATTATAGATCAGCTGCCTCCTGCATGCCTCCTACTGGGGATTGAGCCCGCAACTCAGGCATGTGCCCTGACTGGGAATCGAACTGTGACCTTATGATTCATAGGTCAACACTCAACCACTGAGCCACACTGCTGGGCTATTTGCTTATTTAATAAAGGGTAGAGGGTACCCCTTGGATGTCTTTACAATGAGCAGCACTCTCAATGAAATCACAGACTTTCTGAGCAAGTAGCAGATAACTTGCCATGCATTAAAACTTCACACCAATTTAAGTAACTGACTTTTTAATTATAAATTCATAATAGTGAAATCTCATCAGCTAAAGATATTGAATTTGACTAGGTATATCAAGTAATTATTTTTGTGGCATTTAATACAAGCAGCCTCTCCCCTTCTCAATGAGCCTCATGTGTCCACCCTGTTAAATACTGCATTACGTTTGTTGTTTATCTCCCTATAACTTGAATGGAAACTTTTATAAAGAGAAATGCCTTTGTTTTGTTCACTGATGTAGCCCAGCCACCTAGAAGAGTAATGGGTACTGGTAGACGCTGCCTACACATTTGTTGTATATTTGAATAAAAATATGAGCAGTAATTATACTAAATAATTTTTACTGAGCATTTACCATATACCTGGCAGTGTACATGTATCATTTCATCCAATGTTCCCAATAAATTTATGAAGCAGGTGTCACTTTTATCACCAAATTACAGATGTGGAAACTGAAGGTTAGAAACATTAAGTAAATTGTTTTAGGTCTCATAGCCAATATAATTGAGAACTTGACTCCTATGGACCCTGTTCAAACAGAAAAAAACGTTGTTTCTATATTATTTATTTATTGGGATATTATTATTGAGATTCTATGGGATTTCATTTGGTAAAGGGAGTTTTCCTATGTAAATATTTCTAGCAAATACTGTCTTAGACATTTGAACCAAATCAACATCTATGGCTGCAACTCTAGGCCTTGAGCAGATTTCAATGTGGTTAAATTCTGCAGTATTGGAACTATATCATCACCTCTTGCCATTTGTTATTGGGTTTTGGAAAAAAAGAAAGAAAATAGACAACTTGTGCAACTTCAAGGACTTTCTTCTACTCTGATTTGGAAAATCCTATTCGCCATCTGTCTGCATTTCCTGTGTGGTGTGTTCTGCTCTGGTTTGGTGTGTTTGGTCTGCGTTCATGCCAACAACTGTCCTCTTCACATGTCCAATTCTGTTTTCTAGGAGAATGAAATAAATCTGACCCACATTGAATCCAGACCTTCACGCTTAAAGAAAGATGAGTATGAAATCTTCACCAGTCTGGACAAGAGCAGCATGCCTACTCTGTCCAACATCATTAAGATCTTGAAGCACGAGATCGGTGCCACCGTGCATGAGCTTTCCCGAGAGAAGAAGAAAGACACAGGTAAGAAAGAGAGGAATTTTGAAACCCTAGTCACTCTGTATTCTGTTTATAATCATATCTACCTGGAAGACCATTGGGGGTTTAAGCAGAGGATGTAGGTTAGGGATCTAGACAAGAGCCTAGCATATTTTGGACACTTAGTAAATGTTAGTTCTTTCCCCACTTCCTCTGGAGAGCTATTTCTTATATTAATTGTTTTCTTTCTGCTGCTGCAATTTTTATATATTTTTCATTCTTGGGTTGTCACGCTCTCCATCTCCTATCTCTAGAGGGAGGATGGTTAGAGTGTCCAGGGTGCTTTTTATGTAAACACAACTTCAAGACAAATTCCATGGTCATCACCATTCCAACCAAAGGGCTGTCCCCACATCCCTGTCATAGTATGTAGATTCTGTAGCTGGCAACTGCCTGCCCCTTGTCCTAGGGCTTTCATTTCTTTATTTGTCTTTTTCTCTAGATTATGAGCTTCCTATAGGCAAAGGGAGTATTTTTTAGAAAATATTTATATCCTGTGAGTTTAGCCCAGTGCTTAGAACACAGGTGCTGAGCAAATATTTGGGAGTGAATGATTAAATCCAGGAGTTATCAAGACTTGCCCTGCCTCCTCATTGACTTGCTGAAGTGTTGCCCATTGATGACCCCTGAACAAGAAGTCAACAAAGTAGGGCTATAAAGTGGGGTTGAACAGACTTCAGTTCAAGTCCTACCTCTTCCACTTAAAGACTTTGAGACCACTGGCAAGTCCCTTTCACTGCTCTGACCTCAGTTTTTCAGGGGGTTCCTGTGAGGGTTAAATGAGTTCACACATATACTGCCTGTCTGGCGAATGATAGTATGTGGTTGTTGTTACCATTATGCGTATCCTAAAAGGAATACAGAGGAACAATGTGATTGCTTTTAGGATACAAAACATATTCAGATAAACTATCCTATATAATAAAAGGGTAAAATGCAAATTGACTCTAATGGTGGAATGACTGGAACAACTGGTCGCTGTGATGCACACTGACCACCAGGGGCAGACGCTCAATGCAGGAGCTGCCCCCTGGTGGTCAGTGTACTCCCACGGGGGATCTCCGCTCAGCCCCAAGCCAGGCTGATGGCTGCGAGTGCAGTGGTGGTTGCGGGAGTCTCTCCTGCCTCCTTGGCAGTGCTAAGGATGTATGATTGATGCGGAGTGGGCCTAAGCCATCAGCCGGACATCCCCTGAGGGCTCTTGGGCTGCCAGAGGGATGTCTGACTGCCAGCTTAGGCCCAGTCCCCCAGAGAGTGGGCCTAAGCTGGCAGGTGGACATCCCCCAAGGGGTTCTGGACTGTGAGAGGGTGCAGGCTGGGCTGAGGGAACCTCTCCCTGCCCCCCCTCCCCCCCAGAGTGCACAAATTTTTGTGCACTGGGCCTCTAGTGTTTAATAAATGTTTTATTTTTTAAAGCAGTTTCATGCTTATGGGAAAATTGGGCAAGAAGTACAGAGAGTTCTCACATGTTCTCTTTCTCTCCCCCTTCTCCACCTCAGTTTCTCCTATTATTAACATCTTGGATTAGTGTGCTAACTTTTTAATAATTGATGAGCCATAGTGATACAATATTAATAACTAAAGTCTATAGTTTATGTTAGAGATCATGCTTTGTATTGTACAGCTCTTTTGGTTTTGACAAACACAGATAATGACATGGTGATCAACAGTGGTAGAGAGTGTCATGTATCCATCATTCCAGGTTCATGCAGTTGGTTTAACTGCCCCCCAAATGCCCTGTGCTCCACTGATTTTTCTCTCCTTCTTCACTTGATCTCTTTGGAAACAATTGATCTTTTACTGTCTTCCTGATTCTGACTTTTCTAGAATGGCATATAGTTGGGATCAGAGTATGTAGTGGTTTCTTTCACTTAGCAACATATATTTAATTTCTTTATATCTTTTTGTGACTCAATGGCTCATTTCCTTTTAGTGCTGAAAAATGTTCCATTGTATGGATGTACCATATATGGTTTATCCATTCACCTATTGAAGGACATTTTGGTTGTGTCCCAGTTGTGATGATTATGAATAAAGCTGTTACAAACATTCATGAACACGTTTTTGTGTGAACCTGAGTTCTCAGTTCATTTGGTAAATACATAGAAGTATAAATGCTGAGATGAACCATTTTTTCTAAATAACTGAAAAAATTCTATTGTACAATCAAAAATTTCTTGTAAAAACACTGAAGAGTTTACGTCAAGAGGATTTCAGGCTGTCACTGAAAGTAGCATTTTAATAGGCAGAGATGTTTAAAATGAGACAAGACCCACCTCTTAGCACAGGCCATTGACACGGTTTCTATAAGATGCCTCCAAGGCCTTCCTAGGAGATCTCTACTCCTTCTCTGCCCTCATCCTCCTGTGGCCATCACACAAGCAAGTCCATCCAGGCCTCTGCCCTTGCTGAGGGTGGACAGCATGCTCATGGGCTCAGGTCACTGGGGGAGGGCACTTGGAATTCTTCCTCAGATCCACCCTGTCTGCCTGCCTCCCCCTTTCACCTTCCAAGCTGCTTCCCTGATGATCATCTCCTTTTGCTTTTCCGGCCACCTGCTCCCAACAGGAGCTGCAGGCTCTCAGGACAAAGGCCCTGCTGGACCCGGGGCCAAGCTCTGCCTCTGCTTGAAGCAGGTGGAGGCTTGGCCAGCTGCTGCCCTGGGGTAGGAAATCAAAGCAATTGACAGGCAGGCACACGGCCCCTTGGGGAGCCAGGGAAGATGTATGTAGATCAGATGAAGGGCTGGCAGCCTGAACTGGAGGCTCAGAAAGGAGGCTCTCAACGGCCGTGGAAGAATAGTTAGGAGCCCAGATTTCGAAACTAGGGGACACCATGCTTAATAGAACTTGGGGCAAATTGCTGGCCTTTATGATTTCCCGCTGTATCACATGGGAGCAACGAGAGTCTCTGTTTCGTAGGATTAATGAAATAACAGCGGTGCAGCATCGAGAGCAGTGCAGAGTGTGTGGAAGGGCTTAATAGATGTTCTCTATACCATGATCACGGTTGCTATAAATAATGGCTCGAGCGCAGGAGCCACGAAAAGCCAGCCCACACACAGCTCCTTTTTCAGAGATTCTGAGAACTAGCAAATGACCTCAGAGGTCATGCAGCTCAACAGACTCCTTAATTTTTCATGGTACAAAACAGAGGCCATGACTTGCCTTAAGGCACAGAGTAGATCCGGTACAGTTGTGGTTAAGCGTGTGTTGAGTGATGCTTTGTGCTAGGCACTGTGCTAGGACAGAGGGCCACACTGCCTGTCCTTAAGGAGCTTGCAGGCAGACGGAGGCAACGAGACACCCAGGTGGATACCGTAAAGGGACAGGGGCTGAACATAGCACAGTTTTGATTTCCCAGCGGAGTGTTGAGATTTAAAATTGGGTTGACATTCTACCTGGTGGAGAAAAACTCTGCAGACTAAGCCTTTAAAACAGCACATGTTTTGTGACCCTCATTTCTTCAGACACTTGGTTGCCCCATCCCATACTGGCTGCCCCTACCTGTCAGGGTTTCCTGACTTTCACATCCTCATAACAGATGGTAGGGACATAGGTGATGCTGAAACTGGGTAATCTTGCACCTGTGGAGAGAGATGGGCCCTTTGAGCTACTGGGAATAGTTCTTGTGAAGTGAAGCCTGGGCCCAGAAGCAGATTTTTTAGAGGAAACAGCTATCCCTTCGCAGAGTTGCTCTTTCTGCAGAGTTCAGTGGGAGGATGATTAGAGGAAGAAAAGCACCATGGTAGATACGAACCTTTGATTCTTTTCACTTGACAAAATGCCCTGTCTAGTGAGGGGCTCAGACCTCAGGGGCAAGTCTGACAGCAGATTGAAGTGGGAGATCTGAACCCCTCAAATCAATTAGGCTAAACCATTTTTCATTCTAGTGTTTAAACCATTCAAAAGGCCAGGTGGATGATAGAAAATGAAACTTTTTCAGTTTCTTAATTGCTAAACGTTCCCCACCCAAAAGAGCTTAAGAGAAGGTTAATTATGGTGACAAGTTAAAGAAACCCCAACCTTCTCAAATGCCTCCTGGAAAGCTGATGTGAGTTTAATAGGATTTTAATCCAGAGAGGCTTTTGAATACTTGAGGTCTATTCTCCTGCTACCCTCTCTCCTGATGACCTCAAATCCTTCTTCAACACAACATAAAAGAGCATTAATATCTTCCATCAATCCATCTCCTAATCCTTTTCCCTTTGCCTTTGAGTCGTCCGCGTGACATTGCATTTGGAGAGGGGTGGGAAATTCCTACGTGGAGACAGATTGCAGCCAGCAAAAGCAGACAGACCAAATGTCTGGGCTAGACGGAAGTAAAGGATCATCACCTTTGGAGAAAATTATCTGTTGGGAATTATTTTCCAAAAGCAAATGGACATTTAGTGGATTTTGTTCAAGCTGTGGTGATTATGAAGATCCTGGTGTGGAAACAAAAGGAGTCCAGATTGCTCTTGTGTGTGCTTCTGTGTGTGGGGGGGGTGTGTGTAGAGGGCTATTTATTTTATCTATCTATCTATCTATCTATCTATCTATCTATCTATCTATCTATCATCTATCTACCTATCTATCTCACCGGGAGCAATTAGGATTTTATTTCTTTTTTATTTGTATCAGTTTATGAAGCAACGATTTAAGGGGAAAAATCACTGCAAGAAGACCTAAAGCAACATCATTACACTCATTCCTTTCCTCTCATATATCTCTGCCCCTCCCTGCCCTCTGGAGTTTTCTCTTTTCTGCTTCAATATTGCTACCCCAAAGAGCAGAAGTTTCAGATCAATTGGCGAGAGAAGAAGGATGGGAAGAATCTGAAAAGACCCTGAATTTGGGGCATAATGGTACGTGTGTGTGTGTGTGTGTGTGTGTGTGTGTTTGCATATTTTTTAAGAGACAAGGTTTTTCCAAGGTATCTTGACTCTTAAATAGATGATAAGACTCTTTAGGGAGAAGTTGCTTAAGGCTGGAGGGAGGTCCAGATGGTTAGGGGTTTCCTCATTCCCATCACATGAGCCTGCCTTTCTTCTCTCCCTTCCTTGCTCCTCTGTTGTACGTTCCCTCCTTCTCGTTGTCCCCTTCTCAGTTCCAAACCTCCTCCCATGCATTTCACTTGGCCCCAGGTGTGTCTCTCTGGGCTGTAGATGCTTGTGGTCCTGGGTCTGCAGGAGACCATGTATTTGCATGTTTGTGAAAACACACAGATTGATGGCCATTTGCAGTCCACCTGAATGCTTGCTGGATGTGTTGATGTTGCCATACATCCTGGCAGCTGGGAATGGGACTTTTGTTTCAACATATTCCATCTTCCCCAACACCCAGAACTTGCTTCTCCCGGGTCTTACTTCCTTAAACCTTGTCCCAGATCTCCAAGGTGGCTGCTGGTGAAGTCCTTGTCTAGATCCTTAGGCCTGGCCTGAGTCCTCTGAAGCCCGTGGGGTTGGGGAAGGGCTCCTGGAGGGTGATGGACATTCTATGGAAGAGTCTTCAGATGTCTTTTTTTAAATCATCCAATGTAGCTTGACTGTAACTCCAGTTGTCAGTGATAGGTAATCAGATCTCAGGGCAATGTGAGTGCTCAGAAAACAGAATTCAGTATTTGGAGACAGAGTGGGCAACCTGCAAAAAATATGTTTATGAGATATTGACATCTTAAAAAGGATATTGGAGGACAGTTCTAGTTTAGATTGGTGAGTGGAATAATGACCTGGCAGGTCATTAAAATATATATATATATTATTGATTTCAGAGAGAGGAAGTGAGAAGGAGAGAGAGAGAGATGGAAACATTGATGGGACAGCAACATCTATCAGCTGCCTCCTGCATGCCCCCTATTGGGGATCGAGCCTGCACCCCGAGTTGTGCCCTGACCAGGAATCAGACAGGTGACTGCCTGGTGTATGTAACCTGCCAGCTGAGCCACACCAGCTGGACACCTTGCAGGCCATTTAAAAAATGTATTTATTATTTCATTCATAACCATTTACTCACTCCATCCATTTATTTATTTCAACACATTTTTTACTCTTTGTTTCATGGCTAAATCCCCTTTATCCATCCAGTTCTCATTCTCATTTTAACATGTGGACAGAGAGAGAGCCAATGCTTTGTCTGCCATGTCAATTACAGAAGTGGGCTCTGAACCCACCATGGCCACTGCCCTGTCCAGAAAGAGCAGGGAAAGAGCCTGGCACCACCAGCCAGCATTTGGCTCACTCCTTCTTACCAAGGCTTTCCTGAAGCGTGTTTCTTATCTAGAAAGCAAGTAGATGCCCCTTCAAAGAGAAAAAACAAACAAAACAAAAACATGGAAAGTCTTCATGCTGCAAGACGTTGGTGAACCGCCCTCCTCTCTCAGGGGGAGATGTTGTGATTAGCACAGGGACTGCTTTTCTTGGGGGCTGGAGGTCATTGCCTTGGAGGAGAGACACCCAGGAGCCAGGGAGGAGGGGGCGGGGGTCATCCTTCTATTTTGGGCCTAAGAAATGGAGGATTTATTGCTTTCACTGAGACAGGCTGGAGGCAGAAGTCTGGGGCAAGCTGGGGTGCCTTGTTGGCTAAACCCTGGGGCTGGTGAAAGTCTGGTGGAGGGAGGGGGTTAGATGGGATTCAGCCTGCACCTTGAACTGCTATAAATTTAAGGGGCCTGCTCTGACCCACTGGCCAGGAAGCAGGCTCCAGCCGGGCCTGTGGGGCCCTTTGGCTCAGGAGCCCTCCCAAGCCAGTCGCCCCTTGGTGTCTGAGCTGAGCAGTTGACCCCGACTTAATGAGACCACGACGTGGGTGTCCAGGGCCAGTTCTCCCGCGGGCTGCTTCCCTTGGAACCAAATCAATATTCATTAATGATCTGCCCCCCGCCCCCCCCCCCCCCCCCGGGTGCCTCTGGCTTCACAGAGGGCCTCTGTTGCACCAGGCTGCCCAAGTCATTCATTAACCACCAAGCCCGGCAGTCTGCGAGGCCATGGAGGGGCTCCCAGAGGCCAGCCCACCACCGAGGTATTTGCAAAGGTCATTAATGAACTAATCTGATTTAACTTTTCAAAACAGAGGCCTGGGTCGTGGGGGTCAGTCCCCATTCCCAGCATTGTGAGTGAGGCCGGGTGGTGGGGAGGCCTGTGACCTTCACTGAAGAAGAGAAAATGTGTGGGAGGCGCTGAGAACTTCGGTATTAAAAAGTCACCACCTCTAAATCCAGAGAGGCTTGGGATGAAAGGTGGTAGGGCCCTGGGCTGTCCTGGGGATTATCTTCAAGAGCCTTTAGATTCCTGTTCAGGTTCATCACCTCCTTTCCCTCTCCTGGTGAGAGGACAGGAATCTGAAACCAAGGACCCCTGCATTGCCGACCTTATTCTGAGCCAGCCCAGCACAGCGGTGGAATACACAAGCTGCGGAGTTCTAATTCCAGCCCAGGGAGCCCAGGGAGTCTGAGCAAGTCTGTTCAACTCCCTGAGCCTCGGTTTGCTCACCAGTAAAGCAGAAATAATAATGGTACCACCTAGGACTGCTCTGAGAATTGAAGCAAATAATGAAAGGAAAGCATTTAGCACAGGTTCTGGTGCATCGTAAGCTCTCAAACATGTAACTTTAAAGAAAAAAAAAGGTTGCTATAATTTCTTTTGGCTGGGAAATTCGGAAAAGCCCCATTGTAGAAGATGGAGACACAGGAATGGATCCGCCCTACCACCAGTGGCCTGCGTCACCTTACTTAACTAGTAAGTGTCTCTGCGTAATGAAGACACGGCTTGACCTACTGTTGATCAGTTGCTTCTCCCCCCAACCCAGGAGGCCAGTGAGGGATTGGCTGCCTCACCCATTTTACAGATGGGAAGACAGAGGCTCAGGCATCAAGTGGTATGCTCAGAGACATGCATTTTGGGGTGGGAGAGGGAAAACGTGAACGCAGACCTGCTGGCTCCCAGTCCAGGGTGTGCATACCCATTGAGCAGTATAAAGGGCAGGCACAAGTATAAAGGCTTGGTCCTGACTTTGGGGTCTTCTGCAGTCTCTGCCACTGGAGCCCATGGTGACCCCACACTGCCCGCTTCACAGCCCTGCTCGGGTTGGCCTCTTCCCCAGAAATCAAGGCCTGTGAGGACCTCAATATTATATTCCCTACACCTCGAACTGCCTCTTCTGGGTCTCATTTCCCTCAGCCTTGTTTCTGCTCTGCAAGGGGACAGCTGGTGAACTCCTCATCAGGAGGCCTGGCTGGGTCCTCTTTCTACCCAGACAACACATGGGCTGTACTTAGCTTCACCAAGACTTCCATCCTTTGAGTCTTTGCAAACTTTCCAAATTTGCCACTTTTCTCCACCAAGGGGTCTGAACTAAGTCATGTGCCTCAAGTAGTGTTTCCCCTTGGGAGGACACACACACACACACACACACACACACACACACACACACACACACACACACAAACAAACACACACAGTCACCCAGAGCTGAAAATATTCTGGTTCTGCTGCCCTCTGGCGTTCAGTTGAGAAACAGCCAGCACGCACAGCTGTGAATCAAGGTGGGGGCCAAAAGACTTCTATTTGTGGGATAGAGATCTTTGTTTCTTTGGTGAGAGGAGAAACAGAAATGGTAGGGGCAATGCATTTTGGGAGCGGAACAAATGTAGTGACCATACTTCCAGAAACAAGCGAGGCTGCTCACAGATTGAACTAGAAGTGCGTTTTCAGGTGTCTAGGCCAGTCTCAGCCCGTCACAGGCATCCCATAGGTCTTGGAATTTGAAACCCCAAAGGGATTGCAGCAGCAAGTGAATCCAAACCCTCACATTTTACGGAGAAGGAAACTGAAACCCAGGATTAGAAAGCCTGTTAATATCAGAGCTGGGCTGACCACCAGCTTCCTGGCTCTAGTCTTGCTTCTCCCCCATCCCCCCACCCCCTCAATATCATCATCATTACAATCTTTGTCATCCTAATGGTTAACCCTGAGCCCTTATGTTGGGTCAGTCACTGTGCTGGGATTGTCACATTTGCTATTTTAATTCATGCAATCAGACAGATAGTTTTTGTCCATTTTGTGGATAAAGAAACTAAGGCTCCGAGAGATAAAATGCATGCTCAATTATACAAAAAATAAGTGGCAGACCTTCTAGCTTTGATGGAAGGCTTTCTATTTTGTCCTCTGTGCTATGCTGAGCTAAGGGCAGAGTAAAAATAATTCCCTGGAGTTTGTAGCTGAGCAATAATAGTACAGTTGACCCTTGAACAACAGGAGGTTAGGGGTACTGACCCCTGTACTGTGTCAAAAATCCAAGTATCACTTAACTCCCCCAAAAATAAACTAACCACTAACAGCCTGCTGTTGACCAAAAGCTTTACTGATAACAAAGGATCGATGAATACATATTGAAAAAAACCCGCACACAAGTGACCCTGTGCAGTTCAAACCTGTGTTGTGCAAGGATCAACTGTATTTACGATGTGCTGGTACTGTTCTCAGCAAGTCACATATATTAACTCATTTACCCTCAAATTGTTCCTCTAAAGTAGTACATTATAGCACTATAATTATCCCCATTTTATTGCTACGAAGACTGAGGCACAAAGAAGTTCTGGGTGCCACAGATAGTCAGCGCAGAGATGGCGTTCCAGCCCCGGCTGTCCCGCTCTGTTGCCCATCTCTGTTCCTGTTGTTATTATTATCACAGAGAGATGACTGGGAGACATGGGCTGGGATTTGAGGCCATGGGAACCCCAGGTAGGAAGCTGAAAGGCAATCAGGAAGGCAGCTGTCTAAACCAGTGTGCTCTGCCCCCAGCCCATGTGGTGGGTGGATTCATGGTTAAGGCCTGAGACCGCGGAGTAGCCAGGTCTGAGTTAGAATCCTGACGGTTGTTTTCTAGCAGTGTGTCTTGGGGTTTGCCACTCAACCTCTCTGTACCTTAGCTTCCTCATTGTAATATGGGGAGACCAATAGCACCCACCTCATAGGTCAAATATTTAGAATGGCATCCACTATTACTTTTTATTACTCACATAGGCAGTAGAGAGCTTAGCACTTCACACCTATGGGAACAAGGCTCTAAATGAACCTCTATGTTTAAAAAAAAACACAACATTTAAAATGAACCTTTATTAATGCTGCTGAGAAAAGCCTCTTGTTTTGGTGGAGTGTGTCTAGATCATGGATGATATTTCCCCCGTCTGGCCACTAGATGGCACACATGTTCTTTCCTGCCTGACCTGAGCCTTTGGGCAGAATCAGAAATAGCTTGTTCCCAGATGGAAAACTACCTTTTATGGGCCTGACACTGGGCTGCATGTCTTGCCTGAATTCTTATTTACTTATCACAGCAATCCTCATATTAAAAGAGGCATTCCAACCAAAATGCTAAGCAAGCACCTGGTACATGGTAAGGCCTCAAAAAATGTTTGCTATGCTTCCCATTATTGTTGCTGTTATTCCCATTTTTATCGTTAGGACTGAGGCACAGGGAGGATAAGTAGGTAGATGGAGCCTGGATTCAAGCCCAGGCCAGGTTGACTGCAAGTTCAGCAACTTTTCCCCTAAATCTCATTTCAGGGGAATGAGGGGTGCTTTGGGCTCACGTCACTATCTGCCCACTATGTCTACTTATGTTCTCTACTTATTTTCTTCATCTACCACTTTCTTACTCATGTGTGGTTATAAAATAGTTATTTAGGCTTTCAGAGCCTCAGTTTCTCATCTGAATAATAGAAGGCATAATACCTTCCTAACGTTGGAGACACTTCAGAAATAGCAACTAAACCAGAATTGACACTCCATGTATGATGGTTAGTAATTAATGCCTTACATGTTAACATGACCAGACTTCTTCCCTTCCTTTCTCCCTCCCTTCCTTCCTTTTCTAACCTCTCTTCCTCTTTCCTTCCTGTTCTCCTTCCTTCCTCCCTCATTCCCTCCTATGCACCTGGAACTACAGTGTACTCATAGTTCCTGCCCTCATGGACCTTACAGTCCAAAATGCCCTAGTCTCTCTTCATTCCTGGGACAATGCCACTCCTAGGATGCCTTCTTTCCTGTAGGCCACAGCGATTTGGGTGCCACCACCTCTGCATGACCAATGTCTGCAGGCCACACAGCTCAGACCCCATCTTCTTTCCCACTATGCTGCTCCAAACACACGCAAGCCCACAGATTCCTTGGATTCTGCTGAGCATTCTCAAATCATGCTACCTGACTCCATTCATTCCGTTTCACCAGTGGCTTCCAAATGGGCTTTGGCATCCAAAGAGTCTGCCAGTATGCCTGGGGCCATTGGGATGGAGACCCGTGATAGGAAGATGGGGTCTCACGGGCTCATCCTTGCTGACAATATAACAGCTCTGGTTTAATCTGGTTTGTATTCTGGGAGTGCAATATATATTCTGCTGCTAAAGAAAAACATAAAAAATGGTTCCACTCTGCTATGATAGGTGGGAAGAAGATTAATTTTGAGATAATTCAGAGAAAAATCTCCAGGAAAGAGAAAATGTTTGGGAATATGTCTTAAAATTAGTTTCCAACATGCTAAATGAAATAGGCAGAGAGAGAAAGACGAATACTGCATGGTATCACTTATATATGGACGCTAAAAAAGAAATTAAACTCATAGAAACAGAGAGTAGGTAAGTAGTTGCCAGGGGCTGAGGGTGGAGGAAACGGGAGATGGTAAAAGGCTACCAACTTTCAGCCATAAGGTGCATAAGGTTTGAGGACCTGATATATAAAACAGTGATATAGTTGGTAATGCATTATTGTATACTTACAATTACCTAAGAGAGTAGAACTTCAACGTTCACACCCCTCCAAAAGAAGATAAATATGTGTGAGATGATGGATGTGCTAATTAAAATGTGGGCTGGGATCCTTTCAATGAATACATATATCAAATCACAGTCACGTACCTTTCAAATATCTTACCATTTTGTCACCTAAACAAAGCTGAAACTTAAAAAAATGGTTTTCAAGGGAAATGGGATATAGCGTTTGAATCAGTAACTTGGTGGCTGTCTGGAACTCCACTTTCACCACCACTGACTTGACTAATTGGGGCCGATTGCATACTTCTGACCTTGACCGTTATCTGCCAATCTGCCACTCAGGACTTTGCTCTTTCTGTGTTGCAGTGCCCTGGTTCCCAAGGACCATTCAAGATCTGGACAGATTTGCCAACCAGATCCTCAGCTATGGAGCAGAACTGGATGCAGACCACCCTGTGAGTCCATGGCCCTGCCCATGAGATGCCTTTGGTTCCTCCCCATCCTAGTTTGGAGCAATGTGTCTTTATTTGTTTTAGTGTACAGCAGTCATTTATTGAGTGTCTACTCACACATCAGCATCATTATCATAGCCATTATTATTGTTGGATAAAATATGAGTTATCATCCAGAAACTATTGTTTATATATGATACATGCATGTAAGTGTGCGCACACACACACACATGAACACACTCAGATATGTAAGTAATCTTTATTTCTCTGACTTTCTACAATCACAGAGGTTTAATTCAAGGGCTTGGGAGACAACAAAGTCTACTAACAACTCTGCCAGATCCAGGGGGCACGGGGAGTGGTGACATTGAACTGGATTTTGAAAACTGAGTGGAAGATGCTAGTCAAACAAGGAGGCAGGAAGCAGTACGATCTGAGGGAACAGTACATGTGAAGGTTCAGGGTCCTGAAAGTACCTGGAATATTTTAGAAGGGCTGGCTGGTATGGTAGGGAGGGTCAGGTTTGAAAAGATGTGACGTACCAGACGGAGAACTCAGACTGTGTCCCATGACCTGTGGGCAAGGGAGTGGCTCCTTTAATGGCTTCTGGGTAGAGGACCAGGGTGGGGAGATTTTCTCCCCATTTTCTCTGGGGTTGGGGATCCTGGGATGGAGCAGCCCAGCCTGGCTCAGAGCCAGTTCTAGCAGCCTCTATAGGCAAGAGGTGTAACCATGATCATGTTGACTGTCCTTTACTGTCCGCCCAGGCAAGTGACTTCATTCGTCTTTAAATGACTTGAAGGCTGTTTCCATTTGCAGTGGGTTAGTCTAACACTAAGGGACTGTCTGTGTTTTACCCACAGTCTAATTTCTCCTCACGTCACATGGGTCCTTACAGTTGACTAAGTTGTGAATGACCCCCTTTGATATGTCTGGGGTTTCTTGGCCGGAGGCCCTGAGAGCAAGGCATCTTCAAAGATATGGTTTCTGCCTTAACCAGTTTGGCTCAGTGGATAGAGCGTTGGCCTGCAGATTGAAAGGTCCCAGGTTTGATTCCGGTCAAGGGCATGTACCTGGGTTGCAGGCACATCCCCACTAAGAAGTGTGCAAGAGGCAGCTGATCGATGTTTCTCTCCTATTGATGTTTCTAACTCTCTATCCCTCCTCTCTGTAAAAAATCAATAAAATATATTTAAAAAAAGATATGGTTTCTCTGCAAAGCTGTCTGATGACCTTTGACCCAGACAATGGGGTTGGCCCATCATGGCCTTTCTCCTCTTACTAAGCTCCAGTGCCCTTGCCCTGCCCCACGTCCCTTCCGTTGGCCACACCCCCTGTCATTTGGGGATGTGAGAGCAGAGGCTAGTCCATAGACATGGCCATCTCCCTGGCCACCTCTGTCCTGGTGCCTGCCTTCTGAGAGGCAGATGGGGCTGATCTTAAAATTCTGGAGTTAATTTCTCCTTACAGGGCCAGCCCACATCTTTGGCTCCCTGGCCTCTCAGTGACATGCACTTTATCGTAAAAATACAATTTATCAGGTACACTGTCCCCCTGAGGAGAGGCCAGGCTCTCCCTGTTCCTTCCTGTGGCTTCTCAACTGATCTGGGAAGAGATGGGCCAAGGACAGAACAGGCCCTCCAGGGTGTGGACAGAGGTGTTTCTCGGAGAGGATCCTCTGTTCCACTCTGTCCCACAGGCTCAAAAGGAGTGCACGTCGTCCTGATCCCCGCTCTTGGCAGTAGGCACTGAGGTTTGATCCAATAGCCCACACGAAGGCCTCCAACACAGCCGGGCTGGAAAATGAGCCAGGGAAGGATTGTTTCTGAGACAGAGATGAAGGGGAATGAAATAGGCTAGCTGTATCAGTTCCTCCATCCTGCCATCCCTCCATCCCTGTCCCCTGTCTTCCTTCCACATGTGTTTATTAAGTGAATGATATTCAGAGCTAACATTTCTTGAGCATGGATTGTGTACCAGGCACTGTGCTAAATCCTTTCCCTGCATTTTAAAAACTTAAATGTTCTAATTCGTGGGAAGGTTGTACTTTCTCATTTTCCAGTGAGAAATCTCAGCCGGAGAGGGCTGTGGGGGCTCCTGTGTCTGTGAGCCATGTCCCAGGCCATGTGCAAGGAAGGAGGCTGAAATGATTAATAAGACAGGATCCCTTCCTTCCAGGAGCCTCCAGTTGTAAGGTTGAGAGAAGAAGGGTGAGTGGCTACTCTTCCAAAGGGATGGCAGAGGGGATGAGGGTGTAATCCCAAGCTTGGCAAGCAGAATGCAAGTGGGTCTGCTTGATTTCCATTTCTAAAAGCAATTCTCCTTTCTCCAACTGTTCTCAGCCTCTGTGCTCTGGTCTATGTTGCTTCCTTTGCCAGGGATGCTTTTCCTTATCCCCCAGCTGCCCTTTCCCTGCTAGAAGGCCTCTATTTACTTTTATTATTATTATTAATTGTTTAAAATTTTACATATGTCTCCTTATTTCCCAATTGACCTCCCTCTCCAGCCATTCCCACCCCGGGCAAGCCCCATCGCCCCAAGGTCTGTGTCCATTGGTTATGCTAATATGCATGCATATTTACTTTTAAGGCCCAACTCATATATCTTGGCCTCCCTAGAGCCTCCCATCTACCTGGTCCCCAGGCCCAATGGTTCCCACACTCATGCTGTAGAATTGTGTCACTGTGATTTATACTTTGACCACAGAGTATCAGGTCAAAATGAATTCACCACTTCATAACTTATAATAACCTCACAGGAGCCATAAGACATATGCAAGTGAGAGGGTCATATACACGTGTCCTGAACTAGAGTCTATGAAAAAGATCGTCATGATCAAAGGGAGAAACGCTGTGTTCTAAAACCCTATTTTCAGCATTTATAAATTCCATGGTCTCCTTAGAGGCGTTGGAAAGTCCTGCAAAAATAAAACTCATTTCACCTAATGTCTCTCAAACTTATTTACCCATGGAACACCTTATTGACCCTTAGCAACATTATCGTGAATGGTAGTGTTCCATGGAATACAGTTTGGGTAATATTTGGCTAAATCATAAAGCAAAAAAGTGTATGAGTAAACAGCAGGTTTACTGCTGTGCAATCAGTTTTAATGTCACTGTGGGCAGAATGGTTAGGGAGGACTTCCCAAACAGGGAGATCTGAGTTAAGCCCTCTGGTAACCAGGGTAGGCTAACTGCTTACTTATCAAACAGCCCCCAAACCTCCATGGCTTAACCCAAGGAAAGTTTATTTCCAGTGTAGTCAATAGGGAAATTGCTCCATGTGTAGAGATCAAGTCTCCTTCCTGCACCCTCTTCCAAGTCCTTGGAGCCTGAGCATGGTGCCAGTGCCTGGAAAAGACAGAGAATGGCTCCTGGGAGGTTCATATGGGCCAGGATGGAAGGTGACTCACATCTCTTCACTCAAATTCCACTGACTACAGCTCAGTCACAGGCCCACAACTAACTTAGTAAGGATGCAGAGAAAAGTAGTTTAGCAATATTCTCAGAGATAATGAAGGGGATGCCAGCAGCCCCTACCACACAGACCCCAACCTCAGAGCTCTCTCTTTCAGTTTCCCTAACACCTTCCCCTGTGTCTAGATGAAGACCCACACTGGAGGAAGCTTTCAGTGGGGAAAATGTGAGCGAACACAACTGTTCTTCTGTGTTTATTTCTGTTCTTGATCCAAGTATCTCAAACTGCTTTTCAATCTTTCATGGTACAGGCATTAAGTTTTCCTACTTGCCAATAAGAGCCTGCTCTTTCCCACGACCAGGACTATATTTCCAATACTTGTCTCCTTTTCTCTTCCTTCTGCCCACCCAACCTTCTCCACCTGAGGGCCTGTCAGAATCTATCCTAAAAGTCAGCCAGTTGAGTCATCATCATTGACTTGTTGCACTCCAACTAAGTTGTTCTGACAAAGTGTAATTTTTAAAAAGTTAGAAACAGCCTAACCGGTTTGGCTCAGTGGATAGAGCGTCGTCAGCCTGTGGACTCAAGGGTCCCAGGTTCCATCCGGTCCAGGGCATATACCTGGGTTGCGGGCACATCCCCAGTAGGGGGCGTGCAAGAGGCAGCTGATCAATGTCTCTCTCTCTCATCAATGTTTCTAACGCTCTCTCCCTCTCTCATCCTCTCTGTAAAAAATCAATAAAATATATTTTTAAAAAAGTTAGAAACAACTGTTATACAGGTATATGTAGTGAACATGTGTCAAAGATCCATGGACTCAGGAATGAGGGAGCCAGCAAGATGACAAAGATGATGCAAAGGAAGACACAAAAGACCAAAGTATATATGGTCTTTGAAAAACAGAGTTCTGGAATAAGATCACAAAGATGGTTTCACAAATTACCAATGTCCCAGAAGGCGATAAAGCTGTAACTGTGAGTGTTCTCTTTTCTACTAGACAGAAATCATTTGCAACAGGATCATAAAATAAATATATTGGAACTAATATTTTGGAATAAATATTCGTCAGCATACAACTTTGAAGTGTTGGGGCCTTAGTAAGTTGTAAATTGCACTTCAAGCAAATGTCCGTTCCCCTGGAGCACACAGTGAGCTTGTTAAATAGTGATCTGATAGGACTTTGAAAAGGCACACCATAACGTTTGTTTTGCTTAAGGTTTGCATAATTTTTAATAGGTCTTACTCAGGAGTGTGCCAAGTATGCCAGGCACAGAAAATCCAGTGATAAGTAAGACAAACAGATTCCTGAATTAAATAATTATTAACAAGTATAATGATTGTGCCATGCTGGTGTGGTTCAGTGGTTGAGCGTCGACCTATGAACCAGGAGGTCACTGTTCAATTTCTAGTCAGAGAACATGCCTGGGTTGCAGGCTCCATCCTCAGTAATGGGCGTACAGGAGGCAGCTAATCAATGATTCTCTCTTATTGATGTTTCTATCTTTCTCTACCTCTTCCTTCTTCTCTGAAATCAATAAAATTATATTTAAAAAACAAGTATAATGATTGTCTAAAAGGAAAAACACTCAGGTTGCTGAGGGAGTGTATTGTAGAAGAAAACCAATAAACTGGAAAAATCAAGGAAGGTGTGATGTAAACCAAGATGGGAAGACTGAGTAGTAGCTTATTGGTCTGAGAAAGTGAGGAAGAGTATTCCAATCAGAGGGAATAGAATGTGTGAAGGCCTCCATGTGGGGGGTAAAGCATAGTGTGCTTAAAGAATTAAAATAAGACCAATCTGGACAAATTTGGAGATATAATATATAGTTCTGCACAGAGTTGGAAATATACTAGTTGGCAGGGCAGGATCACATAAAGCCCTGTGGACTATGTTCAGGATTTTGGACTCTACCCTAAAAGTGATGAGAAGCCATTGAAAGTTTCTAAGGAGGGGAGCAACGCCACCAGATTTGCATTTTGTTAAATCTCCATGGGCTAAAAGTGAAGAGAGATGGTTTTGGGGAGGAGACAAAGAAAGCAGTTATAGTAGTCCAGGCAAGGAAAGATGAAGGCCTGAATTAAGTTGCAGCAGTGAGGATAAAGTAAAAACGAACAGACTCAAGATATTTGAAAGGAAAAATGGACAAAAATTGATCATTGAATGAGAGGAGGAAAGAAGTAAAACAGTCTGGGCAACCCAGTGTCCAAATCCTTGCTAGAACAGGCTTCTTGGCATTATTGGCGGGGACCATGGCTGACAACACACAGTGGGAAAGGATGGGGGCCATGCTCAGCACTGCCCTTGTCTCTTGGCTTACAAATCTTTGGCCCATACCTATAGGATGGCAATGGTAGGTACTTAAAAAAATGCCACTTTGAAACTCTTGTCTCCTGTGTATCTAATCCACCCCACCCTGTGAGGTAGCGTCCATTAACTGTCTCATTTTACTGATGAAGAAACCAAGGCTCGAGAGGTGAACTGACCAACCCCAGGCCATTCTCCTAGTGATTGAATGGGTTAATAATCCAATAATTCAACCCAGTCTGTCTAACTTTTTTTTTAGGTTAAAATTTACCTTTAGTTATTTTACTTTTTTTCAATTACAGTTGACATTAATGTTACTTTTATTAGTTCCAGCCTGTGTGACTAAAGATGGCCTTTCTGAGGTTTAAGCTTAGCCATGATAGCAAGAAATAATGATGTAAGATCTCTATCTAGAAGGATACTCAGAACTTCTCCATATAGCTACCCTTTTCCCCAAAGCCCCACAAAAACAAATCACATGCTTCAACACCCTCAGGTCACAAAAATCCTGAGACTAAGCAAAGTGATCATGTGTAGACTGCACCCTGTAGAATTCTCTGTACTTTCTTCCATCTGTCCTCCCCTCTTCCCCCTTCCCCTCATCACTTCTTCACCAGCAATATATTTTCCTGTCAAAACATACTTGGTTACCCGCAGTGCAACCCAAATTGCTGCTATTAGCCTAATTGAGACAGGGTGATTATAAATAAATTACATGCAGTGTTTCTGACATTGCTGCTGTTAGACTAAATTGAGACAGGATGATTAGTCATCGCTGACGGTAGCTTCATTCAGAGTGTATTCCATGTGGTGTGGAGGCCCTGGGGTCACCCGGCAGCCCAAAGGTTGGAAGGCCAGCTGCCTGAGAGAGGGACTTCCAGGTTATAGCTCCCTTTCACTGGTAATAGGCAGAGCAAAAGTCCATGCAGTCTATTTGATGGGGTCCCCTTGCAGGCTAATAATGAACTTTTTAGTGACTTTGAGTTGAAAAGAACTGTGGTTAGAAGCCATTCCATAGAGAGAATCCGTATGTGTGTGTTGATGTATCTCAATGGATGAATTTACTGCCACTCCCCATAATTATTTGAGATGGATTTTTTACTATTATTTTACTTTTTTCTAGCTATTAAAAACACCCTACACACCATAGAAAACTTCAAAAGCATAATAGTATACAAGACTAAAACAGTCATTTTTTTTTCTCATTTTCATAACATTTGTTCGGCTTTGGTGTACTTCTTCCATCATTTCATGAATATATTTATCTATTCCCTCTGACAAAGTTGACATTTATTAGATACATGA
Source organism: Corynorhinus townsendii (assembly GCA_026230045.1). Classification (NCBI taxonomy): domain Eukaryota; kingdom Metazoa; phylum Chordata; class Mammalia; order Chiroptera; family Vespertilionidae; genus Corynorhinus; species Corynorhinus townsendii. Next base: position 205,319,035 of record JAPDVU010000003.1, on the reverse strand, counting down.
TTTTATTTCCAGCTTTTTTTTTCACTGATGGAAAAAATATTTAAACCACCTAGACAAAGTACATCCCAGGTTAAAGACAGAGAGTCCAAAAGGGAAGATAAATTGTCTTGGACACCCCATTTCTGGAGGTGACATGATGAGGTGGAAATCCATGGGTTAAGGACATTCTTCTCTTGTCTCCCTGGCTTTTAGCTTCAACCCTCAAACCTCTACTCGTCAGCCTGGTTAGGACCAGAAAACCTGAGTGGAGATCCTGGTTCTTTAGTTGAGAGTTCTTGGGCAGATGGTTCTCTGAGCTTCACCTTCTTCAGATCTAGATCAAAATATAGAAATAGCCAAAACCGGTTTGGCTCAGTGGATAGAGTGTCGTCTTGTGGACTGAAGGGTCCCAGGTTCAATGCCAGTCAAGGGCATATACCTTGGTTGCGGGCACATCCCCAGTGGGGGGGTGTGCAGGAGGCAGCTGATGGATGTGTCTCATCGATGTTTCTAGCTCTCTATCCCTCTTCCTTCCTCTCTGTAAAAAATCAATAAAATATATTTTTATAAAAATATAGAAATGTTCTTCAAGGCACCTTGCAAGTGCAAAAGTCTACATTTTGTATCTAGCGGCTGTTTAAGCCATTTACTACTGACTGTTAAATAAGACTGGGAGGTAAGGATGACAGTCACGGTCAAGCTTTAATGACTGACACCCATTAAATTTATATTTTAAGTTCTCAGTATGGAGATGTGTTCTTCTTTTAGCCCAGTAGATGGCTTCATGAAAGAGTATGTTAGTGTTGCTTGGAAATAAAATCATGGTGCCCATTTTTCCTATCACATCAACTGATCTCCCAGAAGAAGTAGACCCAATGGCAGTTCTAATTTTTCAGAGTTCTATAGCAATTACTGATGCAAAACCATGCAATGCTTTGGGAAAACAAGTTATACCTTGTAATAATCATGTCATAGAATTTTTCTAAACTAATAATTCCTTAACTTATCTGGAACTTAGGTTTGGAATGAAAAAAAAAATCTGATAATTTTACTTTACTTTCCCAGGGTGAAACATTTGGATTTCTCTATTTCTCAAATCATATACACATAAGTAAGATCATACAGTATTTGTTTTCACTGTCTGACTTATTTCACTTAGCACAATGCCATCAAAGTCTATCCATATTGTCTGAAGGTTTTTCTCTTCTGTTTGATGGCTGAATAAATACATATAGGCAATGGAATATTATTCATTCACTCCTCAGTGAATCCTTAGGTTGTTTCCATGTCTTGGCTTTTGTAAATTATGCAACATTTAACATGAGAGTGCAGATTTCTCTTCAAAATAATGTACCTTACAACCGTGTTGTGAGAGTTGTACATAAAATAAGTTTCTAGCACACACAGACTGGCACATAGTAGGCAATTAATAAATGGTATTTTTTAAAATTGCAATGGCAGTAAGCATGTACTGTTTATCTATCAAGAAGTTAGGAGGCAATTCTAACTACCATTAGTCAAACATTTAGTGGATATTGTATATCTTTATCGTAGATGTCAATCCTACCAGCTTGGTCTAATTTAGCAAGTTTACAAGTTAGAAATGCTATGAATGAGATTTCTTTAAAACCTGTACATTATTTGCACTTTGGAATCCCATGGCACAGGGGCTCAGTAAATTGAGGGTATTGCTAATGATGCATCGCTCATATTGGTGGGAGAGCTTACCTTTGGTATAGCTGAGACTTTATTTTCAGGGTATAATCAGGGGAAGGAGCTCAAGGCTCTCATTCAAAGCCTTGAGATACCAAGTGTCTCCTTTCTCCTAGGGCTTTAAAGATCCTGTGTACCGTGCAAGACGGAAGTATTTTGCTGACATAGCCTACAACTACCGACAGTAAGTCTGCTTGATTGTTGCGGGGAGGAGCACAATCCTAGCCTGCCTCTTCCTTGCCTAAGTTTGAAAAACACCAGCATGAAGAGTCCTGCCTGCTGTGTGTGTGTGTGTGTGTGTGTGTGTGTGTGTGTGTGTGTATGCATGTGTGTGTGTGCGTGTGCGCGCGTGCACGCACGTAGAGCCCCCTTTAATAACACTTGTTTTAAAAAATGCTACTAGACAAAACAAAATTACCCACTGCGCCAGGGCCCATCTCTCTATCAGGCTTTGTTGTGTAATTACGCCGTGGTGTCTGATGTAATTATAAAAGGCCTCAGTGCTGAATAAAAGAGCCTCTGGTATTCTCCACATTAAACATGGAAGGAGAAAGAGCATCATTTACATACAGGAGTTGGCTGCTTTGCTGAAATAATGAATCTGAGGTTTCAGGCGCTCCAGCCTCAGCGTTCTTCTTTCATCCCATCTGACCCAGCTGCGAAGGGCAATTTTCAGATGGGTGTCTTTTCCCCCCATCTGGGATTCTGTGCTCCTCTTCTGCCTTCTTTTAGCCAAAGGAAAATGCAACTATTAAATATGTTATTTGGAGGAGAACTGGTGAGCTATCGTGAGTCCCCAGGAACTTCAGATGTTCCCATGGGAAACTTAGTGTCTGAGCTCCGTTCCTGAGTTAAGAAAGAAAAGGCGTCTACAAAAAGAAACTTAGCAATTGACCAGAACACTGAGTAGTGGTTCTTTAACAACTTTGAGGGAGACAAAGGAGATGGTAGGGCTCTGTATACAGAAGACAAAGTCACCTTTCAAATGGGAGATTCCTTCTCTGAATCACTCCTGGTAGTAGAGGGATCCAGAACCATGCTGACCTTGGCCCAGCACATTGGGTTTTGGCTGTTGGCAAGCAGGAATCATAGAACATGGTGATCTCTCTCTCCTGTCCTTACCTTTGCCCCAATATGGTCAGGTGGACACCATCAAATCAGATGTAGACAGGAGTCCTTCTTCAGCTGATCAATAAGAATAGGTCTCATTTACCTGTGTTATCTCCCGGCTCTGTCTGGGGCTTTGCTAAATGCTTTGTGTACATTATTTCATTTAGTCTTTATAGTGACTCCTTGTTTTCCTATGGAAAAACTACAGCTTGAAACAGTTTAAGTAACTTGCCAAAGTCATATATTAGCAGGTGGCATACTCTGATTTTGAACTTAGACTTGTTTAACTCCAAAGTCATTCTCAGTCACTTCCATGGGTGTTTGGGGACTTTCAGAGTCAGGAGACTGTACTTCTACATAGATTTCACTTTCTGGTGGTTTCTCTCCTCCCTTTCTGAGGTTTCTTCTCAGTCTCCTCTGGCCAATTCCTCCCATCCCAGAAATTGTGACATCTTTTAGGACTCAACTTTGGCCCCCATCCTTGTCTTCTGCCACCCTCCATGCCAACAGCCCCCACATTTGGGTCTCTAGTACCTTCTCAATAATTGTTCCACGTGGGGGTCAAATTTATGCACCATGAATCATAAAGTCCCAGTATAGTGATCAGTTGATAAAATGTGTCCCCAAATAGCCCATGTAATAGCTGCACAGGCTCAGAGAAGTTTACTAAATTGCCCAAGGCTATTTAGCTGTGAACGGGCACAGCCAAGTATTGAACCCAACTCTGTTTGTTTCAAAAGCCTGTTCTTTCCCTTCATCAGCACTTAGCCCTGAAATAATGGTGCAGCCTTAGGTGGGGCTCCACCTGATGTCCTTTCCACAATCACTGCTGGCCATTACAGAACCCTCTGAGCTTGTCTTACTTTCAGTACTGAAGCAAAAATCTGTCTCTGCCTCCTGATCCCTGTCTACCTATAGGCCATAACAGTGACTTTACTTTCCTGTGAGCTACACTTCTGAAAAGGCAGGAGTGACCTAGTTACAGAGCCGGATGATGAGCCATTATTCTGAAATAAACAATCTTGTCTTGTCCCAGACACTGTGTATCCTGTTAGGAAACAGGCCTACAGCCCACAGAACAGTCACAGGTCTTCAAAATCAGGCTTTCTTTGGTTTTCTTTTATTTTACTATTCATAACACAGCTCATTCTTGATAGTTTTCAAAAGGACCTTTCAAACTAATGACTCTTGAACTATAACATGTCATCTGGGAACTTATAGGAATCTAGATGCCTGGGCCCTATCCTCCCCACTGATTCAGGATCTACAGGGCTCCCTGTAGTTCTGTTACGTCATAGCAGAAGATGCTAGATAAGCAGATCTCGCACCTAGCATGCATTTAAATACCTATAGAACTTCCCAGGGACCAAAATTTCAAATCCAGCAAGTGCATGCCCACTAAACAAGGGTCAGTCTTAAACTCATGGTGCACATATTCAATCCACTTTAGCCCACAATTGCTTTAGTTGACATAATACAAAACTTTAATTGAACTCGGATACTTTAATTGAACTTGGATGTCTTTGTTTTGAAAGAGGATGCATTCTTCATTGTCTCAACCCCACGCTCCTATTGCCTATACTTGCTACTTTATATATTTACATTACCTGCCTGGCCCCTGAAGGTAAGTGAATTTCCACCTTATGTAAACAATTGGAGAGATAAGATAGCAGAAAGGCCAAGTGATTTCCCAATGTGACAGCAAATCATTGGGGCAGTTGATGAGGTGAGATCTTGTATCATTGCTTAACCAATTCAGTTGAATGTTTCCTACATCGAGAAGTGGAATTTTCCTCTTTCAAACAAGTTACATCATCCATTGGAGTCCAGGTGGTGGCAGCTCTGCTAACACTCCTTCATGCACCTGCCCTGCCAGAGACAAACATCTCATGCCTTTGTTCTAGTGGGCAGCCCATCCCTCGAGTGGAATACACAGAGGAGGAAAAGAAAACCTGGGGGACGGTGTTCAAGACCCTGAAGTCCTTGTATAAAACCCACGCTTGCTATGAGCACAACCACATCTTCCCACTTCTGGAAAAGTACTGTGGCTTCCGTGAAGATAACATTCCCCAGCTGGAGGAAGTGTCTCAGTTTCTGCAGAGTAAGTGAACGTCAGGATCAAAGGTAAAGGGGCAGGAGGGGAGGGCAAGAAATGGAGGCCAGTGTGAGTGTGCTGGTGGCAATGCATGCAGATTGATTCTCCCAGGAAAAATGGAATGTCACTGCTGAGCTCTGCTTCCCTGCCAGCCTACACCGTTAATCCACTCTCATTGCCTCCCTCCTTAAAGGCACAAGGCATGTGTTTTACCTATCAATGCCGCTGAAACATGGTTGGTTTTTTTTTCATACTTAAAGCCCAGATTGCCCAGTCATGGTTTTCCTTGCAGCTCTGCTATGTTATGAGATGGCAGCAGTGTGCCTGTGTGTAAGAAATGTGGGCACTGTGGGCAGTGCTAAGAAAGCCCAAGCTCCAAGTTTATATACCTATCTGGTATGAATCTTGCTTTGGACTTTCTTTAGTTGGGTGAACCTACCTCATTTTTGTCATCTGTCCAATGGAGTCTGTGTCAGCATTTTAGCCTTTCTCAGAGGGCAGTTGTGAGAATGAAATAAGATGCTGCATGCGAAATCACCAGCACAGTGATACATATACAGTAGGTGCTCAGTGCATTTGGCTAACTTGGACTCACTGTCTTAGTGGGGAACCACATTGGGATGACATCACTTCCAAGGAGATAAGGGTTTTCCTCTCTGCCAGTAAGTGGTGTTAATTCAGCAAAACCAAACTAAAACAATCAACCAACCATAATAAATACCTACTTCCCCATTTGTAAAGTGGGGATAGTAAAAACATCTACCTCATAGGGGGATTGTGAGGATTAGTTAGCATGTATAAAGTATTTAGAACAGTGTCTGACAAATAGTATGTAATGTATAGCATTAGCTATTATTATAATGATGCTCACTGTTCTTATTCTCCTCCTAAGCCTGAAACAAATTGAGAAGAAAATAGAGGAACCAAAAAGACGGAGAACAAAATGTCACCTTTATTACTAATAAAAGCTACTTAGAGAATTCGGTAGAGATGTGTAGCCACCATGGACTTCCTTGCCAATTCATTGGCTCAGTGTGTGGTCCATTGCATGGCTAAGAGCAGACCAGAGTGTGCTCCTCTATGGACCAATAGTCAAGAGAGAAAGGGAAGAAAGTGTGAAATTGAGAATATTCATTGCTCTTTCCAAAGGCTCCAATCAGGGAAGTCACTGGTCCTCATGGGTGGACTGTGTGAGGTGAGATAGAGAAGCTAGAGTGCTCCTTTCATCCTTTTCCTTCCTGGGAAGTGCTGTGAAAATTTTCTCTGCACTCTGGAAAGATAAGGAGTGGGGAATAAGCATTTCAACTTAACAAACAATAATAGAAAGTAAATTTATTGGATATTTCCAAAGTGTTAGGTTCTGTGAAAGTACTTTGTTAGCTCTTTTGATTTTCAGAATGATCCTAAGAAGTATTTATCCACATGTTGCAGGTGAGGAACCTGAGCCTCAGAGACCTGAACTTATTTGGCCCATATCACCCGGCTAGAAAGTATTCGGGTAGATATTTGAAGATGATAAGTCTATCTGGCATCAGCACCCATCTCCTGGACAGCAGGGTGCCTAAAAGTCTTCAGAGCCCTCTGGCTCTGCAGTGATGGGCTTTGAGTTTTCTTTCTCTCTTGATTCCTAGGTTGCACTGGCTTCCGCCTCCGACCTGTGGCTGGCCTGCTTTCCTCTCGGGATTTCCTGGGTGGCCTGGCCTTCCGAGTCTTCCACTGCACCCAGTACATCAGACATGGGTCCAAGCCCATGTATACACCTGAACCGTGAGTATGATCCTCCCTCCACCCGTTGGCAGCAACAGTGTATGCCACCTCTTCCTGATCCAGGAATGAGGTTTGGTTTATTTGTGGACTCATCCATAGAACAAGTTGCCTGGATTGTTTGATGCTAAGAGAAAAACTCATCGCTTCTGGGGATTTTCTCTGTTCAAATAGACCCTACTAATTGGAGATATGGACATCTTGTGAACTAAAGATTCAGACCTTCCCTGACCACGGGAATGAGAGGTCACATTCAAATTCCCAAGGGATTATAGGAATCAGAGCTATAAAAGTCCAGATGGGAAGAGGAAAAAGAGATGGCAAGCTATCTCAACACCTCTTAAATATATGCCTACATGATTCTAAGCTTCCTTTGCCTGTATTGTGTTTTAACTGGAAGTAGAGACTAGCTGGCTACTGTGCTGCTTATTTTTGTATTTAACTCTCCGTAGGCAGTTAGAACTTAAGCAATTTATACAAAAAGTCAACAGGACACCCAAAATGGTCTTTCCCTGCCTACAAAATTTATTACTATAAATCAGAAAAGACCTGTTCTTAATGGACCTGGCACATAAAGTGTTAAATCAATGTAAGTTCTCTTTCTTGACTGACTGCTGCCCACTCTAGAATAAGAGAGGAACAATTCTATTAAAATTATTTTTTATTTCCTGTGGAGATAACTGAGCACATTTTACCTGCCCAGGAATGTCAATGCCAAGTTGAGGACTTGGGATGGGAAGTGTTCATGATCCACAGCTCACTCAGGTGTCTGGGGGAATGCCAACAAAAATATTGGCTCTTCTGCACCCCACTGGGCATATACCTAAGACCCCCTGGCTGCTGTGTCCTGTCCTGTCCCTTACTTTTCTTTCCCTTCTTCCTTTTCTCTTGTACTCTGTCTCACCTGATCTCAAGGTTCGTACACCACTTATTCTTGGAAGTGAGGGCATAAGCCTGAAGGAATTAATTCCTTTCTTCCCACCCATTTCTTCTGTAGAAAGCCTGAGTCAGGCTTGCTTATAACCCTTATTCACTCCCAAGCTCTATGTGTTCTGTCTTTCAGTGACATCTGCCATGAGCTGTTGGGACATGTGCCTCTGTTTTCAGATCGCAGTTTTGCCCAGTTTTCCCAGGTGAGGAATGAATCTCTTTAGCCTTCTAGCCTCATGTCTCTGGAAGGTACAGTTCTGTGCTACCACCTGAGATGGGTGTGTGGTCCTATGGCGATACCCATTCTAGAGACCACAGCGTTTGAGTTGTGAATCCCTCATCCTCTAAATTATATTGTTGAATTTGCTAATCTCACTTGTCCTACCAGGTGTAGTATAGTAGCCTTTCATCCATGAAAAACCTCTCTGATTCCCATGTAGAAGTGACCTTACCTTGTCAAGCAGTCATTTGATGTATGTTTTCATGAAGTAAGATGACATTTGCCAAGAATCCAATGCCAATAGCTAGACTCAGAGTTGGCAAAATAAATAAATAAATAAATAATAAGCCAAATGTTTTTTCACTATCATCAAAACAGCAGGCTAGATCTTGCTTCATCTGTAACAGTGGTGACCATGTTCAAAAAATGCCTCGGGGAGCAGTGAAAGAATCCTACTAATGCTCTCCAGGCTTTGAGAGGTGGCCTAGAACCATCCATGGGTCATGAGATTGTTGGATGACAATGCATACATAGGCCCTACCATGCCACCAATCACCTGCGTGACCTGAGAAAAGTTGTCTTGCCAGGCCACCCTGTTCTTCAAATGTGTATCAACAAAAAGCCCTCCTGCCACACACACACACACACACACACACATACACACACACACACACACACACACACACACACGGATCAAATGGAATGACCCATGAACAAATGCTGGACCAAGCATGAATTTCAGAGTAATGGGATTGTGTGTGAATTTTATAAGCAGCTGGAAAAAAAATAAACATTCTGCCGTTGAAGGAAGAGGCTACCACTTAATATATGAAGCAAATGAACAAACAAAAAAGCTGAATTAATTGCTTGCTAAATAAGGAAAAACAGTGCTTGTAAGACACAGACCTCCCCAAACAATGAAAAGTTGCTTTTATGTAGGGTTCTGGGAAATGTGGATTCAGAGATCGTTGGACATTAAAAAGTGCTTAAGGACTGGTTGAACCTTAACTGTGGAAGTGTTACCACTGGACTGAAGTTACTGCTGATAGGCTTGATAGGCTGACTTTCAGAAGTGTGGTTATTGCTGCCCAGTGCCACTGCTTGTTTTGGAAGCTTTAAAACTGGGATTGTTGCTATGGCCAAAGATAAATCAGTTTTCTTATCAGAATAGAACTTTTTGTTCTTACCATCAGAAGCTATTAAGGAGGCCAAGTAACACCCTTAAGCCATTTCCATTTTGGGGAGCTCTACAGAGAAGTAGACAATTACCTGAGTAGACTGTCCAACCTATGAGGAAAGACGGAGGGTGAGGGGGTAAGAGATCAACCAAATGACTTGTATGCATGCATATGAGTATAACCAATGGACACAAATCGGGTGTGGGGGGGTGCGGTGAGAGAGGATATGTGCTGGGGGTTGGGGTGGGTGGGGAGAGGTCAATGGGGAAAAAGGAGACTTATGTAATACATTAAACAATAAAGAACTTAAATTTAAAAACGAGAGAGATAGAAGCTCTGGGCCATGAGTGTCACATGGTTTCAACTTTGACCAGGACAGTCCTAAGGCAGAGAAACATTCTGAAGCTTCCCTGAGCACATCCCTTTTTAATCTAAAGGCAGGATTTACTTTCTGCTAGAGTAAAAGATGGGATGGGGATAGAACACAGGAAAATCTTGGGACCCCTTCTGCTAGGCAAGCTCTAGGCTCACAAAGACTGGTGACAACTAGAACAGGGTGCCATTTTGATCTTGGATTTATCAATGGCTCTTGATAGACTTAGAACTGTGGCATGTCTGGAACAGAGATGCGGAAGGGGCAAGAGAGTAGATCCAGGCTAAGCCAGTATCTAAATTTGGTTCATTCTAACTAGACAGCATTTTCTCAGCATGTAATCTGTGCTGCTTTTGGCCTAGACAGGAATACAGGGATGAAGACCATGTAACCTCTTGCTTCATTATGGGCCCAATTCTTAGTCCTTCTCTCTATCTACATTAATTTCTTGGTTATATAACCCAATTTCATGGGTTTAAATACCAGCTCTAACCTGATGATAAACACATTTATATCTCCACCCAGACTTTAATCCTAAAACTTAGACTTACATATCCAACCACCTATTCAATATCCCCACTTGGATGTCTAATAGACATCTCTATTCATCCTGTCCAAAACTGAATTCTTGATCTTCCTGATCAAACCTTTCTCCACCCACAGCTCTCCCTATATTAGTTCATGGCAACTCCATCCTTCCATTTTCTCAAACCAAAAGCACTTGGGGGACTTAACTTTCTTACATACCTACAACCAATCTTTCAGAAAATTCTAAGGGCTTACTTTCAAAATATATGTAGAATCTTGTCATTTCCCATCATATTCACTGCTACAACTTAGTCTTAGCAAGCAGAATTGCTCACCCTGGTGACTGCAGTAGCCTTGTAACTGGTCTCTCCTCTTCTACCCTTAACCCCCTACAGTCTATTCTCACAGAGAAGCCAGAGTGAATCTTTGAAGATATAAATCAGATCTTGCCACTTCTCTGCTCAAAACCCTGTAATGCGTCCCCATTTCGCTGAGAGGACATTCTTAAGCCCCAAATAACCAAAAAGGTCCTACAAGATGGGGCTCCAGATTCCTCTCTGATATCATCTGTCACTCTCCCCATCCTCTTACTCTGCTCTAAGCTCACTGGCCCCTCTCTATTCCTTGAACCAAATTGAATTACCCACTCAAAAGTAAACATCATGAGATAAAGGATCTTTATTAATTTTGTATGTTTCCAGAAGAACACAATGTTATTGCATACAGTAGGAAAGACAAATACACACACACTGATACAAGGCAGACTGAAGCAACTGCTGCAACAGAGACAAAAAGACAGCTAGAGAAATTTTGCAGTTGAAGCTGTGATGAGAAGTGGTTCATGACATTTCAGACTCTCCAACTATATATACCTGGATGGATGTCAAGCACTTGTCCTGTGGTTTCTTCAGGGTATATGATTAAGACTCATCTAGTGCCCCAGGAATGTCCCACTTCTGCTGCAGAAGAATAATTACTAAATTGGAATCAAGAGATGAAGCTTTAGATACAAAGTGCTGTGTAACCTTGAGCGTGCCATCTCCATTTTCTATGCCACAGTTTTCTCATCTGTAAAACAAATACAAAGGGCAAGCTAGGGAATGGTTTCCACCACTCTAGAGATCTGTGATTCTATGATGTGTGGTTAAGGAAGCCTTGACAGAACAATCAGGGTCTCTCTGAGCTCTTCTGAAGACAGCTAGACAACCATTACCTTCTGTGGTCAAGTACCTTTATCTTTAACTGAGGATAAGGGTTGAAAATAGGCAGATCCTGTCATGCCAATGACTCTGTTTTTTCATAATTACAGGAAATTGGCCTTGCCTCTTTGGGTGCACCTGATGAGTACGTTGAGAAACTCGCCACGGTAAATTCTGTCTTCCTGTGGTGGGTGGTGGAAGTGCTATGGGGTACAGCCCTCAGGTCTCTGAAGCTTTCCCTGAAAGCCAGGTCATCTTCCCCTGAAAGCCAGGTCATTTGGGAAGAAAATCAGAATGCGCTGGTTTACATTTGCACAAGTATAATTTTGCACTTGGATTTCTCCTTAGTGGTTGGATTTTGAAATCAGCTGCTTGCAGATATTTACATATGATTCTAAACAGAGTGCCTTGAAAATATCAATAAGCTGTAATAATTGCCCTTGAGATCTCTCTGGCATAAAGTATGTGTGTATGTGGAAGCAATGATTGATAGGGGGTCATTCAGAAATTCCAAGTATAGCACAGATGAGGGGATGGCCCTTCATTGATTCTATCACCTTCCAATCTCCTGCCTCCCACTGCTGAGCATGATGGGATTGCCTGGTAAGTTCAAACAACATAAAGGGAGCATCTCACTCTAGTTGATTCCATGAAGAAGAGAGCAGAAATGATGGAGGAGTTCCTGTTCTAGAGAGAAGAATTTGTTAGGGATATACTTTTAGGGCACCCTCAATACTCTCCCCTAGTGTCACTGCTTCCTACCTCATCTTGCATTCAGCCAACTGTTGATTCAACAGATGATTGGTTAGGGTGAGACACAAGAGGCAGAGAGGTGACCTCATGTCATGCTGATTCAGAGAACAAACCTGCACAAACTCTCACCTGGGCAGTCCTGTCCTTGATTGTGGGGCTTCTGCTGCCTTTACCTCCCTTGGGGTGTGCTCTCAACTTGACTTTCCATTCCAGATTTACTGGTTTACTGTGGAGTTTGGGCTCTGCAAACAAGGAGACTCCATAAAGGCATATGGCGCTGGGCTCCTGTCATCCTTTGGTGAATTACAGGTGTGACTCTAACAGGAACTAACAATACATTTGAAAGTGGTGGAAACAGCTGACCATTCTTTTTCTTATTGGAGCTATGGAAACCCCATTAGCATTCATATTGTGATTCAACCAAGGGGATTAACCTGAAGAGATTGCTGCCTTGGCAGTTATGATCTGATCATGAGTGTGGTGTTAATTGAACTGTAAGTTCACAGGTCTCCAGGACAGAGGGGCCTCCTGAGTCCAAGGTTGAACTGTGCCTACAGATGTATGAAACCACCTGCCAGCAAATGTGATTGGCTCCCTCATCTGTTGACCACCTTATTTGAAAATGGTTGCAGTGCATTACTTATTTCTATCTTGACTGTAGGTCTTAGATGAGCTATAAAGGGTAGAATATAGCAGATGCAAAATAATTCAGTTTACTGAATTTGGGCTGTGGTGTGGAAGGAATACAGGTGAGATGGGAGAAGGCACACAAATGGCCTGTGGGATACAGCAGGGACCATTGGCCCTGATTTCACTGTGAAAACTTTCCACTTGATGTTTGCAGTACTGCTTGTCGGACAAGCCCATACTCCTTCCACTGGAGCTGGAGAAGACAGCCATCCAGGAGTACACGATCACAGAGTTCCAGCCCCTGTATTACGTGGCTGAGAGTTTTAGTGATGCCAAGGAGAAAGTAAGGTGAGGTGGCAACTAAGGCAGGTCAGCAGCTCTTGGGACCTCCTTACTTGCTCTGGTGCCACTGATCGGTGGGTGGTTGGCCACGAGGTGGACTCCAATGCCCAGAGCAATAGTGTGCAGCAGACAGAGCCTCCCACCCTTGTCCCTTCCCACCCTCTGTTGGGAGGGGTTCCTTCATGAGACCCTGTTTCACAGCTTATTGTCCTCACATGCCAATCCCTGCAGACTACCTGGCCATCTGATCCTTGTGCAATATAGCCACCAAATCTACAGATTAAACCCTCCTGTGTGCAGAGTAGACACAGAAGTCCCTCTACCAAATCAGTCCTTGAAATCTTATAACCTGTGTTCACTTTTTTCTCCTAGACACCTGCAGAACTCCCTCCCTGACCTCCTTCAAATCTTCACCCACATTTAACCTTCTTTGTGCGTCTTTCTCTAACCAACTTATTTAAAATCACTACTCAGCCTGACCCCAGCACTACTTACCCCTTCTACAACTTATTTGTCTGTTTTCTACTTATTAACGTCTACTATACTGTATTATAGGATTTAAGATCCATGAGGATAGAGATTTTGTTATTTCTGTTTTCTACTCTTCCCCCAGCCCTTAGAACATTGCATGACACATAGTAGGCACTCAACAAGTAATTAGCAAATGCACCAGGACGTGAGTGAGCCCAGGAATTCCAACTCTGGAATTTGGATATCTAGCCACTGTGCACCACCAGACTTGATAAACTTGGAGAGCCCTACTAGCCTCCTTTATAATTGTCTTCTCATTATGGCAGCTTCTACTTTCACCAGAAGCCAACTTAGAAATATCATTTGTGATACCTTTGCATTTTATAGATCATTTTGGAATAGCTTGTTAATTACATTGCTTAACGTGCATTCCTCCCAGACCTAGGAGTAATAAAGAAGAAACAGGCCTACTGAAGAGTCAGACTACCTTAGTCTTTTCAGCTTCACAATACATATTGCCAGTATGGCCTTGGTAGACACTTAGCTGCAAGCCTCAGTTTTCTCATCTGTAAAATGGGGGAAATAATAGTACCTTCTCGCTAGAGTTTTTATGAAAATTAAAATAGGAGTGAGATTTATAAAGACTATAGAACAGTAACAACTTAACATAGTTCTTGGTACAGGGGAGGCACTGGAGCCATGCTAAATTTCACTCATAATGGAGTGTTTTCTTCAATTCTTGAGAGCTGTATTCCCTCTTTTCACTGATTGCCAAGCATCTCAGAGCTTATTTTTTTCTATAACACTCTGTAGCTGGATTCTACTTACTTATTTTATTTTGTTTTATAATGAGAATTTGGGCCTTATTGTAATCTGGGCTTTTATTGTAAGCTGCCTCTGTCTTTTTTGAAAGTAGGTGACCAAATAAATATGTGCCTACATGTGTTTATATAGTCACATAGACACACAAACAGCAAAGGGTTCCCAAGAGGACTTAACTAAAACTCCATCACACATCTCAGCCTGGCGTCTAAATCCTCTGTTCTAGTGTTTTCTGTGTTACTAATAGCCAAGTGAAAGGCCACTGAAAAATCTTTCAGATTTACCTTTTCCCCAAATGATGCCCTTCACTCAAATCTATGGTTTTGGTTTCAGAAACTTTGCTGCTACAATCCCACGGCCCTTCTCAGTTCGTTATGACCCATACACCCAAAGGATTGAGGTCTTGGACAATACCCAGCAACTTAAGATTTTGGCTGACTCCATCAACAGTAAGTAACATACCTTTGAGGCCACTCTCTTTCCCAGAAATTGAGAGTTGTGTTTTCTTATCTTCACGATAGAAACAGTAAAAAAAATTATTAAATTTCTTGCCATGTTCTTATGAAGATTAAAATAAGAATGAGAATTATAAAGACTATAGAACAGTAAGAACTTAACATAGTTCTTGGTACAGGGGAGGCACTGGAGCCATGTTAAATTTTACTCATAATGGAGTGTTTTCTTCAATTCTTGAGAGCTATATTCCCCTTCTTACACTGATTGCCAAGCATCTCAAAGCTTGGTAAGAACATGGCATGAATGGGAGTGGCTCCACCAGACCTTCTTAGTCCAGTGCTCTAGGCTGAATTATCTACTTAGACTGTGCATTCTCAAACCTAGTGTGCACCAGAATCACTTGGGGTGATAGTTAAAAATGAATAGTCATGGCTCAAAGCCCCAGACTACATTCACTAAATATGTGGTGAGGGTTGGGAGTTTGTATTTGTAATAAGGTCCCAGGTGATTTGGACACAGGAGGTTTGTATGAACTACACTTTTAGGTTCAATGGCTTAGCTTCTTGCAAGCATCAGTGGATGGTCATGTAAAAAAGAAACAGAACAGCTGGTGATTTTACCAGGGGAGAAAACTGTTAACTCCTTTCCTGAGAAGCAGTCTATGGAAAGAGGAAGCCAATTATATTAATAGCTCTCTTACTTCCTAAAACTTGAAACTACCTAAGCCATGATTGCCCAAATTCTACCACTGTGAGCTCCTTGAGGGTTGGGGGTAAAGTGCTTTACACATTGTGGACACTTGAAGGGTATGTGTTCATGATATGAGTGGCTCATCTATTTTTTTGTAGGTGAAGTTGGAATCCTTTGCAATGCCCTCCAGAAAATAAAGTGAAGCCATGGATAGAACCGGGTCTGTCAACTGAGAATCTGTTGATAGAAATCCAACTACTTCTTTCAGTTTACCTGAGAAAGTCTGAAAATCAAACCTTAATTAGAAATGACAGCCTTAAATCACTTTTTTGAACAAGGTGAAGGAGCAACAAATAAGTCTAAATAATCTGAAATGACAGCATATTAATACATACGCCAGAGCATAATGGTGGATCTTTTGGGGTCATCTTTTGATTTTGAGATGATAATTGCATACTCTGAACTGAGTTAAAATGAATAATGTAACTTTTCATCGAAGTTAATTAATCTGCGACCTGCTTCATTCAAGCTTCATATTTACCATAGAGAATTCCTAAAGGAGTATGTATCACTCAATGTAAAACACAAGCCTGTGATCAGAATTGAACTTTGGGGTTTAATATAAAACTTAGCCTACAAAAGTCATTTTCTATTTCATTAACTATGATTCTAATAACTGCTTTATTGTATTGCCTATAAAGATTTTCTTTAATTCAGAACCCTATTAAAATAGTTAGAAACATTAAAATTCATAGTATAATATCAAAACATTTCTGTATGTTTTATTGTAACCATAAATACTGCTGTGGAAGATAATACAGCTTCCCACATGACCCCTACAACTTGCAGCATCATTTTCCAGTAATTGTAAAGTTTGTTTTGGGAGATATTTTGAAGATGCTTAAGATTTATTAGATGTTAACTAAAAGCCTAGCTGGTAGATATTCAGTAAACAGTCACTGAATGAATAAGGAAATACATTATTAAAGAGCAAATGAGAATTTTTAATTATGTTAAAAATATTTAGTGGTTACAAAATTTTGGACTTTCAAGTGTTTCTTGGAATGAAATATTTCCCTCACTGCCTTAGAAATATATTAGCTGGGTAATCTTGTGACATGAAACAATGGTCAAAGAATCTGATTTCCAATCCATTGCAGGGGCTTATTGTGATCATCCAAGTCATAACTGGATGGATAGTCAACAGACTTCGGCTTTTGTTGGTTGGAGATCTCACATGAACACTGGATATCTGAGAAAGAGTGGGGAGGACAATAATGCCTTAAAAACTGTGCTTTGAAATAATTCTCACACTACAGAATTTAAACCTTTCAACACAGTCCAAATCTATATATACATGCAAATTAATATTGTAAGCAATAAAATAATGAAATGTTCATCAACATGAAGCTAAACCTGTATCTTGAAAAATGCAACTTTGGAGATTGAAATGGAAATTTCTTCTTTGAAGCTGAAGGCAGTATACCTTCATTCCTCTGTTCCCATTTCTGACAGTAACACACCATTTTGAAGCTTCCTTTTCCTTCTAGAGCTGTAGCATTACCAGTTTTAAATCACAAGCTCCAAAAAGTCAACACTCTGTTGCTAATGGCATTTTATTTTTCATCTGGAAATATTGTGTTGTGCTAATTTTATGAAATAGTTAACATAAAGGAAATTGATTTAAACATCATCCTTCTCCAGACATGTGGCTTTACTGAGGATTCAACACAAGAAAACATGACTTCACTTTGCTGCCCAAGTTTAAGACTTTCCTGCCCAAGTGGTCAGACTTTTGTCTCTCTAGGGGCAGGAACTCAAGACCAATTTTTAAGATAAAAGTCATTACGCTGGCTGGTGTGGCTCAGTTAGCTGAGCATCACTCTGGGCACTGAATGGTCACCAGTTGGATTCCCAGTCAGGGCACAGGCCCAGGATATAGGTTTGATTCCCGGTCGGGGAGGCAACCAATCAATGTTTCTCTGTCACATAGATGTTTATCTTTGTCTCTCCCTTCCTCTCTTTAAAATCAATCAAAACATATTTTTAAATAAAGTAAGTCGTTGATACCATGATCAATGTCATTTCCTGCTCTGAGCACTGCACTCCAAAGCCAACCTTAGAAATAATTCTTGAAAAACCAAGCAAGACAAATTAGTCCCTCAACTATGGATGTGATAAGAAAGCATCCTGTTCTTTTAAGAGTACTGCTCTATCACCACTCATTAAAGGATTGTCAAATAAATATCACCAAAATTAGCCATTAGCTGTACAGTTTGTAGAAGAGAGAATCAACTAATATACAATGATTAACAATGCAATTATTGCACTTTCTTGAATCCTTAGTAAAACAACAAATATTTATTTGACCAGCTACTTCCTTGCCAGTTCAAAATGATTACCGGGTGGGCCATGGGGCAACGCTTCTGTGGCCCCACCATGTGGAGCTGATTTAGCAGGTCCTGTTTCCATCTATGCACCATCCCACTCCTGGACCTCCTTTTCTCTTCCATCCTTTGGCTCTCTGAACTAAAAGGAAAAGTCTCTCATTTTTCAGTCCTGGCTCAGAATTTCCTCAGATAGAACCACAAACAAAAGCTCCATTTTAAGAAACTCAAACCTCAGCATTCCAAAGATCCAGTTTCTATTTGGTGAAATTAAAAGCTCAATCTCCTGTACATACAGGCCAGGGCAGTGGGTTTTAAGCCAATCCCAGTATTAGCCTGCCCTGTATTTACCAGGAGTAAAGATTAAAATGGCCATGTGCCTTCGAAGCCCTCACCTGGTGCTTTCCCATCTACGTCTTGAGGTGGGGCAGAGGAGGGATCTGGAGGAAAAATAGATTAGGAACAGAGGGAAGGGTGAGAGGCATCAAAATAGCTAAAGTCTTTAAGTCTAAAATAGGAGGTGACATTGAGGGAGAACATGAAAAGAAACTTTCTGATTCGCCCAGGCAATGATATATGCTCCAGAGGGTGTGGAAATGGGGTTCTCAGACCTCCCCAGTCAGCAGGTTAATTAAAACCAACTCCTGCGCTCCCCCCCCCCCCCAAAGCCTCAGACTTCTCCATCCACTTTAGGGGAAGATGAGCTGGCTGCTCTTGACCTTAAATATCCATGAGTTGACTTCAGCCAGAACCACGGACAGCTCCCGCCCCAGTTCTTCTGCCCCTCCAGGCCCTGGACAGTCTCCAGTTCCACTGGAGATGACCTGGAGTTTGGCTCCCCAGATAGGCCTCCTCTTGCTCTGCTCTCTCCATCCTCCCAGGGTGTCTTGTTAAGAGCCTGGAGTCCTGCCTTGAGCTAGGTACCCAAACCTGCTCCCAAGACCAATGGTGCTTGGTCCCAAGTAGAAATTTACATGAATATGACCTTCCCAAGTCCAGTGTCAGCCTGTTTATTGATGCCTTAGAACAAAAGCTCAGAGATACACATATTCACTCAGAAGAAAGAGGCCTGTGGTTGTATTCTATTTCTTCTGAATCAAAACAGAGTAGAGATGAAGTTCTGTCATTTCCCAGGATTAGCTGGGTGCTCTAACCTCATCTCATTTTAAGGTAGTTTTTGGAATAGTCAAGTGCCACCAAACCCTCAAAACTTTGTTCTTGGAAGCATTTTCTGACTAAGGAGACAACAGAACATGGTGATTAATCAAAGAAGTTGAAGTTGGATTGAACCCCGAGTTCCCCATTCCCTGAATATATGGCCTCAAGCAATTTATGGCCTCAAGCAATTTATTTACCACCTTCTGCTTCTGTTCCTTCATCAGTAAGTTGAGAATATAATAGTATGTGCCTCTGAGGTCTGATAAGAGTGTTAATTAAAATAAATCTGTAAAGAGTTTAAGAGAGTGCTAAGTATCAATTATCATCACTAACACTACCAAGCAAATGCTAATCAAGGGGCAATGGAAACCTGTTAGAAGCAACTTGGCTCTTTTATGGCAAAAAAACATCCAGTGTAGCCAAGAGGGATGGAACTGGAGAAATGGGAATAGATTAAGGAGGCTGAAGCTATACTTTGCCTAATTAGAGATAAAGTTTTGCCATTTCCCTAGAAGTAAGATGATGGATTTTAGAGTCAGACTCGCTGGATCAACTCCTGCTTTATTTACCCTTCCCCAGCTATTAGCACACAAGCAATTGTTGTCTCTGAACTTTTTAACAACTAAGTGCCAACAATAACAGTGCCCACCTTATGTGGTGGCTGTGATAATTAAATTAATTCTAAGCATTCACTAAGTGTTTGGTACTATGTGTACCTTGCCCTCTAAAAGCAAAATTGATTCAGATGCTATCAGTTACCCACCCATATCTTTGGCCTTTCCTAAAAGTGATATCTGACTCTAGGGCACTTTGTCTTCCCTATGATAGACAAAAAGTGCCTGGGAATTAGTAACTCCCATCAGCTTTCTGCCAGTGTCCAAGAAGAGTTGATCAAGTTCTTATTTGTTTGTGTTAAACTGGCTCCCAGAACTTCCTCAGTGGAGTTAAGCTCCATTGCCCACAATAATAGTTGCTTGATAACATTCCTTTTAGTGTCTTTTCTTCCCTATCTCTCTTTCCTATGTTTCTCTCTCCAGTTCCTAAGTAAACTATTTGCACTAGAATCCTTGTCTCAGGGTCCACTTCTGGGAGAACCCAAATGAAGACAGAGGTATGTAATGTTTCCTGTTAATCATGATGGGGACATGTGTTGTTCATACAAGCTTCTGAATTTTCCCTTCCAATATTGCCATTTGGAAACCCATATCCCATGAAAGTATTAATTTTAATATTTATTTGTTCTCTCTCAGCTCATATATTTTTACTTCTCTTTCTTACATTTCCCTGATTTCCAAGGAAAATTTACATCTTAACAACTGCTACTACCTGTTAATCAAGTATGGACACAATTTGGACCCTTATCACTCTCTAATCAAAATGACCCTGTTTGTATGAATTCCATTCCATAACGTACTATTTATACTCTTCCAACTTCCAAAAGAGGTTTTCAAGCAAGTTTTTTTTATCTGCACTGAAAAGGAATATCATCATCATCACTGTCCTGCAGGAACCTGATAGACTTCTATTTCCTAAGAATATGGCTGGGAATCAGATTCCAGATTTAGGCCAATGTACATGTACTACAAAAAACCCAACCTCAAATATACATACAAGGGTAAATTGAACCCTCCAGTTCATGAGTAACTCAGAAGGAGCAACTCCTATCATAGAGTGGGTATCCTGGAGTCAGGCAGGCTGGGTTCTCATCTTGGCTCTTCTATTATAAACTGGATAACCTTGAGAAATGTAGTTAATCTTGATGTACTTGGTTTTCTCATTTGCAACTTAGGGATAATACTAATGCATACACACCTTACAGGTTATTTTCCTAGGGATTAAAAATACTAATACATATTAAGTACTTGACACAATGACATATCATAAGTGTCCAAGAAATGTTATCCCTCACTCTAAGGATTGATGATAGTAACAACAACAGAATTTTGTAGAGGAACCATAAGAGACCACATAGAACACACTGAATCTTTAGAATCTGGAAGTGAATAGACCACAAATATCATGCAGCATGGCAATACCCCAAAAAAGGTAAATGAATTAACATTCTATAAATACACAACTGGTTTCAGCAGACAAAAGTAGCAATTGTTCAGTAAATTTTAGATAAAGCTTGTTGGTATTGGTGTTGTTGCAACTACTGGCAAAGGGCAGAGCTGGTTATTGGAAGACATTAAGGTTATAGTCAGTGCAGAGTCTGTTCATTGTCACCTAGCAGGTAGCCACAGGGAACACATAACATCAGCTGGGAAAAGGAAACCATATCTCTTCTCCAGGCCAAGAATGTGGACAGTGACCTATCTACCTTGGAAGAGGAGGTGGGACTTCCTGGATTCGGTTTGCCAGAGGGAGAAGTGTGTTTCATTAGCATGGCCCTGAGGTGGAAGTTCATAGAAACAGAGAAGGGAGTGTAGCTTCTGCCTGGGTCCTCTCAGTGGATTGATCTCTAGATTGACCAGTTGGCCAGTTCCCAGGATAGAATGAGTATCCATGGTATACAAGTCACATTGCTGCTGGGGGGACACATGGTGGCATTCGCCTTAGAAATATCTGCCCCTATCTCCAAGCTCCCACCTTGGAGTCCCTATCCAGAGTCAACTGCTGGAATTCTTACAGACATTTTAATCTAAGTAAAGCTGGGCTGCCTATCTGATTATAGTATTGCTTCCTAAAGAAGCATCATTTTTCATGGCAAAGATGCATTGTTGAATATGCATATATCTTTGTATCTTTTTCTGTTTTTCTGGCTCTTAGGATAATTTAGTGTTATGCTTCAGAGTATGGTCTCTAGAATCAGATTGACTAGCTTTGAACCTGAGCACTGCCACTGTTTATTTGTGACTTGGGAAAAGTTGCCTAATAGTATTTGTTGATGTATATTGACTTTTATCTCATGCTAGGCAGGTATTAAGTAACATGCCCAGCTTCACTTAACTAGTCAAGGAGCCAGGATCGAGTTCAGGAAGCTTGACTCCCAAGTCCACTATACTATTCTATTATGCTATGTTTCAGTTTTCTCATCTTTAAAATGGGGATAATAATAATACTTCCTCCTGGCAGGGAAAGCAGTGTACTTGTAAGTGGTAAGGCTGCAAATATATTAATTTTCCCTGACATGTTTTTAATGGTTCCATTTTATTGAGCCAACTTAAGTTTAGAGAAGTTAAGGGACTTTCATGCAGTAAAATGTTTAAAAACATTTTTATTGATTTTTTAGAGAAAGAGGAAGATAGAGGGAGAGAGAAACATTGATGTGAGAGTGAAACATTGATTGACTGCCTCCTGCACGCCCCTTACCAGGGATTGAGCCCACAGCCTGGGCATGTGCTCTGACTGGGAATGGAAGAAACAACCTTTTGGTGTATGGGGTGACACCCAACTAACTGAGCTACACCAGCCAGGGATCCTACAGTAAATTTTTGAAGTAGACTGGATTTAAATTCAAATTTACATTACTTCTAGACTTGACATTCAGACTCATACCCAGCCATGTGCTCATGATGTTGATAAGGGCTATGAAGAGAATAGACATCTAATTGTTCATTAAAATAATTTTTGATAGATTACTATATACTTTTGGCAAGTAATCTGAAGGTGTTCAAATACTTGAATAATATTACTATAATAAACCTTATTTATGTCAATAAGGTTTCTCAGCACTTACCACCATAAAAAATTAAAAAAAACCACACACAAACAGAATAAATGCTGATTTCTGACTCATTATAGCAATAAGTTAATTCCACATGAACTAATAGAGGTAACAAACATACCAATCTAACTAATTAATAAATGCATTTTGAATTAATATAAACTGTTGTGGTTAATAGCTATTTGTAAATTGTGTACTATTAATATTTGTACACTAGAGGCTTGGTGCTCGAATTCGTGCACCAGTGGAGTCCCTCGGACTGGCCTGCGGGATCAGGCCGAAACCGGCTCTCCAACATCCCCAGAGGGGTTCTGGATTGCGAGAGGATGCAGGCCAGGCCGAGGGACCCCACCAGTGCACAATTGGGCCAGGGAGGGACGTGGGAGGTTGGCCATCCAGGGAGGGACCATGGGAGGGCTCCAGGGCATGTCCAACCTGTCTCACTCAGTCCTGATCGGCCCAACCCCAGCAGCAAGTTAACCTACTGGTTGGAGTGTCTGCCCCCTGGTGGTCAGTGCATGTCATAGCAGGCAGTTGAGCAGTCTTAGCATGTCATTAGCATATTATGCTTACTCAATCCACAGAAACATTTTAACCCTTAAGACCTTAAGGTCACAGGAAAAAAATTTAAAACCAGACAAACTTTTAATTCATATTCATATTTTTATTGCAAAGTATAATAAATTGCTTTTAGGAATAAAATGTATTACATTGGGATAAAACTCTGTGTGCAATACAGAATAAAAATGGGATTTAATAAAATGGAAACATATAACAGTTTTAACTGTGTGCTAAATGCTTATTCACATTTTTTGAATGGATAATGGTGAATCTCAAGTTATAATGAAATTCAGACTTCTTTGGAAACCCTATAGAAGTATGAGCTACAGTTTTATTTTAAAAGTCAATATTTTAATGCACCAGAAATTAAATTATTTGCAATATATGATAAAAATTTTCAGATGATAACTTACAAATACATGAGGGGTGCATAGTTTTATAAAATTTTTTTAGGAGGTGTATGAAAAAAGTTTGGATAGTCAGTGTGTATTATAGGCTACACTGTGTTTAGTGGCCCCTAGAGGGAGTCTCTTCTCACACATTGCTCCAGTTTTACTTGAACAATTAGGAGAAGTTGAGAGCTGTCATTTGCATTGATTGTTCCATAACTTATTAGAAAGGCCCTGGATTGGAAGCTCACTGGGACGGAAATGCAGCTTGATGGAAATAGCACTAGATCTCATGTGAGTTCTGAGTTCCCTCCGAACTAGCTCTTTGGCTCGCTGAACCATAGTTGCCCCATCTGAAACATGAGTATAAGAAAACCCGCCCTCCCCAGTTCACAGTGTAGTAGAATATAGTGATGAAGAACACAGGCTCTGGGTTCAAATTCCAGCTTTGCCACGTACCAGCTGGGTGACCTAATATTTTTTATTTCTCTGTGCCTTCTCTTTGTCATCTGATACTTATAATAGGAATAATAGTACCTACTAAATAGTTGTTGTGACGGTTAACAAAGTTGATATTTACAGATAAAGTGATTTCAATAGTGTCTGGCACATAGCTATTTTTATTACTACCTTAGCTGTAACTATTGTTGAGAAAATCAAAAGCATTAGAAATGCTTTAAACCTTCTGGCTGAAACACAAATAAAAATACTAATAAAACTATATTGGTTATGATGCTTTCACCAGCAAACTATAAAACACACACACACACACACACACACACACACACACACACAGAAAAACTTCAATAAAACGAGCTTAACCTATGAAGAGATTTATTATTGCCCACAACAGTAAGTCCATAGATGTCAGAATCAGGGCTCCAGTGCCATTACCCTGGGCTGTGTCCTAAGAGTATGCTGTCTTTGTCTTCACAGTGACTTCCCTCATGCTCACAGGATGGCTACTGGAAGGAGCTGAAGCCAGGCATTGCCCTTTTGCTGTAGTCTGAATGTTGGTGTCCCCCCAACATTCTTATGTTGAAACCCTCACCTTGACCATGCTGATGCCTTGATCTTTACCTTCCCAGCTTCCATCACTGTTGTGTACAAGGCACCCAGTCTGTGGTACTATGTTATAGCAGCCCAAACAGACTAAGATATCTTCCATCTAATTGGTCATCTTAAGTCAGGTGCCCGTCTTTGTATCACAAACATTGCTTAAGGAAATACCATGCAGATTGCCTTCACCCTGGGTGTCTGAACTGATTATTGGCAAATGCCATATTGTGACTAGTTTAGAGTAATGAAGATCAAGGCCCTGCCCTAGCAGGTTTGGCTCAGTGGATAGAGTATCGGACTAAAGGGTCCCTGGTTCGATTCCAGTCAAAGGCACATACCTTGGTTGCAGGCTCAACCCCTCAATCCCTGGCCCTGGTCAGGGCAAATGCAGGAGGCAACCAATCAATGTGTCTCACATCCGTGTTTCTCTCTCTGTCTCTTCCCCTCCCTTCCACTCTCTACAAAAAGAGTCAATGGAAAAATATCCTCAGGTGAGGATTAACAACAACAACAAAGATGCAGGCCCTGAAACGTGGGAGTGAGCCCGGTGCTGTCTTAGGGTCCCAGCACGAAGCAGATGACATATTAAAACTAGCCTGGCTGATGTAGCTCAGTGGTTAAGTTTTGACCTATGAACCAGGAGGTCTGCTAGGTCAGGGCACATGCCCGGGTTTTGGGCTTGATCACCAGTGTGGGATGTGCAGGAGGCAGCTGATCAATGATTCTCTCTCATCATTGATGTTCCTATCTTTCTCTCCCTTCCCCTGAAATCAATAAAAATATACATTAAAAAAACTAGTCACATAAAGAGAATTTACTAAAAGGACTATAAAGTTGTGGGCAGAGTTTCGGTAACTCAACAAGGGGCTGTGCAGGCCAGAGGTAGCAACAAGGAGCCATTATTACCATCCTCACTTTGAGGACTGGGAGCTTCTCCAAGAAGGTGCGCACAGAGCATCAGAGGGAGAGGGCTGCCCGGGAGGATCTCTGTCCATTCCCAGAGAGCTGCTGGCAACTGCAGTTACTTAGCAACGAAGAAAGCCAGCAAAATAAACCCCCCAGCCATACTTTTCTACCACTTGCTGAAAACCACAGAGGAAGGGCATCATTAATGCCTTTGGTATCCCCCCAGCCCCAGGTCAGACACCCAGGCCCGGGTCAGGGTGCAGAAAAAGAAAGATGCATTTGGAGAAGCAAATGAAAGAGTGTCACGCCTGGGCCGCACAGGGGAGAGGAGTGATATTTAAACAAGATGGTGTCCTGGTGGGAAAGAAGAAAGCGATGCTGGATAGATACCTAACAAGACCCACTCCCAGGATCCTCATTCAAAAGAAAAGCGTTCTGTTTCTTTTTCAAATGTCAATGATCTAAAGTTGCAGACATCTCTTATTTGTAAGTAAAATCCAATCCATCCTCAAGGGAGCTGCACAAGAAGATAACACAGGCTGAGCTGCCACCACTTGATGAGGGATTCAGGGAAAGGGGGTGTCCAGATCTTTCAGGGAAAAGTGAAGAAATCCATCCCCATGAGGGACTGCAAAGGGAAGTGGCTGTTCCTTCGACAAAGCCAAAGAGGACAGCCTAATGAGGCCTAAGCCCGTTATGTGGTGTAATTTACTGAATCGTGTTGGCTGCCTTGCAATGTTTCAAGGCAATTTTTTTTTTTTGAAAATGCATGATTAGTAGGAAAAGATTTGGATGTTGCCATTTTCCAAAGAAAACTTGACTACATTTAGTAATTGAGAAAAATGTTCTCCTTGGAAAGTCTCATATTTCTATGCAAAGTGGTATCCTCAGTCAGAGTTTACACAAGGTATTATTGCCTAATGGATGAGGATCACTAATTAGTTCTGAACTAAATGTCAAGATAAACAAACGCAATCCGGAAAGGACTTCAAGAAGCTCTCTGACTAAGTGGCACCATCCGTGGCAAAGAGAATCTACCCCTGTGGTTCTCCATACTGGCTGCACATTAAAACTACGTCGGGGAGCTTTAAAAACAAACAAACAAACAAAAAAAAAAACACCTCTACATCCAGACTTTACTCCATAACAATTAAAAAAAATTAACTCATCAGTTCAATCCTAATAGCCATCCTGGCATGTGGAGCCTGTGGCTTTATTTTGCTGTGTCTTTCAACCAGATACTGAGCAGCACAATGGAAGAGTTAGAAATGGGGTTCTGAGGTCAGGCTGATGGGGTCAAGTTCTGAGTCCACTCGTGGGCTATGTGATTTGGGGAAAGTCACTTAACCCTTGTGATGAATAGTTTCATGATCTGTAAAATGGGGGCAGTGAGAGGAATTACAACATAGATTGTATTGAAGATTAACTTAGAATTAACTTCATGCCTATAAAAGTCTTAATGTAGTGCCCAGCACAGAATGAACTCTCAATAAATGCGAGCTATTAATTGTCTAGATTTCGGCCAATGGGAAGTCTCCCTACATTCTGCTCACTTGGCTGTGGAGAGTTCTCTTTGGCATGGGGATGAGATGAGCAAGTTCAAGTAGCTGGACCTTTGGCCCCTTCCAGCTCAGATTCTATGGGTCTATGAGATGCTTTGGAGTCACCCTACATGAAAGACAATGACATTAACAACAAGTAGAAAACTACAACTATTTCAGCCAAGAAAAGCCAGTATGTATTGAATGTGCCAGGCACCGTGTTAGGCACTTTACAGCTTCTCTTCATTTAATCACCATAAAATAAAGCTGACCATTTGCTTTGCTGATGAAAATAGAAAATATCCTCCACTTTAATGATGGGGATCCTTTGGCCCAAAAATGATGAATAACTTTCCTAAGATATTCCAGCTAATAGCTGACTGAGTTAGGGTTCAAACTGGGTCTCTCTGGCTTCAGGGCTCATGTTTGGTCAACGGGGCCACGCTGCCTGTCCTTAACGACACTCCTAAGTGTTGGGGCTGATGTAACTGCTTCTCTTGGAGAAAGAGAAAACAAAACCTTGCTGAACAAATGGGGCAGCTTCCCAGGGATGGATCCTCCTTAACTAATTTATTTTTTTCTCAGGAAATACAGATTTAGAATACAGAGGTTCAAGAACATTAATGTTGGCCCAATGTCCCCACTTGGGGAGGGGGGAGTGGTGGACAGGAAAAGGGGAATCACAATGACTTTGCTGCCCTGCCCGGTGGCAGGTAAGAAGAGGGTTCTTAGTGGTTATAAATCAACTCACATTAACATCTTAGACATGGAATGTGAATAGCTCTCCACTGCTAATCACCTCCTACTGCTGAACACAATGAGAGTGAGTCCTCAGAGGAGCATTCAAGGCAGATTTGGCCTTTCTTTCCCCAAAACAACAATACCTGCTAGCCCATTTTGCAGGATTAAAAAAAAGAAAATTCCATGGGGAGATCATTCTCTTCCCAGAGCAAGTTCTGGATCCAGGAACACTGCCCCAGCCTAAAGCCAGCACAGACATCTGTACTCCAGACCCAAATTGTCCAGCAGGTGGTGATGTGTCCGCTGGGCAGTGCTCCCATCAAGGCGTATAAAGTGAAAAGACGGTCTTTCCATGGGGATGGTGCAGAGCCTTAGTTCTTGTTGCTCACTCTCCCTGGTAGTATCTATTTTATACTTAGTATTTAATAGAGCTCCTCTGTAAATCATTTTAAAGCATATTAACATAATATGCTCTAGATCCATCCATGTTGTTGCAGATGGTAAGATTTTATTCTGTTTATGCCTGAGACGTATTCCATTGTAGGTATGAACGGCATGTTCTTTATCCAATCATTTTTTGATGGGCACCCGGGTTGCTTCCATATCGTGGCTAGTGTAAATAATGCTAATACAAAATAATATTGCACGTACTAGTAAACTGTAACTGAAAAATAAAAACTAAAAAAAATGAAAATAAAATAAAACATTACCCGCCTCCCCCCTACCCCAGTATGAAACACATCTTAATGGAAAAATTATTTGTTTGTTCGTTCACTTACTCTTTTTTTGTATTTAAATAAGATTTTTACCTGTGCTTTTGTACCATAATGTGCTATCACGGTAATCTAAAATAATTTCTCACAAGGTTTATTAAGACAACAGACATGGATTTTTTCTTCCACATTAAATTAAGAGAGGTATAAATTAAGGAAATTTAATAAAAGTTGCTATGTCTTTCTGGCATTTTTGGGTAAAGAAGACAACCATTGGGCTTAAAGTAGAAGAAATAATGGCCTTGACCTTATTTGTGAGTTGCTTTCTCACGCTCACATGAACATGTTAGGCTAATATGTTTAGTTACTCTTTTTTTAAGTTTATTTTTTATTGTTGACAGTATTACAGTATTACTATTTTCCTTCCACTTCCCTCCTCCACACACTCAACTACACCTGTGGAGAGCTTGGCTCTTAGATTCTAGGTTTGTGATCAAGACCCTTCTGTCCACCTGGGGGCAGCAGATCCTTACCTACAGAAGCACCTCGAAGGAAGCAACTGGCTTTTCAAGCTTCTTGATTTATTTATTTATTTTCAGTTCATATGGTTTATTTTTTTTTCAGAGTGGTTAATCCTCATGATTTTTTTTTTCTTTATTGATTAAGGTATTACATATTTTCAAGCTTCTTAAGCATTGGGAGAAGTGTTTCCAAAATGGTTGATTCCATAAATATTAATACTAAAATATTACACTTGAAGAGAGGATTCTACATTCAAATAAGTTTGAACTTGGCTTAAGCCAAGTTAAAAGTGTCCTTCCTGCAGGAATTCTCAGAATCTGTAATATGCTTTCATGATACAAAATCAACACTAGGGCATGCCCACACTGTGCCCGGCCCTGTGCTGAGTGTGTTACCTGCAAGTCAGTCTTCACAAAAACCCCATGAGGTAGGCCTGTTACTATTCTCCAGCTCACAGATGAAGAAACGGGCACAGAGCTCAGTTTCAAACTTAGGCCATGCAGCCACAGAACTTGCATATTTGATCATTACACTGTAATGCTTTGCCACGTGAGACTCCAAGGGGGGATGTTAATAGTCAGTGTTTCCCAAATATATTTGGCTTTGGCACTCTTTTGCTCTTCTGGTTGACATAGAAGACTAGTGTTTAATAGAGCACATTGTGTGAAATACTTCCATAATGTGATGACAAATGTCATCCTTTTTTATTTTTTAGTGCTTTGTTGTTGTTGTTAATCCTCACCCGAGGATTTTTTCCATCGATCTTTAATGGAAAGAAAGGAAAGAAGGAAGGAAGGAAGGAAAAAAGGAAGGAAGGAAAAAGGGAAGGAAGGAAGGAAGGGAGAATACATACACGTATGCAGTAGAGAAGACTAAAAATCTGCTGGCTTCCACAGGGAAGCTAAATATAGTGTGGAATGTTCTGGAAAAATACAGAAATGCTCACCTCTTCATGAGAGTCCAAAAATAAGACTGAGATTCTAAATAATGTTGAAGAATTAGACTGAAATAAGAGTGGCTCCTCTGGTCAACCCAAGGATTTTTTTTAGATTAAAGTTCAAGCAGCTAAGGGATCATCTTCCAAGAGGCCAGATGCCAGATAAGCCTGGTGGTTAATTTAAGCAGGATTTTCTAAACTTTAATCATTTATAGACTAACTTCATGATTTTTTTCCTATCAGGATAACACTGCTATTATTTATCTACTAGTGGCCCGGTGCATGAAATTCGTGCACAGAAGCGGGGGTTCCCGCAGCCTAGCCTGCACCCTTTCCAATTGGGGACCCCTAGAAGGATGTCCGAATGCCTGTTTAGGCCTGATCCCTGTGGATCGGGCCTAAACAGGCATTCGGACATCCCTCTCGAAATCTGGGACCACTGGCTCCTAACCACTCACCTGCCTGCCTGCCTGATCACCCCTAACTGCCTCTGCCTGCCTGCCTGATCACCCTCAACTGCCCTCCCCTGCCGGCCTGATCTCGCCCCAAACTGCTTTACCCTGCTGGCCTGATCACCCGCAACTGCCCTCCTCTGCCAGCCAATTTGGTTCTGATTGGTCAGTTTCTATGCCAGTCAGCATCAAAAGCTCCACCTCCCAGGCAACCATTGGCTCCTTACATTCACCCATATTTGGTTCTGATTGGTCAGTTTCCATGCCAGTCAGCGTCTGTGGGCATATCAACAGGGCTTGATCAGAAAGGTGGGACTGATCAGCAGCCCAGGTGGAGGATTGTAGAGAAATGGGGAGGGCACCTCAGACCCCGTGGAACTGATGGAAGTGTGGGGGTGGCATGGAGGTGGTGCCTGCACTTCTGATCACTTGCACACTGTGTTTTATACCACAGCATGTGGTAGCAGCTGTGAAGGGCACAGATTGGAGCCTGCAGGCAGCCATTGCCATGGCGACCCAGGACTCAGTTCCTCCCTCAGGCCTCCCCAGAAACAGCTTGGGGAGAGTGCCTCAGGCCCAGTGGGACTGATGGAAGTGCAGGGGTGCTATGGAGGTGGTACCTGCACTTCTGATCACTTGCACACAGCATGTGGCAGTGGCTGTGAAGGGCTCCAGGGCAACCCAGCTCTGACTGCAGGACTGACCTCTGGTTGGTCAGCCTTCAGTCGAGATCAGTCATTACAACCCTGGGCTTTTATTATTAGGATTTTCCCTACAAATTGTCTTACACATTTGTATAAATTTATTTTTTAAAAGCTTCATATCTGAGAAGTCATGGTTGAGAAGAAATAATTTTTCTAATTATAAATTTAAAAATAAAGAATAATTGTCTGTGTTCCACTTAAAACTAGTATGTATGTGTACCATTCTTTGGAAATGCTTTTCTAAATGATAAAGGCATGCCAATGTTGTGAAAAAAAAAATGGCAGAATTGAGGCTGAGTTAAAGAAGGTGGAAATAAGTTTGAAAAATAAGATTAACAGTAAGAGATGAAATATATCTATTACTTCCTTGAGAAACAATCTCAAAACCTTTTCATAGGTTGTTCTAAAATTATCCATTGTTCACCCTGATTGATTGTTCAGTGGGCTGGAGCATCATTCCATACACCTAAAGGTTGTAGCTTTGATTCTCTATCAGGACACATACCTAGGTTGCCAGTTCAATCCTCCATCAGGGTCCATACAGGAGGCAATGGATTGATGTTTCTCTCTCACATCAATGTTTCTCTCTCTCTCCCTTCTTCTTTCTCTAAAATCAATTAAAAAATATCCTGGTGTGAGGATTAAAAAAAAAATCAACTAAATTAAAAACTTCAGTTCTTTTTTTAAAAATACAGTGATTATCTACTTTAATTTAATAAACAGATTATCTTTTTCTTAGTTCTGCCAATAAAAGCAAAAAAACATGTCAATTGTGTTTGATATAAAATTGTCAAACCAAAGGAATGGTCATTTGTGGAATATTTTACTAGTATTTATGGCAATTTATATGGCAGCTTTGTGGTTATTTAGAAATCAATTTTGAGTTATTAAAAACTTACCTTTTATTCTAACAAGTTAACAATATATTAATATACTCAAAGCCCACTTCATCAATTCACAGATTACCAATAGCACCAAACATTCTTCCATATTATGGTGTGACACAGAAATTGAAACACAGATAATTAAACTTGTTCCAATAACATATGAACCAGCAAATTACTTGATAAAAACAAGAGACATTCTTGTAGCAATAGCATACAATAGAATTTTCTATGATGATGGAAAAGTTCTATATCTGCATGTATAACAGGTAGCTATTGACTTGGAATTGGCATAGCCCAAGCCCAAAGCATGAGTAATGATAGTCACATGCAAATCACCTAATGGCATAACCATAACTTTGCCTGAATAATGTATACATTTTGCATTATTTTCTCTCTGGACCCCAAATAGATAGAACAAAAGCTAACCTGATTTTGTCAAAATCACATACCTGCCTCTCTCAGTAATGTCATCTTCAGGTTTTCTAATAGGTTTATATTCTATTTATTATCTTTATTACTAGAGGCCCGGTGTATGAATTTTGTGCAAGGTGGGGGGGGGGGTGTCCCTCAGCCCAGTCTGCCCCCTCTCCAATCTGGGACCCCTTGAGGGATGTCCGACTGCCTGTTTAGGACCAATCCAGGTAGGATCAGGCCTAAACAGGCAGTCAGACATCCCTCTCACAATCCAGGACTACTGGCTCCCAACTGCTCGCCTGCCTGCCTTCCTGATTGCCCCTAACCACTCCCCTGCCAGCTTGATTGATGCCTAACTGCTCCCCTGCCAGCCTGTTTGCCCCTAACTGACCTCCCCTGCAGGCCTGGGTTCCCCCCAACTGCCCTTTCCTGCAGGCCCGGTCACCCCCAACTTCCCTCCTCTGCTGGCCTGGTCACCCCTAACTGCCCTGCCCTGCAGGCCTGATCCCTCCCAACTGCCCTCCCCTGCTGACCATCTTGTGGTGGCCATATTGTGTCCACATGGGGGCAGTCATCTTTTTATTTAATATTTTATTGATTTTTTACAGAGAGGAAGGAAGAGGGATAGAGAGCTAGAAACATCGATGAGAGAGAAACATCGATCAGCTGTCTCCTGCACACCCCCCCACTGGGGATATGCCCGCAACCAAGGTACATGCCCTTGACCGGAATCGAACCTGGGACCCTTCAGTCTGCAGGCCGACGCTCTATCCACTGAGCCAAACCGGCTTTGGCAAGGGGCAGTCATCTTTTACCACATGAGGTAGCCATCTTGTGTGTTGGAGTGACAGTCAATTTGCATATTATTCTTTTATTAGATAAGATTAGATAGGATAGAGGCCTGGTGCATGGGAGGGGGCCAGCTGGTTTGCCCTGAAGGGTGTCCTGGATCAGGGATCAGTGTGGGGGTTCCCTTAGGGTGTGGGGCGGCCTGGGGGCGGGGCCTGTGGTGCTTTGCAGGCTGGCCACGCCCCCTGGCGACCCAAGTGGATGCCCTGGTATCTGGGATTTATTTATCTTCTACAATTGAAACTTTGTAGCCTTGAGTGGAGCCAAGCCTCCTGCTTGCTCTGTGGCTGCAGCCATTTTTGTTGGGATTTATTTATCTTCTATAATTGAAACTTTGTAGCCTTAAACAGAGGCCAAGGTAGGCCAGGGTTGCGGAAACTTGGCTTCCTCCATCGCTGTGGGCAACTCAAGCCTCCTGCTCTCTCCAGCTCTGTGGCTGCCACCATTTTTGTTGGGATTTATTTATCTTCTATAATTGAAACTTTGTAGCCTTAAGCGGAGGCCAAGGCAGGGCAGGGCAGGCAGAAAGCTTGGCTTCCTCCATTGCTGGGAAAATCCAAGCCTCCTGCTCTCTCTGTGGCCACAACCATCTTGGTTGGGTTAATTTGCATACTTGCTCCTGATTGGCTGGTGGGTGTGGTTTGTGGGTGTAGTGGAGGTATGGTCAATTTGCATATTACTCTTTTATTAGATAGGATCATTTGATAGCAGTAAAAAAAATTGTAAAACCAACTCGAGTTCATTCATTTGAAAAAGTATTTGAAAGCCTACTCTTGGCAGGATCCTGGAGATGCCATGCTAAATAAGATGGACATGGTCCCTGCCTTCATGCTTAGATTCCAGGTGGGTAAGGCTTGTTGGTGTTGTAAAGCTTTATCAGTGAGACAACAGCCTCATGAGAGCTTTGCTTGGTAATTCAGGAACTAAGGTACACAGAAATCCTTACACGTGTGTACTTAACTCTAGTACCCATGTGGGAAGAAACCAATCTAAACCAGAAAAATGAGAATCAATTTGCAAAATGTGTTTTCTCTCTTTTCCTGCTATCCAAGAAATGACCCATTTCTAAGAGTGGATTACATACTCCAGAAGATCTTAACTTGGTGAACTAATTTCCTTCCTTCCTTCCTTCCTTCCTTCCTTCCTTCCTTCCTTCCTTCCTTCCTTCCTTCCTTCCTTCCCTCCTTGAAATTTGTGAAGAGACTTTTAAACTCGTGATGAATGTATTTTTTTTGTATAACTTTTTGTTGATGAAGCCATGCAGGTTTAGGGAATGTGTTGCTCTATAATTCCCTTGGCATTTTTAAAGCAACTGCATAGGGAAGCCAAGGCTTGAATCTAATCAAACATTTACTCTCTATCACAAATGGATAATCTTAAATGATCAAAGAGACCCAGCTGTATATCTCAGCAATAGTAGTCAATTTCATGTGCTGGGCCAGTGATTTTCAAACTTTTTCATCTCATGGCACACATAAACTAATGACTACAATTGTCACACATAAATTAATTACCACAAAATATCTGATATTTTTTTGCTGATCTGACAAAAAATGGCCTGGAGTGTGATGACTCAACATGACCTGCCCTGCTAGGAATTTATGATCAGATCATCTGTGAGGTTATTTTCCATAGAGCCTCTTTTTTCATTCACACAACCTTTTGGTTTTTTTGCCTTTTGAACTTCTTTTTTTCTAAATACATTAATCCGAAATAGTGGGTGTAAAATATATAGTATGTTCCAAATACTAAGCACCAGGCACTGTCCTAGGTGCTGAGGAATCCATGGTGAGAAAATCAGACAGTCCTTGTCCTAAAAGTGCTCAAGGTTTAGCTCAGAACAGGGCAAAGAAGAATTTAATTTCAGCTCTGACACTAACCAGCTGTATGACCTTGAGTAAGGCAGTTCACCTCTCTGAATTTATATTTTCTTATCTTAACGGCTAGTTAAGCACAGCCCCTCTAGAAGCACCAAGGGTCTTAGAGAGTGGCGGGGTACCATCTACATTGATATTTCATTGGTGCTTGTGCCCCTGTCTTTCTACCAGTCAATTCTTGTGTAATTCGGAGCTAGGCTATGCCAGACCAGTGAAAAGGTTGTCTTCACATGGCCCCACCCAAGGACCTCTGGGGCCAATTACATCAGCCCTTTCTCGAAATTTCTCTCCAAATTAGTTCTTATGTGATCTGGCTATGTGAGAGGATAACATCTATGACCTCATGGATGTGATGACTCCAGCAGAGCCTCCAGGGAACTGAGCATCCCACTGCAATATTTTTAAGGGCTTTTAAAGGGGTGGGGGCAAGGTGTCCCTCTGCAGTGCTACCAGCCCATACAAAGAAAAAAACATATTCCCAGATTAAAAAGATTCACTTCCAGCTGGCCATGTGGCTCAGTGGTTGAGCGTTGACCTAGGAACCAGGAGGTCATGGTTCAATTCCTAGTCAGGACTCATGACAGGGTTGTGGGCTTGATCCCCAGTAGGGGACAGGCAGGAGGAAGCTAGTCAATGATTCTCATCATTGATGTTTCTAACTCTCCCTCCCCCTTCCTCTCTCTGAAATCAATAAAAATACTTTTTAAAAATTAGTCACTTCCAAAACTGCCTCAGGGATAAAACAAACTATGATGGTACGCTAGTGGGATAGAGATAGAATGGTGCCTGTGGAAAAACGGTGACATTTGTGGACATTAAGTGTTGGAGAGCACATGAGACTTGGTTGGAAAGTTTGTAAGGAGGACATTCTAAGAAAAGAGAAGTGTGTGGAAGGCCGCCTGGCCTGTTTATTGGAATTCCAATTTAGGGGAGTGCTGAAGGCAGTGCCCGTAATTATTCCTTGACCTTTCCAAACAAGTCTGTGCATGTGCAGACCCCCCAGTGTTTACTGGAATCCTCATACTTAATCTCTGGGTGTCCTTGCTTAAAGGACATTACAAACACATGCATGTGTCATCCAAATATTACTTACCCTACTGATTATATCTAAAAGATAAACTTTATCTCAAACTGCTGCTACAATAGAAGCCTAATGAGGCAGGCAATTGAGGCTGTCTGGTTCCTTTAGCCAGGCAGTCCCTTAGCTCTCTCTTTCACAGCAAATGAGTAACTCATTCATCTGTGCTCAGGGTCTGCTGGTCAGCCCCAGCAATTAAGGGAGAATATGCATTCTTCTAATTACAAGTCTAACCTATTCTGGCAAATTCTGATGGGAGCATTTTTATGAACATTTAGGTTTAACTTCAGATCCCCCGTTACTAAATTAGTCCAGAATACATACTCTGGGCTACATATATTATATTAGTTGATTTAACTAACATATTTTGAGCAACTACTATGTGCTTGGCATCATTGTGGGCACTGGGGATACAATGATGAGCAAAACCATTTTGCTCTATGGTACATACATTCTAGTTAAGGGAGACAGAAAATAAGAACAAGCTAATTACATAAAAAGATATATATGGCAGAATTTCAGATAATGATAAGTTCTATGGAAAAAAAGGGAAGATAAAAAGGGGGTAGAGAATAAAGAGAAAAAACACTGATTATTACAAGGTGGAGCAGGGAAGACTTCTTGTCTGAGGTGACATTTGAGCAGAAACTTAAGTGAAAAGAAGGTGTGGCCTAGGGAGATAACTAATGAAATAACATCCCGAAAGCAATAGTCTGGCCAAATATCTGGCAGGGGCTGGCTATTATGTGTCTTACCAGACATTGTAAATATCTGCTGAATTTGTTTATAAAAGATGAGACAGGTGTATTTGCTGACATTTGAGAAAACTGAGATTCGGAAAGGTTAAGTGATGCATCCAGTGGCACACAGCAAATTAAGTGGCAGAGCTGGAGAGTGACTGCAGCTTGGTGCTCTTCATCTCTCTAGGTCTGGGGATTAGTCATTCCCAAGCCTCATTTGAATCGGATCCTCTGCTTCCCTCACATAAGGCACACTCCCCCACCATCCTAAGCTCTACCAGCTCTGAGTGAGATAGGCCAGTAGGCCATGACAAGTGGAATAGGGAAATGGAGACAGCAGACACATTTACTTCAGATACAGCAGGTCACCTCTCTAGAGATAACATCTAGGCCTCAGTTGTATTTCAGCTCCAGGACCAGAAAAGCAGCAAAACCAGGTGGGTGCCACCAGGACCAGCTGTAATGACTAACAACTCCCTGCCCTGAACTGACCAATCATTAAAGACCCCGATCCTGAAGGAGCACACCAAGAAAACTGGTGAATATTCTGTTGAAACCCTCCCCTGAGCCTTCCCATAAGATTCCTGTCTACAAGAGACAGATAAAAGCCTCAAGACAATAGGCCCAGCTTGAGCTCTCCCTCTGGGGAACAGGCCTCTCATTCCCTTTCCCTTCCTCTTCCTTCACAGGCATGAATCTCCTAAACTCAAAGGGACCCCATGAGACTTGCAGCCAGGGGAGCAATGGGCAGTGCCAGTTTGTCCAGGCTAATCCCCTGAATCTGTCCCCAAGGACCGCTTTTCTCTGACTTCTCAGAGAACTAAGGCAGCCCAGGCTAAATTCTCCTGTTGTTTCTTCTACGCTAAGCCATTTCTTGTTTCACTGTGCCCAGCTTTAATAAATGTTCTCTTAGTCACCTGGACTCGTGTTGTGAGATTTTTCCTGCACAAAGTAGAGAACCCACACACTACCGGCTGGTGCTAGGCAGACCCCCCCTCCCCCAAGGGCAGGTCCCCTTTCTGGTAACATGAGTTCTGAAATGTATTGGAAATCTCTAGAGACAGAGCCTGTTGTTAAGAACTGATTCCCATAAAAATTAGATGAAGAACCCCTGAGACATGTGCCCAAGACATTGAGGCCTGAAAGTATATGGAGACATGGGTGGAATCTGTCCTCATTGTGCTGTGGGAAGGCGAGCTTCTCCCGGGCACTCAGGCCATTGACCCCATTTCTCTCTTTCTGAGGAGAACTGGATATGGAGGGGGTGGCTGTCCGTTTCACCCACCCTGACTAAGAAAATGTGCAGAATAGAACGACAGCCATTACCCCGGGCTGGCCATCGCCTCCTTAGCAACAACAGCCGTGTACATACTCACACACAAACACTGCACCAAAACAGGCAAAGGTCACTCTCTCTGGGCACTTCCAAGAATGATCTCAATTTTTCATAAAACAATGTTTATAAATGAGATAGAACCCTGGAGCAGTCCGGGAATAGAAATAACCATTTTATGAGGCTTCCTGCCATTACATTATTGCTTGTTCGCTTCGAATAAGCAAAATACAATGTGCAGCCCACCCCTTCCAGAGCCAAGCAGAGATCTCTTTGCAAAGGCTCCAGCCAAGCACGTCTGAATGGGAAGGTATACTTGGTACTAGTGGGGGCTTCCATTCATGACCTTTTCAAGACAGAGAATGTGCCCTATTCATCCTTTATCCCAGCACCTAGCTCAGTTCCTAGCACAACATAAGCATTTAAGAAATTATTCTGATGAACAAAATAAACTGATGAACCAAATACTGCTGATCCAGAGACATAGAATCATGGAACAAACCGTGGAATCGCAGAGGGAAGGCGGGGGGAGGGTGGGTGGGCTGGAAGAGATCAACCAAAGAACTTGTATGCATAGATGAATAACCCATGGACACAGACAACAAGGTGGTAAAGGCCTGGGATAGCGGGTGGGGGCGGGCTAGAAGAGGTCAATGAGGGAAGGGGAGGAGAAGGGGGAGGGAAAGGGGCCATATGTAATATTTTCAATGATAAAGATTTAAAATAACAAAAATAAATTATTTTGATTGTTGAATGAGTGAACTTGTGACTGGATCAATGAATGAAAGAACGGATGGATAATCTGATACTCATGGATAGTGCTAAAGGAAATGAAGACAGCAGAGACTACAAACACTTCTGAGCCCTTGTTACATGTCAGAGCTTTAGATGTGAAAGGCATCGAAGAAGTGTTCCATGTTCTTCAACCCTTTTCCAGCTCTTACTGGCCTTTCCTTTGGTCCCTTAGGGCCTCCGTGCTGCTCACTATAGCCTCGGACACAGGCTGCTCTCCAACCCTCACTCCAGAATTTACTTTCCCTCTTTACCTATAAAAATTTCCATTACTTCAGCCCCCTGGAATGTAACTGGTTGGTATGAAGAAAAGCATTTGATAAACTAAGTGCCTTAGCTGAGGTCCCTCTGAGGCAGACCCCAGGGCAAGGATTCAAGTTCATGTGGTTTATTTGGAAAGAGAGGTGGAAGGGAAGACAGCCAGTAAAGGGTACGTTATTAAGCTATGGGCAACTGGACTTTATGGGAACTCTGAAAAATGGTGTGGGGAATATGCTACTTGACTCCAAGATATCCAGCCTGGGGGCAAAGGAGCTGGGGTCTTCCCTAGTGCACACCATCTCGTCAGTGGTTGAGGTGTGTTGATTCTCAGGCACTTCATGGTTTCTTTGCACTTGGGCAGATTGGCTCTTTTCAGTTTTGGAGAAAGTACTCAGGCAAAGCAATGCTGATACCTGGGGCACGTTGAAATGTTAAAGCTGAAGGAATGTGAGTGGACCACCCATAGATCAGCCACCCTAACTCTTACAGGGTAGAATGACTGATCACGTCAACCACAAATACCCTCCTAAAGGGATCAAACTTTCTTAAGAGCTTCTGTGGGATAATGTCTTAACTCAAATTACTGCCTCTCATATTCAGGTTGAATATCAGAAAGGAAGCCGAAATTTGGTGGTGGAAGAGGGCAAATTATTCTCCACTTCGGTATATAGCTGACGCACGAGCTTTTCTTGGGACTCTGGATGAGGCGAGCATCACTTTCACAAAGGGATGATAATGCAACTGGTATCCTTTCCAGGAGAGAAGTATACCAGAAACTGAGCAGCCTCTACCAAACCACACCTGTAAGAAGTACCTGGATGCCTTTCAGCTCCTGGTGAAATTCTGTGGCTGCTCAGAGGACCACATCCATCAGCAGAACATATCTAGATTTCAAAAGGCAAGCTTCCTTCCCCGTCTCCCCTTTGCTTTCTCACAAACCTATGAGAGAGAACTTACAATTTTATGGAGTTTTACTGATGCTAAAATCAGAAGGAAGCTTAGAGGTCATTT
The DNA here is from genome assembly GCA_026230045.1 of Corynorhinus townsendii. NCBI lineage: Eukaryota > Metazoa > Chordata > Mammalia > Chiroptera > Vespertilionidae > Corynorhinus > Corynorhinus townsendii. The sequence continues at coordinate 205,278,803 of JAPDVU010000003.1, read as the reverse complement.
CCTCCAACCCTTCATTTTACAGAGGAGAAGCTGAGGCCCGCAATGTGGAAGTCACTTGCCCCAAATCACACAATGGTAAAATCACTCATTTTATCAGGCAGAGTTCAGAAAAATAAAAGAGAATTTACTCTAGATTTGTCAAGCACAAGGGACTTAACATCAGGGAAATAAGTATTTATAAGACCATTGGAAAGGCTAAAAGGGAAAAAGGAGGACTGCCACCAGTTTAAGCTGTGGTTTCAAGAGTCATAGAATTTTTAAAACTAGCCAGAGCTTGGAAACCAGTTCCTTCTACAGGCCTGAGACATGTAAATTTCAGACAACCACTACAAAACCTCCTGTGCATGGCATCAGATTTTGCCATTTCACTGGCTGACTGGAAATCATCTTTAGACTGGAAATCACATTTAGACAACCCTGGAGGCAAAGGAGTCTGGGAAGTGTAGTTCTCTGACTTCAAGATTCAGGGGAGAAGGTAAAATGGGTAGACATGAATGCTGATGGTCACTAACAAAATAAGACAATATCTAGCACTGTGGTGAGCCCCAGTGTGTAGGCACATGTGTGAACCTAGACAGTAGAGGGGCCTTCTGCTCAGTGGTTTATGCTTCTCCCAGAGTAAGTGGGGAAGAGGGACAGAAAAGCGGTCCTACCCTGATGTAGTATTTCCAACATGGTCATTCAGCCCATTGCATTAGTCTATAACACTGTATCATGGGTGTGTAGAGACAGACCTCAGGGGAAAATTTGGGGTCTTCAAGACCTGTGTGGCTCCAAGTGGGACAAGTGGATATGGGCATCCAGGAATCCTGCCCTGGTGGCACCTTCAGACATTCATCAGGAATTCCTGCTCGTGCCACGTTGGTATAAGGACATTTGGAGTAATGGGGCTTGTTGCTATCTATAAATTTGGGGTAACTTGGTTGGGGTTATGGCTCTTCCACTGTTATGATGCATGATTATGGACGTTTCCTCATCTCTAGGGGTAATGTTGTTGGGCTACATTATCTGTGTTCCTAATCCTGACATGCCAGTATCTTGACATCAAAGCATCTTAATGGTAAGGTTACCACATTGTCCTGAACCCCAAAGCTTTACTAGAATCTGTAACATTCTATCTTAAAGGGAAAAGTGCTGTCTAGATAATTCCCTTCAGATCTTCTCTCCCTTAATTAGAGTTAGGACTGACCCGTTGAGGCCAATAGGGTCAGTATAGCATTAGGGTCACAAACAAATATGTGAATTACAATACACAGTATAATTCTGAGTTATCCATCAGAAACCACCTCAGGGCCCTAAGCCCTGTGCTCAGAGAAAAACTTTGTGTCAAACTTTCATACAGACTTTTGGGATGACAAGATTTTAACTTTCAGGCATCCTATAATGTTCCCCTGTTTCACATTCTTGTGGTATGGAGGCATCTCATGTTTTTAATCTCTTTCTCACGATTCAAGACTTATCAAGTGGTGCACTGCTGGTGGGAATGCAGTCTGATGCAACCACTGTGGAAAACAGTATGGAGTTTTCTCAAAAAAATAAAAACAAAACTCCCATTTGACCCAGTAATCCCACTTCTAGGAATATATGTCAAGAAATCAAAAATACCAATCAGAAAGAATATATGCATCCCTATGTTCATAGCTGCATAATTTACAATAGCTAAGATTTGGAAATAGCTTAAATGCCCATCAGCAGATGAGTGGATTAAAAAACTGTGGTATATCTATACAATGGAATACTATGCTGCTGTAAAAAAGAAAGAACTCTTACCATTTGCAACAGCATGGCTGGAACTGAAGAGCATTATGCTAAATCAAATAATCCAGTGGGAGAAAGATAAATATCACATGATCTCACTCATTTGTGGAATATAATGAACAACATAAACTGATGAACAAAAATAGATCCAGAGGCACAGAAGCATTGAATAGACCGTCAAACCTCAGAGGGAAGGCAGGGGAGGGAGGGAGAGGGTAAGAGATCAATCAAAGAACTTGTATGCATGCATATAAGCATAACCAATGGACACAGACAATAGGGGGTGAAGGCCTGTGTTGAGGGGCAGGGAAGGATGGAAGAGGTCAATGGAGGAAAAAGGATACATTTGTAATACTTTCAACAATAAAGAATTTACAAAAAAGACATATCTAATGTCCCTCCTTCCTAAACTATTGCTCTATGCTCTCTATGAGGGTGGTATTAGTCAGATAAGCCAATCCATGATATCTTATTACTGACATTTGTGGTGGGTTTACTACTAGTACTATTATTGTTATTATTACTAAAAATAAAAAATTTTTGATAATGATGATAGCACTTTATCTTTGCAGACAGTCTTGTGGCCTTCAAAATGTTTTATTATTAATTTCCTAAAGAGGGAACTAAGACTCAGATTAGTTAAGAGATTTGTTCAGGATCAACCAACCAATTAGTGGTAGAGCTGGAAATAAAACTCAAGTCTCTTGGCTTCCAGTTTATCCTTTTTCACTACATATCTCACAGTTGGGAGGAAAAGCCTACAAAAGTCCCCGAGTAAAAATGCCTGAGGAAGATGGATGACCCGAGTAAAAGGACTGACTCCATGGTATGTCCCAATGTGACCTAGACAGACTTTCAGTCCTTCCCAGCAAAACACCCATCCAAGAAGACCAAGGGGCTGGGTCACATTTGGTCTAATTCCTGAGTTTTAGAGAAACTCAGAAAAATAAATATTTCTTTATTTCCAATAAACCAGTCTGGGTTCACAACCAGGGCTGCCATCTCTGGGTATGTTTGACACTCCACAGCCCCAGGTGGTAGGTCATATGATAGGCATGTACCTTTATATATTTATTATTAAAACTTCCTGAAAGATGATAGTAAAATGTCGTGCTCTAACAAAACTAATGTATCATGATAATTTTCTGAAAGATGGAAGCCAAGATTCTGGAGAAGAGATCTTTTTTTCTAATTCACTCAAAGCCAAATAGGTGAGTGAGTGTCATGGGCATAATCTAGGGTCGAGATAAATGGAAGATATAGAATAGAAATTTGGGCCTGGGTGGTGTGGCTCAGTGGTTAAGCATTGACCTATGAACCAAGAGTTTGATTCCAGGTCAGGGCACATGCCTGGGTTATAGGCTCAATCCCAGGTAGGGGGTGTGCAGGAATCTTTTTCATTATTGATGTTTCTATTTCTCACTGCCTCTCTGAAATCAATAAAAATGTATTTAAAAATAATAGAAATTTGTCTTTCATTTGTTCACTTGTTGATTTATTCATAGTTCATTCATTCATGCATTATGTATTCATTTAAAAACCAAGTGTTTGGAGGATAGTTTGGTGCTAGACATTCTACCTGACACTGGGTTGCCCGAGACCAAATTCCTGTTCTCAGACCACTCAGTCCTATGGAAGAATCAGACAAGTAAATAAAATACCTTGTAGTAGTATAGGGTTTCATGGGAACCCAGAGGCAGGAAATGTAACCCAGCCTTGCATGGGAGTAGACACATGGAAGAAAAGGGAGAGTGAAAGTTATTTTCCTACGTAAGTGGCTTGAGGGTATTCAAGGCTGAAGGAGCAGCCTGTGCAAAAACCCTGGAGGTAATAGACTGTGTCCTCAGCACTGACATTGGCTAATTGAAACCTAAGAGGCAGGCACCATTATTCTTCCTGTTCAATAGATGAGGAAACAAAGGCACAGAGAGATTGGGTAACGTGCTCAAGGTTACACTGCTGATAAAGAACAGACCTAGCACTGACCTGACTTTCATTGGTCTGTGGGCCCCGCCCTCTGTGTCTGAACCCAGTTTGCTCCCTGGGTGTGAATTCAGGGGTGCCTCAGCGCCTGGGGTGCTCTGATTCAGGGCCAGTTGTAAGAACATAAGTCCTATCTCTTCTTTAGCTCTAGCTGGTGACGCCACCTTTTCTTCTGGTTGCTTCCCGAAATCCACTGCCCAGGCCCCCAAGGGGCATATACCTAACACACTGTGGGCATCCCAGGAAATTACTCATCTTTCCCATTCCACATCTGGAGTGACTCCAGAGACATTTTCCAGAAGTTGCTTTGTCAGTTTTTAAACTAAATTTCCATTCACTTGTTTTGTTGCTATGAGGCTCTTCTCCCTAAATGTTGAGTGATGGGAAGGGTGCACCTGGAAATTGAATTCCAGATGTTTGAGGGCTCTGGTTCAGATTGATTCCAGTTAATCATGAGCTTCTCTACTGTGTTATTGTCTTATTTCAGCTCCAAAATAGCTGGAAGAAATGCATACATTTCAAACAATCTGTTACATGCTCTCTCAGAAGTTATGGTCTATTTGTTCAAATCCTATTTGAGGGATTATTAGAGTAAATTAAATGAAAACAGCTGAAAAATAACTCATTCTGTAAGCGTCATTAAGTGTAGTAGCCCATTAAAATCACTGTGCTAATTCTTGCCACTGTTCATAGCATTTGATGGAATGAGCAGAAAGCACTATTTTTTTCTCTTTATCCTGGGTTCAACAATTATTTAACCATTAGTTGCAAATACTCAACTATTAAAATACCAGGTCATTGCACACACAAGTTACAAAATATGTTTTAGCAAACGCTAGAGTATTTCCATGCAAAACATAGCAAGAAGATCTCACTAAAATGTCCCTTCTGAAAACCAGTTCATGTGGGTGTTTTGCTATTGATCTTGGTGGGCAAAGACCTGTCTGTTACTTTGGTTCATTTGCCATGTGCATGAGCTCCCTTGTTGGATAGGCAACTGGTATGGTGGAAAGGGTACTGGCCTGGGAGGCAGGGTGAAAGGGAAACTCAATGCCTCTGTTACCTAACCCTTTACTTTGGGCACCTTGGTTTCTTATCTAAAATGGATTGGGCTCTATGATCTCTGAAGACACTCATTCACCCAATTCCATGGTGAAACAAGACCAAAGCTTTGATACTGGTATAGACAGACAGGCAAGCCTCCAGGAATCCTGCATTTTATTTTAATCAGGACTCCAAAAACTTTGTGTGTAAAGGACCAGGTGGTGAATATGCTAGGCTTTGTGGGCCGTACTATCTTTGTCACATGCACTCAACTTGAAGTAGCAGAAAAGCAGCCATAGACAGTCTATAGGTGAATATGAATGGATGTGTCCCATTAGCACAATTTATAAAAACAGGCGATGAGCAGGGTTTGAGCAGTGGACTCCAGTTTGCAACCCCTGATGGAGGTGATGGCTATAATGCAGGGTTCAGGTGACAGTGGGGACAGAGCTGTGGCCTATCTCAGGGATTGGATTGGGACGGAAAAGCCGCATGAACTTATTCCAGTCCCACCTTGCAAAGGCCACCAAAGCTGCTCCCCCATTCCACCTTCGAGGGACCAGAGAACAGGTCTGAGAACAGGTCTTATCCCCGAGGGAGAACAGGTGTGCTTCTCCCTCGGGGATAAGAGAGTTAAGGAGGCAGGGGCAGCCACGACAGTTTCTTTCTAGGGAAACTATTTGGACTTGGGAATTTGCTCTGCCACACAGCTGGAATTCATTACTGCTGAAGTTTTTTAAGTTGAAAAGTTTTATTTAGGCCCCTGCGAAGGTTTTCTCAGGCCAGGAGTGAAAGCCTGTGCTCACTGTGCAGCCGCCGCAGCCTGGAGCTTCGGTCAGCCTGGCCCCTGGGCCACCGCTCCTTGGCCCTGCTGGCCCTCCTGCTGGCCCTCAGCCACCTTGCCTCTTCCCTCCTTCCCTTCTTCTAGTCTCTTTCATAAGCAGTCCATCTGCACAGATCCTCTCTGGCACACGGGGCCGGCCTGCGTCAGCAATAAGGAAAATTCCATAACCTAATAGACACATTCACCTTTGTGTTCGCCGGGATCCAAAAATGCTAATATTTTAGGTGGACTCTAGAATCCCTTACCCAGAGCTGTGGGTACAGACACAGAGGGTGGGGTCCACAGGCCAACAAGAGTCAGGTCAGTGTAAGTACTGAAAATCAAGTGGAAAAAAACAGATTATTTTTTCTTATTTCAGATCAATTCAAACAAAGGAGGCAGAGCAGTGGTTTGCCTGATGTGAATGATGGTAAACCTCTTAGTTAACTAAAACCAATAAATGAGCAATCGCCCTTAACTAGACACCTTCTCTTCTCTTCTCTTCTCTTCTCTTCTCTTCTCTTCTCTTCTCTTCTCTTCTCTTCTCTTCTCTTCTCTTCTCTTCTCTTCTCTTCTCTTCCCTTCCCTTCCCTTCCCTTCCCTTCCCTTCCCTTCCCTTCCCTTCCCTTCCCTTCCTTTCCCTTCCCTTCACCCCCCCCCTTTTTTTTTTTACTTTTAAGCTAAATAAATAAGGGTAAGGAAGCAGTGGGTGCCAGGTCTTTATAAACAACATGCTTAATGAACCTCCTGGCATCGTTGTTTCTGGGATCTAGCTACAGGCCTGCCTATGGCTGGTTGGGTAGAATGGCAGTGATTGAATTCAGAGTGAGCCCCTTCAGCACTGCAGGCTCAGAGTCAGTTGATGTCCCCATCCTGTGTGTCACCAAAGCAAGGAGGGGTACCCCCAGATGCCTAATAGGATTATCCATAGGACTCTGGACACAGGCTTTCTTTGGTGAACCTCCTAATTCAGTGGTCGGCAAACTCATTAGTCAACAGAGCCAAATATCAACAGTACAACGATGGAAATTTCTTTTGAGAGCCGAAAACCGACTTCTGCGCATGGGCCACGAAGTTTCAATCGCACTGTATGTGCGCGCCCGCACGTGGTATTTTGTGGAAGAGACACACTCAAGGGGCCAAAGAGCTGCATGTGGCTCACGAGCCGCAGTTTGCTGACCACTGTTAATTCATCGGATAACTGCTAAAAGGAGCAACCCTTTCTCTTAACACTCTACTAACTTCAGGTAACTGGGGATAAGCCTGGTCAGGTCCGTAGTCCTTTCAGAAGTTCAAAGCTGCATAAGGCTGGAGCAGAAACGGGGCACAGAAGAGAGGCAAAGATTTGGGTCTGAGCCCTCACCGAATGCATTCAGCATGCAGTATGTAAATCTGGAGTCAGCCAACCCAAACATGCCAGAGTTAGGAAGGAGATAATAGCAGTTATATTGGTGATGACTAACATTCCCTCAGTCCTCACAACATGTCAGGAACTGTGCTAAGTGCTTTCCAAACATTATGCGGGGCCAATCCAGCTGCTCCCATTTTACAGTTGAGGCAACTGAGGCTCAGAGGGATGGACTGGCTTGCTCAGTGACACATGGTTACCATGCTTCAGAACCAGGGCTAGGGCCAAGAGTTGCCCTAACACTGGTTGCAAAGCTTGTGCCCCTGATTGCCACGCTCTGGGTGGACAGGAGAAAGGGTGCCTGAGTTTAGGCCAGATCCTGGATTCTACCTGACACCCTGCCACCCAGGATCTGAGTAAACTACATAGCAGGCTGTGTTCTAGGTGCCAGGGAAACTACAGGGAATGAGAGGTCTCCCCACTTGGGGCTTCTTTTCCTGTTGGGAGAGACAGAAATAAACATGAAATGCCTATGTGGATACAGTAACTGCAGAGAGGTGTGGGTGTGATGAAAACCTTAAAAGAGGGTTAGGGAATGACTGAGAGAGGTGACCTGAAGGTCAGGCTGTTCAGGGATGACCTCTCTGAGGAGGTGACATTTGGAATGAGGACTTATTGGGAGTCAGCCAGGTGAAGGTCTGGCAGATGTCAGAGGAGCAGGGGAGCACTTGGCATGTCCCTAAATGCTGCCAAAGCCCAGTGCGGGAGCGAGTAACTGCCCGGGTGCCAGGGCCAGAAGCCTGCACAGGAGAGGTGGCGTTCAACTGGGCTCTGTCTTAGAGGATGGATCGCATTCACTGGAAGAGGGCCTTTGAGGCTTGGGGGCTTGGGGAGGGCAGCAGGGAACAGAATAGGCAGGCATAGAAGCCTGGAAGCGTATTATCACATGGAGTGGCGTATGGGGTGAGTGGGAACCTCATCTCTCCTTAGGAGTGGTAATATCTGGCTTAAATTCACACCAAAGAATACATTAGTGATTAGTGGCATTAGGTTAACTGAAAGCACTTTAGTGGGATTAGCTTAACTGAAAGCACTTTAATATATATATATATATATATATATATATATATATATATATAATTTCTTTCTTTTAGAGAGAGAAGGGAGAGGGATACAGACATAGAAACATCGATGAGAGAGAATCATCATTGATCAGCTGCCTCCTGCACACCCCTTACTGGGGATTGAGCTGGAATTCCAGGCATGTGCCCTAACCTGGAATCCAACCAATGACCACATGGTTCGTGGGTCAGTGCTCAACTACTGAGCCAGACCATCCAAGCTAAATGAAAGCACTTTTTGATAAAGGACAGCATCTTGAGTATTTTGTGGTGTGTGTTTTTTGTTTTTTTTTTAGCAGTGTGGGGGTGGGTGTGGAGTGGGAGAAGGCAATGAAGTATTAGAGAAGAAAGGGGAGCCCAGAGGTGCCATAATCAAGTGACCATCTTCCCAAGTCGTCCTGCTGAGCCCAGTGCAGCCCTTGTCTGGGCTCCTGCTGCAGATCAGGAGGCCATTGTGCACACAGCTGTGTCTCGTCTGGGGCACTTGGAGGTTGTGAGGGGACTCAACCTCATGCGCTTGGGCATTGAAGAGTTCACAGTTTTTCCCTCTGCAAGGTCTCTTCAAAGTCATCAACTGTCTCCTTCCACAGAAGGGAAAACTGAAGCTCTGAAAGGAAGCAACTTGCCCAGTATCTCAAAGCCCAGCTTTCGGTCTCTTCCCACTCCACCCCCCGCCCCAGTCCTAATACTCCTCCATGCTGTTTTTTACCCAAACTGCAGGTTCATTGTTGAAAGCAGTTGTTTTTGGTCTTTTTCCTGCCAAAGCACACGTGGCGAGTGTCACTTACATTTTTGACAGATGCCTTGGGATGTGCCAAGACCAAGCACTGAGAGACAGACAAGCCCATTGTGGGTTATGTATAATATAAGGGTGATTCTCAGCCGAGACTCAGACTCCACCCCTTTCACACTCCAGTAAGCACATTGCTATGCAAATGAGTGAGAGGGAGGCTATTATAGAAAGGGCCAATTTGGAAAATTATTAATGTGCTTTTCCTTTGCATTCTAATTGCCGCCTTCCTAATTTCTCCTGTCTTCAGATGGAGATGCTGAGCCATGTACTGGGGAAAACAAGAGCAAAGAACATTATTATTTTCAAAATAATGTCTGCAGAGTAAACTTTTGCATACCCACAAATAACTTTCACTTACACGGAAGGACCATTCTATTCAGGTTGTCTGGGCTCAGGTCATTTCTCTCTACTCTAAAGCCCTTCAATCCTGCAAGCATGTTGCTAGCTTCTAATGTTAATCATTCTTTGACCTGGACAGTGCCCTTGGGGAGAATTGTCCATCTCCTTCTTTGCTAACTTGCTTCCTCTTGTTCTCCTGGTGAAAAGGCCCAACCAGCTTCTGCTACTGGTTCATTTCACCCACCGATCATAGAAAAGACCTTACGACAGACCTCTTGGCTCTTGACTCCACATTTATCCCAATTGGGAAGAGAAGGAAGCTTCAAAAAAATCTCAACTCCACGCCACCTTCAGCACGGCCACACGGCCCTGTCCTACCTACTTTGACATGGACATGCCTCTGGATGATATGGGGAAGTCTGTGACTTGGCATATTCCCAGAACCTCACATGGGGCAGGAGATCCCCTCTATCTCTACTTTCTCTTTTCCCTGAGATTGCTGTCTGGATACACGTAGAGTGAGATATGAGTTTTATTTTGGTCACATTCTATTGCTATGAATTGGCAAGCTCCTGTCACATGTAGGAGGGGATATTCACCATCCTACAGGGGAAGTCTTACAGTTGGGTCTTCCAGGAACACCCCCATGCTAAAAGGGAGACAAAGGAATTAGAAAACCTTCTGAATAAAAACTCCAATTTAATGTCTCTCTTGCTCTGAAATCTTGTTTTGAATGAACATCACCCTCCTCTTTAATGGTGGACTCCTTTGTAATATCCTCTTGTCTCTGCAAATGGATGACCATGACCGGGTCAAGTAGAGTAACGGTCAAGTATGTAGAAGGAAAAAAGTGAAACACATTAAATTTTTAAAAATTATTCTCTCTTTTGTTATTATAAAAATGATCTTGACCTTCACTACATTAGCTGTTATCAGTAACAAACTATCTGTTAACTGATAATGTATAGCAATGTGACTGCCACACCAGGGGAATGTGTCACAACAGTTTATAGTAGAGCCTTGTAAAATCTCATAGACTTCCCAGTTATCTCAACACATGAAGCAAAGTTTTCAATAATAAATTATGTCTATTAACTTTCTAGCACGCACGAGAAGTTGGTGAGTGTTGGATCTCTGATGCCTCTGAATCAACATTCGGAGCCGTAGTTGCTATTATATCAATTGCAGTGAACGCTGTAAGGACAGAAGACTGAGCTGGAAGGGTGTGTGACCCTGGATACTCCCTGCAAAGAATCCTTTCCCTCTCATGAAATTATTTATGTCATTTGGCGTTTTGTTTTTATCACTTCAGTGTTTTTTTTTTTTTAAATGTAAGATAAAAAGTGTCTGTCTAATGAAAAGGTCTTGTTACTTTGGTTCTAGTTAATCAAATGTTGCTGAAATTCCAAAATTTGAAGCGAACCTCCTGTACTTTGCTTATGAAAGCTGGTCGGTGTTATTGCTCAAAATCTGGCCATAGAATAAGCCTGCTTTAAAACTGTTGGAAGTCCCAGGGCCAGCTCCAGAAAATGTTGGGCAGAAAGCCCTGTTGTCATCTTTGAGTCTTAATATTCATAAAGCGCACTTCAGTGCTGCTTAATTTCAGCTTTCATAACACTGGCCTTCCAAAGTGTCCCCAGGTCCGTTGATAATCTCAGCGTTTTTGTTTTTAGTTTTTCCTCTTCTCTCTGGTTATCCTGCTTTATTCCAAAGAGGAGCTTGAGGAAGAGGGGCAGCTGGCTGCTCCTGGCTGTGAATTTGATTTGATCATTCCTATAAAAGAGAGACTTCAAGTGTCTGGGTTTCCAATGCAGATTTCCTGTCCCAACAGCTCTTTCCTCCATGACTTGGGGAATCTGATGGGTAGAGCTGTCAGGGACTGTGCTGGGTTCTCCCTTTCATAAGTGGTCCGTGGCTGCAGGTAAAAAACACTACTGGGCAAGGCAAGGCCTAGGAGGAGAAATTTCAAGTGGACAGATTTCCTGCATTCTAAAAATACCTGAGAATTTGGCTATAGGAAAGGGAGATTTCCTCTCAAGACCATCAAACTTGGGATGAATATTCCCTTTCTTGACATTGACCACCTTGAGCCACCAGGAAAGTGTACTCATTCACTTGGAGGGATACAATATTCTATTTTGTAATGTACAGAGATACCATCTGTAATTTAACAGGGTGTGTATGTTTATTACCCATCCATTTTCTTGTATAAATGTTGGGATTGTGCAATAAATGATTCTTAAATGCTAACTCTATGCCAGCACTCATTCTAGGCTGAAGGTTCTCAAACTCTTTGGTCTCAGGATCCCCTTATAATCTTAAAAATTATTGAGGACCCCAAAGAGCTTTTGTTTGTGTGGGTTTTATCTAGCAATATTTATCCATTTATAAATTAGAATTAATAAATTAAAAATATTGATCAATTAATTTTAAATTAACAATAAATCTACATAGTAACACTAACATTTATAAATGTTACAAAATTGCTTTATTTTATTAAAAAACAAAAAATTAGTGAGAAAAGTGACTTTGTTTCACATTGTTGCAAAATTTTTTAATATCTGGCTTTATTCAATATCTGGATTCTGATACTCTGCATTCAATCTGTTATATGTTTTGATTAAAGTATATAAAGAAAATATGTTTCTCATATAGCTATGAAGTTGGAAAAGGAGAAGTATTTTAATAGCCTTTTTTTTAGATAATTGTGGATAATCTTCTTTGATGCTTAAATAAAACTCAATTACCAGTAAGTTCTTAAAAGCTATTTGCAATTAGAAATTTGAAACCATATCAATGAACTCTTTTAAATTAAAATCTACTGTTCTACTAGTATCTTTCACTCAGAATGGATTCTTTAACCAGTCATAATTTTGTAACTTCATGCTTTGTTTACTTGGAAAATGATAGATCACTGAGTTATTTAGATAGTCTAAAAGTTGACACACTACCCTTTTAAAAAAGAAATCCTCACTGGAGGATATTTTTTACTGACCTAAGAGAGAGAAAAAGGAAGAGGGAGAGGGAGAGGGAGAGAGAGAGAAAATCATTGATGTGAGAGAGAACCAAGATCCGGGAATCAAATCCAAGATCCCTCGGTTGTGCACAGGACAATGCTCCAACCAACTAAGCCATACCATCCAGGGCTGTACCCTCTTCTTAAGAAGTCAGTAGATGTGGGCTCTCCCAGGAAAGGTAACTGACTTTGTACAAGGCAACTCCCTTTCCTGGGGAGGGACTTGGCTGTAATCCATCAACAGCTTACAATTTTGGTTGGAGGAAGGGGAGCCTTGGTGCTAATAGGAATCTGGGTACCACACCACAACATCCACCATGCTTAGCCACTCTGAATTTTCTTTTCCTTATTTATAAACAAGATAAAAATCAGAACAGTTGAGTGACTCAATTATGATAATGTATAAGAAGGGACTTTATTAACAATATGAGTTTGCAGTAGTGATTGTTGATCTTACAGGGAATTTATGTGGCTTTAGTGCATCTGCCATGAACCATATATAATATTTGAACCTAATATTAGTTTTTTCCATAGCTACCCCTCCATATGGCCTTTCCTACATGACTATAAATCATATTTGTCACCTCCTATTTTTCTCCTCTAGAGACCACTGTCATGCATAACTGAACCATGTTCCCATGTTAGCAGATAAAGAATTTACCTTATCTTACAGGAATTTATTCTTTTGCTTTTCATTCATTGTTGTCTCTCTTATACATTTAGAAAAGTAGTCTAGGAAATTCTAGGGAGAAAGGAAACAATTCTATAATAGAATAAATTTGGGCAATAGCTTTTTATGCAAAGTTTACTTACTCCAAGATTTCTTGGAGCCTTTAATAAGCTAATAACTTGTGACCTCTAAGGATGAATTATACTATGAGGCACAAGACTGCCGGGAACCAATTCCAACATGTCATATAATTACAAGAGTTTCATCAAAAGGTTGGTGAAGCTTGGGAGCTCAACAAGGGTTGAGTCAAATGTAGTTTACCTATTGGAATGGCTGAAGGGCATTTCCCCAAACCTGAATAGGATTGTCTGCTGCCAGACAGCTCAGGGCATTTTATTGCCTCCTGTTGGCCAAACAACTGAACAACTGTAGGCTAATCCCCAAACTGACAATGCTTCTGTAAACCTACCCTTCGAAACCGTACCCTTTGCAGTGTATGCCTCCACCTTGCCATAGGACAAATTGTGTTAATAAATAGCACAGGGTCCTAGACAAGGGAAAGTCTTCTAGCTCCTTTAGCTGAAGATCCTCTGACCTCCAATGCCTTTCAAAATTAACTTTCGTCTTTGGACTCCTTCTTGAATCTACGCATCAGCCCCTTTCTCCAGATTGCTGAACCCTCTGTAACGCTGGGACAAGAACCCCGGCACAAGACAATGTATAATGCAAGAATGCATAGACTTTCTGCAAAGTCTATGCAGACCAGAATTCTGAAAAGCTGACTTTGAGTCATTTTGCCTAAAATGGGGAAAAAGTGATTCTAGCGCTCAGTGTATCTCAAAGTTCATCCTGTCAACAAGCTTATGTTATAGATGGACAAGTGAAGGTATATCCAGAAGTTTAATAGAGTGAGGTCATTTTGTTTTCAGGAAATAATTTCTTAGAAACATATCTTGTGTCTTAGACTGATCACCATCCAGTACTTAACCCGTCCCACTGGCGGGGCCATCATCACCTTTGGGTCCAGGAAAATCCCACTCCAAGTGGTTCCTGGGCTATATGGAGGGACAATCTCACTATCAATTTAATTATTTGGCTCCTCTCAATACAGCAAGCAGAAGTTTAAATTTATTTCAAGATGTAAATTGTAAAAGCAAGTTTTATTACAATCAGGGCCTAATCAATCCTAGTTTCTCAGGAAATGCTTGGCTGTTGGCAAGCCAGAACCTACCTAGTCGTAAGGCTCAGGCCTGATGTGGACAGGGCCTGGGATGAAGACCTTATGATTGAATAATGAGTGAAGGGCAGAAGTGGAATTTGAAGGGAAAGTGGAGCAAGTGTGAAATAAAAGCAGGTTTCATATAATTTCAGGCTATTAGAAAGCCTGTCTTTTGCTCACTAGAATACTGGACTGAATTCTCTTAGATTGTTTAGTTCTAATATTAAAAATCTAGCCCTAGCTGGTTTTGCTCAATGGTTAGAGTGTCAGCCCACAGATGGAAAGGTTGCAGGTTCAATTCCAATTTCAGTCAAGGGCATGTACTTTGGTTGCAGGTTCGATCCCCAGGCCTGGTTGGGATGCATGTGGGAGGCAACCAATCGATGTGTCTCTCTCACATCAATGTTTCTCTCTCTCTGTCTCCCCCCTTCAACTTCCACTCTCTCTAAAAATCAATGGAGAAAAAATATATTCAGGTGAGGATTAGCAAAATAAATGAATGAACAAATGGATGAATGAATACATAAATAAATTTAGCAATAGTAAGTGTACATTGCACATTCATGGTTAATCCATATGTAAGGAGATGGGATAAGAAATGAAAGACATTTTTGGTTTTATGACCCATAAAATTAATCTGTCTGCTGACCTTTTATGAAGATGAGATAGTGGAGAGAAAACCAGACTAGGAGTCACAGACCTAAGTTGAAGTCTTGATTTTGTCATGGAATGACTCATCTCTTTGGCAAGCCATTTCCTCTCTCTGGACCTGTTTCTTGCTTAGTCCCAGGTGGAGGCTGGTACCTCCCAGCTTCGACGGTCCATATGCTCTGGCTCCATGTCATTCTTATCTTCTTAAACACTGACCCACTCCCCTATTTCTTGTAAGACCAAGGCAAAAGTTTTTCAACTGTTGTTTAAGGCCATCTACTTTCTGACTTTCCATCCTTTCCAGCCACCTTTTAAGCTCACTTATTTCTCCAATGGCAGGCCTGCATTCCTGCTGCTTATTCACATCCAGTTCACATGCAAGGCCAGTCCCAGTATCACCTCCCTCTGAGTCCTTCTTGATTACTTTTCCAGGAACAATTTCTCCTCTAATGCTGATGGTCATTGTTGTGTTTTGGCTCTATCCATTTACTGTAAACTACTCTTAGTTTTTCTTTCCCATGTAAATGTTTACCTCCACAAATATATACTGGTAAGATACAAAGGATAATTTTAATTATTATTATTTTTTTACATTTCAGGACATGGTAATGAAAAGAACATAGTGGAAGTTTGTTAGCTAGTTTATTTATTTATTTATTTAAACTCTGGACTTCTCCAACCATTTTCATGGACACATAAGCAATCCAGCTCATTTCCCTTAACGGGGAGTGCATTGAATCTATAGATTGCTTTGGGTAGTATGGACATTTTAATGATGTTGATTCTACCAATCCATGAACATGGTATGTTCTTCCATCTGTTTACGTCTTCCTCTATCTCTTTTTTCAGTGTCCTGAAGTTTTCCGTGTATAGGTCTTTACCTCCTTGGTTAAGTTTATTCCTAGGTATCTTAATTTTTTTGGTGTGATGGTAAATGGGATTGCTTTTTTAGTCTCTCTTTCTGTAAGTTCACTATTGGTGTATAGAAATGCCATAGATTTATTGGTGTTAATTTTGTATCCTGCTACATTGCTGAATTCATTTATTAAGTCTGTTAGTTTTTTTATGGAGTCTTTCAGGTTTTTTATGTACAATAACATGTCGTCTGCAAATAAGGACAGCTTTACTTCTTTTCCAATTTGGATGCCTTTTATTTCTTCTTCTTGTCTAATTGCAATGGCTAATACTTCCAGTACTATGTTGAACAGGAGTGGTGAGAGTGGGCATCCCTGTTTTGTTCCTGTTCTTAGGGGAAATGGTTTTAGTTTTTGCCCATTGAGTATGATGTTAGCTGTGGGTTTATCATATATAGCTTTTATTATGTTGAGGTATGCTCCTTCTATTCCCACCTTGTTGAGAGCCAGCTCCTTTCCCTTAGATTGAAGATTTCTATTTGTCCGTAGCCACAGTGATAAATGAATTCACACATTCTTACTTGGGCTAATGTATCAACAGTGAATTTATTTATTAGATACGTTTCCTTGAGGAAGGGCAAGGAGGCCAGTGTGGCATCAAGAGTGTGGCTGTGGCTATGGAATGGTGACAAGTCACTCCGCTCATGTGGTCTCTTTAGTTGCCCGCTCTTGACAATCCTGCTAACATCTCCTTATTACATCTAAGTGTTCTGTGCATTTCCATAGTACTCACCAATGCTTCATGAGCATAATCTCATTCACTCCTTACAATCATCCCCTACAGTAGGAACTATATTACAAATTAGGTGTAACTATTTTCTCTCTTTTCCACATCCAGTGCGGCTAGAGAGCGGGTCCAATTCCTGAGTAGAGGTGGCTGGGGATTGAGAAATAAAAGAAAGAGACAAGACACAGAGATAGAAAGAAAAGCTGGGGCCAGGTGGACTGCTGCCCTCTTCTGATGGAGAGACAATGACCCAGAGCAGATACAGCATGTTTATTTTATACCCCCAAATACCAGGAAGTTTCACCAAAAGGTCAAGACAAAGGAGATTATTTGCATTCTTGAGTAGGCTCTGAGCATTCCTGGTGCTAGGCTGGATTGAGATATCAAAACCTACTTCTCCACACCATGGGCTGAAATGAAGGTCAAGCTGACAACATCCTTGCCCTTTTGGCAAGGCCTGTTCCCAGGGAGTGGCTTTGCCAACACCACTGGATTCAGCTGACAATAATTAAAGAATGCCCATGTGCCTTCCCAGGGAGCCCTGTACAATAGGAAGTCTTGTTAAAGAGATATTTAATTAGCTTCCCTTGGTCACACAGAGAGCACACAACAGAACTTGTATTTAAACCAGGACTTTTTCCAGCTGGTGTGGCTCAATGGTTGAGTGTGGACCTATGAACCAAGAAGTCATGGTTCAATTCCCAGTCAGGGCATGTGTGCAGGAGGAAGCCGATCAATGATTCTTTCTCATCATTGATTATATCTCTCTCTCCCTCTCCCTTTCTCTCTCTGAAATCAATAAAAACATATTATTAAAAAAATAATAAACCAGGACTTTCTGAGTCAGGGGTTAAAATTCTTACCTGGAGTGGTCAGGAAGAACACATAAGAAAGTTTGTAGAGTACCCTCCATATCAGATATGCTATATACATTCTACTTAAAATGTTCAAATTAGTGGGATTTCTTTTTGGTACTTGACTGAACTGAGCTAAAGAAGACCTCCTTATGTCATTGGCCCACTCTGGGCAGAGAGTGAGTTAGAGCATGGAAAAATGTGGCTCCCTACTATGGAAGTCCTAAGAGAAATTATGGTGGAAATGCTGATAACTTCAGTCTATAGGTATTGATGTGGAAGGGTCCAGGGATTACCAGAGGTGGGAGGACTGTATCTGAAGGCAACTTACTTAAGGAGATTCAGTATTATAAAAGGAGAAGCATTCTAATGGCACTCTGGACTTAGTAGCCAGGCCATAGAAACAGCAGTGGCCATCAATGTTACCCTGGGCAAGTTACTTAACTTGCCTTAGTTCTTTAAGCCTTATTTTCTTCATCTCTGAACTGAACGTAGAAGAATCTGCTTCACAAGTTGTTGGAGGATTAAACAATAGGGTTCAAGTACTGAACACATTTGCTGAGTGCTTATCATATATTAGACACACTTTAGATCCTGGAGACTCAACAGGGAACAAATCCTTGCTCCCAGAGATGGTTTATCCAGAAGAGATACACAATAAATGAAATAAACAAGCAAATCTTATGGTCTGCTTATCATTGATAAATGCCAGGGATAAAAATTAGGCAATGAAGTATAGGAAGGGGTGCTAGTAGGTTAGGAGGGATTAAGGAAGATCTCACCAAGAAGATTGCATTGGAGCAAATCTAGATACTATAAAGGAGTAAACCATGTATTTAGGCAAAGAAAAAGTAAGAGCAGGAATGTGACTGAGGAAGAGCAAGGAGGCCAGTGTGGTGAGCAGAGTGGAGGAAAGAGCAAAGTAATAAGAAATGAAGTTAGAATCAGTACTGCCTTACAGGTTATCACAACTACTTTTAATTTACTCTGAGGGAGGCATGAAGCCTTTGGAAGGTTCTGAGCAGAGCAATGACATGATGTAACTGAACAGCAGGACTTTGGCTGCTGTGCTAAGAACAGACTGAGGAGGGACCATTAGGAGACCATGGCAATAATCCAAGCCAGTGAAGAATATCAATGCAGCTGCTCCATAAAAATCACATAATTTCTCCCACTGTCTTGTATGAATATCTGAGTCCATCCTAATTCCCATGTGCTTCAGGGCACCCTGGGAAGCTGTGGAGACAGATCTCCCTTGCTGTTTGATTAGGTCCAGATACAGAACCCCAAATGCCACCTCCTCATAGACCAAACAAAGAAAGTTCTCTGAGTCATACAGCTACTGTCAAGACATATTGGTGGCTTCAGAGGCATCCATCCAAAGCAGGGAAGGTTTACTTCACCAAGTGGAGAGCCTACACCCAGAGGAATGTCAAATCAAACCTTTCTCACATTGGGGTGATGGGAGGGCCTTCTCTGGCATTTGAGCAGATCACATTATAGAATAGATGAGGTTTCAGATTCTCTGGGGACTCAGGTTGACACTGGCATCATTGATATAGTTCACCCTGGGGTGCCTCACCCTGAAATCTCTTTGAAGCCTGCATACAGGACCCCAGAAGAAAACATGTGCAAGACAGCTTCCACTGTAATGAATTCCCCCTAGTTACACAGACTTGGTTTCTCTACTATTTAGAAGCAGAGGACAAGTGGTTTATTAAAAATTATTATTAAAAAGTGGTTCAGATTACCTTAAACAAGCATTGGTAGATGTCTGGCTCCCTCTCACATAGCCATCTGGTCTGACCAAATCATTTCATGCTTTCAGCTAGACATACCTTGCATGAGGTCTTTGACATGGCAGCTATGTGATTGGCTTTGCCAACCCTGACAGAAAGGCCAGGCGAGCTTACCCTGTGTTCTGCTGAAGCACTTTATTTAAGGCTTTGGTGAGCAATGTAGCCTGCCCCAGGTTATCCCAGACCTAGCAACCCACAACCATGCGAAAACACAGAGAGTCCCCCAGAGGCCTTCTGCAACAGTTCCATGGCCAAGTGCAATTTTGGCACCTGGAAATACAGCTTTCTACTGGAAAACTTCGCCTGCTGCTCACCCTCTAAGAGCTGGGAAATAGGGCCAAGGTTGCAGAGAGGCTGTACCCATTGAAATGCAGCCATCTCAACTCTCTCCCAAAGGAGTGAATGTCCAGGAACTGAAGTTCATACGGCACCGCTATTAGTCTATCTTTCCATTGGGAGCCAATAGTCTCATACATCACTTTGAAACGGTTTCCATTTTGCTTGGCCCTCTGTAGCCTCTGTAGGATGGAGTGAAGAATCCAGCCCCCTTTCTAGGATAGCAACTCTTAAAGGCAAGGAGCTGGATTGCTTGTGTCCATGGATACAGTTGGAGAAGGTCAGTGGTTAAAGAGAGGGCATTACTGTGTTGCTCATCCAGTAGGAGCAAGATGATGGTAGCTACAGTGGCAGCAGCTGCAGGAATTGTGCTACAAAGACCACTGATAAGCTCATTTTAAACTTGCTTTCTGGCTTGGCACACCAGCCTTTACAAGTATCAGGCTAAGGTGCAAAACTAAAGCAAACTAAAGCATGTCCCCTTCCTAATGTTGCTGTCTTCTCCTCACATTGTCTTTTGGAGAAAAAAGAATGAGCAATATGCGAAAGGATGCTATAACCCTGGTGCAGATAAAAAAAAAATAAAGACTTAAGGATGTTAGGTACCAGTGAACTCTTTAGAAATACATATAGTAGCTTAACTTCCAAGAAAGCTAATGAAAATACAGATCTTATTCATAAAATCAGAGTGTATGTAATGAAATAGTTATAGTTGAGGCTGTCCACACAACCTAAATCAGCCTATAGACAAATAGGAGGCAAGTAACCAGAGTAGTAAATTAATTTTGCATATGTAATAAGACTGAGAATACTGAGTATATTTATTCTAATGAAGTTAGTTGTGGTTGTTATTTTCAAATACTGCATATAGAAAAGGGACATGCATGGTGTTTTCCAAAATGGGGTAGTTATACTACCATTGAAAAATTAATAATACATTAATAATAATGCTAATTATTAATACATCAATACAAATAATACATGTAATTAATAACACATTGATAATAGAATTAATAATTATTAAAAAATACAAAACAAACACATCAAACCTATGAGTTCACAGACATTATGGCTCAGTTTTGAGATTAACATAGATATTTAAGTTACAATGAGTTAAAAGAGAAAACATGAAATGCTTAATGGTATAAGTGTGTGATGTTATATCATGGGAGCAATATGGAAACGGTAATCATGTGGGTAGCAGGTCAGATTTCTAGGTGATCCCATGGGAGAAAATGAAAACCGATGAGTAGAAGTTCCTGAAGTAGGTTTCAGCTCAACATATAGCAGATTTACAATCAGTTCACTGCAATAAAATGGGCTACCCCTAGCATGAAGGAATTCTCTAGGCCCAGGAGTGTGAGAGTACAGCTAGAGGGCACTTGGTGGGGATGGGGTAAAGGAGATTCAGGCATTAAATAAGCAATTGGACTAGGTGACATTTAGGTCCCCTCTGGCCCTGCTGCTGTGGGACTGAGTTCTGCATCCTCTCCCTCAGCACAGAGACTCCTGGCCTTTTTATGTTAAGAAAATCTGTTGTTTGTTTCCCTTTATTTGCAAAATGTTGGGAGGAAATCAACACTATATTATCAGAGATGCCCTGGGTTCCTATTAGGCTGAGCTGGTAATGATTGCCTCCAAGGCATTGATTTCAGCAATTAGCCATGGTCCCCATCTCCAGCTGTAACACATTAGGTAGAACTCATCACCTCATTCATTCTCATTTAGTTTGTCTGTAAAAGAAGACCATGTTCCCCATGGATCTGGGGAAGGAATTGGATCTGGGGGAGGAATGAAACTTCCCCTCAAAGGAGAAGTAAAATGTAAGTGTATTCTCAGGCCACTGGTTCCTTTACTGTAGTTTTTTTTCCTTTGCTTTTTTATCTTCACCTGAGGGTATGTTTTCACTGATTTTAGAGAGAGAGGAAGGAAGGGAAAGAGAGAGAGAGAGAGATGTAAGAGAGAAACATAGATTGGTTGCCTCCTGTACTTGCCCCGACCAAGATTGAACCCGAAATCGAGGGAGGTGCACTGACTGGGAATTGAACCCACAACCTTTTGGTGTATAGGACAATACTCCAAACAACTGAGCCACCTGGCCAAGGCTATGTGCTTATAGCCTTGGGTGAGTTACTTAATATCCCTGAACTTGCTTTTTTCTCACCTCTAAAATGGGAATATAATACCAATGCCATGGTTGCTAGGAGGATAATGATTATAAAGTACATAATGTCATATTTATCACATTACAGGAGCTTATTAATTCATAGGTATTCTTATTTGACCCCTTTCTTTTCATCATGATTACTATTTATGTAGCAAATGGAATTCCTGTGACAATGCTTTTAATTAACTTCTCCACTCACTAATTCATTCAGCAGACATTTCTGAAAGTGCCTATGAAACCAGGCTCAGTGCCAAATAAGCGCACGATAGTCTCCATTATAGAGACAGGGGCCAAGCTTGATAACAGCGTTTAATTATATAATACTGTACATTTACCCATCCCTGCATGTCACAAAATACATTCATATAACATAATACCATTTAAATCATCTTCCAAATCTTGGGATACAGCAGGCTCCAGGAGGGCAGAGACCATATCTGTCTTGTTTATTACTAGATTCTCTCTCCCTAGCACAGAGTTGGGCACAACATGAGGAATCCATCAGTATTAGTTGAAAGAATAAAGGAAGGGATTGATGAACCAATGAAATTAGCCAAGAGGAGAGTTATTGATAACATTGTTTTACAGGTAGAGAAATAAAGTGTCATTGGCTTTGGTAATTACCAGTCATTGAGTAAAGAAATAATTTCATCAACTAATCCAGTTGTGGGTGAGATGGCTCCTTACCCTTCTACTTTCTTGGACATGAAAATGAGAATAAAGTAATGCAATATAAATGTAATATATAATAGCAGTAGTAGTAACATTAACAACAATGAAAACTACCATGATGCAGTCTTTGTCCTAGGAACTCCATGTGGTCATAATGAGAGTGATGGATGCGTTCTACAGAAAACGTATTTGTGACTTATGGTATCTTCATCAGCTGTGGTCTTCCTTGGAGCAGAGCCTGTGTTGCTTCCTCTTCAAATCTTCCTCCAGTGGTAGAAATTGCAAGCTCCTGAGAGTAGGCTCTTTGTCTTTTCTAGATCTGTATACCTACTCTGTTTTGCACATAGTAGGTATTCAACACACCTTTGATGACTAAATAAAAGGATGGTCTAATTGAAGATCAGAAGAAATGCTCAATGGAGCCTAGAGTCAGGAGGAAATTTGAGGAAGGGGGCACTTGAAATAAGCCTCAGCTGAAGTTTGATAGACATAGTGACTATGACGCATTAGGAGGACTGTAAGAAGGTTATGTGTCTTGTTTAAAGACTGGGCTGGGTGTGCGGTGGGGCAGAACTGGATTAGCTCTCAGCCTCTTGTGCGATCTTCCAGTCCTTGGCACCAGGGACCAGATATTTGGTATCAGTCATCACCCTGTTCTTTTTCCCTATTGCTTGCTCAGCTCTATTGGTTCACCATTGGTTTATTGAGTTCGACCTTTGTAAGAAAATTGGAGCCACCAATGCCTATGGGAGCTGACGGTAAGAAACTTGTGTTTTTCCCACTAGCATGATGCTCCACGAGCAGTCATCCCAGGGGAATGGCATGGATTTATGAGAAAGCAAATCAGAAAAAGCTTCAGTGGTCAAAAATGTGTGGTAAATGGAATTTCATTACTGCATAACTTCCCAAAGCCTTTCCTAGTCTAGCCTTTACCTAACACGCTAATTTCATAACAGGAGTTTGGGGAGCATGGTGTGCTGAGAGGACTCTTAACCTATTTAACCATGGCCCTCAGAGGGGCTATCATTCAGGACTGGTGCTTTATAGCCCTTCATTCTGTGGGAAGCACTGTCTTATAACTTTTTATCATGTAAGTACTTGTCTATTTCTTGGGCACTTAAATATTTATTAATTCATGGACCTTCTGCAGATATAAGAATGTTTCTTTCCTTTCACCTTCTCCCATCTCCCCAGCTGGGTTTGTCACGAATGCTCTTCGATCCCCTCGACTGCCCATTTTGTACACTAGAGGGGAGTGTTGAGCCTATTTAGAATTTCCCACTCTCCAGAAAAAGTATGGTGAAATTACCCTTTCTTTTGACATAAATCAGGGGGACTAGGTAGCCAGTAGCTGTTGCTCTTACTATAAGAACCATTGTGATGGACAGCGTTTTGTCAAAAATCCCTAAGTTTAGAAGTTCTCAAAAACCACAGGCCAATTCTCTTCAGAAATTCCTCTGTCTGTACTTCCAATGCCTAGGAGGTTCCAGTCCTCACCCAGGTCCTCTGGGGGTTTGTGAGTGGGTGCAAAATAATGACAAATATACAAAACTTGACACAAAAGGGACATTTTTTTCTGTGTTATCCTATCTAAAGTATTACAAAGGTTGGAATTGGAGAAACTTCGAGTTCAGTCACAGAGACCCTGCTGAGTCTTTCTTTAACTTCTGAGTAAACTCTTTGTCTTTCTTTAGCTCAATTCTAGACTTGCTGTCTTATTCTCAGGATTCAATTTGAGCCCCATTCATTTTGGGAAATGCTGAGGATTTACCAAGTGGTTTAGAAAATTAAACCTGAGAGAGTCACCATGTCTGAACTCCTATACCCAGCCCTGGATCTTTCAAGGCTTTATGTGGCATTTTGAGAGTTTTCATTTGTGTTCTTTTTCTATCAACTGTGTTGTGAGGGCTTCAAGAATCAGGGCTCTATGTGCCTATATTCCCCAGTTGGAATATCAAAGCTTGACTGAAGGAAGCAGACATGTGTTGAGTTCCTACCATGGTTCAGGCACTGAGCAAGGTCCTTTGGTGCTTCAGCTCAGTTAAGCTGGAGTTTGGCTGTGAAATTGGCACCCTTTTCATGAAGCTGAAGACCACTCAGAGAGTACAGTGTAAATGGAAGAATATATAGGGTGACCTTATGTCCTGTTGCCCTACAATAGTTGTGGTTTCCATATGTTGTCCTGGCATTGTTATTAATAACTAGTGGCCCAGTGCATGAAATTCATGCATGGGAGGGGGGTGTCCCTCAACCCGGCCTGCACCCTCTCCAAACTGCACCCTCTCGCAACCGCTCACCTGCCTGCCTGCCTGATCACCCCTAACCACTCTGCCTGCTGGCCTGCTTGCCCAACTGCCTTCCCCCGCCCCCCCCCCCCAGCCTTCTTGCCCCCAACTGTCTCCCCTGCTGACCTGCTTGCCCTCAACTACCCCCCACCCCCAGCTGGCCTGCTCGCCCCCAACTGCCTTCCCCTCCTGTCCTGATCGCCCCTAACCATCTCTGCTTCGGCCCCACCATCATGGCTTTCTCCGGAAAGACATTCAGAAGTTCTCCCCGAAGGTCTCCCAGGTTAATTAGCATATTACCCTTTTATTAGTGTAGATGCTTCCTTTCTCTCTTGAAAGTGTGATGACTTTGTCTGCAAGTGTTATGATAGACTCTGGAATCTGGCATTTTGGGTTTGAATTCTGGCTCTTCCACTCACTAATGGTGTGACTCTGGTCAAGTTAATTAACTTCTCTGGGCTTCAGTTCCTCATGTAGATATGGCAGATGATAATGCCATTGTAATGCGGTTGTGATAAAGATTAAAGTTAATAATGCAAAGTGCTTAGACCAAAGCCTTTGGTTTTCCTGGAAAGGTGAGGGGATAGCTGAAAAGCTATAACTAGTGACAGACAACTTATTAAACCAGAAAGGTTCAGGATCAAGTATCCTAGAACCCTCATGCTAAAAACAGCCTTGCAAGAGTTCTTGTCCAGAGGTTGCAAATGTGGACTCACAGCCCAAATGTGCCCATCACATGTATTTTGTTTGGCTTGTTAAAACAAACACACACACACACAAAAAAAAAATTAAAAATTATAAAAATTTAAATAAAAATCCAGATGTTGAAGATTTGGCACCTCTGGATGGCACTCCCAGCTGGTCACAATTGACTGAGGTAGAGGAATAGCTCTCCTGCTTAATTGGAACATGCCGCCTCCAGCCTCCCCTAACTGTGACCAGGCCAGCTGCATTCCTGTATATATGTTACCTGTCCTGTTCCTCTTACCAATTTATAACTTAGATGCCATTTCCTGCTCTTGGATAAGAAAGCACAGGGTTGGAGATTTTAAGTGACTTGTGTAAGGTGTATGGCCCAGGTTCTGGACTTACATTGTGTGTTGGGGTGGGGTTGGGGGAGTCCTCTCATCTTCTGAGAAGGGCCTTGAAGAAGAAAGAATTTGGGAAGCCTGTAGGTTTGGTCTTGCTGAGGTTCTCAAATTTTCCTGTGTATCAGAATCATGTGGGACAAGGTTTAAAAATGCAGCTTGCCAAAGTCATCCCCTCTCCCAATATGGTTTAATAGAGTTGGGGCCACTGGGCCCAGGAATCTTTATATTTTAAAAATCCTTCTTTCTTCCTCCTCTGTTACCCTCACCCCCATGATTCTGAAGCAGATGATCCAGAAAAAATACTTTGGGAAACACTTAGCTATTTGTAACATTCCAGGTGGGATATATACCTTGGATGGAGTGAGAAGGTGTGGGAAGAACAAGACAAGATTAATCAGAAGCTGGGGGCAGAGAGCTGAAGGCATGGGGGAAGTTAAGTAAAGAGATTTGAGTGTGGTGGGTCAGATAAAGTTGGGTTCTCATAGCCTGAGAAAACTTTTTAAAAAATTGAAATATATTTGAAACATAACATTATATATCTCTGAAGTATAAAACATGTGGATTTCATACATAAATGTATTGCAATCTCATTGACACTGTAGTGATAATTAGCACCTCACATCACATAGAATTTCACATAGAATTATCCCTCCTTTGTAGCCAAACCTGTAAAAACAGAGAGTAACATGGTGATGACCAGGGAATGCAGAATGTGGGGAGATAGGACAGATGCTGTTTGAGGGTAAAACTTTCAACGAGTAGTAAATACATGCTAGGGAGCTAATGCACAGAATATAGATGACAATATCCTATATAATAAAAGCCTAATATGCAAATCGACCAATTGGTGGAACAACCAGTGGAACGACCAGTCCCTATCACACACACTGACTACCAGGGGGCAGATGCTCAATGCAGGAGTTACCCCCAGCCCACAGGCCCCAGGCCAGCCAAGGTGGGTGCCAGAAGGGACCCACAATTGCCCCACCAGTCATCCTGCAGAGGGAGGCAACTGGCAGTAGCGGCAGGGAGTAGGGCCAGCGAACGGGTGGTGCCAAGCCAGCCAACACAGGTGCCAACTGGGGCCTCCCAATCACCCTGCTGATCGCCCCACAGATAGGCCCTGATTGCCAGCCAGGTCTAGGAACCCTACCTGTGCATAAATTTTGTGCACCAGGCCTCTAGTTGTATTATAATCATCAAACTTGCTAAGAGACGAGATCTCAATGATTCCAGTAAAAGGCAAAAAATTTTAACCCATAAAATGTCAATTCCCCTGAGCCAGACAGCCTAGCTTTGGACAGAAAGTAAAAGCCTGATGTTGGCTGAAGGAAAAAACAGCAGAGGATGAGATTCCATGATGAGAGTAGCAATAAGTTATCAGGGCTGAAGGGTGCGACCAAAAATGTTAGTTTTGTGCCTCAGGTAGGGCTTAATAGAAGTACCATGTAAGCACCCTTTGGAGGATCTATTGACTCCTTGATTATAAAGAACCAAAATGGAGGGGGAACTCAGCCTGGGGTTCTCCCAACCCTCCATCCTGTCTGATATCCAACTCTTTCCCCTACTGTTCTCTGCTCTCTTCCATCTACTTACAGTTATGTTTCTTCTTCTTTCTCTTCCCCTCTCTGCCTCTCTGACTCTTTCTCCCTACTCTCCCTACTCTCTCTCTCTCTATTCCTCTTTCTCCCAATATGTAAGTCACAAACCACACAAGTAATCATAGCATCAAAAAATATTTAGGGACAAAACATTCATCACCACGTGAGGAGAATCCAGGGAAAGAAACATAGCCTTGAAAAAAAGTTTCTAAAGTAATAGTCCTTGTCAGATTCCAACCAGCCAGGGCCTCCAAATGGAGAGGCAGAGGTCTCCTCCTGTTCCAAAGTCCTGAGCAACATCCCTAGAGCAGTTCCATTCCCATTGTGCTCTTGCCTTTGACTATTACTGTTAACTGTGCTTTATCATGTCATTTTAGCACCAGATCTGGTGCATTTCTCTGTACAGTAAAAGCTAATGACCCGTATGGTTTTTGGCAGCCTTAGACAATATACATGCTCCAGTTGGAGTCTATAGCTGTGTGAGCAACCTTAGGCTGTGCTCTGTGCTTTATGGGTCTGTGACTGTCATAACTGTGGTCATTGCTCAGAATTATTAATATTCCAGAAGCCTGCTGTGAACTTCCCCCTACAGAGCAGGCTTTGGTAATACACAGCTTCACATTGAATACCATCCAACTGAAATTTATGACTGGAAGTGGCAGAAGGCCCACATTATAGCAATCTCTCACCTTCAGTTGTCTCCACAGTTTGGACCCAAAGGACATCATGGTATTTATTCAATTCAGAATCCATTTATTGTGCTCCTGATGTGCTGAGCACTGCGTTTAGATGCTAGAGAGGGAGAGATGACAGGTCCCACTTCCTGCCCTGAAGAAAGTGATCTGGTGAGGGGACAGGGGCATGCCACTTAGGTCCCTGTATGTGAATAGATTTCAGGCACAATCCTTGGCAGATTTTAGAGAAAAGCCCCCTCCCCCATTCTTTCATTTGCATCCCCTGAACCCTTGCTATTGGACATGCAGTCCTCAGACAGCAAGGGCACCTTGGAACTTAAGAAATAAAGAATCTCAGGCCCCACTTCAGACTGATTCAGACTAAAGTCTGGGATGCCCTGATCTAAATCTGGGCTTCCCAAACCTGGACAGGTTAAAAAATCACCTGGTGCTTCCATTTCTGTTTGCAGGTGCCAGGAGAATTTGTTTCAAGTACCCATTCTTGGGCCTCACCCTCAGAAATCCTGACACCCTAAGTTTGAGGCAGCGCTGGAGGTGTCCTTAGAAGCCCCCCCGCCCCCACTATCCTCTAGGTACGTCTGAAACAGCTGATCTATGGACTGGCATTTGGGAATTAGCCTCTAAAACCATGGTTCTCAAACTTGGTTGAATGTTAGAGTCTCTTTGGGAGCTTTT
Source organism: Corynorhinus townsendii (assembly GCA_026230045.1). Taxonomy (NCBI): domain Eukaryota; kingdom Metazoa; phylum Chordata; class Mammalia; order Chiroptera; family Vespertilionidae; genus Corynorhinus; species Corynorhinus townsendii. The sequence continues at coordinate 205,250,222 of JAPDVU010000003.1, read as the reverse complement.
CGAAATCTTGATGTTCAGCCTATACTCTGAGCAGTTAGATCAGAAGCCATGGGTATGGGGCTGAGGCAGCAGTGTTTTGAAATTCTTCCAGGTTACTCTCATATGCAGCTAAGGTTGAAGACCATATCCTTAAACCAGTGCTGCAAACATCTTTAACCCAAGAATCTCCTGACACGCAATTCTACCGGCCTCAGCCAAGACCCTGTGGTTTCTAATTGAAAAGGAGGTAGAACTAGGGCTGAAACCTAATTTTCCTGGCCCCTAACCAGGGTAAACCTTCTAGACAGGATAGTGAGGGCTCCATTGGGACTACCTGCATCCCTAGTAAGGGTCAAGTTGAGGAAGCTCAGACTGAAGTTTAGTAGCTTTAGTCCTTCTTGTCTAATTTAGACGTAAGTTCCAATGCCTTGTTTCCTGTTGGGTTGTCCAGGGTAGAAACCTCTATCCATAAATCCTAGCTATTCCCATACACAGGTATTTTTCTCAGCACGCTGGGCTCTAGACATGTTGGCTTTCTTTCATTTTCTCAAATGCATCCTCTTGCTTCCACTGCATGGTCTTTGTACAAGCTGTTTTCTCTGCCAGGAATGTTCACTCTTCTTCCCTCTCTCCAGGTATCCCCCCAAACCAAATCAGATTCCCCTACTGTATACTTGTGTATCACCTTGTACCTATACTTTATCACACTTGCCACAGTTTTAAATTGTGTATTATGTTAGTGTTTGAATAATTTCTCTAAGCAATTCCAGTTAAGACAGACACCACATCTCTTAGGCTCAGAACTGTATTATAGCCACTTGTATTGTGCCTAGAACACAGCAGGGACTCAATAAACACTCCAGTAATCCCAAACTGATCCTCCCAGGCATTAGAGGGCCCAGGTCCCTTACATATTCTTCCCATCCCACCCAAGATGATTGCCATTTGCCTCAAACAGACAAGCACCATTCTCATTCCATTTGTCAAGACAAACACTTTAGCTCCTGCTAATCTTCTGGGCATCTCTCCATTCCCCCACCCCCAGCCCCTGGCAACCACCATTCTACTCTGTTTCTATGAGTTCAGCTTTTTTAGATTCCGCATGTAAGTGAGATCATACTACAGTATTTGTCTTGTTCTCTATATCTATGGGCCTGTTTCTGTTTATTCATTTATTTTTCATATTCCACATATAAGTGAAATCATATGGTATTTATTTTCTCTCTCTGATTTATTGCACTTACCATAATACTCTCTAGGTCATCCATGTTGTCACAAATGGCAAGATTTCATTCTTTTTTAAAGATTCCAGTGTGTGTGTGTGTGTATATGTCCCACACACCTTCTTTATCCATTCACCTACGTTGTCTCCATACCTTAGATATTGCAAATAATGCTGCAATAAACATAGGGTGTATTTGGTATCTTTTAACTAAAGGCCCAGAAATCCTCTCTCTGTATACTCTCCAGCAATCAATACATTTTGTAGGCTTGAGTCAGGTTAGAACACCATATGGAGAGATAGTCTTGTCCAAAGACTGTCAAAGGGTGTTTCAAATGAGCTGGATAGCAAGCCCTTCAATTGGGTGCTATGTGCAAAAGTGCTTTAACAACTATGAAGTAGGCCGCAACACTTATGGATAAAGCACCTACTTTGTGTCTGGCCTGTTCTGGGGCAGCACTATCCAATAGAAGTTTACACAATGATAGAAATGTCCTATCTCTGTACTGCCCAATATAGAAGCTACAAGTCCCACCTGGCTGTGGTGCACTTGAAATGTAGCTAGTGTGATTGACGACTGATGGACTAAAGTGTTCATTGTATTTAATTTAATTTAATTCATTGAAATTCAATTGGCCACAACGCAATTACAGGGTATGTTACATGTGTTAAAACAAAGCAACCCTCTAAAGTAAGTAGTAAATGCCTGTCCTCCTGTATAAAAGAAGAAGAAATCTCAGAGAAGTTAAGAAACTTTCTAGGAGTCGAAGAGCTAGCAAGTGGCATATTGTCAGGTAGGATTTATTACCCCCCACCCCACCTCTCTCTGATGCCTTGCCCAGGCATTTTCCTTCCATATAAAATTATTTATATTATATTATACTATATTATATTATATTATATTATATTATATTATATTATATTATATTATATTATATTATACTATATCATACTAGAGGTGAAATTCATGCAGGGGTGGAGGGATGTCCGTCAGCCTGGTCTGCAGCCTCTCCAATCTGGGACCCCTAGGGGGATATCCGACTGCTGGGATTGGGCCTAAACTGGCAGTTGGACATCTCTCTCACAATCTGGGACTGCTGGCTCCTAACTGCTTGCCTGGCTGCTTGCCTGATCACCCCTAACCGCCTCTGCCTGCCAGCCTGATCACCCCCTAACTGCCCTCCCCTGCTGACCTGATTGCCCCTAACCACCCTCCCCTGCCAGCCTGATTGCCCCAAACTGCCCCCCCCCTTCTGGCCTTATTGCCCCCAACTGCCCTCTCCTGCTGGCCTGATCACCCCCTAACTGCTCTCCCCTGCCGGCCTGATTGCCCCCTAACTGCTTGCTCCCCTGTAGGCCTGATCACCCCTAATCGCCTCTGCCCCAGCCCCTGCCACCGTGACTTTGTCTGGAAGGAAGTCAGACATCCAGAAGATGTCTGGTCGACCTGGTATAATTAGCATATTACCCTTTTATTAGTATAGATTATATTATATTATATTAATTATATTTTATTATATATTACTATTATTCTCTTGAAATCTATCATTACATCAATTAAATATTGCTAATGCAGATAGAGTCATGCTAACCCATTCTCTCCAGGAAAACAAGGTTAGCTAATATGACTTGTACCTATGGAGAGAACTCATAGTTGTCTATGGGTGACCCAGAATCCCCTCCCCTTGAAGAGACTTTGGAGTAGGTCTTTCTCTTGTTTTTCCATTCTTACCACTGAGACAATGGACGATGACCTCAAAAGAACAGTCAGCTATCAAAGCAAGCTGGTAGTTTGGGGGCAGCAGCTCATTTCTTCCAGCAAATTTAGACTGAATTGATTTCCCAACACATGTTTATAGATGTGTTCTCCTGAGTTCCACACACAGAGAGCCATTTCCCTTTTGAACAGCTTGTCTGGTTACATCTTGTAGTAATTTATCTGCATGCTCCTTGCCAACTGGTTCGTAGGGAAAACATGTTTGATGCATAACAATAGATCATTTGGGGATAAATCAAACTCTTAATAAAGTCCTGCTTCTCTTTAGCCAGGCATTTCGCTCAGAAGAGTCTCTCTTGGGCTCTATTGACTTGAAGAAAGGGAATGTGGGTGCCCCAATCTGTGAGACAAGTAGGCGCACAGAAAGTTGATTTTCTCCAAGACAAGACTAACGACACAGCATCCCTGGGGTCCCTTTTCATGGAGTCCAACTGAAACCACTGAAGTTGGATTGAAGACTAGAGCCTGGAGACAATTCAGATTAGACCTATGTTTGGAAGAAATGAGAGATCTATTTTGCCCAAAGCCTCACACTTTCCTTGGAGGGATGCCATGGCCGCCCACACACCCTTGTCTTTCCCAGTTCCTGTAAGGAAAAAGAAAGTTACAAGGAGATAGAAAGTAGAAAAAGAAAAGGGGGAGGAGGGATAGAGAAAAGAACGAACTGAACAGAAAATCTAAAAGAAAAAGGAGGAAAGAAAAAAGAAGAAACAGTGGGGAGGTCATGAGCAGGAAGGATGGGAAAAGGGAAAGTAGAAATACGTCAAAAGTTTCCATTTAAAACCACATGAATCATAAGCATCGTTACTAATTAGTTCTTATTGAGTCCTTGCCACCTGTCAGACACCATGCTAGGTGTTCCCACACCGTGCTACCAACCAAGTGAGACTTAGGAAGCTTGAGAAAACAGTGGTTAAGTCCTGCAAAGCCTTTATCCTGCACATCTACAACACACATGCTACTAAGAAAGTATCCAATCTGTCTTACAGCCCTTTTTCCCCAAGATCTCCAGAAGTGGAGGAGTCAGAGGCTGATCAGTGGAGGGAAAAGGCATGATAAGAGAGTCAGAACAACTGATATAAAAGTTTTAATCATATCAGTCTGTCCTCATTTGAGGACATGCATCACCCATAGACATGCTTAAATGCCAAGTCAAACACATCTTGTGCTTTGAGTCTGAACTCATGAACTTCCCCCGGGAGCCTGCAGGGACTAGTATATGATTTTCATGGAGTTGGGGGGTGCATTTAAAGGGGAGAGATCAACCAAAGGACTTGTATGCATGCATATAAGCCTAACCAGTGGTCACGGACAACAGGGGGGTGGGGGCATGCGTGGGGAGGGTTTTGGGACGGGAATGGGGGGATGAGGACAAATATGTGATATCTTAATCAATAAAGAAATTAATAAAAAAATGAAGCTAAACTCTGTGATTGTTTTCTAAGGAGAAAAATGAGCTGTGCTGGTGCTTTTTTTTTTTTTTTTAATGAATGAGGAACTCTTTCATCAAGTCACCCCCTTCCCCCAGTCTTCTCTGGCTCCCACTGCCTCCAGGATCAAGGCCAAACCGTTTGTCCTGAAATCCAAGGCCTTCCACAGGCTGGCTCCAGACAGCCTTATCAACAGTGTTTTTCCACCATGCTCCTCTGTGAACTATCAACTCCATGGAGGCTGGCTGCTCCTTCTTCCCTCCCTCCAAACACACACATACTGCCCCTCAAAAGGACAAATGATAGCTCCTTTACCTTCCTATGTCTTTGGTTCTTTCACCTGAAATAGTCTTGCTGCCTCTCACTCTTTTCTAAACCCTAGGTGAACTTTAAGGCCAGTCACTTTGGGAAGGAGTCCCTGACCATCCACACCCATAGTGACTTCTTCCTCCTCTGCTCCTTCATGACATTCAGTTTTGGTGTCACTGTGATGGCAGCTATGGGTTGTCATTAACTCACCCAAGTGCCTGTGAAGGGACTTATTCTCTCTGGCCTGGTATTCCTTTGCTCTCCTCCCTTCATGTCCAACAACATTGTCTTGTGGTCCATGCTTCCGTATAAGTGGCTCTCCATCTGTTGATTTGCTAGGATGACCTGGCAAATGAGGTCATCTTTATTGGTCTCTCACCACCCGGTGGATGGTATACAGATGATACTCAATAAATGCTTGTAAAGTATATTTTCATTATTATTGTATTTTTCAGTTGTGCTTTAATTAACAGGCAAATATGCTGAAGTAGGACTTAGAGAGACTTCTTCTGTTAAAATATTTTTATTGATTTCAGAGAGGAAGGGAGAGGGAGAGAAAGAGAAACATCAAAGATGAGAGAGAATCATTGATTGGCTGCCTCTTGCATGCCCCCCTCTGGGGATAGAGTCCACAACCCGGGCATGTGCCCTGAATGGGAATCAAACTGTGGTTGCTGGTTCATGGGTCGATGCTCAACCACCGAGCCACGCCAGCCCGGCAAGAGAGCCTTCTTATGAGTATGACCCTTTCTGGAGAAATAGCAAGCATGTGAAATACTTATGGTGGGAGTCTCCTCTCTCCTGTGCACAGCCTTCCTTCTCAGATGGTTTCCCTCTTGTGGTGTGATGGTTCCCTTAAAGAAATTCAAAGTGTTATTTCCCTAAAAAGGAAGGATGGATATAGGACAACTGGGGCAACTTCCCCCTAACTCTTTGGACATCCAAGGGTTGTAAACCAAGTACATCATGCCTCACAAAAACTAGAATTAAGAATGACATCAAGGGGACAAAGCTGCATGCTCAACCTTTCAGGACCACCTGGTATCTTATCTCTGCCTCATCTGGTGCACCAGATCCATTCTTCTCTCTGAAAGGGCTCTCTCCACCACACAGCTCAGCTCCACAGGGCTCTGGGCTGCTGCAATTCTAAGTGATTTTATAATCCCTTCCATTTTCTTCCCCACTCATTGGCAACAGTCACTGTTTTCTAATTCCAACATTCTGAGTGAAAAATGTGATTACCCTTGCTCACTTAGCCTTGCCAAGCCAGAGTCCCTGGCAAGCTTCAGGGTAGGCCATCACCAAATCAGGTGCCATCTCTGGTGAAGTCAGCCACCGCTGAGAAGTGGAGGGTGGAGGGAGAGGTAAGGTTGCCGAAAATATGGCTGCCTAAGCCAGCCCCATCAGCAGAGCCTGAGGGCAAGTACAATGCCCCTTTCATGGGACTTTTCTATGAAAACAGACACTTTCATAACAGGGTAGAAATCACAAGTTCCTACAAAAAGGTCAGACAAGCAATATAAGTGAGTAAAGCAGTCTGGTGGAAAGCGAAGGGAAATGGTGGCTCCAGTGATTGTTAACATGTGGAAATGTCGCCAGATCTCTGTTTTTAAACAGAAGTCGTAAGCATGGGTTTTAGTGTGAAGTGCCTGAGCTTTAAAACATTGTGCCAGCCAAACCAAACTTATCTATGGGCTACTAGTATATTCGGCCTGCAGGCTGTCAATTTGTGGGTCCTACTTTAAAAATGACGTACAGGGGCAGATTTGCTGCTAGCAAGGTAAATAACCAACTAGCCCATTATTGTAAAACTAGTCACATTTTGATTAACAAAATAGATTAGTGTTGCCTGGTTTTGAACTGCATGTAAAAGAAACTGTATTGTACATATTATTTTGTACCTCTTTGTTGCAATAGTTGATTCATTTCATTGCTATATAATAATACATCAGATGGCTATAATGCAATTTTCCCCTTCTACTAATGATGAAGGGAAAGATTGCATTTTGGGGCCATTATAAATAATGTTGCAATGGAATTCTTGTTCAGACTTTAAGTGTCCTTATACATGCATTTCTGTTTGGTCTACATCTAGAATGAAAGTATTGGGTCCTAGGATAGGGTGGATTTCCACATGGATAGATACCATCAATTGCCTAAAGTGGTTGTACCAATGCATAACAATTCCTGCCATTTTGCATTTTCTACAGCACTTGGTATTGTCAACCTTTTCTAGCTTTAGCCATTCTGATGTGTGTTTGCATCCAGCATTTGGGAGCACAGCAATTTTTGAGGTTTGTCATATTGTACAAACTTCTGGTTGCATGTAGATTTGGTGTCTCTGAAGTATACTAATAAAATCACTATTTTAAAAATTATAACATTTTAGATGACTCAAGTGGGACATATTTATACAATATTTCAAACAAAAATAGGCTCATGAGGTTAAGTAAGTTTCCTGAAGTCACCTGCATATTAAGTGGTGAAGCCAAGATTTGCTCCACTGACTCTAGACCATATACTCTTTTTTTTTTTTTTTTAAAAAAAATGTTTTTATTGATTTTTCAAAAGAGAGGAAGGGAGAGGGATAGATAGATAGAAACATTGATAAGAGAGAAACATCATGGATTGGCTGCTTCCTGCAGGCCCCCTAAAGGCAATCTAGCCTGGAACCCAGGCATGTGCTTTGACTGGGAATCGAACTGGTGACTTCTTAGTTCAAGTGTTAACACTCAACCACTGAGCCACACCAGCTGGCCCAGACCATATACTCTAATGTTGGTGATGCTGAATAATTTTCTTCAAGTTACTTAAAATTCTTTAAAAGTGAGAGAACCCACTGTGGCTGGAATGAGTTTAAGGGTTTCACAGAGCTGTACATATTGGTTAGAATTGGGCAGAGGAGTGTTTGAAATATGCATTCTCACAACTCAGATACATGATTATGTCTTATTTCACAAAATGTGTTTACAAATACTCATTCAAGGTTACAGGATGTGGAATATTCATTGTCCCTGCCTTGAGCATTTTATATAGATTCTAATGTAATCTTGCAACTACCCTGAGAAGTTGGTAGTATCTCTACTTTTCAGATAAGGAAAAGAGACAGTTAGTGGCTTGCTTAATATGATGGGAATGGTAGGGGGCAATGCTGGAACTTGAACTCAGATCTTCAGAATCTAAGTCTAAGGCAACTTTATCAATTGCTCCTTTAGAAAGATATAGATACTAGAGTGACCAGCCAATGGTTTGCTCAGAATGGAAGAATTTCCCAGGAAGCAAGACCTATAGGAAGGTCCTTGGAGTTGAAATTTTCAGTGTGGAAGTGACTATGGGAGAAAGAAAGAGCCTTTAAACCATATTACAAAAGATTCCTGACACCCACAAATAAATCCTGATTCCAATATTAGGGGGTACCCTAGATGGGAGTGTAAACTGGTGCACCCTCTGTGGAAAAAGTATGGAGATTCCTCAAAAAGTTAAGAATAGAACTACTGTAAGATCTAGCCATTTCACTTCTGAGTATTTGCTAAAGAATAAAAAATAACAACCAACTAGTTTGAAAAACTATACACACCCCTTATGTTCATTGCAGTATTATTTATAATGGACAAAATACAGACACAACATAAGTGCCCATCAGGGGACAATGATGAGAGGTGCCAGGCAGAGAGGTAACTCTGCCTTTGTTCCTCTGCCTTTCCCAGAAGTTTTGGGCTTAAGGCATGAGTCCCACATGTCTTTATGGATGAGGTCTGAATGATCAAATGCACGCATCATTGGAAGCGGCATAAATGAACATCCAAAGGACTCATTCCAGCAAATGGGGAGGATCCATTTCTGGTTCCACGACCAACTGAAGCTTGGCACTTCCTGACGAATGTATCCCAGCTGGTTTTGTTCCACATGAGACACGTGTGTGTACGCATGTGTGTACACATGTGTGTTTATGAATTTCCATGTTAAAGACAACACACTTGGTAAGCAGGTGGGCTCCATTTCATTTTCCTTTTGAGGAACAGCCATCTACCAGGCAGAAAGGAAGATCTATTCAATGTCAGAAAAGATTACAACTCCAGGAGGTCCAAGGAACTGAGGTAGGTCGCTGGCTTTGCACTTGGGTAATTAGAAGATTATCAGAACACCTAGCTAGAAAATACTTTTTCAAGCTTTTCCTGCCAACTTTCCTATATGTAATAATCAAGCTGTGGGGCCCAGCTCTGAACCTTGGGGGAATCAGGCAGCCATAGCCTCCCCTCAGCGTGACATACCCTTCAAGTTAGTGGACCCTAAGTAAACAACCAATTCCACTCATCTTGGAGGCCTCCCTCCTCCCTCCGGTGTCTAATAAATATGGGCTCCCACTCAGCATTTGCCTCTTCCCCGTGGCTGCCTCATGAAATGTGATGCTAGCTGTAGAGTTGGACGGACAAAGGAACTCAGTAAGTGTAATTTATTATCTAGGATTGCTTTCAACCTTTTTCCAATTATCCACATTTCATCTTGGCTTGGGCAGACCTGGGTTTATGAGGCTGTTCTTCTGGTCACTAATGGGCTGAAAAAATGGGCCCCAAGTATTTCTTAAGGCCTTTAGTAATTTGTTGTGGCGTTAGTTCTTTCGAATTAAGTAAGGAAAGCAATACTGACTCCTGCTTCTCCTCCCAACTGTCTGCCCTCCGTGTACAGCAAGGCTTACCATGAGCTCATTTCCTTTAGGGACCAAGAGCTTTCAGACCAACAGATGGAAGCCCAGACTAGATTGGATGCACTCCCTGGGATTTATTTATTCTCACCTGGGCTTGGGGAAGATAAAGTTTTACACTTGAAAGTGGTGGGACACAGAAGAAGCCTGACAATTTTATGACAAAATGGGAATATTAGCATTCACATTCACATTCACATGAAATTTCTAAAAAGAATTATAATTCACATAAAAATATGTGGAAACCAAAAAGACCATGTCCAAATTGTGGGAAATAGTGCAATATAGAAGGTTCCTTCTTCTTATCGGATTTGGGTAATTTCCTTATGGATTTTAAGGTGCTTCAGCTTTGGCAGTTTTATAGTTAGTCAGGGTACAGTTTATGTTAGCTTTTTAAACAATAAAGCTTCCTTTGACCTTTCAAAGAAAATGCCTCTTTTTGAGAGACTACATATACTAGTATACTCTGGGCCACAGTGTAATAATAATTTTTTAAAAAAAACTAACAAACTGAAGACTCCTGAAGAGTAAGTTTAAGGAACTCAAAAGGCAGAGACAAATGGAATTGGTCTAGAAGGCCTGGGACAGTTGCTCAAGTGCAGTCAGTAAAATTTCTGTCCACCTGTCCATCCTAGAGCCAGTGCTAAGAGCAAATGCCTGTCCTGCGTTGTTTGTCTTTGTTTCTTTTGCAGTAGGCTCTGCTATCTATGGCATATACAGTGCTGTAATAGAGATAAATATTGAGATTAGGGGATGAATAAGGAATAGTGAAATTCTCATCTTTGACATCTCTCTATGGGAGATAGAGAAGCTATAAACTACTTCTAATATAGCTAAGAAAACTATGAAAGACCAGTTATATTTTTTATTCACAACAAAATGAATGTAGTAAGGCCTTCTTAAGTGGTGCCTTGCCATTAGGTCCAACCTGGAAGTCATAATTTTCCTGTAAGAAACACACACATATTTTTAATTTATTTTTCACACGTATATTTTTAAATATGATGGCTTAAAGGAAGAATTGATGGACCAAAACAGACCTTCAGCTTGTGGTAGATATCTTGCTTCTTTAAGGTGTAAAAACACCTTTAAACAGGAAAGTTCTAACTTAAGACGATCGTCTAAGCTCCCATGGGCATGAGAGCCATGAGGCATACTTTATATAGACTAGAAACATTGCATCAGTGGGAGGAGACTGGTATTCACAGAATCTCTCATAGAGATTCTCAAGTAATTAGCCTGATTGAATAATCTCTCTCTATATATTAACAAAAAAAAAGGACATTTGCACTAGAAATCTCTTGTTTCTTTGACTTTTACATGGTTACCATTGCCAGTCCTTTTCTATACTCTGGATGATGTTCAAAGAGTGGCTGGATATTATACAAGTGATCCAAGCAATAGAAAAGTGTTTGGGTTTCATGAACTTGAAGGTAGATGTCCACCCTAACATAATGTGATTCTATGACTTCCTCTATTTTCTTCATTTCATTTCAGCTGTGATAACAGCAATCATGCTTCCACATTCTAGAATGTCATTCCTTCAGTACAAGGGCAAGTGGGAAACATGTGAATGAGTGTGTGTGTGTGTGTGTGTAAAAACTATTCAGAACAAAAAGAACTAATTTTTACTTAATTAGAAAATAGCTAATTTATCTTGGTATGGGACCATTCAACTCCACAGGAAAATGTGTATAGACTTAACCCTATCAATACCATGCCAAAACCTATGTGTCTACTACAAGATGACCAGAATCATTTTGCAATTAGAAAAATGAAAACTTGAGAGGCGAGAATCAAAGGTGAAGTTTCCATGAGGACCTAGGTCTCTGTTATTTGTGTCCCACAATTTTCTCGGTAAACTCCCATTTCTTCACGCTGTACTACACCCGATTTGTTGACAAAGATCATTTAGGGCTGAACATCCAAATCACATAGGATAGTCATCATGATGGCATGTGGGAACCCTAGACAAGATGGGTGTTCATTGTAATTCAAAAGAAGTAGTAGTCTCCAGTATATTTCAGTGTTATTTATATTCTGTCCACAAGATGGTAGCGTACACTTTTCACTCAATGTAAAGCTGGCCTGGGATCCTAATTTCCCAGAAAGTAGAGAATGGTCTGTGCTAAACTGAGGTCAGCCACTCTGGATACCATTCAGTATTTTTTTTTATTGTGATGATTTATTGATTTGAAATATATTTAGCTCTGCTACAGCAAGGTGGGGATTCATTTGAAGTAAAGAAAACCCAGAAATGCATTGCATTCCAGCTTAAAGGGAATTTGAGAAGTGGGAATACTCTGGACATTTAAAAACCACACACCAAGGATCAGATACTGACATTTTTCAAAAACACTATTTTAGTACATCATGCAAAAGACATTCGGGATGTCAAGTTCAATTAATCTTGGGTGAAATTTTGCACAGTAACAAAGTTCCTTCCATGAAACCAGTTCAAGACGGCTATAGGTGTTTTCCCCTCAAATCCAAGGGGGAAAGTTAGACCTTAGATGCTATGAAATTTCCATGAACTAAATAAGAGGGCAGGATCAGCAATTTGGCCCACTCTTCTGCTATGTGCCTCCCTCCCTCATCAAGCCCCCATGCCAGAAGGGACAAGACACAGATGGGAAAAACATCTGGCCCCATCTGCCTTTGTTGATCAGAGGGCCTTCTTTGAGGATCAGGTCCTGGGCTCACTTCATCTTATTTTTAAAAAAATTCTTTTTAAAATGAGGAGCTCAAGTGGGATTTCCTTTCATCTTACTATATTAATATTAAATCAGGTCTAAGACTCTGTATCAGAACCACAAGAGCAAAGCTCCAGGGCATCAAAGTGACTTCTCGTTCTGTTGTCTAGGACGGCTGAGCTCCCCACCTAAGAAGAGAGGATGATGACCCAGGAGCAGAAGCTGGGATAACAGCAGAGGAGCAGGAAGGGAATTCCTATTGTCACAACTCTAGCTGCCTTTCCAATGGGCTCCAGGACCAAGACAAGAGTCCTCAGCCCTCCACACTCCAGCCCCATCCTAGCTATCCATTTTATATACTCCCTACTCTCCAGCAGGCATCCTCTGATCTAACCTGGAGAGGTTGCCTCACTGTCTCTGGATTCTCACTGCATTTGTTCTTAAACCTTCTCCTTCACATTCTTTTTGGCTCCAGTATCTATGAACTGAGTCAGCAACCCCATGGCTCCAGCTTGCATATAGGAGGGTCCATGTGTAAAACTTGCTCTAAGAAGCAGTGCAAATGGTGGGGGACTATTATTTAGGAGATAAATAAGGAGAGAGAGAGAAGAGAGAGAAGCGAGCTTTAAGATATTGAAGAAAAAAAACACACAACTTTCAAGAGTAACCATGATTATATTTGAGTAACTGTTCTGTTCTCCATAAAAACTATCTTCTCATCTAGGGTAACACCTTTCATCATGAAACCTGCTTAATTATATGGCAAGTTCAAATTAAACTAATGGGATTTTCTGTTTTCCTTATTCTTAATAGGGTATTGTTTTTACTATAAATAATACCTTAACTTGTGATGCGATGGTCTAAATACCAGCAGTAGGAATTCACATCAGAAATGACCCACTGTGAAACCTCTGAAAGTCCCCAAGACTGCTCTTATGGAGAATTATAAGGATTTATTAATGCCAGGGTGGAGTTGGGATGCTGCAGAAATGTGTAAGGGGTTGGAAAACCATGGAGATGAAGAGGAAGCAAAGAAGCAGGGAGGCCAGAGGAGGAAGGGCTCTCAGTGACCATCAGTGACTTAATGAATGGACTGAAAGGAAACTACAGTGTTGCTCCATTCCCTGAATTTTCTGCATTTTTGTGGGTGAGTGATAGTAAGATGTTTTCCTTCTAGAAATGCTCTTTGTCTACTGATCTTTCTAGATAGTATGAGGCAAAACATAAGGTTATAGAAACATAGCTCCTCAGGGTGAGTTAAGTGTTTTGAATAGCTCTTTTGTGTTTTGATGCACCCATCATCCTTCATGCTTGCTCCTCTCTCTCTCTCTCTCTCTCTCTCTCTCTCTCTCTCTCTCTCTCTCATCTATCTATCTATCATCTATCTATCATCTGCCTATCCTCTTTTTACTTAATATCATAAACCTTTTCCTAGGTGATTTAAAAATTTTTTCTAAAATATGATATTTAATAGCTGCATTATAGTCTATCACATGTAAGCACCAATTTTTTAGCCACCCCTTATAGTTGGGCATCTAGGATGTTTGGCAGCAAATTCATTTGACGGAAGCTTCCTGAAGATGCAGTGAATGATCTCAAATACATTATCATCTCCTTGCCCAGGGAAAAGGGAGAATGTAGGCTGGACCCCACAAGATGAGGAGGAGCTGGGGATGGGTGATGAGGCCATACCTTCCACTTCTGAGAATCAGAGACTCCAGTCGACTGAATGAGTTTCCAGTCGCCCAAGCCAGAGTGCTGCAGGAGGAAAAAGCAGATAAGCAGCATGACTGTGAGCTGGTGTTCAGGCCTCTAAAACTGTGGACTCTTTCCCATTGGGAAGGGGGTTTTGGTTTTATGCTTAAAAGGTCAACATGTGCTGGGGCTCACAGTCACCTATGAAGGCAAGTATCAGTTGGCCTGAGTCCACACAGATTTATGTGGGAGAAAGTGGTACTGCATGAGGCCCACCCTAAGATTCACAAATGTTCTGAACATATCATTCCTCTGTGTGGTGGAAATGAAGAAAACGCTCTGTTCTTAATTGAGAGTCTAGGTGGAGTCACCCAGTAGGAGACACACCCTATAGAAAGCCCATGGATATAGGGGGTGGGTCGGTCCCTAGACAGAATCATTTATGCAAGGTAATGCAAGCGCACTTAATAGGGCTCCACGTGCTACACAGGAGGTGCCACAGGTTCTAAATCTTATCACTATATTATTAGATGCCTTCATTTCTCTTTCACCTCCAATTTTGTCTTTCTTAATAAAACATAATTTGTCTTCCATAGTGAGGCATGCATCCAGGAAATCAATAGGTTTCTATCTGTCTATACTACCCTCCTCTCATGCACATGTTGGGATGGAAAGATAAGCAACATAGAAAAGTTCAGGTGGGTTTAAGAGGTTGTTTGCAGTCACTCTGGGAAGCCTGGGTTAAAGTACCAAGAATAAATAAGAACATGCCTCTGGCTGCCACTCCCGTCTTTTAAATCTGAGTTTCAATTCAAGTCAATATTTACTAAGCTTTGATTTGATGTCAGGGGCTGCTGTGGACTTTATGTTTGTAGTCCCCCGCCTCCCACATTTAATATATTAAAAACTTAAACCCCAATGTGATGGTATTTGGAGATGAGGCCTTTGAGAGATAATTATGTGTAGATGATGTCACACATGTGGGACCCCTATGATGAGATTTGTGTCATAAAAAGTGGAAGGACCAGAGTTGTCTCTCTCATTCCTTGTCATGTGAAGGTACAGAAAGAAGGTGGCTGTGTACATACCAGGCAGCGGGTCCTCACCAGACACCAGGTCTGCCGGCAGTTCATCTTAGCTTTCCCACCTTCCAGATTTGCTATTTCAGGCACCCACTCCGGGTATTTTTGTTATAGCAGCCTGACAAGACTAAAACGAGATCTGTACGAAGAACTATCAAAAGAAACATGAATTTATTTATTCATTCTACAAATACTTATTGACTGCCTACTGTATCTTAGGCATGATGTGGGCATCAGGAAGACAAGGTTGAACTATAAAAATATATGGGATCTATGCTTTTCATGAGCCTTTTAGTTTAGTAGGCAAAAGAGATATTATGGCCTCGCTAAGCCAAGATGGTTAAGAGAACAAAAAGCTGGGGTGGGATAAAAGACCAGGAATATTACTATAGTGGATATGTTCCACATAAAGCCAAAAACATGAGGGCTACACATACTCCTTATAATTATGACGAGTCCTTCAGACAGGGAAGCTCAGGGTATTTTGGGAGAGCAGTACATGGAAACCAGGAGTGGGGTATATAAACAATGGGTTCTAGTCTTAGATAACTTTCAGCTCACTTACAGGAAGAAAGAATCACAATGAAACAGAGAGGGTAAGTTCTATACCAGCAACATAAGCTAGGTATGCAAAGAACAAGGAGTGAACAAGAATGTTGGGTCACCACTGTTTACTGTTCTTTTAAGTGCATACTGCTATCTGTGCTCTCTACAGCATTAAGAGACAATGGCAGGCAGAGACTGTTTCTCTGTTATTTCTATATGAAAATAAATCAATTACAAAGTAAAGATTTTAGTCCTCTTAGGAACACATTATAAGTCTGGGTATTTGGATTTTTCCATTTATTTTGTGTTTTGTGATTAGATCTTTTGGTCATCTAAGAAACTACCAAATCAATTGAGCTTTATGACATTATGTCAACAAAATGCTAAATCCCCCCAAGAGTGCAAACACATCTGAAAATACTTTTAAAAGTTGTTTTTCTACTTTAAATTAGCGCATATTGGTTAAACATTTTAGAAGTTCTAGAAAAGTCCCACCATTCAAGCTCACCCATGATTACTCCTTTGATGTAGTACTACTTCTTTTGCTTTTATCTATGTTTTTTTTCTTCTTCTGTATAGTATTTTTTTGTTTACTTGGTGGTTTGGTTTTGTATTTATAACTAATCCTCAATTATCTGCCATGGATTAACTAATTTGTGGACTATCATTAAATTCAAGACAAATAATCTGTGAAAAATATCTTAAAGCTACCACAAATCAGTGAAAAATTTTATTCAACAGATATCTATTGAATGTCTGTTCTGTACCAAGCACATAACTCCAGAGCAGTACACACGCAGTTAACTACCACAAAGAAGGCCTCCTTCCCCAACCTCTGGGAGAGGCCTCTCTGCCCTACTCAACCCCATCACACAGGAGTCCGTGGCCCAACAGAGTGTCTGAATTTTATTAACTCAAAGCTAGAGATTAGATAAAAAAGGAAGAAGAGAGAGGGAACACATCTCAATTCCACTGCAATGTTTGAAGAATGGCCAAGAATACATAACAATCCCATTATATAATCAGATAACCTCTTTGCCATTGCCCCCCAAGAAATTAATCTGAATGATTCTTAATCTACTTTAGTTTTTAGAATTTCAGGGACTATCTATAGAGTGGTAACTGTATTCCTAAATATGGAATGGAATTTTATCTAAATAAATTTACATTCAATCCATTTCCTATTTTCTGTGACTAGTATGGTTTTAACCCTGACTTGGGGGTTCTCTATGAGCTCCTTTTCTAGAATCCCACAGATGAGGTTTATTGGAATTGGCTACAGTTCCAATTGTTGGAACAGACTTTCTTTTTTCAAAAATAACATCATTGTAACTATTCAGGATTTTATTAAGATCTCTTCTTAAATAATATTTTAAAAGAATATTAAAATTAGCCCCAACTGGTTTGGCTCAGTGGATAGAGTGTTGGCCTGCAGACTGAAGGGTCCCAGGTTCGATTCCGGTCAAGGGCATGTACCTTGGTTGCGGGCATAGTGTGCAGGAGGCAGCTGGCTGATGTCATCAATGTTTCTAACTCTCTATCCCTCTCCCTTCCTCTCTGTAAAAAATCAATAAAATATATTTAAAAAAAGAATATTAAAATGATTTCTAAACGCAAAGTAATATAGTCTCATTACAGGTAATTTGGGAAAATACACATATAATGGTGTGTCCATTAAGGTGGAAGTTAATTTTACTAAATGCTATTTTTCCTCAAGTTAAAATGTTGATGTTTGAAGCCTGAAGGATAATGCAGAGGTTGTAAAAAACTTGTATAAAGAGTCCAAGGGCCTTAGGGTAAAGCGAAGATCAAGACCTTAATCTCTTCTCCCAGGGATTATGGCAATCTATCAACATGATCCAAGGAGGCCTGGAGCTAGCCCCAGAGGCAGGGAAGTAGTCCAGGAAAATGGGGATTCCAGAGGCTGTGGGTGCTGGCATCTCACCAACCAGCAAGATTTTTGTACCATGGATGACCATTAGGATCATTTTGCTAAATTACTCCCCCTCTACTTCCCCTAAAAATATTATTTGTATTTTAATTTGATTTATAGTAACTCTACATTGATTTGTAAAACAGCACTTTTAAAAAATATTTACTCATGGCCCTTCCTTCCTCTAACATTAGCTCTCAATTTATTCAAACTTTCCTTCTTTCATCCCTTCCAGTATGTTTGGTTTTCTTTGTATAAATCCCTCTTAGGTCCTGACTTGGATTTTATATGACTAATATTATATATATAAATATATAAATACATGTATTTTTATATTTATATATAACAAATGATATATTTTTCATTATATTTGCAGATTGTTATATGTTAAAAGGAATTTTGATTACTCATGTTGTATCTACCTTTTAAATCACCTATTGTTTTCCATTTGATTTTTTGTGATTTTTAGATAGAGTAGCAAATCATCTGTAAATGACAATATTCTTTTCTCCTTTCCCATGTCTCTGCCTTTTCCTTTGTTCCATGCCTAATTGCCTTAAATAGAGCTCTCAATACAGAATAATTGAGGTGAGAGCAACATACTTCTTTTTATCTTAGTTTTAGTGAAATACTCTGGTATTTAAGCATTGTTTTTGTTTTAAGATAGTTATTTTTTACCTTGTTAAGACAATTGCCTTCTGGTATTAGTTTGTTAGATTTTTTAAATAGAAAAACACATTACATTTATTAAATATATTTTGAGCATTCATTTAATAATCAAAATTTTCTTTTTTGATTTCATGTCCTAATGAAATTCATAATTGTAAGTAATACATGCATTTTAAAAAATAAACACTACTTGGACAAAGTGGGATTGGACTATATAATTAAATGGACAAATACTGTATATTTATGTATTAACTATATATTAGCTTATCTATATATATAAAAGGCTAATACACCAAGTGTCCAACCATCCAACTGGTCACTATGACATGCACTGACCACCAGGGAGCAGACACTCAACGCAGGAGCTGCTGTGACACACACTGGCCATTTATAGAGAAATGGCACAGAGGACATGGCGCCAACAAAGGAACACTTAGCTTCCCCCAAGTGGGACACAAGCCCTGCCATCACCCCAGAGCAACCAAATCACAGCCGATGCTGCCGAGACCCCATAGTTGAAAATGTGGCCCACAGCCCAGCCCAGCCCAGCCCAGAAATGGTGGCTGTGGGTGTTGGGTAATGACATCATGTAGCAATGCTCAGCTCCTCTCCCTAGCGATTTGCCTCCTTAGAGTTTTTTCAGCCCAGGAATATGACTTGCTTTATAGCCAGGTGGGAACATTTTACACTTTAACCAAAGGTCTTTAAAGTGTTTTCCCATGCCTCATCTCATTTGATCCTCACAGAAGTCCAAGAATAGGTAGATAGGAGACTGGGCGGAATCCTATTTTCTTTTCATTAGCTGGAAAATGGAGATTTATAAAGCTTAGAAACTTGACTGAACTGAAAAGAAGTAAGAAATGGTGAACCTTGAAAATGACTTCAGGTTTTGTCACTGCACAAACACTGCTGCAGTTAAATATTTTGCCCTTTGTTCTCCCTGCATGATCTATAATAATAATCTGCTTCATGTTTATATTTACTGCTGTCAATTACCTAAAAGAGAAGTTGAGGTACTTCACTGGGCTGGAAAAAGTTTAGCTAAATCAGAAAGGCGGTCTAATTAAGCAAGTTTATTCTATATCTAAAAAAGGCTAAGTTGACTCGTGCATGCACAATACATATAAAGCTCTCACTGGTGCCAATCACATGTGTGTGTTTTGATCTGTCATTGTCTATCGTGAATTTGGTTGACACTTCTGTTATAGGGAAAGGGCAAATAGCAATATTAAAACATTTCTTCTAATTAATTTCCTTTCAATGTGCACAAATTTGTGCACCAGGCCACTAGTTATTTATAAATTATAATTTAATTGTAAATTACAATTTATAACTTACTAACTTATAAACATAATAACTGATATTTATAACTTAACAAATAATATAAATTATAATTTATGACAATATAAATTTTAACTTAATTATAAGTTATTAAATTTTAAATAAATCATATTAATTATTAGATATTGATACTTTATATATGTGTGTGCGTGTGTGTGTATGTATATATATACATATATATATGTATATATCTTTGCTCCTTATAAATGGGAAGTTAATTTATAGTTTCCTTTACTGCATTACTTTTATTAATTTGGGGCATCAGTTTTATGAAAATTTACATTCTAATTGGAAACTTTTCATTTTTTATATGTGTAAAACTTGTTTTTTTAATAGTATAGGCATTATCTGCTTTTGTTTTGGTTTGGTTTTAAGTTTTAAAGAACTCACTAATGAATTTTTTGGCCTTTTTGCCTTTTGTGGCAATTCTTTGATAACTTTTCAAAGCCCTCATATATATTAATCTTTTAATACTTTCTATATCATCTTGAATTAATTGTATTAATTGTTTTTTATAGAGTAATTATTTATAACTCACCAAAGTATCTAATTAGACATATATTTACTTTAACTGTCCCATGGACTGTTGTTATTTCATACTTAAAAGAAAAAGCCAAAATGTCAGTCTGACCTTTGTAGATTTATAGGTGAGGCAGATACTGCCAGGAGCTGACCCAATATTCATTCTTTCTTAATACTGGACCCTGATTTTGTTGGGTGTAGAAATATTCAAAATATTTAGAAATAGCTAAAACCATGTTTCCCAATCTTCTTTGCAGAAAGGGTGGCTGTGTAATATGGTTCTGGCCAATGAATTAATTTACCAAATGGGGCTTCTGCGAAGGTCCCTAAAGGGAAAGAAACTGCCAACAAATGTTTCTTTTTCCTTTTCTTGTCTTCCTGTCTCCACTCAACAGCTGGAGTCTCTCAGCTATCTTGAGAGGGTCACCTTAAGGGTTGCAGAGGAGAAAGCTAGAAGGAGCCTGGGTCCTTAAATGACATAATGGGCTGCCTTTTCAGCTCTGAACTGTCTATCAACGAGTCATTTACATGTGAGAAAAATAAACCTTCTCTTATTCAAGCCATCACTATTTGAATTTTTGTGTTAGTTAGCCAAACAAGTCCCTACCTAACTAATTAGTGAGCAATTATTTTTGTTGTCACAATCCTTGTCAGATTTTTATTTATATTTGTACTTTTAAAAGAAGTTTACAATCTTGGACTATGTTTTTATATTTGTTTACTTGGAATTTAGTGGACCTTTTGGAACAATGTGTTGAAGACATTTTCTAGGCCAAGAAAAATTGCATTATCTTCAGTTTGGCCTCTGCTCTCTGCCTTCTATATCCATCATGTTATTTTAAAGCATAACTGGAGTGCAGTTAATAGGCACAACTTCTAGCCAGTGCCTAGCGGAAATTCACTTGGACGGTTCTCCTGGCCCATCATGGGATGTGTACCTACCTCTGCTGTGTGGCTCTCTGAAATTCTGAAATGCACAGTTTGTGCTATTTCCTAAGCAGCTGGTTACCTGTTGGTGTCTTCCTTACAATACTTTGCTTAAGAGAACTCTACCCTCAGAATGCAAAATGCAGTGGTGACCAACTCACCACCATCACCACCACCACCACCATCACCACAACTTCCTACCCTGCTTTCTGATGAGACACTCTGAAAAGTGATACTGAAATATGAAGAGGCAGGATGATGTTTGAGCTCAAGCTACTAGAAGAAATACCATAGAATGGGTAGCTTAAACAACAGACATTTATTTCTCACAGTTCTGGAGGTTGGGGAGTCCAAGATCAAAGGGCCAGCAGTGTCTGGTGAGGGCTGGACTCCTGGCTCTTCTCAATGTATCATCAGATGATACACAGTAAAGAGAGGTAGCAAACTCTCTCATGTCTCTTCTCGTAGGTGCACTAATCCCATCATGAAAACTCTATGCTCATGACCTAATTACCTCCCAAAGACCCACCTTCAAATCCCATCATATTATACCTTCAACATATGATTTTGGGGAAAACACATTCAGTCCATAGCAAATGAAGAGAGGAACAGTAGAGCTTTCTCAAAACAGCACTTACCTAATTAAAACATGGCTACCTGGTTTTCTGATGAGTAAAGGTCTTGAGTCACTGGTCACTGAGCCAGAGGTTAGACAGTGGGAAATAAATGAAATATTATCTCACCTTGTCTCACGATTCCTTAGTGTTATTGGATGATGCATTGGTGGGCCATTGATTGATTTTTCTCATTCCAACTCCAATAACCAGAAAATATGTGGAAAGTTAGCCAAGATTCTGGTACTAGATTGCTTGTCAGTAGTCATGTTCAATGCTGTGATTTTTTTCTCCTTTGGGGCCAACAATATAAATTTTTATACTTTATTCCTTGAAAAAACAAACCACATTAGTGTTGTGATTTTTAAATATGTTGTCACTGTATTTCTAAAGATAAGTTGAAAGAAACTCCACCAGAGTCTATAGAATCCTGAACCCATATAACTAACCCCATAAAAATTCACAAAGTGTCAGCTTATTTTATTAAATCATTTAGTTAAACATTCTGATTATTTATAATTTTTGTTATATCAAAATAATCCTAAAATTTTCTTAAGAAAGTTTTTCAGGAGTGAGATTATTTGGTAAGAGTTAGGACATCTGACTGTCATTAAAGTCCTCTTGATCTTTTGGCAACCTTAGGGAAAAAAATGAAGTATTTCTTGGCTAGTTTATAATTCTCATTAACTTAATTTAATCATCTTAGTAAATTCATATGATGTCTATGTATTATTGTTTTATTGATAAGGAAATTGTGGTTCAGAGGGGCCATTTGTCCAAGATCCTGGAGTAAATAAGTAGCAAATTAGAGGCAACTGAGTTAGAACTATCTTGGGAAGTCCAGTCTCCTAAGGTCAAATCCAGTGCTCTTCTATGCCTCCATCCTAACTTGCTAACATTCTTATTTTACAGTCGAAAGAAACAAATACTCAGGAAGGTAAAAGCTATTACCCAAGGGTCACATAGCTAGGTAATGAAATAGATCCAGTTCTGCAATTCTCTATAAAGAAAACGAAGCTGTATGCAGGGTCAGTTTGTAACAGCAAACAATTAGAAATGATCTGAAGAGATAATAAAATACAGTTCAAATACAATATGTTGAAACTTTGTGAATTATTATGGAGTAGCTCTGCTTATGATTCTGTAGCTATATGTATGTATGTGTATTTATTTATCTATCTATCAATCACTTATCTATCTACCTATCTATTTATCTATCTACCAACCTAATAGCTTTCAACTTCCCCCACTGCATTTCTCCACTTCACCTTTTTTCTCTCAACAGAACATCATAGAGTTTGAATTCACTCCTCACTTGCATCCAGAGTTCAAGGAAGAGGCAATCAAGAAGACAGATTTCAATGACAAAATAACACTGAAAAGGGAGCATCTTTCTTATATGCCATGTGAGAGGCCATTTGCACAGTGAAAAATCTGTTCATAAAACATGCCTTCCTACGCAATATTGGCTTCCTTATCTTTTATCCAAACTTCATTTATTTATCACTTTTATGAGACTATGAGGCAGGATGTGGGGGGGGGGGGGGTTGTATCAAGATATTTCTCTTCTTATCTTTGTACTTTCTCTCTTGTGTTGTCCACACCATGCTTTAAAAAATGAGATTCCTGTTGTAATGAATGGCTGGCAATTCCAGAGGAGTTTTCATAGTTTTCGAATTATAAGACATAACTTTGCCATGAAAACATTTTTGCAAAGACATAAATTAGAAGGCTAATGTCACGATGACCGGATCCACCTCCCGCTGCTCCCCATGGTTAAAGATAACAGTATCAGCTGTAAAAAAAAGTGAGTCATTTAGAAAGTTGTAGGAGTTCTGATGAAGACTACAAAATAGAAAAGGGATTCCCAGGTCCTCCCTCTAGGACCCACCCACCACTAGTCAACTTACTCTTCTGTCCCCACCACACACCAGATGCTACAGCCAAATTGAGCAACTTAATGAATGATTCCCATTTTTTCTGCTTACTTTCCTGCTTCTTTGGATCATACTGAGTCTTCATCTGAAATACCCCTTTCCTTTCCACTGAGCAAAATCTTACATGCAGTGATGCTCAACTTAAATTTCACCCTCTCTTCAAAGCCTTGTAAAAGACATTCATGGAAAGAATTAACCCTTTCCTTCTTTATAATCTCATTCTCATGGTTCACACAGTCAGTAGAGAAATCTCTCCAATATACTGGGTTGTTGTTTTCTTTTCCATCTTTCACCCTCGTCTGTAAACATTGTGAGAGCCTGAGTCTTTGCAGCCCAAGCATTTAACACATATTTTCTGTAAAGGGCCACGTAGTAAGTATTTTAGGTTCTGTGAGCCATACAACCTCTGCTGCAACTACTCAACTCTGTGTGAAAGCAGCAGGCACATAAACATGTGGGTGTGGTACATAATATTTTGTGGTAACCTGAAAAGGAAGCCAACCTATAGCCATCATCCTTTGGATTTGTGAATTGAAAACCAGACTGTCTTATCCAAAACAGGGGCTGATAAAAAGTTAATTGAAAATGGCATCCTGTCAGGGTTACAATTCTAAGATAGGTGATTTGAAAGTTTCTAAGGACAAAGCTTTGGCGCCAGGGAGACCAGGACCCACTCCTGCTGAGTTGAAGTGTGGGGCAAGACCTCCAAATGCAGCAAGATGGAAGCCATGTTATTCACAGCACTGAATAACAATAATAAGAATGAATATAAATACAGCAAACACTATTGAGTGCTTACCATGTGCCAGGCACTTTTCTAAGCACTTTACATTCATTGATTCATTTAATCCTCACAAAAAAAACATTGAGTATTGCTTTTATCTCCATTTTACAGATGAAACTGAGGCTCAAAGAGGTTAAATGATTAATGTGTGGTAACATAGTGAGCAGGTGGGGATGCAGGCGATCTAAAATGGAAGGATCAATGCATGCACTATACCATGGCTCCTAAATGCAGGTCCATGGCCCAGATGCATACAAATCACCTGAGGAAGTGATATGAATACTTAGACCCCACCCTTAGAAATGTCAGTGTACCCGGGGTAAAATCAAAGAATCTCTATTTTGTTTTAAAGAGTTACCCTTATGATTCAGATGTGTAGCTGTAGTGAAATAAATGGTGCTTCCCCCCAAATATTTATGCCCATGTTTTAATCCTCGGAACCCGTGAATGTTACCTTGGGCAAAGAGTTTGTGGAGTTACATTAAGTTAAGAATTTTGAGATAGGAGGGCCCTATATTATCAAGTGGGCCCTAAATCCTATAACAAATATATTTATAAGATGCACACTGAGGATACAGAGAGAAAAGAGGAAGTGTCAGTGTAGTCATGAGGTAGAGGTTAGAGGGGTGAGGCCACAAATAAAGAAATGTTGACGGGCAACAGAATCTGGGAGAGGTAAAGAATGAATTTTCCTTTAGAACTTCCAGAGGGAGTGTGGCCCTGCCAACACCTTGATTTTGGACTTACAAATTCCAGCACCACATCTGTGTTATGGCAGCTCTAGGAAACTAATACAGAGCCACTCTCACTTCTCCTTCATTCCAATTCAAATGTCACAGCCCCTCAGCTAAAAAGAATCTTTCACTCCTCCCAGCTGCCATTAAAGTCCTCTCTAGGCTCTGAACTCTAAATCTCCTGAAGGTAGAAAGTACACCTTGTTTACATCTTTGTGTCCCATGCAACAGGACTACCCTGGATGGCTGTGTACGTGTTCCATGGAGGCCATGCCCTGCAACACTTAGCACAGTGCCTTTTATATGGGAAGCCCTTGATCAGTAATTCTTAATGAATGAAATCAATGATTGTGAATTCACTGATATTGGCATTATCCTCTATTACAATGTAATGAACTCATATTTCAAGATGCTGTAAGTTTGAAGGCAAAACTTATGGAAAAATATAAAAAAGAAACAACACTGAATTCTTTGGGAGAGGAACTTGGGGTCTGAACTTCCTTTTAAAAGAGAATCTGGTGAAAACATATCTCCATCATCTCACACACACATGCAAATAACACATGACATGCAGTCCCTCCCTAGCCTTGCACACGGATCTCTGCCAGGACCACTGTGTCTTGTCATGATGGTCATGCATTGTCTGTGCTTGACCCCAGAGTTATGTCATTTCCTACCCCTCCCTACCCACATCCACTTCCAGGGACCCAGCAGTAAAAGCATATCTTACCACTCAGATCCTGTAGCCAGTACCAGGAAAACTGCTACTAGAAATGACACCCAGTGCCAACACCATGGTTTCTTTTCATGGGAACCTACCTGGCTTTGTGAATAAAGAGTTAGAACATATTGTAATAACAATAACCCTGGGAGCCTCCATTGCCAAGAGATCAGATTCTCAACAGATGAACTGTTTTTGAACTGGAAGCCTGCCTTGAAACATAGCTTGATTATTCAGAACTTCACTCCTGAATAGGTAGCAAAGAGGGTGAAACCTAGATAGATAACAGGCCAGTGCTCTCTAAATGAAACCAGGCCCCTGACCACTTTTATTACTAGTTACATAGCCAACTGAGTAAACAAACCAGGGATCCCTGGTGGGGTATGGGTATCACTTCATATCCAAGTGCCCTGAGCGGTTAGTGCCCCATCTCACAGTTCTCTGACTGACCTCGGTGCCACAATTTGGAACACATCCACCTGTGCAGACAAGTTACACAAAACCCAAGACAAGAAGTGATATTGCTTAGCGTCTCATGTTCCGATGTTACAAAGTACAGACTTGGGCTTCAATTCTAATCCACTGCTTACAAGTTACCTTTCACTCATTCACACTCCACCATTTGGGGATGTGCTATCATGTGATGGGAGGGAGTGAGCCAAATTGTCCTTTGCTCCCACAGGAGAGAGCAGTGGATACAAGGACTCATTCTGGAGCCAGACAGGTTCCAGCTCCCACCCATCTCTGCTATTTACTACTTAACTTTTTCACTTCAGATTTCTCATCTGAAAAATTGGGTTGCTCATAATAGCACTGAGTTCAGAGGTTTTTTTTGTTTTTTTTTTTTTGGTGAGGGTTAAATATGATAATGTTGATAAAAGAATGTGACACAAAGCTCTTCCAGCATGGCTCAGGGACCAATGAATCAGGAGGTCACGGTTTGATTTCCAGTCAAGGCACATGCTTGGGTTGTGGGCTCAGTCCCTAGTGTGGAGCGTGCAGGAGGCAGCTGATCAATGATTGTCTCTCATCATTGATGATTCTATCTTCCTCTCTCTTCCTCTCTGAAATCAATAAAAAATTTGATACAGAGAAGTCCTCAATAAGTAACAGCTACTATTTAGGATGAAGAAATGACATGTATTTTTATAAACTTTCTTTCCTAAACACTACCAAATTAGAACACACACTGATTTTCTTTTACCCTTTCAACCAGCTATTTCTATTTTAAAAAGTAAATAGACCTTGTCTTTAAAAAAAATCCTTTTCATCTCACATGGTTTGAGTACTCACTATGGGCCTGGCAAGGTAACACATTTAACATGTGGCATCTCATTTAGTCCTTCTGTGGATATATGTCTATGAGGCAGCTATATTATCCTTACTTCACATTTGGGAAACTGAGGCTCAGGAAGGCTAGGTGACTTTCCAAACGCATTAACTTGATATATTTGAATATGGGGATTCTAGCTGTGAAGTTTCCTCAGAGCCTAAGACAAACATATGCTCCAATAGCTAAATAGGAACCAAAATGTTGACTTTTCCAATGACCCAATAAAGTAGAAATTGAGGATGTCTGATAAATCACATTGGGGTACACAAAATGAGACCATACATTCTTTCTAAATTCAGATCTTATGACCTCTGAAGCAAGAAGCAGTTCTTCAGTCCAGAAAGAAAGGGCTATGCGGTAGAAGAAAATTAACCCTTAGTCCTTGAAGACAAGGCTAAAATTAGAAAATTTTATCCAACAATCTTCTCCAAATTGAAGTCACGTCTAGAAAGTATTGGTCCCTCTATTCCTCCCTAGACACCAAAGGGATGTTAAAATCCTGTTTTAATTCTGAAATTTGAAGTTAAATGATTTAAGATGGTTACAGAAAGAAATAACTGGAGAGGGAACAGGATTTAGGAAATATGAAGGCGAGCAGGGGGTCTTCCAGATTGAAGAAAATAAAGGGCACAGATGTGTGAAAGTGCAGATACTTCTCATCAAACCAAATGGACCACAAAAGCACCAAGTTACAGGATAAACAAATTCTCCAAAACATCAATTTGCTCTCTTGAACACATGATTTTATTTTGCCTAAGACCCTATATTACAGAGATGTTCATTTCCCACAGGATGAAGCCCATTCTTCCTTGAGAAGAATCCTGAGCAAACACCCAAATAATTCAACTGAAATAGGCCATTTTAACCCCACTGCAGTTCAAACACCCCCACCATCAAAGCTGGCCAGTCAAAACCAGCTGCTTAAGATCATCCTTTGAGGTTCAATGAACTAGAGCTTTGTTAGACCAGGAATGAGAAAGGATTTCAAAGACAAGGGCCCTCCTTGGGAAATGATTTCCTGATGACCTCTTTGAATTACATGATTTTTCTCATAAAACAGTTAGCCCCCTAATCCTATTGCCTCCACAGTGAATCTCTCCTAAGTCCCTCAGCCAGGCTGGGAGAAAATGATTAGAGGAATGGCCACATCTCCCCAACCCATGACAAAATGTTCCTAATTCACCTCACACTCCATAATATAAAATGAACAGGACACAAGTTTTTCTCTGTTTCTGACTTTGCAAGTTCTGGTTAACTTGAGTGTGTATCTTTATATAATGGTTTAATTTTTTTTTTTAAAAAAAGAAACTAAATTGTAAAGCTTGAAGTTATATTGCTTTCAGATCCTAGTATCATCACCACTGTCGACTTTAGATGCTCCATCTCCAGCCATTTCTAAAGATTCTTAATGCTTTGGTAATGCTCTTTGGATGTTTTCATTAAAAACAGGCGTGTGTATTTGAGTTTTAATATCATGTGCTGCCTTTTTCTGTAAAGTTAAGATAATAATTTTTGAAAGTAACATGCCACCCAGCTGGCGTGGCTCAGTGGTTGAGAGTCAACCTATGGACCAGGAGGTCACCGTTCAATTTGTGGCCAGGTCACATGCCTGGGTTGTGGGCTGGATCCCCAGTGTGGGGCGGGCAAGAGGCAGCTGACCAATGAGTCTCTCTCATCATTGATGTTTTTATCTCTCTCTCCCTCCCCCTTCCTCTCTGAAACCATAAAAAAAAATTTTTTTTTTTGTTAAAGAGAGTAACATACTGTATACTCAGCTGCCTGGCTTTGACCTAGAACAGTTTTCAACCTTTTTCATCTAATGGCACACATAAACTAATTACTAAAATTCTGTGGCACACTAAAAGTATATATATTTTGCTGATCTGACAAAAAAAATAGATATAATTTTGATTCATTCATACCAGATGGCTATTGTTGTTTTGGCTGTTGTCATTTTTTTAAATTTGACAATCTAAGGAAAAAGAGTGTCTGTGCCCCTGATTAAATAGTCAGGTATTGCATATTTTAAAAATTCTTGCAGCACACCAGTTGAAAATTGCTGTCCTAAGACAATATTATTATTTAGAAATTTATCAGAGAGCTTTCTACCTAAGGAGTTAATGTTACAATAACAGAAGAAAAAGGAATAGGTAGAAATGAATGTGAGTCAGTTTCTAAAAGCAAACACATACCTTGGGATTTAAATATCAATTTTTTGTTGAGAATGTTCATAATAATTTGTTTAAAAAAATTGCCTGGAAAACAGGATTGGGAGTGACAATTCTGTACTCTGACATTAGCTAGTTAGCAAATCTCAGGAAAGGAACTATGGATTCTCTCTCCCAAGCATTGTGTGCAAAATTTTTCATGAGTTAATTCATTTACTCTTCATGTTAGCTAGTATCATTATTATCCCCTTTTATGAGATAAGGAATCTGGTGCACAAGGAAGTTAAACAACCTACCCAAAGTCACAAGTATCAAAAACGGCTTATTCACATTCTCACCTCAATGTTATAAAAGGTAGTTGTGGTTTCTAGAAAGTTAAGAAGGCATTATGGCATAAAAAAAAGAGTATACATGGATTTTGGTGCCAGATAGACCTGGTTTGAATCCCAACTATTGAGTGAGTGAACTTCCCAAATCACTTAACTTCCATGAGCCTCAATTTCTTTATCTGTAAAATGGGCTCAATAGGACTTCCCTTGCAGGAGGGTTGTAAAGATTAGAGAAGTATATAAAGCATATAGTGGATTACCTGACACAAATGATTTTCAGTTAAGACTGGCCCTTATTAATAGCAGCATTAATGTCTTGGAGGATTAAATGCAGATTCACTGGCAGTCTGCAGGGACTCATAACACTAATGAAAACAAGTTCAGGCAACTAAAAAGGACAGGAATTATTGTGCTGAGAAGATGCTTAATACAAAAAAATGACTTCATCAACTAATATTTGCTTAGCAAATTTCCACATGTGAAGCACTTTCCTGTTAATTCACCTGCCCATTTCAGCAGACTTATAAGAGAAATTTACATGATTGTCTCCATTTGAAGGAAAATAACTTCAGAGAAGTCCTTGCTTGAGGTCCCAGGATGGCAAGTGGGAGGTTTGATGTCACTGAAAAATGTACACTGTGTCTTCGTCTCTTTCTTAAAATACTGAACCCAGAATTTGTTATGGAGGTTTAGGAAGTTGTAACCTATATCTCAGTTAAGAATGATAATGCAGGAGATTATACAATCATAAAATTGTGTGTGGGCTCCATCAACATTCATCTCTCTTAGTCTCCTCATTTTACCAAAGAGACAATTAAGAAAAGAGCAATGAATGCTTCGCACGAAGTCACTTTGAAAGTTCATGGCTGTGCTTCTCGTTAAAAATGGCAGATTTAACATATGTTTTACATTCCATTCCATCTCTGAAACCCTCTAAAAAGACAGTAAAGGGATGGGTTGTAAGGACAGAAGAAACTGGAAGAAAACAATAACATTCGGGGAGATAGAAAGCAGGTGGTGGAGGGGTGATGGGCTGTGCAGACCCATGAAGCTGAAATTTAAGTTAACGGGCAGCCCACTCTAAAACTTCACAGAGACTCGGAAATTGGCAGCAAGAAGTACCTCTGAAAGCAGCAATGCAACGGAAGCTGATAGTGGACTTGCTAATATCTCTTTGACAGATGGTCCCTTCCACCCTCCTGGCAGAGACTGAAGACTGACTCCTTGGGGGAAGCTGATCAGAAAGATACCAGACAGATGCTACTGAGGGCAAGGATACTTTACTGGAAACAGGGAGATTTATTAAAAAGTACACATTCTGAATGATGAGAACCCCAACTTCCTTGCCTCCTTGGCTCCCAGAACACTGACAGCCATGCTTTGAGACCCTGGGCTGCATACTGAATAATTCTGATCTGAGGCGACCCTGCTAGCGGTTCTCAACCTGTGTGTCGCGACACACAGGTTGAGAACCGCTGCTGTAGAGCCTAAGACCATCGGAAAACACAGATATTTACATTACGATTCATTAACAGTGGCAAAATTACACTTATGAAGTAGCAACGAAAATAAGTTTATGTTTGGGGGTCACCACAACATGAGGAGCTGTATTAAAGGGTCATGAAATTAGAAAGGTTGAGAACCACTGCAAAGAAATGGTCCAGACAAATCACCTTAATGGCATTCCGTAGTTACGATCTATGCACACAGATTTTTCTTCAGTTGCTCTGTGTTCTCTCTCAAAGTCAGATGTAACAAATACAAATGTGATATTTGGGACATAGTTATACTAAAAAGGTATTTGTTGTTTATATAAAACTCAAATTTAACAGAGCTTTCATATCTTATCTGGCAACCTTACCCTCTCTTAAGTAAGAATGGACATCCAAGAATCACCAAGCATTTGAGGACAGCTTCAACACGAAAGACGGTGAATAAAACATACTAATGAGGGAAAAGAATATGGAGTAAAGACCCCCCAAAAAAGCAACAAACAAACAAACAAACAAAAAACAACAACAAAAACCCCAAAACAAACAAAAAATCCAAAAAAAACTAACTTTGAAAATAGCGTGTGGCAGCACTATTTACAATAGTCAAGATTTAGGAGTAGCCCAAGTGCCCATCAGTAGATGAGTGGATAAAAAAGCTCTGGTACGTTTACACAGTGAAACACTGCTCTGCCCTAAAAGAGAACGAAATCTTGCCCTTTGTGACAGCATGGATGGACCTGGAGAGCATTATGCGAAGTGAAATAAACCAGTCAAAGAAAGACAAATACCATGTGATTTCACTTACATGTGGAATCTAATGAACAAAATAAACAAAC
Organism: Corynorhinus townsendii; assembly: GCA_026230045.1. Taxonomy (NCBI): domain Eukaryota; kingdom Metazoa; phylum Chordata; class Mammalia; order Chiroptera; family Vespertilionidae; genus Corynorhinus; species Corynorhinus townsendii. The sequence continues at coordinate 205,218,446 of JAPDVU010000003.1, read as the reverse complement.
AAAATAGAAACAGACTCATAGATTCAGAGAACAGACTGACAGCTGTCAGAGGGGAAAGGGGCTGGGTGAAATAGGTGAAGGGATCAAGCAAAACCAAAAACAACAACAGCAACAAAACAAACTTTACAGACAAGGACAATAGTATGATGATTACCAGAGGAAAAGGGGGGAGATAGAAGAGGTTAAACGAAGGTTAAATTGTGAGAGGAGACTAGACTTTGGATGGTGAATACACAATGCAATGTACAGATAATGTATTATAGAGTTGTACACTTGAAATATATATGATTTTATTAACCAATGTTACCCCAATAAGTTCAAAAAATAGTGCCATTTGTTTTCTCAGAGAGTTAAGCAGACCGTTGTACCTCTGAAACAAGATCAGTTTGTTTTAAAAAGAAATAATCAAAGAATATTAAAAAGCTATTGTTAAAGTTATGATAGCAAAAATAAAAAAAATCAATGAAAGAATATAAAGGGAAAACAGAGTTACAGAAAAATAAAACATAGGGAATGTATGAAAAGAAGTGATAAAAGAAATATTCAAGATAATTTCCCCAAACTGAAGGATATGAGTTTCCAGATGGAGAAGACCCTCTGAGCATAAAGGATGACAAATTAAATGCTCCTAGTAAAGAAAAAAAGAAGAAAAAAGAAAGGAAGGAAGGAAGGAAGGAAGGAAGGAAGGAAGGAAAGAAGGAAGGAAAGAAGGAAGGAAGAAGTGGCTGAGCTGAGATATATATGTCTATTTTACTTCTAGGAAGTCAGGATGAAAGATGCTTGATAACTATTAAACAATTTGTAGTCACTCTAGTCTATAATTAATACAGAAATTTAATAAACTGACTAAGCCTTATGAAATGAGCTTTTATAATAATAATAATATAGACAATAAGCACAATGTAGTGAAAGAACTTCAGATCAAGAGTCAGGGGCACCCATTCTAGTCCTGTTTCTGCCCCTATATGACCTTAGACACATCCCTTCACATCTCTGGACCCCAGCTTTATCATATGCCATTAAAATAATTGAGTACATAAATTAAAATAATTTTTAAAAATCCATATCCCAATAATACTTAAGAAATAATTCAACACACCACTTTCTCTTTCTATTTGCTTCTTTTTTTCTTAGATAATCCATATTATTTTATTTTTATATAGTAGATTCACATTTCTATAACACTCCTCAGGTTTTATTCATTCTGCCATTACAAACATTTTAACTGATACTATTTTAAAAAATATATATATTTGTATTGATTTTAGAGAGGAAGGGAGAGGGAGAGAGAGCTAGAAACATCAATGATGAAAGAGAATCATTGGTTGGCTGCCTCCTGCATGCCCCCTACTGGGGATCGAGCTCACAACTTGGGCATGTGCCCTTGACCCTTTGGTGGCAGGCCAAAGCTCTATCCATCAGCTAGGGCTTAACTGATACTATTTACAGGTACAAGATCTGTGGTATTGAATTACACAATCACAGTATCTGTCCTGTGTTCATGGAGCTTTCATTCTAATTGGGAAGATAGTTTGAAAAAAAAATTAAAAACAAGCAAATACATTTCTATATAGGACAAATGCTGTGAAAAAAAGTAGGATTCTATGAAAGAATATAATAAAGGGAACCAATTTTAAAGTTGGTGGTTAGTGAAGGAATTTCTGAGAAAGTGGCTTTAAAATTAGAATAAGAGTTAGGAGGTGAAGAGTAGAAGAAAGAACTTACTAAGAAGAATAGAAAGTATGAAGGCCTTGATGGAGAAATTGAGCTTTCAAGGAAAGGAAAGTTAGCCAGTATGTAGGGATGAGATTCTCCCCAGGAAGAATGGTGTAAGATGAGGTTGACAAGAATGTAGAGGCTAAATTATTTTGGGTCTTTGAATCCATGAAGAAAGGTTGGAATTTATTTTTCCTCTCTCTCTTTTTTTAATCCTCACCTGAGGATATTTTTTCCATTGATTTTTAGGGAGAGTGGAAGAGAGTGGGAAAGACAGAAAGAAACATAGACGTGCACGAGCCCTGACCAGGCTTTGGGCCCAAAGAGGAGCCTGCAACCAAGGGACATGCCCTTGACCAGAACCGATGCTCTATCCACTGAGCCTAAACTGGCTAGGGCTGGATTTTATTTTAAGGGCAATGGGAAGACATTAAATTATTTTAAGTATTAAAATGACCTCATCTAATTTACAACGTATAATCACTCTTGCTGTTATTTTATTTTGTTGGATCTTCAATACTATGCATTGAGATAAGCAGTGCAGATGTACACTTCATTGTTGAGAAAACAAAATACAGAGAGGTTAGGTGACTGCCTGTGAACAGGTCCAGTGATTGGTTAGTACATAGAGATTTAGAGCAAGGCCTCGGGTTTTCCATCACCAGTTACTTAGTAGTGCACGGCCTGACACATAGTAGGAACTCAATACATATTTGTTAAATGAATATACGTCACACTAGAACACTGGCTTGAGATCCATGGGTCTTTCGGTAAAAGAAAATGTGTTAAGTCAACCACCAGGGGGAGTGTATACTTCCCCCCTGTAATAGAAACATTGACCTTGGCAAAAACAACTGGCAGAAAAAAATCTTTAACTGAACAAAGTGCTTTCTCCAGTTTATACCAAAAAGATTTCATGAAAGAGAATTGGCAACATCACAACAGACCTTTTGTTGTATGTTTGAGCCGGCCATCTGTCCATGAGACTCAGCTATGGACAGCCTTCCGACTTAGAGTTCTCCTGACTTCATAAAAAAAAAAAAAAAAAAAAAAGTGGTTCCTCCAAAGTAAAGGGCAATGAAATGGAAGTAGGAATGCTTCCTCACACAATTCAAACTGTAAATGCTGAACAAAAGACTTATTCTTTCCACCCAACTCTGCTATTTTGAATTTCCTTGAACTTGCTTCAAAATAAAGTTTGGGATGAAGAAAACTTTGCCTGTGGCATATAAATGGTCCCAAATGGCTAAAGGAGCCTACCTGGTGATGAGAGCTCAGTCACCCCAAGTGAGATAGGGCTTCTTGTTTACACTCTGCAGCCAGGACCAAAGTACGTACAAATGGGGAAAAAAGAAAACAAAACAAAACATACACATGCACTGTAAAAAAAAAAAAAAAAAAAAAAAAAAAGAGTTGGATGTCACCTGCCAATCCCTTTTTTTCTCATTTACCACGGCATGAATTTTGTCAACAAATAATTGTTTGACAAAATTGTGTGGTTAGTTCTCAGTCAATAACAGGTTTGGTCTACACATGTTGTCAACTTTCACCTGAGTTGAGGGATCAAGGAAAGTTTCCAAGAGTGCCTTAAAAGTAAATCAACTATCTGTAATCAATTACTGAGGACTGATTGGCCATTCACTAGGTGTTCAGAACTGGATTTAATCCTGTGGGAGGAACAATGAAGGTATTGTATTGATATATGGTCCCTGTACTTACTAAATAACCATGTTTTGTTAGTTATTGAAAATATTTTCCAAATATTTCTTTTTCTTTTGCTATTTATTTTTCTTTTCCTTTTAATTTGGAGAGTCAATCAGGTAGCTGACTGAATTCAAACATTTTCTTTTCTGGATTTATAGGGTCATAAAAAAAAACACATGCAAAGACCAGTAGGGTCCCCTCTTAAGGTTCTGTGATCAGGTGTATCACCTTATGTTATTTGTCATTCCTTAAATAATTTTACAGATAGAATTTAAAAAATTGTGAAAAAAGTTGAGTTTTGAAGAGGATATAGGGATTTTGTGCTTAATACCTTGGATGTGTATTTATTACAAAGATTTAGACATATTTTTAAAGAAGCACCAATTCCATAACTTCATAGCTCTGAAGCTTCTGGGTACATTACATCAGATATTTATTTTCTTTTTCCACTAAGTTATTTAAATAGGAATTAATTATCACTATAAAAATATTGATGAAAGTTGTAGCCTTTGAGCAGACATGAGTCTGTTGTGAGAATGTTTATGTGAGATGACTAATTTCTAGTATTGTCCAGTCATTAATTAAATTAAAAAATAAATAGGAGAAAATTTTTTTCCAAAACATGATACAATAAATATATTTTAAAAGTTCCTAAAATTATAATTTTTTTTTCAAATTCAACATTCAACAAGTGTATATTGGGGCCTACTACATAGAAGATACTGGCCCAGGTGCTATGCAAAATTCCAAGGAGGCCTATGTGATATATTCTGTCCCCCTGCCCTCTCCCCCCAAGGTCAAACTGGAGAAGAGACAAGTAAAGAAGTCAAGCTCTCAAAATAGGCCAGTAAGCTGACAATGGTCAGGGTGAAGTTTAAACTAAGTTTTTTAGTGATTTAGAGAATAAATAAGATTATTCTGTATTTGAGCAAAAGTGCTCTTGGGGGTACCAGGCAAAAGAAAGAATATAAACAAAGGGACAGAAACTGGAAATCTTTGGGCAGTAATACTAGGCAATTGTGTCATCTCCTTTGACTAGAACATAGGCTAATTATAGAACAGTACTGAGAATTAAGCCTGGAAAGGTCTTCGAAGGTGAACCTGTGAAAGCCTGGAATAGTGTTTGAGAGTGCAACCATGGAAGACTTTTATGGAACATGGCAATTGGGGGGACTGATTTGGCTGAGGTGCTTCAAACAAGTAGAAAAGGAGCATGACCACCCACCAGGCTATTGCAGGAGTCCAGATAAGAAGAAATGTGTACCCTTGGGTGTTAACAATTTTAAGGGATAAGAGGGAGGGTAGCTAAGAGACAATTCAGAAAACAATAAAACATAAAAAGTGAGTTAGATAAATGGGATGAGACAAAGCAAGAGTAAAATATTTTGACTAAGGTAATATTTGTACCATTTACAAAATTAAAGCCAGATGATTGAAGGAGAAGGGAAAGGCTTTGGTATTGAAAATTCTGTGATATCCTAGCAGGACACATGGGAGGAGAAGTCCAGCAGATAATTAGAATTATGGTCTGGAATGCAGGAGGCCAGAGAGTTTTGGAGGGAAGGATTTGGGAATCAGTCTGCAGAGGCAGGGGCTGTCAACGAGACAGTGGCCCTGGGTAGGACTGTTGAGAGAGATGAGAGAAAGGGAGAGAGGAAAAGAATCTTGGTAATGCTTTCCTTTCTTGGCCAAGGAGGAGCCATTTAGGAAACTTGAGAAAAACTATTTCTTGTTGCAGGAGTACATGACTAACATCGTGTACAGGGACCATTGCAAGAAGAAAGGGGATGGGGATGTCAAGTTCAGCCAAGGGAATATAGTCACTAACACTGAATAACTATGTATGCTATCAGGTGGGTACTAGACTTATCGGGGGGACCAGTTTGTAAATTATATAAATGTCTAACACTGTGCTGTACACCTGAAACTAATATAAAATATATGGAATGTCAACTGTAATGGACAAATTTAAAAACATAGAAGAAGAAAGGGGATGTCAGCAGGGTCATATGCCCTGGAGGGGAAGGATGAAGGTAAGTTTGAGAAACAAAACAAAACAAAACACCTGACTCAGATGATATGAGAGTAAGAGGTGAAATAGTTGTTTCACCAATTATTAAAAGACTGTTTTCAATAATGTCACTCCAGCACAAGCAGAGCTCAAGGGTTTAAGGAATGAGGGGGATTGAGAAGGGGAGCCAGCCAGTGTAGACTATCAATTCAATAATTCTAATGAGGAAGGGAAGGAGGGCCTGCTAGAGGTTATTTGTGTCCATTTCACCAGCTGAGAAGGTCTGAGGCTCCTTCTTACAAAAAGGAGGAAGAGCTGTAAGAAAGGACCAGGCTGCCCCCGAGAGGAGAAATTACTTGAGGGAGAAGATCACTGGGTGATATTCGATCATCAGCCCATGTCAGCATTCCCTTTGGCATCCCTTCCTCAGAGCCTGAGGACAAGGAAAGGGAGTGAATAAAGGCCAAGGGAGAAAGGAACAAAGCTCTGGGGTGGAGAGGACCGGTGAGTGGGGAAGATGGACCTTCTCAATTAAGTGGGTAAGCCAGGCACCTTTTCGAGAGTCAGGTGGGGAGGGTAGGTCTGAGGGATTGAGAATCACAGAGAAACATCAATGTAACTAACCACTGGGGTGAAGTCAGGGGACACAGTGGACACAGTGGGAGTAACCATTGAGGGATTGATTATAGGACCGGTATATAGCAAAGGATTTTTTCTCTCTGGGCTCACGCCTCTGTGGGCCTTGACTTTCAGACCCATGACTGCTCACAGCCGGCCATCGAAGCCACAGGGTTGGGACTCTTAGTTTGCTGATTCTTGGCATTAAGACCCTGCTACTTGAGACTGCTGTGAGTGGCTTTTCCAGGCCCCTCCTGCAAGAAAGGCGATGCCCAGGAACAAGGCAAAGAAGTATCACTGAAAAACAAGATTGGGCCCCAGCCACCTTTTACCACTCTTGGCGCTGCCATGTCAAAATCAGGGAGATGCCTGACCTCGTTTCTTGGGACGAGTGAGAAGTCTATCCAAATCCTAAAAAGCTCATTGTGAAGGGCAGAGTCCTAATAATTTGTATTTTGATCGCTTTGAAATAATTTTAAAGTGAGTGCCAGCGGGGGGTGTGGGGGGGAATATTCCCATTTTATGGGGGCATTTGATTACATTCCGAACATATCAATGTTCCAGGGTGTGCCTGGGAACTCAGATATCTTGCAGCAGATTTTGCCAAGAAAGTGCAAATGTGAGAGGAGCCCCAGTGAAACAAGGAAACTATTCTCCAAGTAGCAGGTTGCAGGGCTGGGCAAGGGGAGAAATGCTCAGACTTTTGTCTCCCCAGTGAAGAGGAGATTAGAACGAAATAAATCAGTGATGTGTGCAAGAGCCGTGACTACCTAACAATGGCGCTTTGTGCTGCATTCAAGGAACTCTGAGCCCTTGGGCAGGATTCTTGCTTTCTCGTTGGACTCCAGGAAGGTCCTTGCTAAGAACATACAAGTCCAGAGAGGTGTTTCTCCTCGCACATTTACAACATTCTCCCTCTCTGCTCCTTCTCAACCAACGTCTTGCCTCCCTTTCCTTTGGGCTCACCTCTGTCCACCCTTCATCACTAAGAAACCTGCCTTTGCCGAGGAGGAAACAAAACTGTATTGAGCATCCACTTAATGGTAGCGAATGAGACATTTGCTTACTGAGATCATTATGTGATTGTCACAAAAATTGTTTAGACAAGTGATATTTAAATGCTGGTCAAAAATATTTAGCAGTTGGGCCCAACCAGTGTGGCTCAGTGGATTGAGCATCGTTCTATGCACCAAGAAGTTGCCAATTCAATTCCCCGTCAGGGCACATGCCTGGGTTGTGGGCTTGATTCTGGGTAGGGGGCATGCAGGAGGCATCTAATTGATGTTTCCATCTCTCTTACCCCTGCCTCTCTAAAAAATCAGTAAAAACGTATTTTTAAAAATAAGTTTAAAAAATATTTAGCAGTTGGTTTGACATATCAATCAGAAAGGATTTGGAAGTTGCACTGGAGGTGGGTATTGGAGGCACCCACTGAACTAGGCATTATCTCCTAGTTGCTGGAGTGTGAAAAGGTCCAGGGGTCCCAGAACTAGATGCAGCAAGGAGTGGAGTCACTTGAAGAGCAGAAACTTTACCAGCTGGAGCAGGTGTTTTCCAATGTTCAGACAAGCAACACTTGAAATTTAACCCCGATGTATCTCCATATGACTGATGAAAATGGGGCCACAGAGGTTTTAAATATCTCACCCAAGGCCATCCATTGAGTACAAAGATATGAACCAGTGACTCCACTGCAGGACCTTTCCCTCTCCACCCCCCTGCACTTGTCCCTTGCTAGCTGTGCCTCTTTTCCTTCATCTGCCAACTGGAGTTTAGAGATGAGAATACGTAGTATTCTAGAGAGGGCATGCAAGGGTACCTGAAGACTCTCTCCCAGCAAACCTCCAAAACTGCATCTATTAACTCTTTGCTGGTCTCATTAGGAATCTTCTCAGTAGTGGCGAGGTCAGGAGAGGGGGCGAGCGAAGAAAAACTAACTAAAAAAAAGAAAGATTTTCTCTTTTCCCTACAATGAGTCTTTGTTTATTTTGCTCCTTATCATAGCCCCAGAGTCCAGCACATGGTTGATGTTCAATGCAATCTTGTTGAATGAATGAATAATAATTTATTCCATTTCTATTAACACTTTATATTCTTGTCAAGTGACTTTACATCTGATCCTTTACATTGGATCTTCAAGGGGTTCAGCAGGATTATAGGGCAAACATTGTCATTTCCATCCACAGAAGAAGAAGCTAAGATGCCAAGAGTTAAGGTGTTCTGCCCAGCATCACAAAACTAATCACAGTGGAACCAGGATGGGCCCTGCCAACTCCTGGTCCAGAGCTCTTTCTCTCACATTACAGCATATCTTAGATATGAAACAGAGTTCACATAATTAGAAAAATGAAAAAAAATATAATTTCCAGCCCATCATATACTTGGTGACACAATGGCAAATAGGAGAACTGGCTCTCCTCTCTGCTGCTTGACATACTCCCACCCCAAATTCACTGGATCACCAGACTCAAGGGAACCCCTTGCTCTTTCTAGGGCTCAGCCATATCGTCTCCATGCAGCACCTAGATTTATATTTTTGTGTTTTTTAAGAGAATCCTTTTCCCCTTCCCCCCACCCCCCGCCATATAATTAGTTTTGTGGCCTATACCAGTTGGCACAGGCCCTACCCAGCCTAGACCCCTCAATAAGTTCAAATATGACATTTAATGGACAGAAAAGACTAACATCCATCTAACTATGGAGAATGCCTACTCTCCAACTCCCTCTCCGATGCTTCCAGAGGCAAGAGAATTGGATGACTTTGGGCAGTTGTCACAGTGGTGTGTTTTTTTCCCCCTCTTTCTACCTATTATAAAAGTTCTCCAAGTGTGGTTTCTGGATCAGCAACATTGACATCAACTGGAGACTCATCAGAAATGATTACTGGACTTAGTGTGGTGATCATATCATAACACGTATAAATGTCAAATCATTATATTGTACACCTAAAATGAATATAATTGTAAGCCAACTATATATTTTTTAAAAAAAAGGAGAAATGGACTATCAGGGAGAATACTTTGTAAAGTGGATGATGTCCAACCACTAGGCTGTGCCCCTGAGTATAAAATAATATTGAACGGGGAAAAAAATTTACAAAGAAGTCAATTTAGAAAAATAGGAATAGCAAATTCTTGAGTCTCAGACCTACTAGAGTTACAGGATCTGGGGGTGAGGTCCAGTGATTTGTTTTAAAAGCCCTCCATGTCATTCTGGTGCACACAAAACTTTGAGGACTACTGTCCTATTATGTCCTATTTTTTCCCCCCTATATGAGCCAAGGAGTCACCTCCTATTCCCATGGGGTCCTCTGGGGACTCCTCTGCTCACTGAGTCCTCTAATCCCACTTCTCTTCACATGAAAGCCTATGGTATAGTCTTGTACCATTAACCCACCTCCCTGGAGTAAGGGCCAGACTAGGTGATCTGAGACTTTTTCAAATCGAGCAGCTCTGATTCTTCAGGGGAGCCACGATTCAGCAGATGGCCTTACAGAAAGCAGGGGAAGAGTTCTGTGTGAGTTTCCTTTCGCTGCAGGCCCTAAGGCTGGAGTGAAGTGAGGACATGGGCCAGTTGCCAACTCTTAGTTACAACCCCAGGAGATCTTTGATGTTCTCCCCTTGCAGTCTGGAGTCCCTGTTTTCAAGAATTTATCAGAATGACCCAAACTTAGCAAACTTGCTCTATGTACCTTGGACAAAATAACCGCTGAGTCAATTCTGTGAGTAGTCTTGGATTGTCTGCCTGAAACCCTGCTGATAGTTGACTTCCTCTGAAAAACTGCTTCCAATGCAAAACATAACATTGCAGGTTTGGCATATGTGCTGGATCATTGCCAGCAATTTGCATTAGATTGATAGTCAATGAAAGAGTGGATAGTAAATACCAAAAAGAAGCAATCTAACCCAAGATTCCTCATCTTTCTTATACTCACCCCTTCCTTCTTTCCCAAACCCCCACCCCTGAAAAGACCATTTGAGGACTCAGGAGGACAATTTCTCCATATTCTGGAAATTCTGACACAGATAAGAAAGAAAGAACCTAATTCCTGTTCAGTTGCTGGGTTCTGATACACTTTTCCCATTTAGGCTCCTTGATTTATCTTGCTAGTCACAAAATTTGCTTAACTGATGACCCTGTAACTTTTCTTCTCTCCCTCTTCTAGGTTCTTCAGTTACGAAAATACAAGTGGATGGAGAAATGGTTGAGTAGGAGAAGACAAAAATGTGACAGTCTCCACTGAAGACAAGAGGCAAAGTTCCTGGAATTGGAGTCATGAGACTGGGGTCCTTCCAGGGCCTTGCTACTGGTGAGCTGGCAGATTTGTGGCTCATTACTGCCCCTCTTTTGGTCACTGTAGAGCAAGAGTTTAAGCAAAACAGATATCTGGGCTGTTTTCCAATTCTTTGACACTATGTGTAGGCAGATTTATTTTGGAATTCTATTGTCCCTGACTAAAAATTCAGGTTGGGGACAGCAAGTGGACTTCATCTTGTTTGCCAATTTGACCATTTGGAATTGACTGTCTGGGATGTGAGAAGTGTCATGATTGACTAAAGCAGGGGTGGGGAACCTTTTTTTCTGTCAAGGGCCATTTGGATATTTATAACATCATTTGAGGGCCATATCAAGTATCAACTTAAAAATTAGCCTGCTATATTTGGTCAAACATTTAATTAACTCATCCTTAATGCCTTGGTAGGGCCAGACCAAATGATTTCACAGGGGTTATATGGCCCAAGGGCCAGACATTTTCCACCCCTGGACTAAAGGATCTGCCATGAGCATGATAGGGGGAAATGGCAGGGGTAAGTAGCTGCATTCCTAGGTAGCTGCATCCCCAAGGCCTTGTTTCTTTCATAGTTTCCCTACAACTAGCAATGGTTTTCTATATGTCTATTTAATTGTATCTTGGCTGCTTAAAATACAAATACCCATCACATCCTAGAGTGCAGTGCCTGGTACAAAGCCTGTTACCTGATAGGTGCTCACCGATATTTTTTAAATAAATAAATGAATCTAAGTAGCTTAAGAGCATGTCTAGAGCCAAAGCACAACAGCAGGAGAGGACGAAACAAGCTCTGGACACATGTAGAGAGAACAGCACCATTCTATGTGTCCTCTAAGCATCCTTGCCAACTCTGATTCTTGTGTTATCTAAGACTGAACATCAGACATTCCACTTGTTAGAGGAGAGGATAGAGATAATGGGAGGAGGAATTTTACTAGGATTCAATAAAAACTCCTTTTGGTTACTGCTTCCTTTCTGAATGTTTTCACTGAGAGTCTGAGAAGGTGGCAGTTAGCTGGAAGAAAGATTTAAAAGGGTGTCTAGCTGCTCCATATTGCTCTGATTTTCCAACCACCAGGTGAAATTTCTTTGAGTCTTGCTTGAAGACCTCACTTTGTTCCCCTTTGCTTTCATTTGTGTTGGAGGTTACATATTATTATAGTTGGGTATTAGGGTTTTCGGAAGGCGGGGAGAGAGGGAGGCCTTCTTGGTAAGCTTGGCTCTGTAGCTTGGCACTCACACAATAAAATGACTTTATTCCCAAACCAGATGTTCGAGTTGTTTTAACAATATCTTATGATCCCTCTATTAAATGAAACAAAAATGCACTCTATCACGATACTTTCTGGGATTAGAAGTTTGATCTCTACTATCTGGTTTTACCCACCAGATGGTAGCACCTAGATGAATTTGGAATAAATGTCTGGAAAAACTCAAACTTGGTTTGAGATGATTCATTCTAGATCCTGTGTAAAAGTACTTGAGAACATCAGTATAAGTCCCTAAAGTTTGTAGGTAGACCCTTCTAGGTAGGTTTCTATTTATTACCAGTGTTGGGAGATTGAGGAAATTCTCATAAACTGGGATTGATTTGCATTCTCTTTGCACAATCAGGTTGCCTGGAATATTAATGTGAGCTTTTTCGGGGTGTTTAAAGTTGGATTCAATGACAGTTGGGGTCTCTTCAACTCAATTATTCTAAGATTTTTTTGTAAGAATAACTTACTGACTTGTCCAGACTTTCCAAATTTGTATTCAGCTGCCTTAAGACTGAATAATAAGATTCATTATTACCCCCTAGAGAGTCAAAGGATGACCTATTTGACCCTTTGGTAGGATCATGGGTTTCTCTGGGATCCAGGGAGACTTCTTTTCAGTTTTATATTTTTACATAGCATCCTGTGCCTTTTTCCCATAACAATAGTCCAATTTTAATTAGATTATTCTGATTAATATCTTAGGCCCTCAACAGTAGACTATAAACCTCTTATGAGCAGGAACCATGTACGTTTTATCACTCCAGCTCCCAGAAGAATTCTTAATGCATAAAGGTCTTCCCTCAATAAATATTTATTGAAAAATGAATAAAGCAGTGTATGAAATGAATGAATAAATATAGCAATAAGCGTATGGTAAGGATGTTGGGAAGCTGGAAGTAAACTGAAAATATTTTTCCTAATTAATTAATTAGCTAAACAAATATTTCTTGAGCAACAGATTCTAGGCACTAAGAAATGAAAATTTCTGTCCTTAAGGAACTCACAAACTCATGGGAGAAACAGATAAGAAATTAGACAATTATAATTGATGCCACCTGAGGAAAAAGATCGAAGGTTTTTATAGAAATACAGAAACCAATATCTGTTTCAGTCTGGAAGAGCTCAAGGATGACTTCCCAGGAATGACGCCCAGTCTTGAAGAATATGGAGAAAAAAATCAGTTCAAGATATGTCTCTAGCAACAGATCTTTAGCATAAGAGATGAAGTGTGTTTATCCCTCCTATGCATAAATCTCCTATAGGGTCATAACCAAATGGGGAGACAATATAGTAAAGAAGATAAGTTCCTGGAGGTCAGCTGCCTGGGCAGAAATCCTGCTTCTACCCCACCCAAGAGCTCTATGACCTTGAGCAAATGACTTAAACTCTTGGTGTTCCAGGTCCCTTGTCTTATGCTAATAATAGTATCAGTCTCAGAGGATTGTCTGAGGAATAAATGAAATGAAACATGCAACACTCTTAGAATAGACCTTGACACATGGAAGGACTCAATAAATACTAATTGTTACTATCACTGTCATTGCTGTTGAGTACTTCCTAAATGTGGCACATGTTAAAGGTATGGTATGGAGACAGTAGGAGGGAGAACAATGAGTTAGAGAAGGACCACACTGATTTAAAAAAAAAAAAGTGGTATCAACTGTGCCTAAATAATGACCAGTAATTTGGGCCCACATACCAGTCCTCCATAAGATAGTTCTGACATTGGCTGGAAAAAGAAATTGAAAATCCATGGGTCTCAACATATCACTTTCTCAATTTTAATTGAATTCAAATTTCATATGACCCATCTTCCCCAAGTGCCTAGACCTTGATGGTCATTTTTCCCCCAGAAACATTGCAACTTCCACAGTTGTAGTTCCTGGAACAGATTGGGAAATTCAAACAACATCACCATAGTTATAAATATGTGAAGGCCAATCCATGTTTCCAAATTAAATATTGATTGTTAAATCCATTTACTCAACCTTTATTGAGCACCTCCCATATGCAGGGATCAAACATGACTATGACACGATCCTTGTCTACAGAGCTCAGAGCCTTATGGGGTGGATGGAAGAGTACACAGAAAATCAAGACATAATTAATGTGGTGTGTGCCAGAGAAGTCTTCACAACAGGCTACTGAAGCATAGAGAATAGAGCAATATGTCCACCCAAGAGTCAGGAAAGTGAGCACACAAGGTAAGGAACAATATTTTGAGCAAAGATAGGAAAGGCCAGGTCTCTTGGATTCACTTTGACATACCCATTAGACTTAGAAAAGTACCTTGTCCACAAAGATGCTCAATAAATAGCTATAAAATTACTGAATAGATGAATACAAAGGCTAGTTTTTCCTACAGCCTCATTCTTCTCTTCTCCCTCCTCCCAACTACATCTTCCCACACACTCACTCTCTTCAGGCCCAGAGGGAACCTCCGATTCATTATTCATCCCTTTCACTGCCTGGTCTTTTGCAAACTTCTCAAAAGCCTCCTCTATTATTGCTCAACAAACACAGGTGTCCTGGGTGAAGTATACAGCATTTAAATCATGAGGGAAGCCTGACACAAATGAGCATTTCTCACTCATTTTCCACTGGAGAATATGAAGTGCTGAGTCAGGGGAGGACAGTGTGTACTGTGTGGTCATTGTTATAACCGTGTCATGTACCACCTGGTCTCTTCCCCAGAGCCCCCTTGCAGAGAAGAGTGTCAGATCTGCTGAGTTTCACAACTACACACACAGGCACAAAACACACGCTCTTCCCACTGCCAGGAGGGCTGAACCCAGCATGCCCTGTGTCCCCTCACCATCTCATCAGAAAGAAAGGAGAGTCTAAAGGAATTTAGGAAAATGGGACCTCCAAGCCACCCCACAGCTGCAACCAATGTAATGCTTCATTCAGGGCCAGACCCTGCATCCTATCCAATCCATCCTTCCACCCTGCATCAGTCCCATCCCCTCTCCATCTTTTCTGCACCCAGATTTTATTCTCAGCACTAGACAGCCAACAGTCTAAAAGGTCTTCCAAACAAAATGGCATTTCCTTCTCTTTTCAGCCCCAAAGCGTGGTGTATCCAAACCACGTGGCAACTTCACTCCTCATAAATCAATTGCTTAATTGACAGAAGAGAGGATTTGTTAGAGGCTCACAAAACTAAAAATTTTATATGATCCATCTTCCCCAAATGCCCAGAAGGCCTTGATGGTCTATTGTTTTCCCAGGAACTTTGCAACTTCCACAGTCTGGAGAAGGGTCAAGTGCAGACTCCAATTCTTTCTCCGTTTCTGTGGTCTGAGAAGACAATCTCATCTGGGATTTGTGGTGAAGTATAATCTGTGTGGCCTGTTTGCATGAAGATGAGATGGAATATTTGGATGAAGAGGGTTTTTTTTTTCTTATCCATAGATTGCCCACAATGCTATGCAGAGAACTCTCCAAGTTTTGAAACAAAATAAAATAAAAAAAAACACACACACACACACACAAGAAAAACTTTCAAATGTTTGAAGAAGCATTTTAGAAAGTGCTGGGAAATAGAAAGTGGTGAGATTAGAGAGCAAAATAAATGGAGAGAGAAAGAGAATGGAAGCAGAAGGAAAAATGAGAATGACAGGAACAATAATGAGCAAACACTTATATTCAGAAGCTTCTTCCTGGGCAAATCTGCCACTTAAATGCAATTCTAAGTTCAGAGAAAGGTAGTCAAAATCTGTGTGCAGATTTCTGTAGGGTCTTTTAGAACATCATGGAGTAAGTGGGCATCTAAGACCTGAGAGGCTACACGTTCTAGGGAGAGGTCTGCTATTTTGTGATCAGAAAATGTAGATTGCTGGCTCAGTTCTGCTGATAAAGTGAGTGACCTTGGACACATCTTCACCTGTCTGATGTCAGTTGCACATTTTGTATCCCAGCCCAAGTACAACTGCATCACCTGTGACCATTGTAGTCCTCATCACCATATTTTCCTCATTGTTGCGGGGAGGGTGTTTGCAACAGAAAGGACCTGAAAGATCATCTGGTCAAGGGTCCCCAATCCTGGAAACACTTTAGAATCACTTGGGCAGCTTTAAAAAAATACCAAGGCCTGGCCCCACGCCAGTCCAGTTAAATGGCTAAATGCCCATCTCTGGAGGGTAGCCCTCGGCACTGTATTTGTTAAAAGCCCTTTAGGTGATTCTAATGAGCCTTTATGGGCTGAGAATCACTGTTCTAGCTGAATCTCTAGGAAATCGCTTCTTCGTATATTCAAGATATTCCTGAGTGCTTACAGAGTATCAGGAACTGTGCTGAGTATTCAGCAATGAACACGACAAATTCCAATGCCATTTTACATTGGACGGGGGAGAAGACAATACAGAAATAAGTAAACCACGTAGTCCCAGATAATGCTATGTACTGTGCAGAATATATGAGAAGATGATTTACAGAAAGTAACTGGAAAGAAACCTTTTGTGGTCAGAGAAGGCTGTTCCAAGGACATGAATTTTGAACTATGAACCGAATGACAAAAGAATCGTGCCAAAGCATCTAGGAAAAGTGCATTCCCAGGCAGAGGAGCACCAAGTGCAAAGGCTCTGAGGGGTGGCCAAGAGACTAAAAAGCCAGCACTGCTGAAGCAGAGTTCTTCAGGAAAACAGGGATGGTGACACCTGCCCCCAAATTATCACAGTCACGTTGCCAAGGTAAGTGAGATGCCAGGAAGCATTTGAGAAAGTAACGCTCAATGTAATATGCAGATCATGTATCATAAAAATATACATACACTTGAAACCTGCATGGTCTTATTAATCAATGTCACACCAATAAATTTAATAAGAAATACGAGGATTGTGCTCTTTGTTATCACACCTCTCTATGTGACTCTGTGGCCCAGATACTAGATGACAGCTGCATAACATCCTGCTGACTTAGCTGTGGAACCCAATCACTGCACCATGATGCAATTGCAGGATCCGGGCCTGGGCTTTTCTGAGAAGTCCTGGATAGGTTTTGCAGGGATGCAGCTATGTTCCAGAAATCTTCTGTGATAAAATGCTGAGACAGTTTTCCATTTATTAGACTCCACTCTCCTGATGCAAGAGATTGAGTTCAAAGTACAAGTTGAAAGTCCTTAAAATACACCAAAGGAAGAAGAGTTACCATGCGGATAAATTGGGTGTTGGGCTACCCAGAGGACCTCCTCCCAGGGCAGCCTGCCTACTTGTCTTTTGCAACATTCTGCACCTCTACCCAGAGAAGGGGATAAACTCCATTTGTATCATCACTTCCTACTACCCCCAAGAAAGGTGCTTTGGTAAAAGGAGGTTCATTTTTTCCCCCCAGCTAAAACTTGTTTCACTCATGTTTTTAATCATCTTTAATTACACAAGCAATACATGTTTGCGTTTTTCTTAATATAAAACTAAAATATTGTAGAGAAGGCAAATGTCATAGAAAAGGTAGTGTTCCCTTTGACACTTCTCCAGATCTCCAGAAGTAACTAGTATTAACAGACCGTTTCTTTGCATTTATATATCTGTACATGTGCCCATGCTTCCTGCAGACATTGGCCATCCTGCCATGATATAAACATCAAAAATATCTTAAGAGAATGATAAATAGATAAGGACTTGGAGAGGGTCAAGTACAGACTACATGAGACTATTGTCCTCAGAAGGCAGTCCTGTCTAAGGCACAGACATTGCAGCAGAGACTTGAGTGAAGTGAGGGGTAGAGCCAGATAGACAAACTAAGAAGAAACTGGGAATGCTTAAAAATAGGGATACTCAAGTGGAATTGGAAGGAGATGGATTACTTCAACCACCTTGCTTTTTGTTTATTTGTTCATCTGTCAAGTATTTGTCTAGGTTTCACTGTGGAAAGCCCTGTGCTAAGACCTGGGAATACAGTGATAAATAAGGCAGACAGGGTTCTGTTCTCATAGAGCTTATATTCTATGGAAGAGAAATAAATGGCAGGCATAAGAAATATTGTCTGTAATATTTCTTAATGAAGGCCAAAGGTCTGAAAGAGCTTGAGCATGTGAGAAACAGAAAGGCCATTGGAACTGGGGTCTAGTGGGTGCCTCTGGAAGGGTGACATAGGAGGTCAGAGAGTTTGGTAGGAGTAGAATCTTGCAGGGCCTTGTAAATCAGGACAAGGAGTTTACATACATTCAACACATAGTGAGAAGACATTAAAGGCTTTAGGCAGAAGATGGGGAAAGGGGATGACAGGGTTCAGTTTATATTTTAAGTGATATTCTTAAATACAGAGAGGGATTGGAGAGAGGCCATACAGCAGCAGGGTGATGAGTTGTTGGAGTAGCCTGGATGATAGCGATGGCAGTGGAGCCAAAAGGAAGATGGCATGTCAGAGATGGAGCCCCAAGCCTTGCTCATAGATTGGAGTAAGTAATGAAGGAGAGAGGAGACAGGTTGACTCTGACATGGGTGTCTGACAGAGGATTTGGGTAGATGTTTGTTCCACATCGGACATGGTTAAGGCTGTGAGGACTCAGTTGACTTGCAGACATCACTTCTTCCGTTTCTGTGAATCACACCTACCCCCATTAATTAGTGCCTTTTATGATAGCTGGCAAACTATCCCGTAGCATCCTACAATTCCTTTAGATGTTTTAAAAGGTAATATTATTCTTAACTAGAGGTCTGGTGCATGAATTCGTGTATGGGTGGTGTCTGGCTGGCCCGTCTCAAATGGGGTTGATCCAGGGAATGTCAGCCAGCTGGGGGGAGGGACTGCAGGAGGTTAGCCAGCAGGAGGTTGGCTCTGGGAGTGCATTGACCACCAGGGGGCAGCTCCTGCATTGAGCGTTCTGTCCCCTGGTGGTCAGTGTGCATCATAGGGACTGGTCAACTGGTCATTCCAGTCATTCTGGTTGTTCAGTCGTAACGATCGCTTAGCTTTTTATATATATACTAGAGGCCCAGTGCATGAAATTTGTGCGGGGAGGGGGGGCGCGGGGAGGGTCCCTTCAGCCCAGCCTGCACCCTCTCCAATCTAGGACCCTTCGGGGGATGTCCAACTGCCATTTAGGCCCGATTCCCAGACATCCCTCTCACAATCCTGGACTGCTGGCTCCTAACTGCTCACCTGCTTGCCTGCCTGATCACCCCTAACCACTTCTGACTGCTGGCCTGATTGCCCCTCACTGTCCCCACTGCTGGCCTGGTCACCCCTAACTGCCTCTGCCTGCTGGCCTGATCACCCCCAACTACCCCCCTTCCCCCGCCAGCCTGGTTGCTACCCAACTGCCCCCCCCCCCCCGCCCTGCTGGCCTGGGCACCCCACGCAGCCTTCAGCTCAGTCATTTGGTCGTCCCTCACTAACCCACCTGCCAGCCCGGTTACCCCATGCAGCCTGCTGCTCAGTTGTTTGGTTGCCCCTCACTAACACCCTCCAGGCCAGGTCACCCCACATAGCCTGCTGCTGGCCATTTGGTTGCCCCTCACTGCCCCATCCCCGCCAGCCTCATCACCCCACACAGCCCGCTGCTCAGTCGTTTGGTCACTCCTCACTAACCCCCTTGCTGGCCTGGTTGCCCTATGCAGCCTGCTGTTCAGTCGTTACTGTGAGGGCGTCCTGACCAATTTGTCTATTACCCTTTTATTAGTATAGATAGATTAATAAGTAGTACATTCACATAGTTAAAAATAAATAAAATGAAACAGGTCTTATAGAATAAGGTATACATTGAGAAGTCTAGTTATTACCCCTCCTCATTTACTCTATTATCCACTCATTTTACTATTTTAGATATCCACTTATATTAACTTTTGCTGTGCAACAAGCTTAGTGGCTTAAAACAACAATTTAGCTTGTGATTCCTCTGTGAACTAAATAGTTCTGGCGTGGGTGATCTTGGCAGAACACGCCATGCTTCTGGGGTCAGTTGGCCACTTGGCTGATGGAGTGCGGTGATCTAAGTTGGTGTAGTGGTTATATTGCATTCACTTAGCTTAACTTTAAGTACACTTTTGAGAATCTCCTTCCATTTGTAATTCTGGATTAGTTGTAGACAATACCCAAACATTTGCATGACATCTGGTGGGTAGAAGTGAAGCAGGAGCCGTTATGTCTGGAATGTTGGTGAAGCGCCCCAGGCACCAATGCAGCCCAAGCACTTTGTTGTGGATCCACTGGCTCAGCCTTTGGCCATGGGGCAGCAGTAAGAGC
Organism: Corynorhinus townsendii; assembly: GCA_026230045.1. Classification (NCBI taxonomy): domain Eukaryota; kingdom Metazoa; phylum Chordata; class Mammalia; order Chiroptera; family Vespertilionidae; genus Corynorhinus; species Corynorhinus townsendii. Next base: position 205,198,663 of record JAPDVU010000003.1, on the reverse strand, counting down.
CTCACCTCCTGCAGCTCCAATGGATCTCCTCCTTCTGCTTCTCTGAGTCCTCAGGCACACATTCAGATCCACAGCAAAGGAATTAGATGCAATGGAAGATAGATACAGGTTCCAATTTGCCCGCAATCTCTCTTGCTCTGTGTGTACCTCCTGCACTGCTGACCTTCAGACACTTCAGGATCAGTATCAGATGCAAGAGCAGCAGCCTTCCATAGACTTCTTTACCGGCTCTTTTGTGGTCTCTGGCTAATGACTTTTAGTTGTGCAAGATCTAATCCCTATAATGCATCCTTTATCCCATATCACTCGGCAGCTGATAAGCTGCCAGCTGGGTTATGGGGGTGGGAACTGGGTAGGCATCTGGGTCATGTGCCTGTCATCATCCATCAGGCTAGCCTGGGCTTCTTCACATGGCAGCCAGAGGCTTCCAAGAGCAGCATGACAAGGCAATTGCCAAATTCTGCTTGCTTCAAATTGGCCAAAGCAGATTACATGGCCAAGCTCAGAGACAGTGTGACAAGATACTAACCAAAGAGTGGATGGAGAGAAGTGTGAGCACATGAGGCTCTTACTGCAAACAATATGCCACACCATGTTGGTTTGTTTCCTCTGTCTCCCTGCAGCATTTTCTTATGGGAACATGAGCAAATAGGAATGTATACATTACTTTCCCCCTTTCTCATGCAAAACACAGTACACTATATGTACTGCTCAGGACTTTGATTTTTTCACCTAACAACAAATCTTAGGAGTATATAGTTTTTTAGCCTTTTATACAACTGCTTAGTATTTCTTTGTGTAAATATACTATAGTGTTTTTGTTTGTTTGTTTGTTGTTAATCCTCACCTGAAGATATTTTTTCCCATTGATTTTTAGAGAGTAGAGAGGAAGAGATAGAGAGAGAAACATCGATGTGAAAAAGACACATCAATCGGTTGCCTCCCACACAGGGATCGAGCCTACAATTGAGGTACGTGCCCTTGACCAGAATTGAACCTGGGAACCTTCAGTCTGTGGGCTGATGCTCTATCTACTGAACAAAACCAGCTAGGGCTGTGCTATAGTTTTCTTAATCAGTACCTCATACGTGGACACTTGCTGGTTCAACAATTGGGTATCCAAGTTATCTCTTAATGCTGGACATTGGGACAGACATGTCTGCACTATCATTAGCGCAGTCATTCGCAAACTTTAATGTACAAAACATTCTGTGTTATGAAGTGGGGGTTGTTATGGTGATGGGATTGGAATAGGAAGGTGACTGTAAAATATTGTGTAATTTGGAAAGAAGCCAGCCTATGTCCAAGTGGGTTCTGAGATACCAAGAGGTAGCTTGAATTCAACAAAGTATGCAAAACTCAAGCCAGCCAGCCTAGGCTTTGCTATGTTTCCCCAGCTACCCCAGGAAGACAACACTATTGGATCAGAGGAGTAGATCCCATCTTGATAGTGGTAGCAGAGCCTGAGAACAGGAATTAATTAGAAAGCCCAATAAAAAGTGCGGAGTGAGAAATGAGATTCAGGAATGAGAGAGGGTCTCTGTTATTCAATGGAAGGCTTTGGATGGAGTCAGAAGGGCTTCCTCTGACTGAAGCCACCTGGGCAGGGCCTCTCTGCTATATGTAATCAATATACACTATATAATAGTTACTGCTGAGGTTCCTTTCCCACGCACTCTTACAAAACAACTTTCCTTTCCTCTGAAACACTTATCTCAGATATTTTTAGCATGGTAAATCAATTGTCTGAAAGCTCCATGAAGGAGGAGCATGTCTGAATCTGGCTTCTACTGACTGCCGGGCCAACTAACTAGGGCTACAAAAATAAGGCAAAAATAGAGGTTCCATCTAGATATAAACATGTCACATAGTGTCTGGTTGGAGAGAAGAAACCATGTTCGAACTGTACAGAAACAGAAACTAGTCTGTTGAGAACTTTTCTAATCCTCTCTCACATAAAACTGTAAGCAGAGAATTCAGTTCTCACAACAGACTTAAAAAATGCAGTCTATATAATTATAAATGCCACATGTATTTATAACGTTTTTCTTTTAAACAAGAAAACAGGGAATATGATTTATCATTATATAATCCTATATTGATACTATAAATAAAGTTTGATCAGCACAAAAACAACATTTTTCTATTCTCTTTGCAGAAAATAATATGAAACCACTGTCATATGAGGAAACAATCAAAGACTATGCAATAAAAATTTTAATTAGAAAAAATATATCAGTGTGCCAAGCAGCTAACAAAGATTTTATCTTGTGATATATGTGTATTAGTCAGCTTTAAAAAATCTGTAATTTGTTGTGATTCTCTTCCTGTAATCACAACTTTATATTCTTTTTCTTAATGATGGTCCCCCAAACAAGAAACGATTTGCCTGGGACATGCTTCATAACTTTTCTAAACACACTTAGGCAATAAGCAGTTGTATGATTACTTTACATTGAGAATGTACTCTCAGCACAGAAAGTTTAATGAGAGTCTAAGAACCCCCAATTAATTTAGGGTTACTTCTTTCCTTCTTAGTTTAGGTATATTTCAGAAATATATACTGAGTATATTTGGAAAACTGCAGTCATAAAGGGGAAGATTGTTTGATTTCTTATATTTGTCTAACTTGTGCTTTTCTTCCCCATCCCGCCCACTCTACCTGGCCAGCAGTTTCTGACCCCTCCAAGGTCAGACAGGAGTGATGAAGATTTTAATGGCACCACATTTGCTGGTTTCCTGTTCCCTGGGCCTGGCAGAACCTATCTCTATGGGGGAATTTTAAAAGGATCATAGGAGGTTCTCCACTCGTCTCTCCACAGATCCCTTGATCAGGATCCACATCTGAGTGGGTGCTCTTGACTCCTTCCTCACCAAGATATTTACCTCCAGACTCCTGCTACAGCCACTCTGTACCTCAAGGATCAGAATCTCAATCTCAATCTCTCTCTCTCTCTCTCTCTCTCTCTCTCTCTCACTCTCGCTTACCCACATTTGATTCTTAGGAAATCCTCTTCCACCCTTTGCTCCAACATGCCTAGGGAGTACAGGCCAATCTCAACACAGTACTTCTTTCCTGACTCCAGCATCAAAACACTGGGCAGCCTTCTCTGTCTCATAGATGTCCCAGGCAGGCATCACACTTGGCTCCTCACTGCACAGTGGCTTTCTCAAAGTCTCCTCACTAGACTGGAGCTGAAAGAATAATTGATCAACCTCTGCCTCTTCCTTTTTACAGTCTTCACCGGGCTGAGGGGTCAACATTTCATCTACCAGTTCTTAAGGATTATTACCTTTGTCAATATGCAATTGGCAATTGGGTACTTGTTTTTGGAATTTCCCATCACTCTTATTTTGGGCCTGGTCATAACTTCAGTTTTAACACCCCGTTAAAGTCTTAATTGCCTTTGCTTCATTTCTTGGTGTGCAGCCCTTTTGTTCTTTGGACCACTAAAGTGACTAGCTGCAAAGAAAGGCACTGTCTTTTAAAAATGTTAGCTAACATTTGTTCAAATGAACTCACACTTTCTCTTACAGTTGCACATTTTTTATTTCTTTGAAAGGGAAAAAATTACACTGAAATACTTTTGCTTAATGGATGGTTCTATATAAATACAAAATTAGTTAATCCCTTTAACATCAAGTATGTCTTGAGTGTTTCTTTTGTACAAAGCACTATGCTAGGCACACAAAAAGTCAGCACATAGCAGAGGTTGTGTGAAGAGAGATTGTGTGAATTATTCTACATCTATTTCTCACCCTCTCAACCGTGTGTGCGCGCGCGCGTGTGTATGTGTGTGTTTTGTTGTGATTCTTCCAGTATGTTTTGTGCTGCTATGAACATAGGGATGCATGTATCCTTTTTGATTGGTGTTTCTGTTTGTTTGGGGCTTTTTTCCCCCTAAATTCTTTCCCAAACCAACAGACAGTAAAGCCAAACTGGTAGGAAGGTATTGCTAATGACACATCAAAACTTCCCTTCAAAATAGTATTAAATCATAAGTTGATTGGAACTGAGAATCTGTCCCTCTCGTGTTCCACACAGAGAGTTACCCTCTTCCCAGCTTTTGTTCCTCATCTCACAGGTGCTGGGATCCAATGTGGTAGCCCCGTGAATTTTCATCTCTCCCTGGCTCTTGACTCTTCTTGACTTCCCAGCTGGACTCACATTTTGAAACTGGTTATTCTTTTTTTTTCTTTAAATTTTATTTTATTGTTTAAGGTATTACAAATAGTAGTAGATATGTCTCTTTTTTTTTTCCTATTGACCTTTCCCCCACCTCCCTTACCCCCCAGCACTTGCTCTCATGCCCCCCGCACCCCCGCCCCACCCCAGTGTCTTGTGTCTATTGGTTGTGCTTATATGCATGCATACAAGTCCTTCAATTGATCTCTTACTCCCCACAACCCTCCCCTACATTCCTGCTCTAGTTTGACAGTCTGTTCGATGCTTCTTTGCCTCTATTTTTGTTCAACAGTTTATAATGTTCTTTATTATCCATAAATGAATGAGATCATGTGGTATTTATCTTTCACTGACTGGCTTATTTCACTTAGCATAATGCTCTCCAGGTCCATCCATGTTGTTGCAAATGGTAAGAATTCCTTCTTTTTTACAGTAGCGTAGTATTCCATTGTGTAGATGTACCATAGTTTTCTAATCCATTCATCTGCTGATGGGCATTTAGGCTGTTTCCAAATCTTAGCTATGGTGAATTGTGCTGCTATGACTGGTGTTTCTGTTTTCTTGGGATATATTCCTAGAAGTGGGATTACTGGGTCAAATGGCAGTTCCATTTTTAATTATTCATGAGGAAACACCATACTGTTTTCCACAGTGGCTGCACCAATCTGCATTCCCAACAGCAGTGAAGGAGGGTTCCTTTTTCTCCGCATCCTTTCCAGCACTTGTCGTTTGTTGATTTGTTGATGATAGCCATTCTGACAGGTGTGAGATGGTACCTCACTGTCGTTTTGATTTACATCTCTAGGATGATTAGTGACTTTGAGCATGTTTTGATCTTGGCTTTCTGAATGTCCTCTTTCAAAAAAAAAAGTGTCTATTTAGGTCCATTGATCATTTTTTATTGGATTATTTATCTTCCTTTTGTTAAGTTGTATGAGTTCCCTGTAAATGTTGGAGATTAAACCCTTATCGGAGATAACATTGGCAAATATATTCTCCCATGCAGTGGGCTTCCTTGTTATTTTGTTGATGGTTTCTTTTGTTGTGCAGAAGCTTTTTATTTTGATGTAGTCCCATTTGTTTATTTTCTCTTTAGTTTCCATTGCCCTAGGAGTGGTACCAGTAAAGATATGGCTAAGACAACTGTCTGCTATTTTGCTGCCTATGGCTTCTTCTAAGATTTTTATGGTTTCCCATCTTACATTTAAGTCTTTTATCCATTTTGAGTTTATTTTTGTGTATGGTGTAAAGTTGGTGGTCTAGTTTCATTTTTTGCAAGTATCTGTCCAGTTTTCCCAACACCATTTATTGAAGAGACGGTCTTGTCTCTATTGTATGCTCTTGCCTCCTTTGTCAAATATTAATTGAACATAATGGCTTGTGTCGATTTCTGGGTTCTCTGTTCTGAAACCGGTTATTCTTGATGGCATTAGACTCTTTGGTTTCATGAGTTGATGGCATTTTTTTCACAGGTTAAATTGCTAGTACAAGTTGGTGACTAATTCCCAAGTCTTGGAAAAAAATAGTTTTTTCTGTCTGGGAGTTGGGTTTGGCAAGGATATTTTCAAGAGCCCTGAAAGAAGACAGAATCCTTTTCTTGAAGTGTTCTCTTCCTCCATCAAGACAGGATCTGTTGAGAATTGGCCCTCTCCTTAGTATTCTTTGCTTTTAGATGGTGTAGAGTGGAGAGAGAGTGGACAAATTGCTTTCCTGGAGCCTGGAAGGATAAGGAGTGACCTTAGATGTCTCTTCCCAGAGACTTCTGGGAAGATGTTGCAGCTACCATTTTAGTTTCCTTACAGACAGTATTCTGTGTCTTTTTCTTCTTCTTCTTCTTTTATGGCTTCAAGGAGTAAAATCAAATATATCTTCTTTATGACCATGCCAGGTTCTACATTTTGCTAAGCACTAAAGGTTTCCTTGGGTCTTAAAAGAAGTGTCAGGGGTTTGAATTCTATAAAAAAGAAAGAACTGGATGTTCCAAAAGCAGACCACATGGTCGCCACTTAAAAGTACAAGTTTATAGCAAATGGCTGAAACTTTCTAGTAATGCTGAAATGATTTTGTATAAGTGTACTGTTTCCAAATATTTTTCAAGATTCATTTGGGAATGATTAAGCTAATGTTACATCTTTTCAGTGTTATGAAAAAGATGACTTTCAATTGGAGAGAGATTTCAGCAGATCACTAAGGAAATAAAACCGACCTGGTCCTCTTCTGCCCCTGGTGTGTGGGGGGAATGGACTTTTGTTATTAGGGCACCTCAGGACACTCTGGGTGTCTGCTTTGTATCCAAAAGAATAAAGAACATGCACCCTCTGGAACTCCCTGGGGAGTTTAGAACTGACTTTTAGTCAATCAGAGTATTGCTATCATCCCCATGACAACCTTGGAACTCTCAGAAGGCATGCCACCAATTTGCTCTGAAATCCCAGTAAAGATATGCTTCGTTGCATTATACAAATATACAAATGAAAAGGACTGATCAGAACCATCAGGGAATATGTTAAGAGAGTAATCTTCAAGGCATAACCAGTCAACTGCTAAATGGGTGTTGTGAGGATAGTGTGCCTGTTGGGGAGACCCCTGCATGCATTTGGACAACCCCATGCTGTCAAGGAGGTCTCCTGAATGTTTTGTGTGCTGGGTACATTCTTGTGAATGCTAGCTTGAAGTCATTGATCCATGATGGAGAGAGACTCACCTCACCCAAAATAAGATCCAAGAGACACGAAAACAAAGCAGATACAGATAAAAGATAATTTATAAGCCTGGGGTGTTGATGGCCTCATTGGTTCAAGGAGAGAAAGAGACAGGGCTGCAAAAGGAGGTCCAGGATTTCTGGAAGACATTTATAGTCTAATCCTATTGACTATCATAATCTAATTCCAATTTAATATGGTCATATAATTCTTAAGGACATGCAACATTATGGATTCATATATTAAAGTGTGTGTGTGTGTGTGTGTGTGTGAGAGAGATAGAGAGAGAGAGAGAGAGAGAGAGAGAGAGAGAGAGGAGAGAGAGAGAGAGATTATAAGAAATTGATTCACACAATTATGGAGGAAAGTCCTAAGATCTGCAGGGTGAATTAGCAAGTCAGAGACTTAAGAATGCCGATGACTTGGTTTGCTTCCTGTCTAAAGACCAGCAGGTCTGAAACCCAAGAATAGCCAATGTTTTAGTCTGAGTCCAAAGGCAGAAAAATAAGCCAATATTTTAGTTTAAAAGTATTCAGCCAGGAAAAATTCTACCTTACTCAGAGAAGGGTCAGCCTTTTTGTCCTATTCAGGCCTTTAACTGAATGGATGAGGCTCGCCCACATAATGTAGGGCAATCTGCTTCACTCAGTCTACCAACTTAAATGTTAATCTCATCCAAAACAACAATCACAGAAACACCTATAAAAATGCTTGACCATATCTCTGGGCACTGTGTGGCCCAGTCAAGTTGACGCATAAAATTAGCCATCCAACTTCAACCCCTGTCAACTTGGCACCCACGTGAATCTCCTTATACCATACTTAATCTCCAAATGAAGACAATAACAAAGTCATAATTCCACCTAATATGGTGTAACTACCCTGTATACAACCAAAAATGCACTAACTCTTTCCACATAAGAGGAGGGAAGTCCATAAATAATTTTTATTCTTCTCCTTGATATCCTATGACTTAAATACTATGATGTAAACTCAATACATCTTATGTTAATTAATAAGGAGATAGAAGATGGAAGAAAACGTGTGTGTTTATGTATGTATGTATGCACATATTTATAACAAAACAAGAAGAAAATACATATGATAATTACAATTCTCATATCTATAACTGGTCATGTGGTTGTAATTGGTATTTATAACTACTATCATCTACTATCCATTCTGTATTTCTTTTGCCTTTAGTAAGTATCTAAACTTATTGTTTATTTAACTAGTGGAGTGACTCAAATTTTTATTCTTGAATGATCTGGGCCATTGGTGATCTTGCCTGGATTAGGTTGTTGTAGTTTTCCTTTGATCTTAGTCACAGGGTGCAGTAATACTAAAACGCCTTAAGAGATCTCCTGAATTCCAGATATACTCTTCCTTAACTTCATTGTGGAGTAGTAGTCAAATTTCTCCTTGGTAACTGGGATGAATCACCAACTAACTCCCTTATTTTCCCATTGTTTCAGTGGTGTGAAGAGCCTAAAGTGGCCCGGCAGCAGTCTTAACTTCCAGTTCAATGGAATCATTGTCGTATCTCTGGTGGAAGCATTCCTCCCTCTGCAACTAAGACCTATAGGCCAGCAGGGCACAAAAATCACAAGAACAGGAAGCAAAATTTTTCTAGTGGGCCACTAGGGGTAATAGTGAGTGGTGCCACTCCCCTTTCCATACCTTAACTGCTGGACCTGTGAATCCCTGTCTATAGGAGAAACAGCACCATATATTCTATGCTGACTCAGCATACACAGCCTTCTGGAGAACCTTGCCAAAGTCCCTCAAGATATTGCCATCTAGCTTGCATTGTAATGAATCTTCAAAAGGCCATTTCACCATTCTACCAAGATGGTTGTTTCAGGATGGGGGGATCAAGGTATGATAGTGAATTCTATGAGGATGGGCCCATTGCTGCACTTCTTTTGTTGTGAAGGGAGTTCCTTGATCAGAGCAATGTTGTGTGGAATATCATGAAGGTGGGTGAGGCATTCAGTAAGTCCATGGGTGGTAGGTTTAGCAGAGGCATGGCTACAGGGAAGGCAAATTTGTATCCAGAGTAAGTGTCTATTTCAGTAAGAACAAAACACCTGTTCAGACGAATGGGAAAGTAAGACTTTAAAAAATAACCTTAATCAAGTAGCTATTGTGTGTCTACTGCTCCACTGTAGGTCTATGTTCTGGAGACAAGGAAGAGATATTCCTGCATTGTGCCTTCCTAACAGGAGCCTCAGGAAAAACCCAGATCCCAACACAAAGCAATTGAGAACTTACACTCTACCTGGAGTGTGACACTTACACTCTCCTTTGTCATTGGAATATGAGTACATACTCATTTTACACATGAGAACACAGAAGCTCACAGAGATTAAGTGACTATTTCAGGATTACGTTCCTAACTAGTGGTATAGGTTGGGTTTAAACTCAGGTCCGCCTGACCCTTAACACAATTCATATGCTAAGTCTAGATAATTTAAAGGGTTGCACATTTCCAGACTTGAGAGAATGGGAATCCATCTTCCCTGAGCAGGAATTTTAGCCTTCTTTCTCCAAAGAGAACTTGTTAGGCCATTGTGAAATTTTGGAGCTCAATCCATGACTAGAGTCCCTAATTAATTTCATTCACCCTATGTGCATCTGAATGTCGTCTAAAGGATTTGAACATGCAAAGGCCTTTAAAAAGAATAACAACAATAAAAAGTTCCCCAGCCCATACTTACACTTGGCAGCCTGAGTCCTGGCCTGGGGCAGGATGCAAGAAAAAAAACATAATTAGCATTCACCCTGCCATAGACTCTCAAACCACAATTTCTTACTCTGGTATTAATCAATGCACATTTAGTACTAGCCAGTGTACACAACCCTAGGCCTCAGAGCTTCTCCCTCTTCCCCACCTACCCCCTGGCTCAGACACACAATGGAGCTAAAAAGAGCTTTCAGGTAGAGCCCTGGTCCCATTAGCTCACTCCATGGCAAAGGCATGGGAAAGTGTTTGGGATGGCAGGTTTTCCAACCCTTGGGGAATCCAATCCAGACAGACACCCAGAAAGTGGCCAAGCATTCTTTGGTGGGGAGGGTTCCAGCAGGCAGTTTCCTAGCTTGGTATGTGTTCATGCACCACGAGAGGCAACTGGGAATGAGATGGGACTCCTGCTGCAGCTGCACCGTGATCTTCTCAGTCTAAACAGATGGAGCTGACTGTCCCTCCCTTGGTGCACTCCAGGAACCCAGTACCCACAGACAGAGTGCAGGCATGGGCAGAAGTCCTTAACTTTTCAGTCCCCACAGCCATAATGTTTTTAAAGACTTAAAATAAAGCGTGTAAGATTACAAAAAAAAAGCCACTTATATTAAAATAATCACAAAAAATAGAAAAATCAAATTTGTCATGCAGCAATGTATGTGTTTAATATGTGTTTAATAATGAATTAAATAACAAGATCTCCCCTTCTTAATAAACCAGAATCAAGTTTTAAGATCAAGAAAAAGAATCTCATAAACATAACTACACCCATTATTTCTTGGGGTGGTCAAGTTTTAAGCATTTTACTTTCCTAAATGATGTATAGTTTTGTCCTTCCATCCCATTCATTCATTTATTTGTTCATTTTACTCAAAAAGAAACATGTACTGAGCAAGGCATTCTAGTCATTTCTGAGCAGGGTCAGAAAATTACAGTAATTGGAGAAAGTTGGCTATTCATTTACATTTGGTCTGTAACTGCTTTCACACTGTTGTTATCCGCAGTGTTGAATAATCATGTTTGAGATTCCATAGCTTTCAAAGTAAAACTTTGGGCTTATTAATTTATTAGGTAGCCCTTAAGAGAAAAAGTTTGCTAACTCCTGAACCAGGTAGAGCCCTTACCCTCAACAAATTTTCACAGTCCACAGGACAGGAATGATAAAAAAACAGATTTTAATACAATGTTCTAAATGCACCAACAAAAATATGTATGCCTATGGTGTAGACATTTCTAAGAGAGGAATAAAGGAAGAGGAACATGGAAGGTTTCCTAGAAGAGGTAACGTTTGATTTTGAAAGAATATAAGTTTGCCATAGGGACCAGCTTCTTGGGCAGAGGCACATGCAGAAGCCTGATGGCATAAACAGCATTACGTTCCTGGAAATTATAAGCACTTCACAATCACTGAAATATAGAGCTCTAGAAGGGAGTGACAAGAGATGACTAAATATCAAGGCACTAAAATACTTTGTGGCACATGTTAAGGAACTCAAATACTCTTCCATGGGTAGATATTGGCAGCGCTGTCCAGCTGAATTATCTGTGATGATGAAAATGCTCTATAGCTATCCTGCTGATATCATACCCACCTGCAACACATGACTGAGCGTTTGAAATGTGACTGATACCACTGAGAGACTGAATTCTCAATTTTCTTTCAATTTAACGAACTTAAATTTAAAAAGCCACATGCAGGTAGTGGCTACCATATTGAACATCTCTAGGTGATGGATACTGAATTGATTTTCACACTCTGACATAATGTGAAATCATTCCCAGACCCTCGGTAAATGAATAGGTGTGGCCAGCCCCTGAGCCAGCAAGCATCAGTATCTGCCTTGCTCTGTACATGTTTTTAAGCAGAATGAACAAATAAATGAATGAGTAGTATTGAAGAACAAAACTATACATCATTAGGAGGGTGAAGTACTTAAAACTTTACCACCATGAGAGGAAGTGCTGGGTATAATTATGTTACTGAGATTATTTTCTATGAATTTGATACTTAATCCTGGCTTAAATAAAAAGGGGAAAGGGAGATCTTGTTATTAATCCACTATTGAAATAAACATATTTATGGAGACAAATGGGCTGTTCAATCTCCTCATTAGAAAAATTGCTCTAGTTGTAGATGAATTGAAAGACAGCAAGACACGAAGAGCATATAGAGAACTAATCAGCAGTTCTGAAGAGAGAAGATAAAGTTCTGACCTAAAGCAACAGTGGTTGGAATAGAGAAAAGGGTAGTTTTAAGGTTTATTAAAAAATAAAATTGACAGTTCTTGGAAATAATTAAATATGGGCTAGAGAACATGAAAGAGTTGCTGAAAGTGTCCGCTTGACTCCTGAGTGGTGACTGAATAGGGAGATGGATGCTAAGATAGGTATGAAGGATGATGAGAAAACTTGGTGGGGGGAAGTGTGGACAGGGAAGACATATTATCTTGTCTTACTCTTTAACTTGCCTTTTCATTCTCTTAAGGTAATCTTTTTATGATAAACATTCCTAATACTGCCCTGAGGGGCATGGCTCAGTTGGTTGGGAGTCATCCGGTGCACCAAAAGATTCCTCGTTCGATTCCCAGTCAGGGCACATGTCCTGGGTGGTGGGCTTGATTCCTGGTAGGGGGTGCAGGAGGCAGCCGACTGATGTTATGCTCATACATGGATGTTTTTCTCCTCTCCCCTCCTCTCTTTCTAAAAAAACAATAAAATATTATTGTAAAAAATTTCTAATGTCAGTATAGTCCAATCTCTCAATCATTTCCTTTGCAGTTAGCATTTTTAATGTCCTGTTTAAGAAATGTTCACCTTCCCCAATGTCATAAAAATATAGTACTTTTATGTTACTTTCTAGATGTTTCATTACTTTATCCTTAACGATTAGATATGCATTGCATCTAGAATTGATTTTTGTGTACAGTGTGGAGTCAAGTTTTTCCACCCCCATATGAATAGTCAATTGACCCAGTAACATTTATTGAAAAGATTTCTCTGCACTACATGCAGTATTACATTTACTAGTGTTGTGGCAATATACCTGACCTGTGGTTCTATGGCTGGAGGTTCCATTTTGTTTCACTTGTTTAATTATCTACCTGTAAATAAAGTATATCCTTCTACTTAGGTCTCCTTTAACTTTCCTAAAAAATATTCTGTAATTTTCTCTATAGAAGTTTCACACATCTTTTGTTAGATTTAGTTCCAGATAGTTGATGTCATTTGATGCTATTGCAAATGGCATCTTTTAAAAATAGTCACTGTTTCTGGAATATAGAAACGTAATTAATTTTTTTCAGTGACTTTGCTGAATTTAAGTACTAATTCTGAATCTAGTAATTTTTAAAGGCAGGGTTTTATCTTCTCTACAAGTTTTACAATTGTACTATCTTAGGAAAGAAAAAATATCTCTGGATAACTAAAACATGACCAAATTCCTGATTTTAATTTTCTTCCTGCCACCATCAGCACAGTGGTTTGGCATTTGAATGAACCACAACTGGATCTGAAGGATTCACTCAGCTCTGGATGTTCTCAATGCCTCTTAAAGTCAACAATTGTAACACCTCGTGCAATAATAAAACAGCTCTAATCCAATTAGAGTGTGTCCTCAAATTATTAATAAATATGTCTATGCCTACAGGTATTCTTAATTTTAAGGAAAAACTATATTGCATAATCACAAAATGTAATGATCAATAAAGCAAAAAATGTGGTATTTATTTTGCTTTTTTTAGATTCATAAGGAATTTCTTCAGTGGAGAACATCATCAAGTAAATGTCAATGGCTGTTGGTGACATTTCCTTTAGCTGGTTTGCTCTGCTAGACACTGTGTTCATAAAAGCAGAAAGTTGTTAAGATCAAAGATGTCTTGGAGATAATCCATTCTAAAATACTACTTTATTTTTTTTTACGAATTAAATAAACCCAAATAGGTAGTGACTAACTTGGAGTTTTAGAGTTGGTTAGCAGTTGGTTCAGAGTCAGAACTACAAGCCAGGTTCCTCAGTTCCTAGCCCAGTGCTTCTCCATTAAACTACACTGTCTCCCATGATCAGGAAGAAGCTGCAAGTGAGGACCCATGCAATGGTCATGTTTGGGAGGTAGGTAGAGATTTCCATGATATATAATGGTGGGAGACTAGCATTCATTAGAATTCTCCCACTTGCCAGGCAATAGTCAAGGCATTTTCCATCCATTTAGTCCATTCAGTGTGCTCAGGAATGCATAAGGCAGCCACTATTCTCACTCTATAGATGAAGCAATGAGTTTCAGTGATGTGAAGTGGTGTGCACAAGATCGCATGTCCAGAGAACCTAATGCTAACCTAGAATTGCTTAACTCCAACCCTTGAATTTTTTTCTACTGTTCAGAAGAGGAGATGTGGGAGTTTTAGACATAGGAAGGTTTTGTTTTTTATTTTTTAAAAATATATTTTTATTGACTTTTTACAGAGAGGAAGGGAGAGGGATAGAGAGTTAGAAACATCGATGAGAGAGAAACATCAATCAGCCACCTACTTCACACCCCCCCACTGGGGATCGAGCCTGCAACCAAAGTACATGCCCTCGACCAAAATAGAACCTGGGACCCCTCAGCCCACAGCCCAATGCTCTATCCACTGAGCCAACCTGGTCAGGGCAAGATTTTATCTTTTAAATACTGTTGAGAATGACCAGAATTACAACAGGCCATGCAATTGACCAGCATTCCTATTGCTAAAAATGACTCAGCCAATTGGAGATTTTAAGGATTCCGGGTTTGAGTCTTAACCACCTCTAACACTGGATGTCCATTCACCTTGAGAGTCCGAGGAAATGTCTCTCAAGGTGACTCCCAAATGACTGATGAAAAGAAGACAGCAGCTAGTTAGATAAGTATGTTCTACTTTGATTCTTTACAACTTCTAGTTACCCCATCAAACAGAGATTTAAAAATTATTTTCCTAAATGATCACTCGGACAAAATTCTATCTTTAAGAAACATACCTACCCACATACTTGCATAAGCCACTTTCTCATTCTGCATGAATTAAATTAATAAATTATTAAGAGACTTTCCTCAATAATCAATCAGCTATAGGATTATGTCTGTAGAATACTGAGCACAGTGCCATTTCACTCATTCATTCATTCATATATTCACTCACACATTTATTACTTTAAGATACTTATTAGCAAGAGTAGTTATTATTAATCAAGCCCACTACTAAGTATTGGGAGACCAGATGGATAAGACACAATTATTGTTTTGTCATGACATGTAAATTTACATGGAGATATGCAAGCAAACATATCACTGATCCTGACCCAAGAGAGGCATGTGCAGAGAGCATGGGAGCACTAAGAAGAGACTGGCTATAGCTGCTTGTGGGAGGGAGATGCAGTGTCAGGAAAAACGTTTCACTAAGGAAGTGACCTTTAAATTGGCCCTTAAAGAGTAATAATGATTTCATCAGATATCTCTTACCTGGAGATACCTGCCTTTTCAATTGCTTCCCTGACTTACCCTTACCACCCTATCCCAAACATATGGCAACTGTGTGAGCTTTGCAAAAATCAGATTGTGTCTTCTTGTTCAAGCTTTTCAATGGCTTCTCAGTGAAATTAGGGTGAAATCTAAATTCCTCAGATAGTCTCCAAGATCCTCTATGATGTAGCTTTTGGCTGCCACTCTTCTCATTCCAGACCTGTACCCTCTCTCCCACATTGTTTCATTTCAGCGATTCTTGTTTTCTTTCTATTTGCATATGAGTTCTTTCTGAATAACACAGTTATACCAAAATTAATCTTTAGGCCTTAAAATGTTGAAAAGGACCTAACATTATAAAACTAAAAGTCAAGGAATGCTTTCCTGGTTCTTGTCTCAGGGCCTTTGCACTTCCTGTTTCTCTACTTGAACTACTCCACTGCAGATCTCTGTAAGGTTGTGCCCTTTCTTTATTGGGATTTCAGTTATTGAGAGGTCTTCCCTAATAATCTTAATTAAAACACCACCCACTTGCCCTAAACACATATACATAAACCTCTCCACTTCACTACCCTACTTTTCTTCCTCATTACTTAGCACCAAAATCATTGTAGTTACTTGTTTTCTGCACCAACACATCTTTACAATTAGTATGTAAGCTCCTTCAGGTTCAGAAATATGACTAATTCTCTTTTTTTCTTCCTATTACCTATAATAGTGTTTGGCAAACAATAAATGATCAACAATAAATGATCAAGTGGAGAAGGGAAGAGCCTATAATAAGAGTTCTTAAAGACGTTGCTCTTATTATTTAATTATATAATAAACTTGTTTTTTTGGTAGCAAAAGTTTTAGGGAGATAAGTGCTAAAAATATGCAGACCATTACATAGTAACCTCTTGAACTTTTCTTGTTTGAGTTGACATCAGCTGACTGGAATGGTTGAGGAGATAGGAAACACATATCCTCCATGCGGATAAGTAAAATTTTAAAGTAAATCTTGGCTTTTTTATTGTGTTTTCATTGAAATGCCTGGATTTTAACAGCCAATAGCCCAGCCTTCCTGTAAATCATTTTAGGAGATGGGTATGATGTATTTGGGGAACTGTCAAAATGTTAATTGATGTTGTCATAGGTTTTCAGCAGTCAATCCCTATGAAGCAGTAAAAGCTTAGGTGTCAGAGACTCCAACCAACACTCTGCTGTGTGCCTTATAGCTTAGGTGTCAGAAACTCCAACCAACACTCTGCTGTGTGCCTTATAAACCTTAAAAAGACTTTTATCAGCTTTAAATATGGTCTTATAACACTCCTATATAATCCCCAAAAGAAATCATAACTCAGATGGCAAGCTGCCCCTCCATCTGTAAGATTATTGTAGATTTTCCCCTAGTACTGGTCCTTTTAAGGATCCCAGAGCTATTTATTATTCCCTTATGCCCCTATCCACAGGACAAGAAGGATCTGGTGTTCTCCCACAATCTTCCCACTAGATATGTCCAGACTTAGGGTTAAGGGGAACAACCTGAACATGAATTTTGGCTTGAAAAATATCTTCCAAGGTGTATTTACAGTGTCACTCACAGCTTGGAGGTGGAAAGGAATCCTTTCTAATAAAAGAGAAACATGCAAATTGACCATACCTCTGCTACGTCCATAAGCCACACCCACCAGCAAATCAGGAGCGAGTATGCAAATTAATCCAACAAATATTGTGGCGGCCATAGAGCTGGAGAGAGCAGGAGGCTTGGGTTACCCCAGCGATGGAGGAAGCCAAGCTTTCTGCCCGCCCTGTCCGGCCCTGGCTTCCACTCAAGGCTATAAAGTTTCAATTATGGAAGATAAATAAATCCCAGATACCAGGGCCTCCACTTGGGTGGCCAGCTTGCAAACCAACACAGGCCCCTTGCCCAGGCCAACCCACACCCCAAGGGAACCCCCAGCCTGATCTGGGACATCCTTTAGGGCAAATCAGCTGGCCCCCATCTGTGCACCAGGCCTCTATCCTATCTAATGAAAGAGTAATATGCAAATTGACCATCACTCCAACACACAAGATGGCTGCCCCCATGTGGTCAAAGATGACTGCCCCCATGTGGACACAAGATGGCTGCCACAAGATGGCTAGCAGGGGAGGGCATTTGGGAGGGACAAGGCCTGCAAGGGAGGGCAGTTGTGGGCATCAGGCCAGGAGGGGAGAGCAGTTGGGGGGAACCAGGCCTGCAAGGGAGAGCAGTTGGTGGGGGGGGGGAAGACCAGACCTGCAGGGGAGGGCATTTGGGGATGACCAGGCCAGCAGGGGAGGGCAGTTAGGGGCAATCAGGCTGGCAGGGGAACAGTTAGGCATCAATCAGGCTGGCAGGGGAGTGGTTAGGGGTTGATCAGGAAGGCAGGCAGGTGAGCAGTTGGGAGCCAGCAGTCCTGGATTGTGAGAGGGATGTCAACTACCTGTTTAGGCCTGATCCCGGACATTCCTTGAGGGGTCCCAGATTGGAGAGGGTGCAGGCTAGGCTGAGGGACACTCCTCCCCCTCCCCCCACCCCTGTGCACGAATTTCATGCACCAGGCCTTTATCAGTTAATAGATAAAGCAGTTGATGAGTAGATTAAATGAACTAAGCTGTGTAATGTGATCAGCAAAATCCTGATCATAATAAGTGCTCATAGTAAATGTTAACAATTAGCTATGGTTGCATCTATATCCTATCACTTAATTCATGGTGTTTAAGTCTGTTTATTGTCTGTCTTCTATAAGACAGGAGACTAGAGATTGGGGGATTGACTTCTGCAGCACCAGAAATTAGCAGTGTCTGAAATATAGTAGTCATTCAATTGATGCTTCCTGACCTATACAGAACATTGGCTTCTGGGTCCCACTCTATCACTGATTAGCTGTGAAACATTGGATAACTTTGCTTAGCCTTAGCAGGACTCACTGTCCTCACTTGTAAAAGGAAAATATTGGATTGTGTGGTCTCTACTGCCCTTTCCAAATCTAACATTCCATGGTTCTACTCAAGCAGTGCCATTAAGTAAGTTAAGAAGGATTATTAGGAACTGTTGTCACCAAATTCCATTTCCCTTTGCCTATTCTTACTATGTCCTCTACAATGATGAATTATCCAAGTTAATTTCTATTTCAAGTGATTGTTTTGATATTATTAAGATTTCACCCTAAACTTTCAGTTTATTCCAACCCCCAAAATATGATGGAAGGTGGAGGTGGATATGAACCAAATGTTACCTTGGTCACTTTGCTTCACTCTACTTCCTAATAATCTATACATAGATTATTAGGATATAGTTCAGGGAGGCCAGGGTCTTATTTAGCAAATAATTATTCAAAAGTTTAGTTAAACAATCGATGGTTTTTTTAATGTTTACCTGAGGATATGTTTATTGAGCAAAAGTGCTAAGTGAAGGGAATTCAGAATGGATAGTAGAGGAGGGAGATGTTCACTGTAGTTGTAGTGTCAAAACAAGATAAGCAGAGGGGTTTATGAATTCATTCTATTAATCTTCCTTTTGTACGTTTCCCAAAGACAAGAGACAAACCAGAATCTTGGCATGGGCTGTTTCTACATGGGGAGAGCTTATTAGAGATGAAAGAATCCAGTATCTCAAGAGGTGAACTGTATGTTGACCTACCCAAATCTCCCCCTCAGTACTGAGAACTTCTTTCTTACACTTCTAGGAGCATTATATGCTGATGGTTCACAGATTCTTCTCACTCCAAGAATTATCCTCTGCTAAAGGGGTTGCCTCAAACTTATGTATTCTTCCATAGGGGCAGCTCACCTCCAATGACTGGTCAATGTAAGACACAAAACCTATCTCCATTCCCTCAATTTCAGACAGTTCTGAAGCTCTAGAACCAACCACTTGTGAAGACTATTGCCAAGAGCTCTTTCCAATAAACTTCTTGCTTGTGGGTCTCCATCTAAGGGTCTGTTTTCCAGGAAAAACAATTTAAGACAGATAATGAGTTCAATTTAGGTTGATAGGATTGTAGGACACCTAAATGAAGATATTTAAGAGGAGTTTAGATACAACATATTGAAATTCCAAGAAAATGTGGGACTGAAGAAATAAATCTGGAAGTTACCTGCATAGAAGTGATAGTCAAAATGATGAAATTAGGCAAGATTACTCAGTGAGAGTGCACAGAGTAGTAAAAGTAGTGGAATATGAGGAAAACCCTAGAGAGGAGAAAAAGGATATAAAAAGAACCAAGAGAGAGTGCCAGGAAGTAAAGGGCTGAGAGATGAGGCAATTTGGAGGTCACTGATGACCTTAGCAAGAGCCAATGCAGTAGAATTGTGGGTCAATAAACAAGAACGGTGAGCCAAGGAATAAATGGAAGGTGAGGAGTGGTGATGGTGAGGTGAGTACAGACCCAGGGTCAGAGATTTAAATCTTCAAGTGGAATAAATGGGTAAACTAAGATAATTCACTCAATAATATGTGTTCAGACCTCAATGTATCAGGTTCTATAATAGATATAGGTTTTTAAGTAGTGATATGAAGAAATACAGACAAAGTAGTAAAAAGAATAATTTTGGAATATTTGAAAGTGAAGAAAAAAAAACAGGGAAATGGAGGAAAGTCGCAAAGTAAATGGGGGAATCATGGAAGACTTCTCAGAGGAAATAATATTTAAACTTATCCATGAACAATAAGTTAATCATGAAAATAATTTGGGAAAGAATACTCTGTGCCAAGGGAAAACAATAAATGCAAAAACCCTGATGTGGAAATGAGGTTGGTGGATTTGAGTGACAAATAACAGTGTGGCTGGGAATTGTTAGCAAAAAGAAGGAAATTGTTAGCAAAAGTAGAGGTAGGAATGCTAGACAGGAGCTATGGTAAAGATCATGATAATTTGTGCCTTGGAAGCCACTTGTTCAGAAAATGAGAGGTCAAGCATGAGAATAAATTATGCTGGAGATGACGGAAAGTAGTAGGGACCATGGCAGACCAGGGAGCCTGCTGTAACTTAAAGTGGACAGTGGGTAACATTATCTACTCAGCTCCCCTTAAGAATGTGATCTCAGTTTCCCAATCTCCCAATTTCAAAAAAAAAAGTGGGAATCTGGAGTGTTAAATGAAATCTCCAATGTCTAAATGATGTCATTAAATTCCAATCTTGTTTTTTAAACACCACGCCGGTCAAATGACATATCTGAAGGCCAGACTTAGCCTTCAAGTCTCCAGTTTGCAACTCCCAATTCTCAACACTGTTCTGCTGGAGTTAGATGAGAAGAGGTGACAGAGAATGGGAAGCAGCTAGCAGGATGATATGGAGCCATGGGAGGTGTTTATATTCTGAGGAGCAGCCAGAAGTGAGGAGGACAGGAAGGAACAAGATAGAAGGGTATGGAAGGTTTACTGAGACCTCCAAAGAAGAAGGAAGGAGAAGGAACTCAGGATTGGTGGAAGGGTTGGACTTGTATAGGAAGGACTCTCCCATCCTCTAGAAAAGGCGTTGACAAACTACCATACACAGACCAAATTGGCTCATAGCTCAAGTCCTAGAGCTAAGAATGGTCTTTACATTTTTAAATGGTAGAAAAATAATCAAAGAGAATAATAATTTCTGAAATGTAAAAATTACACAAAATTCAAATTTCAGTAACTATATA
Source organism: Corynorhinus townsendii (assembly GCA_026230045.1). Lineage (NCBI taxonomy): Eukaryota > Metazoa > Chordata > Mammalia > Chiroptera > Vespertilionidae > Corynorhinus > Corynorhinus townsendii. Next base: position 205,177,919 of record JAPDVU010000003.1, on the reverse strand, counting down.
TAAAGTTTTACCATCCCAGAGCCATGCCCACTCATATACTTACTGTCCATGGCTTCTTTCCCACTGCAGCAGTAGAGATGCATCCAGTTAGGCTGCAGCAGCTGAGCCCACTGGACATCTCACAAAGTGTGGTGAGGAAGGGAGTTCCTTGGAGAGCTGAGGGGCAGCAGTTAGTCCCTCATTAGATCACAGCAACAATTGCAGAGAGACCTCAAAGACAGGAGGGTGTGGGATGTGTATCCATCAATGATGAGGTCCCAAATGAAGTATAAATTCCTGGGTGCATTTGTTCTGAAGGAAGCTTTGAAAAAGGAAGGAAAAGTCAATTTCACATTCACTCTCTTTAGTTTTTTTGTATATAATACTAAAAAAAGAATAAAAAAATTAAAAATTATCTAATCTCTTGATGAACACCATGAAAAATTATGTTTCTTAGTGTTGCCTGAAGACTAAAGCCATTAAAAGTCAGGGGTACTTCCAGGTTTACTGAATTAAAACTTGCAGGTATTCATTTTGAACAAGTGTCTTGAATGATTTTGACATACATTACAATTTGAGATTTACTTGTAGATTAATATACAAAACAAATTTTAAAAACAAGCAACCATAACAACATTCAATAGTTAAAAAAATAAATGTCCATCAAATTTATTTGAATGTAATACAGGTTGAAAATTAATCTTAGATCTAGCACTGTTTTTAAAGGTCTAGTCTATACTCGGAAAATCAGCATTCAGTTTGGTGGAGGGGGAATAAGTTCAAGCAGAGTGGGAAAAAGGAGGTTTTCTGATCTGATGCAACAGGTTAAAATGATCAAAAGGATCACAGTCAGACATGCAGAAACCAGTCCAAAAAAAAAAAAAGTGAAATGATTGTATCCCTTCGCTGTGTGCCCAGCTGCTATTCTGAAAATCAATTCAAAACCATTCCATATATTTTAACTGCAAAAAAAGTTACCCCCCCAAAAAAAGGATTTATTTTGTATTGCCTAGTCAATTTCTAGTCTTGACAGAAATAATTCTCCATTTGTTTAGTTATTACCATGATTCCGTTGATGACAGCTACTATGATGGGGAGGAAAATAAACAAATGGTTATTTCTGCTTCTGAGTAAATTGTTATTGTGATATCTAAGAGACAAATTACATAATAATGCTCTTTCAAGTTGCTTAGAATTACAGGGTGACTTCATCCAATGGAGTCCTGCAGCCAACTGTCTATCTTTGGTCAAAATGTATGAAGCTATTAGGGCTTTGAACACTATACATTAATCTTCAGTGTCAGTGCAATTAACACTTTTCTACTCAGTGAAGATTGTTTTGCTTAGTTGGGTGGACAGATGTGTTTAGAGGATGACATGGAATAGAAAGTGGTGGAAGCCAGGGAATTGGCAGAAATGAGGACGAGGAAGGAGAGTCTTCAATGATTGACAGACTAAAAGCAATTAAAACTGGTTTTCCTAATTTGAAGAGCATGGGACTTCTTAATTGCACAACACTGATTGGAATTTGACCTTAGCTGAAGAGCAGTTCTCAGAAAATCCTGTGACAAAGTTAACAGTAAATAATCAAAAGTACAAAAAAGGCATGTGCTGTGGGCACAGATTACAATTAGAAGTTGGCTTGCTGGTTACCTTGCGTTAACGATGTTTACCTTGGTTATACTAGGTCTCTATTTAAAAAAATAATAATAATAAGGGATAAAAGTTGCCTTTTGGGGGACATCCAGAAAATTAATAGAGGATAACACCAGATAACCTCTATAACTGGCTTGTCACATGCCAGGCACTGTGCTAAGAGCTTGACATAGGCTATCTCATTTATTTCTGCCACAATTCTATGAGGTCAGTGCTATTGTTATATTCACTTTTTTTGGTAAGAGATCAGTCGTGTAGAGAATTTATGAAACATTTACAAGTTCATACTGGCTAATAATAGCAGAACTAGACTTTAAACTGAGGTCTGTTTGATTAAATCACTAGGCCAGGTTATTATTGGGGTATCTTAGAAATAGTCTAAAATCCCTGACTAATTTAATGTGAATCTTTGGACCCTTAAACCCTCTCCTCCAATTTTCCATTCGAGATATATATATATATATATATATATATATATATAAAAATCTCGTGTCTAATATTCTATTACCCATTCTGCGGATGAAGGAGTTCTATAATTAGATCATAGAAAACTTCTCAGCACTAAATTTGTCAGCAGACAATGAAATAATGTCTTCAAAGTGATGAGGAAAATGATCTGAGAGAAGAACTGCTTATTTAGCTAAACTATCATTTAAGAGTATGAATAAAACAAATAATTCTTACAAGTAAAAATATGTACTAGTTACGTACCTTAGCAGAAAGATTTGTGAAGGCTGTAAGCTAGCAATTGAACCTAGAAAGGAGTGGGAAACAAGAAATAATAGTAAGGAAATAAATAAGTATTGAATACAAAATAATGATACATTGCTTACTTTGAGGAGAGGAGAGGTTGGTGAGGAATGCTAAAAATCTAGTGGAAAAGTGTTTTTCAAATGAACAGCTCATTTTTCTAACATTGTTTATTAACTAAGTTATGTTCCTTAAAGAATTGAAATACTGAATACTATCTTCATCATATATTAAATTCCTATATACACAATTTATTTTGAACTGTCTATGTTCTGCCCAGTAAGTTATTTGCCTTTTGGCAAACCAGTACTATACTATTTTGATTACAGTAGCTCTATAATAATTTTAAAATCTGTTTGAGGAATTTCATACCTTTTTACTTTTTTCAAAAATGTACTTGACCACTTTGATTATTCATGCTCTGAACCAGGGTCAGCATATTTTCTCTATAAAAAGCTAGATAGTAAATATTTTAGGCATAAATACTTCATCTTGTCATTGTAGCATGAAAAATGTCATACACGATATGTAAATAAGTGGGTGTGGCTGCAAGAAACTTTATTTACAGAGAAGGAAGTAGCCTGGTTTTGGCTGATGGGCAGTAGTTTGCCAATCCCTGTTCTAAAACATTTCTTTCTTCCAATTTATTTTCAGTACTAACCTGTCTTTGCCATATTCCTTGTGGCTTCTACTTTAAGGATTTGTTACTTTAGTTGTATAAGGGTCAGTTTTCCATGTTGTCTTGGATGTCTCACCCCTGTAATAGCATCATATTACTTTGGAAGTCTGTGTGTAGGACTTACCTGGTTGGACAATTCCTCCCTGGGTTTAAGACTCCAAGATTTAAAAGAGTGTTTAATACAGAGCAGATGTTCAATGAACACTGTCAGTAAGAAGGTAGAGAGAAGAAATCTGGAATCTCTTCTGAACCTCTTGTTTGATACTGTGGAAACACACTTACTCAGTTTTCTAAAATAAGTTAATGACAAAATGGAGATACAAGGAAAAAGATAATTATAGTACAGATAAATAAGGACTGGGTTGGAATTAACACAAGAGCTCAATGGAAACCCATGTTTGACATGAAGAGGTCAAAGAGAAAGTCATGCTTAAGCAAAGATCTAAAGGATGAGTAGGAACTGGTCAGGAAAAGAGGAAAATAAGAACAAGAATATTCCAGAAAGAAGGGAAGGCACACATAAAGGCTTAGAGGTGAGAGAGGGCATGGCTGATCATGAGAGTTCAGTAGGGCTGGAGCTTGAGGTGAGAGGTGGGAATGAAGAGGTACATGAAATAGTACACTCGAGTGAGGAATAGGGTAGGGAGCAACCTGTAACTGAAGTCTAGGCTTTGGAGCAAACTCCTTTACTAAATAGAGATTTCCTAGGCTGACCAACCTAAGCTCTGGATAAAGTAAAAAAAAAAAAAAGTGGTTTTCATCTAAACAATGAAAGGTACTAGAGTCTTGGGTAAATTGTGGTCAGTCCATAGCAGGCAAATGGACTGAAGCATTGGTGTAAGGGGGAAGAGAAGAAACAGCCAGTTGGCCAGTTGAGAACATCTGCTCACAACTATAATGGAAAAAAGGGAGGAGGAGCAAGCATACACACACCCAGGAGCTGCCTGCCAAACAGTCATCAGTATGGGATCCTCTTGTTCCTGCTCATACTCTCCTGATCAAACACACGGCAGCAATACGATGTGCTCTCTGGGGCAAAGAAAGGTTTTAGCAATTGGGGACTGGAGCAGAAGTGGAAGAATGGGAACATCTGCTCTGAAGACACTAGAAAAGTAATTCTAATGGCTTGGGGAAAACATCTGGGCCACACAGCCCAGACCACCACTGGTGTGGTAAATGGAGAAAGATTGGGGGAATTGATGAGGAAGAAGCAGAGTGAATGCAGAGTCATCTGCAAGCTAAAGAGGAATGATGTGGGCTAATGGAAAGTGGTATGGCCCCTCCAGGGAGGTCAATCACTTGAGGATGCTCTCATGCAAGGACCAATGGCAGATGAAATTTTCACCCATTGAGTTCACTGAAAAGGCCCTCTTGGTCCATGCCACTTGGAAAACTGTCCTCAACTCTTCAGTCTTCAGCATGCTAAAATAGCAAATGGTGGACAGCTGCCATGAGAAGGGAAGAATTAAGCTAAGAGCCCCACTTACTCTTAGGAAGGTGTGTGTGTGTGGACAGGGAAGAAAATAGCTGGAACAATTCTTTAGATGAATAGACAGGGCTCCTTGAATTTAGCATGTTTCTCATGCATTAGTCTCCATCTCCAGTTAACACATTCATCTGGAAAATTAAACTTGAATAACATGAAGTGAATTAGAACATCATAGATTTTCTTCAATTCATCTACCAACAAGTATATTATTGAGTTTCTATCCTTTTTGTAGGACTGTGCAAGGCTCTGGAGCCAATGAAGAGGAATAACTTTTTGTAATTAGGAGTTGTATAGAGTTTTTCAACTTTCAAAATCTGGGAGTTGTGGAAAATGACATACAGAGAGCTACAATTACTCTCAAAGATAACATGATTGGTAAGGGAGTAGATACTAGATAGGTAAGGTTTTATGACTTTAATCCTAATCTAATTTTTATGCCTATGTGAAAAGGAAAAAAACAACAGCAACAACAAAGGTAAGATAGTTTGGCTATTTTACCTTTCTTGTTGGAAAGGTAAGATAGCCAAACAGCAAATTGCTAAGTCTGGAACAAAGTGTTTCAAACCATGTGCCCATTCAAAACTGGGAAAAGAGAGAGGCCAGTGGGGAGAATAGACAGGAGGAAAGGTTTTTCTTGGGGAAAGGACACTGGATAGGGAGTATAAGGCTGGTCTTTCTGCATCTGAATAACTCTAGTTCAGAGACATCTTTGTGCTCCACTGTCTCAGTTCTGGAACTCCAAGGTAGAACAACAGGGCACCTTTACACATCTGGGGTCCGTTGCAGTTGTAGAAGGTAAGGGCTGCCAAGAAACATTCCTAGGACCAGCAGTGAAAGGCATAGACACAGTTTCTTGGTCTTGTGTAATCACTTAGGCAAGATGCTATGTTAGGTTTTTTACGTCTTCATAACAGTCTTCAAAGATATTATCTCTCTCACTTTATGAAAGAGGAAACTGAGGCTCAGAGAGGCCACACATTTAGTGAGTAGAAAGGAAAAGCTAGAAATCTCCAAGATTCTCATGTCACAGATGCTTTGTGTGATTGGGGTTCATGACTGGACTGAGCTTTGCTGGAATTCATTGCATATGGCTAATTATTCCAGAATAATATTACAGAAATGCAGACATCAGATCATGTTACCCAGGTTTCTCTACCGAACAGTTTATATGTAACAAATCAGATTAAACTGAACCAACATAGGGCAAAAGAAGCAAACATGTCCCACAAGGGTAGCCTGGTATGTAGCTGAACATGGTTAGGTATCCATAGCAGTTAGTCGAGAATGCAAGAATCTGGAATCAGAATCATCACCTGAGTAAGGGTAGGAGAATAGGTACTGGTAAAGGAGATGTAAGGGAGTTCAGGTCCACATGCAGAACAGCACTTGGAAGGAATAGCAACAGACTATAGGTGGTGGGTCAATAAAGCAAAGTGCATCAGAGCAGTCTCAGGCAAGGCCCAGCATGTCCTGACCTATGCAAGGAACATATGGAAAGGGGATGTTGAGAACAATGAATACTTGAACTTACTTGACAAAATGATGGAACTTCTGCCTAGGCATTCAAAGCAGACACATTTGGAGCAGGAAGGAGAGAATTAGCAGAATACAAGAGTGAGCAGACAGGCAGGCAGGCAGAGGCAGCTGGCACCTGCAGAGCAGAGGCCACCCACCAGACACAATGATTCTACTTCTTGGGAGGCTATTGGCAGCAATGCAAGACCTGCGGTGTGGCTGGTTAGCAAGAGAGAGGCTCACACTCGAGAATAAGATAGGAATTCAATTCCCAAGAGGAGAGTATAAGCCTACCTCTTCACTGGAATTTAATGCATTCCTAAAAACCTGTTGGACAGTAGATGTTCAGATAGTGGAAGCCTATAGTCCCCTTATTTTAAATGGGAAGGATAATAAAAATAATACATTTATGTCATTCTTTAAAGCCCAAACAATATCCCAAAATGTCACTAAGCAGCCATATTGCAGTCTACTAAGAATTTCTGCACACATAAACCACGAGTACTTTAATAATTCTTCTCTTTTTTTCACGCATAGAAAAATGCATGCACAGTGGATGAGGACAAAATTATGATAAATGTAAATTTTTATGCCAGACCTCCCCCTTGAGAGCTACATACCTCTAACACCAATTAGTTAATAAGCTTCTGATGCCTGGATTAGAGTTGCTCAAACTTGAGGGTGAAGACATGGACTGGCTCATTTCTCTGTAAAGGGACAAATAGTGAAGATTTTAGGTGTTGTGAGCTGTACATTTTCTGTCTTTGTAGCCAGAAAGTAGCCACAGACAATACATGCACAAACAGGTATGGCTGAGCTCCAATAAAACTGAATTTATTAAAGCGGGCAGAGAGTTGGATTTCATCTGTGGCCATAGTTTGCTGACTTCTCTTTTAAGGAAAAATTATCTCTGATACCCACTAATGCATTTTAGGATCCTCAGAATCTATGGACTTGAGTTTTAAAAATTCTGTTTTGAGAGAACCCTTACCCTTATAAGCAAACTTTTGATTTGTCAATTTAAAAATGATATTTTTCTTTACAACTGGTAAAATTGTTTTTCCCAAGATTATCCTTGAATAAAGAAAACAAACAATGAAAAATTCTCTTGTAACCTAGGAATTCCCAGCATCCCACTGACCACAGTTGAAGAAGAGCTGTCCCCAGTGGTTTCCATCCTCCTACCTCCCTCTAGGGAATGGGAGGGAGGAGGGTGGTGACATACAAGACTGGCTTTTGTTACCATTAGGATGTATAAGGCTTGAGATCTGCACCAGAGAGCACAATATGCCAATGAGATGATCAGATAATTTTTAATTTATTCTTTAGAGGTTTTTTTTACTTCCACCATTCCCTGTCCTCCCCCACCACCCCACCCCACCATCAGAGTTGAGGAATTTTAATGATTGTCAGGTATCAGATGCAAGTTCCATTTTTAAAAATGTTTTTTATTGATTTCAGAGAGAGGAAAGCAGAGGGAGATAGAAACATCAGTGATGAGAGAGAATCACCAAATGGCTGTCTCCTTCATGTCCCCTACTGGGGACTGAGCCCACAATCCAGGTATGTGCCCTGACTGGAAATTGAACCATGACCTCCTGGTTCATAGGTCAATGCTCAACCACTGAGCTACACCAGTTGAGTGCAAGTCCCTTTTCAAAGTAACTGGAACTTGCTCCCTGGCAGGACTAAGGGGTTACATTAAAATTTTACAGAAGTAGAACCCCAGCCTCATTATTTATGATCGCCCCCATAAAGCCCCTGACTATCCCACTTGTATTTGCTGACCCATCCACTCACAAGGGAAATACTGGTAATCCTGTACCACCCCCTTCTACAAATACCTTTCAGGTTGTGGGTATCAGACCCTGCCTGATTCCAGTCCACAGGCTGACACTCTATCCACTGAGCCAAAATGGCTAGGGCTGTCATAAGACATTATTAATATCATATCACTCTGTGATCAAGACAAAACTTTTCACTATTCTATGCCCTTGGATAGGCAACTTCAGTCTAGAATGCCATTCCCAACTCTCCTGCCATTTATTTCACAAACCCTAGTCATTCTTCAAAACACAGCTCATGTGTTGCTTCTTTTCTGAAGTCTTCCCTAGCTCCCTGACCCCCAAGTGGTTACCACTTATGGTGTTCCCAAACACTATGTTCATATCCTTATCCTAGCACTTTCTACATTATATTGTAAGTATAAGTACCAAGAAGACAGGGATGTGCCTTGTTCATCACTGTGTTCCTCAGTCCCTTGTGCCTACTAATACAGAGTACTCAGTATAAATTGCTCAGTTGAATTAATGGATATCATGATTGCTGATGTGAACACTCCATTAAGGTCACACAAACCAGTATTCAAATATTCATCTTGGAAATGATTCCTTGGGCCATTGTTCAGAAGAATCACTTTATGTGGAACTCCAAGATCTTTCATTCACCCATTCTTCTTTTATCCCTTTGGAATTCTGACAAGACTAAGGGTACTCAGGGCATACAGTCTCCTCCTCCAAGAGAAGGAGGCCTCTCATGAATTCCTCAGAGATAAATTCTCAAAAGCTATAAAATGCTCTGCTAACAGATATCAGATCCATCATCAGCCAATTACTCTACTCAGTATACTTATTTGTGGTGACCATCACTCAAGCTATCCTGCTTTCATACTTTCTTCCCCAGTCTTTAGTGTATGTATGTGTGCATGTGTGTATGTGTAAGTATTTTAATTGTCATTTGATAGCACTGTTAAATTTCCATCATTGAAGGTCAAAACACAAAGCATAAATCTATGTACCCTGAGTAGGTCAATCATTTCTGAAGATTTTATTTTGAGTTTCCTCTCAAAAAAAAAAAAGAAAGAAAGAAAGAAAGAAAGAAAGAAAGAAAGAAAGAAAGAAAAAGAAAAACTTCCCTGCCTATTTTAGTTTTAACAGACTTCAGTACCCCAGGCATTCAGATAAAACTATTATATTCATTCTCTTTCTTTTCAAAGAAACTGTGTATCTACTCCTAGCTTGAAGATACTCATACACAACAATGGGCCTTTTACATACAGGCATAGTCTCATATGCTACTTCTTATCTGCACTTCCAAAGCTGATCCCAGAGAAGTGGCCAAACCAGATGAAGAGGACAAAGAGATGATAATGACATCAGATAAACTTCTCACCTCCCATCAAAACCCATGATTAAAGCTAATTTCAAATCTCAGGGTTCCTTATCAAATGAGAAAGTCTTTCAAATATTAGATCCACTCCATTCTTTAAAGATGTATTTATTAGGTACCTCTGTTGTGCCAGGCATGCTGCAGGCACTGGAAATGAACAATTAAATGGGGTAGTCAAAATCCTTGAGGAATTTAGTCCAGTTGGAAAAACAGCCAAGAAAAAAAGCAGTTACACACTCCGAGGCAAGTTCTATAGTGGAAGGGTACTCCGAATGCCACAGAAATATGAAAAGATGTACCTACACCTATAAGTGCACCCAAGTAAGTAGGGAAAAGTGGGAGAGTGAGGAAAGAAATTCTAATTTGTAATACAGTACAATGACCAGAAATGGAGTCAAGACAAGTATACTAGGGGAGAGGGTACATTAGATCTTAATGACAGAAAGAAGTCACTGTTGGTAGCTTTGCCATCTCCCCAAGCTTTTGCTGAAATGTTACTTCTTATGAGACCTTCTTTAATCACCATACTTCATTTTAAAATTCTGCCATATGGTCACCCCTGATGTCTCCTTACCCTGACTAACACTTTTTTTTTATATCAAATACTTTCGCTTCCTGCCATATTATATCACTTGCTTCTGGCCTTTCTGCCAACCCCTAGCTAGAAAGAATATAAGTTCCACACAGAAAAGGTGTATTTTTATCCAATAATATAGCCCAAGTACCTAGAACAGTGTATGGCACAAGTAGGCATTCAATAATGAACTTTAGAGATATTGTTTTTATCTTTCCTTTTAGTTCTATTTATTTTTGCCTTGTGTATTGTAAAGCTTTGTTATTTGGTGTTTGTACATTTAGAATTGTTATGTCTTCTTGGCAAACTGACCCCTTTTTTTTTTTACCATTTTTTTTTATTGTTTTAAGTATTACAAATAGTAGTACATATGTCTCCTTTTTTTCCCCCATTGATCTCCCCCCGACCTCCCCTACCCCCCAGTACATGCGTTCACCTGCCCGCCCTCCCCCCCGCCCCAGTGTCTTATATCCATTGGTTGTGCTTATATGCATGCATACAAGTCCTTCGGTTGGTCTCTTACAGCCCCCCTTGCCCAACCTCCCATGTCTTCCCAATGTAGTTTGACAGTCTGTTCAATGCTTCTTTGCCTCTGTATCTTTTTCCCACCATTTCTTTCCTTTAAAAAGTTTTGCCTTTGCAGACTAGAAATAAACATATAATAACAAAACAAGATAAAACAAAAAAATGTTTGAGTCCCCGTTTCAATGTCTAACAGTTCCTTATGTGTACATGTCAGCAATGATATCTGGATGGTGGGCACATGTTGGCAATGCAGGTCCGACCCTCTCTAGTTTGGTCCTAGGTAACCTGCAGCGGTGCACAGCTGCTGACTGCTCGCGTGGCAAGGCATTGTCAGCGTCTTCCATCTCTGGACTGTTTTTTCCTCTTGTCTTAGTGGTTGGAGCACACCTGTCAATTCCTCTCTGTTGCAGGAATCCATCTGGTCTTGGGGTTGTTTTCTGAAAATATATAAATGTATTCTTGACCACAAGTTAATAAAGGAATCTTTTCTATATAATTGATTTGGGATCCTTTTTATTTTTGTTCAAACGATTTTCCTTTGTCTTATTTAGACACCATGTGTGTTTTTAATGGCCGTCTTGCTGTTAGCATTGCAAATGAAACTTAATTTGGTAAAGTAAAAATTTTCTAGATGTAATTTACTTATAGGATATTTTTCCTTACATGATATTGCCCTACTATCCCCCCCCCTTTTTTTTTGATTAATGGAAGTTTTTGTAAATTTTATAATGCAGTCTTGATAACTTTAAATTTAATTTTTTTTCCCCACACATATGACTGCTTTAGGTTCATTGCATATTCAGGAATTTTACCATGAGATGAACTACCAATAGAAATTTTAGTAATTACTTTAAGAACAGCTTTTTGTCCAGTACAATTAACTTTACTTGAATATTCACTTATTTCAATTAGCCTATTTAAATTAATCTGAAAACTCAATTACTATTTTACTGTCAAATTTAATACTCTACCAACAATCTTAGTTTACCCTGTAAATATTAGTGGGAAGGATTATTTGCATTCTTGAGTGGGCCCTGAGCATTCCAGATGCTAGGCTAAATTTAGATATAGGGCAACTGCTGTCGGCCAAGTCTCTTGTCTGTTACCTGGGTCCCGATCTGAGCTGGGCCAAGTCTCTGTCTGTCACCTGTATCTCGATGTGAGCTGGGCCAAGTCTCTTTCTGTTGCCTGGGTCCTGATCTGAGCTGGGTGTGGGAAGCGCGAAGCAGCCATGGGGGCAGGAGACCTCCTTCAGAAGGGGTGAGGGTTCAAGCCCCTGCAATGTTGGGGGGGTGAGGGTCTGTGCCCCACTTCTGTTGCCCCCCCCCCCCCCCAGTTCTCTCCTGATGGCCCCTCTGCGACTGTGCCTGTCTTAGGTTGTTCCTTCCTTGAGGAATCTTACCCGTCTCTGGCTAACCAGCCATCCTCTGGGGCCAAGCAGGGTGGTGTGAGGTTCAGTTCTGTCTCCTTGGTAGCCTATGCCCCCGTGGCCTCCACACCCAGCACCTGCCTTGGGAACCCCTGGCCTGCTGGCAGGGTCCCAGTGCTGATCACATATCTCGGGGAACTCGGGTTTCTTCTCCAGTGAGGGCCCAGCTCACACAATTGGGTGTGAGACAGATCCATGGTACCAGCCCCCACGAGGCTTCAAGCTCAGCATGAACAGAAAGCTCAGGTAACAGCTGAGGGCAATTGGATTGTGAGAAGAGGGTCCCTCTTGGCACAAAGTGCAAGAGGGGCCAATATAGGATGCTCAAGTGCCTTCCCAGTGCCTTAATTCCTTCTGCAAGGAATTAAATCCTTTCATGTGCTTTTTTTTTTTTTTAATTGCTGCCAACCATTCAAAGAATTAGTTTGTAAGTTTGTTTGGGATAACTGTAAAATATGCTGTTGTAAAATATCTAAAATTATAATGACATTGCAGAATAATATCATGTAAGGATATTCTTTGCCCTAGGCCCTGGCAATTCCATTTCAAACTGGCTGTCAATTTCTTTTTGTAGCTTTATATAAACTTTGTCAGGGAGGCAAAAACACAAATTACTTACTTTAGTTCAATATAATGAACGGCATAGACTGATGAACAAGAACAGATCCAGAAGCTGAGAAACGTCGATCAGAACATCATACCTCAGGTAAGGTAGGGGAGGGTGGGGATAAGGTGGAGAGATCAACCAAGGGACTTGTATGCATGCATATGAACCTAATCAATGGACACAGACAATAAGGTGGCGGAGCATAAGTGGGGAGTGGGGGGTTATGGAGAAATAAGGACACATATGTAAAAAATAAAAATTAAAAAAATTTAATTAAAAAATTATAAAATAAAAATAAAATACTAAATCTAACCAATACTAGTGGTCACCATAGCCTTAAGAGAAATTGTTTCATGTGACAGAAATTTTTAAATGAAACTCTCTGTAGCCTGAAAATTATTTTGGAAGGAAACAAATAGAAGTTTCCTTCAAAAGTCATTGGGATTGTAATTGAAAGTCAAAATATTTGGCCTCTTGAACTGACCCTTTTTTCATTATCTAAAGTCCCTCTTTATTCCCTAGTCATTTTCCTTATTCTAAGTCTACTTCATCTGCTATTAACATAGTCACTCAGCTCTCTTTTTAATTGGTGTTTGCATAGTGTATATTTTCAACCCTTTTATTTTTAACTTATTATATTTAAAGTCCATTTCTTATAGATACCATATGGTTATGTGTTTTTATTAAAGCCATCTCTATCCTGTAATTGATTTAGATTTAACACAATTATTTAAATGGTTGGATTTATGTTTCCCATTTTATTATTTCTGTTAGTCCCCTCTAGTTTTTTGTTTTTATGTTTCCCTTCTCTTGACATTTTAAAATCTGAATATTTTTTATTATTTCATCTTTATTTCTCTATCTGCTTCCTAAATATGTCTCTCTGTATTTTTAAATGGTTGTTCTGTAGATTATAATATTCATGCATTGCCTTCCATGGTATGCTTAGAGCTAATATTTTTCAACTTCAAGTAAAACAAATAAGCCTTACAACCAAATACATCTCTTTAGTCTCCTTTTTCATGTATAGTTTTCACATGTATTACATCTAAATATATGAAAATTCCATCAGACAATGATATAAATTTTTCTTTCAACAGTCATACCACTTTTTAAAGAATTTTGAGATGTGAAAAAAAAAGTGTATTATTTTTACCCAGTTATTTGCCATTTCTGCTGCTCTTTCTTCATTCCTGAAGTTTCACGTTTCTGGTATAATTTTCCTTTCTGAAAAACGTATTTCAGCATTTATTTTAGAGTAGATCTTCTGGTGACTAATCCTCTCAATTTTCCTTGTCTGAGGGAACTTTTATTATGTTTTCATTCCTGAAGGATATTTTTGCTGGATATCCAATTCTTGGTTGATAGGTCTTTTCTTTCAGCACTCTAAAGATGTTCCACTCTCTTCTAATTTCTGTGGTTTTTCATGAAAATGTCACTGTTATTTAAATTCTTGTTCTCCTAACATTTGTATTTTAAAACATCTAAATTTTGAGGTGGTTTTTTATGCAGCAAGAGATAATGGAAAGACCCTCAAACTCTGTATTTAGGTCATAATGAACTTCACTTTGTTCTATGAAAGTCATTAACTTTCTGTCTTCTGAGATTTTTCACATGTCATTACATCTTCATGGGAACCATATCCTTACACACATAGAAACTCCATTGTACTCTCCCAAATAGACCATATTACCCACTCATTTCCCAAGTTAACCACTTCTTCCTCTAAAGAGAGCTTCCTCAACCACCTGTGCTCCATAAGTCTAGATTAAGAGCCCCTATTACAAGTTTCAGTTACAAACTGTGCTTTCCATATCACAGCTCTTAAAATAAAATGTACTGAGCACTCACTACATGCTAAATGTTTTGTGAGATTCTATGAAGCAATCCTGTTCTTGCCCCTATTTTCCCAGTGAGGAAGCTGAAAAATGGAATGGCTAATTTACCTGCCCATAAACACAGAGTACACTTAAATAGTGGTTGAACCAACATCTGACCCTGACTATCTGGTTTTAGAGCCATGTCCTTAGCCACTATTTAAAGCTGCTTTCAACTTACCCTACTGAACTATAGTGACCTTTATGCTCTTCAGTATAGCTAACGAGAGTCTAAGCTTTGTAAAGGAAAGAACTATGTCTAGCTTGCTCATTCTTTTGTATCCTTAATGCTTAGCCTAATCCATGATACATACAGAGTGAGGCAAAAGTAAATAGGTTTGCAGTTGTTCACATGGAAAATAGTACAATCATTACTAAATAATAATGTAAGAATAAACTCTGTGTTCTGTGTACTCACAACTGTCAACCTACTTTTGCCCCACCCTGTAGATGATAATCAATAAATATTGACTGCATGGCATCAAAACACTATTTTATTTCTATGTTATGTGTGGGTATAGACTTTGAGATTCTAGAAGTCAGGGAGCTCCAATTTTCATCTACCTATCTCTAGGTTCAATACATAGGTTATGAGTGCATGATTATTTTTTTAATTTTTATTATTATTTTTTTACCATTTTTTTATTGTTTTAAGTATTACAAATAGTAGTACATATGTCTCCTTTTTTCCCCCGTTGATCTCCCCCCGACCTTCCCTACTCCCCAGTACATGCCTTCACCTGCCCGCCCTCCCCCTCGCCCCAATGTCTTATATCCATTGGTTGTGCTTATATGCATGCGTACAAGTCCTTCGGTTGGTCTCTTACAGCCCCCCTCGCCCAACCTCCCCTGTCTTCCCAACATGTGCCCACCATCCAGATATCATTGCTGACATGTACACATAAGGAACTGTTAGACATTGAAACGGGGACTCAGAACTGTTGGACATTGAAATTGGGACTCAAACATTTTTTTTGTTTTATCTTGTTTTGTTATTATATGTTTATTTCTAGTCTGCAAAGGCAAAACTTTTTAAAGGAAAGAAATGGTGGGAAAGCATTGAACAGATTGTCAAACTACATGAGTGCATGATTATTGAGTGAAGAGCAAATATGTAGTGCAGAGGGTTACTATGTCTTATGGATTAAAAAAAAGGTGCAGAGGTCCCACTTAAGAAAGCTAGGAACTTAACATCAGTGGAACATACATAAACATAAATACAGAAAAATAAGGATAAGGACTTTTGGAATAACTTCCCCATCAAAGGTTATAAAACTCACTATGGATTCAAGAAATGGGATTTAAAATAAGAATATGCCACTTTTGTTCTACCAAATTATCAACTTGAAATTAATAATATACAATGGTTGCAAGAGCATAGTAAAATAATATTAGTATTATCATGCTTGTGGAGATTTAAATTGGTGTACTTGTATCTAGATTCATTAAACATATTTATACAATGGAGACTCTAGTTTCTTTTATGGGAATTTATTCCTAAAGAAATAATGAGAAATATGGACAAAGGCATAGGTGCCTATGCTAGTAACAATGGTTTTTAAAAAGTCAGAATCAACCAAAGTTATAGCTATTAAATTTTTGTTTAGAAAGACACAGAGACAGGCTTACCATATATATGCATACAAAAATAGCCTGATTCTAAAATGTCAACAGTAATGAACTCTGGGTGATGGAATTATGAGTGATTTAAATTTTCATTTGTATACTTCCCTGTATTTTTCAGTTTTTCAACCATTGGCATGCATTTTCCTTTCATCAGATGAAAACAATAAATGTTACCCAAAAAACTGCAAACTAAGCTTGCAGCTGACCACAAGGCCCATCATAAATAAACAAGCTGGAGCAAGCCATTTCAGGAAAACAGACATAATAACTCACAGGGTGGTGGGAAAACATACAAGCCAAAGGCCCCTCCCCTTCAGCAAAGTAAAGATTATGTTGCTAAAGACACCCTGGGAAAGCAGTGGAAACATCAGAGAACACAAGGATGCAAAAGTTGTTGGAATGAGAACATATATGTTTACATCTGCCTTTAAATATGTCTTGGAGGAAACTTTGAAGCAAACAAATCTCAGCTCTCCAGTGGTCTAAGTGCACTTCCATTCCACAGCCAGAGCTAATTCAAGTTTTGGATCCTTGACTTGAAGGTTCTTAGTGAGAAGGGAATTAGAGACCTAAAACCTCAGTTCATAGCCCACACCTCTTCATGTGCACTTTGCTTGACCAGCACTCTGCTGAGGGCCTGCTTGGATGCTAGTTCTAGGCTGTTGACCTCCCTCCCCAGTGTCCTGATTGTGTCTTGTCACCAGACATTTAGGGGATGATGCAAGAGCTATCTCTAACTCACTATCCTTATCTTTGAATAGTCCTGAAGGAAACCAACATATTTCCATACATCAAAACCTAATGCATAAAGAAAAGTAAGAATTTCATTTCTTCTTGAGCCTGTAATGCAATCAGGCTATGCTGTGGATATATTTCTTCACAGCTATATTGTAAGGGATATGTCAACTATAATAGACATTAGATATTTGAGACCTTTTTATTTTCCCATGGTACCAAGCTGGATTATGGGCAATACTTTATCCAAGTGATAGGAGATGATAAATAAATATTCAATGATTGATTGACTTATTGATGGTTTTCCATTTTCCACAGATGGGGTGGCAAATATACTCCTTGCACTGGAATTGTTATTTCTCTCCCAACACCACTAGTGGACCTCAAAAATCATTCATAGCACTTTCTCTGAATACAGAAGGGAATTTATAAAGCTCCCCAAAATGGTGCTCCAAGCAGACACTACCAATGTATTGTCACACAGATGGAAGTTTATTTACCATCCATTCTACAGGATAATATGCATACTTCTTAAGCCCCAACAATCTGACCAAAGCATGTCTAACATTTTGTCCTGCTTCCCTATTTATCCCTAAGAAATCACCACACTTTCTTGTCTCAGTCATTTGCTGTACTTAGCAGTTTGCTTTTAACTCAGTTGTGCCATTTATTCAATTCAACCTTGGAGCCTTAGTCTTATCCATGATAGCATCCATCTTTGAGAACCAGAATTCCTTTCTTTAGCATAAAAAATATTCATGGGTTTATAGAGGGCAGGAACTATATTTGTTTTAACCACACCTGTACCTCCAGTACCAAACACCGTGCCTGTCCACATGGTAGGTGCTTGGTAAATACTTATTAATGAGCAAATTATATCTATTAACTGGAAAGTATATAGTAACCAAAAGCTACTATGAATTAGTATTTTCTCATGAATTTGCATTTTAGAAATTAGATCAATACCCACATATCTTTTAAAGAAAACTAATCATATTTGAAATGATAAATTGTCTCTTTAGGGTGGTTTTCAAGATAGTTTAATGTACCTTTGTTATTTAGAGAGCACTAACATCCAAAGATTTCGAAGACAATAAAACAGACTTAATACCAAACTTAGGCTGAACATAATTTCAAATTTCTCTGATGATTCAGAAGGCACTTCATGACCAAGAAATACTCTAGGGCCATTATCATGCATCAATAACTCTTCCCAGCAATAATTGTTAATAGAAGTTTCTGGTAGTTAAAGGCCAGATTAACAAGCTGTTCCTGTCTTTGGAGCCCATGTGTACACAGACTGCCAGTTCCAGACTGAATGAAGTATTTCTTGATTTTACTGCTTTTAGAATTTTCCCAGCAGAGTAATTCAAGCTCTAATTCCATTTGGGGGAATTTCAATCGGTTTCCAACATGCCCGTTTCTACATCCACCTCCAACTAATAAGATGTCAGTGATTCATATTACAATTGGCATTGCATAACTCTAACTTTTGTGACTATGTGTGGCCTTAAGAAAGTAACTTAATTTCTCTTTTGTATGGTTCTCTTATTTTTTAATTTTAAATTCTTTGTTATTGCTATTATAATTATCATAAGCATCCCCTTACCTTTTAATAAGGGTAATCATAGTATCTACCTCATGGTATTTTTGTATGGCTTACACATATTTAAATACTTCTCAAATAATAGCTGTTCAAAAAGAACATGACTATTATTATTATTGTGATGTTGTTTGTTCTCTGCCCACCACTGAATAAAACTCAACCAAAAACATCCTCTCCTACCCACTCAGGAGCCCTATTTATCCAGTCAGTTTATTCAGCATTTATTTTGAATACCCACTGTGCTCCAGTCTTCGAATCAGGCATCAGAAAGATAAAGAGAAAAGAGACTTGGTATCTGCTCTCGAGGAACTCACTGTCTAATGAGGGAGGCGGTTATGAAGCAAGGTCGTATGTGTATAAGGCTGGATTGACCAGACTTGGAGAGGACTTTTTTTAAAATGACACCTATGTCAGGTCTTAACAGGAAGACAATGGACAAAGGGGGGTGGTTATGAGCAGTTACTGAGAAGAGGGCATTTCAGGTAGAATAAGCATGTTAAAATCGTGGCCGGTGGACATGCAGCCTGCCGGCCATGAGTTTGACATGCTTGAGGTAGAAGGAACACTTAAACAAAAACAGAGAGGCAAGAAAGAGCATGGTTTATTTGTGAAGAATGGGGACTTCTGGTGGTTTGGAATTGCTGGAATATAAAGTACAAGGCAAAGAGTGGTAAGAGGTAAGATGGGAGTGGTAGACAGGGACTAGGTCACAGGAAATTTCAGAGCATGAGCCATTGAAGGCTTGAAAGCAAACAGACTTGAATCACACAAGTCACAAAAGTTCTCTCCTTCAGGGTCCTCTCCTTCAGCAGGGTTCTCAGGAGAGCATAAGGTATAACCATGGCAATTTGCTCAAGGCAGGGGGCACAGGAAGCATTTTGCTCTTGAACTAAGAGTGCTAGCAGTTAGTCTTCGGGAGTGGATTGGGTTTGGGTTAAAACTCTTAAGACTAGAGAATTCCAGAAATGTTCATTTAACCTCCTTCTTTCCCCAGTTAAGCCCAAAAGCTGGTCAGACAAGTAAGCATCTGTAGGTAGATCTTTGGAGAAGTCCCTTGTTTTATGGACCTGGTCTGAATCTATCCATCTTAATTATACTTAAAGCCATCAGGACATCTCCTGGGTTTAAGCTGTGGTCTGTGGAAAGCCAGGAAGGGGTCTGTGCTTACAGATGAGCAAAGGTATTATGCTCATGGGTGTGCACAGGCCCAGACCCATGGCTTGTAGCCTTGTATTCCAAGAAAATCAGCATCTCTACAGCTCAGCCAACTTTGGACATAAATGTCCCAAAATCAGCAAATAAATGCTGTACTGTGGCCAAGGCAACAGCAGCTGCTTCTGAGAATATAATGAGGTAAAGAAGGAACACAAAATACTTTGCTAAATTCTTTCTACAAGAAACTGGAATAACAGTGAATTAAAACTCCAATGATGGATTGTTTATGATTAATAACCCTTAATAAAAGTTTTATACACCCTGTATTTATACAATATAAAAGTTGTATACACCCTGTACTGTGTAAAAGTTTTATACACCCTGTACTGTGGCTCACTGAGTTCTTAATCTACATGATTGCAGCCAATTAAAAAAATACATTCACCTAAAATATTTGGATGATTGAGGAAAACATCATTTACTATTTGCATTATCTGAAATTCTCCACATTACTGGACTATATATACACAATTCTGAATTATATTTATCCAAGAAATACTACTTTAAGTCAAAACCTTGATATTTGAGGTGAGGAATGGACCTCCTCGACATAGTCCAAGTTTTTTGTTTTTTTAACAGCTTCAGAAAAATTAATAGGGGAAAGGGGTTTGTGAGATGCTTTTAACTTTACTGTCACTCTTGAGTATCTACAGATCCCCTACTCCATGAAGCAGAAACATGTTCCCTCCAATTCAAAGAAAATTGAAAACTTGAATGATTACATTTAAATCCTATTTAACCTGGAAGAATGTGAGCAGTGTGCCTGCCAGGACATCAATAATAAATTTGGTCACTTGGGCCTAGAGTAAGAAAGTCATCCAAGATTGAACAAGAATGGAGTCTTTGAAGGTGGCCGTGATATAGCCTGCCACAATATGTTAAGAATCTCAGAAGCATTTCTCCAGAACAAGCCAAGGCACAAATATATTTGAATTTTCAGAGAACAGATAATACAACTGAGGGACATCAGGTCAAAGACTATAATGAGGAAAGCCAGGATATTAGCCATTCTTCTCCTCCTTCTCAGGGTCCTGTGTCACTCATCTATCCCAACATTTAGGAGAATGTCAAGGCATCCAGAACATATACCATCTATGGATAGTTGTCCAGGTCCTGAGGAAGTATCCTGATAGTCCAAAATACTCACTCAGAAGTATACAAACCAGAGGGAAAAGGGGATAGGGCAAAGCAGAAGAGGGCAAAGGGGGTATAAAAGGTGATTGAAGGAGACTCAACTTGGGGTGGTAAACACACAATACAATATACAGATGATGTACTATAGAGTTGTACACCTGAAACCCATATAATTTTATTAATCAACGTCTCCCCAAGAAAGTTAATAAAATATTTTTTTTAAATCTTACTCACAAGCAAAAATTTGGTAACTTGCTTACAATGCATGTTATAAAATTTAGAAATATTCTTCTTAAACAAAGGAAATCTGTGGTGGTGGGGAGAAACACGCAGACATACACACCAGACAATACTGTTTTAAATTTTTTAAAGCTATGGTTAATGGATTTTACCATAGAATAACTCTACATTTTTTTTTTATCATCTATAGTCTATAGGGACAGTCAGATTGGATTCTCAGATGTCTGACTAAATCTGTTTTCTTCATACCAAATCTTAGTACTAAATAATATTAAGTGATAGTCTATTTTTCTCCTGTGGTTAAGTTTCTCCAACATACTGGAAGGGCCTAGAATGCAGATACTGGGTTTCTATTATTTACTTGTCTTCTCCATAGCAAAATACTTGTTTTATGAAACGGGCTCAATGAAAATTATATGTGAGTTAATTGGTAAACATAAAAACATGCTTTTCTATGACATGACCCACTATGTTGTTTAGGATATGGCCCTACTACACAAATTAATTTAAAAAGACAAAGCATTTAACAATGGCTTTTGCAACTAAGGACTTGGCATTTTGTGGGTAATAGTATACCCTGAGTGAAGAAGAGACTTGGCCTGGTCACTGTAGCTCCGAGCCCTAATATAGTCCATGCCATACTCTCATATCAATACAGAAAAATACCTAGAGCTCAAAGCCCAACTTCAAACAAGTACAGGGGCCCCTTCTGTTCTGAAAAGATGATTTATATGTTCTATATGTCAGTTTTGGCACATTTTATTATGAGAATGCAAGTTCTAAAATCCCAGAAGAGGCCCAGAAGATTTCTAAATTAATTGACAAATCAGAGTTGGCTTTGGTACATACAAGGGGATACATCCTGGGGAATTTTGCAAAACTTGACTATATGGAGCAAGCAGTTCTGGTGATTTCAAAGAGGCCAAGGGAAACAAACAAGGCTTTATTTGGGGTTATATAAAATGAGACCATATTAGAGACATAAATTACTAGGGGAAACATTTCAAATCCAAGATAAACCATGGCTAAATGTTCTTTGTCTGGACAGCTTGCCCTCCAGGAGATCTGAATTTACCCAAGGTCAAATGGAGACCAAGGTCAGAGGCAGAACCTGGAATAGAACTTAATTCCCAATAGGCAGGCTACAGCCTCAAGGCCCAGTTTGAAGATTACACCCAAGGCTAAAACAAGCATTGTATCAGAAATCTGTAAACCTTGAGTCAAATGATACAAGTTCATTGACTCATAAAAATCCCATCTTTGAACAATTGACCTATAGATTTGGTGAGCTTGAGAGGTAAGAATGAGATGATATCTTGTGTGTACCATGTGTCTATGATAAAAATTCCAAAGGAACAGGCAAGCCACCTGATTTTTTGGGGGAAATCATAGTTTAAGAGACTCTTCTGGAGTCTTGAGCCAAGCAGATCCTCATGCTGAAATGAAGCATGGACGCTGAACAAAATAAAATGAAAATGGATTTGTGAGTAACTAAGAGGGAATTGGACTTAATGTTGTGCCCACACATTGCCCAAAGCTGAAAATGACCAACATTACTGAAAAATAAAGAGAATTTTTTTAAAAAAGACCTTGGAAATTGCCTGCATCAAATGAGCCCTGCTGCTCTTGACAGAGCATATCTCAACTCTGGGCTACTCAGAAAAATCTGTCTTCTGAACAGCCACTTGCTGAAGAGAAAAAAGGGAGGTGATTCCTGCCTTTACAAAGAGAGGGGGCTCAGATATAGGGGAGTAGGAAGGATACACAGTCTAAGTAGAAAAGAGGTGTAGGGTGACCCTTTCCAGGCTGAAGACAATTGATCCAGTTACCCTTTAAATATGGATTATTTCTAAAAGGGGCCTTTAACAAACCATTCTAAGAAACTCTCATTCCATGGTCAAATAAGTTTGGGAAATTCTAAATGCTATGTTCTTCTCCTAATGGTCGACAATACACATCAGCCTATTAAAGACACTGAGAAATCCTGTAGTGTACTAGTAGAGATCTTTAACAGCATTTAAGTTGGCAGAACTGGTATTCAGACTGGTCTATCTTTGAAGCTTATGCTTTTACTCATCTATGCCATACTGCTCCATTTTATTTTTATTTAATTATTTTTTTAAAATATATTTTATTGATTTTTTACAGAGAGGAAGGGAGAGGGACAGAGAGTTAGAAACATCGATGAGAGAGAAACATCAATCAGCTGCCTCTTGCACACCCCCTACTAGGGATATGCCCGCAACCAAGGTACATGCCCTTGACCAGAATCGAACCTGGGGCCCTTCAGTCCACAGGCCAACGCTCTATCCACTGAGCCAAACTGGTTAGGGCACTGCTTCATTTTAAATGAATATGTTTTCTTAATTTTGAAAAGCTTAATTAACACATACAAACAGAAAATAATGAAATAAACACATCTATGCACCCAATGCCAGAAATTAACAAATGTTAACATTTTGTCATGTTTGTTTCTTATCTATAAAAAGCCTAAGTGACCATTTGACCATTTGACTGGTAGCTATGATGCACACTGACCTCCAGGGGGCAGATGCTCAATGCACATGCATGGAAACATAGAACAGACTGATGAATCTCAGAGGGAAGGAGGGAAGGAGGAGGGCGGGAATAGATTAACGAAAGATCTTATATGCATCCTAGAGGCCCAGTGTGTGGATTTGTGCCCTGGTGGGGTCCCTCAACCTGGTCTTCAGGGATCGGGCTGAAACCAGCAATCTGACATCTCCCGAGGGGTCCCGGATTGTAAGAGGGTGCAGCCTAGCCTGCACCCTCTTACAATCCATGAATCCATGCACCAGGCCTCTAGTTTGTACACAAAATAAAACATGGGTAAAATCAAAGTCCCCTTGGTTCTTTTTGTCTATCTCCCTCCTTCCTCCCCTGAAGCAAGGACAATGTTGAAATTGGTATGTATCCTTAGAGTTCACATTTTTCTATTTAACACATATGTTATGTATATATATTTCTGAGATAAATAGTATCTAGCGTAATATGTATAGTATCTGGCATCTATTTATCTAAATAGTATCTAGCATATTATTTTTTAAATGCTATGTAAATGCTATCGTGCCACATGTGTCATTCTAAAATTTCATTTTTCACTCAATATTACATTTCTGAGAGCTAACATACTATCTTAATTGTTGTATAACATTTCATCGTACGAAGTGAACAATGTTTATTCATTCTCTTACAGATGAACATTAAGTTGCTTCCAATTTTGCTATTACCACACACTGCTGCAATAAAAATTCTTGCTTTTGTGTCCTTATGTACCTGTAGGGAGATTCCCTGAGGTATATACCTAGAAGCAGAGCTGCTGGGTCAAGGAGTTTGCACATTTTCAATCTTACAGGATAGTGCCAGATCACTCTTGGATGACCTTCTTATCTTTATTCTGTTCAGTCCACACACTCTCCCAAAACACAAGGCACCATGAGAAAAGTAACAGGATTTTGTAAAAAGAGTATTAGCAAACCAGTGTTCTAGGTTCTAATGTGGCCTTAAGGCAGTCACTGAAAATTTCTGGGTCTTAGTTTCCTCAACTGTAAAATAGGAATAATAATACTGTTCTGACCTTATCCCCTGGGCTTTAATGAATAAACAGAACTGTGATAGTGAGAGTTTTCTAAACTAGGAAGTGCTGGATCGTGTTCATTTTTTTTTGTTAATAAACATACAGAGACATAAATCAGTCACCTTCATCCATCAAACATCTGAGTGTCTACTGTATATCAGGCACCAGATGAGAACTCAGCTCATTCTTATATAGGTTGATAAATATATTTAATGTCTTTCAACTTAGCTTCAAAGCTAGATGATCTTCTTAAGTGCCATGTTGCTGAGCACTTTATGGGCAACTCCTGGTTGTTTGTTTCCAAAATTCATTTGTCAACAGGTTGTTTGAAATTCAAAACAAATTTTTCAAAAGGACACTATGTTTAAGTGATCAGGGTCTTATAAATTGTCTGAGTGTAAAGAAGCCAACACATTATGAAGTAGTGACTATATATAAGAGAAGTTGTGCAATATAGATAGATAGATATAGATATAGATATAGATAATATATATTCTCCCTAACTGGGATGTAAAGTTTTAATAATCTCATCTCACAAATAGGGAGTTTGAGGTACAGAAATGTTAATTAACTTGCTTGAGGTCACACAACTAGAAAACAGTGGAGTTGGGATTTGAACCCAGGATGGGTGCTATGTGCTCTTTGTACTACTTTACAGGTATATGCATGTTACTTCACGACTTATAAAAGTGAGTCTATAGGGAAATGAATGCCACAAAACGGCAAGAAAAGGTGGTGATAGCTTAGAGCATGTGTGTGCCGTGCTCAGAGCCACCTCAGTCTCCCAGTCACTCACGAGCAGTCAAGTATCTGTTCTCTTTCTAGCAATGGTCCCAGAAAACATTGGTAGAGAAGGAACTGTAAAGAGAAAACATGGTTTCCTGGGATTGGAAACAGAACTGTTTCCTAATTCTATCACAACAGCATGACCATTCTTGTAATGACTAACACCTGTATAGTTTTCTATAGCTTACCTATGGAGGTATCCATAAAATGTAGAAAGATGAAAGGAAATCTTGATGTATGATGCTTGGGACCTTAGAGACCGCTTCCCTATCCTTTCATTCCTTTCCAAATGAAAGGCTCATAAATTGGAGTAAATGTCTACACTATACAAATAACTATAAACTTCAAGTTATGGGAGAACAATTGAAATTAAGCATGAAACTAAATAAATCCCTTCAAGGGCAAAGTTTCCTTCTATCAAACTCAAGCAGGCTCTGCTGATTACAAAATTATTTTATATTATTTATTTTTAAAAATATTTTATATTGATTTTTGGAGAGGGAGAAGAGAGGGGAGGGGAGGGGAGGAGAAAAGAGGAGAAGGGAGGGAAAGGGAGGAGAGGAGAGGAGAATCACTGAACAGCTGCCTCTTGCACACCTCCTACGGGGGATCCAGCCTGCAATCCTGGCATGTGCCCTGATCAGGAATTGAACCCTAACTTCCTAGGTCAATGCTGAGCCATACCAGCTGGGCCAAAATTATTTTAAATAGTTAGAATTTTATTTGAAGCAGTTAGAAATGCTACCAATTAGAACAACTAATAGGAAGAAAGTTCCTGTTCATATTAGCAAAAAAACCTATAAACTACCTATGAACAAACACAAACACAATGAAAAGTATACACCAAATCTCACCAGAGATATGGTCTGGTTTTGATATCATTGTTCAGCTAGCTTTACAAAATACGTTGGGTGGTTTCCCACATCTTTAAATATTGTTTGGAACAGTTTGTATAAGATGGGAATTATCTGTTCCTTGAAGGTTTGCTGGAACTCACCCATAAAGTTAGCTGGGTCTGATGCATTTTCTTAGGAAAAATCTTTGGCTTCTGTTTCCATTTTTTATGTTTATTGGCATATGTTGTTGAGTTCATCTGATAATTTATATGCTCCTTAAAATATTCTGCTTCTTTAGGTTTCAAATTCCTTAGTACTAAGTTGCTCCATAAAATTTTATAAGTTAAAAAATATTGTTAAGCATTTTTGTTTGTCTCTATTTTCATTTCCAGATTCTGTTTATTCACGCTTTTCTTCCTCATTGATTTTTTTCTGAGATTATTGTTTATTTTACAGAACTTTTCAAAGAACCAGCTTTTAGTTTTGTTAATCAACTCTAACTTTTGGTATTTGTGCATTTTTTAAAATTAGATTTTGCTTTCATTTCAGTTTGTTGGTTTGTTCTTCAGCTCTATCCAGCATGTTATTTACTGCATCTAATGAGTTTTTATTTTCTTTGTGTATACACAAACACACACACGTACACATACACAAATATTTCCCCTCAAGTCTTAAATATTTTTTGTTTATATTCGCCTGTTACTGTCTAATATGTCCTGTTTTTATCTCATAATTTCTTTCATTATCATTTTAAAGAGCTTACTGTTAAAGTCCTTTTCTGATTGGTTTACTAATGCAGTTTCCTGAGATAAGAGTGTTTTTATTACTTTGGCGTGTTAGTCCCTGTTGAAGTCTATTTTTTCCTCATGGGTTTAGTGATATTTGGTTGTGAGTTCATCTTCTGCAACAGAATTCTCATCCCTGTGTCTTGAGCTTAAGTGGCTTTCTGGGTTGAGTTCCTGCCAGTAAGTGACTTACTGCAAAAGTAGTCTTAATTGAGTGCTGTAACTTCTGCTCTCCATTTTCTTTGATACATTGGTCTGTAAACCAAGAAAAACTTTTTTCTGTTCTCAAATAACAATTTTTATTATTTCAATACTTATATATATCCTTTACTTCGTTTTTGTAGGTTTGGGTTGAGAAAAAAAGATTTTGATGCATGCTCATTCAATTTTATTTGTATTTCTAATTGCCTTTGCCTTATCTAGTTCAATATGACAGTATTCTTCAAGAAGAAGCTTGTGATAGGTATATTTTTATTGGTCAAAAATAGTTATTTGTAATAGTAATGCCTTTCCTTGAATTTTTCCTTGAAATTAATATCACAGTCTCTGCTTTCTTTTTCACTAGATTTGCAACACCTACCATTTCTAAAAAGACTGCTTTTAAACTTTCAAGATATGTTATATGTGTTCCTTATCAAGAAATGAATAATTAGATATTTTAATCTAACTTGAGACTCTGTCTTTTAATAAAGTAAATTGGTTCATGGTTGCTTTTGTTTAAAATTGGTATATATACTCTGTAATTTTCTTAATGTATGTATGTATGATACATATAGATAGATAACATTTACAACATATTTAACATATAACATATATATGATCTGCCATAATGTGGTACTGTGTTATTATGAAGTTTTCTTGTTATTAATTCTATAAATTGCTATGTATAAGATTTTCAAAAGCATTTTATAACCTCTAGTGATTTTTATCTTGGTTAGGAATGAGATAGTATATTTTTAATAATCTAATTTTTCTTCATTCTTCCCTCATTTCATGATTTCAGTTTATATAATCTTGGATTTTAAATCCACATTACGTATAATATAATAATGTTCAGGTTTAGAAATAAATGAAATTTACATTAATTTTTATAATAATATTTACAGTAATTTGGCCTTATTTACTTTCACTGGCTTTAATTCATATGCCCCAAACATTTATATTGTTACTTTGTCAGGCTTGATATTTTGTTTGGATTCATTTTTCAGAATGAGATGTTTTCAGACACAAATTTTAAGAAGGGTACATGGTTAGTCAATTTTTTCAGTATTTATATATATATACAATCTATTTTTTTTCAGTATATTTACATATACATATATATCTGTCTTGGTTATAATTGTATCTAATACATGATTATATTTGTAGAACACATTATAGTACTTTCCTATGTGAAAGAGCAAGATAGCATGACTGGATACAAAATTCTTAGTTAATAGTTGTTGTTTTTCTCCCTCAAAATTCTGTAGACATATAATTTATTGCTATAAAAATAGATGAGCCTACATTTTCCCCATTATTGCTTATTCTACCCAGATTTCCAATGGATTTTTCTTTATCCTCCTAGTTAAAAAATCTTACCTGGATAAACATAAGTTTAATTATACTTTTGCTGATTTTTCTCCTGGAATGGAATGATCCTTAAATCTTTAAACATGCCTCAATTCACTTTAGTTAAGATTGTTTTGTTTTATATCTTTAATTATAATGTGATTCTACCTGTGCTCTTTTTACTTTTTTTCCAGGAGAATAATTTATTTGTTTTCTGGTTCTCTGTATTTGGCTTCCACATCTGTAATCTTCTCTTCAATTTTTAAATTTCTTTGAACTTTTTTTCTGCATTCTAGGAGAACAGCTCAGATTTAGCTTATATCACTTATTGGGTTTTGTACAGCATCAATTATACTGTCTACTGCCTCCAGTGTGAATTTTAAGGTTGTTATTGAATTAAAATGTCAACAAAATCTATATCTCATTATTCCCTTTTTATCTCCTTCAGTTCTCTTTTTTATTTTTTTGAATCATATCCTGTCATATTTCACTGTATTCTCCTAATTTCATATTGGTACATTTTAATTGCTGCCTGATCTTCCAGAAGGATTTTCTGTTATATCTCTCTGCATATAGCCTGGTGCTAGTTAACCAGTTTCAAGCACAGCAATAAGAATGGCCAACCAGGGCAGTGATATTCAAAATGTGGTCCATAGATAGGTACAAACTGCAATTATTTGTCACTGCTCAGCAATAAGATAAGCATGCTTACCTCTAAACTGTTATCAGTCCACAAAGAGATTAAGACCTTGTTCTCTGATATTTTGTCCTCATAGTATTTATTTAAAACTCAATTTCTGTCATCCACTGTTATTAGAATTCTTTATTTCAGCATTTGCCTCCTCTAACACACACACACATACACACACACACATAAACACATTCACACACATGCACAAAGATACTTATATTTAGACAGGACCTGTGAGTTGCAGGGGGGAGGGTTGTGAACCTATCAGGGTTACACAGGAGATGAGGGACAGAGGAAGAAGATGAAGTTTGGAGGTTGCTGACACTAGATCAAATGTCAGTGCTGATTCTAATTTTTCTTGTCATCTTCACAACAGGACTTGATGATTGACTGCATATTGAGGAGAAGGGAAAGGGAATATTTCAGGATACTTCCCAAGTTCCTAGTTTGAATAACTGAGAAGATGGAGAAGGTAGTATTTATTGAAGAAGGGGCATGTTTGGCTGGAAAGGAAACGATTTAGGTTACCTGTTGTAACATATCCCAGTAGCAATTTTCAGTAGGCAGATTTCAATATCCTCAGCATATGGGTAATAACAGAAACCAAGGCCATGAGTGAAACCACCGTGAGTAGAGTGAGTGAAAGAGAAGAAGGCCCAGGGGTAACCATAAGAAAACCATTAAAGAGTCAAGTAGGGCAGGAGCAACAAGGAAAATGGACAAAGCCATAGCTAGAGAGGTATGAAAACTATCAGAAGAGTAGTCATGGGAGCAAAAGGAAGAAAATGTTTCAAGAAAAAGGGGACAAATGCCATTCAGAGGTTAAGCCAAATAAATATTGCAAATCAACTCTCCTGATTCTGGAAGTAGGTTGACTACCAGTCAAAATTGTCAATGTTATTGGGAGTTGTTTTTAAATCCTTTAATGTATATGTATTTTTGTAGGATATCAAGAAATTCTGCAGTAGAAGCTGTTCTCTACCTGACTTTCAAAACAGAAGTCTACACTAGGACTGGGTTTTTTTTGTTTTGTTTTGTTTTTAGCATTCTTGCAATTTTTCTTTTTTGGTCAAGGACCATTTGGTTGCAAATAATAGTATCCCATTCAAATTAGGGTAAGCCAAGAGTGGAATGTTTTTAAAATAATACAAGTGTAATTCATAGAACCCAAAGTCAGGAAGTCTAGTGAGGCCTCATGGGAGACTGGAATGAGGAACTGGAACATTGTCAGGGACCAAGATAGCTATTTGCTCTCTGTGTCTATCTCTCCAGACTCTATGGTCTCTCATCTGTTTTTCTTTGTTAAGAACTTGAAATTACAAACTAAGGAACTTGAATTCTCATATCAATTTACCTGCAACTCCAGTATAGGTAATGCACTTGCTCTTTATTACCTAGTCATTTTCTCTGCCTCAAGTCTTCCTCCCTTCCTTTTTCTGTCTGCCTGGTAAACCCTCATTGAGCCTGTCAGCCTCGTCTTTTTTTCTTTCCTTCTCTGCAGTCTAGATTTCTAATTTTCCATATACATGAAATAAAATGCCCCCCCCCCCCCCCGCCATGCAGATCTGCAGGTGCCTTCTCTTTCAGCAGAAGAGCCTACAGAGCATTTCTGAGTCCCTATTCCAATTTTCAAGGAGAAAGAAATTGGCCAAGTTCAGATTATATGTCCACCCTAGTTTGGTCCACTCTGAGCTGGGCAAATCTGAGAATGGGGAGCAGGAGAGCTGACTCTAGGAAAGAGGTATAGACAGGTAACTAAACTGGCTGCTGCATCTTCCTTATCTCACCTAGTTCCCTTTTCAGCTCATCTTATTGTTTTCACATTTCATCTTGTATTCAGAATGTTCTCAAGATCCTCCATGATTATTTTTTTAAAAGCCTGTGACTATTTGCATCTTATTAAAAAGTCTCTGGTTCCCATTTAAAAATCATTTTTAAGATAATGATTTTCATCTTCCAATCTTCAGAAATGTGTCTCCTTTTTCTGTCATAAATTTTCATAGGCCTAGAGGATTCTTTTATTACAAAGTATATTTTTATACTCCTTGAAGGTTTCTCTTTTCTTCTCCTAGGAGGAGAGATCTAATAATTGATGATTGCTAATAATAGAATATGTGGCTTGCACTTGTCCCCACTCACAAGGTTTGGAAAAGTCAAAATACTATGGAGAGGAATTGGGGGAGACACAAATTGGGGTGAACAAGTTCTTGCCCAAATACCATCATCTGCTGGACCTTCTTTAGTTGTTGTTCTAATGGACAGATAAATGAATTTCTTCACCCTGGTGCCTTTCCCCTTTACTCTCTAATCAAGGACAGAAAAATCTATAGGCCCCAATAGGTTTCCTATTTGATATTTCAGAAGATCAGATCAGAGTCCTTAAGATTTTTTTTATCATTAATCTGTCAGAGTTTCACAGAGTACATAGTAGATGTTCATAAAGGTTTAAATTTGCCCCTTTCTAAAATGCAAATTTGATCATGTCATTTACCTGACAACCTATATTCCTTTAATATGCCCTAGATGCAGAGAGAATTCAAGTTCCTTAGTTTGTAATTTTAAGTTCTTAATAAATTGGCCCCCACTTCTCCCACTCTTAGGGGAGAAACTCTAACTATATCCTTTTAGGCATCCAAATAGGTCACATCAATTTACCTGCAATTCCAGTATAGGCAATGTACTTGCTTGCTCTCTATTACCTAGTCATTCTCTCTGTCTCAAATCTTCCTCCCTTCCTTCTTCTGTCTGCCTGGTAAACCCTCATTGAGCCTGTCAGCCTCAGGCTCATCATAACCTCCAACATTTGGGTAAACTGTCAGAGTTAGACCCCCACTGTCACTTCCCCTACAACACCCTCACGTGCGTCTCTATGCAACTTGTTGGAGTCACGTTGTTAGTATTTACTTGTCTGCTTCTTAAGTAGACTGGGAGCTCTTGGAGACAAGAGTCCACATATTTTTCATCTCTGTATATCTGGCTTCTTGGAACCAGGTAAGAATTCCACAAATAGTTGATGAACAAATCAATTAGTGTCTAGATATTAATCTTGAAGTATACAAACAAAATTGGCAAAATAAGCCAAAGTCACTCGTTAAATGATTAATTGACTAGCCAACTGTTCAGTGTTACATGATCAATTAATTTTTAAGACACTTGAGTAGTTATAGTCTATTAATCCTAATTCAAAAGAACACATCTGGGTCCATGAAACCCAGCCAGCTGTTAATTATGTGGTCAGGACAGGGAGGTAAATAAAATATGTACTGGCAAAGCTCTTTAGCCTTCCCTTTGTCACCAGAACCAAGAGAAAAATGGATATTTCTAGTAGCTTGAGAGCAAAATACTAATAAACACTCTCTTCATTTGTATAACATTTGGAAGCTTACAAAGTGTTCTCACATCCAAGATAATATTTAAAACAATGCTGTGAGTTGGAGCATCACATGTCTACCTTTAAGGCTCAAGAGGTAAAATGACATACACAAAGATACCGTAAATCTGCCAAAAGGCAATGAAAACAGTACACAAATTCAAATATTAAATGCCTGTGTTTAACTCAGGTGCTCATTTCATTTAATCAGTTAGTGGAGAAACCCAAGTAACAGATACATTCAACATCCTGATTCCCAGACAACAACAATATCAGTAACAATTTATGTGGTTTACAATATATATGCTGTTCAGAAGGTTCACATCCTTTCATTTGCTTTATACAACAGCCCTTCATGTAGATTGGACAAATACCCTTCTGCCTGTTTAGTTGGTAACAAGTTCTGAGCTCCACTGGGACTAGGTGACTTTCCCCAGGTGTCTTCAAAGTTAGTCAGTGACAGACCTAATTCTTTATTCTTTGCTCTTATCTATTCCCCTTGTTAACCAATACATAGATATAATTGAAAGACTCCACAGCTATTAGAGAGTTAATCCACACTTGAGAAATCAAGAAAGATAACTAGAAATAATTAGTTCATGTCTAGACAGCTCTAGACTTGTCTCAAGAACAGTAAAGCCCTATGATGCTGTCTCTTTTGTATTAATTGCACAGGGGAGTGTCCAAAAACAGATCTGTCTTATCCCTGGTCATGCTTTATTCACAGTAGCTTCATGTCCAGTATGAGGCGCATTTCTCCAAGAATGCGAAGTCCTGCACCATTCATCTGGGGTAAATTTAAATGGCTTGTGTTTTAGGGGATGTATTTAGAGCTAAAGGAATTTATACACTTTTCTTAATTAAACTTTGAGCCTGGAATTTGGTTATTTTTTTCCTTCCTCCTGAGCACATGCACTCCCCCCAGTTTCCATGCTCACTTCAGTGCTTGCATATATAGAACACAAACAAATATACATATGACTTAGCACAACCATCCCTTGTATAGACAGACTTTATTTGGACATACATGCACGTGCGTGATGATCAGGTTAAAGTCACACACACACACACACACACACCACATGCATCTTCTGATTTTTTACTCCCCTTCCCCAACAGAAGGACACATATGGACACATAAGACATATATGTAGTGCTTTGGATAGCATCTCTCCTTCTGCTCATACTCTACCCCACACCCCTTTAATTAAATATGCACATATAATTGTTCTAAGTTTCACAATGAATAAGAGTATATCAACTTACAGATTCTGAATGTGCCTGGTAAATTATTTGAACTTACCCCAGGGACTGATATTGCTGCTTGGGCAAGAGAGGAGGGTAGACTTTTAGTCCGTAAAGTAGGGGAATAGGGCAGCACCATGGCAATGAGAAAGATGGAGACTTCCCTGACAACAAAGTCAGAAGCCACAAAATAGTCCTAGTCAAGATCACACGTCTTCTCACAAAAGCCGTCCTGACTCAGATGTCACAGTATTTCAGAGAAATTCCCTGATGAGCTGAGCTTGGACATGCTTAGGGTTGGTTCTCTTTTCCCAGAAAAAGATCACATGGAATAGAGGAGAAACCACTGAACTGGAGACAGAGACCTAAGTTTGCAGCCTAGATCTGCCTCTTAATCTCTTCCAGCATCAGTTTCCTCATGTGTAAAAAGGAGATAATGATACTTAGTGTTGTGGTAAGAAATCAATGAAATAGGACAACTTATATAAAGTATCCATCAGAGTCTCTGACACATAGTAAGCTCTCAATTAATGTTAGAACACATAATGTCATATTATAGTCAACAGAACATGAGATGTTATAACAAGTCAACTTGTCTATGGGATATTTATGGTGTGATCTATAAAGAAATGGCATTTCAGCTAAATTCCTCATTGCAACATTTAAAAAATTAAGAGGGAAAAATCAAAATTTGGAGTTTTGATAAAAGTTAGTCAAAGATTTAGGAATCCTTTGCATGAGGCTTTGATTTCCAAATAGAGGAAAGAGTTTTGCTTTGCTGGGAGAAGTTTAACATAACCATTTAAATTTTGGGGGCAGGGAGAAAAAGCCCAGATTTCCCAGAAAAGTTAACAAAAGGGTACCAGGAATTTGATATGACCTGTCTTCTAAAAAGATAATAACCTGAGCCCTAACCGGTTTGGCTCAGTGGATAAAGCATTAGCCTTCAGACTCGGGTCCCAGGTTCGATTCCGGTCAAGGGCATGTAACTTGGTTGCAGGCACATCCCCAGTAAGGGGGTGTGCAGGAGGCAGTTGATTGATATTTCTCTCTCATCAATGTTTCTAACTCTCCCTCTCCCTTCCTCTCTGTAAAAAATCAATAAAAAATATATTTTTAAAAAAGATAGTAACCTGAAGCCAGGTAAGGGTGGAAAGAACATTCAAAAGGCAAACTTGAGAGTGGAAACAGATTGCCAATGTGACTATAACATCAAAATGCATGTCCTCAATAGTTTCTATGCTGTTTTTAGGAAAATAAGAAAAGGATGTCTCAAAGGTCAATTGATAACTTGAATGACATGCACATCAGATCACCAGGCAAAGAGATCTCTGTGAGTGAGAAATAGATTGGACTTGGAGTCAGATGCTTAGGAAATGTATGTAAGCCTTAGTTTCCCCATCTATAAAATGGGCTTCATATTAGTACTCATATAGTATCTTATTATAAGGATTAAATGAGATATTGCTTATATAGTGCTTAGAAAAAGTCTTAAAACCCCTAGTAATGCTAGCTGCTATTATTTATTACCCACTTCATAGGTTTATTGTAAATGTAAAATAAATACACTATAAAATATTTTTAGTTTTACAAAGCATATTTAATATCAACTATATGTATTTTGAGTTGGGGAGGGGCTTCTAACTCAAATGTTCACTTTCATCCAAAGCAGACCTCCATAAGATTTTTCATTTCAATTTACTTTTTGCATAAGAAATTAGAATGTTGGGCATACTCCTCCTTCTACTCTTCACTCCCCTCCCTTCATAATCACTGGGCTCTACTGTGCTTCATTAGGGAGAACCATGTCCACCCTGCCTCCACAAATGTCAAAATGAAACATGACTTTAACCAGAAACTGCTTACCAGAGATATTTACAAAATATTTGTGCTCATCTGTCAGGCTTCTTGGCCAAATATGGCTATCCAACAAAGCTCTCATAAAACATGAAATAAACCTTTTCATACAATGTTAAATAAAGCTGTAAAAGTTCAATAGCTCGTAATAGCAACCATATAAAACCATGCAGCCCAGCTCTCCATCATTAACTTTCATTAGGGCTTGGAGGGAAACCTTGGCCATTCTTCTAACCTGCCCAACTTACAGTATGGAATTGAATCAAGGGTGTTATTTTCAGGATTCTCTCCACCTTTAAGCAAAAGGATTTCACAAATATTTCAATGAACTTGAATGTAAGATGATCAGAGGTAAAATGAATTTGCAAAGAGACATTAAATCTCTTGGAATTCCTACATTAGGTTCTAGAAGAAAATGGAATTGTTTTGCTTATTTCTCTAAGTGTGATGTTAATTGAGAAATGGATATTGTTTTTAGCTGCCGACTGGCCAGTTCTCATTCCCAACAGTGCCCTGTCTTCTTTCATGGAGATTCCACTACATGGATTGTTGGAGTCTTGAGGTGTCCCTAAAACCAGGCCTCACCTTTCCCCAGATAAGGATGGATCATGTGACCAAGCTATGCTCATCAGATCTTGCCTCCCAGGACTACTGTGAGTCTTATCAGAGTGATAGCAACAGGAGGGGACAGGAAGTAAATAGTGGTGCCCACTGGTCATCTCATTCCACAGTGTCATCCTGATGGGCCTGTTCAGTAGTTCCCAACCCCAAAGACGTGCTCAGATTCCTCTACTCACTAGACTAACTCCTTAGCCCTCTCTTTGATTTTGTAAGTGCCCTATATTATCCTAATAAATTCCTTTTTTTCCCTCAAGCGTTTTAGAGTTGCTTACTATTGTTTACACCAAAGGATCCTCATTGCTACAATGATCAAGTAATAATTGTCATTGATTCCTATTTATTTTCAAGAAAAGCAACACATACGGTGCAGGAAAATACCACCAACAGTAAGAATGGCACAGTTATAATTTGTCCACCTCTTCATTCTCCCCATCAAAAAATAAAATAAAATCTAAGGTCTATCTATTATAAACTCCATCCAAAAGAAATGAAATCAAATAGCAGTCAAACTTACAGAAAGTATTCAACAAAAGGAAAAGCATAAAACTCACATCAAAGATTTTAGCTGAGAAGGTGTAGACAAAAAGTTTCTGTTCCACACAAATGATTTTAAATCCCCTAGTAGCTGAGAACTTCATATAAATATTTGCCTAATGGCCTGAAAGGCACTGAGAAGAAATGGAATCCCAGTGAGTTGTAACCTTATAGATTACAGTTGGTGGCTCCAAACTGTTTGAGGTTAAGAGGATTTATGATTTATAAAAGACTAGTATTGTTAGCCCTTGCATAAAACAGTTACATCTCACAGGCTCATTTTTACCCAGAGCAGCTCCCTGGAGCCAAAATTATATACACAATGGAATGCCAGCTTCTATACTTTGTTCAAATCCCTTGGCCTTTCAAGCCAAGTTATCTTAAGTAAAAAAAAAAAAAAAATCAGAAACTTGGGGAGTAAATTGGTATTTAATACAATTCCATCAGATTCTTTTCTTTCCCCTGAAGTCTTATTCATTGAAAAGGTCTTAATTAAGAAGGCAAGGAATTGGTCTAAATATGTGATGTATTAAATATCTGACAGGCCGTTTGCACACCGACCTCACCAATGAGCTAAGATGGAGCACAAGCCTGTAACTGGGCTCAAGGGCAGCTTGAAGCCATCACTACTGAATAACAGCTGCTGTCTTTTTAAAACTCTCCAAGGTTCATATTGTAGGTTTCCTTCCAGTTTCCAGTGGGATGGGAGACACCGCCAGTATAAATCTTGTTGTCACAAAAGAGCAAGTTATAGTATATATTCAACCACACACACACAAAAACTTTCAAATAACATTAACTTAAACCCACAAAACCAAAGAGAGTCAGAAACAAAACTAAACCCTGTCCTTAAGTCACCCCCATTGTGTTTAGATCTTGCAGAATACTAAACTCATCACAAGTATCGCCAGGGCTGTGTCTTCAGAATAGTGAGACAATAAGTCAAATTGGTTTATAAAAAGAAAGAAAAAAAATCTCATAGTTTAAGTCAGGTTGACAAAGAAAATACAAACCAGCCTCCTTTTGTGAATCTTCATCTCCATGTGTGAACCTATATACCCATTCCAACACCCAGAAAGTATCAAATGCTGAGAGGCAGGGAAGTGAAGCTTGGTGCAACTTGGAGATTTCTCCCCAAGCATTATGGGTTCTAAGCAAAGGTTTTTATCAAACAAGTTTGGCTGCTATTTGGCTTAACAATGTACATACTCTCTTGGTTGATTCATCAGTAAATTTTTGAATTAATGTCTTTTTCCATGGGCACTTGATCTAAACCATTACGATGCCCAGCTATCCTTGGGAATCCAAAGAACTACAAGCACTATCAAATATGAGATGGAAATGCTCTTTGTAAGGCAGTAAAACTTAGTGGTAAGGGCCTGAACTTATAGTCAGACAGACCTGGGTTTCAAACCCAACCCAGCAGTCACTTACCAACTATGTGACCTGGGAAGGGAACTCACTTCTTTGAGTGATGGATATTTTACCTATAAGCTCTCACCTTACAGGGTTGCCATTGAGGATTAAGTGAGATGTTTGTGAAGCCCTGTGCCTGGAGCATGGCAAACCTTCCATAAATGGTATCTACATCTGCAAGCATCAAACATTTCCAAAGAGGCAAAACAAAGGCTCTTTAAGTTCAAGATTGGAGGATGTTGAAGGTTTCTAGAGGCAAAAAGAATTTGCTTTCATCACATGGAAAGTAAATTTCACAGAGGGAAAGGCTGTGAAACTGAATCATTCATTCCACAAATATGTTAATTATGTGCCAGGCATTGGGGAATTTGAAGATGTACAAGATAGAAATGGTCCCTGCCCTCCAGAAAATAACAGTCTAGAAGGCATGCAGGCACAGAAATGGGCAATTACAACAAGGGGTCTGGTCAGGGTCCCATCTCTTCCACACAGAGCCCTGGTGCCCCCCAATCTCACCAAACCACACCAGGGTCCCTCCCTGTGCTGACACCCCACTCTCTGCCATCCAGGAACAGGACTTGAAATCTGTAAACCAGGCCTTTCTGAGCTATCAGAATTTTTCATAGAATGAGCAAACCATTTCCAGTCAATGACTGAGACTTAGAACTTGAACTGTCCCTAGGCTACTGCTATGAACTGAATGTCGTGGGCTGAACTGTGTTTCCTCAAAATTCAAATGTTGAAGTCCTAACCTCAGAATCTGCCTGTATTTGAAGGTAGAAGTTTCTACAGAGATGATTACATTAAAATAAGGTCATTCATGTGGGGCCCCTAATCCAATCTGGCTGGTAGCCTTATAAGAAGAGGAGATGGGGACATACAAACAACAGGGATGCACATGCATAAAAGGCCATGTGAGACACAGAGAGAAGGCAGCCACCTCCAAGCCAAGGAGAGAGGCCTCCAAAGATACCAAACCTGCCAACACCTTGATCTTGGACTTCCAGCCTCCAGAACTGTGAGAAATAAATTACTGCTGGGTAAGCCCCCAGTCTGTGCTATTTTGTTATGACAGTCTGAGTGGATCAGTATAGCTGCTTTCCTTAGTGAAACAGGGAAGGCAGCAGAGAAATAGAACCTCTGTGCCCACGAGGAGACAGCGGAGTATTGGGTGAATGACAGAGGGAGTGGATGCTGATTTCAAAGGCACATGATGCCCAGTGAAGTGGACCATCTCTCTGAAAAAGTTTGCTTGATAAAGGTACTACCCAACATTATTTTTACCCACTCAAACACCTACTCACACATAACTACTGACAATTGGTTGGAATATTTCCCTAGTCAAGTGATCCCAGCAGGAACTTCACAGAATAGTGCCAGGCATGTAAGAATAAGGGCTTATATTGAGCACATATTACATCGCAATCACTGATCTATGCATGTTACCTCTATTAACAAATGCAATTGTTGTACAAACTATGTCTTAGTTTCCCAGGGCCGCCATAACAAGTTACTGCAAAGTGGGTGGCTTAACGCAACAGAAATGTATTGTCATAGTTCTGAAGTCCACAGGCTAAAGGCTAGAAGTACAAGATCAAGGTGACAGCAGAGCCATGTTCTTTCTGAAATCTGTAGGGGAGCATCCTTCCTTACCTCATCCAGCCTCTGGTGGTCGGTGTACTTGATTTATAATTGCATCGCTCCTATTTCTGCTTCATTGCCACATGATGATCCCTCACCCCCACCCTCATGCTTCTGTTTTCTAATAAGGACACCAATCATTGGGTTAAGATCCACCTTAGTCCAGTATGACCTAATTTTAATTTAATCAATACCATCTGCAAAGATATGATTTCCAAATACGGGTACATTCTCAGGTTCCAGGTAGACACTATTCAGGCCAGTGGATAGATACTGTTATTATATTAGTTTCAGAGATAGAAAAACCTGGACACAGAGGTGAAATAACTTTCCAAGTTTGTCCAGATGATCAATGACAGAGCCAAGGTATATCTCCAAAGCCCATGTTCTTAACTGCTACACTAAGCTGCCTTTCAAAACATATTTCCTAAGTGAATGAATAAAATAGTCACAAATGGTCGAATGCCAGCATGCTTGATTATGTTGCCCTAACTTCATTCCCCACAAGTAACTTCCCTGCTTTTTGCTTCTACATTTTCCCTTTTCAAGTCCATCCTCCACATGACCATCAGATGCATCATTTCAAAACACAGATCTGATCATTTTACAACAGTTCTTAAAATTCAAATTTGTAACTTAGCAGGCAGCCAATATTCTTCACCCATTGGACTAAAGCTCCATGGAGGCAGGACTTATATCCATTTTTGCTCACCACTGTACCCTTAACAACAAACACAGGTCCCTAGTGCACAAAAGGCCTTCAAAATGCATTAAGTTAGTGGAGGGATGAATGAATGAATGAATAAATGAATGATCTGGGCCATCTCCAGTCTCAGCTCCTCCTGCTTCATTTAAAACTGTTCTACACCTCTCACCTCTCACCATCCATTTGCATTTTCAGTGTTGTACTCACACTTGGCAACTCATATGATGAATTAAACTGATGCACCTCCATGCATTTGCCTATGCTGTGCCCTATGCCGGGTATATCCTAATCACCCTTAAAGGCCCACCTCAAACCTCCCCTCCACAATGGATACATTTAGATCACACACACACACACACACACACACACACATCTCACATTCATGAATTGCTTCTACTCACAAGAGTACCACAGAACTTCATGATGTCACCAATATTGCATTTACTTTGCTCTATGACATCTACTTATAAGAGATTTCTTCTTGGCACCACTTTTGGAGATCTCTGGGGTCAGGGGCTCTATCTTTTCCATTTGACATCATCAGCATCTAGCACAGTGCTTATCAGTGGGTGGACACTCGATAAATGTTTGCTGGGTAAATGACTGAATATGTAGTCTAATGTCAGTGTGCACATAAACACAGCTTTTATTTCTATTTTGACTAAGACTTGACTATGCATATACAGAGTCCAATTCCTAAATGATGAGGCAATTTCTTGGCTTTCAAAACTACCCAAGCACAGATGTCACACAGTTAAGAGAAGGTTAAAGCCAAGTCTTGGTTCAAAACAGACATCCTAGGGGCAAACACTGAAATGCAGTGCGGGCCCCTGCCACTCCCCAAATTCCTATTTGTCTATGTGATGGGCAAGTGAGATGAAGAAATGAAGAAACTGATGACATGATCCCAGCATTAAGGATTGTTTTTACATAATTGACACAGTTTTATAGCTTTGTTGTTTTTAAATCACATCTGGAGTCCATTTCAAAAATCAATTTCTACTCACTTCCCATTAATATTATTATGGGAGATAGTAGGATATAGAGGTTAAGAGCATGGGCTTTGGAATCAGAGAAACAAAATACACTCTAGTGTCCCCTGTCTTTAATATATAGGGATACATATACATGCCCATTATTTCTTTCTCCCATCATTTCCTCATTCATTCTTTGGTCTCCTGCTATGTGTTTAATGCTGTTCTTAATGTAAATAAATCAATTAGAAGGTAGTCCCAACTGTCAAGTTCTGTGCACAGACTAGTAGGAAAGATATATATTTATGTTGGTTACTCAACAATTCAGTTGGTTACTCAGGAAATATATGTTGAGCCCCTGCTCTGTTCCAGACACTTTGCTAGGTTCCAGAAATGCAGTGGTGACATCTGGTGAGGCACGGCTACTGTAACAGTGAGCCCCCAAATAATTCAGTGGTTTGAAGAAGATTGAAATGGATTTCCTACTCATGTACAATTGGAGGAAAGGCTCAGGTTGGTGGGTAGCTCTACTCCACTTGATCATGCGGAAACCCAGGTTTCTTCCCTCACCTTCTGCCATCCCATGAGAGGCTTTGCCTTCCACTCTATGTATGGTGGGCACTGGGTCACAATTAGTTCAACTGGCAAGAAGAGGAAGGAGAAATAAAAGTGCCGTCCATCAGTTGTGTCCACCTTCTATTTGTGGAAACTTAATCATGTGGCCACACATAACTATTAGGGAGGCTGGGAAATGGAGGCAGCGGGCAGCTACTACCTGCATTTCTAGCATTAGGAAAAGAGGAGAATGGGGATAGACAGACAGCTAGTCACTTGTCCTTGGTGAGCAATGTCTTCACAGTACCTCCACATTTTATGTGCTCACAGTCCAGAGGGGTGGTGGAAAATAGTCAAATCCTTATGAACTATGGTAAAGAGCATGAAGGCAAAGTACAGATGTCATAAGACCATAGTGGGGAGACTGACCTGGTCAAGTTCAGAGCATTCAGGAAGCAGGGATAGTCCAGGGAAAGGCCTGGCAGCCACTGGGGAGGGGCAGTTTAGAATCTCAGACTCTGGAGCAAGCCTTCCAGGCTTGAGTCTCAGCTTTAGAATTTACCAGCTGCATAATCTAGGATGAGTTATCTAACCCCTTTGTGTCTTAGTTTCCTCATTTGTAAAATAATAATTATTATATAGTATAGTAGTTATTATCATCACTATTATATCATGATTTCTTTGTTATGAAGGTCAATTGTGCTACATTACAATGTGTGCTTAATATAGCTAACACTACCTAGGGGTTTGGGGAAAATGCATATCCTGAGGCCAGGAGGTTAGTAAGTAGTAGTTTAGGTGGGTTATCTAGTGATGGTTACTTAGGATTTCTAAGTAAAGGCACAGGTATCAATTATGCCAAGTAACTCAAGAGTTTCTAAATTCTACCTTTCAGTATGTGAAAAAGCACAGGCCTAACATGTGCCCAATACATCGAATGAGGGGTGTCAAGCCAGAAAATCTTTGCACTGATGCATAGAGTAGGTGCAAATGATGCAATTGTATGTTCTACATTCATACAGGGAGTTTCATGAGGTGACAGGTAGGAACCTCAATCAATATACTCAGGAGAATATGTCTAATCCTTTGTGTGCCTCTTCCTTTGCTTTTTAAAAGTCAATTGTAAGTTGTAAGTCCCCATTACTCTGTGCAGCTGGGGTATTCAACTGGATCATTTGGGGATCTCTCCTCACACCTGGCACTTCGTAGGTTCCGGGGTCTTTGGTAGCACCCTGAATCAGAGAGGCCCTTT
Organism: Corynorhinus townsendii; assembly: GCA_026230045.1. Taxonomy (NCBI): domain Eukaryota; kingdom Metazoa; phylum Chordata; class Mammalia; order Chiroptera; family Vespertilionidae; genus Corynorhinus; species Corynorhinus townsendii. The sequence continues at coordinate 205,134,697 of JAPDVU010000003.1, read as the reverse complement.
TATTCACCAGTCACTATAGAGATGTATTAGGTCTGAATTGTTTTATTCTCTGCTCAATGGTCCCCTCAGGTTGTGGGATTGTCAAGTGACTCTGAGGAGTCCTGTGTTTATTCTTGGCCTCCTCTGCCACTGTCCCCTCTGGGATCCAGCAATCTCCTTGAAGCACTGCTCACAGAAACCACAAACCTCTGACTCCTTCCTACTGTCTGAGAACTATTTTTTTAGTCTGGGAAGAATCTCACTCTTTACAGTTTCCTCAAGGTCATTTCCTCTCTCCTCAGACTCTACAGATTATAGCCCTAGAAAATGTCCTTAATCCCACAGAATTCTGAACCCAAAAGCCGGGAAAGGTCATTGTGTCTTCTCTTCTCTGCCACATACCTGATGGACAGGGAGGCAAGATCCCATGGCCTGCTTAACTGGGGGACAGGAAGAAAGAAGGTGAAAAAATGATCTTACTACAATTAGCACTTGGTTTCTGTACCACCAAGGAGCCATTGGCATCAGAATTTCTTCTAAAATTGCCTCACTCAAAGATAAGTCTTTTCCTCTCTGCACCAAGATATCAGGCCAAAGTATAGGACTCCTCCGGCAGCAGCGGATACCAAACGGACGTGTGTGTGTGTGTGTGTGTGTGTGTGTGTGTGTGTGTGTGTGTGTGTGTGTGAGAGAGAGAGAGAGAGAGAGAGAGAGAGAGAGAGAGAGAGAGAATTAGTTTACATTCATTTTTTTCTATTAGATGAATTAGTTACAAATTATTAAAATTCTGCATTTTCACATTAAGTCAGGATAGCTGGTACTTCTTTTTAAAACAAAAATGGACTCTCAAAATACTGAACTTATATTCCCAAATGGCAATGCTGGAGCTGAGTGGTGGCACTCCCTTCTGATGTCCTCTGGTTTCCCACAGAACCCAGCACCTCTAACGCCCTAAAACCCAGTTATGGTGCCATGTCAGGTATCACTGAAATTCTGATATCATTTCCTTACTGTAGAGTTAGAAAAAAATAACTACTTTATAGACTCATGTTTCGTGTAGGGAAATGAAATGTAGACAAAAGGGTATTTTTGCTTTAAGAAAAGTGGGAGTGAGGACATTTCCTTGTGGAAATGAAAAATATTCATTTCTAATATGCAAATGACATATGCCTGGGTCTAAGAGTACAACTTTAGAGTAGCGTTGCCAGATAAAATATAGGACATGAGTTAAATTTTAATCTCAGATAAATAATGAATTTTATTTTAGTGTATGTCCCAAATATTGCATGGGACATACCTATGCTAAATCAATTGATCAATCAATCATGGTTTTTCTAAATTTAAATGTAACTGGGCATCCTGAGGTTGGAGAATTTTTGCTTGCTTGTGTGTTTATTAAAATTTAGCCACCCTACTTTGGAAGCTATTAGAAAACAAATCTCTGTCCTCCTTCATTTCAAAAAAACATATGTTCATATTTTCTAAGAACATAACAGTAGAGGAGAGTCTCCTGGTTACAGGTAAAAGTCTTTCCAATAATTCACACAAGTAGAAGAATAAAGGGAGAAAAGAAAAAAATGGAGAATCTGTAACTTAAAAGAAATTGAATCTCTCTTCTTAATCAATAACATATCGATCATTTGTAAATTTATGCAAACCTTGTTTGGTCCTATTTATTGCATTCATTCATTCAACAAACAGTTCATATGCCTATGAACTTGGCATAGGGGCTCTAGGGTCCTCTGGGGAGCGACAAATGCTGAATGCATACTATTCAATATATAACACTGTTCTGTCTCTCTTTTTTTTGCCCTCAAATGCTTCCTTTCAACTTTGAAGGGTACCTCAGTGCTCAAAGGGTCTAGAATTCTCTGCTGACCTTTTCCTAGGCTTTTCCTCCCCACCACAAAACAGATACAAATAGAGTTCATTGTAAAGACTCTTGGGTTGGCTCTGGGACCAGAGTGGGTTTGGATTGGTTGTGTGGCATGAGCTGCAAAAGATGAGAAATGAGCTTACTGACGTGATCCCCTATTAGTGAGGAAAATTCTAAGAAACTGTTCCCAAAGCAAGGCAGTAAGAGGATTTTTTCTCCTCTATTAGACTTATATAACTCATAAAATAACAGGCTGCCATTTTAGAATAGCTGGTATTGGCATGCTGTTATTGTGAAAATTATACAAAACTATTCTTTTTAGAAAATATTACTTCAGGTTTTAGGTTAAAGCTTGATGCCAATGGGTTTACACAATTATCGCCTTTTTCTTAGAAATAAGGGCAAAACCTCAAAACATGCCACAGCAGAAAAGCTATTTCTGTCACTGGCTAACAATTGAAGGACATCCATAAACCTTTGGAAATTAATATCCCTCAGGAAAATCTATTTGACGAAAGTCACAAGGAAGTTATTAACTAGAGTTAAGTCACTGGCAAGAGGTATTATCAATGATCTCATCAAAATTTCAAGTGCATTTAATGATCACGTTACAAGCCTTATTATTGACGACTTAGAGAATATTAAATTATTCTACAGTAGTTACTTGGCTAGAGATCAAATGCAAAAAAGATGAAAGCTTAAATTCTAGGTAATTCCATAATTCTTTAGACTTCATACAATTAAAAAGTTAGAATCATTAGCCTTTCTGTCTGTCTCCCTCTGCCCCAAATCTACCTATCGCTAATACAGTCGGTTTCTTTTCATTGTTAATTGTTTCCTGTTTCTCTTCCAAATGCTGACACAGGAATCGTGAAAATCAGAGAAATCCTCCAAGCCTTGGTTTTCCAAAAGCAGTTCAGGAAGCTCAGTTTATTTTCAGATTGGAAGAGACACTTTTAAGCACACTGGGCATCGAATTGCCATACCTCAAAGACGTTTTCCACAAGGGAAAGGCATGCTCTTTCCCACTTGATTCTCTCTCTCTCTGAGAGTTTGTCTCAACTTTCAGGTTGACACCAGTTTCAATCTGTGTTTTGCCTTTATAATGTCCTCCAAAAATGCTAGAGCTTGAGCAAGCACTGAGGTTGGGTAATAAAATCACACATATATATGACCTTTTCAGAGATAGAATATTTTATAAGGCTTTTTTTTTTATTATAAGTTTATCTGTTTCCTAAGACAATTTTCTCCTCACTTTAGAGCCCCATGTTTTACCAAGATTTATTGAGTTTCCATTATTCATGTAGCACTGTGCTAAGGAGCTGGAGACACAAAGGTAAATGTCAGATGGTTCCTAGTGTCCAAGGAGCTCTAAAAATAAAAAGTGTTCAATACTATGAAATAAGGGTGATGCAAGTGGTATGCCAGGAAGTCTAGGAAGCAGAGAAGACTGGAGTACCTAACCCGGCATGGGAGGAATGACGGGAAGTGCAAGGAAAGGAGGTGATGTTCTCACTGAACCAGGAAGAATAAGTAGGAATTCAGAAGGAAGAAGACTTGCATTCACCAATGTCTATAAAGCATGGTGCTTCACACGTGGGTTTCCATGAAATCCTTTAACTGCCCTAGAAAACAGTATCAGGTTCTCCTATTTCTAGGTAAGGAAACTGAGGCTTAGAGAGAGTATATAACTTCAGTTAACTTATAAATGGCAGGTTGGGATTCCAAACTTATGCTCATAACCACGGCAGTCTGCCAAGTCTGATGTTGACCTATTTTGGCTTCCCAGGTCCATTATTTTTATCTCCACAAAACTTCTAGACAATCTCATTGCACACAGGGAATGGGCAACCCACTTGCTATAGTTTGTCTCACCAGTGTGCTATGGGCCACTGTGGATGGCTGCCGAACACTGAGTGTTTAAGGCAGAAGCCGCCCTGCAGGTTCAGGCACCTCTCTCTTCCTGTCATTCAACACATGGACCACATCCCTTGGCACTTTAATTCATCCATGTATCTTTTGCTAATTGGTACATGCATTTACAATGAGATGAAGGATTTTTATTTTCCTTTTTGAGTAGCTGGTCAAAGGATTCTTTCAGAAGAAGAACCATTATTGATAGAGAAATGTGTGAGCAACCATCGTTAAAGAGGTTAATGCTTGAGTGGTATACATAGAAGCTGGTACCAAAGCTTCCAAGAAAGGGGCTTCACAAATTCATGTAAGACAGAGAGAATTTAATTGCTCCTGATACAGTGGAGGAGAAATTGGAAGTGAAAGTGAGGGGCAGTATAGGTGAGAAGAGCAAGATAAACACACGTTGTGATGTTTCCAATCTGAAAATAAACTGAGCTTTTCTGGGATCCTCAACTTCTATGCTGAATCTTCTTGTCACACTAAATGCTCAGCGATCTTATTGGACTTCTTGTGAATGCCAGTGAAAGAGTGGCTTCTGTATTTCAGAAGCCCAAGCAAAGAGGGTTCCAAAAGATTAGCCATAGTTTCCAGAGAGACAGCCAAGAGGCAGAATGTCTTCCATTTTTAGAGGTGTGTGTTTTGATCCACCACAATAATTTCCCTCCTATTGTCATTGTTTTTAATCTCAATGAATTTGACAACATTGTAAAGTTCAACATATCTCACTTTTAAAAACACAGATGTTCAGCTTTTCTTTAAAAAGAGTAAATGATGTGGCAACTCTGGGTCCAGAATACCCCATGGAAACAACTGATGGGAGTTGGATAAGGTTGCCCAGTTATGTGAGGCACAAACATTCCAGTTGCCACAGCCCCCAGCACTCTCTATTACCTGAATAACTAAGTGAACCTAACCAGTTTTGAGTTTGTGATCCCTTCTGTAGGACTAAGAAACTATCACAGGTCTCTTGGTGTTGGGAATTGGGGTTGCAGCTAATTTCTTATTGAAGAAAAGAGTCGGTTTAGTCATGCTCTATTTCTACAGCTATAGAAAAAGGCCAATTATTAATTATTATCAATTATTAATTATTATCAATTATTAATTATTAAATAGGTACTTCAAGTATATTGAATCTTCCAACTCTCACCAAAACCCTGGTTGGTAAATACCATGATTATCTATATTTTACAAATAAGGATACTAAGACTCAAAAAGGATAAGCAACGTGGCCAAATCAAGTCTTCTGTAGATGAGAATTGGGATACAAATCTGGAATCCCAAGGTCTTCACTCTTTCCTCTACTTAGCCTTTCTCTGGACTGTGATATCCACCTTGTCTTTTGTTGTCCCCAACTAATCACCTACTGCGTACTGGATAGAAAGTGGTGCCCTTTATTGAGGCATCTGGTGGCAAATGGTGCAGAATTCTCTGGTCACCCACTTCATTGCTTTTCTTAAGGAGTCCTCTCATTCTCTCACTCAGTTCTCATCTCTTTTTGGCTTCATTTTCAGATGGCCATTCTTCATGTGGCAGCAAAATGGTTGCTGTCAGCCCTAAACCTACTGTGTCCTTACAGTGTCCATCTCTAAGAGAAAGAGAAAACATCTTTATTGATAATGTCAATAAAAATCCAGTGGACATTTCTGATTGGTCTGGCTTAGGTCATCATCTCTGAATGAAATCAGTTTCAGTCCCACATTGTCCAGTGGCAGTCACAAATAAGAAGCCACAAGCAACAATCATTTCATAATAGATATTCTCAAAGATATTCTTATTTCTCAATTAACTAGAATCTAAGAACAAGAAATTGTTGAATATCACATTTGGAAATCAAAGGAGAGAGAGTGTATTCTTAAAACAAGACTAGGTTTAAGGACCTACCCCATGAAGAATAGGCTCACTGACTCAGCTCCAATGTCACCTTCTCAACTTTTCAAGGTCTCCTCAGTTGATCTTGATGTGTCTTCTTCATCTTTGCAGCTCCTAAAGAGCACAGCATAGTAATTTGGGTACATCAGGTACTCCAAAAAGATTGGCTGAATTGCCCTTGTGAATGCGAAGGCAATGGGGGGAAGAAAAGAAGAGAGGACAGAATAAGAGGGTGGGGGTAAGATGGAGAGATCAACCAAGGGACTTGTATGCATGCATATGTAACTAATCAATGGACACAGACAACAAAGGAGTGGGGCATAAGTGGGGAGGGGGGTTATGGGGGAATAAGGACACATATGTAAAAAATAAAAATTAAAAAAATTAATTAAAAAACTATAAAATAAAAATAAAATACTAAATCTAAACCATACTAGTGGTCACCATAACCTTAAGAGAAATTGTTTCATGTGACAAAGATTTTTAAATGAAACTCTCTGTAGCCTGAAAATTATTTTGGAAGGAAACAAAGAGAAGTTTCCTTCAAAAGTCATAAGGATTGTAATTGAAAATCAATATATTTGGCCTCTTGAACTAAAGTAAGTAATTTGTGTTTTTGCCTCCCTGACAAAGTTTATATAAAGTCACAAAAAGAAATTGACAGCCAGTTTGAAATGGAATTGCCAGGGCCTAGAGCAAAGAATATCCTTACATGATATTATTCTACAATGTCATTATAATTTTAGATATTTTACAACAGCATATTGTACAATTATCCCAAACAAACTTACAAACTAATTCTTTGATGGTTGGCAGTAATTAAAAAAAAAAAAAGGACATGAAAGGATTTAATCCCTTTCAGAAGGAATTAAGGGCCGGGAAGGCACTTGAGCATCCTATATTGGCCCCTCTTGCCTTTTGTGCCAAGAGGGACCCTCTTCTCACAATCCAATTGCCCTCAGCTGTTGCCTGAGCTTTCTGTTCATGCTGAGCTTGAAGCCTCGTGGAGGCTGGTACCATGGATCTGTCTCACGCCCAATCATGTGAGCTGGGCCCTCACTAGAGAAGAAACCCGAGTTCCCCGAGATATGTGATCAGCACCAGGACCCCGCCAGCAGGCCAGGGGTTCCCAAGGCAAGTGCTGGTCGTGGAGGCCATGGGGGCATAGGCTACCAAGGAGACAGAACTGAACCTCACATCACCCTGCTTGGCCCCGGAGGATAGCTGGTTAGCCAGAGATGGGTAAGATTCCTCAGGGAAGAAACAACCTAAGACAGGCACAGTCGCAGAGGGGCCATCAGGAGAGAACTTGGGGGGCAACAGAAGTGGGGCACAGACCCTCATTTCCCAACATTGCAGGGGCTTGAACCCTCGCCCCTTCTGAGGGAGGTCTCCTGTCCCCATGGCTGTTTCGTACTTCCACACCCAGCTCAGATCGGGACCCAGGTAACAGACAAGAGACTTGGCCGACAGCAGCTGCCCTATATCTAAATTCAGCCTAGCATCAGGAATGCTCAGGGCCTACTCAAGAATGCAAATAATCCTTCCCACTAATATTTACAGGGTAAACTAAGATTGTTGGTAGAGTATTAAATTTGACAGTAAAATAGTAATCAAGTTTTCAGATTAATTTAAATAGGCTAATTGAAATAAGTGAATATTCAAGTAAATTTAATTGTACTGGAAAAAAGGCTGTTCTTAAAGTAATAACTAAAATTTCTATTGGTAGTTCATTTCATGGTAAAATTCCTGAACATGCAATGAATATAAAGCAGTCATATTTTTGGGCAAAAAAAAATTAAAATTGGAAGTTATTAAGACTGCATTATAAAATTTACAAAAACCTCCATTAATCAAAAAAAGGGGGGGATAGTAGGGTAATATCATGTAAGGAAAAATATCCTATAAGTAAATTTCATCTAGAGAAATTTTACTTTACAAAATTAATTTTCATTTGTAATGCTAACAGCAAGACACCCATGAAAAACACACATGGGGTCTAAATAAGACGAAGGAAAATCATTTGGGCAAAAATAAAAAGGATCCCAAATCAATTATATAGAAAAGATTCCTTTATTAACTTTTGGTTGAGAATATGTTTGTATATTTTCAGAAAACTCCAAGACCATGTGGATTCCTGCAACAGAGAGGAATTGACAGGTCTGCTCCAACCACGAAGACAAGAGGAAATACAGTCCAGAGATGGAAGACGCTGACAATGCCTTGCCACGCGAGCAGTCAGCAGCTGTGCACCACTGCAGGTTGCCTAGGACCAAACCAGAGAGGGTCGGACCTGCATTGCCAACATGTGCCCACCATCCAGATATCACTGCTGACATGTACAAATAAGGAACTGTTTGACATTGAAACGGGGACTCAGAACTATTGGACATTGAAATTGGGACGCAAACATTTTTTGTTTGTTATTATATGTTTATTTCTAGTCTGCAGAGGCACAATTTTTTAAAGGAAAGAAATGGGGAGAAAATAGATAAAGAGGTAAAGAAGCATTGAGCAGACTGTCAAACTACATTGGGAAGGCAGGGGAGGTTGGGCGAGGGGGGCTGTAAGAGATCAACCAAAGGACTTGTACGCATGCATATAAGCATAACCAGTGGATACAAGACACTGCAGGGGGGGAAGGGCAGGCAGGTGAAGGCATGTACTGGGGGGTAGGGGAGGCCAGGGAGAGGTCAGTGGGGGGAAAAAAGGAGACATATGTACTACTATTTGTAATACTTCAAACAATAAAAAAAAAGTTCTACAAGAACATCTGCTAATTTTTAAAATGTTAAAATGTTATGAATTGTGTTTTTCCAGTGATTTGGATTAAAATTGAGTTCAATTCCAAAACCAAAAAAAAAGAAAAAAAGAATAAGAGACTAGGAGAGGAGAGAGGCACTAGGAAGATATAGGGAAAGGAGAAAGAGAAAAGGAAGGAGAAAGGGAGTACAATGCAGTGTTCAGAGATTGTACCCTATAGTCAAATATCCTGATGTTCAAATCCCACACTGCCATTATTTTGAGAAAATGGACAAGATTTTAAAGATTCGTGCACCTCAGTTTCATCATAGAGTATAACAATACTTTTCTCACTGAAGTCTTAGAAAAATTCTAAGCAATTATAGTTGTAAAACTCTTTAGCTCAGTCAGTTCCTGGTACACAACATTCATTTAATGATATCTCCTAATGTTATCCTTACTTTATGCCCAGTGTTACTGTATGGAGGTTGGAATATAGGGAAGGACAAAATGGGGCCTCTCAGAACCTCAGATGCCTCTCAGAGGCCATGAACAGTTCTCTGAAGAGGTTCAAAATACGTTCTGGAAAAAAAAAGTCTGTAACCAAAAAACTCAGACCGTTTCTAGAACCCAATCCAAACCAAACCTTCTTGAAGGTCATAACGTGTTCTGAGGTTTCATTCCATTATTTTTCACTTATACAGTCTTCGGCCCTGCCAGAGCTGAGCTAGGATTTGAGCTCAATGTAGCCAAATACCACAAGGGGGGTGGGTACCAAAGTCCTTTGCCCTGAATATATTTCCAACTCAACAGAGAACTAAAAGTCCTGGAAAGCCCCAGGCCTCCGACCCCAGAAGCCACCTCTTCACAGTAGCTTCAAAGCATCATCCTGTGGGCTTTGGGTATGACCACAGCCCCCAGCTTACTCTGTCGCCTTCATGGCCACAGATGCAGAAAGGGGTGCTGGCAGTCTTTGAGTTCTGGCGACCCATCCACAAGCTTTGGTGAGAAAGGAAGGCTGCCAGACAGGGATAAACTGACTGATTTTTCCGGGAAGTATCTTCCCTCCAACAAGGCTGATGTGAATGTAGTCACAGAGCTGATTCATGCCCACTTTCTTTGTGGAAAAGAATTCCCCAGTATTCAGTACACTGCATGTCTACTAAGTTGCTTCTTGCAAAAATATGGAAAAAAGTATGGGAGATAAGATGTGATGGGTTCATTTAAGAAACCAAGTGAGACAATTGCTTATAGAGAGGGAGGGGAGAGAAGAGGAATAGTGAGGGAGGGAGGGAAATAAAAGAGAGAGAGAACAGAACCCTAACATCTGTTGAGCTGAAATGAAATACAGTGTGTTGTCTTTTAACACTTTGTGCTTTCCAATGACTCCCCCACAGATTTTGCTGTAAATGTGGAGAGTACTTATAGAAAGAATGGGTTCTAGAAAACAGCATTTCTACACTTAAGATTAAAGAAAGAAAAGATTACCTGAAATACAGGGATCTCTTACAAAGATGTCTAATAGCCATTGATTCAGCCAAAGTTTATATCACTGATAAAACTATGTGTATGAGTGTGTGTGTGTGTGTGTGTGTGTGTGTGTGAGAGAGAGAGAGAGAGAGAGAGACAGAGAGAGAGACAGAGAGAGAGAGAGAACATTTTTTTTAATTCTGCCATTTATTGACAGTAATTTTGGGAAAGCTATTTAACCTTACTTTGCTCATCTGAAAAATGGACATAAACTAGAATCAACTAATAAAGATAAAATGTGATCAGATATGTAATGTTCATGGTGCCAGGGACATCATAATCATTCAATAAATAACTGTAATAGTAAAATTATTATTAACAACCTTGTCATATTGGGATAACACTCTAGCCATTTGAGCTACCTGGCCAGGGCCCAATTCCAGCTCCAAACAGTCTGTGTACCTTCCTATCCTACTCCAACTTCCCTACTTGCTCTGAGTCCAATGTCCTTCCCACTAACAGAGAAGAAGGAGAAGACAAAAACTGCACACTCTTATCCTTTCCCATTTCATTTTCCTCTTTCTTCAGCATATATATATATATATATATATATATATATATATATGTGTATATATATATATAGTTTTCCATATATATATATATATATATATATATATATCCCTGACCAAGTGCAGTGATTGCAAGAAACATTTATTCCATGTCTGTGCTAAGTACTAGCATCAAAAACATGAGGAAGGTGTCTGAAATGATGCAGGATCAGGACAAGAGCATGATAGTCATGGTCCATAGAAGTGATTTTCAGAGTCACCTGAAGGGCTTGGATAAACACACATCACAGGTATATACCTCCCAAAATTGAAAGCAGGGTCTATAACTGATATAGGTTGTCCCCAAAGAATGTATAAACGCACTTTGAGTAAGTGTGTTGATTAAAATACCTTTCATTTACAAAATTGAGCTATCAACTATTAAAGTGTGTATTCATTTTAGGGGGGACACACTGTATTTATACACTCATGTTTCTAGAAGCATTATGCACAATAGCTAAGAGGTAGAAGCAACTTAAGTGTACATTGATAGATGATGAATGAATAAACACAATGTAATACACACATGCACGTGTGTGTGTGTGTGTGTGTGTGCAGACACACACACAATGGAATATTATTCAGCCTTAAAAAGGAAGGACATTCTGACACATGCTACAACATGGTTGAACTTGAAGACATTATGCTAAGTGAAATAAGCCAGTCACAAAAATAAAATATTGCATGATTCCAATTATATGAGGTACTTACTTGGAGCCATCAAATGTATAGAGTAGAGAATAGAATGGTGGCTATCAGGGGCTCAGAGTAGAAGGGATAGGAGTTTTTTAATGTGTACAGAGTGTCAGTTTTCTAAGATGAAAATAGTTCTGGAGATTGATTATACAACAATATGAATATACTTATCATTCCCGGGCTGTACACCAAGAATAGTTGAAGTGGTATAATTTATGTTATGTATACATTTTACCACTATTATTTCGCATAGAGACCTAGAGTAGTGCTTAGCACATAATGAATTCTCCATGAATGCAATTTTCCTCCCATCATTCTATTTACCAAAGTGCTATTCCAACCTTCACTATCTAATTCCAGATTCCTAGCCCTCTTCTCCTCTTTGGGCAAATGACTTTTGCTAATACTTTTTAAAGATTTTTATAAAATTTCTCAATCTCCTACCCAACTCCCACAACTACAAATATAGTCATTTCTCTACATATTCTTGTCTTCTTCCCTTCTATTTTAAAAGGAGAAACATCTTTTAAGGCTAATCCTTCCACCTGTCCTTTGTTTTCCCTGCTTTTGTTCTACAGGGATACTTATAACCATCAGCCATGCCCCTCTTCTTCCTACCCCTTAAGCCTCTCTCCTCTGAATCCCTCACGTCGGAAAAGAAACCCATTCTTTAAAAAAACAAACAAAGGAGCCAACAAAATGCCTCCTCTCCACCCTCCATCTCTGTGCGGTTCCTGCTCTAACCCTCTCCTTCTCTTCCCAGGCAAGTTCTTGGAAATCTAGGCCACCCCTTGCTGATTTCATTTCCTCCTTTCCTCACCCACAGAAATCTGGCTTCCAGCCACCTCTCTACTCACTCTGTTGTTGTCAAGGTCATGTTGACCTCTGTAGTTACAGATCCAATGGAATCTCCACATGCCTCACCCTATTTGACCGTTGTAATGAATGCATTTGGCACTCCTCCTTGAAACTTCCTCTTCCATCGAATCCATCCCTATTGCCAACCATCTCCCACATATATCTGCTCAGTTGTCCCATGATAATTTCAAAATTTGTGTCCAGACTGAACTCTGTCATTTCCTCTAAACTGAATTATCCTCTTCCATTTCTTATCCTTGATAATGGCTCCTCCATTCATCAGCCTACCAAAACCAGAACTTGAAAGTCATCTTCAGTTTTTCTTTCTTTATTCTCCATATTCAATTGATATATGAATTGATATATAGATATAGATATTCCTTTAACAGTTTTGGGATTCATCTGTGTCACTTCTTTTTACTATTGCTGCCTTTTTTTTTTCTTCAGGACATTACAACATTCATCTAACTTATTTCAATGGCCTCCTGAGTGGTGGAAACATCTCCAGTCATTCTTAAAAACAATCTGCCTTGGAGTAGATGGCAATATAGCACAGTGGTTAAGCAACAGACAGCCTCTATTGAAATTTAGGCTGAGCCCTTTCCCACCTGTGTAATACTGAGCAAGTTGTCTTCTCTGTGCCTCAGTTTCCTCAATTGTAAAGTGGGGATGCCAATAATGGTAAGCTTCCTTTCAGAGTTCTTGTGATAGCAAATAACTTTAAAGTACTTAGGATAGAGCCTGGCAAAGAGTAAATGTTCATTAGCTATTAGTTATTAGCCCTTGTTATTATTATTATTTACTACTAGAGGCCCGGTGCACAAATTTGTGCATGGGTGGGGTCTGGCTACCTGCCCCAATGAGGGCTGATCAGCAATGGGCTGGTGGGTGGGAGGAGCCATGGGAGGTTGGGAGCCAATAGGGGACCTAATCAGGCTGGTTGGCCATTGCAGCAGTGTGCATCATAGCGATAGGTTTTTCCAATCATTTCAGTCATTCCATTGTGCTGGTCGCTTGGTATATATATATATTACACTTTAAGTATTAGTTAAGTAAGTCACTACCTCATTTTGAAATGAATTGATTCTACAACATGGTAGACAAGGTGATTAGGTTCCCTACATGCTCCTTCATTTCCATCTCTTATGGCTCACCCTCCACACAAATTTACACTCCAGTCTTACAGTGCAAACCATGCACTCTTAAATTCCTGTACATTATTTCCCCATATCTGGTATGCTCTAATGCTTCTTAAGCACCATAAAATTCCTATTCACTCCTCAAATCCCCTATGCTGTCTGTGAAATCGGGTTATTTTCTACTACCTCCAATTTAAAAAATCACAGATTCCTATATATTACTTTTATAACTTGCAGATACTTACATGTAAATATACATACATTATGCTACATTGAATTTGTATACCTGCATGTCTAGCTCTCCTTCTAGAATGTAAGTTCTTAAAGACAGAAACTATCTTATTTACCTCCAAGTAGACAGACCTGGCATATAATATGCCCTTACAATGTTGACATTTTAATTCCTGTGTATTTTGTAATTTACAAAATTATATTTGTAGCAGATTGTCTCCAGAGATGGTCATAATCAATTTCTTCCCTCACTGCATGTGCATGCTGCTTCGTCTGGGGAATTTTTCCTCTCCTCTTAAATTTAGGCTGTCTTTGTTTCTGCTTTAACCAAAAGGATGTGGTTCAAGTCATATTTTGAAACTTTCAAGCCTAGATCTTAAGAGAGCTAGCAGCTTCTGCTTTCCCCCTTGTAAAAACCAGGCCAACCACTCTGGGACCATAATGCTAAAAGGAACAGGGGACACCATCCAGGGAAAAACTCAGCCATGCTTTAGAGCCAGTCTGCTCCCTCCTGTAGGTAAGTTAACCGACTGGCCTCATTTACCTGGAAATTTCTTGAAGTTAGCACTAAAAAGGCTCATATCCCAGGAATGCCCTCAGTCCTAGGAAAGCCAGGACAGTTCATGCCCCTGGCCCTGGATGCCTACCACTCTTAATCTGCTCTCCTGAATCTCTGTTGCCCCCAGAGTTCTCTAGGTTGGAAAAAAGACATTTATTACCTCCAAGATCAGTTTCCTCATAGTCCAAAGAATCATTCTCTATTCTATTTCCCATCTCCAATCATGCTTAGCCACATGGTTCAGTAGAGCTTGCCAAAGGTTATACAATGAACCCAACTAATACAATGAAGACTATTCCAAAGTTATGTAACAGAAACTCCCTCTAATTATTCAATTCCCAGTGAAATAAAAGCTTGAAAGTTAAACCCCAAATGAAGTCCCTTTTTAAAGCTCAAAGCACAAAAAGTTAAATACATAAAATCAAAAATCCTCTCCTCTCCAATTTCTGTCTCTGCTCAGTCTCAGCCAGATGGCATTTGGGTTCCTTCCACATCTCCTGCACCATCTTCCTCATGAATGAACAAAGCTCCTCTGCCTCCTAAGATGCACAACTTCAGCTCCACAAGCAAATCTGAGTATTGCAGCTCCTCTTGCCTAGCACATGGTCTCCTCAGCATAGGTAACTTGGACCTACAATGTTGTTGCAAACCATGAACCATCACAGAGACATGGTGCAACATAGGGGTGGAGAGAAAAAAGAAATGGGCTGAAGCAAGAACTTGAAAGGTAGTTCTTTCATCCAACTCAAGGAGAGATGGAAGGAATTCTAGCAGGGGACTTGTCTTAGTTTGTGATTTCCAATTCCAATATCCAGGTAAGGGGATTTCACTTATTTCCTGTTCTGGAGGTCCATCCAATACCCCCTTATACTAGAACTCAATTCTGTGAAATTCTGTTGCCTGTAGTCAGAGGATTTTAACTAAAACACCATTGCTAAGAAATTACTTCTTAGGGAAAGGACTTTTTCCTCCACCAAAGAGCTCATCCATTGGTTCCCTGAATTATCATCTTACACAGGTCAAAGAAGCTATAAATACAGCACTCATTAAGTACAAAGTGCAAATGAGCTCTGAGAAGGTAACTGACTAGATAAGAAGCATGAACAGAATTTTTAAAATTTTAATGATTAAATTGCATTTTTAATCAGTTATCAACTTTTTAAAATATTAATGCTGTGGGATCTATAACAGCATTTCTATTTTAGGGGGAAGTTTCTACCGACATTATATATGGCATGATTTAAGATTTATGGAATTCCAGAATGCTCAGCAATATTATCTGCCCAGAAATATAGCCCTTATTATGGTTCCCCAACTGCACACATGTGAAGTAGATGAATACACAACAGATGGATCGAAGGACATTAGATGTCTTTTCAAAATACAATAAAGCCCTAGATGCTTTGAGTATGACGGAGAAGAGAGATTCTCCATACTCATTAGGAGCAGCAGAGTTGGATCTTATAACCTGGATGCTTGTCCCCAACATTCCCCATCCCCATGAACATGTCTCTCTAAGAACAACCAGCACCAGTGTGCAAGCCTAAGTGAGTGGAGGGGGGGCGCGTTTCTCTCCTGTTTCCCTTTCTGGTCCAAGTGCGGACACATGAGCCTTTTCTTCATAGTATGTGCTACAGCTTGAGACCAAGCTGGGATGTTTAAACAAGACTTTTCTAAAGGCTTAGGAATGAGGAAAGGAAAGAAAATGCAGATGTAAGATGAAGTCATCCCTATCCCTTTGTTCTAGAAGAAATTGTTTTAAACCATCTCCTATACCACCTCCATCACCAATTACCATGGTCTAGGAAAGCCCAGAAACTTGTCAGGACCCTACAGCCTCAGGTCATTTCTTCCTTGAGTATCTTCTTCACAGATGCTTCATCTGCCTTTACATTGAATCAGACAATACACAGAAATCAGCATCTATTTCATTCCTAAAAGAGCATTGTGCACACATGTACACTCACACATACACGCAACACAGCACCACATAATCTGGGCTACCAAAGATTCTACATAGAAGCCCAGAAGAAACAATGACTTATATCACCTACCAAGCAAGTGGAAAATCCCTTCTTGAACATT
Organism: Corynorhinus townsendii; assembly: GCA_026230045.1. Lineage (NCBI taxonomy): Eukaryota > Metazoa > Chordata > Mammalia > Chiroptera > Vespertilionidae > Corynorhinus > Corynorhinus townsendii. Next base: position 205,118,668 of record JAPDVU010000003.1, on the reverse strand, counting down.
TGTTATCTTAAAGTCCCCTACCATATTGGGGCCAGTAGGCATCTCTCTCTCTCTCTCTCTCTCTCTCTCTCTCTCTCTCTCTCTCTCTCTCTCTCTCTCTCTCTCTCTCTCTCTCTCTCTCTCTCTCTCTCTCTCTCTCTCTCTCTCTCTCTCTCTCTCTCTCTCTCTCTCTCTCTCTCTCGTTCTGCATTGCTATGCCCAGTCTCCTCCACTCATCTCCCATCTTCCTTCTTGTGGTTTCTCAACCCTTTGTTCCAAATGGAACCATAAGAAAAGTTCCTTTACTTCCCTTATGCATAGCAGTTTGGCAATCATCTTCTGCTATTGAAACATACCCTTGGAATCTCAACCTCCAACCTTAGAAATGTGTCAAAGAATTTTTTCCACATAGGTACAGTGTATTTCTAAGAAAAATTCTGCTGGATGATACTTTCTCTGTCTTTGTACAGAAATTAAATCCAGAGAATAATATAAAATTAGAGAATCCACTTTACTCATATTACTTGCCTTCAATGCCCATAAACCGGATCCTATTCAAACTTTAGACCTGCCTTAATGTGGTGGATGTCACTGCCATCCAGTTCCTTGAAATATAGACCCAAGAGACCCACCCAGGACAACTTTTTAGTATCTGGTTTTCTATCTGATGATCCATCTATTATTCACTTGATTGACTCAGGAAAATTCTCCTTTTTGAGAAATCCATGCCTTTTCAAGTGGGCATGATTTTATCAGTAGACTACACATGGTCAGTTGGTATTGACAGCATCAGGGCCAGCTTCGTGGGCATGTGAACTATGCAGTCACACAAGTCCTCATGCTTGGTTTAATGTTCTGCAGTTATCGTCTTAAAATTCTTGGTTGTCACTGAACAGGGCCTCTTCCTCACATTTTCATTTTTCACTGGATCCCACATATTGTTTAGATGGTTTTTCCCAATATTTTTATGAGGTACACACAGAAAGAACAGGAGTGGGTCTTTTCTTTCCAATGGCCTTAGTAACAATGGCAGAAATGTTGGTAGAAATCATTATATACAAAGCTTCTTCATCAAATGAGAAAATGGAATCCCAGAGATTCTACTTGGGAAGTTAGTCGTCCCAGGATTCACAGCTCATTAGTGGGAGCCCTATTGCTTTGCACAACTCCAGGGAGCATCAGCTCTATATCTTAGAGCTGCAGAAGTCACCATCCATCTTATTTGCTATGGGAATAGTGGTCCCTACAAATGTGTTACACAGCGACTCAGAACTCCATCTCCAAACCAGCACACTCTCCTTCTCCTACCACCCTAGCTCCAGGGCACTCCCACCTTCCAAAGTTTTAGTTCTCTTTTCTGTATCCACTTAGCAACATGCACTTGAGCAAGGAAAAGGGCAGATAGAGGAACAGGTGCTCAGAGAACTGAGGAGGATTCTAAAGGAAGGAAGAAACCAGAAGTTCGTCAAGAAAAGGAGGCCCAAAGAACACTTTTGTTATACATTAAATTTCATAATGCTGGCAGGGAGATGAAAACACTAGAAAGGCAAAGCTGGAGTGGGTGGATGACAGCTGTAGGCAGCTGGAGTGGAGAGAGAGAAAAGGGAGACCATGAATGCACAGCAGTGGGAAAAGGACTTGGAAATAATGAACATAAAACCCGACTGAGGAGCGAGGTGACACAATTAGGGACACATAATGGACCAATAACACAGTTACTTAGTGCTTTTATTCTCTGATAAAGGAGTTTTAATTTGCTACTAATAATTTTGATGTACTAACATGTGCTGCCTGAAGGATGGAACACACTGTTCAAATCTCAAGGGCATTTGAGCCAAGTTTTGAGGTTTCTCCAAATAGGGCATATCTGAGTCTACCTCTGGCAGGAGGTCTGATTGCCCCACCTCAGAGAATAATCCTCCTGTATCCATGTGTAGTCATTATCTGGCTCCTGTGGATGCCTCTGGTGTTTGGGAATTCTCTTTCTGTTGGGAGATTAAAAGAAAATTGTTTAAACTTACAAACTACAACCCAGATTAAAGCTCAGCCCCAGGGGGTAGTAGCAGATGGGAAATATGAATGTAGTGAAAAAACATCTGAACATTTGGAGTAAATTTGAAAACAGAACCATCTGTTAAATAATCAGATCCAGTAAACTCCACACTTTGTACCACCAGCTGCTGTCAAGTAGGAGATTATGAAACCTTGTAATAAATGCTCCATTAAGCCTGTTTTCTTGTTTCAGGGTTAAATTGGGGCAGAGCCACAAGGCTGTGGGGATGAAATGCTGGAGTCCTTTTATATAAGCATTTTTTCCAGGTGTATGTCTTTATTTCAATCCGGTCATCCACTGTGGATGTAGAGGTACCCTCAAGCTTGATGTGTGAGGCTGGAAGAGAGGAATAAGAAGCAAGCTCTACAGCAGCTCTGTCCCTTATTTAGTGTAAATTCTGACTTCCTCTCTCATCTCCCCTGGTGTTTCTCCAGTCATCTTCCCTTCTCTGCTCTTCCATGGCCCAACATGGTGGGTTAATCTCAGAAATGACCTGGCAAGAGAAATAAAGGCCAGGATTGAAATGGATGTAAGGATCAACATTTGGGGGCTCTTTTCTTCACTTCTGGCTTTTCCCACAGAAATGAAGGGGGACTGTCAAGGCAGAAGGACAGTCAATAATAATGCCAATGAAAAGACAAGAGGGAACATTCTTCCCATTTCTACCCCACAACTTCTTTCTTGGTCCATGTCCAGCTCCCAAAACTCTTGTTCTGAGTAGGTCTTGCTCACTGTGATGACTGAACTACTCTGGGTGTGGCAAAATAAAAGGTTTCTGTTTACTGCAACCTCACAAGAGAACTCAGACCTGTGAGAATCTGGAGCCAAGAGTTTGAGTCAAGATTGTCCTTATATCTGGCCAGCACCTGGGAGTCTTTTTCACCTGCTCTCTTTCTTTCATTACCCACATCTAACCCATCAACAAGTCCTTTTGCTTCTGTCCTCCAAACTTTTCCCAAACTTCTTTCTACCCCTCTCTTTATCTCTGGCCTGGAAGTCTGCCTCCTACTGGTCTTAACCTGCCAACACTTGCCCCACCTCAATCCTACCTCCAGCCAGTAGCAACAGGGGGTCTTTGAGAAGCTTAACTCAACTGATGTTGTCCTCCTGCTTCCAATCCTCTAGTGGCTTCTATTGGACCTAGAATAAAGTTAAACTCCATCATGCCCTATATGATCCGTTCTACATGATATGATGACTTCAGCTTCACTTATCATCATTCTTCCCCTCACTCACAACACTGCAGCGACTCCAGCCTTCTTGTTTCTTGGATAGGGTAGATTGGTTCCCAGCTAAGGGTCTTTGCACTGGCCATCTCTATATCAGAATCTTTTCCTTCTGGGTGTCCCCATAGCTTTCTCCTTCTGGCTCCCCTATGTAAAGTAACTGCCATTTCCTAGTCCTCAAGTGAACTCTCTCCTCAGCACTTGGATTGCTTCCTTCACAGTACTTAATACAATCTAAAAATAGGTAGCTTATTTATCTTATTGTTTGCTTACTTATTTACCTGTCTTTCCTCAACAGAATACAATCTCATTAAAGCCTGGGAATGTTTCTGAATGGTTCACTCCTGTGCCCTGGCCAGTGCTTGAACATGCTTGTGAAATGAATGAATAAGAGAAGACACTTAATACATTCTCTCTTTTAAAGGCTCTCATATTCAGTGATTTCAGAGCATCATTTGAAAATTCAGGCTGATACATTGCATTTGTTTATCAATGGGAATGATATGTGTGGGTGATACACATACTATGTAGAGTGATACACATACTATGTAGAGCCCATTTTCCCCATTGCATGTAATTATAATCATAGCAAACCCCCATGTTTGTGAAATGCCCAACCATTCCAAAGTACATCCTCACAACAACTTCCTTAACCCTTTTCACAGCAGCCCTCTGAAGTCATACCATTTCATCAGTGGGGAAACTGAGGCCTGGTGACATTAGATGACTTCCCACAAGGGTTCAGAGATAGGTAGGGAGTTTCTGCCCACGTGTTCTGGTTTCCCACTCAGCCAGGCTGCCTCTCATGATCTCATCTGATGCTCAAAAACTTCCTGAGATGACAGAAGGACAAGACAATAATCCCTGTGACATTCCAGTGAAGCGTTCACATCACACATGTGATGCCAACCCTGGCTGAAGAACCCATTATGCACAGATCAAAATTGGAACCAAGATTACAAAGGGTTCTCTTAATGCCACACAAATAGCAGGGCAAGCTCTTCCAAGTTATTGTGTGTGTGAAGCCCAGGCAAAATATGAACCCATGCTTTCTCCAGCACCACCTACCCCATGCTGAGGTCACAACCTTCAGATCTATCTCATTCCTCTCTGCTTTACCACCACCCACCCACCTATCCACTAAGTCACCACATAGGATGGGTTCTCCCACCAACCCATCCTCATTTCCTCTCGTGCACCACTATTCATTCCTTAGTTGTGAATCAGTCTGACTACATTAAAATCCCTGCTCTACACTTACTAAGTGGTATGTGGCGTTGGCAAATTATCTCAATTGTCTATGCCTCAGTTTCCTAATCTGTAAATAGAGGTAATAAGAACTGATCTCACAGGAGTATTATGAGGATAAAATTTTCTGGTATCTATAAAGCAATACTTGAAGTAACCAGCTTTGGGAAGTTCATTATTGTTTGATGCGAAACACACACACACACACACACACACACACACACACACACACACACTTTTTAATGAATAGAAATTAAAGCTTCTCAGGGAAATAAACAAAAAGAGAGGAGTGAGAGTTATAGACATATAAAGGGACCATAACAGTTAAAACGTCACTCATTAATTTCAAAAAAGAGAACTTAAAGGGGATTTCATTACATTTTGAAGGGAAGGGAAATGAGGCCTATTAAAATTGATTGGGTTACTCAAAGTTGAAGCTGTGGCAGTGTGTGTGTGTGTGTGTGTGTGTGTGTGTGTGTGTGTGTGGTGGGAGGAAGGAAGGTGGGTAAACTGTTGAGCCCAGCAAAACCTCATCCGACAGTGGTGTAGCCCTGCTGACTAGCACTTTGAAGAGTTCCTGTAAGTTTATAACTACAGAAAAGCAGCAATAAGTTGAAGTCCTTCCTTCTTTTCTTCCTTCCTTCCACAAATCTTGATTGAGTTTCTGCTACACAGCCAGTACTATACTAGGCACTGTTAAAGCAAAGATGATAAAACCTAGTCTTTGCACTCAGGAGATCCACATATCTGCTGAGAAGACAGATGTGTTAACAAGCAACCAGTCCCAAACATTGCAGCTACAAAAGGAAGTACAAACTACAGTGCATGGTGATGAATTTCATTTAGGGGTAGCTACAGCACAGTATTATGGTAAGGAAGGCTTCTCAGTGGCAGTGACAATACCTCGGGCTTTGAAGGTTCCATGGGAGCATGCCGTCAAATGAGGACAGGCATGAAGAACAAAGTTGGAGGGATCGCAATACCAGATATCAAGCTATATTACAAAGCCACTGTTCTCAAAACTGCCTGGTACAAGCCCAAAAAACAGACATATAGACCAATGGAACAGAACAGAGAACCCAGAAATTGACCAAAGCAATTATGCTCAATTAATATTTGACAAAGGAGGTAAGAGCATACAATGGAGTTAAGACAGTCTCTTAATAAATGGTGTTGGGAAATTGGACAAATACATGCAAAAAAATGAAACTAGACCATCAACTTAACACCATACACAAAAATAAACTCAAAATGGATAAAGAGCTTAAACATAAGACAGGAAACCATAAAAATCTTAGAAGAATCCATAGGCAGCAAAATATTAGACATATGTCGTAGCAATATCTTTACCAATACAGCTCTTAGAACAATGGAAACTAAGGAGAAAATAAACAAATGGGACTACATAAAAATAAAAAGCTTCTGCACAGCAAAAGAAACTATCAACAAAACAACAAGAAAGCCCACTGCACGGGAGAATATATTTGCCAATGTTATCTCCAGTAAGAGTTTAATCTCCAAAATTTACAGGGACTTAAACAACTTAACAAAAGGAAAATAAACAATCCAATCAAAAAATGGGCAAAGGACCTAAATAGACACATTTTGAAAGAGGGCATACAGAAGGTCAAGAGACATATGAAAACATGCTCAAAGTCACTAATTATCCGAGGGATTGCAAATCAAAATGACAGTGAGGTACCATCTCACACCTGTCAGAATGGCTATCATCAACAAATCAACAAACGACAAGTGCTGGCGAGGATGTGGAGAAAAAGGAACCCTGTGCACTGCTGGGGGGAATGCAGACTGGTGTAGCCACTGTGGAGAACAGTATGGAGTTTCCTCAAAAAATAAAAAAATAGAACTCCCATTTGACCCAGTAACCCCACTTCTAGGAATATACCCCAAGAAACTAGAAACACCAATCAGAAAGGATATATGCACCCCCATGTTCATAGCAGCACAATTTACAATAGCTAAGATTTGGAAACAGCCTAAGTGCCCATCAGCAGATGAGTGGATTAAAAAACCATGGAACATCTACACAATGGAATACTATGCTGCTGTAAAAAAGAAGGAATTCTTACCATTTGCAACAGCATGGATGGACCTGGAAAGTATTATGTTAAGCAAAATAAGCCAGTCAGAGAAAGATAAATATTACATGATCTCACTCATTTGTGGAATATAATGAACAACATAAATTGAAAAACAAAAATAGAGCCAGAAGCATTGATCAGACTGTCCAACCTAAGAGGAAAGGCAGTGGTGGGGGTGGGGGTGGGGTGGGGTAAGAGATCAACCAAAGGACTTGTATGCATGCATATGAGCATAACTAATAGACACAGCAGTAGGGGGGCAGGGAGGAGTGCATGTCCTGGGGGGTGGGAGTGGCCAGGGAGAGGTCAGTGGGGGGGAAAAGGAGACTTATGTAATCCTTTAAACAATAAAGAATTTAAATTAAAAAAAAAATGAGGATAGGCATATCCAGCAAGGCAAGAGCCAGGTTAGAGATCCTACAGCTCTATCATGTTTATTTACACACTCATGAGGCCAGCCCTGCCCAGATCTGGTGCTGGGAGGGAGACAAATGCCCTTTGACAGTTAAAACATGCAAAGAAAACACAAAAAAGAAATGGGAGTACATTGGATAGTAAGCAAGCAAAAAAAAAAAAAAAAATCAATCAATTAGAGTAGCAGAAAGTTAAAAGGATTCTCCAAACCCTTTGTTTTCTAAATGAGGAGATTGACTAAGTAACTGGTTGGCAAACTGCGGCTCGCGAGCCACATGCGGCTCTTTGGCCCCTTGAGTGTGGCTCTTCCACAAAATACCACGGCCTGGACGAGTCAATTTTGAAGAACTGATGTTAGAAGAAGTTTTAAGTTTATAAAATTTGGCTCTCCAAAGAAATTTCAATCATTGTACTGTTGATATTTGGCTCTGTTGACTAATGAATTTGCCGACCACTGAAAGAGAAGGCATTAGAACCAATTCAGGGATTGTCCCTGAATCACGCTGCCCCTTCCTGACCACCCCTTCTCTCTAGGCTCTGCAAAGTCAGCCCACATCTCTGCAGTAGAAGACAAGTGTACAGTCTCCAACACCAGGGAGTTCAAGTTCAAGGCTTCACTGCTTCCTTGCTGGGTGACTCTAGCCAAACTGCCTGTATTCCGTGAATCCCAGTTTCCTCCTTGATAAAATTAAGAGTAAGGATGTTACTGACGCACCTTGCAAGATTTCTGTGAGCAAAGCAGGTAGCAGTGTGTCTAAGGCCGCGCTTGCACTTCAAAGGTGTTGTAAAAAAAAATAATAATAAAATCTGTATTCACACTGCAAAGCAGCAAGCAGGAGTGAAAGCCCCTGCTGCCACAGGTAGCTAACAAGCCCAGGCTGTTCCCCTGAAAGACTTATCACCCAGAATGCCCCGCAGGAGGCGCTTGCCCAGCCCCTCAGCCCACGCAGGCGCCTCACGCCCACATGGACTGCTGTGGCCAGGTGGTCACGCTGCCCTGCCCTGAACGCATCTGTCCAGGATCACAGAGATGTCAGGGGAAGCCGCTCTGACTAGGTCGCAGGCGCAACCTGACACTGGAGTTTTCTCTCACAGGCCAGGGAGGACACATGTGGAATGAATTAATGGAGCCACCTGAGGAAAGCAACTGCAGATGAACTTCAGTGGGCTGGCTCCCAGAAGGAGCGGGGAGGGCCTCGGGCACCTCCAGGCTGCCCACGCCCCCGAAGAGTGGCCCCTCAGCCAGCCCTCAGGCCTAGGGAGGTGGGGTTTGAACCCAGGCAGTCTGGCTCATGACTGAGGAACTAATGGTGCCACGAGAGTGGGATAAGTGAGCAAGACAGACATAGGACCTCGTGGGGAGAGCAGCTCCATGCTTGCAGGTGAGGAACAGTGGGGAGCCAGGCCAGAGGGGCAATCAAAGCCCTACAGTTTATCCTTATAGTCCCGACAAAGTTAAGCTGGGAGACTGCACCTGCGGCTTTAAGTGCTCCGCTACACCTGGAAACGATTCTTCTCCTCCCACCCTTGACTTCAGTTAAGTCTTTGTCCTCACAAGTGAAGCAGTTAGCTTCCTTGCAGCCACACGTTCCCCAGGGATAATAGAACTGAGTCCTGGATTTGCTGTTGCTTCTTCCCTGTCCCATCAGCCAAAGCGTCCTTTCTTCCATTGGCTGCCCTGACCTAGGATCATTCTCCATGATGGCATTTCATGTCTGGACAGGTGCTGCCCAGTTTGAAAAGTTCAGTCTGCACTGACAGGTGTCACTGGGTGCGCACACCTGCCTGATGCAGGGCATCCTCTCCCTTCAAGGGACATGGCACAAGGGGCTGGTTAAGGAGAGAGGAGCGTGCAAAACAGGATGCCAGGTATCTAAGAAGGTACTTGAAATGGAAACAAGGGGGGCAGGGTGCTGGTGGAGGTTTCTCCTAACTGGAGACTGTTGTCTTAAATCAGATTGGCTGACAGCCATGGCGAAGGCTTTGGTGACATCCTGCTGCTCTGGGCCAAGTGCAAGGAACTTCTCTCCTCCTTGGGGAGAAATGTTTATCTAAGACAGGCTGAAGGGGGGAGGCGGGGAAGTTAAAAGGAAAGTTAAATACAACCGGCACTGAAGTGGAGTTTTGGATAACCTTTGCACATTCCAGTGTGACTGTTACCTGTACTGCCATCTGAGTTCCACACCCCTCTTCCCTGCCATAGCATGCTATAGCATTTTCCTGGCTCCGCCCAGGTCCCTCTGAAGGTGATGCTTTGAAGCGAGGCTGTCTTCGTGAGCTTGTCTCTGTGATGAATGGCCACCATCATTCATCCTCCCCCAGGAGGCTGCACATCTGGGCACATTGAATCAGGTTGTGAGATCAGAATGGGAAAGGGGCCAGCTAAGGGACACTGTGAGAAGGGGAACATGAAAGCACCAGTTCTAAGAAGGGGCAGCCATAGGGTGGGGTAAATTCTCCCAGATACAATCTTCATAGGACCCCAGCCACTGTCAATGGTGTATTTTCAGTCACGTGGGGCTGTCTTTCTTCCTTTTTTTCCCCTTTTAATTGTTGAAAATACACATAACATGGCGTTTACCACTTGAACCTTTTTAAGTGTATAGTTCAGTGGCATTAAGTACATTCACATTATTGTGCATCCATCACCAGCACCCATCTCCAGAACTTCTTCATCTTCTCAAACTGAAATTTTATACCCATTAAATACTCTCTATTGCCCCTCCGCTCGGCCCCTGGAAATCACCATTCTAACTTCTGTCTCTATGAATTTGACTACTCTAGAATCATACAGTATTTGTTCTGTTGTGTGTGTGGCTTATTTAATTTAGCATTATGTCTTCAAGGTTTATCTATAATGTAATGTGTATTAGAATTTCCTTCCTTTGCAAGACTGGGTAATATTTCATTTTGTTTATCCATTCATCTGATGATAGACACTTAGGTTGCTTCCACCTTTTGACTATGAGTATGAGTGTACAAATATCTCTTCAAGACCTTTATTTTAATTATTTTGGTTATATACCTAGAGGTGGGGTTAGTGGATTATATGGTGTCTCCCTTCCTCTCTCCCCAGCCTTTACCCTCTACTTATGTAGTCCCTGTGAACTGTCCAGTATGTAGCTTCCCATAATATTCTCCATGCTTATGTGATCATATCAATAAATACATGTTTATATTGTATATGAAAAAGTAAAAGCCTTTTTAAAAATGGGAAGTTATAGATGCTTTTCTGAATTTTGGCTTTGTCACTCAACTTTCCTCATGGAATTCCCTCCAAATCAATCGGCAAACTCTAAGTCAATCTCTGTAATGGCTTAATCCATGGTTTGCCTATGCTGTAATTTATTCAACCGCCCCCACTTGGTGAGCATTTGGTTTTCCTGTGCTCATGTGGACGGAGTGCTGATCATGGACTGTGACTCAGCTACTCAGCATCCTCCAGAGGTGCCTTTCTCACTCAAAATGAGATCTAGGGGCCTTACCATGGCCTGAGCGATGAGGCCCTTAGATGATCCGTTCACCCTCCCTTCCCCACCATCCTATGCCTCACTCTCTCTGCTCCAGCCACACTGACCTCCTTGTTGCTCCTCAAACCTGCCCCTTCCCAGGGCTGACACACATCACACAGCCAGTTCTATGCTTTTCCCAGCAAATTTGTACCTGATATGTACCCTAAACCACCACCCCTCCTTTTGCTCTTCATCAATCAAGTTAGTCAGTTCTGTGTTCCCTGGGCACCTTGTCTTTGTCCTTCATTCACCTTTCCTGGCTGTAGATACTGCAGGTGCCCCCACCTCTGAGGTTCCTGACGTTGTAACCATCTCTCTCACCAAAAGCTATAGGGAGACCGAGACCAGTCGAAGTGGAAATCAAAATGTGTCCCACACAAAGACCAGAAGTAGAGGCCAGAGCCAGAAAATGAAAAACTAGTTGTTAGCATCTCCACCTCTTTCTCTGTAAAATGGAGCTCTGGTCCTGGTTAGTTTAATGGCACCCAGAGGAACCCTATTACCAACGTTTGAAACATTCTCTTAGCCACTCTGGTTCTCATGAGTAAAGTGAGATTATTGGACCAGATGCTCTGGAAGGTGTTTTTCAGCTGCAACGCTTAGGATTTTACATTTCAATTCAGCCAAAGTAACTGCTCCCACCCCCAAAGTCCTTTTCTCCGTTTTTTGCACATATAAGATGCTGTCTTACATTATCGAATATAAACCCCTCCACCTCCTCCCTCTTCCTCACCGACTCCCTTTGATGGCAGAATTTGCCATCTTTGATGCATTCATATTTCCCACAATCAGGAGAACCTCTCTTTTCCAAGTCTCATATTTCCATGTGGAGAGGCCTCCTAAATGATCACTCCTGGTCTCTCTTGGTGCCTCCAGTCATTTCTCCCTGGGGATAGATAACTAACCTGATTGCTGTTTGGAAGAAGAAACAATGTATTGGTGCTCAGCCCCTTCTGCATGGTTCTTTCTTGTGACCCTTCTGCAGAGGACACATTTGACCTTTACTCTGCCATGATCTGGAACTGGCCTTGTGGGAGAGGCCTGCCACTGCCAGTATCAGTTAAGATTCAGTTTGGCTGAAAATGGCAGAAAACCCAAAATAACTAAAGTGTAAGTCAAATAGAAGTTTATTCTTTATCTACACTGATATGCAAATTAACCATCACTCTGCTACACCAAGCCACGCCCACCAGCCAATCAGAGCAAGCATGCAAATTAACCCATCAAAGATGTTGGGTAAATTTGCATACACAGGGCGTGCAGTGCCATGGCCCACCCCTGGGGGTCCAGGTCCATCAGGGGAGAGGGAGGCCTGGCGGGCAGCGCCAGACACCGCTGGCAAGGTACCAGTCCATCAGGGCCCTAGGAGGTGGGGTGGGCAGTGCCAAACGCCACCTGCGGGGTCCGGGTCCATCACAGGTCCCGGGAGGGGCAGTGGCCTGCCTAGCCACGCCTGCGGGGCCCTGGGAACATTGCCACCATGGGGAGGAGCAGCTGGGCCTGCTTAGCCACTCCCATGGAGCCCCGGGAACATCGCAGCCCAGGGGAGGCATGGCTGGCCCACCTAGCCACTCCTGTGGGGCTGCGGTAACATCGCCGCCCTGGGGAGGAGCGGCTAGGCCTGCTTAGCCACTCCCATGGGGTGCGTGAACATCGCAGGCATGGGGTTGCTGAGACCCAGACAGGGCCTCTGGTTGCAGATTCACAGCTTCGCAGAGACCAACTCTACCAGGCTGCCAGGTGGCCATGTGGCTGAGCCATAGGGTGCCCATTCAAGATGTGACACAGAGAGGAGGTGTGGGAGAAAATCCAGAGAATGGGATGTGGGGGTTCAAGACTCACTTCCTTTGGGCTTTGTCCTTCTTGGTCTTGGTTCTTTTCTTTCGGGCCTGGAGCCCAAGCACTGCAGGAGAAATGGATGGATGAAGGCCAAATGTAGAAGAAGAGGCATGAGGCCCCACTGCGGGGCTGCCTGAGGGGCGGCTCCAGGGCGAGTGCCACAGCTTTGGCAAAGCAGCTGGCCAGGAGGCTGGTGTTCCAAGGGGCTTAAACCTGCAGTCGGACATCCCCCGAGGGGTCCCAGATTGGAGAGGGTGCAGGCTGGGCTGAGGGACACCCTCCCCAGTGCACAAATTTCATACATAGGGCCTCTAGTCATATATAAATGTAATCAGCATTAAGCAGTTCAGACCAACTTACTACTGAATTACCATGTTTTTTTACAAGAAGAATTGCATCTATTTTACATTAGATACATGTTATTTTACATATTAGATATATATGCATTAGACACTTATTTTATGTGAGATACCAGCAAAGCTGCCCATCACTTTTGTTTAAGGGCACGTGTTTGGGAGAGACAAAAAACATTTGAATAAATAAGAGTTCTTCTCTTATTCACAGAATGATTCATTTCATGTCACACACAGACACTTCATTTTTGACTCCTACGGGCTTTGTAAGACATAATTATTGATGCTATTTTGGCACTGCTATTCACTGCCTTTTCCTTGCCTCTCCACATTAGTAACCAGTTTTTCCTCTTTATTATTTAGTATCCAGCCAAAGATAACTGATGTCAGCCAATCAGCATCTTGGATGATAACTCATGTATATTCAAAAGCTTAAAAATATTGGATTCTTATCAACAGAAATTAAGCCTGCTGCTACACACTAGGCACTGAGCTAGGTCAGGGGAGACAATGGAATATAAGAGTGGGTCCTGCTCCAGTTCTCTCCTGCTGAAAATGTCAACATTTTATTCCATTGCTGCTGAGATCCCTTCCCGGAGAAATTTGTATTTGAACATGAAATAATTACTATCACTGACTTTACAGCTAACTAACTGCCTTCAGCAACACTGAGCTCACTGGAGTTGCACAGCAGCCTCAACAGAGGTCTCCTTCATTAGCCCCACTTAACAGACCAGGGAACTGAGGCTTGAGTTAAAAAGCTAGCTCCCACATTACTTTAAATATCAACATCAAAATTGTCTTTCAAAGTCCCACTCCATACATTCCTTAATTCTGGAAATCTTCCCTAAAGGTCTGAATAAAAATGTATAGGGTGTTTTCAAAGAGAGGTGCCTGAATTTCCAGCCTCAGAATCATCTTGGGTGCTTGTCTAACAGGCACACTCCTGGGTCCCATCCCAGACCCACTGAGTCAGAATGCCAGGAGCATCCAGTCAAGTGGCAGTTGAACAACTCCTTCCCATTCCCCAGTTCTTCTCTAACACACTGTAATTTTTGGTCCTACTGCCAGAGGAGGTCCTCCACAGGCATTAAAGGAAGGGTAGAACATTCCAGGCTGGGAGAAGTATACAAACCAAATATTGGAGTTATGGACATTCATGACAAACTCAGAATCCACAGCAGACCAAAGCGATCCATTGCATCAGTGTCTGGATGATGTCATAGACTAAGCACTGAGTTGAAATTCTTGGAGGGGCTTAAATGCTTTCAGAGTCCTCAGTGCCCTGAGTCTCTGCAACACCTTTAGCCTCTTCAATCAGATGGGCTGCAACAGCTGGAGGGTCAAAAGTCTGCCTCTTGAAACCAGGGACACTTCATTTAAATCCAGACACATTCTGCTGCTGGCTGCAAAGATCTGCTTTCTTCTTCTGGGAATTTTTTGTTGTTGTTTTTTCCTCCGCTAAATTACAGCCAGGTCCTAGACAAACTGTGTACAATAATAATCAGAGTACTGGACTAGAAGCCAGGGGACTCGGGTTCAAATCCTGTCTCAGCCACTGTACTCGTTATATCTCTTAGTTTGCAGGTTACTGAGCTATCATAAGCTAACAGAGGGTTTTATTGTAAAGACACAGAATAACTGATAGATTCCTAAAGACATATCTCTATTATCCCTCTCTACCTCTCTTGACACATCTGTTTATTTTTCTTCCCTTTGCCAGAGTAGCTTTTTCTGCTGCCCTGTTTATGGGATAGAACATAGTTCCCTCTCTTCTCCCAATAATAGCTATAACACGAACTGTTCACTTCCTTAGGTCAGGTATTATTCTAAGCTGTCTGTAAATGTTAGTGTTTTTAATCATCACAAAAATTCCTTTTGATAGGGATGCCATGATTACCCCTGTATACAGATAAAAAAAACTAAGACACCCAGAAGTTAAGTAACTTGCAAGGACACACAGCTTCTTTTGTCCTTAACTCCAGCCAAGCTGAACTCAGAGCCAATAGATTTATGTCCTGCCCTGTATTCTTTCAGGCCTCATACAAAGGTTTATTAGCTGTCTCTACATCTGTCTTCATATTTCCAAGTAGAACCAGATTGCCCCAGCATGACTGAGGCCTGTGCTCTCAGCAGTGGTGGCCTTGAGAAGCCCCTGTGCTTCCTACACAGGTTCCCTCCATGCCTGTTAATCCAACCAAGTTATTTTCTCCAAGTCCCTTCTAATCGTTGGGTCTTAGGTCCTTCTACCATACAATGAAGGCATTGATCCTGCTCAGAACGTGTGCTCTGAAACACGGGTTCCACGAGACGTTATGCAACATCAAGAGTTTTGTGGGCCAATGGGAAATGCTCTTTACTTGATCCCCCTCTTGGACACTCACAATGAATGCTTATGAACTAAAGACTCTGAAAAGCCCGTTGGTGGAGATAACGGCTAACCTTTAACACCGCATTTCCCAATTATATTTGACTACAGAAACTCTTTCCCATCCTCATTGTAAACATGGATCCTCCTGCTCTACAGTATCTATGGAAAAGTTCAAACTAAATCCAAAGTACACTATACTGGTCCTCACCTTCTGTCTCCTCTCAACAGCATATAACACTGCTGAACAAGCCCTCCCTCTCAGCATGGCCCACCTCCCCCGCCACCGTTTAAAGAACACACCCCTCCCCTGGAGTCCTTCCTACTCCTCCGCTCCTCCCAAGACCTGTGGATTTCTATCCCCTGTCAGAGTCCCTTCCTCACGGTGAGTGCTCCGATTATTATTACCCACAGGTCCAATTAGTCTCTCCTCTGAACACGCTACGTGTAACTCTTTCTGCTCACTTGACATTTCTACTTGGATAACTCATACATTACTCTAAGAGGAGGGAGGGAAGACGACATTTTCACCAAATTAAAGAATAATTTGTGGGCCACTCCACATTTTCTGTTCCTCTTAGACATACCTCCGATATATTCAGGACGTGACAAAAGGCAGACAATTTATTTTACTAAGATGATGACAGATGCATTTGTGACCCCATCAACCTGGCCTTCTGTTTGTTTTTATTGCTTCAGTCCTGAACAGCTGCTCCTTTTCCCGCTCTCGACATGCTGGCCATTCAGAACCATCTACCCACCACTACCACCATCATCATCATTCATCACAGCCCCAGCCGCCGTGGTCACGTGCCATGACCATTAAGCACCATCTTTAGGACAAACTAGCCTAAATTGCTAGGTTTTGTCTTAGGACAGCATTTGAATGATGTCAGCGATAGCTAGGATGACTGAGCGCTTGTGACAACCAACTCTTAGCACTTGACACTCCTCTCATTGAATCTTCACAGCCACTCCAAGATGCCGGCACTGTTATTAAGCCTGTTTTCCAGATGAGGTAACAGGCCACAGAAAGGTTAACTAATTTGCCAAGTCCACACAGCTGGTAGATGAAGCCCTTTTTCCTGGATCATAGAAAATGACAGATGAAGTCCTATGAGTTCGTTTGTTTTCATTAAATTGGTCTTTTCTAAAACTTCCCATGAAAAAACAAGAGCTACACAAGAAAATCTAATCAAACAGTGTGGGGAGTGAATAAAAGCAGAACCTGCCTGTCCCTTTCTGCAGCGCCTGTCCAGCTCTGCCAGGGTAAAAGCTGCTGAAAGTTTCTGGAAGGGTTTTTTGCAGAAATTCTCTGCATATGCAATAAAGCAGTTCCTTTTAAATCACCATTTCCTACCCATTTCAGGACAGCACTCTCTTGACACACACTGTCCTTTGCCTTTTCCCTGTCTTCCCTGCCTCCCCTTGCCCCATGCCCACAGGTCTCTTTGCCCCTTCCGGGGCGGGGGGGGGGGGGGGCGGTGGCAGAAACTACCCTCCGCCAAGATCAGCACAGTCAAGTCATCTGAGCACAATGACCATCCTGATCACGGGATAAGAGCATGACAGCTCAGTCACCAGCATCTCGTGATGAGAGAAAGAAAAAAAAAAGATTTTAAAAAATCCTAAAAAGCATAAGTTTCCTGAACAGTCTTCTGCAGCCCTGTTGGGCAGCTCTCCCTCACATCTGAGTTGTCACCCTGAGTCTGCAGACTCTGCCTAGTTGCTGAAATGTCAGGATGAGCCCTAGCTGGACAGTTAAACTAACACCTGAGGTCACTGGCATGGAAAGGTATTCCCAAGGGTCTGTGCTCACCTGGAGATCCCGAAGTGACAAGCAGTGGCAGTCCCGAGTGTGAGCTTGGGGTTCCACCCTTTGTTCTGCTTTCACCACCGTCTGCTTATGTTGTTGTTATTGTTGTTGAAGTTGAAGGGCAGCTCTCACGGAAAGGCTCTAGGAAATAACCCTTCAAACGGGGCTTTCCGATGCATTCTCTTCTGAATGCTTGCTCTGTCTGGAAGGGGCACGTATTTCCCAGCCACTAACCCAGGCTCACTCTCCATCTCCCCAGCATTTCTCAATAACCTCGGCCTAAGTATTAGTGAGTAACAAACATTTACTCCGTAGAAAACCCAACGGGAATTGGGCAGTAGGCAGTGGATCTCTGCAAGGCCCAATCAATGCTGTTCACATCTGAGAAAGATGTGCGGCTGAGGCTCAGGTCCATGGGGCGAGAGCTCCGAGCCCACACCTGGAGGATTCCATGACATTGGTGACTTGTGGTGACTCGACAGTGACTTTGAGAGGTGCCCTACTTCCTCAGGAAGAGTCTTGACCAGCTGGTGCAAAACAAAAAATAAATTAAGCTGCTTCATTATTTTTACATGTCACCAACCTGTAATCCACCCTTTAGACTCAGTGACTCAGGACACTCCTTCCAAGATAAGGTGTAAAATATAAAGATTGAATTGTGTTTTAAACACAGCACTATTTCTCTTTTGATGTCCAACACCTCCACCTTGAGGCCATCTACCTCCGTGGCCATAGTTCACCACCATCCTGGGATGCCCAGTTTCATTTGCATTTCAAACAAAAACGGAATATTTTTAGTATAAGTTTATTCTAAGCAATATTTGTCCATATTTACCTGAAATTCAAACTGAACTGGGCATCCTGCATTTTTATTTGCTCAATCTGGCAGCCTTGCTCCTCTCTACCACTTACTCTGCTTGGCTTTCGACAATGAAAAAGATGGGCACTCTCAGCAGATGGGTGGATTAAAAAACGTTGGCACCTCTACACAATGGAATACTATGCTGCTGTAAAAAGGAAGGAACTCCTACCATTATGCTAAGTGAAATAAGTCCGTCAGAAAAAGATACATGTCACATGATCTCATTCATTTGTGGATTATAATGAACAACATAAACCAATTAACAAAATAGATCTAGAGACAGAGAAGCATCGATCAGACGCTCAAACCTCAGAGGGAGGGGTGGGCAGGGCTAAGGGGGAGAGATCAACCAAAGGACTTGAATGCATGCATATAAGCATAACCAATGGATACAAACACCAGGGGGTGAGGGTATGAGTGGGGCGATAGGGGAATAATGGGAGGATAAGGACACATTTGTAATACCTTAATCAATAAAGGGGAAAAAAGGGAAAAAAACGAATAAATGTTGACCTTGTTCTCAAAGTCAAAAAAAAGAAAAAAGAAAAAGATGGGCACTCCCACCCCCTCCACTTAAAGCTTAGGATCATGTATTCTATCTCTCCATAGAAGAGTTACCTGCAATGAAAGCTTAAAGCTGTTTTTGTCAGTCTGTTTGAAGTGACTGCCCAGTGAATATTCTCTCCAAATTCCAGGGACAGGGGTAAGGGAAGAAAAATATGTGGAGTTGTTTACACTCCACAGTTAAGTAACTCAGAGCAAGGACCCCATTTCTCTCTTGAATTGCTATGCAAATCTATCCAGTCTCAACACATCAGAGGTGAAACAGACAGTTAAATACCAACAGCCACATACTGAGATTGCAAATGGCTGCTTATCATTCCTCGTTCATAGAAGAACCATATCTTATATTGTCAATTTGATTAAAGGCTTCAGCTTCAAAATAAGATTCGTGTCCAAGGGGCTTTCATTTTCCCTTTGATAAACAGGCATAATTCACTTTTCTTTAATGTTATTCCAACGAGTGCTGTGTTACAATGGGGTTTTTGTCATACCCCCAAAACATTTTTGAAACTGTTCTTATCTTTCCAGGCTCTTGCTAACAGCCACCATGATATTCTCTTGGGCATAACTGTGCCCACTCTAGCACAGGCTCAAGAATCAAGTTTATAGCCTTTGAAAGTTGCATCTCCTGGGTGGGAGGGAGAAAAGGTAGCACATAAATTATTTCCCATAAAAGGTTTCATAAAATGACTGAAACACAACATACTAGGCAACTAGTTCCAGATTCATATTCAGTCCATATTTTGTGAGCACCAGCTAGGTACCGGGTGGCTCACAGACCAGTGGTTCTTAACCTTGACTGTGTATTAGAATCACATAGGGAGCTTTTTAAAAGTACTGCTCTCTGGGGCCCACCCTCAGATTCAGGCTCCACTGGTTTGGGGAAGGGGCTGAGCATTAGAGTCTTTGAAAGCTCCCTAATGGTTCTAATCTGGAGGCAGCAGTGAGGAACACTGATAGATACAATTTCGTTTATTCTCCCAAGCAATGTGACAAGGCAGCGGGAGGGTGGTTATAACTCATGAGGACCCCTGCTTGATGTAAAGCAGCCTCCACAACCTCCTCCTCAAGGTGAGACCTATTTCATGCTCAGTTTCACACCCTGATGGCTCAAGATACTAGAGGGCTGTTGGGATGACTTTCTTTTTACACTGAATCCTTTAAAAAGAGTATAAATGCTCAGAGCATCTCAGAAAATGAAATTCTACATATCAGAAATGATAGGTGTATTCAACTTAATATTATCAAGTATTTAATGTACCCCAAAGTGAAGGGACAGTATAATAAACCCCATAGCCCATCGTTCAACTTCAACAATTATATGCATTTTCCAAGCCCCGTTTCCTCTCTATCCTCCTGGGGTTTGGTTTGGTTTTACTTGATCATTTTCTAGCAAACCTCGTCATCATATTACTCATACTCCAACATGTATCTCTAGCACCTGGGGACCTCTTTTTCTTGTGTAAAATAAAAATAACAGAAAATCTACTATTTTAACCTTTTCTAAGTGTGCAGTTTAGTGACATTAAGTACTTTCACATTGTTGTGTGACCATCATCATCATCATTGTCTCTAGTCCTTTTTTCATCTTCCCAAATGGAAATTCTGTCTTCATTAAATAATAAGCCCTCAGTGCCCTCCCCTCAACCCCAGGCAACTACCATTCTACTTTATGTCTCTGCGGATTTGACTACTCTAGGTACGTTGTATATGTGGGATCCTACAGTTCTTGTTTTTGTGTGCTGCCTTAATGCATGTAGCATCTCTTCTCTCACACTGGCTTCCTTTTCATCCATGTTGTAGCATGAAACACTTGGAGATGTTTTTCTATAAAATCCAATGACATTTTATTGATACCACAGGATATTAATATGTTTCCTTTAATATGACAGTGTCTCCTCATCTAAAACCTTGCACTGATTTTGTTAAAGAAAGCAGGCCATTGTCCTGTAGTATTGCCCACATTAGATCTGGCTGGTTGCATTCTTGTTCTCTGGGAAGCTTTCCATAGGTTCCTCCAACCCATTATTTCCTGAAAGCCGGTGCGTATATCTAGAGGCTCAGCCAGACAATTATTTAATTTTCTGGCAGACAACTTCACGGGGAATGTGACATAGATTACATTGTGCCATTCAGGAAGCCAGTCCTGTCTGATTATCCTGATATTGAGATTGCTCAGGTGTTGTCACCAGTCCTTCCATCCAACTTCTGCATAATGAAATGTCAACATTGTAAAAAGGCACTCTGAGTGTGAGACCCCTGCACAGCTTCTCTCATCTGTTCAAAGGAAGAAACAGGACCAAAGAAGTTTAATGGTTTGTTCAACATCAATTGCTTGTCAATCAATATATTTATAAGCTTCCACTTTCCCTGCACAGAGCAGGGGGCTGATAAGTACTTGATTAGAAAGGAAGGAAGGAAGGAAGGAAGGAAGGAAGGAAGAAAGAAAGAAAGAAAGAAAGAAAGAAAGAAAGAAAGAAAGAAAGAAAGAAAGAAAGAAAGAAAGGAAGGAAAGAAGGAAGGAAGGGAGGAAGGAAAGAAGGAAGGAAGGGAGGAAGGAAGGGAGGAAGAGGGAGGGAGGAAAGGGAAGGGAAGGGAAGGAAAGGGAAGAGAAGGGAAGGGAAGGGAAGGGAAGGGAAGAAGGAAGAATTAATTTGGGGAGCACTTTTTCCAAACATGTTTCTCCATCTTCTTTACCTGTATATATCTTCATAAAAGAATACCCATAGAATTAGAGTATGACTATGATTCCATCTCAATATGAGTTTTATTTGTAAAAAGCAGTGTGTTCCTTTGCCAAATGTCTTTTCTGGGAGATCTCACAAGGAGTCAAGGACTGCCTTTGATTTACCCCAAAGGGCTTTGAAGTCTCTTACCTGGATACTCTGTTGTCCCTCTACAAATTCCAGAGAGTGAATTTTTTCAAGTGCAATTCTTATTATGTTATTCCACCACTGAAAACTCTCCAATGTACTTTAATTGTGTTTAGAATAAACCCAGACTATCAGCTGGGATCCCCAAGTTCCTGTCCATCTTACCTCATGTCCATCTCCAGCCTCATCTCATAGCATCTCTTCTCCAACACTGGCTTTCTTGCATTTCTGTGACTCCAGATCCTGCATCCATTCCCATTCAAGGTCCTTGTACCTGCTTTTTCCTCTGCCTGGCCTGTTCTTCCTCCCTCAGGCCTTCCTGATCAACTGGCCTGGGACAACCATGTTTACAATGGGCCTCCTCTGGATCCTCTCTAGTCCATCATCCTCGGATTTACTTAACACTACTACAGTATGTAAGTATCTTATTTGTTTATTTGTTCCCTTGCTTATCACCCTTCTTCTCCATTAACATATCAGCCCCATGAAGATAGATAATTTGTCTTATCCAGTGCTCTATTTTCAACAACTAGCACAGTGTCTAGTACAGAAAATGAGCTCAATAACTGTTTACTAGAGGAATGAACCAAGGCAAACTTTTAAAGCTTGTGAATGCAGATTGCCTGAATCCTTACACCAGTCCTCCTGCCCCCACCCCATCCCATCCTAGTCCTCATCCCAGCATGCAAGTTAGCTCAGCTTGGCCCAGATTCTAGGCAAGGTTGAAAGAGCCCTGATTTGCTTAGCTCTCATATCTAAGTCCCTTTATGTTAGACCTTAAGCTCCCTTGGGCCTAAGATCTAACTCTTAAGGTTGTGGGTTATTCCTGGGTCTGAATTTCCCACATAGACTCTCTGCTTCTCCCTCTGCCACATTTTTATCCACTCTCCTCCCAGCCTAGGAATTAGTGTCCTGGTCCTATCTCAGTCCTCATGAAAGGGCTGTGCTGCTGCTGACCTGGTGGGACATCTACCCTCACATCTCCCCATCAAAGTTTTCCCCATTCCCTCTCTTTCTACCATTGCTCAAAGCAGCCAACACCTGGATGGTGGGCCACATTACTAAGTGCTATTATAACAAGAGCAAGCAAAATGTGACTTGTCCCTCCTCAGTGGAAGGAGGAAAGGCTGTCCCCAAGATCTTGAAAAGAAAGAGAAGCAGGCATCTTTCTGTCATGAATACTTAGAATAAAAAGAAACACCAGCATTTTATATCTAAACAGTTATAGTGAACCACATGAAATAACCGGTATGTTGCCTACTCAAAACAGAAAGTTCTTATCAGTGAGCCTGCCTCTCCCACCCAGACATGGCACCCAAAACTATTTTCAGCCATTTGGACTAACTAGGTGGGAAGGAAATTTGGACCTTGTTTAAGGATGAAACCTGGGACTCAACAACTCTATGGAGGAGAAAGCTTACCAATCCCTTTGCCATTGCTTAGTTCACCTGAAGCCAAAGATAGGAAGGAAATATCGGTCCTCTAGTCACTCCCTCAGCACAGATGCATTCAAGACCTACTGTGTGCTAGGCATCATGCTATTAGCCTGACATCATTTTTGCACTTTATGTTTAATTCCAGCATTTCTCTTCCTTTCTAGGAAGGCCTTTGTGTTATAACAGAAACAGCAATGGGCTAGCATCAGAAAAACCATGGTTCAGTTCCCAGGTCTGTTCTTAATTAGCTGCATAACCATGGGGGCAGTTTTAGGCTTCCTCTTTGTGTTGTCAGTTTCCTCATTGGGTACAACAAATCCCCACACTATACTCTCAGGATGAAGTAAGTTGATCCATATGTCAAGTACACTTTCTATGGGCAAATTCCCTTCATTCTTTTTTATCATAAACACTTTACTTATTCTCAAATGTCCTCATGGTAGTCATGGCCTCTGGTTTGACCAGGTTGGAGCAGGCGCTTCTATTGAGTGGAATAAATGTCTGGGGCAAAGTTCACAGACACCAGGTGAAAAATCCCTGATATACGTCTAGATGCTTCAGTACTCAATGGGTGACTCTGACTCTAAATGGTCAATGTCTGTTTGTTTTCTGTTCTATTTTTGGATATTTTGTAAACACATCAATGTCAAAGAGCAACATCAGAATTCAGCTTTCACATTGGACTTTGTCACTACCCAAGGCCCCTTGGCCAAGGTGAGGTCTGGTCATGACTAATTGTTGGCAAAGCTGCAAAGAGGAGCCACACTCATATCCTGTTAGAGGAAGTATAAATTGAGGACACCTTTTGGAAGACAATTTGACACTCCATATTAAAAACCCAAAAATGTATACAATTTGTACTCTAGAAATTCACCACTAAGACTATCTTGTGAGAAAAAAATTCATTATATGTTTGTTTATAAAGACTTGAGGGGAAAACCCTTGTGTATCCAACATGAGAGACTTGATTAAACCAAATATGGTTACCCACAAAATGGAATACAATTGACAATGAAATACAATATATCACAATGAAATGAGAAAGTATAATCTATTGTTAAGGGGGAAAAAGCTGATTATAAAATAACACAGTACAATGTTTTGTGTTTTGTGTTTTTGTTGGTTTTTTTTTCCACAAAAGATGCCAATGTTTATATATAACCCTCATACATATGGAGGGATTATTGGTTTTGTCATTCTCTCTATTGTATTTTCCAAATTTCCTAAAATATGCATAAAGTATTTAGTAATACTTTCAAAATTAGTATATGTGTTGCGGGTAGAGAAAGGGATTCATCTTTTTGTTTCTAAGTAGTTAACTCAATAACAACTCTTTAAATAGTGTTCCACCACAGGAATACTATTTAAACAGAGCAGAGACTTCTGAAAACGGGGACATTCTCATGGTGGGGACACAAATGGCCACTGTTACCCTATAGTTAGGAAAGATTTAAGGTTTAATCTTTTTGCTATTTCCCTTATCTGTATTGGTACATATTTGAAGAGTGTTGTTGTGAGTTTTCCAGGCTACATGTAAAAAATTGCCTTGATTCCTAGCTGGTTTTGCTCAGTGGATAGAGCATTGGCCTGCAGACCAAAGGGTCCTGGGTTCGATTCTGGTCAAGGGCATGTATTTGGTTGCAGGCTCCTCCCCGGACTGGGCCCTGGTCGGGGCTCATGCAGGAGGCAACCAATCAATGTGTTTCTCTCACATCAATATTTCTCTCTGTCTTTCCTCTCTCTACAAATCAATGGGAAAATATCCTTGGGTGAGGATTTTTTAAAAAATTGCTTTGATCAGCTACATTCTGCTTAGTCAATGGAACAATGAAATGTAAGGACAGGAAGGAATCTCAGAAATAATTTATTTTACTCTTCCCTTTCCTAGATAAGGCATCTGAACTCAGAGGAGCCTAGTGACTTGTCTTAGACAGCAGAGCTAGTCATGTCCTTATACACTGAATGGCCAGATTATTATGATCTCTGAACGCATAATAATCTGGCCAATCAGTGTGTGTTTGTGCATATATATATATATATATGTGTGTGTGTGTGTGTGTGTGTGTGTATATATATATATATATATATATATATATATATATATATACACACACACACATATATATATATATTAGAGGCCTGGTGCATGAATTACTGCATGGGTAGGGGTCTGGCCAGCCTGGCCAGGGGGCGGGGGCGGTTGGTCGGCCTGCCTGTGGTCAAACTCCTGGTCGAGGGGACAATTTGCATATTAGCCTTTTATTATATAGGCTATACACTGAGTGGCCAGATTATTATGCATTCAGAGATCATAATAATCTGGCCACCCATGTATATGGCACTGTATAGCAAGTACATTGGGTTCACAAGATGAATGGGGAAAGATTAGCACAGATTAGGAGGGCCCTTCCCAAAACTGTCCATTTGGAACATGGTGCAGATTAATAAACAGTAACAAGACAAGACAGAAGCTGCCAGCATTCCTCTTGAGGAGAGCACAGTGTTTGTTCCAGGAATATTGTGATAAGCTTACTTGGACTAGAAACCAAGGCCACTGGGCCATGAAAGGGCTGATTCCCAGGCTTCGGGAAGGGGTGCAGAACCCCTCTGCACAAGAGCGGATAATTGTATCTGTTCCTAAAAAACTGAGGGATGGGGAAAGAGACATGAGAAATGTCCATCATGAAATGTTGGTGAGTACAACATTTTCTGGGGAGGACCATGAAATAACTGTTTTCTGTATCTAAGTTGGGGCAACCAATAGTCTGATTTGTCCCAATTCATCCTAGTTTGTCTGATTCTTTCCCAGTGTTAGCAGTGACAGTCCCTGTCCCATGAACCCCTCAGTCCTAGGCAAACCAGGGCATTTGATCACATGAGGGCAACATGTGCAGTAATGGGAGGTAGAGACTTCATCTGACATGAGTTACAAAATAGATTTTTTAGAATCCAAGAGACTGTCAAATTTTTCAAAACATTCTCAAGTTTTGCAACAGATTAAATAAGCAAAATGATAAAGAAAACATCTCTTCCTTCATTCAAAGAATCCATAATTTTTCAAAAGCCATATCCTAAACCATAAAAATGTTTTAAAATATTTATTAATATGAGAACCTTACTTAGAAAGTTTCTTTTTTTGTCATTCTTGTGCCTGAAGACCAGGTATTACATTCCTGCCCTGACAATTGTGCAACTCACTAGACTTCTGAGATATATATAGAAATCACATTTCCTATAAATAAAATCCAACTTCCAGGAGGAGACAAAATGGCGGTGGAATAGAAGGACGTGTCCTGAGCCTTCTCCTGGAGCAAATAGAGGAGACAGCTGAGACGAGCGGAATCCAGCCCGAATTGGCGAAGGAGGCACAGCTGGTGAGACAGTTTGCAGCTGGGAAGAGCAGGGATCCCCCGGATAAAGGTAAAATCAAAGATCTAGGCAGTAGAATCTCCCGGACCTCTGTGCCCAGAAGGTCAGGGAGAAACTACACAGTGCCAAGCCGCGTCCCTGAGGACAGGCAAGGTCTGAAGGATTTTAGACCATAGAGTCTGGATTTGGGATCTGAGCTCAAAGGCAGCCTTTAAGAGCTGCCGGACCGCGGAGTGCCAGCAAGAGAGGAACTGGCAGAGACGCGGTCCTTCCTCGCCCTGGGGCCTGCGCTTTTCCCCACTGAACCTAGTTCGTGGGACCTTTTGGAGACAGGCGCTTACCTGTGACAGAAGTGCGGGAGAAGGGGTAGAGTTGTGGAGCCTGGGCAGAGTGGGCAACGGACGGTCCAGGAGAAGTGGTAGCAAGTCTGGTGCTGAGTCATATCTAAGCCCACAGAATCCATTTTCTCCTGAGAGATAGCCCCTCCCCCCAGTCTCCAGGCAACCAATATAGCCACACCCAGATTCCACCCTGATTAACACCAAGGAATCTGAATACTCCCTGAGGCCATAGGATCTACTCTAAAGAGAAATCTTTAGAAGCTAAGCACCTCAATTACACTAGATAACCAAGCCCAGAACAGATTTCACCAGTAGCACCATCACCAAAAGAACCTGGGTAGCAAAGCAATTGGATCTACAATTAAAACATTTCAGGAAAACATGGGGAGACAAAAAAGCAATACCCAAAGGAAAGAAAAAGAGGAATCACCAGAAAGGGAGTTAAATGAAATTGAGGCTAGCAGCTTAACAGAGAGAGAATTCAGAGTAATGGTTCTAAGGATGTTTAAACGGATGGATGACAAATACACACAACTCAATGAAAACTACAAGGAACTGAATGAAAATGTCACCAACATGAAAAGAAACCAAGAGGAGATGAAGAACGACATAGCTGCAATAAAGAACACATTGGAAGGCTTAAACAGTAGACTAGAAGAGGCTGAGGACCGTATCAGTGAATTAGAAGACAAGGTAGGAAAACACACACAAACACAGCAGCAAATGGAAAGAAGACTTAAAAAGCAAGAGGAGAGCCTAAGGGAGCTTTGGGACAACACAAAACGAAACAATATTAGAATAATAGGGATACCAGAAGGTGAGGAAGAGAAGCAAGGAATAGAAAACCTGTTTGAAGAAATAATGACGGAGAACTTCCCTGATATTGGCAAGAAAAAAACTATGCAAGTCCAAGAAGTACATAGAGTCCCAAACAAGTTGAACCCCAAAAGACCAACACCAAGACACATCATAATTAAATTGGCGAATACCAATGACAAAGTAAGAATCTTAAAGGCTGCCAGAGAGAGACAGAAAGTTACCTACAAGGGATCTCCTATTAGAATATCAACTGATTTCTCAACAGAAACACACCAGGCCAGAAGGGAATGGAATGAAATATTCAAAGTGATGCAAAGCAAGGGTCTGAATCCAAGAATACTATACCCAGCAAGGTTATCATTCAAAATTGAAGGGGGAATCAGGAGCTTCACAGACAAAAAAGGACTAAGAGAGTTTATCACTACCAAGCCAGCAATGCAAGAAATGCTGAAGGGACTGCTGTAAAAAGAAGAAAGAGAAAGGCAAAAAGAAACACAAACACTAAGGGGGAAAATATGACAACAAACATGTACTTGTCAATAATAACATTAAACGTAAATGGATTAAATGCACCAATCAAAAGACATAGGGTAGCTGAATGGATAAGAAAACATGACCCATATATTTGCTGTCTACAAGAGACTCACCTCAGAGCAAAGGATTCACACAGACTGAGAGTGAAGGGATAGAAAAATATTTTTCAAGCAAATGGAAATGAGAAAAAAGCTGGGGTAGCAATACTTATATCTGATAAAATAGACCTCAAAGTAAAGGCCATAACAAGAGATAAGGAAGGCCACCACATAATACTAAAGGGAGCAATTCAACAAGAAGATATAACTCTGGTAAACATATATGCACCCAACGCAGGAGCACCCAAATACATAAAAAAACTCCTGGAAGAGATCAAGGGAGAGATCAACAACAATACAATCATAGTAGGAGACTTTAATACGCCACTGACATCACTGGATAAATCCTCCAGACAAAAAATCAGCAAAGAAATAGCAATTCTAAATGACACACTAGATCAGATGGACCTAATTGACATCTTCAGAGCATTTCACCCCAAAGCCTCGGAATATACGTTCTTCTCAAGTGCCCATGGGACATTTACAAAAATAGACCACATATTGGGTCACAAACAAAGCCTCCCTAAATTCAAAAAGATTGAAATCCTATCAAGCATATTCTCAGACCACAATGGCATAATATTAGAAATAAACTATAATAAAAACATTCCCAAAAATTCAAACACATGGAAACTGAATAGCATGCTATTAAACAATGATTGGGTGATCAATGAGATCAAAGAAGAAATTAAAAACATCCTGGAGAATAATGACAATAAAAACACAACAATGCAAATTCTATGGGACACAATGAAAGCAGTCTTGAGAGGGAAGTTTATAGCTCTACAGGCCTACCTCAAAAAACAAGAAAAAATGGTAATAAATCTTCTAACTCAACAACTCAAAGAATTAGAAAGAGAGCAACAAGAAAAGCCCACAGTGAGCAGAAGGAAGGACATAATAAAGATCAGAGCAGAAATGAATGACATAGAGACCAAAAAAACAATACACAGGATCAACAAAACCAAGAGCTGGTTCTTTGAAAGGATAAACAAGATTGATGAACCTCTAGCCAGGCTCACCAAGAAGCAAAGAGAGAGGACCCAAATAAACAAAATCAGAAATGAAAGAGGTGAAATAACAACAGACCCCACAGAAATACAAAGGATTGTTAAAAAATACTATGAACAACTCTATTCTAACAAACTACACAATCTGGAGGAAATGGACACATTCCTAGAAAAATACAACCTTCCAAAACTCACACAAGAAGATTCTAAGAATCTCAATAGGCTGATAACTATGGAAGAAATTGAAGCAGTCATCAAAAAGCTTCCAGCAAACAAAAGCCCAGGGCCTGATGGATTCACAGCGGAGTTTTACCAAACATTCAAGGAAGAACTAAAACCTATCCTCCTCAGACTATGCCAGAAAATTCAAGAAGAAGGAACACTTCCAAACTCCTTCTATGAGGCCAGCATCACCCTAATACCAAAACCAGACAAAGACAACACAATGAAAGAGAATTATAGGCCAATATCCCTCATGAACATAGATGCCAAAATCCTCAACAAAATTCTAGCAAATCGAATCCAGCAGTACATCAGAAAGATTATACACCATGACCAAGTAGGATTTATCCCAGGGATGCAAGGATGGTACAATATTCGCAAATCAATAAACGTGATACATCATATAAACAAATTGAGAGATAAAAATCACATAGTCATATCAATTGATGCAGAAAAAGCATTTGATAAAATCCAACACCCTTTCTTGATAAAAACTCTCAGCAAGGTGGGAATAGAAGGATCATACCTGAACATAATAAAAGCCATATACGACAAACCCACAGCCAACATCATACTCAATGGGCAAAAACTAAAACCATTTCCCCTAAGAACAGGAACAAGACAGGGATGCCCACTCTCACCACTCCTGTTTAATATAGTGCTGGAAGTACTAGCCATTGCAATCAGACAAGAAGAAGAAATAAAAGGCATTCAAATTGGAAAAGAAGAAGTAAAACTGTCCTTATTCGCAGATGACATGATACTGTACATAGGAAACCCTAAAGACTCCATAAAAAAATTATTAGACTTAATAACTGAATTCGGTAATGTAGCAGGACACAAAATTAATGCCAAGAAATCTATGGCATTTCTATACACCAATAATGAACTTACAGAAAGAGAGACTAAAAAAACAATCCCATTTACAATTGCACCAAAAAAATTAAGATACTTAGGAATAAACTTAACTAAAGAGGTAAAAGACCTATACGTAGAAAACTACACGACACTGAAAAAAGAGATAGAGGAAGACATAAACAGATGGAAGAACATACCATGTTCATGGATTGGTAGAATCAACATCATCAAAATGTCCATACTACCCAAAGCAATCTATAAATTCAATGCTCTTCCCATTAAAATACCAACAACATATTTCACAGACCTAGAACAAAATTTCCAAAAATTTATCTGGAATAAAAAAAGAACCCGAATAGCTACAGCAATCCTGAGAAAGAAGAACAAAGTAGGTGGGATCTCAATACCAGATATCAAGTTGTATTACAAAGCTACTGTTCTCAAAACAGCCTGGTACTGGCACAAGAACAGACATATAGATCAATGGAATAGAATAGAGAACCCAGAAATTGACCCAAATCAATATGCTCAATTAATATTTGACAAAGGAGGCATGAACATTCAATGGAGTCAAGACAGTCTCTTCAACAAATGGTGTTGGGAAAATTGGACAGATACATGCAAAAGAATGAAGCTAGATCACCAACTTACACCATACACAAAAATAAATTCAAAATGGATAAAGGACTTAAACATAAGACGGGAATCCATGAAAATACTAGAGGAATCCACAGGCAGCAAAATCTCGGACATATGCCGAAAGAACTTCTTCACTGATACTACTCCTAGGGCAATGGAAGCTAAAGAGAAAATAAACAAATGGGACTACATCAAAATAAAAAGCTTTTGCACAGCAAAGAAAACCATCAATAAAACAACAAGAAAGCCCACTGCATGGGAGAATATATTTGCCAATGATATCAATGATAAGGGTTTAATCTCCAACATATACAGAGAACTCATACAACTTAACAAAAAGAAGATAAACAACCCAATCAAAAAATGGGCAACTGATCTAAGTAGACACTTTTTGAAAGAAGACAGAAGGCAGGCCAAGAGACATATGAAAACCTGCTCACAGTCACTAATCATCAGAGAGATGCAAATCAAAACAACAATGAGGTACCATCTCACACCTGTCAGAATGGCTTTTATCAACAAATCAACAAACAACAAGTGTTGGCGAGGATGCGGAGAAAAAGGAACTCTTTTGCACTGCTGGTGGGAATGCAGACTGGTGCAGCCACTGTGGAGAACAGTATGGAGTTTCCTCAAAAAAATAAAAATGGAACTCCCATTTGACCCAGTGATCCCACTTCTAGGAATATATCCCAAGAATCTAGAAACAGGCATCAGAAAGGAAATATGCACCCCTATGTTCATAGCAGCACAATTCACCATAGCCAAAATTTGGAAACAACCTAAATGCCCATCAGCAGATGAATGGATTAAAAAACTGTGGTATATCTATACAATGGAATACTACGCTGCAGTAAAAAAGGAGTTCCTACCATTTGCAACAATATGGATGGAGATGGAGAATATTATGTTGAGTGAAATAAGCCAGGCAGAGAAAGATAAATATCACATGATCTTGCTCATTTGTGGAATATAATGAACGACATAGACTGATGAACAAGAACAGATCCAGAGGCTGAGAAACGTCAATTAGAAGATCATACCTCAGGTAAGGTAGGGGAGGGTGGGGGTAAGGTGGAGAGATCAACCAAGGGACTTGTATGCATGCATATGAACCTAATCAATGGACACAGACAACAAGGGGGCGGGGCATTACGAGAAATTGTTTCATGTGACAAAAATTTTTAAATGAAACTCTCTGTAGACTGAAAATTATTTTGGAAGGAAACAAAGAGAAGTTTCCTTCAAAAGTCATAAGGATTGTAATTGAAAGTCAATATATTTGGCCTCTTGAACTAAAGTAAGTAATTTGTGTTTTTGCCTCCCTGACAAAGTTTATATAAAGCTACAAAAAGAAATTGACAGCCAGTTTGAAATGGAATTGCCAGGGCCTAGGGCAAAGAATATCCTTACATGATATTATTCTACAATCTCATTATAATCTTAGATATTTTACAACAGCATACTTTACAATTATCCCAAACAAACTTATAAACTAATTCTTTGAATGGTGGGCAGCAATTTAAAAAAGGGACATGAAAGGATTTAATCCCTTGCAGAAGGAATTAAGGCACTGGGAAGGCACTTGAGCATCCTATATTGGCCCCTCTTGCCCTTTGTGCCAAGAGGGACCCTCTTCTCACAATCCAATTGCCCTCAGCTGTTACCTGAGCTTTCTGTTCATGCTGAGCTTGAAGCCTCGTGGGGGCTGATACCAGGGATCTGTCTCACATCCAATTGTGTGAGCTGGGCCCTCACTGGAGAAGAAACCCGAGTTCCCCGAGATATGTGATCAGCACCGGGACCCTGCCAGCAGGCCAGGGGTTCCCAAGGCAGGTGCTGGGTGTGGAGGCCACGGGGTCATAGGCTACCAAGGAGACAGAACTGAACCTCACAGCACCCTGCTTGGCCCCGGAGGATGGCTGGTTAGCCAGAGACGGGTAAGATTCCTCAAGGAAGGAACAACCTAAGACAGGCACAGTCGCAGAGGGGCCATCAGGAGAGAACTTGGGGGGGCAACAGAAGTGGGGCACAGACCCTCACCCCCCCCCAACATTGCAGGGGCTTGAACCCTCACCCCCTTCTAAAGGAGGTCTCCTACCCCCATGGCTGCTTCGCGCTTCCCACACCCAGCTCAGATCGGGACCCAGGCAACAGAAAGAGACCCGGCCCAGCTCACATCGAGATACAGGTGACAGACAGAGACTTGGCCCAGCTCAGATCGGGACCCAGGTAACAGACAAGAGACTTGGCCGACAGCAGTTGCCCTATATCTAAATTCAGCTGAGCATTTGGAATGCTCAGGACCCACTCAAGAATGCAAATAATCCTTCCCACTAATATTTACAGGGTAAACTAAGATTGTTGGTAGAGTATTAAATTTGACAGTAAAATAGTAATCGAGTTTTCAGATTAATTTAAATAGGCTAATTGAAATAAGTGAATATTCAAGTACTGGACAAAAAGCTATTCTTAAAGTAATAACTAAAATTTCTATTGGTAGTTCATCTCATGGTAAAAATTCCTGAATATGCAATGAACCTAAAGCAGTCATATGTGTGGGGGAAAAAAATTTTTTTTTTAATTTAAAGTTATCAAGACTGCATTATAAAATTTACAAAAACCTCCATTAAAAAAAAAGGGGGGGGGATAGTAGGGCAATATCATGTAAGGAAAAATATCCTATAAGTAAATTACATCTAGAAAATTTTTACTTTACCAAATTAAGGTTCATTTGCAATGCTAACAGCAAGACGGCCATTAAAAACACACATGGTGTCTAAATAAGACAAAGGAAAATCGTTTGAACAAAAATAAAAAGGATCCCAAATCAATTATATAGAAAAGATTCCTTTATTAACTTGTGGTCGAGAATATATTTGTATATTTTCAGAAAACAACCCCAAGACCAGATGGATTCCTGCAACAGAGAGGAATTGACAGGAGTGCTCCAACCACGGAGACAAGAGGAAAAAACAGTCCAGAGATGGAAGACGCTGACAACGCCTTGCCATGGGAGCAGTCAGCAGCTGTGCACCGCTGCAGGTTACCTAGGACCAAACCAGAGAGGGTCGGACCTGCATTGCCACCATGTGCCCACCATCCAGATATCACTGCTGACATGTACACATAAGGAACTGTTGGACATTGAAATTGGGACTCAAACATTTTTTGTTTTGTCTTGTTTTGTTATTATATGTTTATTTCCAGTCTGCAAAGGCAAAACTTTTTAAAGGAAAGAAATGGTGGGAAAAAGATACAGAGGCAAAGAAGCATTGAACAGACTGTCAAACTACATTGGGAAGACAGGGGTGGTTGGGCGAGGAGGGCTGTAAGAGACCAACCGAAGGACTTGTACGCATGCATATAAGCACAACCAATGGATATAAGACACTGGGGTGGCGGGGGAGGGTGGGCAGGTGAAGGCATGTCCTGGGGGGTAGGGGTGGTCGGGGGGAGATCAGAGGGGGAAAAAAAAAGGAGACATATGTACTACTATTTGTAATACTTAAAACAATAAAAATAAAATAAAATTAAAAAAAATAAATAAATAAATAAAAAAATCCAACTTCCATATGTAAAGTGGAAATATAATTATTGTACTGCTTCAAAGTACTGAGGTTTAAATAAGCTCATGTATAATAATGACTTAAAAATTGTTAGTTCTCTTGCTTTGACTGGTAAGATCTGCTATTTGCATTTCTATTTCATTTTAGGTCCCATGCAAATATGCTAATATTCAAGGCAGAAGAAAGGTGACTATAAATATGCTAATATTCAAGGCAGAAGAAAATTCCACAATCACAGTGCTGGGCCAGAAGATACTCCCTAGCCCATAGAAGCTGCCACATTTTCCTCTCCTAGGTTTTCTCACTTTTTCCTTCCTGGTCTCTCTCATTCACTGCAGTTCCAGAATGAAGATTTTGGTTGCCACTACCTGTGCCCCTCCTGCTTCAGAAAAGAGCCTGTACTTGGGAGGAAGAGTCAGGCCAAGTAGGAATAAATGTGCCTTCCTCCTGTGCTTTCTTCAGAGCTCCTCAGGGTTTGGCACAGTTCTCCTCGCAGCCTTTTTCATGGTATCTTCATGGCCACAATGGTTAAATGGAGTAAGAGGGAGGTGATGGAAAGATATGAATCGAACGGTAATACTATCCATTGAACTTCTAAATAGAAGTTAGGAGTACCTGAACATGCATTAGCATTATCAAGGACATTTGTTTAAAAAATAAACAAACAGAAAAACAGAGATGCCTGGAGATCGATTACAGACTTCCTCAATCTGTAGGTCAGCTATGATCTGAATGCTGTGTCCCCTCCAAAATTCACATGTTGAAATCCTAACCCATCGAGTGATGGGATAAGGAAGTGGGGCATTTGGGAGGTGATTTTGTCATAAAGGAGGCACCTCATGAATGGGATTAGTCTCCTTATAAAAGATGCCCCTGAGAGATCCCTTGCCTCTTCAGCCAGGATGGAATGAGAAGTCTGCCACCCAGAAGAGGTTCTTCACCCAACCATGCTGACATCCTGATCTTGCACTTCTAACCTCCAGAACAATAAGCAATAAATTTCTGTTGCTTATAAGATACCCGATTTGTGGCATTTTGTTTTAGCAGCTCAAACAGACTAAGGTAAGATTTATATTTTTAGCAGACACCTGTATATTTAATTACTTACTCAGATAATTCCAGTGTATAGCCAAGGTCAAAAACCTTGAATATAGCATACTAGAGGCCCGATGCACAAAGATTTGTGCAAGAACGGGCCTTCCTTCCCCTGGCTGCCGGCTCCGGCTGGAGCCGTCTTTTTGCTCCAGCCCAGAGCCGCCTTTCTACCTTCCCACGCTGCCCAGAGGCCCAGAGCAGCTGGGACAGTGTGGAACACCTGTGTCATCGCCATGGCAATGATGCAAGCATCCCGCCCCGCCCCCATCCGAGCAGTGCCTGCATATGCAAATTAACGTGCCATTTGTTGGGTTAATTTGCATAGTCACTCCTGATTGGCTGGTGGGTGTTGCAAAGGTATGGTTAATTTGCATCTTACTCTTTTATTAGTGTAGATGTTTGGTGCAGTGGGTCTGAGACTGGGTGGGTCTGAGTCAGGTGTCATGAAGACTGCACTTTGAGAAAGGTTCTTATCCACTGAAGCTGGGTCAGAAATGGTGATGCAGCTTTTGCTTAATTATTTGGGAATGCTCATCCTTGGAATCCAGCTGTGAGGAACCCAAGCTCCTGTGTGGAAAGGTCCACGTGGAAATTGCCAGCCATGTATGTGAGCCCTCTTGGAAGTGGATCTTCTAACCTCAAATTAGCTGCTACAGGTGACCCTAGGTAGAGCAAATATGAGCTGTCCCTGCTGAATCTTACCCAAATTGCAGGTCTGTGTTATAAATAAACTAGAGGCCTGGTGCATGGATTTGTGCACTGGTGGGGTCCCTCGGCCTGGCCTGAGGGGATCGGGCTGAAACCAGCTCTCCAGCATACCCTGAGGAGTCCTGGATTGTGAAAGGGTGGTTCTCAGGTGACACACCCTGAAACTGAGCTCCCTCCTCTCTGGTTCTGGGTGCCAAGTGATCACAACTTGACAACTCCTGCATTGAGCATCTGCCCCTGGTGGTCAGTGTGTGTCATAGCTACTTGCTGGCCGGCCAGTTGCTTAGGCTTTTATATATAGAGACAATTGTTGTTTTTAAGTTTTGGGGTGTTTTGTCATATAGCAATAGATTACTAGAACACTTAGCAAATGTGATGCTCACATTTGAACACAGGCCTTCAATCTCCAGGGTCTATATATGCAGTTGCTACAGAACACTGCACTGCCCAGATTCCCCTTAGGGACTGGAAGGCATATTCATTCAAATGCTGAAAATGTTGCCCACAAATAGCTCTAAACTCTCAGGCCTCTACAGCAATTGCCTGTGGCTGAAAAGAACCACTTTGCATAAGGTCATGACTCCCTTCAGGGCAACCTGCATCCAATATCTGGTTGATGCAAGGATATAAAAGCTCAGCCTCCTTACCCCAACTTGGTCCAACTCTGAAGGGCTATCCCAGCTTCAGAACGCTCTATGGGGTCAGCTAAGGCCTTGTTGCTGCTATACCAACTTCTCTTTTTCCCCAATCCATTCTTTCACTTCCTCCATGGGTGCTGATCCTGAGAGACTATCCCCCAAGCCTCCTGCATGGAAATCTCCATTTCAGAATCATTTGTTGTGGGGAACCCAACCTATAACACTCCAACTATTAAGAGTAAAATGAGATGTCTACACAGGTGGTAAGCCAGAGGCATGCAAACAGAGGCACTTGATGTGAATAGGATAGAGGGAAGTTGATCTATGTAAACAATTTCTATTGAGTGCCTACTGCATGGGTTATAAAGATACGAGACTGTCTTTACCTAAGAAAGTTTACCATCTAATAAAGGACATAGGAAAGGAAACATGATTTTCAATACAATGTAATAAGTACTATAATAGAGAGAGATTCTAACAGGGCCATGGGAACCCACAGGGTCAGAAAAGGTATCCCTGAGCTTGGAAATATTGGAGAACATGAGCAGCATATAGGGATTCACAGGCACAGCTCAAAAATAAAAGAATGAGAAATGGTAAGTGATGTAGCTAGAAAAGTTGGCATGGGCTGGACCATGAAAGGCTCTGAGTACTCTGATTAGTGAATGTATTTTACTTTATAGGAAAATATGGTTCCACTGAAGGAGTTCATACTATCAGAATTATACCCACGTTTTGGAAAGATCACTATGGCTACACTTTGGAAGATGATTTTAAAAGTGGCAAGACTGGAGAGTGGAAGACCCTTTAGGGTTCACTGTTGCAATGATCCCAATGAATATTTATAATCTATCATTATTATTATTATTATTAATTATTATTATCATTATTCAATTGTGCCAATTAAGAGAAATGGGAGTTCTGTACCTTCCCCTTCTCTCCAACTCCCTGGCAAAGACTGAACCATGTAATCTGGGAAGTCTATGCTAAATGTGACTGCCTGTGCTGATAAAATTGAGCAATTAGCTGATTAATCCTCTTCATGGGGAGGCTGAGAAAGCAGAAGGAACAGCAGTAGCTTACCAGTTTCATATGGACAAATGAGTTCCTCTCTCCCCCATCACTATAGAAAAAGCACCAGTTCCTCAAAATGAAGACCTATGTTCATTAGACACTTCTGTGGCACGCCACTGCCCAACCAAATGTTGAAACTTTCCAGCATCTCTGGAGAGTGCAACCCTGCTCGAGAGTGTCTTGACTTCTTAAGAAACTTTCCTCAAGGAAGAGAACATTTCTGTTGGTAATGTTGTATCAAGAGCATTTAGCCCAACTGCTGCCACAGCTTAATTGTTGTTTGTGTTTGTCTTAAAAGCATTCCTCAGCTACCATTTCTTTGGTCCCAGGAAAGCAGGGACCTGTGAAAAATGCAACAGGGAATGAAGCCTGGAGGAGGTCACTTTAATGATTGGTTTGGAATGGAATAATCTCAAATTAGCACATCTAAGAGCTCCAGAGGATGGCTGGAATCATTTGAGATTACATTGCCTTGGAATTAGAAGGTGGGAATGGAGGTAGGGGAAGGAATTTCTATTTTGTTTTATTAACTACAATTTACACACACACACACACACACACACTCACTTAAAATAGGTTTTACATAAATGTATTTTAAAATTAGGCAGGACAACTGATTACGGCAACAAAAATATATGTTTCCTCTTCACCTTGTCTGCCTTTTCCCCATTCATTTCCTTTTTCCATATATATATATATATAATAGCAAACTATTCAAAGCTTTATGTTTCTCGCTTTTTTTTAAATAAACCTTTATTGTTCAGATTATTACAGGTGTTCCTCTTTTTTTTCCCCCCATAGCTCCCCTCCACCTGATTCCCCACCCCACCCCATGCCCTTACCCCCTGTCACTGTCTTCATCCATAGAAGTAAGATTTTTGTCCAATCTCTTCCTGCACCCTTCACACCTGCTTCCCCTGAGAATCGTCAGTCCACTCCCTTTCTATGTCCCTGATTCTATTATATTCACCAGTCCATTCTGTTCTTCAGATTTTTTATTCACTTGATTTTTAGATTCACTTGTTGGTAGGTATGTATTTGATGTCATTTTGTTGTTCATAATTTTTATCTTTACCTTTTTCTTCTTCTTCCTCTTCTTAAAGAATACCCTTCAGCATTTCATGTAATCCTGGTTTGGTAGTGATGAACTCCTTTAGCTTTTTCT
This sequence comes from Corynorhinus townsendii, assembly GCA_026230045.1. Classification (NCBI taxonomy): domain Eukaryota; kingdom Metazoa; phylum Chordata; class Mammalia; order Chiroptera; family Vespertilionidae; genus Corynorhinus; species Corynorhinus townsendii. The sequence continues at coordinate 205,079,884 of JAPDVU010000003.1, read as the reverse complement.
TGTCTGTGAAGCTCTTTATCTGACCTTCAACTCTGAATGATAGCTTTGCTGGGTAGAGTAATCTTGGTTGTAGGTTCTTGCTGTTCATCACTTTGAATATTTCTTGCCACTCCCTTCTGGCCTGCATAGTTTCTGTTGAGAAATCAGCTGACAGTCGTATGGGTACTCCCTTGTAGGTAATTAACTGTTTTTCTCTTGCTGCTTTTAATATTCTCTCCTTGTCTTTTGCCTTTGGCATTTTAATTATGATGTGTCTTGGTGTGGTCCTCTTTGGATTCCTCTTGTATGGGGTTCTGTGTACTTCCTGAACTTGTAAATCTATTTCTTTCACCAGGTAGGGAAAGTTTTCTGTCATTATTTCTTCTAATAGGTTTTCAATATTTTGCTCTCTCCCTTCTTCTGGCACCCCAAAAATTCGGATGTTGGTTCGCTTAAAGTTGTCCCAGAGGCTCCTTACACTATCTTTATATTTTTGGATTCTTTTTTCTTTTTGTTTTTCTGGTTGGATGTTTTTTGTTTCCACATATTTCAGATCTTTGGTTTGATTCTTGGGGTAGGTTGATCTACAGTTGAGTTTCTGTATATTCTTTATTTCAGACAGTGTATGCTTCATTTCTGACTGATCCTTTTCCAATTTTTTGGCATTCTCATTAATATCCTTAAAGGTCTCATCAAGTTTCTCAGCGGTTTTAAGAAGATTCTTGAGTAACCTTATAAATGTGGTTCTGAACTCTATGTCATCCAGTAGTTTGCTTTCCTCCGTTTCTTTCATTCATGATGTGTTTCTTTGTCTCCACATTTTGGCTGCTTCCCTGTGTTGATGGAGTAGCTTTGTGTGGTAGGTGATCTATAGGGGGCAGTAGCTCAGCCTCCTCAATCACATGAGGTGGATGCTCTTGGTATACCCCTTTGTGGGCTGAGTGCAAAGTCTTGGTGTAGTTAAGCCTTAATTGCTGTTGGTACACTGGGAGGAATTGACCTCCAGGCCAATTAGCTGTGAGCACTCGCTGTGTCTATAATGGAAGAACTGCTGCGCTGAAGACACGCTTATGGTGCAGGACTTGTTTCAGTGGGGCTTTGGTGCTCACTGAGTCTGCCTCTTGAATGTGTCACTTATGGATGTGAGGAGTTGAAATCTGGTGTCTCACACTGACCACTAGGTACACTGGCTTCTGGATCTCCAATGGGGTGCAGGTCAGCTACTGTCTGAGGCCACCCAGCAGGAGCTACAGTGAGAGCTACAGTTTTCTCCTCTTTGCTTGTGGTTTGGAGGTTTTGGAGCTGTCTGACCCGGGCTGCAAGTTTGCTAGGTTAAGCTGCAATAGATCAGGGCTTTCTTATGCTAAATCCGCTGCTTGGAGCTTGGGTGGGTTTGTAGGTTGTGCAGGGCAGGGTCTCAGGGTGTCACTAGGCTAGGGCATGGCAAACAGCAATGGCTGCTAGTTAGCCGGCTCTGCGTCCCTACGGCATCCCGTGCCCCAGTGCTGTAAACAATTATTCCTGTGTGCAGCTCTGCAAGCAAGCCACCCTCACTGGCAGACAGTCCAGCTTCTCCCCGTAGGAGTTGGGTTGAAAAAAGCAACACCTGCCGCCAGCCCGGATCACGCACCTCCATACCTCAGCTTTTCAGCGCTCGTGCACGTCTCAATGCTCTTTTCTCTTTCCTTCTAGTTGTAGAACTTCCACTCAGCCAGCTTTCCCGTGGTTCTGGGTGATAGACGTTTTGTCTTTTAGTTGTATTTTTGAAATTGTTGCGCGAGGCAGCAGTTTAGGTGTTTACCTAAGCTGCTATCTTGGATTCTCCTGTTTCTCGCTTTTTTAAACACTAATATATGTTGGACATCTTTCTGTATCAGTACAAATAGAATCTTATTTATTTAGCAGCCACATAAGATTTTGATATATGATTGTGCCATAATTTATTTTACAAGCATCCTATTGATAGATATTGAGATTGTGTCCAAAATTTTGCTACTATAAATAATTCTGCATGAATATCCTTGTGTGTATATGTGTGTTTGTACAAATATGTGCATTTATCAAGTGTGTAAATTTGTACAAGCACAATTTCTGCACAGAAGATATATATATTAAAATTTTTGAAAGATACTAACAAATAGGCCCTGGAGCTTTGCTCTTGACACCCCACCATATCCCTTCCTCAGTCATTCATGGCTTCCTAGGGCAAGCACCTGGCCCTTTTCGCCTGAGGGATTTCCCTGGCTCTAAGAGCATGCTTTGTTCACTCACGGGGTAGGCGGAAAATGGTGGGGCGTGGACACAACGAGTACAGTCCTCAGTCAATGACAAATAACAGTTGATTTAAAAATGCCCCACTTTCTTCATCTTTCAGCAGGGGACAACTCTGACCAACAACAGTTGAATTCCACATCAATGGGATTAAGCCTCAGCTATCCCCAGTGGCATCATCTCATTAATGTACCCTTTCATTGGCTTCCTTCCCTTCCTACCCTCACTTCCACATCCCTTACCAATGCCCCTGGGATCACCTCCCAAATGTACTAGTTACCCTCAAATCTTTGTCTCAGGGTTGACTTACAAGGAAGCTCAATTAAAAGGTACCCTCCATCACAGTAGTAATTTTTTGCTCTTCCATCAGCAATGTCTGTTCCCCATCCCAAACTCATGGTCAATTTTATTGTCTATTTATTCATTTGTTCATTCATTCACTAGATACTTGTTGAGAATTTTCTCTGTGTCAGACTACTTCCTGGCCCCTGGATACAATACTGAGCACAGGAGATCAAACTAGCTCCATTACCTGCAATCCTCCTCCTTTAAGTTGATACCTACACTTCTAAAAAAGCTAAATCCAATATTATTCCACAGTTGGAACAAAGCAGTGAAAATGCATAGCCTTGACTAAAGCAACACATGAGTGGGAGATTACAACAATCTAATTGGCAGCAGCTAGACTGGTTATCAAACCCCTCCCAGGTGTGCTAAGGGATGGGGTTGAAGAAATCAGAGATGTCAGACCTTTGAAGTAGGTCAGGGGGACCCAGGACAGGAGATATTCTTCAGAGATTTGACATGTTGATCTAGACTAAGGTCTGGTTCAGGACAAAAAGAAACTGTACTCAGTAATATTGTCCTAAGACTACAAATGGTCTACTTTCATGATTTATGGACATGTTTTTTTGTTTTTCAGACTGCCTGTTTTCATAGTAAAGAGCTTTATTCCCAGAGCACTAATTAATGGAGGTATTATTGTTTTTAAAAGAACAAGAAGGAAATTCACTCCTATCTTGGATAAATTCCACAATGCCTTCTCTGCTTCTCAACCAGGACTGCCAAGCTTTGCTGGGAAGAAGTTCTTCCATTCTATAATCACCAACTCCAACCACAGCAGGGCTCTTGATGTTTTGTATAAAACTTGTGATTGTCATGGTCAACTTTCTCCCATTCTTCTCAGCAGCTTTTTCAAACTTTCTTCTTTCTCTTTAAATGGCTCGTTCTCTTACTTTTTCCCTTGCTATGAGCACATGAACCTCTTTAAATATGCCCAAATCTCTCCTATCTTTAAATAAAAAAAGCTTTCCCTGTCAGTCTCTGTAACTGGCTCCCTCATTCATTTCTTTTGATAATTTAGCTCCTTGATAGAAGCATCTATTTTCACTGCCTCCACTTCTTCTCCCAATCATTCGTACTTCCCTGCATCTTCTTCTACTCTCCACAACACAAATACTGTTTTCCTTTCCCACATTTTCAAATTTAAAAAAAAAACACATTTTAAAATCTCACCTTATTCAAAATCTCTATAGCGGTTATTCTCAGAGGTGGTCCCTAAATCAGTGAAAGAAGAAAGAAAGAAAGAAAGAAAGAAAGAAAGAAAGAAAGAAAGAAAGAAAGAAAGAAAGAAAGAAAGAAAGGAAGGAAGGAAGGAAGGAAGGAAGGAAGGAAGGAAGGAAGGAAGGAAGGAAGGAAGGAAGGAAGAAAGGAAGGAAGGAAGAAAGAAAGACTAGTGTGGCTCAGTGGTTGAGCATGGACCCATGAAACAGGAGGTCCTGGTTGATTCCCAGTCAGGGCACAAGCTCGGGTTTCAGGTTTGATCTTCAGTATGGGATGTGTAGGAGGCAGCCAATCAATGATTGCATCTCATCACTGATGTTTCTATCTCTCTCCCTCTCCCTTCCTCTCTGAAATCAACAAAAATATATTGGAAGGAAGGAAGGGAGGGAGGGAGGGAGGGAGGGAGGGGGGGAGCGAGGGAGGGAGGGAGGAAAACGGACAGAAAGGAAGAAAAAATCATCACCGGGGATCCTGTGAGAGACTCAAATTCATGGGCCCCACATGACTTTTTACTGAATTAGAAACTCTGGGATGGGGCCCAGCAATCTGTGTTTCAGCAAGTCCTCTAGGTCACTCTGATGACACTCTGAGTTTGAGTTCAATACTCCTAACCTCTCCTCTTCCTCTTTGAAATTCTTTATATGTTTTCTGTGAACTAGATATTGCTGGTTCTCCTTTTACATTTTAAGCTGTACATTTTAATTTGGTTATGTGTTGTTGTGTTTTCTTTGTTTTGTTTTTTCAGTTTCCTTCTTTCATTCATCCCGAAATATGGTTATTCCTGGTCCTCTGTTTTCACATTATCTCTTCCATGTGATGTCATCTATTTACAACACTTCAGTTACAACCTGTATTAGTCACAATTCTTGCTTATAAATGGTAGAAAATGCAATTCAACTTAAGCAACAATGAGCAAAGTTAAAAAAAAAGATGGAATTTATTGGCTCTTGTAACATGTTTGTCTTGATCCAGGATCTTAAATAATGGCATCAGGATTTGACCTCATCCTCTTTCTCTCTCAGCTCAGTTTCCATGTGAATTGGTTTTTGTTTCTAGTCTAGACTTCCCTTTGTGGCTCCTTGAAGTTTCAAAAGAACATGCTCATAGTTCTAGGGCCATGATGGTTTATGTGCCCACCATAAACCAGTCACTGATGACTTTCTTAAGCCTGAGCACATCACCATCCCTGGAGGTAAGAATGAGGTCAACCTTAACCAAACTGACACTCATTGATTTAACACACATTGAGCACCTACTATGTGCTAAGTACTGTTCTTCATTCTACAAATACAACAGTGAACAACAAAGTCAAAGTCATTAGGCTCATGGAGCTTATATTCCAGGCTATAAACAAATAAACTAATCAGATAAGAATAAGCATAGGAAGATAAAGGGATGAAGAGGGATGAGACTGCTGTGGGGTAATAAGAGTAATTTCCCAGCCCTAGCTGGTTTAGCTCAATGGATAGAGCATCAACCTGCAGACTGAAGGGTCCCAGGTTTGATTCCAGCCAAGGGCACATGCTTGCTGGAATGGGTTGCGGGCTCGGTCCCCAGTAGGGGGCATGCATGAGGCAGCCAATCAATGATTCTCTCTCATCATTGATGTTTCTATCTCTCTCTCCCTCTTCTTTCTTCTCTAAAATCAATAAAAAATATATTTAAAAAAAATAAGAGTAATTTCCCAGAGAATACCAAGATATTGTTAAAAGAAGAATTAATGAATTCTAGGTGGGTAAATACAATAGATATAATTCCCAGGTCTACATCCTTAACAATTATATCCAATTGCCTATTAACCCTGTCACTTAATAGAGAAATTTAAAGGTCCCCAATTGAAATTAGCATATTTCCTACTTTTCGCTTTCTACTCAATTTTCTTTGAATTGATTTTTTCTTTTAAATAATTTTTTGAATTAATAGAGGTATCTTCTCTCCATCCCCTTATATTGGAGATAACAAATAGCAAGGAGTAGTAGAATGGAAGCCATGAAAATAGAAATGGAGCGGAGCTACAAAGACTATTTTTGAGAAGTCTGAAGTAGAAAGGTGTTGAAGGATGTTCAGGGTGAAAAGAAAGGACCTTCCTAAGAAGTCCCCTCCAAATCTTCCAATGAAGTACTCTAGGTAATATCTCAAATTTAGAATGATTTCATCTGTCCATTGTCTCTAGCTTCCACCTGATGGTTCATGATATGAGCAAAGCTTATTATCCAATTGCCCACTCCTGATTTCATTCACCAAACCATGCCAGTTCTGCCTCCAAAATGTTTCTGGAGAATATTCTCTGACTTACATTCCTGTAACCACTTCTCTAGTCCATGGCCCATCATGTCTTTTCTGAATCTCTCATCTGAATCCTACCCAGTCTTCTTGCTTGTCATCTTGTTTCCTCTCTCAATTTTCTACATATTATCTCTGGAAAGGTCTTGGGTTTCCAGGCAGTGTTGAAAGTTGACTTGATGTTTGTGGTAAAACATCTAGTGTGAGGCTTTCAGCCTGATTACCTGTTTTCTTCAGTCACACTCAGCTGTTCAGATGCAGGCATGGAGATAACAGAGATTCAGAGTTGGGGTTTTGCCTGACAAGTATGATGGGAGGAGGGATGGACAAGGTATACATGCACAAGGGGATGGATTAAAGTGAAGGGTCATTGAATCTAAGTTGGGTAAAAAAGGAAGCAAGAGCATGAGGAGATATGGTAGGAAAATATTGTAGAATCAAAAGATTAAGAGATCCCAATAGGGACAAAAAATGGTTAGAGGAAGAGTACAAAAAGAAGTGAGCTGGACAGAGAGAAGATGGTATGCAGGGCATGGATAACTGAAGTGAAGATTTTGGAGGTAGTTTCTTCTTTTTATCCCATTTATATAGCATATTCTGAAATAAATGAAAAATGAGTTGAATTTGATTTATAGCAGAAGCACACTTCAGTGTTGGCATTTTTATGTGATAGGATTTGGTGACCTAATTAAGGATTAAAAGCCACCAATGCCCAAACAGGGATTTAAACCCTAGACTCTCAGATTAAAAGTCTGATAGTACCAACCAAGCTATGCTGGATATAATTTATCTAACCATGTCTAGAATGTAAGTATGGGAGGTGGTAGCTGAGGTAAAGTGGAGGAACAGATAACTGAATGCTGGCAAATAAAGGAGTTCAGAATACAGGTCATTAGATGGACTGATTTTATCGATGCTAAAGTCACCTCAAGAATGGTGACAAGAACAATAGTGGAAATAAAGGCAAGATCCAGATAACAAATCTTCAACAAAAGAAGGGGAATGACCTGGAAGACAATGGGTAACAGCAAGAAGATGAGAGAGATGGTAGCATATTCTGATAGCTTAAGGTCTAAAGGAGCTGGAAGTGGAGTAGCTTAGGGAAGAAATAGCAAAGATCAGAAAGTAATCTTAAGCAATAAGGAGGACACCATCATCTCTAGACCCTGTTGTAAATGAAATATAAGAAGAAAACAATCCCAATGGAAGGCTGGGGGAAATCACTGTCCTCGAGAAGCAGATGGATTTCAGCTAGAGCAAAAAGAGGAAACAAAAGATGAAGAAATGGAAGATTTTTCTGAAGACATGTCCTGATTTCCAGAGAGCACATTAGAAGAATGTGGTGGAAGGACCATAGATTAAGTCAGATTAAGGGATGCACAAGCAGTGTAGAATCCCATGACAAGATGTGGCCTACAATGTAAAAAGGGATCAAAAGCATGATGGGGTTAGTCCATGTGGTCTTTTAGAAGCAAGTTATAACCAGCTCTGACTGTAGCTTCCTTTCTCAGATGAAGTAGTTTTCAGTGATGGGGTGGAAACTGTGGAAAGCAATATAGTCTTGCTAAAAAGCATAAGCTCTCTTAGCTTTATATGGAACCCCAAAGCAATTTTAATTAAGCTCTGGATAAACAGTCATCTTTCTAGGGATTGTTCGTATTTTTAAAGGAGACTGTTTTCCTTAAGTAGTTGGAGGGAAGAGATTTTGAGCCTCTGCTTCTTGCTTTGTCTGACCCACCTTCCTGCTCCCCACTTCACCTCAACTAATTGTCTAGAGAGTTAATGTGGAGGAACAAAGATTGCAGTTGCAACTTTTCCATCATCAAATCATCAAAATCAGATAAATATTAATATTTGATGTCTTTCTAAATTATAGCTAGTAAGTATGGCAGGGAGATCAATGTGATTATTTATGATTTGAATAAAATTTCAGAATCTGAAATTTGGGGGGGTAGTTATTTTTTTTTTAGATTTGGTGCCCACTGTAGATTATTAACAGGGAAGGCAAATTTTATTGTAAGTGTTACTTTCTAAGGGATCTGCAGTCATTCATGTTAGCTGGCTTATTTCTTAAGGCTTAGATAAATTTGGGAATACCCAGGTCAGTTTGAAACAGGTCACCTTGACCTTGACGCAGTTTTCCAACCAAAGAGAGGCCATCAGGAAACTCTCTCTGTATGTTGATAACACAAAGTAGTTTTCAAATTGAAGAACTTTATAGGTTAGTGATTTATGCTAAATATATACAAACATCTTTATACTAATAACATCTGCTCTATTAGCACCTTTTGTGTGCTCAATCTCTGACGTAGGTATTGATATCCCAATTTTATAAGTAAGTCGTTTCCCAGAGAATGAATAACTTGTCCAAGGTCATTCAAGCAGTCAGTGATATTGCTGGGATTAAAATCTTAGTCTGTCTCAATTTGGGATTGTAGCTAGGAAAGTTCAGAGAGAATGAATAACTTGCCTAAGGCCATAAAAGTATTCAGAGATACTCTGGGATTTAAACCCAGGTCTTGCCTCAACTTCTGCAACTCTTATTTTGGGAGGCAGTTATTTTCTCTTTCCAACATGATGCTTCTATTCCCCTACCTGGACCATCTTTAAGCTTGGCCCACCCACCCCAAAATCTGTTTCTAAACTTCCTTTTTTTAAAAGTGTTGTCTCTCTTTTCAAAGGCACACAAATCTGGAAGAAATGTTTTTTCCAGGCAGGTACCCACCAATGTGTTCAAGAAGCCACCCTATTTATCATTTTTCTCTTATACAAAATATCACATTGGTGAACATATATTATCTAATAAAGAGGTAATATGAAAATTGACCATCACTCCAACACACAAGATGGCCTCCCTGATGTGGTCAAAGATGGCTGCCACAAGATAGCCAGAAGGGGAGGACAGTTGTGGGAGATTAGGCCAGCAGGGGAGGGACAAAGCCTGCAGGGGAGGGCAGTTGGGGGCTATCAGGACTGTAGGGGAGGGAGTTAGGGGTGACCAGGTTGGCAGGGGAAGGCAGTTAGGGGCAATCGGGCCAGCAGAGGAGCAGTTAGGCGTCAATCAGACTGGCAGGGGAGTGGTTAGGGGATGATCAGGCTGGCAGGCAGAAGCAGTTAGGAGCAATCAGGCAGGCAAACAGGCGAGAGTTTGAGAGCCAGCAGTCCTGGATTGTGAGAGGGATGTCCCAGTTGGAGAGGGTGCAGGCTGGGCTGAGGGACACACCCCCACCATGCACGAATTTCGTGCACTGGGCCTCTGGTGTAACAAAAAATGCATTTCTTCCTTCTTGTCTCTTGCCTCATCCCTCATCAGTTCTTCCTTTCTCCATTTCAATGAGGTATCAAATGGGATGGCTTCTAAGGTCCCTTCTGATCTGAAAATTCCATGCTCCTACCAATGCTGTATTTCTGATTCTTATATTGAAACATGGTATATCAAGTACTGGTAGCAGTTACATGTTTTTGTTGCCCCTCCATGCTTACCCTCAGCAAAAATATGCATAGTAACGCTTTTAAATGTTGGATTTGCAATTCTGTAGTTTCTTCTATGATGTCAAGTAATAAAGTTTGATCATGAAGGGAGAAGATGGTCATGGGTTCTGTATTTGCCATCCAGATTTCTAGTTCTCAGCAGTAAGATGAAAAGATGACATTGATTGGCTTCTGAAGATAGCTGAGGGTAGGTATGTATTTATCAAGTTGTTCATGTTCTTCATTTAGATGTCTATAGATTGACTGTTTTAGAAGCCGTCTTGGCAATTTACCAGTTGAGCTTTGTCTGCTTCACTTGCTGATTTACCATGATTTTTCTCAAATCAGTGTCTGCCTACATCTAACATAATTTTGGTATGGTTCTATGAGATAGATTAAATTATTCCTTGCCAATAGATGAAAATTATTACAGTTATAATTCAACTACATAAGTAGCAGCACCTTATTTGCCAATGATTTGTGTCCTAAAGAATCTACTCCAAGAAATCAGAGTTGCACAAAAAAATTAAGACCTGGGGGTATTAACGCACTTGCTAGACTATTGGCTATGAAGTCACACTACAGCACACCAGCCCTTACTTTTATCCCCCTTCCCTTTTTTTTTTTTTTTTTGCAAATTTTTGAGAGGTCTTTTTTTCCCCTGTTGGAATCAGACATTTAGAAACGCTTAGCAGTGATTTCCCCTGCTCCCCATAAAAATAATATTTTAAAAATTAAAACAAAATAATGCTTATAACGAAAGGAAGAAGTGAGGTAGCAGCTCCATGGTGAAGTAGAATGAAGATGAAAAGAGGGCCAGATTACTTATGTGCTACTGAGAGTGATGCAGGAGAAAGAGCTAATTGAGAACACAGGAGAAAGGAAAAGAATTTCTGGAGTGAGACCCTTGAAAAGGCAAGGTGAGGGTACAATTGGCCTCAACTAGATTGGTCTCAACTAGGAGCACAGACCTTTATGTCTGCTAATAGGAAAGAAAAACATGTATGTGGCGATAAAAACATGGTAGAAAGGTGAGTGTTGTAGGAGGAGCTTGCAGAGAGTCTCTTATGGCTGCTAATCCTTGATGAAATAGGAAGTAAGGTCTTCATCTAAGGATGGAGATGGTGGGATAGGTGGTAGAGAACTTGAGAGAGAAGAGAAAATCTGTAGCAGCCATCTACAAGAAAAGGTGAATGAATAGACAGGAGAAATGAAGTACGATTGCCAAGCAAGATCAAGGGCCCATTCTTCCCTCTCTGCCCACCACAGCAATAACAATAATCAACCAAATTAGAAACTGATCATGTGTTCAATTTTGGATTTGATAGTTATAGCTTCTCTCTATTTTTGTGTTTACTGTCTCTTAAACAGGATAGCAAGCTCCTTAAGGTCACAGATCATGTCTTGTATTTCTTTGTGTCCCTACGGTGCCTACCAAAGGTACTGGGAAGAGAGCAGAGTTTCATGACTACTCACTGCATTCTATTAGAACCGTGATGCTACCTCTCTCGAATCAGAAACTGACCTGGTATGGCAGAGCTCACAAGCCTGACGCAGAAAGAGGATGTGGGTCAGGGTAGTTGTTTTAGAGCTTCTTGGACTTTTTAGCTTGGAGATTTTGGCTTGGGAGTTGTGGTTAGAAGGGCACCAATGGAGATAAAAATATCTACACTGGAGAGTTGTCTGTTCTGTGCAGACTTTAGACTATCGAGGTCACTTTAGAAGACTCGGTTGTGCTCATGATAATGTCTCCAGGCAGGCGTGATGAAACCTTATCTGGCCCATGGCAAGTAGAGTAAAATTTTTATCCGTAGCATTTAGATTAGTTAACTGAGATTTATTCTTAATCCATTTGCTTGCTCATTTTTCAAGAACATTTGGATATTTGTTTCCTACCTCTATGTTTTCAATTTATAGAAACTTCAACTTCAAATGAGAACATTTGATTCAGCTTTTAGTACTAAGCTTTTTTTCTTGCCAGCTGAGAGGTTGGAGGCAACTTGAGATTTTAGTGTTTTGTTATTGCTTCTTTAAACCATGATGACTATAACAGGTCATTTTTACAAGTTCAATTTTTAAGAACTACTTCTAGATTTTTATATGTCTAATCTTATTTCAACTTTAAAGTATCTAGCATCCTTCAAGTCTAGCCTATTCTCTACCTACATTAAATATTTTTTTTTTACTTTGGGTACATGTTGTTTAGTTAAAGTCCATAGTTAGTGTCCACAGCATATTTTCTCTTTGTGTTTCTAGGCCTCTTTTCAAAGTGGGTCATTGCCACAATCAAGTCATTCCGATGCTGGGTATAAGAATATATGTAGAAAATATATGTAGAAAATATATGTAGAAAAATATAGATTGTATTTCCATTTCTTAGCATGTTGTCTATTACATTCAATGACTATTTTATGGATGAGGGAATCAATAAATACATGAATACATGTCTACATATGCACATAAGTGCGTGCACACAATGGGGAGAAGGCACGAACAAGGCAATAGGAGAGATCACAAGGAAAAGTCATCTCTTCTAGCTGGTGCATGGAGAGGGGCTCAGAAGAGATGGCAGGAGGTTTGAGGAATTGAAAGATGTGCTAAAAAGGCTGGGGTTGAGGTGGAGGTGAAGATACATTAGCAGAAGCTAAAGGTACAAACAGGGCAAAGCATGTCTAGAGTATAGTCGGTAGTCCACTTTGACCAGAGGGGCAGATGAATTTATGTAAGATGAGGTACATTTGTTTGCAAAGGTCAGTTCAGGCTGAATTGTAAGGGATTTGGGATTGATTAATTCCATAATAACATCAACGAAAAGTTGGTGTGATTCAGTACAGTACACTCCAGGATAAAGAACATTGTGAAGCAGTTATCTACAGTCTAAATGTCTCTAAGTACTTTTAAAAAGTCTAATACCTTCCAATGAGAAGACTCATTAGAGGTTGCTTTGAACTAAGTCCTTTTGGAGGATATTTTAAAATGTAAGCAACACACAAGTAAAAGCATTTTTTTCTGATTGTGGAGGACATTGAACCGTCTGAGTTTCCAAAGGTCAGTTACTCAGTGATACAGTTGATCTGATCTACATCTGCATTTACTTTTCATGCCCCTCGACCTTCCCAGTGAAGGCTCAGTTTGACAGTAGAAATGAGGCTGAACTGGGAGAGACCTCAGTTCAGGGTCCTAAAGGATTGCCTTTGCTTGCTCTTTCTTTCTTCCCCTTGTTTTCTTACATATTTGTTTTGTTTTGCACACATACACTCACTTCATTGGAAATATGGGATTTAGCATTATAATTCCAAACATATCGGGTTTTCAGTGTGTCTGTCTTCAAGGACTAAAATCAGACTTCCTGGGCAAAGAGAAAGCCTCTCCTCTGCTCCGAGCACGTGATTGGGACATAATGAACATCTGGAATGTATACTTGGGGCTTCTTAACATCGTGACTGATAAACTCAATCCCATTCCATTCTTCCAAGACTATAAAAACGTGTTAACACGGTTACATCACACATTTTAGCTGGTTTGCATAAAGCATGATTTTGCTGCATGATATTTATTTAAGAAAGTAAATAACAGTCCCATTCAAAGTGGTGCTGTACCTCAGGGCACCCAATGTCAGTCCAGCCCTGGCATTTCCTGTCCATTTTCTGGACTTAATCTAATTGCTTGACACTGAGCTGTGTAAACTTATTTTCCAGGCAGCATAGTTCAGTCCTCCCAAGAGAAGAATGTTTGCTCTAGTTTGGGATGACCCCAGCTTCATGGTGTGTGGTTGCACTGCCCCAGTGGATGAGATGCACCTTCCAGTCATGTGTTTCTGAAGTGGATTTCTTGTGTCGAATCAGACAGCCCTGAGTTTGGTGTTCTTGGGACATGGTTGCCACTGGAATTTTTCAATGGACTCAATGAAAATCCTGTGGAACTGTTATTTATAAACTGAAGAAATGCAAATGTATCCCCACCGGTGCTAAATGCTAACAATTGCTACTGCCTGGTTTATTCCTGACTACATGTAGCATCTGTTCTTGGTTGCTCTCTCTCACTGAAAAGATCTTATTCCCCAGGAGCTTTGGGTTTTATGTTTTGTCTGTTTCATGTTTGGGTCTGAAGAGTTGGTTGGGTTTGGATCACAAGAGTCCTTTGCCCCACTGAGGCTGTCCACAGAGGCAACACATGGCAAATTGTCTGTGGTTTGATGACACTTGCTTTATCTGCAAAAGCCACAAAAATGAGTGGGTTGGAAAAGTTCAGATGCTGGAAGGCATGACCTAGATAGCCTCCTGGGAAAAACAGATGCTCTCACTCAGCAGCTCCAGCCTCTCTCCAAACTTTGCAAATGCTACAATTGCCTCTGGAAGTCTCTTGCTTTCCAAAGCGATGGAGTCAGTTTAACAACCTTGGCACCTGGCAGAGCCGCTAGCCAGTCCAGGATGTGGGATTGCTACCTTGATGGGAACCCAACTGGGAAGGAGCCTGCCAGTTGGATTGGCAGTGCTCTAGCCCCAGCAAGATCCAAATCTTAAGTCACCATTTTCCTTGGGAAGAATCAGGGATGTAAAGCCAGAGAGCAGTTGATTAAAGGGAATGAGTTCAGCTATTCATTAGCCAGGGAAAGAGGGGAAAGAGAGGGGGGTAAAAAAGAACACAAAGACTAACTGGGAACAAAAGCCAGAATTCTAGCCACTGAGCCCATAATCTGGTCAAACCATCCTACCTTGAATTATAGAAAGTTCAGCAAGCCTTTAGGAACTGTCTCAAATCCACCATGAGCCATTTGGAAATGGCCAGATAAGAAAAGCAATAGCTTTCTGAGAAGCCACAAGTGTCCTGTTGACAGGGATTTCCTAAGTTATCCATCTCACAACAACCTATAGATGCTTCCCTAACCTTAGGAAGTATAGATGCCAGAGATTGAGTTTGCCCCAGCCTCTAGGACTCCAAGAAGTAGAGCATAAATTGTCATTAAGTGGGACATGTTTAGGCCCTTACGTCTCATCAGAACAAAATTTGTTCAAATCAGAGTGGGATTCAGTAGACTGATGTTTGGCAGTGTAACTTGCTCTACTTCAGAGACCCATATCTAAAGCTCCAGAAAGACTACACCCCAGGGAACCTGACCTCTGATCTTACTATAACTAGATGAATCCAAGTGGCTTCCTGTTTGAGGCAGGCTTTGCCTGAGCTTCTGGTTGGGACTCTTGTACCTCCAGCTTCTGGAGAGTAATTGTCTATTACTATAGCTTTGGTGGTTTTTTTTGTTTGTTTTGTTTTTGTTTTGTTTTGTTTTGTTTTTTTGTCTTATTAGAGGCAACCTAGTATAGTGAAAAATCTCTAAGCACTTGTTTTCTTCTCTATGTATTCTGATAGTAGCTCAGGCTGAAAGTGGTAGGGATGAGGACCAGTGAGCGTAACCTTTCATTGCTAGTTTCTCCTAAGATGCTCCAACGTGGCTATAACCAGACTATATCCTAAGAGTTCATCTCTGAACTTTTCAAACTGCCTATTTTGGAAATGAGTATTACAATTATTCTAAACTCTTATTTAGAATTAATTACTCCTTGATTGAACACCAATGAAAGTACAGCATCATACTGTGCAGCATGGGGGGAGGGGGGACTTATACCACAGAATAACGAAAGAGTGCATCCATCTACTAAGAATGTGTAAACCTTGGAGTGTTGTGTATCAAGACCAACCTGAATTTGAATCCTGGCTCTGTCATTTACTACCTGTGGAACATTAGGCAAATCATTTAACTTTTTTAGCTCAATTTTCTCTTCGTTCATTTTGCAAATATTTTTGAGAATCTGGTATATTCTATGAACTGAACGGAGCATTTTGAAATGAAAGTAGAAGAAGAATATTTCTTTGAGGCAGGTGAGAATTAAGCAAGATAATGAAAATAATATGAAATAAAAGATTAAATATAATTGATACTCAACAATGCTATTGGTTATTGTCATTATTAATTAACAAATATTAATTGAAAACATATTAGAAATGAAGCACTGTACTGGGACTAAGGATATACTGAACAATAACAAGTTATGAAGAACCAGAGTGAGCATCAGAAAGAGAGGAGGCCGCTGAGGAAGGGGATGTTTTGAATGGCAAGAGAAACTAAGCACAGATGTTTATGTGTATGATTGTGTGCATGTGTTTGAGCCATATGAGTGTGAGTGTGTGTGTGTGTGTGTGTGTGTGTGTTATGCACACTTATTCCCCTTGGTGGTAGGAAAATATAAAATGCTTGATTTTCTTGTCATCAGTGAGCAGCATCTTGTAAATTATTAATGGTATAATCAAGGCAAGTGTCCTGTGACTTTTATTTTTTTGGCAAAGATCAGAGAATAGTAAGTACAAGAGCCAAAAGTTTAAGAAAAATGTATGGAAGGAAAAATTTGGAAATGTAACTATTAACTTGAGTTTTCTTTTCTGCAACTGGGTAAAAACTATTATTATTGTTCAGTTTTAGTGAGGGAAGACCAGTGAGTGTCATTTATGAGAGCCACTGGTGTGATGGTTAATTATATGTGTCAACCTGGTCAGGCCATACTACCCAGATATTTGATAAAACATTCTAGATATTTCTGTGAGAGTATTTTTTAGAAAAAAAATTAACATTTAAATCAGTAGACCTTGAGTAAAGCGGATTACTCTCCATAAAGTGGGTGGGCTTCATCCAATCAGTTGAAGGCTTTAATAGACGAAGACTGGCCTTCCCAGAAGAAAAGGAAGTTTTGTCAGCAGATGAATTTTGGACTCAAATTGTAACTTTTCCCTGAGTCTTCAGCCTACCCTTCAGATTTTGAACTTGCCAAGTCTCCATAATAATGTAAGTCAATTTCTTAAAATAAATGGGTAAATGATAGATTAGATAGATAGATAGATAGATAGATAGATAGATAGATAGATAGATGATAGATAGAGTATTGACCCAGTTGGTTCTGTTTCTCTAGAGAACTAATCCAACTGGGTTTAAATACTTGCTTTGAGCCTTGAAAGTGTGAGAAGGAGAAAAGTGTGTTGGAGGTCCATCTGAATGCCTGCAAAGTATGCATGGCACACCTTTAGTCCGTGTTCAAGGGTCTGTGCTGGGT
Source organism: Corynorhinus townsendii (assembly GCA_026230045.1). NCBI lineage: Eukaryota > Metazoa > Chordata > Mammalia > Chiroptera > Vespertilionidae > Corynorhinus > Corynorhinus townsendii. The sequence goes on along the minus strand of JAPDVU010000003.1, from coordinate 205,063,217 downwards.
GGAGGATGAGGTACAGTCTCCATGGGTGTATGCTTACCAGATGGATCATTAACAAGGGTACCCCTAGATTTCGTATCTTCTCTTCAACTGATGACTCAAACTTCTGTTTGTGCAGGGAACCCTACCAAGAAGTCTGAAATGTTCCCAGCAGCTACTCTTAAGTAAAGAATCGAAGCTGCCTGGCCTGCGTGGCTCAGTGGTTGAATATTGACTTATGAGCTGGGAGGTCACAGTTCAATTCCCTGTCAGGGAATATGCCCGGGTGGCAGGCTGAATCTCCAGTGTGGGACATGCAGGAGGCAGCTGATCAATGATTCTCTTTAATCATTGAAGTTTTTATCTCACTCTCTCACTCTCCCTTTCTTTCTGAAATCAATAAAAATAAAAGCATCATTCAGATGGTCAGCTTGATTGAAGCTGACAGTGGGTAAATCCAGTACTTACTGGTTACCCATTAAAAAAAAAAGAATTGAAGCCGGAGTTTCTGTGCCCTGCTTTCAGAGAGCACAGGGAAAACTCCTTAAGTGACCCACATGAAGAGTAAAGTGTCTAATGAACCAGGTTTTCTAGGAAGTTCGGAGTTCACTAGAAATAAGACCTTTTTGCCTCAACCCTTACAGTGGAAAAATCCTTATCAAGAGTTATCATTTTTTTCCCATAAAACCTACTTACCAAGGCATAAAGACTATAATTAAATCTTTCAAAATGGAACCTCTGGCATGAGAATTAGGCGATCAATCTACACCGCAGTTCTTCTTACCCAGTACTGCTCAGATTGACCTACGTTATAATGTGACCAGAGTCTCTTGTTGCGTATTTACCTTGAGGCACTATGCCATTCCCAGAGTTAATCACAGATTCAGTTACATACGAAGCTTTGTACACAGGGGAATCATGAGGGAGTTAAGACTGGCTTCCAGCCTTGCAGCTATGTAAACTCTACTGATGGGAAGAGGAGAATAAAGGGCTTCCACAGTTCAGGGGTCTGAGAGAGTGGCTACAGCATGAGCTCCCAGATCACCCAAACACTGGGCACCTTCTCATTCCTAAATAACTTTGTCCATGCTGTGCCCTCTGCCTGGAGTAGCCTTTACTGGTCCTGTCCATCTTGGAAGTAAACTCATGCCTCTAGACTTAAGTCAAATGTTATTCACTCTACCAAGCCTTTTTCAACATCTCCCAATTCTGAAAGGCTGGTATGAAAAAATGTGTGAGCCTACAGGGTCTCTGAATTATCAAGAAATATAATTAATTTGTTTATGTGGTGGCATGGTTTTATGTCCAGGGTGTTTGTTCCCTGCTTTTTCATTGTGGTATTTTTCCCCCTAATGTATGGCATGTTATGCCACAGTAATCCCAAACACCTGACATTCAAACACCAATTGCACACATGTCATCATAACTGTCTGCCATTTGTAATATTATTTATTTACTTTAAAGTATTTTTCTTACATTTTTAAGACTTGGATACATATATTTTCAAAACTTTAAAGTGTCTATTTCAAAACAGCATTACTTGCCCTAAGTAGAATGTATTCTTAAAAACAAAAACCGGTACTGTTAAATTCTGCATAAAACTACTGCCTGTTAAGCCTTTGGGCTTAAGGTGTCTTTATTTGGTTGGCTAATTGGTTTGTTGTTGTTTAAAAAGGAAGATTAGCAAGTGTTAGTCATGGAACCTAAGCTAGTACCAAACTGAGAATTTCTTCTTGGTAAATTCAGGATAGAAAGTTCATTAAAAATGGAACCACTTCCACATATATGTGGTTCTTAGATGGCGTGTCTTTGACTATTTGAGTTTTAGCACACATGTTGAATACTGGTGTGGTGGAACATGCTGAACAGACAAGGAGACTGGATATAGGATCCATCCATGAGCACCTACATTTGTTCCATTTTAAATAAGTCCCTTTTCTGTCTACCCTTGCTGCCCACTCCCTCACTTTTCTTATTTTTCTCTTTTCCTTTTTAGGAATTGGTCATTTCACTCTCAGAGAGTTTCCTCTTTATGCTAAATATTTTACTTTTACCATCATCAATTTTCCAGACTCTTGTTCAATCAACACTGTGTCTTGAGCCCATACCAGGAGTTAAACGTGGGGAATCCTGCTGTGAAGAGTACATCTGTGTCCTCACAAAGCTGATGATCTTTCTTTCTCCCCTTAGCAATTTCCCCCTCTTTAAAACATAGCTCATTTATTTTAAAATGATTCATAAGACTAAAGATCAGTGCAATTTAAAATGTATTTTAATCCAGAGCTTTTCAAAACGCCCACTCTCCCAAAAAGGCCACACGTCCATGGTTAAGATTACGGTGGCAGTTTCCCCTCAGCCCACTAGAGGGCGCGCACATTTTTTATTCCTAAAGAAAGCACTTGGTGGGTACAGCCGGCAAAGTTCGGAGGTGGTGTCTCCTTTCCCCATTTTTTATTCAACTTGGGACAATTGTGATGAATCCTCGGATCCTCTCACTCCACCAAGCCATCCTCGCCCCATGCAGTGACTCGTCTGCCTTTACGACGAATTCTTTTGCTGCCCCCAAACCACAGCAGTTTTGCTTCTGACTGCTTTCAGCATTTGCCCTTTTGACATTTTAGAAGAAATAAGATCCAAGTTTGATGTTGCAAAGGACACATTGATTTCTTTAGTGAGAGGATTTTCCCTAGCCGTGGGGAAAATGCTCCTGTAAGGATTTAAAGCAACTCCTTTGAGCTACATAAGATCTTTCTGAGGAATAACAGAGCTCCTTCTGAGCAGATCTTTGGAGCTGACCTGAGTCCCCTTGTTTGGCAGCACGTTGTATTTGTTGAGGTCCGGCCTTTTCCTTTGAGTTTTACATTCTGAATTGACAAGCTCATGATCTCAAACTTTGGAGAATACACTTCCAGACCAACCCTCCCCACAAACCATGATCCAGGACACACATGCAATAGTTTCCCCAAGTTCTTTGCCTGGTGGGTGGCCCTAGAACCTTAGACCTCACCCTTTATTTGCTTCCAAAGTCCTCCTGCCTCCAAATATCCATTCTGAGCTTTTCTTGGGAGTCAGCAAAAACATTAATAAAATAAATTGTAAATATGCCCTATTGCACATGGATATGAAGTTACCTTTTGGGGTCAGCTCCTCTGCAGTTGGCACGGGGAAGGCTGGCAACATGGCTCGAGCAGCAAGAGTGGGGACTGGGCCTTGCTCACCCCTTTTCAGTGACTCTCTCTCAGCCTGTGCTTTAAGGAGACGAACAACTTTATGTGTTTAAATGAAGGTATCAGAAATCTTCTGAGGCAGCGGCTTACTGCAAATACGCTACTCAAGAAGTAGGCTTTAGGGTAGGTAGAGCATGTATACCCCCTAGGCATTATACACCCAAAAGGTGAAACTGTGAATCTGAATTTCTAGGAGTGTATGTTCTCATGATGAGCACATTTGTGCAGTTAGCTATTTTGTTGGCACACAATTCCCATAGCTGCCAGGTTGTCTCAGGCAGGAGACTACACAGTCCTTCAGTCATTTTAGAACGAGCCCATATGTTCTATCCAATGGAACTCCATGACCTGAACTTGTCCTGGAAATTAGATTTACTATCACCTCGGACTCTCTGGTAATAGGTGCATTCATTTGCTCAGTCATTACAAAGTAATCATGAGGAGTATTTATTACCCTTTCACTTTCATGTTGACTCTGGAATTAGCAGAGAATATGGCCATTTCTCTAGGAAATCACTGCCCTGTTCTTTAGTTGGCTCATCCTACCCAGACATATAGACCATTCCCCACATTGAAATATACAATAATCACGTCAGGAAATTGCTTTCCCTATTGGAAACTGGGAGCTCACATTGGAGTGTTTCCACAGCACAGCTGATGATAATTACAACTCACTGAAATTTCAGTTTTCTTTGTGACATAAAAACTGGGACATAAATGAAAACTCAATTATCCTTTAAGGGTAATTGGGGTTATGAAACCAAGAGACTGTGAGTCAGTACGTCGATATCACAGGAGCGCAGAATCTGGTGGAGTGTGTCCTGTCTCCTGAAGCAGACTTTCACAGGACATGGTTGCCCAGGGTACATCAGAGGGTATACCAGACTGGGTTCCAGCCTTGGAGAGATGCAGTGAGCCCCTAGGACACCCTGGGACAATTAAAATATGCTAAAGCTGCAGTGGGAAAGCCCTGGCCTTCACCTGCAAAGGTGCCTGGTGATGGAGCAAGGTGCTCAGAGACAAGACTCCCGCCAGTACCTGACGCTGTGCAGGTGGAATGGCAATTCTTTGTACTGGAAGATAGGTGCAGCTCTTTGGTTACACGATCTCATCATCAAAATCTGAGAGGAGGACAGACTTGGTTTTTCCCAAAGGGGGTGATCTGCAAAAGCTGCAGGAAAAAAAAGAGACTTTGGGTACATCGAGTCATAAATTAAATGCATGACAAGGATATCGTTAAAGGAAGCCTTGCATTTTTCTGAAAGTACAGGAATTGCCCACCCACCTGCAGATGCCTACCTGGCCATCTCTTGATGATGCACATTTGTATTCTCTTCAGGTCAAATCGTATCCACTAAAACTTCCCAACCTTGTACTGAAAGCCTCTCATGATCCATCCTTCTCCCCATTCTGGATTTTCAACCGGGTTTCACTTCCCTGTCTTTCTAGAGAATCTGTTCCTCCCCCACAGTGTGCACTGTTCATATTTTTAAAAGAGCAGATACCCACCACATGACAGTGACCATTTCCTCTTTGTCTCCGCCACTCAGCCGAGAGCCTTGTGGTGCCTTGACCATGGTGCGTGTAGTTGGGCACATAGTAGGTACTCACTATATGAGGCTGACTTTGTGCACCATTAAAACGGCATTAAATTCAAATAATTTCTAACTTTTCTCCCTGGAAGGTGAACCTCGCTGCAAATTTTTAACTACACAGAAGAATGATCAAAACGAACCCCCTTCTGAAACCAGCCAGGTTTGCCTTGAGGGCACTGACACCTGCAAACAACTTTCTACCCTCAGGCAACATGGCGTTCCAGACCACGGTTTCCAGCAGACCTCTGCTTTCAGTGGACACATCAGTATCATCGTGGCCCCTGACAATCACGAGAGGGGAATGCAGGGTCCAGGTTATTCCCACCATCCCTGGGAAGCCATGCCTGGCTAGACATGCAGGGGTGTCTTATCTGGACTTTCGCAACTTTATTTCATAATCCACTTTCTTATCTACAACCTCACAAAACCAAAGAGAAATCGGTACAAACTCTATTGACGAGCGATCAGAACTTGATTCTCAATGGCAAAGGCAAACGTTCATTATAAATAGCAAAACAGCTGGCTTGGGCCATGTTGCCAGCCACTCATCCAGTGGAGGGATTTGAATGACATCATAACCCTTGAGAGGGCATTGCTAGCCAGCTGGTGTTATTTAGAATACACAAACACTGGAGAAAGAACACACACACACACACACACACACACACACACACACATACACACTCACACACAGTTTCGAGTTATGCAGAAAAAATATGAACAATGGGAAAATAGCTTGCCCTTTCCCCTGGGGTGGGGGTGAGGGGGTGTGATAGGTAGCCTGGTAGAAGAAGGGGAAAAAAATATTTTATTTTTTCAATTGGCTTTACAGCTCAGCAACGTCTTTGCCCCGTCGCGAGCAAAAAAGCCTGAACCGGTGTCGTCCTAAAGGGAGCCAATTGCGATGCTGCCTGCCCCTTTTCTAGGTTCTGGGAAATGAGATCATTTCTCTGGCTTGGCAAGTAGGACAAGGGGTCACCCCAGTGCTGTCTTCCAACCGAGTCTACCTTAGTCACTTCAGGGTTAAAATCGTAGGTTTGCTTGGGGTGTCTTGGCTTCACTTTTTTATTTTGCGTTTGCTCTAGAACGTAAAATTGCTTGCCCACCTGCCACATACCCTCCTTTAATACTGATAAGGTGTATTAACAGACATGTGTCTTCATGCCCAGGAGAAAGTTAATCAGAGAACAGATCCTCATCTCCGATGGTAGCATCAGTATTTTTAATATCTGCTCCCCCTGTCACCAACACACCTTCTTTTAAGGGAAAAAAAAATGCTTCTGTGCTCTAGTTTTAAAATGCAAAGGTATGATGTTATTTGTCACCATGCCCAAAAAAGTCCTTACTCGATAACTTTGCCAGAAGAGGGAGAGAGAGAGAAGGCAAATGTTCCCCCAGCTGTTTCCTGTCTACAGTGTCTGTGTTTTGTAGATAAATGTGAGGATTTTCTCTAAATCCCTCTTCTGTTTGCTAAATCTCACTGTCACTGCTAAATTCAGAGCAGATAGAGCCTGCGCAATGGAATAAAGTCCTCAAAATTGAAATGTGACATTGCTCTCAACATCTCCCATCTCTCTGGATTTCTTCTTGCCTCATTATTCCTGCTAACCAATTCATTTCCAGACTTTGCACTTCACAAGCAATGGGAAAAGTCAGCAGTCTTCCAACCCAATTATTTAAGTGCTGCTTTTGTGATTCCTTGAAGGTAAATATTTCTTACTCTTTGAAGTCATTGGGGGGTTTGCTTTCATTTGTGTACTGTTTGCTTCAGCCGAGAAATGTTAGTCACTTTAGAATTTTCATTGTTTCGGAACTGGGAGTTATTTATAAATTGCTGAATGTGCAATTCTGTGGGATTTGAAAAGATAGCTCCGGGAGATAGATGCCTTTCCCCGGAGATATGTATGAGTAGAAACTATTGCAAGGTACTTATGCTAAATCCTCCACTTCACAGGGGTTCCGTGGTGTCTTTAGAGAAGATCCCTTTAAATCCTGTCTCTGGTTAAGGGCTATCAAGAGTGGATATGAACTTGGGAATTTTTTTTTTTTGCAGGTGCAGATGTTTAATTTTAAGAAATTGTTCTCGTGTGTGTGTGTGTGTGTGTGTGTGTGTGTGTGTGTGTGTGTAACTTGTCAGGATTTTTATTACATGGCACGCCACATACAGAGAATTACATTTCAAATGATATTAAAGCTTTTAAATATGATCTTTGGAGCTAAGGTCTCGCAACTCTGTGCACTTCTGCCCAGAAAGTCCAAATTAGAGAGGAGTTTAGTTGGCTCTTGAAAAAGAACTTGACAACTCTTGCTGACCTTGTGTATTCGTATAATTTAAACAAATGCATTCTGTATATGGGAAGCGGAAACTTTCTAGTAACTGTTGGTCCAAGTTTTCTGGTTTAAAGAGGACTTTCTCGGGCGAAGTCTGGGCTTGGGGGGTTGTGCTGTAAGACTCTGATTTTACGCTCGGTGCTACAAAGTCTCTTTAGGTCAATTTGGCTGCCACCGTCCGTGCAGCGACTTCTCGTTTCCAATCACTGGCCCCAGTTCAAATTTTCATTCTCAGCAAAATTATATCCTTCAAGACTTGTGTTTTTCCAATTTGCAAGCACTTTTAAGCTGCTGTCACTGGTTCCCCGATGAAAGTGCCTGAGGTCTCAATTCATAAAATGTCCCTGCCCCTGAGTACAGCATTCATTTGCTGCTTTCAAATATTCCACTGCCGGGACTTCTCTGAGTAAGTGGCTTAGGAGTTAAGGATCCATCCTTGTCCGGGCACCTGATTCTGCTGCCCTTGAGAAGCCAAGACACAGGCTGGCTACTTTGCTTTTAAAAAGAAATCAAGTCAACATACATATATGCTATGTGGCCTGACAGTGAGGGAGTTGTCTCCCTAAAAGAGGCCGTTGAGTGTTATGTCTGCCTTAATTACAAGTTTGGAAAACTGTCTTCAAATGAACTCTCCATGCTGTGTATGCTGAACTTTTCAAACGCAGAGCTAGCAATAAGTTGTTCCTTTTTCTTGCATTGGGGCCAGAAAGTGGTTTCAGGGAGGTGAGTGGTCTTTCAGATGTAATTCAGGGAGTAAAGATGTCTTATCTGGAGGCAGAACTCATAAGGTGATGGATTGTACTCTGAGTCTCAAGACATTTTCCAAGTGTTTGAGTCAGAGGGAAGAGGGTAAGGAAGAGGGCTAGAGCCTGGGTCACTGTGTGCGGTACAATGGAAATGGGTATCTTGAATGAAGGGAAAAGATTGACTCAAATCCAAGCTGCATAATTTGTTCATTGTTTGAATGGACAAAAGGCAGTCTACCCAGACTCAGAGCATACCTGCTTGGGTGTCCAAATGTAACTAGATGCTTTCACAAACCCCACCCACCAAGCAGCACATGTTTTTAAGTCCTCAGTTTTCTATTCACATCAGCCTCATAATACCCACCCTGACCTGCTGTAAAAGATCTGGAACAAACAAAAATGGTTACACCTACAGTGAGTATTTTCTTCTGACTATTGCCCTCAAATTCTGCTGGGCATTTTCATTGTAACCCAGACATCTGGAATCAATTGATATTCCATTGATTTAAGATAAAAAGGAAAGTCTTTTTAAATTTTGGATTTGTGGGGGATTTTTGAGAAAGAGTGTTCTGATATTTTTTCTTCCTCTTTTTTTTTTCCTCTTCTCTTTCTGGTTCTTCCTTTTCTTTCTCTCTATCATATCTTTCCTTTCTCTCTCTCCATTTCTTTTGTGTTTGGCAAAATAAAAGGCCAAGGAAATGATGAACATGTGGGGCCACTTGTTTCAAACTTTTAACTCCTAAACAAGTTAATTATTGTTTTGGGGCACATAAAGTGATAAATTCTTTGGTTCTTTGTGGGTGTACTGAACTGTTTTGTGAACTAAAGGAGCATGCATTGAAGGTTCTATCTTATCCTAGAACTGTACGTGCTGACATTTATCTGACAATATAATTAAGCAAAAGAGAAAAAGCTATAAAAATATTAAATTCTTAAATGCTAGAGATTTATATGTATTGCTTGGCTTAAATGTGTTATACCAGAAGTAACTATTTAAAATATAGTTTTGACTATATTTTATAGTGAATTGTTATCACTTCACTAAGGCTGTAAGTTGGTTGCCTTTCCCCCTAGATTATATGACAACTGAAGTACTCGAAGGCATCTATAATTGCAAGTGCTTGGCTTTGAGCATTACTATGGAGAAATAAGGTTGATAGCATAAGGATACATCTTAGAACTGACTCATTGCCAGAGTGTGGGTATATTCTGTAAGATCAGTTACAAATAGCTCTTTGAAAGGGCAATGAAGTACAGTTGGGTTGGTTTTGTTGAGGTTTCCACTGGAAATATTGAAGGGGAAGAGCCCCACCAATTATTTTATAACTAAGGAAAATGAGGATTGGTTGATGATTTGTTTCTAGAAGTCTCAGTGGTTTGGGCTTTGTGGGGGGTGGAGGGTTTCCATAAGACTCCAATAGAGTCCTATGGAGAAAATGGAAGAAATGTTCAACTGTGTTGTGCTTTTACCTCCTCTTCTATATTATGCCCATTACTTATGATGGTTTGCAAATAGAAGGTGTTTTTTGTAGTCAACTGTTTAACAAGAGTCCAGGGTGTAAGCCCTCCTCCCCCCCAATTTCTGAGCTGAAGGTTTGGCTACCAACATGGAAATCTGAATTAAAAGGATGGGGCACACTTTGCCACTGATGTAGAAGCATTAAGTGGCGAATGCGTGGAGAGCAAGGAGTGTGGCAGAAAATCAATGACTTAAGTCTGTTTCTCCAAAAGTGATGGGGATGAATGGACCTGCCACTGCCAGGAGGTTCCAAAGAGGCTCCTTTTATCCTGATAGCTTCCAGTCTCTCTCCATGACCTTAGTAGGGTCCTTCACTTAACCTCTTCTGATGACTCTTCCAATACTGTTGAAAGTAGATGCATCTAAGAACAGGGAAGCTGCCCGAGTTGGGAGCCTTCCTGGAAGAAGCCACAGCTTTGTGCCACAAGTAGCAATATGGAAACACTTAATGATCACCTTAGCTTGTTTCTTCTACTGAGAGTGAGGATGGAGCTGTGAGCCGCAGGAATTCTGTCTCTGGCAGGGCTGCCACTTGGCTGGCTGTCATTGCGAAGTGAAGCCAACCAGGGGTCCCTCAGTATATTTTGCTATAAAATGGATCCAGTGTCACATAAGTCCCTCCAAGAGGTGAAGTCAGAATTCCTGGGTCTTAAAAAAAAAAAAGCTTTTGTAGGTTTTGAGCCTAGTGCCCTGTTCATGAACGGCATTCTCTACACACGTGTTGATGTGATATTGAGCTTGACACAAAGTGCTTTAGAATGCAGAAAGAGTAGGGTCTAATTAGCAAGAGTCAATTTCATCCCTAAATCCTCACATTTTTTCTTGTTTCTGTTTTTTTATATTTCCACTTGTGGTTGTGTTAACTTCTGTAGGTTATCCCCCAGGTAAGAAATCCCCCAGGTAAGAAATCTCTCTCTCAATCTTAAGTGACAAAAAAGAAAAACTCTATAATGATATATAGTATTTTTATAAGTCCTTTTTTAGCCACAGTAAGTTCTTTTTAATCAGTAGCTACAGAAGGATGTTCTGGTTAATTTAATATTCTGGTCAATAATGAATGCATATGCCATCTGCGGATGGCCTGTCTTTAGAGGATGTAAATTAATAAAACATATTTGGCACCAAATCTGGACTGAGCACAATTTAACTTTTGATATTTCAAAAGGTTTAGGAACCCATAAAGAAGGGGTCCAGGGAGGACTTCTCCAAAGTTTCCTAGTAACAAGGGGATTACACACAGGTCGTTTGGTGCCCAGATGTGCTCAGCCCAGGCCACCCTGCGGTCTCTCGTGCACGCTGTTGCCCTTCTGTGCAGGGTGGTTCTGATTCATGACAGCGATGGAATGTGGGGGTGGGGGGTCAGTGCACGGGTATCCCCCCCAACCCTCTTGCAAGGACCCAGGAGGAAACATGACCCTCCTTCTGTTTCCTCGGCAGGTAAAAGTGCACATCATGTCGTCCTCCCATCTCTTCTACCTGGCCCTGTGCTTGCTCACCTTCACCAGCTCTGCCACAGCTGGACCGGAGACACTCTGCGGGGCTGAGCTGGTGGATGCTCTTCAGTTCGTGTGTGGAGACAGGGGCTTTTATTTCAGTAAGTAGCCCTCCCTCTCACAGCTCTGTGGATTTACAACCGCAGAGAGTGTGTGAATAACTGAATGACTGCCCGTGGCTGGCAGCCACCCTCAATCTGCCATTCCTCACCTTAAAGTAAGCTTAGTGTTTCAGTGGGGCTGTGGCAGGTTTTGTAGATTGCAGATGGAATTTTCCTCCTTAGCAGTTTGTCTTTTAACTATTTCCTGATGGGCACTCGGGCAACTATTATGCTCTTCCCTCACCATTCCCATTCCCTTCAGTGAAGGGAGGGGACAGAATGACCCTCAGGGATTGAGGTTTTTGTTCTCTAAACCCTTGTGTGCACATATAAACATATGGACATGCAGGCCTGTTTGAAGTGCCAAGTAATTTGGAGTAAGATAGTAAGATGGACTTGGAAAAAAATTAAGAGGGCACATCCCATATGTCTCCATGCTATATGCAATCACCAGGAACAGACAGAAGCTGAACTTCCTTCAAAGGCACGTTTGCAAATACACAGGCTCTCTTAAATGCAAGCAGAAATGCCAGGTTCATTTGCCCTCTACACAAACTGACCTTGAGTTTTTATTTATTGCCTTCCTTTGGCGCAGTCTTTTTCTGAGGCTCTCCACTGATAGCGCCATCTGGAAAGGGGTTTCTGACAAGTGTGGGGTTACTTATTTCACACGGAGGTCTCAGGTGATTAAAAGTCGACAGTCAATAAAAAGTAGATGGCCAAGTCAACGCTTGCAAATAATAAGCATAAACAAAAGCCGGTGCTGCCTGAGGGAACACATCACTTAAAGAATCTATGCCAGAAGCTTGTACATTACAGAACAGTGAAATCTGATGCCAGATGTTCATTCTGTATAATTTTTTTGGAATTTCGGAGAGTTCCAGAAAACTGATGCTCAGGTCCTCAGTGAGCATGAATCATTCTTAGAGCTTCATATCGATCAAGTGTAGACAGCTTACTTCAGTCACACACTGTTTTGAATAGCTCCCGGGTTGACTCACACATTTCAAGTCTTTCTCATCTTCTTCCCAGGGATGCTGGTGGGTGTGGGGAAGGGGTATAGGAGGGGCACTGGGATAGGAGTCCATGTATAGGGTTCTGGGGTGGGTGGAGGGATGGGAAGGAAGAGGCTGAAAGGAGGGCTGATGATCTGTACACATTGTGGATTTGTCAAGAAATAGAATTTAAACAACTAGTGACAGAGAACAAGATGTGCTTTCTACTATTTGAATGGGCAAAATCTCACTCGGTTTCCAGCCAATACTTTAATTGAGCTAATTCACCTATTTTTCTGACAATAAAGTGATTCTGTCCAGCTCCTGATTGTAGTGCAGATGAATGAGTTCACCAGGTGGGTTCTTATCAAGCAGCAGACTTGTTTTACGAAAGGCAAATGTGTCACATCACCTTCCCTCAGCAATGAGTTGTCATTACTCTTTACTGTGCTGCTACTGGTCCACATTAAAAATGAATAAGTAGTCCTCACTTATTATGCCCAAGGCAAGGATTTCTCTTGCCTTGATAATCCATTTGTGTAGTTTCCTTTGATCCAGTTCACCAGGTGATTACCAAGCCCACAAGTGTCTTCTGTTATGTGCCAGGTTGAAGTGTCCTGTTCAACGTGATATGCTCCAGGATTTCCATGCATAGTGCATGGAAACTGGATCCTCCAATGATGATGATGGTAAAAGTGAGAATGGAAAGAATGATTTCATCCCAAGTAATCCCTTGGTACAAATATATGTTCACACTGACACTTACAAGTATTGGACAACTATGATGGAAACCAACTTCAAGGCACTGAAAGGATTCTTTTAGTATTACTACAATAATCAAATTTAAGCAAATGCTTTGAAATTGAAAAGGGCACATTTATCTATGGCAACTCTTGATGTTTAGAGTATGACTTTGAAAAGGAAGGTGTTTTATAAATTGTGTATTATTATCGTCAGTATTGTCATTGAGAGTCTATGTTTCATAAGTTCTGTTTTATACAATTCTGTGACTTATGTAAGTCCTTTCCCTGATTTAGACCCTCATGCACAAAAGTATTCTTATTAACTTTCTACTCAACTGGATAATCCTGTTTGCCCAAGAGAAGTTAGCCCATTTAAATCCTTTAACTCAAAACATTGATGGAACATCTGCCCTGTGTAAGACCCTATACCAGTCATCAATGAGACCCAGAAACAAATGAGATTGACTTTGCCTTCAAAGAATTCACAGGCTAGTATCTAGTTGGGAGGTTAAAAAATGCACATACGTATTACCAAGTGTCATAAGAGAAAAATAATCATGGGAGATTAGATTATAGTCATTTATACTTTTCCTGAATATTTTGTCCCATTTTTGAAATCACCTAACCAGGATTTACCCTCTCAATGGGCTCCTTGATGTGAAATGCTATATTTATTTATCATTAAATCCCCGTTCCTCATTCAATGCCTGACTACTATAGTAGTGGCTCATATTTGTTGCATTGACAGGATTGAATTGAATTGAATCCAGTTGAATAAAATGGAATTACTTGTTTGAGATCTTAGTCTTCAACACCATCAAGAATTAGGTTTATCAAGTACTTTGGACAATTCTCACCTCATATTTATGCAGCTATTTGATAAAACTGTGTTACTTTTTAAAAATGCAATATATACTAACAAACTTATGGCTGCATTCTAGGTATCCCCAAACTACAATGATGGTCTATTTTGTGGCTGAGCCAATTATTCTTACAGGCATTAACTGTTGTCAACAAAGTTTTATTTAGTTTCCTGTTTGTCCCCTGAGATTTACTGTGTGTGGAGAAGTCAGCTCTAAGCATTTACAGTCTTTGGAATCTTATTAGAACAAATCAGTCATTTCCATCTCCATCCCCTGTCCATTGACCGTTATTTTCAAAGTTTTATTGTGGCTGTGCCTTGTGCTTTAAGCTGCTTGCAGACCCATTTTGAAAGTACGGAATTTTTATTTTATTTTTTTAGTAGCGGAAGGCAGTTTTTTAGCTTAGTGTGAAATTCAAACATCTGAAAGAAAACTGCCTCCGTATCTATCTTTTTTGTTGGGCCAGAATGCTTAACAAGGAAAGAATTTTTTTTTAACCTTATTAGAAACACAACTGAACAAAATTTTCTGTCATGCTAATTTTGTATTGATTGACCCAGTGTTGTGAATGAGCTCATATTTCTCTACAAGCCCCAGTCCCACTAGAGCACTGTGGAAAACAACTATCTAGATTATCTTTTTTGTAAGCATCTTCCCAGCTAAATGAAACACTTCCTCTATAATTAATGCAGCTTCCCCAGACATTTTCTGAAATGAAAGTTCCAATGAAGAGTTAATTACTGATTCTTCCCTATGCATCACAGTAAGAGAGTGTATCAGCCAGTCTTGTGTGCTCATAGTTCTATGAGAAAAATGGTGGCTTAATAGAGGTGGCGCGTTGAAAAACAGCTAGCTGTTCTCTTACCAGATTGATGGAGCTTTCACAGAGGGTGGTTTGTTATAAACTCGTTTTGTGTGGAACTGCAAGAGGAAAAGAGCTTCCAGTGAAATAGGAAACATTAAGTTTACTATAGATATAATTTTGGGGAGCCATTAACCATTTTAACATGTGCTTCAAGGGCTTATGGAATTTCTGTCCTTGGAGAGACTTAAAAAATGTTGATGGACAACCAACCATCTTGGATGGTTTCAATTAAAAGCAGCTAAAAGAAAGTGAGTTTCTGGGGTCCTTTTTAGTTTTAGGAGTCTATAAACAATCCCTTAAATAAATTATATATGCTTTACCTCAGCAGTCTGGAAAAAACAGAGAAGTAAATCAATTAGAAAAGAAAGTTGGTTACCCTTTCAGATCTTTCAGATTTATAGCTTTTATAAAACGTACTTCCAATGCATAGTTATTAAGAACAGATCTGGATAAACAAATGGCATTCTTTGTGTGTTGAAACATACTGTTTGTATAGAGTTCAAGTGAAACTTTGCCATGAATTTCATTGTTATTGATTGAAACAATCTTCCTCCATCTAGGTTATTATTATTAACTCAAGCTTCTTTCATTTGAAATATCATGCTCAGAAAACTGCTCCCAGACCTGTCATTCATGAGCTATAAGACTTTGGCAAACACTTAAACTTCTTGGGCTGAAATGTCCTTGTCTATAAAACAAGGAGATTTTGTTAAAGTAAATGACCTCTTCTAATTTTAACAGACTCATAGTCTAGGTTGTAATTAACAAAGATTTGGCACTACTCAAGAAAGGTGGACCTTGGGTTTAAATAGTGACCAAAGAATCTTTCATCTCCTTTATCTTCTTTAGATTCTGTTTGTTCCCTAAAATAGAAGATTATACCGACTTAAAGAAAGAGGAACCACTTTCTTTGTT
Organism: Corynorhinus townsendii; assembly: GCA_026230045.1. Taxonomy (NCBI): domain Eukaryota; kingdom Metazoa; phylum Chordata; class Mammalia; order Chiroptera; family Vespertilionidae; genus Corynorhinus; species Corynorhinus townsendii. Next base: position 205,047,848 of record JAPDVU010000003.1, on the reverse strand, counting down.
TTGTTTTGTTTAAGTTGGTTTTCCACCCCTCAGAGAATATACACAGATCATCTGGTCAAAGAAGCACATACCTCATGAAAGTCGATTGCCATTTTCCTTTGCTAGGAAGGACCAACAGACAGGTCTCATCTACATTTTCTCACTTTCTTGGACATGATGGGGACAAGGGAGGTCAGATTTTAGCTGCCCTTTATTAAATTAGAGGGGGGAAATAAGAATCTGTGGCCTTTGAAACCTTGACCAAAAGTTTTTCCCCAGCCTATTGATGCTGCCTTTCCAATTAAAGAAGAGATGGTACAATTTGGGTCATTCAAAGATATAGTCACCCAATTTACTTAGCGTTACTTGAGTGGGGCTGAATTTATGCTGCGCCTTGGCATTTTTTTTTGACTTGGTACCTCTCAGACCACCAGCCATGCATTTGTATGACAGCTGGTCAAAGTTAGGAGTACAGTCATTGGCTATGGAAAAACTCTTCTCTTTGAAACTGACTGGCATGTGTAGGGTTGATTTTAATGCCCTGACCTCATCATTAGTGCCACTAAGCTAATAAGCCACAGATATTATTTAAGAAAAACCATGTTTTTATATTGACCCTAAGTAGTTGCTACTACTCTTTAAATATGTCTAGTGACATATTTAAGGACCAAGGAACCACTATAAAAGTGATGGTTTCTATCCAAAATTAGAAAATAATTTCCATTTTTATTCAATGCTTTCAAGATCATCTCATCCCTGATGAAAAATTATAAGAAGCAAAAGATTGAAGGGTCTAACACCAAGAATATGGTCTCTTTTGCCAAGAATCCAGGGTTTGAATACCACCTCTGTAGCTTGCTTGGGGATGACCATGAACAAATTACTTAACCTCTTTGTTCCTCACTTTCCTCATCTGTGAAATGGGACCTGCCTCATAGAACTCGTGCAAGGGTTTAAAATTTAATACATTAGAATATATTAACTTAGAATTTTTCCTGGCACATGGTAAGCACCATACACGTGATACTTATTTATTCTGTTCTGGGATTAGTTGCAGAGTCTGTTGCAAAGGTTGAGATATCTGAACAGCCAATTTATTATGCACTCATTTTCTCTCCATAGGTGCAGCTTATAAAATCTGTTATTAGCAGAAACAGTTATAGAGTAGGGTCACTAACAGGAAGAATGTCTTATGCTTGACTAGTGTACTTACTTTTTCAAAATTCAGTAGTATCTCTCATCTTATCTATACCTCAGTCTTGGAAGGCAAGAATTGTTGCTTCATTGGACAAATGAGAAATGCGAGACACTGAGATTTTATAATTAAACTCACTGGATGGATCCAGAACCAAAGCTAAGTTCTCTTGTCTCCAAAAGGCATGTTCATCTGGCCTTTCACATTGTATAGAGGCCCAAAGTGTTGTAGCAAAGGGAGATGCTTCCAAAATCCCAGCCCTCTCTTGACAAATAAGAAACAAGAATCCCTGGGTGACCAGTTGACTTTGAACACTTTTTTGAAAGAAGGCATGAGGGAGATATCCACGTAATTTCACCTTCTAGACAATTTTAGGAAATGACAGTATTCCCTCAAGGCACAAGAAAAGTCTTTGATGAGAGGCTGCCGCTGTTCAAGAACCTTCCCAGACTGGATTCTTGGACTCCACTCAGACCGAACATTATAGTTCACTTATAGGTACCAGATTAATGCAATAGGATCTGGGGGAGTCTCTCTTCAGGCCAGTTTCAAGTTTTCCTCTTCCTCTGCCAGCAAACCTCAACATTATATTTCCTGCAATTATTAGTTCTTTTGGTTCTTCTCAAAGACCTACAGGAGAAGAGCTGATTATTTGGACCAAAGACCTTTCTCAGGGTGCCATGAGAGAGGGGGTAAGAGAGAGGTGGTCCTATCATCTTGATAGTGTTCCAGGCAGAAAGAGACTTCCCCAACTTAACCGTGAAATGAGCAGCCAAGTTGGATATAGGTATCACCCAACCAGTTGTTTGGGGACTATGATATTGGAATGTCTCGTATCTTCAGTGGCCGGTAGGTTAGACATTTTGGATCCAAAAGAGAGTTTGGGTGTTCTTAAAATTCTCTGTGTCTTTGTAGACCTTGCCCAGCCATCATTCACCATGCCAGCATTCCTCGAGGCCTCAGTGAAGAGCCGATATCATCCCTCTGGCAGCCTTCTTTCTGATTTCACAGCCCACACAAAGAATCAGACACACTAAAAACAGGCACAAGATCTCCCAAGGAGATTTCTCATTGTTCTCGACAACAATGGACTTCAAGGCTTTGTTCTTTTATGCAGCCAGGCGTCTTTAACAACCGTGGTGGCAGAGCTGCTGCCTTGGCAAAGTTCCATCTACACCTGTGGGTGAGACATCAGCAGGCTCTGACATCATAAAGCATTACTTTCGGTTGCCTGGAAAGTTCAAATCCTCAGGCCTTTTTAGCTGTTAGATGAAGGAGATGACAACCCAGCATTTTGTTTGTCTTTATCTATATGCGAGATCATGTTTAAAACATAGCAAAGAGCTGTTATTTGACATGCAATTCCTTAACTGCAGTAAGCTGTATGCCTATTTAATGCATTGTTTAGTCTCACATTGGCTAAAGCCACTTAAAGAAGCACTTGGCAAGCTCTGGCTTTTCGTTCTTGGCATAGCTGCCCCTCTTACTTTTTCACTGAACCCTGAATACCGAGAAAAACCCTTCACTTACTTTGCATCTGGCATATTGCTTTATGTAATGGGCCAGAACTTTTGCACATGGCCCTCTGCATTTGTCCTAGGTTAATTGATGGCTTTGCAATATTTGATCAGCAGCCGCATGGACACAAAAAGAAATTGTGCAACCAGAGGAAACCACACAGTCTTTTAAATTAAACATTTTACATTAAACATTCAGCCATTCTGCAGGGATAAGAGCTTATATGTCCCCCAAAAAAGTGAAGACCCTGGGAAGACACCCAAGAACCTGATCATTGATTAAGTATTCATCTCCGTAATATCTCCCTCTTAAAACTACCTCATTGTTCAAAGGAAGTAACCTGGAAAACTGCTACAAGCTTGAAAGCCCTAGAAAAATAATCTAGTCAAACACCAAGAATGAAACACAGAGAGAACTGACATATCCAAGGCACTGCTAACTAGTGGCAGAGGCAGAAGGAGATATTGTCAATTCTGTTTTCTGATTCCAATGCAGTGTTCTGCCTTTAGTAGCAATGAACCCTGCCTACGTCAAAGTCATCTGATACGGCAAAATGATCAGGAGAGACCTCCAGTCAAGCTCACCCAAATGAATATAAGTCTTGGTGGCTCTCTTATTCCAATAAACTCACTGAGACTTCAGTTATCACTTTTGTTCTGTGCTGTAGAAATTCGCGCAAACTGAAGTGACTCCCTACCTGTTACCTATACTGTGCTCAACGCCCTCAGATGTGCTTCAGGTCTTCAAGTCCACTTCAGGTCACAACTTGGAGTGTTACTATATATTATACTACTCTGGCTCTGGTTATTCTCTCCAATGTCAACTTGGGTAACACTGCTTTGGAATGACTTAGCAAAGCTGTGCTCCCGGAAAATCTGAAACAATCTGACCAGTTGTTGGATCAGCTTTTTTTTTTTCTTTTTTTCTGGAGATTTCTCCAATGGCCCCAAGCCAAAAAATAAATTTACACCTGATTTTTTTTTTTTTTTTGCAGTCTTCCAAGCAAATACTCTATGAATCTCTTTGGACTTTCTTCTTTCATCCGTGATCTTTGTGAGGCAGTAGAAAGGCTGTTGGAGGGGTCTTTTGAAACTTTGCAAATGTGTTAGTCACAGAGTCCGATCTGTGAATATTGCTGGGAAGATGGTACCACCTCTGTGCCATTTACCCTGATGAAATGGGTCTTTCATCAGAGGGAAGTGATTAAGAAAGTCTGCCCTGAGCCAATCCACATGCAGCCAATTCCCGATTATCTTTGAAACTGGGGAAAGGAGCACAGAGTTAGAACTCTCGATTTAAAAGATTTGGGGACACTATCGATTTCAGCCCCCTTGCTTCTCCTTCCTCCCTGTCCCCAGCCTCAGCTTCTTTGTGAGACCAAATAGCAGGCTTTTAAATCCTACTTCGTTTTCCAACTCCCCCACTCACCTCTCCCAGCAGTGTTTTGGCAACAGAATTTCTCAACTTCAATATTATTGACATTTGAAGGCAGATCATTTCTATTGGGGGAGGGAGGTTGTCCTGTGCTTTTTGGAAATTTAGCACCACACTTGGCTTCTACCCTCTAGATGCCAGTAGTCTCCTTTTCCCAGTCGAGACAATTAAAAAAAGAAAGCCTTCAGACTTCAGACATTGCCACATGTCCCTGGGTTCACTGAGAACTACTGGACTAGAGAAGTCTCTGGAAGAGAAGTGACTAGGGATATGGAAAGCCATGAGTGAATCAAGCAAGACAAATGAATGATCCATCACTGGTTCATCAGGAGTTGGTGGGCCATTGCCCAGAGTAAGCAATGAGAAGAGTGATTGTAGTTTTGAAAGCTCTTCTCTGAAAAAATAAAAAAGCTCTTCCTATAGACTAAATAAAAGGTGCTTGCAGGCCCTCCCTTTCACCTTATAGCCATGAAACTCATTTATGTTGGTAACAGGAGTAAAGGGAGACAGATATGGGACAGAGCAGAGCTATGTGCTTAGAAGTTTGTGACCATCTGGAACGAATTAAAGAGAAGCTGGTTATCTTTGTGACCTCAGTGTTTGTGGCCATTCTCTTCTTGGTCATATAATAAATCAACTCTCAATTCCTCACAAGTGAAGAAGCCTGGTTGAGAGACAGTGGCCCCAATTTTTCTCCTCCCTTCTTGTGTTTTTCCTCTCTCAGTATCGCCACAGTCGTTTTACTGCCCATAAACAGTCCCACCAGAAAGCAGAAAGAGAAGATCAAAATATTAATTTGGAAATCCTAAGTTCTATGTTTGGGCCTCACCCAGCTCCCCTACTTAACAGCTTTATGACCTTGGGGAGGTCACTTAATATCCTTGGACCTTATATTCCTCGATACTAAAATGGGTATAGAAATATTGCACCTCGGGCTGAACTATAGAAGGGTTTGGGAAACTGAAAGGGCCATCCATATGTATCACTACTGATGGACTGAATTAAATATTTTGCCATGTCCCTCTAATCACCATCCATAAATTAATTCGGTGGTTTGGATTCAACCATTAATAACATTGACCCACTAGCTCAATGGTTCTGCAATAATTGCAATCTAGAAAAGTTAATTTGGCAGTGTATCTTCTCAACTTTATTAATGCAAAAGAAAAGCATGTTGGTATTCTGCTATTCATGTATCACTTTGCATTTAGATGACCTAAGCGTTAATTAGTGGATCTTCAGAATGCTCACTCAGTATCACTGCTTATGTCCTCATTGGAAGGAGCTAAAGAGATGGGGCCTATCACTTGACCACACTGAGTGGGCTTGCTTAAAAAGTTTGTCTCCATGAGGTGGTTAGGTAGTCACTGAAGCATCAGACACGTAGGCAAAAGATTTCTATTCTCCCAAGTAAGCTCTCGGTGATTTCTGCTTAACCACAAAAAGCAGTGTTCAGCAGAAAAAATGTACTCACTAATCAGAAAAGTATCTTTGCACTCTCAGGTTGCCCATCTAAACTGCTGCCTTATCACAGCCTGACTTAGGGGAATTGAATTTTTTTGTTTAAGCATGGTGTTGATGAAATCAATATTGTGAGTTTTATCAGCACGTGGACCAATGACTATTTGACTCTATCCCTGAGGCTTCACTTCTGATGGTTCCCAGAGACACAACATCTGGCATAGCTAAGCCACTTCTGAACCACACAATCAAATACCAGTTACTGCTGGTGGGAATTTTCATCCTTTCTATTTTGAGCTCTTTCAGAAAAAGAAAGTAAGTTTTAAAAATTGTTTCTGACCTCCCTAGCATCCAGTGGTGGGCACTTAATAAAATTTCTTGACTTGATGTTGGAAAAGGTATTCCATAGCTATTTTAATCTACCAGTCTCCAGAATATACCCCATGACTTTCCATTTGCTACTGCCACCACTGTGGATCTGAGACTGAAGGTATAGATTTTAAGTCTATTTGATTTGAGTGTAAAGCTCTTGAAACCCCTTCATGGTTGCCCCAATGAAACTTCTAGATTAACAATAAGCTAATTCTAGTCAACAGGGAGTTTTCAAGGGCTACCATAGGAGGCCTCACAAATAGGTTCCACCAATGAAAATAGTTATGAAATCAGAGCCTCCACTCAAGTCCTTTATCTTATTTCATCTGAGGCATTTATACTAAAAGAAATAGGGGTAGTAAAGGGAAGGTACTCAACAAATGGTACTACATCCCTGGCAAATAAGCCCCAGATATAACAGATAGAGCACCAGCCTTCAGAGAACACGATGAGAGTTGCTCTATTTGCCAAAGCATAATTGAAGAATTGGAGAGCTAGAAAGAACCATATAGAGCAATCTGGTCCAGTGCTCTCACTTCCCAGATGAAGAAAGCAACGTCCAGAAAAAACACAATGTGCATGAGGTTACAAAGCATGCTGCTGGAAAAGCCAAGACCACAATTCAGTGGGACTGAATGCACAGTGGGACATTCAACTTAACCTTGAAACTCACATGAAGGTAGTACTAGCAACCACAGAGTGAATTGCTATATCGTAGTCTCTGGTGTAATCCATCAGAGTAGTCTTTGAAAGCTCAAGCCCTTAACCATTTCTAAAAACCTTTTTCCCAATTTCTACCAATTGAATAACATCATCAAGTCCAAATCTGAGCAACCTGACTATAGGACTATGGATTTTCATAGACCTTAGTAGTTTGATGGATTGGAAGCTTTAAAAAACGTAATGAGCTAATTATTTTTAGAGGTAATTTTAATTTGAAATAATGTTAGCTGGTTGACATGTTTATGCATTTTGTATTGTATGTTAAGTCAGATGCTGCACAAAACAAAAGAAACTGTTGATGCATTATTTCTGTATCCACATATTCCTGACTTGCTAGTCTTCCATGAAGGTCTTCCATGAAGAAGCTTAAATTTTCCTACGTATTTTGAGTTTTATGTTTCTTTCCATTAAAGTTTCCAGCCGTTCATAGACATATTTAGTTTGGCAGAAAGTAGTGGTGACTCATAGAAAGAAGACATTTGAAAGCAAAGCTACTGAAAATGAATCTAATTTCTTTTTTGGGTAATTTGGGAGCAAGAGATTGATAATTTGTTTAATTTTTCCTGGTTTCATCAGCTGCCCTACTGCCAAATATTTGTTCCATATGGATGCTTTGTTATTCCTGAAACATATAACATTTCAGCTGCAACTATATATAATATGGTCAAAGGGTGAGACTAGTGTTGGCTCGTTTTCTCATTGTTTTTGGCTGGACACCCTCAATCAATGGGTATTGAGTGAAAATACAGGATCATATTGAAGCCATTTTCAGCATGTTCCTTCCTATGGATCCAGGTTTTTCACTGTGAGTTTGTCAAGCACAGCAAATGTTCCCCATTACAGGGATGGTTATGTTTTTGGCAGGGTCTTGACTGCCAGCTAATTGCATTCATCTTATAATTCCATTCTCAGTTTGATGTAGTGGTGTTTTTGGCTCTCCATAGATATTTGAGGAGCCCTGGTCTAGGGAATCACAGGAAACAACAGGTACTTGTTGATTGGTGACTCCACCCATTTAGAGAGAGAACACAAAATAGTCAGGGTTGAACTTTCACTGAAGACTTGGAAAATGTTGTTGGGTCAAACGTGCTTGTGGTTGTTAATAATATGTATGCTGACTCAACTGCATCAAGTCCCAATTCTCTCAAGTTGGTGGAGCCTGTCGTCAGAAGAAATATAGAATTGCTCCAAGGATATCCCCATGGCCTGACCTTCTGTGAACTGAAAATTTGAACTCCTAATTGCTGTGGCTGCAATTTCCAAACCTATCTCTGGGGCCAGAAACTGTGATCCAGTCTTAAGATCTTGCCAGTTTCTTTTTCAATCGTTACTTTTTTTTATTTTTTAAGAATAGCCAAGCAAGAGTCCTTAAAATTATTTTTCTAATTGTACCAAGTGGACAAATGTGTGTTTTACTCATGTCGAATTGCTTCCTTTGTCATGCCCAGCCAGGTTCTAATATTATTTCTTATGGCTCTGAGTTGGTTAGTTTCATTAGGGTTGCTATTGGGATTTAAAAGAAATGGTTTTAAGCTAAGCCAAGGAGGTTTCTGTCACCCATTGGAAGGGGAAGGTTAAATTTGAAACTGTTTTTCAAAGAGATAGCTGACTCCCTAGGTGGCAGCTTTCACTAGACCTGTTCTGGAACTCAGCATGCTCCCCAGCCTGAGCCTGTTAATGAAGGTCAAATTACCTATAGGACATGGCTTCAGAAAGACATTCTCCCACAGCAGGACAGGTAAGAGGGACAGAGGTCCAGTTGTAATTTCTATTCCTTGAATGACATTTTCATTTTAAAAAAGGGATGACTTTGAACTTGGGAATTAAGGAATCCTGAGTTTTCTCAGTGCTTTACTACTAAATAACTTGATAAATTTGGTGATTGGTCCCATAGGTCTCAAAACCTGTGTCCATTGGAACAATTATATTAAGGTAAAGTAAGACATTTCACTTCTTTTTATAATTTTCCAGGGGAAAATAAATACATCACAGGTATAGTTTTTACTTTTTTCCACATATGTTTTCTTAAACTTAAGTACCTGCCACTTCTTGATGGTACTCAACTCTAGGATAAGGTGCTATTGGACTTAGCTTGCAATTATATATTTAATTTGTTTGAATTTAATCCACAGCATTTTAATACAATATCCCTGACTCCTTAGCATTCTACCCATTGAAAGAATGTTGACAAGATAAGACCTTTTTTAGAACTAACGTTTACTGTTGTTGAATAGAAATCTCTTAAATCCTTTAAGAAATACAACTGGATATGTAGCTTATTGTATGTTTCTTTATTAGAATTCTTCTTTCATTACCTTTGCTCAATGCTTTAGTACCATGTATGCAAGTAAAATTATAGCACTAACCAATTTAATTATAGCATCACCGGCTAGGTACCTGCTCTGTGTTAAGCAATGCAAGGGAGGATGAAGACACGTCTTCACAGGGGTTTCATGATAGCATGTGAGGACGCATTAAATATCAATCATACAGCCCCAAGCTTGAGTCAGACAGGAATACTTATCCCCTATGTTATTCCAGTCCATGCCATTCACTGAGTGCCGCCAGTGAAAAGAATAAGTAAAGCATAACCCTATCTTCTTGGAGTTAATACTCCAGAACAGATGTCACAAAATGAGGCCAGGCCCTACTCCCAACCCACCTGAATCTAGCTCACAAACATGTTTTGTTTGGTCTACTCAATATATTTTTTTAATCTTGGAATATAAAAAAATCAAGAGATTTTAAATAAAAACAGTATTAACAACTTCTCTTAAAAAACTGGGTGATCTAGCATTGCTGGCCAGGATTCCTGAGTGGCAGGATATGTGCTCCTCAAGCTCACCACAGTGCCTTCTAGAGTTGCTTTATTCATCTGTATACCTGTCTGGTCTAAGCATAGATTAACTCATGTTACCTCTGCCCCAGATATGAATGATCTCGCTGGATATTAACCATACACCTTTCTCTATTATTCAGTTCAACACTCATGAATTGCTTTTGTATATCACGCAGGCACTAGACTAGCCACTACTGTGTCATATGAACAAGACATAAACTTACCTTTAAGGAATTTCATAGCTCTCCTCAAACAAGTGTACAGCTCAGATAGAATTTCAAAGACAATCGAGTCCTCATAGGGAGCGAAGAACCCAACTCTGGAAAACCAAAGATTCAATAATTTAGAGATGATCAAAAGCTTATTTCTTCAAGAGCAAGTGGAGTTTTTGGCCAATGACCTTGCAAAGCAGGGAAGGTCAGGTTCCCAGCCAATGCAATGGACAAATTACACAATCACTCGGGGTGGTTAGGATACTGGAGACCATCAAACCCCACTTTTCAAACACAGCGAGTTATAGCACTGTGGTTTGTCTTGCACCAAGATCCAGAACAGCTGTAACAAGTTCACTAGAAGATTACACGTGTCCCTCCTTCCATTCCCATCACTACTAAGTCCTCCTCATTACTCACTGAAACTATTGCAACAGCCTCCTCAATGATCGCTCTGTGTCCAATACTGCTTGACACCGGCCATCCCTCCCATGAGATTAATCTTTCTAAAGCACAGTTCTAATCGCTTTATCCCTTTTCTAAACAATTTCCAGTGACCATCCACAGCTAAGTAAATTGAATCCAAACTCCCCAATTTGATGTTAAGGCATTTATATAAGTCCTCTATCTAACTTTCCAATTGTATTTCTTCATGTTTCCCTTCAGCAAAATTCACCAAATGGCAGTATGTAAGTCGTATCCAATCTTCAGAAGTATTTTGTTTGGCAAATATAGTGTTTTTCTAAAACTTTGAATTATCTATCAATATTTACTAAAGTATTCTCCCTCTAGATTGACACATGCTTTCTACTTTACTGAAATCCCCACCACTCTCTATTTACTTACTCTGGCTCACTTGACTTCTTTATATAAATTGCTTGGTTCTGATAGGCATTTGAGTTTACAAATGCCCCTTACATAGTCCAACAGCCAGCCTAGATGACGTACTACCGTATGTTTTCTTTTCCTGAACTTCCCTTCTGTTCTTCTTTCAAATGTCACCTTCTCTGTAAAATCCTTCACTAGGTGTCAACTTTCTTTCCTCTGAGTAGCAATTATATTATTTTCACAGCACTTATCTCCTATTCTAGATTGATTTTTTGGTGAGTATTCGTGCTCTATACCATCTGGTTGACTCTAAGCTCCTCAACAATGAGGACTGCTTTATTCATCTCTGTTCTAGCCCACAAATTCCCCGTACACAGTATGGTCAGTGTGTACATGGAATTAATTGTTACCCATTTTTCTTCGGCTGTCCAGGCCTAGATTAGTTCTGTGTATCCACAAGAAGGCAAGAACTCATTTGAAATGCAGACATGGCTGAGTCGGAAGGCCCCCAGGGACTTTTAGGCATCTCAAGTAGGGAGTGAGAAATGCCCTTTCTCAAGGAAACTACTGAGGGAATTTAGGTAAACAGAACATGATCCTTTTTCTTGGGAGCTGGCTGTGATCTTCTGATTAATTTACTATTGCATGTCTCATGAGGAACATCACCAAACCCTTCCATATGTCAACAAGTGTCAGAATAACAGGAGTCAGTTCATTCCTGGGGGCCCTGCTGAAATAGTGAGCTGAGCCAGGTGGAGCTCCAGTGCCCTGGAAAGAGTGAAACAGAAAGAGCTCTGCACACTGCATTAGAAAGTGTCCATTTCTAAAGGTACCAAATGCCCAGAAAAGAGCTCTCACTCCTATGTGCCCCGGCAGAAGCACTAACAACAACTTACAAGGCTGTTGAGTTAAAACTCAGTGGTTCCAGAATTGGATGTAACTAAAGGGATTTTGATAAAAATGACCAGTTGTTAAATATGGGCTAAAATGAATAAAGTCACCCTTCTAAAATGTAATTAAATTCGGGAGCATTTTATGGACTACTGTGTACGCAGGATATGAAGTGAGGAGACCTGAACACCCTAAGGCTTTGTGAGTTATAATCTGGGTGCCTTTGGGCAATTTTCTTGCTTGTAAAATGAGTACAATCAGCCCTGACCTGCACCCTTCATAGGTGTTAGCTATTCTTTTTACCTTGGGATTTCCTGGCTGGAAGAGGCTTAAAGAGAGCCTGCCAGGGAAGGTCTTAGAGATAAAGGATCCCATGAGTATCAAGTGAGATAATACCTATGGAGTTATCCCAAAATTCTCAGGGAATCAAGGTCAGCTACAGGTTTCCAGAGATAACTTGAGGTTGTTCGAATTGAAGGGCACCAGGTCAGGGTACATTCTGAAGTTGCAAGTAGGTTAGCCAAGATGGCATTCATGCATCTCTTCCTGCAGAGATCAGGGGACTTCGATTCCTGTTGTGGTCAGGTATGTTCCCTGTGAAAGCAAAACGAGGAGTCGCTGTACATTGAGCAGTGCTGCCCTAGTCCACCATCCTCAAGGAGGGATAAGTAGTTAATTAAATACATCTCTCGAGCAACAGAAATGATCAAGGCTGTCCCTAGAATACAGTTGCTTCAAAAAGTAGGCATTTGTCTCAGGGAAAGTCTCCCACAGAGAAACATGGAAAGCCAAAGAGAACTAAAAATAGAACGATCATTTATGTCAATTATAAATAGATTTGTTCTCTTTTGATTAGATTAATGCTAGCTGAAAGTCTGTAGTTGAACAGAAATGAGCGAAAGCAGCAAATGAACAAACAAGAAAAACAAACTAACAAAAACTCATAGATATAAACAAAAGTATGGTGGTTACCAGAGGCAAGGGGGGTTGGGCATAGTAAAGGGTAAAGGGGGCCAAATATATGGAGACAGAAGATTTGACTTTGTGTGGTGGGCTAACAATACAATATACAGATGATATAGCATAGAATTGTATTAGAATTGACACTTTTCCTCCCTGAGGTGTTTTCTCTGATTTTCCCTAAATGAAGACATTTGAGTTTAGAATTCAGCTTTTAGTCTTTGAAGTACATTTGTTCATACTTCATCAGTTCCTCAGGATTGCTCCTTACCTTCTTCTTTTTTTAAATATATTTTTATTGATTTCAGAGAGGAAGGGAGAGACAGAGAGAGATAGAAACATCAATGATGAGAGAGAATCATTGATTGGCTGCCTCCTGCATGCCCTCTACCAGGGATCAAGCCCACAACACAGGCATGTGCCCTTGACCAGAATGAAACCCGGACCCTTCAGTCCGCAGGCCGATGCTCTATCCACTGAGCCAAAGCAGCCAGGGCTACTCCTTAACTTCTAGATTAGAAAAAACACACACACTTTTCTTTACGTGGAAAAATTGACTGTCAGTATTAAGAATTCAAAAAGGGCAAAACTTTCTCCTCGGATGCTCCCAAGATGGTCACCATACGCTATCATAAAAAGTCCTTTTCTATATTTTAAATTAAACTTATCAGGGTGACACTAGTTAGTAAAATTATATTGATTTCAATATAATTCTATGCTATATCATCTATATATTGCATTGTGAGCCCACCATGCAAAGTCAAATATTCTTCTGTCTCCATATATTTGGCCCCCTTTACCCTTTACTACGCCCTTCCCTCTGGTAACCACCATACTTTTGTTTATATCTATGAGTTTTTGTTAGTTTGTTTTTCTTGTATGTTCATTTGCTGCTTTCCGTATTATATCCCACATATGAGTGAAACCATACATTTCTTAATTTTTTCTCTCTGACTTATTTCACTTAGCATAATATTCTTAAGACCCATCCATGTTGTTGCAAATGGCAGTATTTCATCTTTCTTTATGGCTGAATAGTATTCCATTGTATGCATCTACCTTCTTTATCTAATCATCTAGTGGAGGACACTTTGGTTGTTTCCATGTATTTAAAAAAAAAAAGGAGATATCAAGGTAAAATAATGTTCTTTTCACAAAGGAGATTATTTACCAAATTACCACCTACTTGTGGATCTTTAGCAAACACCTATTAGCAGTGAGCATAATGATGGAAGGGAAAGATTAAGTAGAGGATGGGCCACATCCCAGAGCTGCTGCTACTGAGCACTTGTCAGATATGCAGCCATTTTCCTTTCATTCTGGAGGGAACGTTACTTCAAGGGATCCCAGTTCTTCAGGTCTGATAAGCCAAATCCTTGTCCTTGTGTGCATGACTCAACTCTTCTCAGGGCCAGGGAGAGAAATGTCAGCTCCCCATCCAAGCTATCTCGGTCTATCCTGGGAGGAGGATTTATGGATGAAGCAGCAGGGTGTTCCCATCCTTTTCTAAGCACTGGAATGCACTGGAACATATGTTTCCTACCTGTGGGAATGAAAGACAAAAAATCTTACCTGAGTCTCCCTACCTTGCCTCACGGATGCTCTTGATTTCAGGCACCCCAAACTCAGCATTAAGGAAGAGGCTGGGGTAGGAGTGATTGGGAAGAAGGGACAGATACAATAAGCAAGGACCCTACTGAGAAATTCTTCCCCTATGTTAAATGCCCTATTTTGGTCTCACTGTGGGATATGTAAAAGGAGCTTAGCTTGCCCTTGCAGGTGTAGCTCAGTAGTAGAGCATCGGCCCACATATGGAAGGATTGAGGGTTCAATTCCCAGTCAAGGGCACATTCCTGGGTTATAGGTTCATTCCTGGCCCCTGGTCCGGGCATGTTTGGGAGGCAGCCAGTTGATGTGTCTCTCTCACAATGGTATCTCTCTCTCTCTCTCTCTCTCTCTCTCTCTCTCTCTCTCTCTCTCTCTCTCTCTCTCTCTCTCCTCCGTCCCTTCCTTCCACTCTCTAAAATTCAATGGCAAGAATATCCTTAAGTGAGGATTAACAACAACAACAAAAGTTTAAAATGAGCTTAGCTGTCAACTGGAAATTCACTGCCTGACCCAAAATTCAGGGGAGATTTCTGGAAAAATTATCAAACTAATCAGGGATTTGGAAAGCCTAGGTCCCAACACATAAAGAAATATATTGAACCATTTTAGAGATATAAAATTCTTAGAACTGTTGGACAGGTTTCTGTGCATTACCTCTCTCTTCCAAATGCCATTGCTCAACAGCCAGCTCCCATCTGAAGGCTGACCTCATGCTGTTGTGCAACTCACAGCCATCAAATGTCACTTTGCCACAGCACTGGCTGTGCATTTGACTACCAAGAAGCTGAGCAGCTTTAGATTTGAGTCAGAAGTTCTGAGCAGGATCATTCCAGTGAAACCTGAGACCTTGGTACTTCTAAAAAGTCAAGATACATTTGGATCTTGCAAATCGAGAACATCAGAGCCAATATTTTCCCCTTTAATTAAAACTCAGGAATGGCACTGTGGGTGGCTGGCTGGGGCCAGGTCCTCCTTTCCTTTCCTGCCCTTCCTCCACGCTCCCAGCTCAGATTCTCCAAGCTTAAGAGCTGAGTGGGAAAGAAGTCTGTTTAGTCCCAAACTTTTCTGCCAAGTACTGCATCAAAGGTGGACCCTGACACAGTGAGATGTGAAAACATGAGCCTGAGATCCCCAATTTGTTCCCAGACTGATAGGTAAACACAAACTAGGAAAGGCTTCTTCCCATTCATCCTCCAGTTCCCAATCAAATATTTGAGGTTCTAGCCAACAGTCCAACCCTACATCCAATGTTGGCTACTGACTCTGTTGACCCCTGGGTGGGAAATCTTCCATCCACATTGGATCACTCCTCTGGCTCAATCTATAAAACGATTTTCAGAACAACCTGTCCCAGAATATTCTTGGGACCTTCATGAAGAGGTCTGAGTCCTGGCATATCACAAAGATGACAATGGCTATTAGATCTGGTTAAGTGAAACACTAGCACACACAGGTGGCCAGCTTTATCTTGTTCCTTCTGTGTTGCTGTTATCTTTCAGTGAAATCTAGAAATAACAGAAGGATGACTCTTCTCCTCCCCCCTGGTGCATGCACTCCCCTCCAGGGAGAAGGAAGGGAAACTGACATTCCTCAGACCTCATGAATCATCCCAGAGGTTGGTAGTAGCCTCGGTTAATGGCAAGGCTCAGAAAGGCAGCTTCCAAAAATTTGCCATGACGCCTATTTAGTGTAATAAGGTTACTCACATTTGTTGGGAAGTCATCTGGTATTTAAGATAAGTTTTGAATAGATAAGATTTTGATAGATGGAGATATTTTGGGTGGTGAAAAAAATGGAAAAGCACATGGACAGCAGAAAATAGGGCACGTGGACATGTGCATGAGCCAGCCAGCCAGGTGTTTGGGTGCAATGCTAGTGGAGTGTAGTACAAGATAAACCCAGAGACAGAGGTCAGAACAATGTCTGTATAAAAGAATAATAATAGCAGGCACTTTCTGAGCTATGATTACAGGCATGGTACTGTCTGTATTAAGATTGATATGTATTTACTCTTAATCCTCATGACAAACCTTGAAAGTAGGTGCAATCATTATCCTCACTTTACAAGTGAGGCCACAGAGAAGTACATAATATGCATAAAGGCACATAGCTTCTAAGTGAGAAAACTCAGGGTCTTAACTCAAGCAGCTGAGTCCAGTGCCCATGGTCCCTGACCACCTATTCAGCACACTACCCATAGCAAGCCTTTATTTTTGCCATCCCCTCTTCTCTAGCTGTGGAAATACTGGGTAATATCCAAGACCAAGCTTATATAGTCCTTCTCTAGTGAGATTTCATCCATCTCCATCAGTAAGAATTTATCTTTCCCTAATACAGACTTTTCTTTATTTGTACCTATAGCAGTGTTTCCAACCTTGTATTATAGTTAAGTATGTGCTTATCTGCAAACTTTTTCAGTCCATAATGGATATCACATTCTCTTTTACATCCCCAGATATTGGAACTGTACTTTGCATGTAGTAAGTGTTCAATTAGCATTGCCTAGATTGTATTAACTAACAAAATCCACTGGTTGAAGCCTGAGGAACTGTCCTCTAAACCCAGCACATCCTTTTAAGACCCTCTTTCCTAATTTAAAACAAAAAAAAAAACTAAGAAATCTTGGGCCCCACAGGGAATTCTCCCACTCTCTAAAACCTGCAACCCATAACAAAGTTTATAAAAGCCCAGTGTAGATAACCCCAGGCCACAGACCAAGAATACCATTTCAGGTTTAGCTCTGCTTGCAGGCAAAAGAATGCTAATGGTAGCAGTGCTTCTAAAGGCAAAGACATAGCCACACAGGGGTGAAGTATAGCACCAGGCACAGTGGGGTTCCAGGATTTCTAAAAAGGCTCCCCTTATTCTGATAAACTTCTCAGCTTCTCGACCCTCAAATACCACCTTCCTGTGGGAGACATAGAAACACCCAATTTAATTAAAGCCTCTCTCTTTCACATTGAAGTCACAAATTTTCACAGGGTGCAACGTGTTGCTAACCCAGCAGTTTCCAGACTAGGCTGCTCAGCAAGACAGGTGCTGTTCTCTCTTTAGGGCCCATGTCCTCAAATTGCTTTGCTGTTTAAATATCTCTTAGAAAATCTCCAAAACAGATATGCTTTTAGAAAATCTGCTCTGGTGGCTCCCAACCCAAGCTCTCTTTATTTTACCCAACTCCTTTCTGGCCTGGAAGATTCTTTTGTCCCATAAGTGAGGTTAGCCAGTAGGAAGAGAATGCCTTGTCTTTTTTTAAAAAGTATACTTTTAATGTTTGACATTACTGATCTCCAAGCTCAGAAAGTCAATAACAACAACAAGCACAGTACTATACCTTGCAGAAGGATGTCAAATACTAGTAAATATCTGAAGTGGTCTACAATTATCTAATCAGCAAGACCAGAATTAGACAGATTGACCATTATAGAACCACAAAGTTGAGTTCTAAAATGTGATGAATGGGTGTACAGATATTTACTGAGCATTTATTACATGACAGGCTCTGTACCTTGTGCTGGCAATATTGAGTTGAACCAAACTGACAGGGCTCCTGCCTTAGGTGCTTAGATTTAGCCAGCAAGGTACATACGGCTAAAAGAGAACAAGGAATGGTGAGACCTCATGCCCTTGGATGATCTGGGAGAACTAAACAGTACATCCCCCATGCTTTCTTTCCTTCCCAACCATTGGTATATCTTTCTTTCCTATCTCCCATCTTCTTTTTTTCTTCTTCTTATTTTCCTCTAGCATGCATTGTTCCACATCACCATTATAGCCGCCGGTTTTAGATTCTTTGTGGCAAGGAAGCCTCACTGTTAGGTTCATTTGGGGCTCTTGGTCTTTCCTCTTCTATCACAATCAACCAAGGGAGGCAACTTAAACTGTGTGACATGTTAGTTTGCATCTGAAGTGAGAGTCATTGTACCTCTCTGTTTTCTTATACATATCGAGACTTCCCAAGTACATCAGAGTCTCTTATCCTGGTTAAGGCCCACAATTCCTGAGGTGTTAAGGAAAAGGAAACCATTCAATGTACATGGGTCTATATCTTGGCTCCTTGATCTCAAGGTGCCGGCTTCCTGAAAATTTATTACCCACTTTGTGTAAAAACAAAACAAAACAGAGAATGGTAGAACACATTAGATAGTTCTCAAATTACTTGTTTGATACAGTCTCAAGTGTTCTTTGGAAAGGAGAGCAACCGTTCTCTAATCCTTGAAGATGAAGTCCATAAGGAAATCACAGATATTTATACCACTCCATCGATTAACTCAATTCCTATCAAGGAGTCAATTGGTCTACCTAGAAGAACTCTGGAAATGTACAAGCTACATTAGGTATGGGAACAGAACTATTGATCTAGTTACAGAGACTGTGTCTCGATTGATATGACATTAGAATGTGTATTTTGACATTTGCCAAAATCCTTTTCCTTGCTCTCCTCTAAAACTATCAGACTAATCTTCTATGAGAAGATCATCTGAAGCCTCTTTCAAGGCTGAACTTCCGTGATTCTATATTCCTAGAGCCCAAACCCTGCAAATAACAGAAGTTTAGGAGGAATGACCCAAGACCCTTCTTCTGAAAATCTACCCAAGGAATTATTAGAGTCTTATTGGAATTGGAAAGAATTAATCAAAACTATATGCATAGATTAAAAAAATAGAATATTGACAAACAGCATGTAGAACTTGAAAACAACAAAATAAAAATAGCAGAAAACTTGTTTAAGTACACCAAATTAGTTTGAAAGAAAAAAACAACAACAACTGTGTCCTTTATCTACATTTGCCAACATAGAGTAATAACCATAATCTCCAAATTAGATGGTGCATAGCCTTGGCCTCCAAACCCAGGGTGAAAGAAATTGAGAAATCCAGAAAAGCAGTGTTTTATCAGGTCTAATTTAGTCCTAGAGCTATCAGGAGTCCATTTGCCTCCAAGTGGAGCATTGCCTGGTGGCTGTGTTTCCATTCATGGCAGAAAACTGCTAGGGCCATCAGAGCAGGCGAGAGTTCACAAAGAAAGTCAGAAAGCAGTGCCAAAAGGCAAATACAGTTCCTGTCACAGCCAAAATAGTTCACTTAGCTCTTTGTGCTACTCCCTTATTCTTTGTAATGGAGCAATTTCTATGCAAGTTGTGTAAAAATAAGATTTTTAGCTTTGAGCAGTAAATGAGTGAACTGGGCAAGAAAAGCATAAAATTTAGTAAGAAAAAGAAAGAGTGATAAAGGAACAATATAAAAGCCCTGGAAAAGAGTGCTTTTCTTTAAAGAAACTACTATGTAAAAATCCACACCTGAAAGTCAGATCTACTCTAGATGGATTTGCCCAGAAGAGTCCATCACTTTACTAAAATACTTTCAAGTATTCATCAGGGGACTTCACATTCGACACGGTTGAGCACTTCCTTTTGGACACTCTCTTTGTCTCATCTTCATGGTGGAGATGAAAAGGAGAATCCATGAGGTAGGAGGACATTGGAGGTCTCTGTGCCTACCCATGTTTGAGCTTCATTTCTGCCAAGTGGTTATAATATGACAAGATTTAGGAAGTCCAGAGGGTAAGAGTTTCTGTCATGAATAAAGGTAGAAGAAATATGGAATTATAGTGTTGGAAAAGACCTTCAAACTCACAAAACCTCTCTACTGGGAAGTAATGCCTACTTCAACGTCCTGATCAAAGGCCTATGCTAAAATCCCCCCAGTGGTAGAACAACTCTACTGCCCCCCCTGTGCTGCAAACAGAAAACCATAGCAGTGGTGTTGGAGCAATCCATGAAATGGTCACCTCGCTCATGAGTGGAAAAAGCCCCTCAGTGACTCAGCAGGGTTCCTTCTCTGAACCTTCACTGTAGCTTGTACTTGCTAAGGCACTTAAACTCATTCTGCTTTGTATTATGGTTATTCGTATGTTATTTCACACTCCTGCTGGGTGATAAACCCCTTGAAAGCCAGGCCTTTGCCAATCCAACAATTTTAACATCCTCCACTACACTTAAGATAGTACCTTAAATATGCCAGGTAACCAATAGTGTGTTTGTTTTGCTTTTTAAAATAACTTGTTTTTGAATTGATTTGCATTTAATTCTGCAGGAAGAATAGATTAAAAATGATTTTGCCACCATAGATTTAAATGTCCTTAGGTTTAATCCATAGAAAGTATGCTTGCCAATAGTAGATAGTCAGTGAGATTGTTGAATGAATTTATGAGTGAATAAATCAGTGAATGGCTGCTCAGAGAAGGTGCTCCCTTTTCCCCCTATAAAGTTGAGGCAGTGTTGAGAGAATTTGTATTCATATGACCCTAACTCTCCTGTTTCAGTCTAGTACTGCTGATTCAAGGGTATCATCATCACCATTAATTCAATACTGATGTAACCTGAACTTTTGCTCTGTGTAATCACAGATCTGGGTGAATTTCCTAGAAAAGAACAGCCCATGAACTGAACTGTTAAGTAGACAAAATAGAAATTGGGCCTCTTCCATATTGTTAAGAGCAAGGATGGCCTTAACTTTCCTCTACCCCTTCGATTTTGGCCCCTATGCACTGTAGCAGCACCTACAGAGACCAGACACAGAATTATAGACACCTCAAACTTGCCTATTTTGTGCCTCCTCCTACTCCATTCATGCACCTATGAGTGATCAGTCTGTTACCTTCCTTCCTAGCACCTCTGTATAAATACACCTTAAACCAATGGAACAAAACTGTAATGGAGACATTTGAGGTACTAGTAGCCAGCCAGTAATGTTCAATTAACTTTGTTCATTCAGTAAGTGGTTATAATTAAGATATTTTGCAAGTAACAGAGTTCCAGGATTATTTTGGCTTAACCAACATAGACATTAATTTATTTAATGTAGAAGTCTCAAGATACATAGTTTAGGGTGGCTGAACTATCTGGTGAATAGCAGCTCTGTTCCACAAAATTCTTAGGGATCCAGGTTCCTTCTAGCTTTCTACTTTACTATTCTAACATCATGGCCATCATCTATATGGCCCAAGATAGCTGGTGGAGCATCTTAGCATGAACATTACAGCCAGAAGGAAGATGGAAAACAAGCAAAGAATGCATGGCAATAGTCTTTTAAGGAATAATCCCAGAAGTTGTCATATGGTACCTTCACTTATATTCTATTAGCTAGAATTTGAATAAATGGCCACATGTAGCTGCAAGGGATGCTAGGAAATAAAGTCAACTGAAAATTAGTGTTTCCATTATTATGGAAAGAGAAAGAATGGATTTGGGGCAATGAGTAGGAATCCCTGCCAGAAGCACCATGCCAGAGCTCTTTAAGTCATATTGCCTAGGAGCTCACCTATGCACTACAAAATCAAAAGTTGATCCAGTGTCAGCCAGACCCCGATGCCAATCCAGGCAGCATCACTTGATGAGATGCATGATTTCTAAACTATTTTCCATGCTATTAAAATCTGGAATAAAACCTCCCCCTTAGGTTCCTGAAGGATGATGTGAGATGACCAGTAGTGCTTAGCATAGTGCTTGGTGCATAGACATTCAGACAACATTTATTGTTATTATTATCATTCTGTCTGCAAAGAAGGCTGGTTCTGCTCTAGGCTTAAGATCAACTTGGGCATAAAAATATGAACAATGCTCCTGGTGGCTGTGTTTCTTGAGCAATTTTATACCCTATCCATTAGCCAGATGTGTTAGCATAATGAGTAGCTGCTCAAGAGAATGGCTTTATCCTTAGTTGCCCTTTCCTTTCTGTCTTTTTTGGATGGTGTTGAATAAGACAAAAGCAATTAATAAACTTCTCATCACTGTAAGAAATGACAAATAATATCATCAAAGCTCAAAGAGGAGCCTAAAACAATGGAGGGGGGGCACAGTGGGCTTTTTAGAATGCAAGTAGCATTCATTTTCACGTCATTGTTTATCAGGCCAAGCATAGTAATATGGAAAGTCACTCTGGAAAAGGGTAAAGAAAAATATAACTCTTCGGTATTATCTGTTATGTCATATCAGTAAATAAGTTAAGAGATGTACTGGGCTTTATTTTTTATTGTCTCATACTAAATTTCTCTGAGAAGGTGCTCTAAGATACACTAAATTCGGCCCATTGGTTTTTGTGTAGGCAGGGATTTTCTTCTCAAATTGAGAAGCATTGAAGTAGAATGATTTAGTGCTTGGAAAGAGTTGAGTTTGTAACTTGGCTTGGCTACTTAATAGGTGGGTGATCTTGAGAGAAATGAATAAACTTTTCTAACACTTAGTATTTTCAACTTTAATATTAGAATAATAATGATACCCATCTCATAGGGTTGTTGTAAGAATTGAATAAGATAGTATATATATAAACCAAATGTCCCCAGGTTTTCCAATCTCCTTGCATCACACTTTTATCAATATCTACATAAAATGGCTTGTGAACCCTTTTCATATTCATTGGGAAGACCATGCCTTTCCCCAAAGCTCTGAAAATCTGGAGCACAATTCTCCCAGTCTGTTCACTCCATAATTTGCTTGCCAACTATTTCCCACTCCTAGTTTATTACTCTTCATCCCTGAACCTGACATCCTCTATCACCTGTCCCCTTCCCTATAGCCACTCTAAAAGATGAATCAAGGGTAGGAGGCAGGAGAGTCATGAGTACCTGGGATTTTGCAGGAGCACTAGGAGACCTGAGAAGTCTTAAAGAGACCAAACATCATCCAGTTATATCACAAATGATCTCCACAAGAACTCATTCCTTTAGCCCAGCAACTGAGTTTCTAGTCATTATTTTTTATTTATTCCAGCTAGGAATAAATAAAAAATAATATTTATTTTTTTAATTCATATGTTAGGATTTTTAGGAATCACAGAATCCTAACATATTGCAGCTGGAATAAGCCTTAAATAACGTTCCTGGTTCAAAAGGCTCACTTACATATGGGGATATTGACCTGTTCAAAAGTATGGGTGACCCAACCTTGCTCACTGAGATTGAATAATGTTTCCAGGTATCCATAACCTACTAATAGAATTTCTTTTCTTCTTTGCTCATTGTTTCACCTGCTGTTCAGCTAATGAAGATATGTTTTTAGATATTCTGCCTGCATTAAAAATGTTTCTTCCAACTGAAGTACAAACACGGGTAGTGAGGACATAGTGTAGAAGGCCTGGATTTCAGTCCCAGGTGGAAAGAACTGGCTGCATGACCTGGAAAGACTCTTTCAATCCTTCAAGATCTCAGGTTCCTCATTTAACAGCAGGGGGATCGGTCTGAATGAAGCTCTGAAGTGCTTCATAGCTCAGATGTTCCTTACTTCTTGGCGGTGTCAATGGTCTCCAACTGGATCCACATCTTCTAATCCCACACAAGATGGAGAGGGGGCCATCCCAGTATTTGGAGAGGCCCATCAGGACAAGAGTTGGCCTCTCTCTGTGGGGGCTGAAAAGGGAAGCAGCTGAAGCAACACTATCCATTTCCTTCCCATTCAGAAGAGAACAATCCAGCTCCTCCCAAGGGACGCCATCAGGATTTTGACAGTGTGGGGTCTGTCTTATGATGGGAGTGGAGGATTATTGTAGAATAGGGGTGCTTCGCAGCCATGAATCTGAACACAGAATCAAAGATGGAAGGAAAGCCAAGAGACTCGTAGGTCCAGTTCCCTGCCTCTATCTTAGCTTTCCAAGGCAGATGGTTGTCATCCTACATTTAAAAATCTCCAGGGCAGCTTCCCACAGTGCCCTGGGGTCTGCATGTTTCCCCCTAATAATCAAGAAATTCTTCCTGATGTTTTAGTAGAAACACATTCAAAGCAGCAGGAGTCTGTTTACCCTTATTGAGTCCTGGAGATGAGGTGGAATACTCTGTGTAATAATAGCCCTGCTTATACCTGGTAGTGGTGATTAAGTCACCTCCTAGCCTTTTCTTGTGGGGGCTAAATCTTAATTTTCCATCCAGTTAATCTTTTTTTTTTTACTCCCATATGGATCCTTTCCAGATTCCCCAAATGAGTCTTAAAATAGGAGGGTGAAATCTGAGTTCCCCCTCTAATTAAAACCTCAGGGGTGCCAAGACTTGTGGAAGGATTACTCTAGGCTTTCATTTCATAATTCTCAACATTAACTTGCCTCATGTTACAATTTTGTTGTAGTACTTTCTTGCTCACTATTTAGCTTTAGTGCTTGTCTCTGACAGTTGGAGCCCATTTTTGTCCATTTTAAACATCCTCCTGTTTTTAACAACCTCCCCAAATCTAAATTGTACAAGGTCATTTTAAATTCTAATCCTACCTCCTAATGTTTGAAGATCTTTTTCTGCCTTCGTGCAATCTGAAAAACATTCTAGTCTGTTATTTCAGTTATTGAGGAAGAAGCCTCAACGCATATCAATCCTAGAAGGGCCTGAATATCCCTCATTTCTCCCAAGACCCAAAGCACAGTTGGAGCATGAAAAGCAATGCAGACCCCACTCTCCATTCATTTATTCAACAAACATCTTTTCCAGCACAAATGATATAGGCACTGGGTATATATCCATTCAGTGTAATGTGCACATAATGTATGCAAAATGTCTTCATTAAGCACTTACTCTCTGCAGAGGTGTGGTGGGTGTTGGATTTAGAGCAGTGAGGAAGATGTCCTGTCATGGATCTCACATTCCAAAAAAATCTCACAACCAATAAATAAACACTACAGTGTCAAATCCTGATACATGTTTTAAAGAATGTTTTAAAGAAACAATGGAATGATAGACCTCAGGGTGGTGGAGGAGATGCAGGAGACAGGAGAGATCTCTCCAAAGAGGGGCCTCTAAAGATGTTACAGCTTAGCAGGCAGGGTTCCGTTTTTCGGAACCAATCCCCTTTAGCAAACCAACTTTCCTCTTGTCTCTCCTCTCAGACTTAACTTTTGCTGGGATGCTAATGGCTGATAATGTGCTGCTTCTTAGTTAAATTAGTTACACTTACAAAGGACTCTTATCAATTCTTTAATCAAAAGATGTGATAAACAGAGAGAATTTCAGGATACAGTTTCTTTAATTGCCCAGAAAGTTAACAGACATTCCTGGAAAACAGGGATCCAAAGGGCCATTAACTGAGGAGAGTGGACTCACTGACATCAAACAGATTTCTTCACTTAAATAGGCTGGTGAACTTTAAGACTTGCCAGCGTGATAAGGTTTGCAGCTGATTCCTAAGCTTTTCAGATGGAACCTCTTAAAGAACACGCGTGGTGAATGCTGGACTGCAGAGATACCTTGGGTCCTTTGAAGTCTTTTGATGTTGGACTTGGCATTTGGAATATGATTCTAATCACAGCAGCCAGTGTGCAGGCCAGCCTGGGTATTTCTGAAAGGGACAGAGTAGCTTCTCTGGAAGTCTGAACCTGTACTTCACTGGTTTCCTCAAATCATGGACCCTTTTGAGAAACTTTTTTTTTTTTCAATTAAATTTATTGGGGTGACAGTGGTTAGTAAGATGACATAGGTTTCACCTATACCAGTGGTTGGCAAACTGCGGCTCACGAGCCACATGCGGCTCACAAGCCGCAGTTTGCCGCTCTGTTGACTAATGAGTTTGCTGACCACTGACCTATACAATTAATTCTATAGTAAGTCATCTGTATATTTCATTGCATGCCCAGCACCCAAAGTCAAATCTTCCATCACCATATGTTTAACCCCCCTTTACCCTTTACTACCCACCCCCCAAACCCATTCCCTCTGGTAAGCATCATACTGTTATATGTGTCTATGAGTTTTTGTTTACTTGTTTGTTCACTTGTTTCTTTCAGTTTTATATCCCACGGATGAGTGAAATCATATGGTTCTTTTTATTGAATTTATTGGAGTGGTATTGATTAATATAATTATATAGGTTAACTTTTTCTGACTTACTTCATTTAGCATGATGTTCTCAAGATCCATCCATGTTGTCAGAAATGGCATTATTTCCTCTTTAGAATCTTTTAAGTGTCCAAATTTCCTATTTCCAGGAAAATCCACAAACATATATAATTGCACATTGTGCAGAAGGTTCACGGGCCTTCTACCCAAAATCACCCATGGATTGGAGGGTTCCTAAGGACCTATTGGTATTAAAGTCTAAGAAGTCTGCTCTCAGATCACCTTAACCTCTTGGTCCACATTTCTTATTAGCCTATGGGTATCTTGGGACCAGACAAAGTGTTCTACCTCCTCCCAAGCTTCCTGGAGCCTTGGTAGAGCGCCCAGTACACAAGGGGGGGCCGATAAGTATCCCTGTGCCTGTTGCCACCTCATGCTGATTGCTGCCTGAGAAATATCCAGGGAGGATGGGGAGACCCTTCAACACAGAAGTACCCACCAACACTGGGGACACCCATTTGGCTTCCCAATTAGCAAATGAGGTCATTGCCCCTCCGCTCTTTTCCAGAAATAGGTCTGTGAAGAAGGCGTGTGCTGAAATCACACTGATTTCAGCACACTGAAAGGAAGTGACTAGAAAGGGAATCATTAAAAACCCAACTCCTCCTTTCATGGGAAATGGAAACAGGGACCTAGCGGAAGTTATCATTGCCAAGCCAGCAGTGACCCTGCTTCCCTTCCCGAGCTCCCAATATGGGTTTCCTGCCTGCAGGGCACCATTTGATTCAAAGCAACGGGAGCCTCACACAGTCTCAGGAGAAGGGCTCAGAAAAGGAACAAAGAAATGAAGCAGCCTTTGCCCTCTTCCTGCCCCTCCTGTATGGAAGCAGTTGGCTTTATTAACTCTGCTTCCTCTGCAGCATTGATTCTGCCACGTGCTGGAGAAATTTTGGTGATTATGTGTAGTCTGGGTGACAAATTATGATTTTTTTTTCCTTTTTGCAAAATTGAATGTCCTTGGTTTATGTAACCACCTCGGTTCTCTAGGCAATCGTCAGCGCTGCATTTCCTTTCTGTCTCCTTTGCCATGAGTTTTGAATGATTCGTGAAAGGATGTGTTGATGATGTGTTCCTGAGGGTGTGCCCAAAACCCACCCGACCTGTTCCACTCCACCTGGGAGGTTACCTAAAAGGTGAAGGCACAGAAAAAGGTCGATTTGGGTTCTCAAAGAGTCTCTCTTCTGAACTAAGGTCGACAATTGTGTAGACTGGCTTAAATACCCACCTGACAATTTTGAAAGCCTAAAAATAAAGTGAACCTGGTACTTAGCAAAGGCGGCTTTCAGTATCATAGGATATCCCTGTGTTCCTAGCTCTGCATTTGGCCAGAGAATTTGCTACAGCTCTGATTTCCTTCCCTGTGACCTAGCTTGTTGTCCTCAGGTGCTAGCTGGCAGTCAGGATGACACAGACCTGTGCCAGTAAAAAATGCAGGAAAGGGAAAGAAGTCAACATGTGTTTTTCATTTCAGTTTAGTTTCTTTTGGAGGGTTCTGGCTTTTATTTTCCTTCCTGCAGTAAAACTGATTCTGCTACTAGACAAACATATGGGTGCCTTTATCAGGCAATTATCAAAAGAGATATGAAGTCTTTCTGGAGATTTTTTAAGTATAAGAGGTCTTTCCCAGGACTGCAGTCCTCGTTGGCCTGTTCTTAGTGCTCTGCTACTTAATCATATATTATACACACATGTTGGACGTCCACATCACAGAGGCATTGGCGTCATCTGAGAACTTGTTGAAAATGCAGAGTCTCAGGCACCGCTCAGACCCATTGATATGGATGCTCCTAGGGTGGGGCCCAGTGATGATACTTTAACCAGCCCTATAGAGGGTACTAAGGCAGGCTCCTGAGAAGCACTGGCTGCTTCAAGAGTCCCCAAAGATCAATGAACCTGAAATTCATCCTTGTTTGGGGGTTAGGAGGCAAGTACTAGTATGTGGGTGGAGAACTTTTACCATTTGTAATCAAAGGAACCTCCAGATTTGTAGGTCACTTAAACTCTGTTTTCCCATCTATAAAATGGGAATAATTCCATCTACCTCTGAAATGGGTTGTTGAAATGACTGAAGGGCAGAATAGGTATGAAAGTAACTTGTGAACTGCCCGGCACTCTCTGAAGTTAGCTCTGGGAAGGTGGGGGAGAAGCACTTTGTTCTCATCTGTAGTCTGAACCCCGAGTTCAGGCACATAATGGCTATTCACTCACTGACTCTTTGCTGAGTTACTGTAACTAATATTTGGTAAGTGTTTACTCATGCATTCATCACAAGTACTCTGTGAGATGGGTTTGCATTCCTCTTTTCAGATGAGAACTCTTAGGTTAAGTAACTTACCCACAGCCACATAATTAGAAATGGTGGAGCCAGCATCTAACCTCAGGCAAATGCTCCAGAACCTGCGCTCTAACCACTTCATCACACAGCCTCATGATTAATCTATTAATGGTCTGAGTGCTTGCTCTGTGACCCTAGTGGTTCCCAGCTCTTATGTGCCTTAGCACAGCACAACCCGGTAAATATATGATAGTATTATTATACCCTTTTAGTGAGAAAGGAAACAGACACAGAGACTGGCTGATGCTAGTGTTTTCTTTCCACTGTAAACATTTCTTTACATTGTGTTTCTCTGTGTACTGTTTGTGTTTTTGACTTTTAAATCCACTAACCAGTGAGCACTTATGAAGTGCCTGCTAAGTGGCCAGTGCTGTGCTTCTAGATACAGAAATATGAGACACAGTTTCTACCCCAAAGACGCTTCAAATCAAATTGAGGAATTGGGCCAGACATCATGAAACAGAAAATAAAAGCTAATAGATAGTTTAGTGCTAGTTTATGATGCACAAAGAAATCATTTCACACCCCCAGAGAACTCAGTGGGAATGAGGTCCCCAGACAAGAATTCCCACGGGGACCTAAAAACAACTTCTCTTGATAAACTCAGACTTAATTGCTCTGGGCAGTTGTCATTGAACCATTGAGTTCAGCAACTCCACACTACATTTTCCTTTAAGGTTATCACAGACATCAGGGTTATAAAAGGGATAATGACCTGTTCTCTCAATTTTTGTCTGTTTTGTTCACTTCAGATCCTCAGTATTAAGAGCAGTTTCTAGAACACAGTAGGTGCTCAATAAACAGTAAGGATTGCATGACTTCTCAGCAAGAGAGAAATATGGCTAAAGGGGGATAGATGTAATGAGGCCAATTTTGAGTTGGGTGAGGAGGCAGATTGACAGGGTATTACTCTTTGAAAGAAGGTTGAGAGACAGTAAATTGGGCAGAAGCCTGGTGATCCAGAGAGGGTTCAGTAGGTGCATAGATGCAGAGTGTTTGATATTTTAACAGATTCCCCACTCCGTACATGGGGTGTGGTGCTGTCGTGGCTCCTTTGGCACCCCCTCTTCCCACTCTAGAGAAGAAAATCCACAGGTACTTGGTGATTTTGAAAGTTGAAAATCAGGTTCTCTTGTCATCAATTTCATTTTCCTTGGTTTTTCTTCTACTTGGCAAACCTTTGGATGCCAAGCCCAAGTTCTGGTTACACCCATGTTTCTTTCAGAGGAAACTGCACTAGTAATTGAAAACAGAGATTGGTTCTTTTATTCTCATTCATGGGATGCAGGTGAGATTCCTGTGTGTGCTCCACCTTGGCTGTCTCTTTTCTAGTCCTGGTGGAAAATCTGGATATAATTCTCGGCTTTGGTCCTTTGGTCTTCTCTTCTGGTCCTTCTGCAAAATTGTGAGCTTTCATCAAAAATATTAAATGTACTAACCTTCAGAAAAAGAAATAGGATTGTCTGATAATATCCTTTGACTCAGTAACTCCACTCCTGGGATTTAATTCTTACAAATGATCTCAAAGAGGCAGAAAGTTATGTGCACAGAGACAATGCCATGTCAGTTAAAATCCTGATAAAACTGGAAATGACCTAAATGTCTAACAATGGGAAAGCAGTTAAAGAAATAAATGATGGCAGATCTACTCAATAAAATATTCTGTAGCTTTTAAATTATAATTATGAAGATTATGTAGCAATATGAAAAATGCTTGCAATATACTGTTAAGTGAAAGAAACAATACTACATTAAATTTAGGCTAGGACTATAGCTGTGTCAAAATGTGTGCATCTGGATGAGAACAAAAAAAAATTAGAAAAATGAAGATAATATGATTTGTTGGGATGCCAAGATTATGGGTCAAATGTCTATATTTCAATTTCTGATAAGGTTTTTATAACTTAGTGCAATTCAAGGAGATCAGAAACAAACTATTCTGGCTGCATGATGGAGCCAATTGTTCCTTCTGAAACTGCAAAGAGTCATAGTGTACTGGGTTAAAAGTGAGCATCCAATACCCAGCTTTGCCCTCAATGGCAAGATTACACAGACTTCTCTCTCTGGCAAAAGCTATGCATGACATTCTTCTGGCACTCTCTGGAGCACTTAGGAGAAAACTCTTGTCTACTGCACATGCTCAAACCCTGGGCTTTGTGGGCTGACTCAGATGACCTCACTGTTATCTTCAGGGATATTAGCATTATGTACCTTTGAGAATCCCAGTAACAGTGTCAACTTCAGACTTTTCCTTACCTGGGAAGTTCCCCACTTTCAAGATGTCCTCAACTTAAGATGAACTGGCTCTGCAACTTACTAGATATATGGTTTGAGTTAAGTTATTAACCTTGCTAAACCTCAGTTTCCTCATATGTAAGATGACTATAATAATAATGCCTACTCCAGGTAGTTGCTGTAGGATGGAAATGAGATAAGACATGAAAAGTTATATTTGCTATAATAGCTTAATAGAAAGTACTCAACAAAGGGAAGATATTGGTAGTGTATTATTGCAAGGCCCCCTGTTATTCTAAATGTCAAATAAATAAGTTTAAATATAAAATGAACAGAAGAATGAAATGCCCCATTTCAATCTCAGAAGAAACTTGTGTTTAATGGAAAAGTTTCCAATCTCATTTGATTATATCTTTGGCACTCTCTGGAGCACCTAGGATAAAACTCTGTCTTATAGTTTTATAGTTTCTTCTCTCTCATTAGCTAATCAGTATCCTCTAGGTTTGTGTCTTCTCAAGTTTTCTTACTGCAAGGAGTGTCACCTTACTATGTTAAAATCCTGTTAGGGAGCTTAATTATGCTCAAACCAGGTAGCAAGGTCTGCATAGAAAGGTCTGATATTTGAAGAAATGCATAATTTCCGATAGAAGGCTAGGAGAAAGAGACACTCTTGGTGTGTCCACAGATGACCAACCCAGACAAGGGGGGGGAGAAGGCTGGGAAGCCAAAAGCCACAGACGAGGACGAGAGGAGAATTTTTTTATTGAAAGGAGAGTATTGAGACATCAACAGCCTGAAAAGATAAGTTCAGGGTGATTTGTGGCCTGTTGAGTGCCAGAAAAAAAAAAAGAAAGAAAGAAAGAAAAAATATGTGGCAAAAGAAGGCACAGATGTTCTGAAAAAATTTGAGGAATTTATGATGATTCATAGTGTGACTACAGGAAATCCCTGCCGGGGGCAGATATCAGGGAACGGTGGGAGCACTGGTTCGATGAGAAGAGTCTTAGAAGGCTAAGACTTCACAAGTGACCTTTACCAAAGTCTCATTTTGAACCAGAAGCAAAGGAAGAGGAAGAAGAGGAGGACTAGAAGTTTCTTGAAAAGAAAAAAATCAATAAGTTAGCAAATCTTAGAAGTAGATTAAAACGTTTCTAAACCAATGGCCCCCTTTTTCTTGTTATTCTTTTCTTTACAAGACATTGCCAATTATTCCAATGCACAGTTCAGGAATGAGGATGTGTGTAGCTCTCTCTACACTCTCCTATCAGAACCTACTACACAGTCAAAATCTTCACTTCTCTCTGCCCATCCCTATTATGGAAGCTGCTACAAGACCTTGATGGGTCATTTTTTCCCATCAACTTAATGGTTTACATATGTAGTTTTTATACAAATTTGCACCTAATTGACATCGTGGTGGAGACCATACCCATCTGGAGGCCCATAGATTTCATATTCTCCTTTCTCACAGGTGTGAGAGGCTTGCACTGGGGTTACAAGGAAGCAGCCACAGAAGGTCCTCGACTTACTATGGCTCGACCTAATGATTTCTCAAATTTACGATGGTAAACTATACTTTGAATTATGAATTTAGTTCTTTCCTGGGTTAGTGATATGCAGGAAGATTCTCTCTCATGATGCTGGACAGCAGAGCCAGCCACAGCTCCTAGCCAGCCACATGACTACAAGGGTAAACAATTGATACTCTTCAGTGCAGTATTAAATGCATTTTCAATTTAAGATATTTTCAACTTATGATGGATTTATCGAAATGTAACCCCATCATAAGTCAAAGAGCATCTGTACTTACTGGGAGTCTGGGAAGAGAGGAGGCTGCCCTGATAAAAGACTGTCCATTAGAAGAGAGCACTTCGCCCCTGAACTTGGGCCTTCACTTCCAGCTGGTTAGGACAGAGCTAGTTATGCCTAAATATTATCATAAACAGACTTCCCAACACAGATCTGAGCCAGAGAGAGCAGACAGGAAGCAAGTATTGAGAGAAACAAGATGCCTTGCAAATAGTATTCCTGGCCCAAAGGACGCTCTCAGCTCTATGGCACATTAGGCTTTGCATTGCTTGTTCCTAATGAAGCTAACTCATTCTGCAACCTTGCAGAGGTTTTGTGATAAATTGAAAATGACTGCTGGGGCAAGTGTCCCCAGTTCTCAGAAAGGAAATTCACAGAAGTGTGTGATTAGCTAGAAGGCAAGTGACCATTGCCTCAGAGTGGGGTCCCAGAGCAATGTGGTCATTCACAGCATGTTTGAATAGTAAGAAAAAAATAAAATAGAGTTTGATTTTTTTCAGCCAATATCACAAACTAAAAATATTTTTATTTGTTGAATTTAGCGAAATAAATAAGAGAATCAGAGAATTTTATTGATTGATAATAATATTTGCTGAAAAGCACTTAATGAGGTCTGGAGATGTAAGCACTATATTCGTCCCAGATGAAATAAAGATGAGAACAGGATTTAGCCTGGAGACAAGCTGCAATTGAACCAAAACTTCTCTTTCTTCTTATGCATAGTCACCTCTTTAGTTCAGAAAAATAATAGTTTTTGGGGTGGGGTGTAGGAGGGTGGTTAAAAGCTAACAGGCTCTGTGATTGCCAGATTACTAAGAAGCCTCTTAAATAGATTGAGTTTGCTATCATGTCCAAAGCACTTAAAGTCTGTTGGTCATGTTAAGCAATCAAATATTAAGGGAAAAGTTATATCCTGAAATAATATAATAACTTTCTAAATAAACCATTCAGCCTTAGTCTGCATACTTGCTTCATATTTTGATGAATAATACCAGAACTTGTTTGAGAACTCCTTGTACAGATTTTAAAATTTTGATAACCTTACCATTAGTTTATTTTACCAAAAAAAGGGGGTAGCATTTAAAAAGCCATGTTTACAATGGTCATCTTCTAATTTTGTCCTCTGGGCAGGAGTTGGGTACCAATGGCAGAGATGATGACCTGCCTGGAAGCCCATTGACTTCATTGGAGATGAGATAACATGTAGTCATAGCTGAAATTTTCAAGGGAAAATATACATCTGTCCCCCTGGAAGGAACTGAATGTTGTACAGAAGATTCATATACCATTGACAGGCACCAAGGAAATCAGTGAAATAAAATGTTGGCCTTACTGAGCGCTAGGAAGTCCAACATTCTGGTCAACAATATTAACGCCCCTCCTAGAGCTTGTCACTTCCTCATCCTTGAAGGTGCAGCTTTGGGGAGTGTGATGGTCAAAGGTCAGGTCCAGGGATTTCTAGAAAGAGTCTTTTCACACACATTCTCATTTCCAAACACCCAAGCAAGTGAGGGCCATCACTTTTCCTTATTCCTCAAAGCCTTTAGGACCCTGGTTTTTAACATGTAGTTTGATTCTTTCTGCTGTTTTAAGAGCTTCAGCCAATGAATTTCATCCTTCTTATCCTCCTCCTAATTTCACGTGTATCCTGTCTTGAGCGGGTTTGTACAATCCCCATAGATGGTCTTATCCCTTCCCCTTACTCCAACTTACCTCCCATATTGTACATTTTCCCCCACCAAATTCAACACTGATCCTCGATTTCTTTAAATTCAGCCCACGAATCTTGTTTTTATCTAAAATTAAATCCGACAAAGAGGAAACTCCTGGTTCTTTCATGGAACCTCTGTTCTCTGTGTATCACCCTCATTTTAGGGAGAAACACTGAGATACCGTATAAACCTTATTGATTAAAAAGTGGATAGCATAGCCCAGCTGGTGTTGCTCAGTGGTTGAGCATCAACCCATGAACCAAGAGGTCCCAGGTTCAATTCCTGGTTAGGGCACATGCCCAGGTTTCGGTCTCAAACCCTGGTGGAGGGCATGCAGGAGGCAGCTGATCGATGTGTCTCTCTCATTGATATTTCCATCTCTCTATCCCCCATATATAGATATCTATATATCTATATCTATATATATATATATATATATATATAGATATAGATATATCTATATATCTATATATCTATATATATATATATATATTTAAAGTGGGTAGCATAACCATCCAGATAATCCTTGGAGTCAGACTGTTGGAAGAAGTGCTTGATCTTATTATCTGGTATTTTGGTTTTCTACATGAGAAGACTGCATCTCAGAGAGTCTGGGTGACTAGTGAGTACACATGAAAGATCTGGGGCTGGAATCCACTGCTGCTGTCAATATACCATATTGCCTTCTTGTCATTCCCTCTGTGCTAGGTGCTCTAGAAACAGTCCCCATGCCAACACACCAGCATGAAAGGGCATCACACACAACCCAGTTGGCACTGAAATGCACAGCATGCAGTTATTTATATCATGCAATGCCTTCCCCACCACTCCTCCCTCCCTCCGCCTTCTCTCAAAGTGTCACTGACCCCGGCTGTTTCTGCTCAGTGGTAGTGCCAAGGACAGTTTCTGCTGCTGTGGAGGCTGCCTTCCGACAGCTCACCCCCCTGACACAGGCTCAGATGCCTCTCCTCAGGGACCTCCATCTCCTGAATCTCTCCCTTCAGACACACCAGACTGCCCTGGCAGACATTACCTCTTAACCTGCCATCCTGACCGTGTCACACCCACCCCTGGGAAAATCTCCAGATGCGCCCTAAGCAAAACACAGAGGCCCGAGTGAGGAGACTGACAGGGAACAGGGCCCCGGAGAACACAGGGCAGGTGCCAAGTTGCAAAGAAAAGAGAAATGATAGACTTTAGAGTGAAACTAAAATTAAAGAGAATGTGGTTTAATACCCCTTTAGCTGATTCATCTTTTTGTGGCACCAGAAAGAGGGGCGTTCCCCTCTATTCATGAGGGCCTTCTGTTTTGCCTACAAGGTGTCTCTTCCCATATCTGAAAGAGTAAACTAACAATAACAGTGTAAGTAGAGGAGATAATGCTGGTGGCATGGCTACAATCTCCAGCTTGGAGCCAGACTCATCTTACAATTTCCGTCACAGCCTCAAAAAAAAAAAAAAAAAAAAAAAGAGATAACCAAGGTCCGTGTGTGTGATTCCTCAACATCCCTTCTTAGTCTTTCTCTTACGGTCTGTTTTCATCCCATTCTGGCATGGGTCCAAGATGGAGTAGTGATTATGAGGGCCTGGTGATATTGTATACTCAGGAGCTGCTTATCCCCAAGGCATGGTTGGCAGGAGACAGAGCCTTAGTTCTCAGTCATTCCAGGGAGGAAACTAGACTCTAATTCCTAGTCTACCATGAGCTGCCTAGTCACTTCGCATGAGCTTTTGCCTACGAGTTTATCGGTGAATAAAAAGAATGCTCAATGGCTACCAATAGCAGGAGACTGGAAGAAACAGATGAAGGAAAGAAAAGAAAGAGGTGCAGCATGAAATGGAGAGAGCAGAGAAAGACATAGGCTGGTTGAAAGTGACTGGGAAATCCCTCTGAACCTGTATTTTGTCCATCCCATGGGTCGCAGCATTTTTTTAATAAACAAATGGATGCTAATCCTGAAAACTCAATTATTTTAGACAGTGGATTATTTGGAAGAAATAAAGGTAACAATAGGTCAAGAGAAGCCCATGTAACTTTGCCTTGTTTGACTTGATTGGAGGATCCATTCTCATAAAGTGTCTATTTCAGATTAAACTATTCAGGGAAGTCTTTAAGGGCTTGGGAAAAGGTTTCCAGTTGTGATTACATGAATCACAGAGGTCATTCATTCTTGCATTATTAATTATTGATTATTGTATTATTTATTTGTATTACAACTGCAAACCCACTTTTGCCCACCCCTATATACAACATAAAACTTGGATATCCTTTCAAAAGAAGTAATTCATTCATTTTCCTGGAGAACAGAACTCCTCTACCTAGAAAGGCCATCATTTTCAACCAAATTTTGGAAAGGGTGCATTTTTAGGAGAAAGAGAGGAAGAGGATACCTGCCCAGCTAGCTGTGTTAGCCAACTCAACTCCATAATAATAATAATAGCTACATTTATTTAGAGTTACTACATACCAGACATTGTGAAAAATACTTCACATACATTCTCATATAATCTTCACAATAGCCCTGGGAGTTACTCTTATTATGTCCATTTTACATAAAAGGACCTGTGTCTTAGAAGATTTGGTGCCTTGTCCAAGGTGAACAGTGAATATGTGGCAGAATCCAGGTCTGTCTGACTCCAAAACCTGTGCTTTTAGTCACTCCACATATTGCCTCCTGCACTGGTATGACAGATGTCACAGGCAGGTCATACTCAATTCTTATAATATGTTCTAAATAATTGAAGACATATAACCAGAAAATGGTGGCTATGTTATAGACCAGACCCAACTGAAATAATTAAAACATAAC
Source organism: Corynorhinus townsendii (assembly GCA_026230045.1). Taxonomy (NCBI): domain Eukaryota; kingdom Metazoa; phylum Chordata; class Mammalia; order Chiroptera; family Vespertilionidae; genus Corynorhinus; species Corynorhinus townsendii. The sequence goes on along the minus strand of JAPDVU010000003.1, from coordinate 205,011,062 downwards.
AATGACCTCTTGGCACTTGATTGTCTTTTACCTTAGATGTTGATAAACCAAATCATTCCCTTAGGACAACATTTCTGTCCAGCAAAGCATTTTTCTTGCCAAAGTGTAATTTTTCGTTGGCTATGCCTATGTCCTCCAAGCCCTGGAAACAGACCTAAGCTAGTAAATTGTGCTGTCCTGGCAAGAGGCTCATCCTCCAGGGCATTATATCAGGCTAAAGTAATACATCATGTTGCTTCCCACTCTGTCGGCCCATTTCTCCAAAGAGTCCTAAAACGGTCATGTTTCTCCTCTGAATCTCTAGTTCTATTGTCCCTAGGCTTTGTGCTGAAGCACCTGGCCTTGGAGACAGAGGCAGACTGAATAGCATTATTTTCACACCTGCCCTTGAGTTGGAGCTTCCAAAAGAACGGAGGGTTTGAAGAAAGGGGCAATGTCCTGGAGCTCTGCTTCATTCCTTTTAGACCCAAAGATATACAAACATTGGTTGATTGGGCAATGGGAAGACTTTGGTCTTTTGGGTTATGAGCATTTAGTAGCTGGGAAACAGCTGCTGGGGGTGGTGGCAGGTTGAACAGGGTCATGATTCCTAGAAAAGATGTCCTCGTCCAATTGAGAAGTAGTGGGACCAGCAAACACTGGAGATTAAAAATTAACAAGGGCCAAAGTGAAATCGATGCCTACATTTGATAGGTTTTCAAGAAAAGCTTATGACATGCAGTTCATAGAAGAGAGAACATTTTCTGTGCTCACTTTTACAGATGCCAAAGGTCAGTCTTACTTGGAAAAATCTTTCTGCAGAAAAGCAGAAATGTACAGAGTTCGCTAGCACTGCATAAGGCAGGCAATAAGTATAAACGTTAGAAAAACTTCTCCAAAACCAATTCTGATTTCACAGTGTTTGGCAGTAGCTTTGGTACTAATGGTAAGTCGCTTGACTCCTGATATATGTTTGAATATGCGTGTGTACATACTCATGTTAATCTAAGTGCATAATGAGCGGCTAGTTACAGCAGCAAAAGCTTCTTTTCTGATCCTTACTAAGTACATGTTTTAACTCAAGTGTGATTTCCATAGAATTTTTAAAAGGGGCTTTAAGTAAAATGTGAATCCTATTTATTCAGAAAATAATAACCATTCAAGGTAGTATTACATTTTGGGTCTGGATAATAGTCATATCATAATTTTCTTTCTATTAGGAATTCATGAAAGGAGTCCTGTTTTCCATAGAAAGCCACAAAATGTGTAAGAAATATTGAGAAGTGATTCTTATTTTACCAGAAATGAAAATAGCAATTGAAATGCTAAGATGGAAACAACTTTAAAATTACTCACATTTTGCCCAACTTTCCCCATGCAAAATTATGTCAACTGAGCAAATTTTTATTAGATAAGGTAGTCCATGGAGCAATGCTGAGCTAAGAAACTAACCATACACAGTTATTCTAAGTTGTCATCATGTCTGGAAGTTATGAATACATAGTTGGTGCAGGATACCTAACTTTCTGCCTTCTAAAGATTTTAGCAGTAATATTTGGTCATGTAATCAAGCCTCCATTAATCAAAATTAAATGCAAATTAGTTTTTTATAATAATCCCATTGTGTTTTCTGTTTTCATAACTGTGAATTTTCTAGAAATAGCCCTTGAAATCTAACCTGAATGTCTCACTTTTTTTTCCTGCTTTCAAATATGATCAAATTTAGAACCTCCTTTGTTAGCAATTTCTAGAGAATAATTTTATTCCTCAGAACCCAAAGATTAAGTATGTATCTTCAGAAGTGCATATTTCCCTATTTGGAAAATGTTTCCATTTCCATTATTTAAATACTCATTCTTCAATTAGTGGCAAAATTAAAATAATTAAAGCATTCTCAATAAACAAGGGGGGTAGTTTCCAACTGCCTTCCCAGAAACCTGGAAAAAACACAACCACATGTAGCACCAGTAGAGATAGCACCATTTTTACCAGTGATGAATTACTAGACCTCTCTGCTCAAGAAGTGATGACCCCAGTGAACTCTCAGCACTACACCTTCTCCTTCAGGGATGGAAGGAAGCAAGGAGCTTGCAACCCGGACAAAATGTGAGACTCAGCTAATTGGTGTGGTTTTGATGATGCCACAATTCTGCCCCAAATCCTTGTCACTAGCAAGTTTGCCCTGACAATTATTGAATTACTCCACTGATCATGCATTATTTAAAGGGAAATGCTATTATTATAGAAGCCATCTGTTTAACCATTGGAATTCTGTCTGTTGGCCAACTTTCAAGAAATAGTAGTGCACTGTGACTACACACACGATAAGACAAGTCAAGGCCTAGGTTAAATGGCCAACTTTTATAAATGCCTATGCACTCTAATAACCGAGTGAGTATATAGACACTTCATGATGCCAGTAGGACAGAACTCTGGGACTGTACCTAGCTGCAAAAGGAACTATTTGTTTTAGCATCAAGTGCAGGAGTGGGGAACCTTTTTTCTGCCAAGGGCAGAAATACATGATGATATGTATAACATCATATGCGGGCCTTACAAAATTATCAACTTTAAAATGAGCCTACTATATTTGGTCAAGCATTAAATTTACTCACCCCTAACGCTGTGGCAGGGCCAGACCAAATGATTTTGGGGGCCTCATATGGCCCCCAGGCCAGACCTTCTCCACCCCTGAAGTAAATAAAAATGTTTTGAGCATCTTAGGGAAGCCCAAATGATAAAAAGAAAATACATTTTCATCTTCTGAGTTAGAAAGTATTCTAACCTCTTTCTTGAAGACAATATAAATGGCTTCCAACTATATTGAACATTTGGCCTGGATGGGTTTTCTTCTGCATTTCTTTACTTGTTACAGATTCTTTGGAATAGAAAGAACAATAGCACCATGTACTGTGTTCAAAACAGGAATACTGCCCTTGCATCTCTCACAGGTGTTCATACCACCTTTACTTAACTACTTCCAGCAATAGGAAATTCATTACTTTTAAAAGACGTTTGTCCCATCTTTAAAGCCTTTGAGTCCAAATTGTTAGAAAAAATTTCCCTTATATTAAGCCAATATATATTAAGTCTGTTCACCTACCAAGTTCTGATTACATCCACTGTAGCAGAATTGCATAGTGCCTAATGGTGAGTTTTTAAAGGAAAGGGTAAAACAATTCACTCTATCACATTTAAAAATTAGTCATAATGACCAGAGCTACAATTTAGAGGTCATTAAAACTCCTTTTTTCCCCCCCAAAATTGATACTGGAGCAAATTATGTTACTGCCTTTCTAGTAACCACATTATATCGGGTTTCTGGTGTTAACCCATAGCAGTGGTCGGCAAACTCATTAGTCAACAGAGCGACAAACCACGGCTCGCGAGCCACATCGCAGTTTGCCGACCACTGGCCCATAGCAATAAGTGCCTTTATTTTGTTTCTAGAAAAAGACGTAATATGAGGCATTTGAAGATAAAGGGCAAAACTTGGACCCTCAACTGTGGCCTCTCAGTTGGCAAGAAATTTTTTTTATTAAATATCTTGATATAGAACCAGAAACCAAGCCTATAGGACACTTCAAAGGACTAATTAAACTTTAAAAGGCACTAGGTAAACACTGTTATATTCATATATCGCCCAATGAAGTACAATCAGTCCATTGTAGACACTATGAATAGACAAAGAAAAACATCTTTCTAGGATTGTGGCAGGATAACTGATAGCTGCATTTATAACCAAATCCAAGTCTTTATACCACTATTTCAACATTTTTAAAAACATGGTCATAAGGTACCTTCTTTAAAAACATTAAAGAAAAAGTCCGAAATTTCTCTTTCCCTAAATTCATTGATCTGTGGACTAAAGAAGCACAGCTATTTTATAGACGGAGTCTTCTACACCAGCTGATCTTCCATGGCAAGTGGAAAGCCTGCTGAGGCTGCACAAGGAGCCCATAGAGTTTGCCCCAGCTAAAGCAGCAAACCCCACCTAGAGAGACCACAAACTGGACCCTCAGTGAGTTTCCACCCTCTGCTGCCCTAAGAATGATAATACACCTGCCTTCTATGAAGAAGAATCCCCAGGCTCCTGTACCAAACCCCGGGAAATCATCTGAGTTCTCAGAGGATGCCACCAACAGTTGGCCCTTCAAGCCACAAGGCTGCCAGACTAATCTGGTCATGGGCCATGACCCTGGGAGTTCAAAATGTACATTGAGGATTTTGACTTTCAAAACTCCATCCTGAAGAACATTGTCATTATTATGCAATTGTACATTTTTTTATATGTAAAATATAATGCTATCTCTTGTGTCAGGAGTTAAGATCAAATATATGTCAGATGGATTAATTGGATTCTTCTAGATCAATGGTTTATAAATTTTCCACCATGAAATCTGAATGTCAGTGGAGAAAACCAGCCCTCCCCACAACCTCCCAAGGGAGTTAAGGGACAGGAGAGAAAGCTGAGACAGAGTCCCCCTGCCCTTGCCTGAGTCAGGGCACTTTTATTTTTGTCTGTTTTATATATTGGTGTATAAGCAAGATTCAATTTAACGAAAGTTCTACTACAACAAAAAGCTTACAAAGGATCCAGGTACATTTTAAGGTCCATGTAAGCTTGTTTTGCCCTTTCTTTTCATTCTAGAGCCAGGAAAAGTGTACTTAAATCAAAACAAAATGAAACCACACCAAAACCTACTTGCCAAGTAAAGAAGTCTAATTGATTTGCAAATATCAAGAGAAATTTGACTCATGGTGTTCCCTATGGGCAATCCAGGTCACAGGAAAGGTGGACGTTTAGTTCATTCTGTCTCAGTCTAATAATTATCCTATAAGGACAGAATTGATTGTTCTGGTCTCTCTGGGGTGATAGGAGAGGGAGCCCTATTACATTGGTATTGTCATCAATTCCAAGTTCCAAGGTTTCTGGATGCAGTCAACAGTAACACTGCTTCTTCACAAACCATGTAAGATCCTGGGAAGGGGTGCTCAGAGAAAGCAACCCAATATTTATTTAGGACCTACTATGTGTCTGGTAATACTCTAAGTACTTTCCATATATTATCTCATGTAATCCTCAAACAACCCTCACAAGGAAGATATCATTAACCTCACTTTACAAATGAGCAAACTGAGGCTCAGGAAGCTTTAATGACTTGTCCAGAGTTATGCAACAGTTCTTCTAGGCTCTGTGAGGAGCTTGGGCTTGGCAGCGAGAAGATCTGGATTACACTCTTGATTCTACAATTTACTGCAGAATTACCTATAGCAAGTCCTTCCCAACCCCCCGTTTCAGCCTCCACACCAGGAAAGTAGGAGTCTTTTCTAGATTTAAAACCTCACTGATGCTCATACAGTGGAAGCAATTAAGCAAAAGAGCAAATATTTGAGCCATCCTGCATATAAAAATGATGCAAATTTTCTAAAAAGGTTAAGGAAACTGAATACATGGTCTTCTTTTAATTAATATCCCTAGCAGCCTCTCAACTAAGCCAATATATAAGGAAAGGCTAGGATTGGGTCATACAGTGTTTTGGCTAAAGGTTGCTGAGAACATCAGGAGAACTAGCACAAAGTATGTTGTGAACGAGTTAGTGTAAATGAGTGTGATACAGGTTCCTGGAGACATACTAGAATCCAGAAGGATCTATAGGGACAGGAATTGTTGGAGAAGCTTCAAAGAGAGGTTCACATACAAATGTGTGGAAAGACTAGGCGTGGGGAGAGGAGAGTCTTCAGAGTCTAGATGGAACCATGAATTTGGAATATTCCACTCTAAAGCCAGGCCACTCTGCATTTCATTTATACAGACAAGCCCACAGGGTATGGCTCCAATAGTCGGAGGGCAATTCAGACAGGAATTGTGGATGAGTGCTGCTTCCGAAGCTGTGATCTGAGGAGACTGGAGATGTACTGCGCCCCGCTCAAGCCTGCCAAGGCAGCCCGCTCCGTCCGTGCCCAGCGCCACACTGATGTCCCCAAGGCTCAGAAGGTAAGCCAGCTGGAGTGGGATCCCTCCATCCTCAAGAGATCTGGGTCATATATGAGTGGGTGGGCCAAACAGTAATTACGTCCCCTTAGTGAACCAGAAACCAAGCCTATAGGACACTTCAAAGGGCTAATTAAACTTTAAAAGGCACTAGGTAAACACTGTTATATTCATATATCACCCAATGAAGTACAATCAGTACTAAGGCTTAGTCTCTTGTCTTAGAGGTCAAAATAGCTCCATTCTCACCCTAGATATCCATCCCTTTGGTCACTCCGCATTGCAAATTCTCTTTTGCACTGCTCTGGACAATCAGATAACCAGAAAGTGGTAATAGCTACCTCATCAGGTGGCTGTGAGAATTAACTTACTGCACATACAGTGCTTTCCATGTGTCTGCACAACACAGCTGTTGGGCAAGTGTTAACATCTGTCATAATTGTAATTAAGAACAAAACCTGGAAACTTTCAGGTCCTGGTATTCTGCAAAGGTATAAAATAAAGCCCAACTCTAAAATGGGAACTATTTGAAATTCACATCCAGTGGAAAACATAATTAAAGAAAACATTAAAAATAGAAATTTCCGTTTGGCTCGAAGAATACCTAGAAATTTCTAATAACCAAAATTTGCAGGTGTCTTTTTTAAAAGCTAGATTTTAAACAAACCTTAGAGGTACTACCTCTGCCATCAAAAGCATGTAAATCATCTGATGCACGTTTGTCACCTGATAAACTTTTGTTGCATGAATGAATGAATGAATGAATGAATGAGTAAACAAGTTAATGTAAGTGATTAATGTTTTAGTCATGAGTAAAAAGAATGAGAACTAAAGAGGAGGTGAAGAATGAAGAAGAAAGAGAGGAAGGTTGAGTAAGGAAAGTGTTTCCGTGGGGACTCTGTTGACAAAAGGAAAAATCAAACAAAACAAAAAAATACCACCTGTGGTTTTAATCTTTGGAGCCAAGACTAGCATAGTGCAGAATGCCCAAGATGAGAAACCAAGATGTTTACAATGACACTTTTGCTGCTTCCTGGTCATAAACTGCAGTTAAGACTGGAGAAGGACCATGGGGGTTGAGCAAAGATGTGACTCCAGGGAGCTACCTTGAGGGGTGGAAAGAGACTGGGCACAACTTGGTTTTCCAGAGAACACAGCAGCCAATGGTCAGGGAGCAAGCACCACAGAAGTTACTTTTAGGTGAATGAGACTGAAAAGTTGTGCTGGGGATGGTGAAGGTAGGTTAATTCTCTTTCTTCCCAGGTGACCCAGTGCCTCTCAATTTCTAGTTGGGTAGAGTGTGGGGATATGAGATGAGTCCCAAAGTTCTGGAATGTTGGGGCTGGTGACTGAGGTTAGACACCTGTCCAACACCAGTGCTGTCTCCCACATCCTATGGAGCCTAGGCATTCTGGGCTGACTCTAAGGCTGTCTTCTGGGACACCAAGGAGACCACCTGTTCTCAATGACATTATTTTTGTGATGTTTACAGTATCAGCCCCCATCTACCAACAAGAAAAAGAAGTCTCAGAGGAGAAGGAAAGGTGGGCCAAAGAAACACCCAGGAGGGGAACAGAAGGAGGGGACGGAAGCAAGTCAGCAGATGAAAGGAAAGAAGAAAGAGCAGAGGAGGGAGACTGGAGCTAGAAACTGAACACAGAAGCAAAAAAGAAAATGGAGGAGAAGAGCAGAGAGGGGCAAAGACAATGAGAGAGAAGTAGACAGCAATACAAAAAAGTGGGAAATGCTATAGAGGAAATGAAGAACAGTAGCCTAGTGGAGCTAGCTAATACCTGTGATGGAAGGATTGAAGGATTCTGTTATAGAATGTGGCTATTAAATGTGGAGAAAATGGAAACAAAGCAAGTAATTCCTAAGAAAGCCCAAAGAAAGGCAGTGGCAAGAATGAAAAAAGACCAAATATTATAAAAGAGTCAAATAAGCTCCAGTTTCCTCCCCACAAAAAAACAATTAAATAAAAGAATTAAGATTACAAAACCAAGGCTTTTGTACACATTTTAAAATTTTGTGTTAATCTATTATAAAAGAGTTACTCATGTCAATATATGTCCAGAGTTAAACATTAGCCCCAAATTCTCCACAAGTCTGAATTGTGTCATAGAAGTTCCCAGATTTCCTTTCCTGCAATAAACTTGGAGGCTGCATGTCTTAATCAAGTCCAGGTTTGGGCCAAAGGGCATCCGGTATTTGCCTAAAGGCGTGTGAGGCCTGTGAGGTAACCTATGAGAGAAGGTCACTGAACCTTTTTTTTTTTTTTTTTTTTTTGCACTTTGGAATCAGACATAAAAGATGTATTAGTTTGCTAGGGCTGCCATAACAAATACCACAGACTAGGTGGCTTAAACAACAGAAAGTTATTTTCATGTACTTCTGGAGCCTGGAAGTCTAAGGTCAAGATGTTGGCCAGGTTGGTTCCTTCTGAGAAATATTAGGGAAGAATCTGTTCCAGGACTTGTTCCATGGCTTGTAATTGGCTTCTTCTCCCTGTGCCTTCACATCATCTTCCCTCTATGCATATCTTTGTGCCCAAATTTCTCCCTCTTATAAGGACAATGGTCATATTGGATTAGGACCCACTGTAATGACCTCATTTTAATTTAATTACCTGTATGTTGACTCACCATCTCCAAATACAGTCACATTCTGAGGTACTGGAGGTTGAGATTTCAACATGTAAATTTTGGGTTAAGTGACACAATCCAGACCATAACAGGAGACTTCTGATATGTGACTACTGCCTTCTGATTCCACCTCCTAGAATACTCTCTGTTCCTCTGTTTCTCTCTCTTACTTTCTCTCCCAAACACAAACATATACCCCTAGATTTTTAGATCTGAAATCTTAGGTGTTTCAGCTCCATGGAAATTCTAGGACCATGTTATGAGCTGCAAAAGGCCTCAGAAATTATTTGGTTCAATCACTCCATTTTAAAGATAATGATACTGAGATCCAGAAATGGGTAAAGATGTGCTTGGGTTCTAAGATGCCCTCCTGCTGGCCAGCAGATAATAGCACATAATCAACATGGACTAATAAGAATTCCAAAAGAAAAAGATGGGGCAAAAGTGGCCACAGGGAGTCTCCCACTAATTTAATATTTTCCCACCAAAAGGAAGGAAGTAAATGAGAGCAGGGTTGCTGGATTTCCCTGAGAGTAAAGAAAAGCTCAGTAGAATCATAGAATGTAGGTCTTAGAGATCTTCTCCTTCACATTCCTTGATTTAAACGGTAGGTTAGGATCTTCACAGATAATAAAGCAAAGTCTCAAGATCATCCAAATGATTGATTATAAGAGTTGAGAGAGGGTAAGTGTACATCCAAGCAAATGATGACCCTTGGAAAAGAAGATAACTAAACCAAGAACCAAGAAGCAAAGATTTCATCAAGTAGGTTACTTTGAAGATGTCATGGTATAAAGAAACCTCCTTTCTGCCTGGTTCTTCATTTCCCTTCCAGGCCTTCTACTTCAGGGCCATTCTTTCTCCATGGTTCACTGAAAATCCAGGCTATATAATATATGGATATGCCCAAGGCTCAATCTAGGAGAGAAAGGTCCCATCAGAAGCATAGCAAAGCCACAGATGGAAGCCAAGCCACTGCTGTTGTGGTTGCAAAATGGATCCTGGGTTATCAGTGCAGATGAAAGCCAGCCAAGTGCCTGAGCTTGCCACCTTATCCAGGAGATGCCAAGTATTCCTGCTAAGACATCATGCTCTACGACCAGCCTCAGACACAGCTTACTGTGACTATCATCTGCAGTAGCCAGCAAACACAGATGGCTCTTCAAGGGACCACAGTTGAGCAGAAGAATTAACAGTTAATGTCATATGAAAAGGTTCCTTAGAGAATTATCTGTTCCATCTTTCATTGATGAGTGCATAAATGTCAACTATAAATCAAGACTTTGGATAAAGTATAATTACACCCAATGATGAACTTCATCCAAAAAGAAGATAAGGACATCAAAAGAAAACAAAAAAAGCAACAGAACTTTCTAGTTAAAGAATGTTTAACTCCCAGATTATGGATTAAAACCCACTTCTTTTTGGAATGGGTTTTTTATCAACTCTAAAGCAATTATCTTGAATGGCTAGATGTGACTTCAGAATAATATGAATTAAGTAAATAGGAAGAATCTGCTATTGTCTTTCCATCTCCCCTTTCCTAGTATCAATAGTAAGCACCTAGTGATACATGGTATATAATGTTGTATGGATTGATGGATTGGATGGATGGACGGATGAAATGGGTAATCTAGATAGATGAATAGAGGTAAAAAGGCATCTATAAAAATACATAGCACTGCTGAGATGACATGATTCCTCTTGTCCTTGCGCAGGATAGTGAGGCAAGTTCAGAATAAAGAAAGAAAGAGCAAAGGAGTTGTGCTTACATAAGTGTTGCATGTTTACAATTTCCTTCTCTAGCCTCAACTGAAATCATTCAAGGACCTATTGCCAAAAGTGGCATCTGCCACCTTTAAAATCAAATGTACTTTACAGCAAATGTTATATAACTATTAGTTCCCTCAATGCTTTCTTGCAGTAGGCAGAGTAGTAGCCATCATTTAAAATTCTACTATTTTGACTGTTTCTCTTAAAGAAAATAGATGATTATGTGTAAAACTTATGGGAATATGTAAAGAATCAGGATACTGAAAGAAAATTGTTGAAAAAAATTTTATTGAGCACCTACTATGGGCAAACCTCTGTACTAGGCATGAAGGAGAATTATAAAGCTTGTAGAAGCAGTAAAATGTAGTAGGTTATGAGTAGAGGATGTAGAATCAGACTGCCTAACTTCAAATGCTGATTAGCTTATTAGTGGTATGACCTTGGGCAAATGATGTAACTTATTTGTGCTTCAGTTTCCTTATGTCAGTTGGAATCTACTTGATTGAATTTATCTAATTGAATCTACAGTTGTGAGGATTTGAGATTGTGTGATTGTGTGTGTATGTGTGTGTGTGTGTGTGTGTGTGTGTGTGTGTGTGTACAAATATATATATGATAGTGAACAAGTTGGTGCCTGGTATGTAGTAAGCACTATTAAAGTTTTTGTTAATATTATTTTACTTCATTCTAAAAAAATAGAGCCATCTGAAAAAGAAATAGATCTCCTCAAGTGGAAGTAGGTCTCATATCCCCCAAACTTCAAGCTTGAGCTGCCAACACTCTTCAGTAATGTGGGAGTTGGTTTCAAGCACATGGTGGGAAAAGAGAACTGAATCACCTAAGACCCCTTCCAACCAAAGAACCCAGTTCTACAAACAATTATCCCATATAATAAAGAGGTAATATGCAAATTGACCATCACTCCAACACACAAGATGGCCGCCCCCATGTGGTCAAAGATGGCCACCCCCATGTGGACACAAGATGGCCAGCAGGGGAGAGCAGTTGTGGGCAATCAGGTCAGCAGGAGAGGGCAGTTGGGGGTGACTAGGCTGGCAGGGGAGGGCAGTTGAGGGGGACCCAGGCCTGCAGGGGAGGGCAGTTAGGGGCAATCAGGCCAGCAGGGGAGCAGTTAGGCATCAGGGGAGTGGTTAGGGGGTGATCAGGCTGGCAGGGGAATGGTTTGGGGGTGATCAGGCTGGCAGGCAGAAGTGGTTAGGTGCAATCAGGCAGGCAGGCCGGCAAACAGTTGGAAGCCAGCAGTCCTGGATTGTGAGAGGGGTCCCAGATTAGAGAGGTTGCAGTCTGGGCTGAGGGAAACACACACACACACACACACACACACACACACACACACACACGTACACGAATTTCGTGCACCGGGCCTCTAGTGTCTTAAAAAGAATCCCGGCTGTCCCAAGTGAGAATCGCTTAACTTTTATTTTTAGGTCATAGAATGAACTTTCAGAAACCACCATTTTTCTCAACCAGTTAAAATCAAATGCAATATGTGTTTTCATTTCATGGTGTCTGAGGAAAATTTAATTGTAGCATGAACTCCAAAATAAATAGAAATGTGGGATATTTCCGAACTCACTCGGCTTCCGGGACATTTCAGTTTCTAGGGTTGCCGATTCAGTGCCTTTCACAAGTATTTGATCTTCTTTCAAATATCTCTTGAAAACAAACAAAACCTCATACAGCTTCTAATGTGAGTGCTGTTAGGATGTAAGGGTGGAGAGAGAGGCAGAGAAATGAGTTCCAGAGAGCCTTTCCCCTTCTCTCCCCCAATCCCCTAACCACCTCTCTTCCACCAACCACCAAGAGGAAATAGTGTTTTCCTAAGTAATACATTTTGCAATTTCTCAAGTTCATTAGCATACATGGGGTAGATGAGATTTATTCTTTTTATTTGCCTATAAGAAGGGAATAGGACTTTTTGCAACATTTAATAGATAACAAGGATCTGACTTCTTTTTTAATTTTCATTTAATTTATTGGGGTGACATTGGTTAATAAGATTATATGGGTTCAGGGGTACAATTCTATCATACCCCATCTGTAATGTTGTGTTGTGTGTTCACCACTCAAGTCAATTTTTTTCCATCACCATTTATTTCCCTTTTACCCTCTTCTATCTCCCTCACCCCCTTTTCCCTCTGGTAATCCCCATACTGTTGTCTGTGTCTATGAGAGTTGACTTCTAATCTAAGGGCAAAGTTAATAGTCTGAAGTTCAAGTGGAAGGCTTTGGTAGAAATTGTTTTTAGATGAAGCAGGATGTTTTTAATGAGGTTTTGAATATTCACTACAGAATTCCTCAACTTGTATGCTCACCAGCTACTGATTCCTTTGAAAATCAGTGATAATATTTATTGACCTGAGCTAGATAAGTCTATTTTTAAAGAAGGAGAAGGTGAGGTTAGCAAAAGTTCTTCAGTGGCCACTGAACTCCAGACCTGCAAGGTCAAAGTCAGCTTCTCCACTCTCAAGGGCCCAGCTAAAATCTGATCTCCTTTCCCTGCTGCCCACAGATTTGGGATTCGTTTTTAGTGGGATTCCTTTATTACTTTCAGTGCTACCTCATTTTTATTCAGTAACGGGTAACCAAAAGAGATGTTTAATAAATAAAGACTTAGATTTAAATTCAACAAGAAAGAAACAGAAATTGAGAACAGTGGGGAAATAATGAGAAGCATGGGATGATGGGTCTTTGTGTCTATGCCTGGTACTTCTGGAGAGCAGCTAGGCAAGTTCTCACCATGCAAGGAACTCAACCACAGCTCTGATGGTCCATTGCTAGATAAGTAATAAGAGCTAGAAAACATCTTGGAAAATTCCATTTTTCTTTTATTAACTAATGTGGTTATAGTTTTAAGATCCATTGGTCAGGAAACTAACTCCTGAGAAAGCGGAGGTTTGATAAAAAATAAGAATGCTAAAGGTGCATTCAACTTTAAATGCCCCTGGTGGTAATATATAATCTGTAATTAACCAAAGCAAAACAGTTGTGGGAGGAGGGGTGGGCACCAAGGAATTTTCTCTTCTTTACTTTTTCTACTTTTGTTTGTTGTATCCACTGGGGATTTGGGGTGAACCACATTTCCAAATTATAGGTAAAAACAGCTTCGTGGCTTTTCTTTCAGTGAAGATAAATTGCCCTGTGAATCTAATCATCATTCAGGAAATGCATAATTCCTTTGTCTTCTCAAAGGTTCTCATCTTAAATTACATGTTATTCATGAAATAAAGGGAACAATATTGAAGGGACAGAAAGAAGCTGGTTTTCTTTTTATTGTATCTTCTAAGGATCCAGGGACTTCAACCACTTCCAATTCGATCTGTAGTGGCCCTATACATCAGAATCCAGTAACTCTCACATAGGACCAATGTGCATCTTAGAAACTTTCAGGTCTAATTCTTGACTCAGCACAACTGAAAGTCCATGGATCCAGCCAGTCTTCTTTCCAGCATCCCCTGCCTCTGCTTCTACTCGAGAATGAGATTATTGGCAAAAACTATGAAATGCCTTTGCCACCACTTTCCCTTTCTGTGACCATTAACCTCTGACTTCCTCTATCTACTCTGGCAAACATTTCTGTTCCCACTGGATCAGATAAAGGAACATACATTTACTTGAGTGGGCACAGGTCACAGTCACTATGGAGAAAAGGTGGCAATAGTTTATACTATCCTCCTTGGCACCTCTAATTGGCAGTGCCAGAATTTCCATAGGAAGGTGGGACGTTATGAGCAAAATCTATGAAAAGCTGAGCATAATGGCAACTATTCTCTTGGGTAAAATAGCCCCAAGGTTCCCAATGAGAGGCTAAGAGATTTTACATCAAACCCAAACTGGCCAAGAGGCCCAAGCTTCCAGGCTGGGATTTATATGCCAAAAGTTTTTACAAAATTCTGTGTAAAATTAATTAATCAATCAATTAATTAATTATATATCGAGAGAACGCTAGGGGGAAAGTAGCTTTTGAAGTACCTTTGGCACAATGCAACAATTCTGATTTTTTAAACCTCTGCATACACATGGATTGTTCTTGCGCCATTTTCTGTCTTGGAAAAGCACTGGCTGGCAGCAGGCGTGTTTACTTTTATATGCTGAAGGCTCCCATCAACCTCAAATAGATGCAAATCACTTCCACTTGTCAGAGTGCTATTTTGTTCATCCTCAGAGTTCAAGGGAGCCTTCCAAACTTCCAAAATTTCTCTCAATTCAATGAGGAGGAAAATTTAGAACACACTATTCTTTTTGTGTTGTTGTTTTTTCTTGAATTTCTTGGGGCGATATTGGTTAAAAAAATTAGCTAGGTTTCAGGTGTTCAAGTCTATAATCCATCACCTGTATATTGTATTGTATGTTCACCACCTCAAGTCAAATCTCTTCCCATCACTATTTATCCCTTCTAAACTATATTCTACCACTCCCGACTCCCTTTGCCCTCTGATAATCACCATGCTGTTGTTTGTGTCTATGAGTTTCATTTGTTTTGGGCTTGATCCCTTCACCTTTTTCACCCAGCTCCACAACCGCCCTCCCTTCTGACAGCTGTCAGTATGTAAAACACAGTTATGAATGTGCTGCCCACATTTGGCACACACACCCAGCATGAGTGGAAGAGGGCAACACCCTTTCCTGCTAATCCTGTGAGCTCATCGCTATTGCATTGAAATGACAGCAAAGGTAACAAACTCTGGGCTTCCCCTCTCCCCAGCACGTTGTACAACATGAGTTGTACAATATGAGTTCCCTACTTTCTGGGGATTCCTAGGGATGTACCAGTTCCTAGAAAAAAATAGCTATGCACCTGATATCCTAGCACGCAAGTGGGTGCTACACAACCAGTAGGTAGCTACTGTTTCTCCAGCCAGGGAAAGGGCAGCACCCTAGCAAGGGATGTACTTTAACAACAGAAACTACCAAAAAAAGAGAAAAAAATAAGGCAATACCCATAACAATAGCTGGTATTTATTAGGCATATGCCCTGTGCTAAGGGCTATAGCAAACCACCTGTTTAACTTTCACCATTAAGCCTGTAGGGTAACTATTATAATTATCCCCATTGTGCAGATTAGAAAACTTGGGCTGGGTAAGGTTAAATGTCTTGCCAAGGTCTTGCTCTAACAAGTGGCCAGACCAGAGTCCAAAGTCAAGATGGACTCCGTTGTGTTCACCATGCACTACGCTCTCTCTCCTGCATCTCTTTGTTGGTATTTTCCTTAGCACACAGGAGGGGACTGACTATGTGCTCTTTATCCTTGTACAGAGCACAGCAGGAAGTAGGCAGCCTTGCTGTTGACTTGAATGAAGTCTCTTCCACCAGTTGCTAAGTCAATTTAATAAGCATTTCCTGGTTTGTCACTTTGCTCAAAGCGCCATGCAGGGGTAGATACAGAGGTGAAGGACCCATGTGACGGCCCTCGAGGAGCTTACTTTTTAGTGGGGAAGCAAACACAAACATAATTTCCTCTGCAGTAAATCAACCGCCTAACAAAGGTAGACCCAGTGTGGACTCTTAACAGCACAGAAGCCAGAGCAGACTGACGTTCCTAACAAGTTCACAGAATGGATCTAAACCAAGGGCCTTCAAATGATAGGCTCTCTTGCATACGACTATAGATATCTCTCTATGCCAGGTAAATGTGTGAGGGATATCACATGCCAACATAACAACATTATGAGGTGGTTACTCCTACTCTACACTTTCATTTTACAGAAGAGAAAACTGAGAAAGAGAAAACAGTGATTGTCAATCAATGGTCACACAACTCCTGTGTGGGACCTGGGATCCAAGCCATGTGTGTAAGCCTATGTCCTCTAAGAAACAGAGATGAGACTGGTTTAAATGAGCAAGGGTGTTATTACGGGAAATGTTTGTGTGAAAGGACATAGGAGAGACTCAGGGAAACCTAAGCAAGCCATCAGAAGAAGGTAATGTAAGTCTGATCCCAAGTGAAGGAGAGAGAGGGAGTAGGTTAGGTGGAAGCATCCTAGATGGCTGTATAGTCTAAGGAAAACCCTTGAGCCAAAGCTGGCCAATAAAAGGAATGGATCTGCCTTGATATAGCTACCATACTCAGTCATGGGGGTTAAGGAAGGGGCTTGTCCTGGGGGCCAATCCACTATGACTGGAGAAGAGGATCATATTAGAAAAAAATAGCCATTGTTACCATAACCACATAGGAGATTAGATGTAGTAGTTTCCAGGAAAAAAACACACAAGAGTCTGGGCTGACCAACACTGCATCCAGTCTCCATACTTCCCAATTTTTGTTAAAGAGGCAGCCACTACATCAGGAACCTGAGTCTCTCAAAATGTGCACCTTGACCTCTGGTTGTAAAAGTCACATTCCAAAGTGCTGAGTAAATCACATGACGTTTTGCTTGGCTTCTAGGGAGGAAAGGCTGACCTAACTCTCTTGAATTTGAACTTGTGATTTCCCGAAGTAAAGAGATATCAGACTTGATACTGAGACATCTAACTTGTCCTCCACAATTTCACATGTCTCCAGGTCAAGCTAGCAAACTAGCTCAAGCTCATCCTTCTTAACAGGTGAAGAGCTGATGCCTGGATCATCTTTTCAATCATCCACTCCTCATTTTGTTATTGTTGTTATTGTTTTTCCTGTTTTTTCCCTTCTTAGGAGAAGATCAATGCTGAGTTAGGGCCTTATGCTATGTAATGGACAAATATCCCATGCTGGACAGAATTTTCCCAGCACTTTTACAGGGTGCGAGGCTTTTCTTGGACTTTACGTCACACAATGCTCAATTTGTTTGGAAAGGGTAGAGGTAGAAACATAGTCTATTGAAAATATCACTGCTTCCTCCCTGAAATTTAAAAGAGCTTATGATTATTATTATTGCCTTTGTTACTAGCTCTCAGTGACCTTCTTAATCAAAAATTTTATGCATACCTTTTTTTTGAAGTGCTAGAAGCTAGGATTGGAGCGGAGAAATAATGGAAGAATATGAATGAGCCCTTCAAAGCATTTTCCAGGTTCATAAATATCTATGTATGATCCACAAAGTGTAATAATGTATATTGCAAATTAAGCCCTTCTCAAAAGGATTCCCCAATGGTCAGATCAACCTTTACTTCAGATAAATAAATTTCCTCAACCAACCCTTGTGAGCTAGAGAACCAACATTTTTAAAAAAAATAAGCTTACCTTCCCTAGTGTCAATAGGAAACAGTATTTACTTACTACTGTTTTCCTTTCAAAAATCTGTCTAGTTGCATACTAGAAACAGCTTCGGCTGGTTTGTTTGTCTTGGACAAGCTGTTGAAGTGAAAAGTTTTTGCTTGGCTGAATGTGGGACAGTTTCATAACCCTTCAAGAAGTGCACTGAAGGTGGGTGCCAGTTTCAAAGGCTGCCTGGGACAGGCCTCCACTTGCTGCCCATTGTCAGGGGTGGCCAGCATAATTAAATTAAGACAATGAACAAAGCAACAGATGCAACTGAGACCAAGTCCCTGAGTGCTTTTGTTTTGTCCCTATCATTGTCTACAACAAAGAAGTCCCATGTGAGAGCCTGGGAAGAGAGCCAAATGCAAACCAGACAACAGACATCCCAGCTGGTTTTGAATGGCCTCCACCGAACATGTGTGTGCATAGGAACCATGCTCCTTGGAGCAGGGTAGGCTTCTCTCAAGTGAGTTTCTGCCCATGGCTTTGCTGTGATGCCAACACAGACCCAGAAGAAATAGGAAGGATCCCTCTGTACAGACTTTACACCTCAGCTTTGAGACAAAAGGAAAAAAATCTCCCCATCGGGAAAAGGACAACATCTATGGAGTTGGCCAATCTAACCTCAGTTCTTTTTGCTATAGCCCTCACGAATTTGTGACACATAGAAGACACCTGAATTTCTCCTTCTGCAAATCTGGGATTTAATTTGGCTTGAGAGGAAGATTAAAGATTAAACATCGCATGTGGCTTTCTTTTAATTTGTTATTACTTCATTCTTGAGTATTCTCCTAGTTTGGGTGTTTCCCACAGTCATAAAATATTTTTGTCTAAGTTGGTAGAAAAAAAAGGTAAAACTCAAATCAGCATATTTTTAGACCTCTCAGTTAATTTGGTCAGTAGTTTGATAGAGAAGTAGTAATCTTAATAATAGCTATTTGGAGTTTAGATAGCCACATAGCTAATCAGCTGAGAATTGAACAAAATTCAATGAGGAGTTTAGGATGACAGTGATCCTACACTGTGGCCCCATATGTCCTTCTGCCACTTTTCTGAAGAAGGCAAAATGAGATGTAAGATCAGAAATACAAATTTACTGGTAGTTCAACAGTAGATGCTTTTATTCAGCAAGAAATACATGTTAAGTGGACTGGATAAAAGGTCAATGGTATTTGAGAGAAAGTGCCAGGATTTTAAACAGATGGCATTTCACACTGCCCTATACAAATGCCCAATTTCGTTCCCAAGCTTTTTTTTTCAGTGGCTCCTGAGCTAGATACTTTAACCAACATTTTTTATACAATGATGCCATCCTCCTTCTATTCAGTCCCTACAGGATATTGACCATCAACTTACAAAGTGCTAACTGGTTTTTATGAAAGACTTGGTGCTAACTCCAATGTGAGGTAGAGCTGAAAAGCGTGTGTAAGAACAATTACCAAATCCCTATGGGCCTTAGCTCAGGGATTGGTAGTTGATTCTGCCCCAGTGTCTCATCCTCTCCAGATAACAGGTCTGGGTGAACATACATGTCCCTTACAGTGATCTCTAAGCTCCTAACAATGACTGGGTGAGCGGTCATTACCTTAACCAGAAGGATGAATTTGGAGATTCCAGCCACCATGGACAAAAAGAACTCTTGTTTTTGGTCCTGATGGAAATATGTTCTTAAAAAAAAAAAAAGCCTCTGTAGATCTTTAAACCCTATTCTATACCAATAATTATCCATTACATTCTCCTATAAGGGCTTCCTGGCTAGAGATGAAACCAAGATAAGAAGCATCTTATGTTTATGTATGCAAAGGCCACTTCCTCCTAGATTTCATTTCACATCTTATTTGTCTAACTAAAATTCGCTATTTAAATATATTCAAGGATAAAATAATAACTATAGGAAAAGTATAATAACCTGATTCTGCACATTATCAGAGAGCCCATTATACTCATTTACTCATTCATTTAATTCATCCTTCAGCTATGTAGTGGGCACCTGCAAAATCCTGGGTACTGTTCTAAACATGGGGCTGTAACAGTGAACTGACAAGTCCCTGCTATCGTAGGGCTTCTGCTCTAAGCAAAACATAGAGGAGAGTGATGAGTGAATGGTTGATGAGTAAATGATAATACCAAAACCAGGAACCCTGGAATTTTAGTCTAGGAATGGCTACATCCTAGTAAAGATGCAATAATGATAATAAGAGTAAGGTAAAGTAATAATAATACTTACATAGTGCTTGCCATGCGACAGATCTATTATAAGTGCTTTTATGTACTAATTCTTCAATCCTTAATCCTGCAAGGTAAAAACTTTTATCCCACTTTATGGATAAAATTGAGACACAAGAAATTTTCACTCCAAGAAGCTCACAGGGCTAGAAAATGGAAGAGCTAGGATTTGAGCCAAGTTCAATATATCTGTGATTTTACAGTCTAAAACAATTACAAATTTCCCCACCCTTCTCATTCTAAATCTCTTTCTTCAAAGAGGAAAAAATGAAAAGAAGTATCTTTTCACAGAAATTAACACAGAACAAAAATGCAGTGAAACAATACAAAATAACCCCCAAATGTGATTTTTTTTTTCTCACTGAAAAAAAAGATGCTGCAGGCCAGGAGACGGAACTTTCAGGACCTCCTTTCAATCAATGAACGTGTGATAGCAGCAGATGAATGGAAACACAGTTTTGTGTGGTTATAAAGCAATCTGTGGTCCACATGCCAAAAGGGGCACATAGAAGTAGCTTGAATGAGGTTTAGCTACACTGAAAACTAAGGAAAAAACAGTCCAGAGATGGAAGACGCTGACAATGCCTTGCCACGCGAGTAGTCAGCAGCTGTGCACCGCTGCAGGTTACCTAGGACCAAACCAGAGAGGGTCGGACCTGCATTGCTACCATGTGCCCACCATCCAGATATCATTGCTGACATGTACACATAAGGAACTGTTAGACATTGAAACGGGGACTCAGAACTGTTGGACAGTGAAATTGGGACTCAAACATTTTTTTGTTTTGTCTTGTTTTGTTATTATATGTTTATTTCTAGTCTGCAAAGGCAAAACTTTTTAAAGGAAAGAAATGGTAGGAAAAAGATACAGAGGCAAAGAAGCATTGAACAGACTGTCAAACTACATCGGGAAGACAGGGGCGGTTGGGCGAGGGGGGCTGTAAGAGACCAACCGAAGGACTTGTACGCATGCATATAAGCACAACCAATGGCTACAAGACACTGGGGCGGGGGGGAGGGCAGGCAGGTGAAGGCATGTACTGGGGGGTAGGGGAGGTCGGGGGGAGATCAATGGGGGGGAAAAAAGGAGACATATGTACTACTATTTGTAATACTTAAAACAATTTTTAAAAATTATAAAAAAAAAACAAAACACAAACTAAAGCCTATTTACTTAAATACGTCTTTCTCAGAAAAATCTGGCCCAAGTTCTCTCTTAGACTGACTGGTGAGTCTTAAGCTATAAAAGATTGAGACCCAGTATTAGAAGTAGATGGGTAGTATATATAAAACTTCACCAAGTTAACGTCGCTTTTTCCTCCTTTGCTCTTAGGAAGTACATTTGAAGAACGCAAGTAGAGGGAATGCAGGAAATAAGAACTACAGAATGTAGGAAGACCTTTCTGAGGAGTGAAGAATGAGATGCCATCGGCAGGATCCTTTGCTCTGCATGAATTACCGGTTAAATACCAGAAGACCCACCAAAATATAAGTTTGATAACATTTCAAAAGATGGGCATTCCCCCAATGAAATACACAAGTAAACATTTCAAACATTGTCTTTAGGAGTGATTGTTAAAAGCTTTGCACCTTGCAAAAAAAGGTCCTGGAATTGGTAGATTGCTGTTGATCCTTTATTACTAATGTTCTACAGAGAAAAAAATCTATCTATCTATCTATCTATCTATCTATCTATCTATCTATCTATCTATCTACACATATCTTAGTCCCTGCCTCTCAAGAGCCGCAAATGCATGGGTGTTGTCTAGATCCAGTTGCACTAAATTTGTCTCTGAATCTTGGCTCCTGGAGCCATTCATTCAGCAGTCTTGTCTAAGTGGTTTATTATTATTTTTTTATTTGCACTTCTTTCTATGCAACACAGGCTGTTTTTTTATTTTTATTTACAGTGTCTAATTACCTTGCTTGTCTATCTCTGCCCACCCTCCTTCATCACCGTTATATTTGGCAAATTTGGCCTCCTCCCTAGCAGCAGCAGGCAGTCAAGTAGCACACCAATATTTAACCCACAAGGTTCTATCTGTGGCATTGGTACCAAATATAAGTTGGATGCATTTGCTGTAGACACAAAGCTTTATTTTTCCACATCTTGCTAAAAAGAAAATGCAAACAGTTGCAACTTTGAGGCCAAACGTTCTTAGATGTATGTGTTAAGTCTAGAAAGTCTCAAACTCTCAACAGTTCCTTCAAATGATGAGTTAGTGTGCAACCTAATTAGTAACTTCTCTTTGATTTTTTTCCATATAGAGCACTATGTAAATTTTACATATCAACATTACAGGATATATCAAACAGTATGTAAAACTCTCTTTTTTTTTAGTACAATGGTGCTATTTTGTAGTTTGTGATATGAAAGAGTCTGGCCAAAATCGTAAAAGGGGAAAGCAAAACACAAAAAGGATGCCTGGAGCCAAAGAAGATACAGAGGGGAAGGGTCCTAGAAATCCAGTACCCCTGGTTATGCCTTCCAAGAGAAATTGAAGACACAAAGTCCACTGATGCAAATTTGTTTGGCAAGTCCAGAGAGGAGTGGAAAAAGCAGAAGGCTAGGAATTTAATAATCCTGGTTTCTTCTCACTGATGAAACGAACATCTGCCAACTCGGCCATGGACTCACCACTTTGTGACCTTGGGCAAGTCACTTCACCTCTCTGTGCCTCAGTTTCCTCATCTGCAAAATGGGACAATATGCCATCTACCTACCTCACAGGGGTGGTATGAGGATTAAAAAGATAAAGCTCCAGATTTTTATCCTAAATTGCTAGGAGAGTGCAAGGTCAGAGCCCTTGAGTTACTGGGATGCAAGGAATTCTATAAACAGCTCATTCAGAGCATAGCTAGAAAACTGATTAGCCAAATGCTCCTGACATGCCAATTTTTGTCAATGAAGCTATCCAATTAAATATCCAACTAGCTAGTTGTTAAAAGCTAGCAAGCAGCTTGATCTCTTTCAAAACACTTTTCAAAATAAGTTAGTAACATTTGATTAACAACTTGATTTTAAATTCTGCACCTAGGTCCATAAATACAGTGAAAAGAGAGAAATAAAAAAGAAAATAAAGAGAAAAACAAAAAGATTTCTACCAGCAAAAGGGTGATTACTCGATTTGTTAGCACTCGCTGACTGTTCCAGGCAGTTTCTAGAAATCTAGTAATATTTCTTTTAATGTTATGATACTCCATTAATTTTGAACAGTTATTCCATCTTTAGGCAATCTAAAGAAAATGGCCCAAGATTTCAACTATTGAAATAATATCTTATAAAAAGTCACAGTTACTTTCTTTAATCAATTTTGCTTTTATCATTGGCCATATATATATTATTGTTTTGTTGTTGCTGTTGTTAAAATACATTTGACTAGAGTTGCTAACTGATAGGCAAAAGTTTTCTTCAGGACTAGAAATTTTCCCTCATGTCTGCTTAGAAGAATGGCCCCTATGAATGTGTGTTATCCATCCAACTAAAAATTGGTATCAAGAAAATCCAATGTTGAGGACAGGCCCATGGTGACCTAAAAAATGTTTCCGGTCTACATACCAAAATTTTCTTATTAGAACAATGAATCATCCACCATTGGGATCGTTTATCAGCCTTAGACCTTTTTGGTGAGAAGCAACCATGTTTATTATTTCATGCGCATTGTATCCTTTTTATTCTTGGAAAGTATATATGGAAAACAAAAATTACATGTTTAGTTTTCATCCCACTGGTTCACCTCAAGATTCAGAGGCCAGAAATAAAAAAATAAAAAAAATCAAAGAAGACCTCCTGGATCTCAGAACATATGCAAAAAGAAGGCCTATTTAGTGGATGCCCCTGCTCAGCCAACAAGCATTTTCAACCCTCAGTGCGCAGTGCTATTTGAGTTGAGCATCTCTGCTGTACTGAGTGGTATTCTAATCACTATGGACAGATGTCAAAGGAACTACAAGTCATTTTTGTCCTTCAACTGTTTCCACGCATATGGGTTCTGTGGAGTGATGTGCTGGACTCCTCTTCCCAAAATGGCACTTCTAATTTTATTTCTTGTTCCTAGAATGCACCCTTTAAAATCACTGACTCCCAGAAACATTTTACATGTATTCTTCTGCTGACATAGCTGGATAAGGTAATTCTAAGAGTGTCTATGACTTACTTGATTCACTTAGCAATTCTATTCACAGCCCAGATGCCCCAGTGAGGAAAGCTTAAATAGACAAAAAGACATCATCTTTCTTAACTTTTTCCAACACCTGGTCCTCTCCAACTACATCATAAATCAATGAATTAAAAAGTAACTGATTGCTATACTAACCCAGTATCTTATTTGCAAATGAATTAAAACTAGAAGACAATTTGATGTAAACTGCAAAAGTCAGTTGGTTCCCATACACTACAGCAGAATGTCCCAGGATTGACAGAGAGGGAGCACCTAACATTTCACAACTCAAAACTTCATAAGCTTTGCTTTAAATTTTAAAATGAGGAAATTTCAGGATGTTTATGAAAGAGCCATACATACTGGTAGGAATTAGCTTTCAATGTATAGGCTTATTTCCAATTTAAATGACAATACAGAATACTTAAGTCAAATTTCTACTCCAGCTTCCCCACATAGTGTAACAACACTATTTGAACATTTTAAGATGAGGAGGCTCCTCTTAAAAAATCTAATGAATCTTTCCATCAGAATCCACTCTTCTAGACCTAAAAAAACAACAACCTCTCCCCCGAGAGTCCAATGGAATACTTAAAAAAATAATAATAATAACTTCCTGGAAAAATTTTTATAAAAAGCCTGGCTGCCTTGAGAATCCTTCCCCTCCTGGGAATGTCAATGTTCGTGTAGATGGAACCATCTCATGCACTGTGGCTCCAGGATTTCCATTACTAGCTCATGCACTAATGGGATTCAATTGGAGGATGTAGCACAATTTTGCTTTCCCATTTATTGTTTGGCCAGCTATGCCAAATGGTGCTATTGTTTCTTTAAGAAAGTACTTGACTAAAAAAAAAGAAAAGAAAAAAGAAAGCATGGACATATTTTTTTAAAGTGTAAAAACGACAATTCTATAGCTAGGTGGCTTCATAAGGCAGCACTAGGTCTAGTCACCACCACCTTTCAACTTCTTATCGCTCACAAGTAGCAGACTGTTCACCAAATTGTGAGTGTTGGTGTGGGGCAGAAGATGAAAAATTTTTAGAATCACAAGGTTCCATTATTTTGTTGGCTTTCAGCAAAACTAGCACTATGTTACCCAATCTGAACACCTGAATCAAGAGCATGGAATATAAATGGGGCAGAAAAACTTTATAGGAAAATGGCAGAACTAAAAATATGGTTAAGTTACTTATTGATTTTTTTTTTTTGCGGGGGGGAGTGCTCTCTGCTCTAAAACAGATGTTCAAAAAGTAGAGAAAAATACAAAGAGAAAAAATGCATAAATTCACCTTCTAAAAATAGCATCTGCCCCATTTCCCTTGAGTAAATTTTTAACATTAGCATTGGCCGGTTTATAGAAAATATTCTCCCTTCATCTAAACATCTCAGAGAGCAATAGCTCCCATGAAAAGCAATCACTAATCTCATTGGGAAGTGTTGGAAAGTATTTCTTTATGAGCTGGGGGTTATCTATTGATAACGAAAGAGGAGAATTTAGGAGAAATCATTAAAAGAAATGGCTAACAATCTGTGAAGACTTTTTTTAAACTTTATGTAGTCTTTATGAATATCTTAATGTTCAAAATGACTTGGTTCTTTCTTCTTCTTTTATATTGGAATAAGGGGTGATAAGTTAAACCCACATAGACTTTAAAACTATAGGCTAGATAAAAATGTACATTTGACTTGTCAAAACTCTAATCAGACTATCTAAAATGTTTTTGCTATTTTAACCTTAAAAGATTGTACTAATATTCAAGACAGATCCTGTTAGCTCTCTTCATTGGAAAGAGCATTCCCACTCAAATCACCTGGGTTTTCCCAGCAATGTATTTGAAAGATAAATCTGACTTATGCATCATTGTGGCATCATTTTTTTTAATTTTAAATTTTTTCAATAGAAAAATTGTGATTCTTTATGCCCCTCTCCCGCAAACATCAGAAAGTCCAGAAACTGAGGAGGCAAAAACAAGAATATTTTGTTGGTTCTTTGTTGCTGGTTTCTTTGTTTTCAATGCTAGTGTTTAATCCTATAATACATATTTGCTTATCAATATTTTAATATTCTAAAAGACTTTCCTGTTAGGTATTAGAAACTGATGCATAGATATCTTTTTTTTTTGTATGATTTCTATTTAAAAATAAAAAAAAAGGAGATGAGAAGACTGTCTGAAGCTTTGAGTGCGTATGGTACAAGATAAAGATATCAATTTAAAGAACTAAGTCCTACCTGGAACAATGCTTTGCTTTAGGAAACCTCTTCCTAGATAAGACAGAGGCCCAGGGAATTTTGGAAACTGTCTTTATTCCTCCCAGTCCTTATTTGTTTAGTATCTGTCTCAAAAATATAGAGAGGGACTAGAATTAAAGGGGCCTCTTTAAAAACATAAGTTTTACATCTTGCCTCTTAATTTCTGATTACACCTGGACCTTCAACATGGTCCCTCTTTTTCCCCATTCTTCAGCTGTCATTGATAAGGTCTTTTGAGGGGGAGAAAAAAGAACATTTTTTAAATTTGAAAAAACGAGAACACAAAATATGAATTAACATGGAGGACACAGAGTTCCTCCTACTTAACCCACAGAATCACCTTCAAAATGATCTTTCACAATTCTTAGAATCTGCCCTCTTTTTTTAATTTCCCAGGCCACCAGTATCTGAAAAATAAATATTATTCATTTTCTTTTGCCCAAAATACGCTGAGGTAAAATTAGGAAAACTGAAAACAGAACTCTAAAATCCCTTCCAAGCCCCCACTGGCCCTACTCACTCACCCTCACTCACTGATAATAATCCCTTACTCTGATTTCTTTCGGATATTTGTCTTGTACCTGCTGCTATACACACTGCAGGAGGAATTCTGAACCCTCAAGCATCTCCTCACATCTCTCATCTGTGTCTGTGTATCATTAACATGTCTATTCAAAACTCTCAAAAACTTTCAAACATCATGCAGCTCAGATTCAGTTTACATAAGGGCCCCAAATACCATGTCGGATCTCTTTTTGCTAAGAGGGTTAATAAACTCTGAGAAATGGGATTATATCATGTGTTTTGCTTCATATGTTTTTATCACACTTAGAGGTCAAGTGTGATAAATAAACTTACAGACACTGAATTAATTTTCCCGGCTACTTTGAAAACAGAAAATGGGGTTCAATGACTTGGTCATTCATTTCATCTGTCTTTGTGCACAAGCATATTTTTTATTAAGTGAACTCTGATTGTATTTGAAATTATTATTCATTTATGGCAGAGGAATATCAATCCTAATGACTTCTAAAAATGTAACTAACTAAATCATTATCTTACATTTACTGTTTAATAAGCATATTTTGAAAATGTATGGCTAGAGCGTCATAATAAAGTGATATATCTTTCTTTAGTAATCACATTAAAATTTATCCTGTTTGATTAATTTGTTCTTTTTGGACAATGTTGGTGCAACGTGTCATTCCTGAAAAATTCTATTGTTACCTAACATTTTTATTAATCAAGTTCATTGCAACAAATAAACATAAAAACTTACCCAGGAAAATCAAATTCATCATATACCACAATGGAGATATCTTATAGAATTTACAGATTATATTTAAAAACAAATATGTTTCCAAAAACTTGTACAAACTATGTGAGATGCATGCATTGTAAAATATCCTCATGGATAATAAAGCAGGTTTAAGTAACTGATCTTATTCACATAACCCAACAGTGAGTTAAAATCAATGACATAAAGCATTTGGGAAAAGATTTCCTATCATATATGGTACATATAATATACAAGTAGCATTTAATACACTCCCATATCAAGAGATTTTATAAGAATGTGATCTCTCAGCATTGAGTTTTTGTTTTAATAAATTTAATTCTTTACTGAATAGGGACTGTGAATATCAAACTCATAGCAGCATTTGTGGAAGACAATGTGGAAAGATTAGCCATTTCTCTATTGTTTAAACACAACTCATTTCCTTTTTTAAAAAAAATATTTTTATTAATTTCAGAGAGGAAGGAAGAGGGAGATAGAAACATCAATAATGAGAGAGAATCATCCATCAGCTGCCTTCTGCAAGCCTCCCATTGGGGATTGAGCCCACAATTCTTAACCACTGAGCCACACCTACTGGGTTCCTTTTCATTTTCTTAAACCCTCTGTGAGCTGTTTGGAAAGTTAGCTAAATATAAAATAAAGGCTCAGGAGCTTTAAGCTTGATTTTAGGGAATTAACAATAATATTGAAGTTTCCTTTCTTATTTTCCCTTGTGTTGCTCACTGTCACTTCCCAACTTCTCTCCATCAAAGTTTCCAGGGCTCTCCCTTGGACTAGCATTCTCAGTGCCTCCTCATCTCCTCATCCTCTCTGTGCTCAGCATCTTGCGTCCTATGGCCACGAGCTTCCAACTGCATTGCTACTAAGAGAAATTTCAGAAAATTCTACAAGGTTCTATATACCATGTAATATAATTCCTCCTTTAGTCCCCACAAATTTTCAGTAACGTTCACAAAAATAGTTTTTTAAAAATTCCATTAAGGAGTTTCTGGCTGCTCATTTGCCTCCTGTCACCTAAGTAAGACCTCTTCCTCTCTTCCCAGGAATTCCTTCCTATACAGCCCTTCATCCTCTCTATTAGAAAGAACTTACAAGATTGTATCACCTTCTTATGCAGAGCAACCTATCCCCATCACAGCTTTGCCTGGGGTAGGGGTGGGGGCAGGGCCCTGCTCATCTTTAATTACTGAATATGGTGGAAAGGTGTTTTTTCCTAAACCAAAGAGCAATTCTGCCCCTAAGAGGAATTCTGTCTTCCTTCAATGTCATCTAGGTCAAAACACGGCCTCTTTTTAAAATAATCTCCTTCCTCTAAGACAGTGGTTCTCAACCTTTCTAATGCCATGACCCTTTAATACAGTTCCTCATGTTGTGGTGACCCCCAACCATAAAATTATTTTCGTTGCTACTTCATAACTGTAATTTTGCTACTGTTAATGAATCGTAATGTAAATATCTGTGTTTTCCGATGGTCACGACCCACAGGTTGAGAATCGCTGCTGTAGAGCTTAAGACCATTGGAAAATACAGGTATTTACATTATGATTCATAACAGTAGCAAAATTACAGTTATGAAGTAGCAACGAAAATGATTTTATGGTTGGGGGTCACCACAACATGCGGAATTATATTAAAGGATCGCGGCATTAGAAAGGTTGAGAACCACTGCTCTAGAGAGAGAGGGAGAAAACAGTGATGGGATTGATACCCAGGATGGTGGTGTCCCCTTATTTGGCCTAGAGCTTCTAATTCAGCCACCCTCATAGAACCTAACTACCCAAAGACAGAGTTACCCAAACACCAAATTTCTCTCCGTATTTCTTCTGACTCTTTGCTTTAAAAGTCATTTGGAGCCCTGGCCGGTGTTTCCCAGTAGTTAGAGTATGGCCCCGTGCTCTGAAGGGTCTTGGGGTTCTAGTCCAGTCAAGGGCACATACCTGGGTTGCAGGTTCCCCACCCTGTTGGGGCATATGTGGGAGGCAACCAATTAATGTGGGTCTCTCACATTGATGTTTCTCTCTCTCTCCTTTCTTCCCTTCACCTCTTCCTTCCACTCTCTCTAAAATCAATGGGGAAAAAAATATCCTCCAGTGAGAATTAACAAAAATAAATATCATTTGGAAATGGAGATATTCCCATCCCACCACACAGCCTAATAAATTATCTCAGACTGTTAATATTGAAAAGTCTCTTTTTGTCTCTAGACCCCACTGCCGTAGTAAAAGGCATGGTGAGATAATTTCATCCATATTTATGCTGGAATGTACCAGTTGTTTATCTCTTTGCCCTCATATCTATTTCCAAACATTTCCCTCATTTCTCTGTTTCATAAAGAACTCATTGCTCTGTTTCATAAGGGACTACATTCCCCAGCCCCTATGTTCTCTGCCTCCTGGGTAGGTGTGGCTAATAGAAGGCACTAATGAAGATGAGGGCAGGTGGAAGGAAGTGGCTAGGGTATTTCCATCCTGTTCTCTCTCTGCCCCAAGCAGCATCTTTGGCAATAACCGCAATTCCTCCCTCCATGATCCCTGCCCGCCCCCATCAGCACCCTGTCCCCCCACCCATCCAGAAGGTTTTTCTCAAAACACCACCTCCTCTCTGCATCTCTCTATGTCCTAGGGATGGTAGTGACTTCCTTATGTTGTTCATCACTGGGTTGGCTCCCCTCTCTTGTCTACTCATCCTTTCTATCACCTGTATTAAATACCCTGTTTAAAATGCCTAGAATGGTCTCTGCTCCCTGCCTGGACCCTAACTAATAGCCACAGGAATGGCAAATAGCATGAGTACTGGAGTCAAGCGGATGTGGCTCTGACACTTCCGGTTGCGTGCTCTGAACAAATCAATCAACCTCCATGAGGCCCAGTGTCCCCTTTTGTAAAATGGTACTAATAACATCATCCACCTCATATTGGTATTTGAAGATTAAACATTATCATGCAATAGTTCCTAAATTCTACATTTCTCAAAATAGTGAAATTTCTAACAAATAAAAAGTAGAAATTGCAAGAAATTGACATGAGGTGACAAAATCTTTATTTGGCTGAAGTGGGGATGTTTTTAAAAAACCAATCATCACCATTATGTCATTGCAAGGGAATTCATTTCATAACATGACTGTATCTCAGAATAAATGGCAGTTTCTTAAATGTAGTAAGTTAGCTTTCTGAAAACTGATCACATTGGCTGAATCTATTATTTTCACCTTTTTAGTTTCTCTACAACTAGCTGAAAATCCAGTCCAGCTTCAGTCTGCTCATCACCTCTTTTTCGGTGTGATTACTGACACTTGTATGGTTTTTTATTAGCACCACTTCTATTGTTACTATTAGGAAAGTGAGCATTAACTAAGGATCTAAGATACACCCACCGTAGCATTTCCTCCCCTGGCTTTGTCACACCCTGATCTATAGACACTCTCTGATTCACGGCCTCCACTTTTCTGACACTGACCAAGCGACTACCTTTTCCCCTAACTTGACCCTGATTTAGCAAAAACAGGTAGAAAGTACTGTTTGAACCCAAAAATCTTTGCACCACAAAGGTAAATGTAAAATTTCAAATTTTTACTGTGTCACTATTTCAAATTTTTCCTCCCCTTCCCACCCCCCCAGCCCAGTCCAGCATGCAGAGCTACAAATTTTCTATATAATAAGTTTTAACTACATATATGATACTTTCAGGCTGTCTCCTCTATAATACCAAAATAATTACTCTTGTCAATATTATCAATTTGAGGAAACAATGCAAATACTAGTAAGTCACTTGTTTGTCATTATGCACAACCTAAACCACCAGTATTCTTCAACCAGTTTTACTGAATTTATCAGCATATAACTTTAGTTATTCTGCCTTTTACTTTTACTTTTAGTCATATTTGTTCCACACCATATTCTTTCCAGTCATCACTGTTATGTTTAACAATCTATTAAATAATATTTGATGGTCCTCAGCCTTTTAAATTTTCCATAATGTCAAATAGTAAAAATATCCCTGATGTGGCAAGTACCAAGTTCCTAGAAAAAAGTAAACCTATTTTATTTTTTTCTAAAATATATTTTTATTGATTTCAGAGAGGAACACAGAGAGAAAGAAACATCCATGATGAGAAAGAATCATTGATTGGCGAGCCCACAATCCAGTCATATGCCCTGACCAGGAATCAAACAGTAACCTCCTGGTTCATACGTCAATGTTCAACCACTGAGCCAGACCCACTAGGCTGAACCTATTTTCAAATCTTTGTTGACCTGATTTATTTTGAATCTTTCTATATGTACATAACATTCTTCCAAATCCTCTTTGGGGTCCCTCCTGCAGTACCAGGGTGTATAGTCAACTGGACAAGCAATTTAAAAAGTTCTAAGATTGGTTTTTGAAAATACAGTATTCTCAAAAACGGACTGCAGATGCTAACTTCGTACTTGTGTGGGAGATGCCTTCTATGGGTTTGTCCATGGTCTGTTCTATGGACAATGTTAATCTTTTAAACACAACGCAGTCTACTCTGTATCCTTGTATGACCATTTTGCAAGAATTCTGAATCTAGACTTGTATTTCCCAATAAGGTATGCCGCAAGTTACAGCAGCCTGATAAAGAAAATATCTCAGAGAGAGTCTTTTGGACACATTCATGCTCTCCAAAGTTTATTTGTACAATATCAGTAAGTCAATTCTCAAAGTCAAATTAATACTATTTCAACACTTACCAGCAGACAGTTGCATTGGGAACTACACACTCCTGGGTCACCATATTCCTTTTCACCCGAAAAGCAAATGAATGTGGGAAAACAGATGGTGAGTGGCCAGGCACGTGATGGTTCCATTTGCATTTGGTCAGGATACTGTCTCTGAAAATGTGATCTCTGCCCTATGAGCTGCAAGAGGAAGGTAGATAGAGCTCCTTGAAGAAGCAACCCAGACAAACTCACTTCTTCTAATAGTTCTAACAAATTGCACACAACTACTCACACTTTTTCACCAGACCCCCTTGGAACCAACACAACATTGTTTAGAGGCAAGCAGAGAGGGTTAAGAGTGACGTCTGTGAACCACAGAACACATGTTTCTTCTCCCTGAAACGAACTCACCCTTCTGGGGCTCAAATCCATGACCTTGGGCTTGTTAGCACTCAACTCCAAACACACCCCAAACAAATACAGGTTTGAAGCCAGAGGAGCTTCAAACCACACGTAAGAATGTAATCAATAGAACCACAGGGAAACACAAAAAGTAAACACTTTCTATATAGGCTGAAAGAACAGAAGATTTGGAAAGAGCCTACATTCTCTGAATCCCTTAGTCATCTTAAGGCTTACTGGAAATTTCCACTTGTATATCTTCTACCACTTTAACTTTGACCCGTTTTCCTCTCTCAGCCCCACCCCTGAAAGGAATTTACCATTTGAACTTTCAGTCTATGGCACCATCACTCATCAACTAAGTTCAGAACTTTGGAGTTGTCCTTCGCATCACATTTGGCCACCCAGTAAATATTTATTCCAAAACAATGGCCTTTGAGACCTCTATTCAAACATCTTTCATATCTCTCTTCCTGCCTACCCCCCAAAGTATCATTATAGTTCAAACCTCATCACCTTCTGGGGAATTGCACGAATGACTTCCCAGCCTTCCTCTCTCCAGTCCATTCTGTATACCCTTCTTAAAATTCTGCTTAGCAAACCTTCTCAGAAACTGCAGTGGCTACTTAGAGGCTATTGTTCCATTCTGAAATCTTACATTTTTCCTAATATCTATTACAACTAAACTATTCATGTGCATCCTTACCTTTGCATAAGCCCTTTCTTTTCAGATATCCAAAGGCTAGCCACCATTTAAGACATAACCCATATCAAATTCTCTTTCCAGGGTACTTCAAACACTATGGTTCTTTCTCTCTTTTGAACTCCTGGATCCCACATTAGCAACACCATTCATTAGGAATCTAATTCTCTACTAGTCTGTCATTAGTTAATCTTTCCTCTATGCAGCCCTTGCCTATCAATCATATTATAAATTCTCTGAAAGGAGGGATTTGGCTTTTATCGCACAGGAATTTATTCAGACGTAACGTATGAGAAATACTATGCTGGGAATATAGTAAAAAAACAAAACAGACTTATATTATAGTATAAAGGAAACAGACAATAAACAAATAGATGAACAAGGTGCTTGCAAGTAGTAGAGAAAACAGGAGGGCCTTGTGAGAAAGCATGAATTGAATCACTACTATTCATTCACCACCTCCTTTCTTGGGCCAGGCAATCTAATGGGGAACTCACATCTTTGCAAAATGAATTATTACTCTGATCTGTATTGGGTTCCCTTCTCCTCTAGCATTATCTCTCTTACAAATTTCCTCCTATCATCCAGTTGCTTCTTCCATGCACATGATGCCAGACTGATATCTCTCTGGTGAAATTTAGTGATTATAATCCACCACCTGCCAATCACCTCCACCTGGAATTACACTGTCCTATACAGCAGCCAATGGACACTTGAAATATGGCTGTTCCAAATTTGGCTGTGCTGTAGGTGGGAAAAGACATACTGGCTTTCAAAGACTTAGCATGAAAGGAAACATAACAATTAATACCTGTTGAAATAATAATATTTTGGCATTAAGTAAAATATATTAAAATTAATTTCACAATTTACAATAGCTAGGATTTGGAAACAGCCTAAATGCCCATCAGCAGATGAGTGAATTAAAAAAAAATTTGGTACATCTACACAATGAAATACTACATTGCTGTAAAAAAGAAAGAACTCTTATCATTCGCAACAGCATGGATGGACCTGGAGAGCATTATGCTAAGCAAAATAAGCCAGTTGGAGAAAGATAAATATCACATGATCTCACTTATTTGTGGAATATAATGAACATAAACTGATGAACAAAAATAGACCCAGACAGAGAAGCATCGAACAGACTGTCAAACTTCAGTGGGAAGGCGGGGGTGGAGGGGATAAGAGATCAACCAAAGGACTTGTATGCATGTATACAAGCATAACCATAGACACAGATACTAGGAGGGTGAGGGCATGTGCTAGGGGGTGGAAGTGGACGGGGGGAGGTCAGTGGAGGGGAAAGGAATGTGCAATACTA
Source organism: Corynorhinus townsendii (assembly GCA_026230045.1). Lineage (NCBI taxonomy): Eukaryota > Metazoa > Chordata > Mammalia > Chiroptera > Vespertilionidae > Corynorhinus > Corynorhinus townsendii. The sequence goes on along the minus strand of JAPDVU010000003.1, from coordinate 204,976,420 downwards.
TATGTAATACTTTAAACAATAAAAAAAGGAAATCAAAGCCATAAAAGAAATGGGAGAAGTAAATGTGCTATGACTGATGTTAGTATTTGCTGATTTTATATTAAATTTGGCTTTGAGCTTCCTGATTGAGCAAAAAAAGTCAAGGCAAAAAAAAAATTAATTTCATCTGCTTCTTTTTACTTTATTGAATGTGACTACTAGAAAAAATTTAATGACACATGGCTAATATTGTGGCTGTCATATTTCTATTGAACACTGCTGACCTAGAAGATCCATCAGCCATTCAACAGATATCAAGCACTTACTGTATACCTGGCATGACCCTACTTGATGCCTACATTGTAGTACTGCCAGATTTCACCTTGGTGAATTTAAACTGTGTCCTTTCCCCCTTCCAAAGTTACTCTACATTTTGGCTTTGCTACATCTGTCTACTCTTTTCCAGCCTTCCAGAATTGGAAAGTCAGATATCTTTATACTTTCCCACAGTTCATTTCTGCCAAGTGTTGTGCAGTTTCCTCTGTAGGTTCATATCTATTTCTTCCCTTCCTTCTATTTTCACATCACTGTTTTGACCTCTCAAAGGACAGTTTAGTACAGCAGTCGCCAACCTTTCACACCTCACGGACCACCAGTGGTCCACGGACCACCAGTTGGAGACTGCTGGTTTAGTCCATGTGTCCCCATTCTAGTCTAACCTATGTGCTGCTGCTATATCAATCTTCCTAACCATCACACTGATACCAGAATCAAAGAATGGTATGATCAAAGGGACACTAGGAATCCTTACAAAATAATGGATAGATAAGAGCTGCTGAAGGAGTGCTGCCTTTTGCCACAGACCTCATATGTATTATTTATATATATATATATAAAAGCCTAAGCGACCAAATGACCGAATGACTCATCGCTATGACATGCACTGACCACCAGGGGGCAGACGCTCAATGCAGGAGCTGACCCCTGGTGGTCAGTGTGCTCCCACAGCGGGAGCACTGCTCAGCTGACCTACAGGTGTCAGACGCAGGGCTCATGGCTGGTCGCCACAGCTGGGACACGGCAGCAGAGCCGCAGTGAGCCTGCAGAGTGGCAGTGGCGGCAGGTGCAGCGGGGCCGGGATGAGCAGGCATGGCAGGAGGCGTTTGATTGCCGGTTTCCACCCGATCCCTGCAGGCTACGCCGAGGGACCCCACTGGTGCATGAATCCGTGCACCGGCCTCTGGTCACATATGATCATCCCAACAACGTCATGAGGGAGATAGTATTACACCCATTTTGCAGATGGAGATACGAAGGTCTAGGGAGACTAACAAGCCCCAAGGAACAACTCTAGTGGTGAGCCCAGGTCTGTCTGACCTCTGAGGCCTGGCTCTTAATTTCTATGCTACATCGTCAATGTAAACGGGGAAAGTCTGCCCCTCAAAACTGGCCATTTTCTTTCAATCAGTGCATGTTACCACTGTTCACTCAATGCTCAGGTAAAACACCCGAGTTCTTGATGTCTGCCTTTCTGTCACACTCCAGATTGAATTAATCAGTAAACCCCATCAATTCTCTATTGCAAATTGTATCCCAAGTCCAACTTCCCACTCTCTTCAGACATACATCCCCATCATAAGCTCACCTGCAATTCTCATATGGTCCCTTACTACTGTAGTGGATTGAATTGTGCCTGCCCCTCAAAGAGTTATGTTCCATTCCTAACCCCCCCCCCCCCAAATTCCAATGACAGTGACCAAATTTGGAAATGGTCATGCAGATGTGATGAGTTAAGGACCCACAATGAAATCATCCTGAATCTAGGGTGGGCCCTATGTCCAATGAGTGGTATCTTTATAGGAGAAAAAGGAGGGAGATTTGGACATAGAAACACAGACACAAATGAGAGCAGGCCACATGCAGACAGATGGAGGCAGGGACTAAAGACATGCTGCCACAAACCAAAGAACTCCAAGAGCCACCAGAGGGAGTGTGCCCTGTCAGCAGATTGACTTTGGACGTCTGGCTTCCAGAACTGTGAGAGGATGAAACTTTTGTTGCTTTAAGCCACCTAATTTGTAGTAATTTGTTATGGCATCCCTAATCCATTAACAAACTCCTCCATAGTCTATTCTTAACATAGCAACCCATTGTCCATTCAACTGAAAACCAGATCAAGGCACTCCCTGCTCACAATCCTCCCTCTACATTTTCTCATCACACTTGGAATAATATTCAAAGTCCTGCCCATTGCCTTCCAGGCAGGACGTGAACTTGTTTGGGCTGCTCTCAGATTTTCTCCTCTTAGGTCCACTCACTCTGTTCCAGCCCCTCTGGCCTTTTCCTGTTTCTCAAAAGCAAATGTATACTCCCACCTCATAATCACTGCACTTCCTGTTTTCTGTCTGGAAGGCTCTTCCCCCAGTTATTCCCATGGGTTTTCCTCAATTCATACAAGTTTCTTCTGAGAAGGAAGAGACCATCCTTGGCCACCCTAAAACTTTAAATAGCATACTCTTACCCTGTCCCATAGTACTTGTTGTTGTGCTCATGGATTGGTTTGTCATTTGACCTCACAGATGCATCCCCAGCACCTACAAAAGGTTCTAATACATAATAGGCCCTCAATAAATATTCACAGAATGCATGAAAAATGAATTGAGCCAGGGCCTGAGAAAAATTTGATAGGATTGCGTGGTGGGCCAAGGATTACACGTCAGGGTAATAAAAATATAAACAATAGTAGCAGCAAACATTTCTTGAGGGATTTCTGTGTGCCAGGCATTGCATGAAGAGCTTTACATATTTTATCTCAACTAATCTTCAAAATGACTCTATTAGGTATCAAAATAATATAACCGGGGCTACTTTAAAACAGGGTCAGAGCCGCCATCCCCAAGAAACTGCGTTACAAATCTTATGCCTCAATCCTTTGGAATGCTTAAACAGGGCAAAATAACCTTTGGACTGGGCCTAAAGCAACATTGTGTGCCAAAGAACTGTTTGCAAGGGGAACAAGAAAGCAGATATTATGACTATCCACTGATGACTACCAGACTAATGACTACCAGACTGAAAGTTTAAAACATTGTTTAGAATTAGTGTCAATGTTAGCTATACGCACCTATAGAAATGTCTTTCTTCGAATGCTGTGATTGCTCCCCTACTCTTTTTCATAAACACCCCATGCCTTTGGCTTCTAATTGGAACACTATTTGGGTTTCTGCCTGAATCAGTGCTTCCAGAATAGCTATTCTTTTTTTCTCAAATAAATACATTTTTGTCTCTCACTTCGTCCTTTAATTTTAGATTAACATAGGTACTCATCATTACCTGTTGAGCAAACAGTTTAGAAAGATTAAATAGCTTTAATATACATAATAGAAAAAAGTTTGTAGAATCTATACATAATTCTTATAAACCAATATAAAAATACAAATAACCCAGTAGAAAAGTAGGCAAAGATATAAACAGAGAATTTGTGAAAATGAACAAGCAAAATGACTCATAGTCATATGCAAGAAGTGCTCCCTCTCATTTATAATCAGAAAAATAATAAAAATTAAGCCACAATGAACATCCATTGTTTGTTAAATATATATACACACACATATATGGTGATGCCAATATTACCATTTGTCTCTGTGGCTCTAGGTTGAATGTGTTAGAGAGAAAGATCAAAGTCTTTGTTAAATACAGCATTAAGTTTTATTTTCTTTCAACCCTCAATAAACTCCTTACAGTCCATCAAAATTGTACATTCCATCTGACATTTATTTTTTTGAGATCAAAGAATTATTTGGGGAATATTGTTTGGTGTTGCTTCATTGAAAGTGTTCTGAAAGCTTCCCTATTACTTAAATGAGTAGCATTCATTTTGTGAACTGAGAAATAATAAATATGTATAAAAGGTTTCTCTTTGATTCTTCTCTCTCCTTCATTCCTGTAGCCACCTGTAGCCATATGTAAGGTGTATTTTGGTCTTTCCAGAGATTGGAAAGAAGCATGCCCATGCCCCCACCTAACAGAGAAACACTAATCTGAGGAAGTGAAATAGAACTTCCATTTCTGAGCCAATAAATTATCCTCCGAGACAACTGCTTGAGTCTAAAGTACAAACGGCCATTTGTGTGTAAGAATTGATGTTTGTAGAACTGATAAATGCATAGATGACAGTTGAGCCTAAGGAGGGGTGAGGAGATGCTGCAGTAGGTAGTAGTTTATGAGACTGGACAAGAACTTTGCACCTCCTGGGGTGAAGAGCTGCCAGGGAGAAGAAACACCCCAAGCCAAGGAAAAGTTGTAGAAGAGGGAAACTTAAAGAAGAATATGGAAGCTTGGAAGGAGCCACATAGAAATAAAATGTCATTTACTCTTTCCTGATCACAACTCACTTTAATGAGGGGAGTTGGCAGGGAAGGGCCCCTGGTTGGAATAAAGATATTCTCTCAACCAAAGAAGCCAGAGGAGATTATGCAGCCGAATAAACTGTGCCGGCCTTCCCTAATTTACCAGCTGTTTCCTTTCTGTTGAGTGGAAATAGAGAAATTAAACCTTCTACACTCCATATGAAAATAATTCCTTCAGACTCTAGAGAGCATGATCAGGTTTTTACAAGGGAAGCTATTCAGTGGTGACTGAGGAAGACATCTCCAGAATACAAATTTGAGGGCCCAGACATGGGATGCTCATCAGCCGTTCTAATGGCATTTGCAGGGCTATTTTTATGCTTAATCAAATGAGTCTCAGACAGCTTTTGAATATGGAAAGGGTGATATGCAAATGTGAGTGCCAATTTCTGGTTATGCACTTTGCTTAAAAATTGACTTGGACTAGCTGAAATTTTGGCCAAAGGGTTTTCTTGGTGAGAAAACAGTAAAATATGTGGGTGTCTTATCCAAGCCAAGCAGGGGAAGGTGTCACTTCACTTTGCCTCTGGGGGTTGTAAAAGGTCAGCTAGGTGACAAAGTGACAAATTCTCATTACACGATTTAACAAGATTTTATAGATTACGTGTTGAAGTAGGCAATTTCCATTACCATTTCCTGGATGGGGAACACATTGAAATCTTCTATGAAAAGGATAATAAATGGCCCAAAACATAAAAATTGAAGTGTGTTCCCTTCATTTGCAAGTGCTTTATAAATACAAAAGTGTAATCAATATAATTTATAACTAAGAGGGACATAAGAAAGCATCTCACTTGAAATGCTTATTTCACAAGTGAGGAGAAGCTGTCAGACTTAGTTCATAATTAGACACCTAAGGTTTGACTGGATTTATGATATAACAGTGCCAACTTAATACTGCTGAGAACTCTGCTTAGGTTTTTCCATATGTGTGTGGAAATAAGACCAGGGCACCCCAAATTACATCCCAGGAATGGATGTTTCTCTCAAAGTCCTTGTCTTTGTATGTTCCCCAAAATATCCTGGTTTCTAGGGAATACCTAGTGGAATAAAGCAAAAAGGGGAGGGGAGACCCCAGATAAAACCTTACTAAAACTACTAATTTGTCTGAAGAGAAAAAAAATCATTTTTTCCTTGGCTAAAGTAATTTGGTTTGGCTTTCCACATGACCCAAATTCACCAGATAATTACCAGTTCTCTGTTTCTCTTCGTGCCGTTTTGGTCTGGCCTTTGAATCCTGAGTGTACCCACAGTCCAAGGGATTAACTGAAAATTTCCCCTGACATTATTAAAGCCATATACCATGCATTTCATGGCTTTCTTGCTGCAGGACCCTGCATTGCCAGGACAAGAGATTGCCCTAGGCCCCCAGATCAGATAAAGGAGTTAATAGAAGGGACTAGTAGGGGTTACAAACTGAATAAAGGCAGGGATGTATCTGCCTTATATGTCATTTTGTCCTCAGCACCTTGCACAGTGCCTGGCAGGCATATAGAAGGGGCTCAATAATATTCCTTCAAAGCATATACAAATAAATGAGTAGAAAAATCTACTCCAGAATTACCCCAGAAAGTTGAGGTAGTAAAAATGTAACCTCTCTCTTAGTTGTTGTAAAAAAAAAAAAAAAAAACTGTCAGAAGGGAAGGCTGGGGAGGACAGGTGGGTGGGAAGAGATCAACCAATGAACTTGTATGCATAACCCATGGACACAGACAATAGGGTGGTGAAGGCCTGGGGTGGGGTGGGCTAGAAGAGGTCAATGGGGGATAAAAGGGGGTACATGTAATAATTTCAACATTAAAGAGTTTGAAAAATAAAAATTAATAAAAATAAACCATAGTCCAATGTAAAAAAAAAACTGTCAGAGTTTGTCAACTCTGTAACACACACATACAACACACACACACACACACACACACACACACACACACACACACACGTCTGCCATGGTATGTCTGAACATGGATAGTCAGAACAATTATAACAATTGTTGAATTCCACTATGTAGTAGGCATTGTTCTAAGTCCTTCATGCATATTAATTCATTTAGTTACTGCAAACCTATGTGGCAGATACTGTGACTGTGCCACCTGGCAGACAGGAAAGCAACAGTTTCATAAACTTTCTCCAAGTTTCCCAGCTAATAAGGAGAGAGAAGCAGGACATAAGACAGCCAGCCTGGCTCCAGAGACCACACTCTCAATCACCATGCTCTATTAACTCCTAAAATTAAAATTAAACCTAAGTAATGAAGACAGTTGTTGCATAAGCAGTAAGAATGCTAGGGGCTTTCCCTCCATGTCTCCATTCACCTTCTGGGGACTGTGTCTGTGTTTCATGGCATCTATTAGTTGGTCTTTGGTCATTAAAAAAGTGAAATATCAAAATAAATAGCTCAAATGGAACTTAGCAAAATCTTGGGACATTGCCGGGTATCCCTTCTGGACAGAATCCATGGATGACATGTAGGCAGCTGGTTACAGAAGGTCCTCAATGGAAAAGGCTGAGAGAAACAGCTAACACAGCCCTCTCCTACATGGCAGTGCATAATGTTCAGGGCACAATGTCCCTCTGTGCTCACCAGCCCCCTCCATGGGTCTCCTCAGGTCTGTCCTGCTCATCCCAACTCTCAGCCCACCACTTGTCTCCTTCCTGTAATCAGGTGACCACCACCTGTGAGCCCAAAGAGGGGACACTGTAATCTGGTTCTTCCCCTGTTCTCTTTGACACCTAATTTTATGTCATCAATTCGACAGCCAGCTTTTTAAAGAACCTTCCCCCTTAGATTCTCAAGGGCTCTTTCCTCTCACACCAAAACCTGGCTGTTACAAACCAGAAGCTTCACATTTGAATCCATGCTTCTGTGGTGGGCTGCAAGAACCTATGCCATTAGTTTCTTCCCTTTTGCTTTCTGTTCTAATACTCCTCACACTCCTCAAAGCAATACAAATGCCTCTGGCCGAACAGGGAAGCAATGCTGGAACATAAAGAGAAAGTAGATTTAAGAAATGAAAACCAAAACTCTCCTTTCATGTCAGTCAACTATAGGCTGCTCAGTTTAAGAAATCACTGAAGTTTAATAATTCACCTCATTGAAATGTTTTTGTTCCATTTGGTTTTGTTTTGTTTTGCCCTCTCTCTATACATTCAGAAGTAGTTTGTAGACATAGTCCCCTTTGCTCTAGAGTGGAAAGAGCTGTGGGCCTTAGATTTTGTCCTAAGTCTACCATTAACCAGTTAACTGCCACGCGTCCAAAACGGAAACAATCCCCACACACCACGATATTTTGAATTTAATTGTGTGTACAGATGCTTATGGCATACAACGGGTTAACTTACTGCAAAACTTGGGCAGGCTACTCCCCTGCCCTGGGTGATGTGTCCCAGTTGCACAATGTATGGAACAATGGTTTTGGTCACTGTTCGTGAGGCAGTTCCTAGGGGCCAGGCCTCTCTGGGAAGATGGGAATGCATTGCCTCTCTTGACTTCCCAAGAAGCAAGAGCAAGGCAAGTATTGTTATCTGCATTTTACAGATAAGACAGCCGAGGCTTATCATCCAGGAACAGATGATAAATCCAGGATTCAAATCCACGTTTTCTGGACTCTGAAACCCTTTGCCACTCTACAACTATAGAATTTAGATTAGGGGTGTGTGTGTGTGTGTGTGTGTGTGTGTGTGTGTGTGTGTGTGTGTATGAAACACATCAATGCACAATCCTGGAAAAGGAATATTCAATAGTCAGTCACCCTAGTAAAGGAACAGAGCCATAGGGACATCCTTGCCCAAGAAGGCACGAGAAGCAAATGTGAGAGAAAAGGACATTCCCTTTGGTTGACCAATCTGGGTTGATTACATCATTGGGATAATTTCTCACTCTGCAAAGGCTAGACTAGAATTGCAACATATTTAAAAAGGATGAGGAAGAGACCACAAGCATTCTGGCCAAATTCTGGTTAGCAGTGGCCTCTCATGCTGACTTATTCTGCTGAAATGATAAGGATCCCAGGCAGGCTCTCCGGGCAGGAAACTCCAGGGCCTAGGGGAGGGAGCCTCATTGGGAAATGAACAATGAACCATAAGCAGACTTCAGCATCCCTGACACAGCAAAAACACTCTTCGCTCGGGATGACAAAATTGCTTTCCCACTGTGCGCGTGGGAGAGAGATGACGCATTCTGTGAGGAGTAACTGCAACAGGTGGGGGAAAATCAAGGGTCAGTTCCAATAGGTCTGTTAAAACTTTCCCTTTTCAAAGTCTGAGGAAATAATAACGTGGCTGCCCAAGTGAAAATGTATCTGTTGCTATGCGTTCAGTGTACACCTTGCGTATCCACTCAGAAGTATCAATAAAAATCGCAGCTGTGATTTGCGCATTGGATTCAGACATTCTCCCACGGCAGGGCAAAGGAACAAAGGAAAGTAACCTCATTGGTTTTCCACCTCCAATTGGGATGAATGGTGGTTGATGTCAAATGCACTCATATTGCATCTGAAGTAATAATGACGCCTTTCGCTTGCAGAGAGCTATACACTTTAGGAAATCCTTTTATTTGGTGCCGTTCACACATTTGCTAAAATTAAATATGGTGCCTCCCTCACAAAAATGATACAAAAAGATTCTTATTTAAAAATCAGCTTCTGCAACATGTAGATGACTAAATGTTTCTGAGCATCTAAATATATTTTTTACACGGTCATAGCACCAAAGATTTCCCATTCGACAATTTTTCCCCATCAGAACAACAGTAACACACACACACAGCATGTTTCCTGTTTTTAGTTGGGTTGTCGAATATTTTTTTGATGGTTGATTTATAGGAGTCCCTTGTACATTCTTGATATGAGTTCTCTGTCAGGTATATGATTGTGACTATCTTTCATTTGCTTATTGAGTCTGTGACTCATACACTATTTGTCAAACTTTAGAATTAGAAAAATTGCTAGTGATTCTCTTGCCGAGCCTTTTCATTCACAAATGAGGAAAATAGGCCAGGTAACTAAGGACCACATAGTTACTTAGTGGTAAAATTAATATTAGAACCCACGTCTTCTGACTTTCTCTCCTGGACTGTAGCTAATATTCTCTACCAGTGAATTTTTAATGTGTGGCAGTCACACAATATAATATGGTCATACCATTCATATATAGCAATTTAAAACAACCTACTGACATATGAAACAACATGGATAAAGCTCAGACATAATGTTGAGTAAAAAAGTCACACATAATAGAATATATAATCGGTTATTCCATTCATACAAAGTTCAAATCTAGGCAAAACCAGCCTATGGTGATGGAAAGTAGACCTCTATTCCTTGGGAGGGGGGTGGTAGTGGCTAGAAGAGGACATGAGAGAGCTCTCTCCATATCTTGGGAGGTAGCTGCATGGATGGAGACTATGTAAAGATTTATCAAGCTGTACATTTAAGGTCTGTGGATTTTACTGTATGCAATATATATATATATATATATATATATATATATATATATATATATCAGTAGAAACCAAAGAAGAAAAACAAACCAAAGACTTAACTATTTCTCATTAACTGGACAGATATTGAGCAAAAGAGAATAACACTGGCCTTCAAATGATTTTTAATCTGAATTATTCTTTTTGGCTGACTTTTACTATTACACAAGCCACAAAGTTGCCAAATCTCTACTTCTTTGAATAATCTGGCTCTGCCTTGAACAAGCTGTGGGTTGAGCTAATTGACCTTTAAAGCAACATCTGGGTTCCAATTTCTGAGATTTTTAAAAAAGAGATGCCAAAATATATATAATCTCTGAGAGGGAAGGGACACCAGAAGTGGTCTGGTTCTCACCTGTTATTTTTGTAGGAGGAAAGAGTGAACTTGGAGAATGGAAATGACTTCTCCAAGGCTGTCTCAGTAGTAATTCAGTGCAGCTCTGTAGACTTCATCTCAACTCAGTTCAACAAAAACCCTTGCCAGGCACTGAGTCAGAAACTAGGTTGGGCCCCCAGGTTCCATCAAAACACAGGGAAGGCACCATTCTGTTGCTTTGTGATGGAGCAATGAGCTCATTTCCTACATCCAAGTGTGAGAGCACCAGAAGACAAAACCAGAAGACTTAGAAAGGAAGCAAGACAAAGGTCAAAGTGCCAAAGTAATATAGCCACATTACGTCCTTTCCTGCACTCAACCACTGAATCATCAAAGTCTCTCCTTGTCCCAGGGGACTGGTCCTGGGACTCTAGATCATGATAATAGCAAGCCATAATTCTAGAATCTACTACATGAAAAATCTGATCACATGGCCTAAAATGATGTGAACCTGAATTTCCCTGTTTGTAAAGTTCTACTTCCTCTCTGGTGAAACGTATTTCTAAGCAAAGAACTTTTCTTCTCCAGTTGCTTTAGCAAACATGAGGAATTAATTAATGTAGCCTTCCTACAAAGTGGTTGTAGGAATCAAGCATGATGAATGTAAAATTGACCACTCAAAGCATGAAAAGCACAAAAATTCAATACAATGGCAACAGCATAGACACATGCTCAGAAAGAAAGTCAGAAGACAAGGCTCTGAACTAAGATACCTAGGAATACACTTAACTAAGGACGTAAAAGACCTGTACTTGGAAAACTATAGGATATTGAAAAAATATATAGAGCAGTGGTTCTCAAACCTTTCTAATGCCGTGACCCTTTAATACAGTTCCTCATGTTGTGGTGACTCCCAACCATAAAATTATTTTCATTGCTACTTCGTAACTGTAATTTTGCTCCTGTTAATGAATCGTAATGAAAATATCTGTGTTGTCCGATGGTCGCGACCCACAGGTTGAGAACCGCTGCTGTAGAGCCTAAGACCATTGGAAAACACAGGTATTTACATTATGATTCATAACAGTAGCAAAATTACAGTTATGAAGTAGCAACGAAAATAATTTTATGGTTGGGGGTCACCACAACATGAGGAACTGTATTAAAGGTCGCGGCATTAGGAAGGTTGAGAACCACTGATATAGAGGAAGACATAAACAAATGGAAGAACATACCATGTTCATGGGTTGGAAGAATCAACATCTTCAAAACGTCCTTACTACTCAAACCAATCTACAGATTCAATGCAATTCCATTAAAATACCAATGGCATATTTCAAAGATCTAGAACAAACTCTCGAAAAATTCATCTGAAATACAAAAAGACCCCTAATAGCCACAGCAATCCTGATAAAGAAGAACAAAGTTGGGGGGATCACAATACCAGATAGCAAGCTATATTACCAATCCATGGTTCTCAAAACTGCCTGGTACTGGCACAAGAACAGACATATAGACCAATGGAACAGAACAGAGAACCCAGAAATCGACACAAGCCATTATGCTTAATTAATATTTGACAAAGGAGGCAAGAGCATACAATGGAGTCAAGATAGTCTCTTCAATAAATGGTGCTGGGAAATTTGGTCAGATACGTGCAAAAAAATAAAATGAAACTAGATCACCAACTTACACCATACACAAAAACAAACTCAGAATGGCTAAAGGACTTGAATGTAAGACGGGAAACCATAAAAATCCTACAAGACTCCATAGGCAGAAAAATTGCAGACATAAGTCGTAGCAATATCTTTACTGACACAGCTCCTAGGGCAATGGAGACTAAGGAGAAAATAAGGAAATGGGACTACATCAAAATAAAAAGCTTCTGCACAGCAAAAGAAATCATCAACAAAACAAGAAAGCACACTGCATGAGAGAACATATTTGCAAATGTTATCACGGATAAGGGTTTAATCTCTAAAATTTACAGAGAACTCATACAACTTAATAAAATGAAGACCAACAATCCAATAAAAAAAATGGGCAAAGGATCTAATAGACACTTTTCGAAAGAGGATATACAGAAGGCCAAGAGACATATGAAAACATGCTCAAAGTCACAAATCATCTGAGAGATGCAAATCAAAACAACAATGAGATACCATCTCACACCTGTCAGAATGGCTGTCATCAACAAAGGACAAGTGCTGGTGAGGATGTGGAGAAAAAAGAACCCTCTTGCATTGCTGGTGGGTATGCAGACTGGTGCAGCCACTGTGGAAGACAGTATGGAGTTTACTCAAAAAGTTAAAAATGGAACTCCCATTTGACCCAGTAATCTTACTTCTAGGACTATATCCAAAGAAACCAGAAACACCAATCAGAAAGGATATATGCACCCCTATGTTCACAGCAGCACGATTTACAATAGCTAAGATTTGGAAACAGTCTAAGTGCCCATCAGCAGATAAGTGGATTAAAAAACTGTGGTACATCTACAAAATGGAATACTATACTGCTATAAAAAAAGAAGTAACTTTTATCATTTGCAACAGCATGGATAGAACTGAAGAGCATTATGCTAAGCGAAATAAGCCAGCCAGAGAAAGATAAATATCACATGACCTCATTCATATGTGGGATATAATGATCAACATAATTTGATGAACAAGAATAGATTCAGAGACAAATGGTAGGGTATGGGGGAGGTTAGAGAGCATCCAAAGGACTTGTATGCATGCAATGAACACTGGGGCGTTGGAGGCTTGCCTGGGATGGGAATGGCTGGGGATGGTCAAGTGGGGGAAAATGAGACATATGTAAAAATTTAGACAATAAAAAAAATTTTTTTAAAGAAGAAGACATGGGTATGTATTATTCTACTAGTAACAAGGTGTGATTTTTTGCTGTCTGGGCAGTCACTTATCTCTGAATCTCTATTTCTTCACTTACAAAATGGTTGGACCAAAGATTTGCCCACACCTTTCTCAGCTCTAAGATTAAACAAAGGCTGTGACTCGGGGTCATTAAATAACTTGAATCTGGTGGGCTTTGCTGGTTGTTCCTGGAAACACTATGGATGGTAAGGATGCAGATTGTTAAAGAAGAGAAGGAATTCAGAAGATAGAAGAGAAAGAGGAGAAAAATCTAGAAGAGGGAGAGACTTCAGAGAGGTCTGCATGACCAGCTGCTAGACAGGGCCTACAGATGGCTCCTGCACTGGACTTCAGACTTCCTTTCCTTTCGTTCTGTACCAATAAAATATCTTATTCTATCTTGATCAAATTAACCCACCATGATTCCAGGATCTGAGGTAGTGACCAGTTGTTTTCCTGCACTTTCACCCTCACTTTCTACCTCCCCCTCTTCTATGCTATTGTGGTCCATCCCAAAAGATCTCCTCTGTGCTCCAAAGGCATTGCAATCTACACAGCACATTTTCTTCTATTCGTGAATCTCAGTGACTTGGTTGAAGTTTATATCTCCAATCTCTGGGCCTAACAGAGACTCTGTGAATGTGTAACCCACCCCCTCCTCACCACCATCACCAATCTCCCTACAGTCTTGCCTCCTTGAAACTTAGCCTGGCTCAGAATTCACCTGGGGTACAGATGAGGATTTTTTAACAGAGGGAACAGGAGAGGTGCCCAATGAATCTCTGAGAATGTAACAGGAATACTCAGTGCCCAGTTACCAGGAAAGAACAGTTATCCCAAAGGCATAGCTGAGCCACTTCATGCACACAAGCTTCCAGGAGCCACTTCCCCAACACAAAGAGTACAAATCACATGGGGGTCTTGTTTTCTAACCACCATCTATTGAGACCTAAATAGAAATGCAACTCTTAGGAGCCACCTCCCCATTTTGTCTCCATCACCTATAAAATCAAAACCAAACTCCCCAGCTTGGCATGGAAAATCTTTCATAAATTTCCAACTCCACCATAATTCATAGTGGTTCTCCATGTGCCTGTTTTACCCTCTTGAATTGGATGCTCTAGTTCTGTGATTCTCTAGTTGGTTCTCCACATTAGAGTCACCAGGGGAGCTTTAAAAATCCCGATGCTCAGGTCACACCCCAGGCTCATTAAATGAGAATCTCTAAGGATGAGATTGAGGCATCAATATTTTGAAAATCCCCACTGATGCTCCGAGGTAGGGAACCACTGTTCTAACAGGTTTAAAAATCATCCAGGGGGCTTGGAAAGAATAAAAAGTGCTGAGGTCCCAACCCTGAGATTCTAAATCCATAAGTGTGAGTGGGGACTTGGAAATGTGCATATTTAGTGGGGGCTCCCTGAAAAATTATGATGAAGATGTCCTGAGGACCCTTGAAAAAAACAAACATTGTTCTTGGTTCACCAGGGTACTCAGTTTGAGTACCTGAGCACAGCGAGCACTCTCCCGCTCCATGGCTTTGATTCGGCTTAGCTCTCTGCCTGGAATGCCCTCCCCCAACCTCTGAAAGAACTTTCGGTCACCTTCCAAATGTAAACTCTTCTCTGTGACTTTTCCTGACCCTTCCCAGCAGGAATTAATCACTCTCCCGTCTGATTTTCCATAGCACTTTGTACATGCTTCTGCTAAAGCACTCATCACACCGTATTATGGCTGTTTCTTTAAGTGTCTGTCACACCCTTTAAACTAGGAGTATTTTCCTATTTTCATCTTGCCAGCATCTAGCACAGTGCCTGGGACATAACTCAAGTCAGTAAATGTTTATTGAATTAAATGAAGTTGTTTGTGGAGTTGGTCATCATATTCGATATCCATCTACCCGAATGTGGAAAGACTACAGACGCTGGGATAGGGCACAGGAAAGATCCTCATGCCAGAGAGAAGGCTTGGCCCTCAAGCAGCAGGATGGGAGTACTGCCAGACTCAGCACCAGGGCTAGGGCACGACTCCTCCAACGCAGAGGGCATGCAAAACAGATTTGCTTCCTAACACCAGCAGGGAAAATACATAGGATAGTAATTAAAAGTTAGGAGTAGATATGCAATTATGAGAATAACTGAAGCACTAATTATTTAAATTAAAATAACAACTCTGGAGCCAACACCAAGACCTACATAAAAATCTCCATGGGACATACTGAAAATCTGAAAGTTTAACAAGAGCCAGAAGTGATCCTTATGATCAGTGAAACACCTGGCTAAGCAACTTCAGGAAATACTGAGAATGGGTACAGAGAGTTTTAATGCAAAGGAAAGCCACCATCCCCAGGCACTTAATGTCCTTCTCTGGTGGCACTAAGTTCCTAACTGATGGGGAGTGAGGAAAATGTTGTTTGGGAAACAGGGGCCAAGAGTCATCCCTGAGTCCCAGGAGGCCAGGTCTGACTCTCAGAGAACCTTCATAGTGAGTTGCACCAGCTGTTCTTGCTATCTGTCCTACCTCCAGGAAGCCCAGAGCTGGGTAAGGCTGAGTCCAAGCTGAGCAAGATTGTGGAGAGAGGAACCAGAGATTGAGAAAGGCTGTGGAAATGAACCAGGCACTGACAGAGTGGGTGGAAAAATAAATCAGAACGCAAGCAAAGGTCAGCCCTGTCTCTCTAAAACTACAACAATGCCATGTTGTGATTCAGGTCATGTTTCAAAGTCTGAGAAAGGAGGGAAGAATGGGGATGTGAGTACCAGAGTTAGCCAAACTGCAGTTTCAGGGCACAGTCTTTCAAACTGCCCTCACTTCCAACAGTAACTTCTGACAGCAAGTTTGGGAGATTCCTCAAACCACTATAGGTCTGATCACTCACTAGAAAGATTCAGAGAACTCATTGAATGCTAGTAAATACATGGTCATGATTTGTTACAGCAAGAGATTAGAACCAACAAAAGGAAAATTCCCATAGGACAGAGTTTAGGAGGGTTCTCAATGCAAAGCTTCTGTTGTCCCCAGACACACCAGTCTCCCAGCATCAACGTGTGACAATATGAACAGAGTATTGCCAACTTGGGAAACTCAGCTTCAGCATTCAGAGTTTTTACTGGGGCTTCATTATGTAGGTATGATTGATGGTTAAACTCAGCAGTATCCCACTCATTATTGTTTCTCACCAAGAAACTTACATTTTAGGGCATTCAGAGGGCAAGATCATATTGATGTCCTAACTACTGCAGTCACTTCTGGTGAATATTCACGTGGAATTCATATCGAGGACCCATTTTGAGAGCTCATCAGATTATAGTATTCCTGGGTACACTTAGATGTGTGGTTTTGTGGATCAGAAAACACTGTGCATGGTTCTAGTTTCTATATCTATTATTTAATTATAAAAAATACTTAATTCTGATACTTAGTTGTATCAGAAACACATTTTTGATGATTTACCAAAAGTATCACATTGAGTAGCTCAAAAAAATCTCTAGGAAAGTGAGCAACCCAGGCTTAGTTGCTACATATTCAGGGTTCATGTTCAAAATCATGCTACTGAACCTGGTTGGTGAAAACACCACTGCCAGCACCTCTAGCACTAGATGACCACACCCCATCTCTGGACATCGCCAACAGCCCTGTCACCATTGCTGTCCTGGAATTCAGATGTAGCTGCTGACCACTTGAATGGATCTGTGTTGTGTGGTCCTTGATGCTCTGCATCCCTAGCTCATTTTTGTGTTTGTGTCTCTTTGTTTTATTTAAAGGCTTGTCTCCAACAGCAAAGTCTAGAAGAATAACCTAGAATTTAGAATAATCAAAAGATAAGGGAAAATGGATGATTAAATTAAGAGCAGTTTCTCAACTCCAAGAGAAATTAGTTTAACCAGTGGATGGGGAGAAAAAGGACAATCTCGGGAAGCTTGATTAGTGTTTATAGAAAGTAGATCACTAAGAAATGGCAAGTACCTTGTCTCCCTTTGAGTCTAAAGCCCAAAAAGTAAGTAAAACTTGGGTTATGTCCAGGGAAATGTAAGAACTAGCTGAAGGAACCATTGCTTAGTTTCCCAGTGTCAGAACACTGGGAAAACCTTGCTTGAGGGATTTAGGTCCAACGTGAAGGTGAAATAGCACTGACTGAGGGGCTGTAGCAGTGAGAGTCTAGTTAGCAAAAACAAGACACCACTTGAAGCATTTCCAACAGAAACAATTTAATACAAAGAATTACTTTCACAGGTGATAAAAGAGCTAAGTAAAAAGCTAAATGAAGGATGGTCAGGCAACTCAGATAGTAGCAGGAGCAGAAAGCCACCACCACTTCTAGAGCTGACATAGGGAGGATGCGGTGCGACCAGAGCCAGAAATGGAAACTATTGGGTGAGAAATCTGCGGCAGAGACTAGGACTGGGAATACAGGATAGGGCTGACCACCAGGAGCTGAAATTGCATAAACAAGCAAACAAACAAAAGCAGCCGGTACTGGAAGCCTCGTTTGAAGCAAAAAAAGGAGGAGAAATAGTCTGGTTCATCCTGCCCTCTAGTCTTCTACCAGCACAATCCATAGGCCAAACCTATTTGACAAGGGAACCTGGGAAATGTAGTTCTCTGCAACACAAATGGCATGAGCTCTTCAAGGAGTTCACCAGAAGGTAAAGTAGCCAACACAATGCAAACTGCTGAGCTCAGCCCTCTGAATCTGAGCAGCCTTCAGCATCCATACTGCAGGCCTGGGGAGGTCATGGCCAGGCTGGAGGTGCTCAGTCACTCCCAGGCCTAAAGGCTTGAAAGATGATTCACCATTACAGTCACATGTGTGTGATGCCTACTGATTATTTTATAATTTGTGATTAAAACAATAATGCAATGTTGATGCAACTCTGAGGTGACCACATTGAGTTCTGAGATGATGTGGTTGAGCATCAGGGAAGCACCTAAATGTGTCTCCTGTCATGATTTGCAGGTCCCTAAGAAGCCACACTTAGTAAATGCCTCTATTTGATATCATCTCTAGTCTTTGCTGAGACATATTTTCTTTAAGACAACTCTGTAAAATATAATTCACATAAAACATATGTACATGGTGCCCATTTTCATCAATTCTCAGACCCAGTCCTCTGTTGGACTTATGAAGGGTTAGTGCCTTAAATCTTTCGGCAGCCACAGTTGCAAGAAGAGGTCTATAGCTGGGAGTAAAAGCAGCAGTGAGCAGTTTCTTGGTCATGCCTGTTTGGCTAGTTACGGGAAAGCCTGTCTCTTTGGAGCAATCTCTGAGACAAAGCTGGCTGGCTTATGTCAGGGGTAAGATCTCCCTAAGATTATTAGGGCAAAGACATCATATATACTAGATACCTGGCATTCTGAGAAAAGATGGAAATGTTTCTTAAAGGACTTCTCTTTGCCAGATCCAGCATTGACACTTTTCAAATGTACCACATATCAGTTCATATAACTCCCCTATTCTATAGTGGGGGTATTCCATTTTATTAACGAGGGGACTGAAGCTCAGATAAGTAAGGTACTTTCCTAAGGACATATAACTAATGAGTGGAGAACCAATGTGTGGGGTAATATAACTCAAGGCCATCATGCCAGAAAACATTTGAGAATCCCCTCTGAAGGAAAGAGGCAAGTCAAGAGATTCTTGGGATCTGATTACCCAAACTAAGGGAATCAAAGTTCCTTAAAATCTAATCAGATCTGATCTATTGGGATTTATAAAGATTCCAAGGGGGAAAAAATATGGGAATTTATGGCACTGAATTGACAGAGGATTCTGGAGCCTTGTCTAGTAGTCCTTGTTGTCCAAACTCTATTACTGCTTTGGATTTTCAGTGTAAATGAGTGTAATGAGTAGATAAGACCAGGACTATGTTAGGGAAATTTTCCCAAGAGATTATAAAGGAGTTTGATGGTGTTTTAAGATCTTTAAGGGACACTGAAGTGTGGAGAGGAGAAAAATGTGCTGTTAGTTACATATGGACCAAAACATTTCATATTCACATATTTACAGGAGTATTCTGATTGCTATTCACTCGTGCCAGTGTTCTCTCTAGGAAAGAATGCCTTGTCTCCTGAAAAAAAAGTTGTCATCATTGACTGAAAATGTTTTGTTAAAATATAAAAGTGCAGTCTCAAGCATTTTATTGACGTGGTTGGGATCAAAGACTATTGCTTTGGAATGCAGATGTAGACTGTGAAGCTGTGAACAGGATTGTGCAAGGGAAATAGTATTGTCCAGGCTGGTGGGAAAGGCCAGGACCTGTGTCAGAAGGGAGCAGGTAGCCTAAACAGTAGAAACATTACAGCAAATTACACAACACCATCACTGGAATGCCACCTAGCGCCCGTGATAGATTAACCAATCAGAATTCCCTATTACTCACCTGACTGAGGGTTGAGTGAAAGAAACGAGGAACTGCCCCGACTGCACTTGCTTTCCAGGGTATTTCTTCTGCTCCTTCTCTCCACCCCCACTCACATGAGACTCAGTGTCTGGATCCTCTCCCTCACACAGCATCCATTGGGCACCAGCTTTGGACAAGATGCTTTACCACTTGTGAGGGAATTTCCATCTCAGCTCCTAGAGTTGAAGTCAAATGCCATGCTGCCGGTAAGCTCAGCTCAAGTTCAATGTTACCCACTCTGCCCATTCATTTATTTGATAAAAGACTGCTGTAAATTATAAGTCATTCCTGGATGACCTGTCACTGTAGGCCTCATTATTAGTAAACTGGCCTGTCTGCCAGGCCTTCCTGGCTGTCTGCTGGGTTGAGAAACTTGGGTTCTCTCTCTTTTTAGACAGTTTGTCTCATTTCTACCTTCCAGACACAAGGTAAGCTATTGTCAATGAGAAGGGTTAGAGCAGGGATAAAGAGAGGAGGAAAGGAGGTACAGACCTCACCCTTTGGCTCCCCAGAGAAGGCAGGTTCTTTCCTGTTATCTATCTTCTCCCTCCAGCCCATCACTTAGATCCCTTTAGAGGATGTCCTTTTTACTGACTGAACTAACCAAACCGGGATTCTCGGGCTTTGATCCTGAGGGCTTTGTCTGCAATGCCACCCTTTTTCAGTACCCTCTCTGAGCTTGTCCCTCTTCCTGCATCAGTTTTTCTACCATCCACCACCTGCAGGCTCACTTTTCCTGCCCTCTACCCTTTCCAGATCGCTGATCTCCCCGGGTATTGTCCCAGGAACTCAACCACCCTCCCCTTTCATCATGAACCTTGGTTGCCACCTGCTCACACCTGACACAGGTCCTAGCCTTTCCACCAGCCTGGACAACACCATTTTCCTTGTACA
The DNA here is from genome assembly GCA_026230045.1 of Corynorhinus townsendii. Classification (NCBI taxonomy): domain Eukaryota; kingdom Metazoa; phylum Chordata; class Mammalia; order Chiroptera; family Vespertilionidae; genus Corynorhinus; species Corynorhinus townsendii. The sequence goes on along the minus strand of JAPDVU010000003.1, from coordinate 204,956,066 downwards.
ATCCTGTTCACAGCTTCACAATCCACATCTGCATTTCAAACAATAGTCATTGATGTTGAGCATCTTGTCATGTACTTATTGGCTGCTCAAATATTTTTGTGTGTGAAGTGTATGTCATCATTTTCCTATTTTATTCACTTCTTACATATCACCACAAATTTTTCCAATTAAACAAATAAAGTACATTTATTGTCTCCAGTTAATAAAAACAAAAAACAATAGTCATTGATCCTGACCACATCAATAAAATGCTTAAAACTGCACTTTTATATTTTAACAAAACATTTTTAGCCAATGATGACAACTTTTTCAGGAGACAAGGCATTCTTTCCTAGATAGAACACTGGCAAGTATGCACAGTGAATCAGAAATACTCCTGCAAATATGCACATATGAAATATTTTGTCCATATGCATCTCCTCTCCACACTTCAATGTCCCTAGAAGATCTGAAAACAATGACCATCAAACTCCTCCATAATTTCTTGGGGAAATTTCCCTGACATGGTCTTATTTACCATATACATGGGCAAGTCTGTTAAAAGGAAAATTTATGTAGTCCAGTGTCAAAAGCCAAAAAAGAAAAATATATTTCAGAATAAGAAAGAACAAGCAATGACAAAGTAAAATAGAATCCTGGAACAAACTCAAGGAATGATGGAGTAGGACAAGCAGGAGAATGGTGAGGCAGAATAAATTGATTTTTTTGTGGATGGATTTCTTGCTAAGCCAGAGACATTCTGGTAGTATCAGTTTCCACATGCACCACAAAACTCAAACCACAGTTAAAGCTGCCCTGAGGGAAGTTAAGGACCAGAAATCAAGATGTTTTATGGACGCATAGAGTTTTAGAGCTGGAAGAGACATTAAAGATCAGTTATCCAGACAATTAGACTATAAAACAATAGGTTCTATAAAGTCAGTCTCCAGGGGAACTGGATAATAGAATGATAGCTAGCATTTATTGTTTAATTACTGCTGTGGAAAGAACACAATGTGAGATCTACCCTCTTAACAAATGTTTGAGTGCAACACATATTCTTGTTGACTAGGTACAGTGCTATATGGCATATTTCTAATGCTTACCCATCTTGCTTGACTGAAATGTCATGGCTGTTGATTATTAATTCCCCTCTGCTTCCTCCACCCCACCCAAGGCCTTATAACATGATATCCTCCATGCTAAGTAGGTTGTATACATTATTTCACCACACAATAGCCCTGTGAGGTAGGTGTGATTATCCTCATTTTCCAAATTAGGAAATTGAAACTCAGATTAATGAACTCATTGATGTCTTTACAGATAGAAAGCAGGAGGGCTCGTCCTTAAACAGAAGCTTCCTGACTGCACAGACCTCTTAACCTCTATGCTATCATCACATGGCTCTTGTCAATGCAAATTTCTGGGTAAACCATTCAGATGATGAAAGCAGATACATTTAGGAAGGACTTTGGGGTTTTTACTTTCTGGATGGATGGTGCCTACATTGGTTAGAATAATCTAGGTTGTGCTACAGTCACAAAGGATCCCCAAATCTCAATGTCTTATAACAACAAACATTTATTTCTCACTTGTGCTCTATTGGGTCACTAGTGAGTTAGGTTTCACATTATCCTCAGTCAAGACCAGGCTGGCAGAGCCTTCCGCTCTGGGATACTGAACACTGTGGCTGGGAGGTGGGAAGAAGGTGACTGGGGCACTGACCTTAAAAGCTTCTACCTGAAGGTGATACTCATCAATTCTGTTCATATGTCATTGGCCAAAGCAAGTTACATGGCCACACCTAATTTCAAGAATGTGGACTTAACTATGAGGATTGAAGGCTAATATGTGACCTGGCATGAAAGCATTGCCAAAAGGGGAAGCTTGGAAAGACTAATAGTCCCAATGACTATACACAGTACAACTACATAAAAATCTATATCCCAACTAACAAACAGAAAACTTGAGACTTTATGACCTGAGATAATACTTCCAGAAATTTCTAGCATATTGCCTGGCACACAGTAAGCACTCAATAATTGTTAGTTTCCTGAAACATATCAGACTCCAATTAATCTTTCTTCAAGAGACATCTATCTCAATATCTGCCGAAGACTGTTGAAAGCTAGCAACACTTCTGGCTCTCGTGCTGATTACCAGACACACAGCATACTGAGAAGTTAAAAGACAAACATGAATAACCTGGAGAGATGGTGTCCCAAAGTTCTTGCCCAGGGAGAAAATGTTGACGAAAAGTCAATTCTCTGAACCACAGTTATTTTCTCATGATCTAAACCTCTGAGTCCATAGCGCTTTCTAAGGAACCGTAAGAGTTTTCGAAAATTTCTGACATGGACCTATCATCATCACCACCCTCTTCGACCTGCAATTCCACCTCAGTGCAGAATACTAGAGAGAAAGGCAGGTGGCAGACAACAGAAGCATTGCTGTTTTCTCGTTGGGGGGGGGGGGGGGAGGAATGAACAAAATTACAATAGGCACAATGGAATTTTCCTGTTAATTGCTGAAACGATTGTTATGGTGTCCAGAGGCAAAATTAAGAAAACAACAACAAATCCACATGAAAGTGATCCATGCTTATCAGAATTGTAGATCTTAAGGGAAACCCATGATATGAGAGCTATTCTCTTTGAGAATTTAGGAAACAAACAAGGGCAATGCCAACTGTATAATGCTGCTCATCCCTTTTCTGATTAAAGCCGGGGTCAAAGGAATGCCAATCTACTAGGGGAAAAAATAAAGGATTTTTTTCTACTGGTCTCATCCATGATAAAGACACTTTGATGATAGAAGATCTCCCCTACTTTACTCTCCGTAACCCTAGATACAAATCCCTCCAACTGAAACCTTTGCTTCTTCATTTTGCAATATGAAGAAGTGCTTGCTGGGGGAGCTTTGCAGCCGAATACCCTTGAATACACTTCCTGATGAAGTGCGAGATGTGCCAGCTGCCACTACAGATGCAGAAAGAACTGGGAACAAGTGAAGCTGATTGTAATAATACGTTGCACGAGGCTGAACGAGCTATGGTGGTGGACAGCCCCAGTTCACGGTTAGGCACCTTCCAGCTAAACAGAGGCCATGGCAAAATTTGGCCCATTGCTCTAGCAAAATAGTGAGGGTTGCTTGCTAATATGTTGTATGGAAAGGGGGGTGGGCTGCAGAATATCTGTTATTAAAGGAAAAGAAATAGTAGCATCAGGGGGAAATTGAATGTTTCTTGTTCCTAGGGATTACAATTGGCAATGTAAGTAAACTGGCTATGATTTCAGTGACACAGAGAAGGCTCTCAGCCAAGAAATGTATAATTTTACTACTTGTGAATGCTTTCATCTCTGTCATTACAGGCGCACCTCTTTTATCTAAGTCTAGTTTTTAGAATAAAAATTCAGGCAGTAGTGAATCAGCATCAAGTCATTTACACCGTTCTATGAATTAATGTTATTAGCATCCTAACTCAGAGAGCTGTCAACACCTCCTAGTAGCAAAATGGGGGCAAAAGAAAAATAACAGAGTGTTCTGTGCCTGAAGGGGATTTGATAACACACAGGGACAGATTAGCTTAAACTTAAAAATCAGAGGTTTAGAGTTAGGTTTCTGAAACTATGATAGGAAGAAGAAAACAGATGGGGATGGCAAAAGAAAAGTTAAATGTTATTCCTTAATTTGAATGTTTTTGTTTGTTTTAATAAATTGATGAATTTAATCATTGTGCAAATGATGTTTTGGAAGGCTAAGATATACTAATATTTTAGGCCAAAGATGAAATCCTGAAAACTAGCATTGTCTTATTACTTTTATTGATTTTATTGCCTAGAAAACCACCTGTCACATGGGAGATCATTTTTTTTCACAAACAAATGAATGAATGAATGAATGAATGAATAAAACTAAAGCTTTAAATCCAAGTAAACAGCATTTCCTTCAAAGTTATCACATGGGAGGTTGTGTCCTTATTCCAGTCATCTCCTTATTGCTTAAAATGTATTCAGACACTGTTCTGAGAATGGCCAAAGCAAGTGACAAAGTCACTTTTAACTCATCCATGGTGTCAAGTTATCTCCCTCTGGTGAAGTATTTGGTTCTTTTTATTTTTCTTCTTCTTTTTTTAGTTTGTTATAGGTTCAGTAACAGATGAATTTTCAAGCCAGTTCTAATTTTTAATAAAAAATGAGATGTAATTTTATTAAAAAGTTAGGCTGACTTGCTTATGGGGCACAGAAAATCTAAATAAAAGAGAGTCTCAGCCTTGTTGGTGTGGCTCAGTGGTTGACCTATGAACCAAGAGGTCACAGTTTGATTCCATGTCAGGGCACATGTCCAGGTTGCAGGTTCGATCCCCAGTGGGGAGTGTGCCTGAGGCAGCCCATCAATGATTCTCTCCCAGCATTGGTGTTTCTATCTCTCTCTCCCTCTCTGAAATCAATAAAAATACACTTTAAAATAGAGTCCCAGTCACTCCAAGAAGTTCTAAACAAGGGCAGCTTTGTCAGGCCCATTGGCTAGCCCTCTCAAGTGGCTCCTTTAAGAGATAAGACTTATTTGAATATCTAAATTTTGGTCTGTTTGCTATTAAACAAACAAGTGAACAAGAAATTGTATGCAAGTCACACTCTACATTACCTTCTATTATTCATTACTCTGGCCAGCTCTGAGAAGGTGCAGAAAGTGACCAATGCTGCACCAATTGGCTGTCCTTCTTTGCTCTCCTTTTTAAGTGTGCAGTCTGTCGGAAAAGAAGCCTTACTTGAATTCAAAGCCTTATATTATCAAATCCCCATAATTATTTTAACTATGCGGCATAATCTGTGCGCAGCCAGTGATTAAGCTGTGCCACAATTAAAACGATAACGTGGAACTAATTGCAAAGCGCTAGACAGACTGTGCTATCTCTCTGCTTGGTGTCCGAATGTTACACAGGAGAATAAAATTCTGCTCTGCAGACACCCTTAACTAACGTCTTCCAACATATTTTTAAATCCCTGGCTGTCTGAGGGGTGAGTCAGGTCAGGGAAGGATGATGAATGATGACAAAGAGTGGGGAAGAATCCTGAATGGAGTTTGGGCTTTAAGAAAAGCCTTTCATCATGAGAGGGGAAAATAATTAAAACTGATGCTCCGGAAAATATTTTTCCCTTTATAAAAACTGTCTAATCAGAAAGCCAGAGAGTTTGGCTGGACTACGGGCTCTATCTAGAAGACAGAGAGACCTGGCTGATATTTCCCCATTTAGACCAAAGCTACAATTATTTTCCTAGTCAGAGCAGATGAGGGAAAGAAGAATCCAAGGGCTCATGTTAAAGTCATCATTTCATATGCTTATTCATGCAAGGCCAATGGCATGAGTAAAATACTTTACATGTATGTATCTGTTTGTGAACAATAGATTTATGTGCTGTTTTCATTGATATTATTATTTTTATTTCAAACTAATGATCGGAGAGGAAGCCCATAAGTATGTGGGCTAAATGGCAAAACAGAGATATCTGACTTACGGAAATTTGCCTCAGGTCACTAAAAAATGTCTACAAAATAATTTGAACTGATTTTTTTACCCCAATCCAAGGCTACCCTGAGAAAACTGTACCACTGGAATCAGGATGATGGGAGAATAAGCCTTGGTAGAAGGTAAATGTCAGAGCTTTTTTGCCTTAGATTAGTGGTCCTGGACCAGTTGCAGCTGCATTGCTTGGGAACTTGCTAGAAATGCAAATTTTGGGATCCTAACCCAAACCTACTGATCACTCTGGAGGTGGGACCCAGCAATCTGTGTTTTCATAGGGCCTCCTGGTGATTCTGATGCCTGCTCAAGCTTGAGAGCCACTGCCTTCTCCTTGTTGCTGTTGTTGAATTCTATTTTCCCAGCTTTATCTATAGCTATAAAAGCCTAAGTGACCATTCAACCAATAGCTATGACATGCACTGACCACCAGGGGCCAGACACTCAACACACAGGCATGGAAACATGGAACAGGCTGATGAATCTCAGAGGGAAGGGAGAAAGGGGGAGGGCGGGAAGAGATTAACCAAAGATCATATATGCATATTAGAAGCCTGGTGCACAGATTCATGCACCAGTGGGGTCCCTCAGCCTGGCCTTCGGGAATCAGGCTGAATCCATGCACCAGGCCTCCAACATCCCCCGAGGGGTCCCAGATTGTGAGAGGGCGCAGGCCAGGCTGAGGGACCCCACCAGTGCATGAATTCATGCACTGGGCTTCTAGTAAAGATACAATTGACATAGAACATTGTGTACATTGAAGATGTGCAGCACAATCATTCTCCATCACTTTTGCTAGAGAATTACAGGATACAAATGTTCCATCCCCTCCATTCCACCAGGCTTCCATTCCTCCTCTAACACTAACTTTTCCACATGCTAGACCTGTGACCAGCAATACAAATAAACTGCCAGCTAAACTCCCCTGTACACCTGAGGAGAGGAGTGCAGGCAGAACCACCTACAAAACCAAAGTAGAGAAGGAGAGCGAGAATTTTATGTCTCTTTTCTGGGTAGAGCTATGCTATTAGGAAAAATAATAATTTATGATAACTTTATACATTGAATCCTAGAATTAAGGAGCAATAGATTGTAAATGCTTTCATTTCTTCAGTGCCTGGCACTAATGTATTGGCTGTATTGGCAATCCATACATATATGTTCAAATGAATGAAGTAAAATTTTTAACAGGCTCCAGTTATAGTACCTATGGGAGGCAGTTATCTTAAGTTCTGTTTCTCCCCACCATCCTCCAGGCGCTGTCTCATCTAGCCATGTATATCATCCTGAAAATAGGGAGAAATGGTCTTTGACCAGGACCCATGAATTAAAAGTCAGACCTTATTGGGAAGCATGAATGTCACTCATTCAGACTTCTGTTCATTCAATAAATGTTAACTGCACATCTGTCACTTGGCAGGCCCTGGGCTAGAAACTAGACAAACACACTCCCATCTGATATCCTCCTACACCTGGGAGCACACAATTAAATAGAAGGCAACACCTGTGAATACTTAAGCACAAAAGGAGATGCTAGTTGCTATGATGGAAGTGAGCACAGGATATGATCTGAGACAAAAGGATCCAATTCTACTGCTCAGGGTGTGGCAAGGTGTCTAGAAGCCTTGCGCCTGTATATACCTGTAAGTCAGCAACTCAAATGTGGGGATTAAAATCTTGTTCTGTGATCTGAGAGTACTAATGAACAGTATTTGTCAGTTCAGAATTGGCCAGGGACATAACCATTTGAAAAAATAAAATAAAACGTTCCCTCAGATAGAGTCATCTGAATGTTCCCACTGTAAACTACTTTTGCTGGGCTGGGCACCAAATCCGTATGTCTGTCCATTTGTGCCTCCTTGACAACTGAAGTCAAGGCCTAACACTTGGCAAAAATCATTTGAGCAGCATGCCACCCACTCCCCTCTCTGCTGCCACAGTGATTTTAACTTTGTGCAAATCTACCCTAAGCAACTAGGGGCTATAACTAGGGTAATTGATTTCCTTAAAAAGCAAAGGGAATGTAGTCGCCAAAAGAGTTTCTAGGAGGATATGCCTGGAATTTGGGATTTTTGATTTGTGTTTCTACAAACCCTGGGCAAGCTGCCCTACTAAAATTATCATTAAATTGAATTTATGACCAAGTAATGGCACATTTCTCTCATTAAAGACAGCTCTTCCCTATCTGTCTGGGCTGGACCATGACCTGCGTGGGAAAACACGCAATTGCCTGCCCCTCACTGCTCTTTTGTGCGCATTGGGAGTAGGGGTAAGATGCCAAAGCAGTTAAGGTCAGCTTTGTGATTTGTGTCCCAGGAGGACAGAAAATATCAGTTTGAGGATTTGCTAAAGGAACAACAAAATAGTTGATAACCAGCACACTGGCATGATTCTGTGGTTGGAATGCCTTTGAAACCGTTCCCAAATGGCACAGGGATTAGGGAGATTCTTGAACAGAGAGTGAGTCATGTGACCTGGATGTCCTCTGCCATTGTCCTGGGTGTTGCTGTGAAGGACACTTAACCTTGGTGACCTCCTTATCTGTCAAGTGGGTAGAAAAACAGCTGCAACCCAAATGGAGCCCACAAAGCACTGAGAGACACCCTCCAAAATGGTCAGTTATTTGGGGGGCTTCCTCAGCTTTTCTATTGGAAAGAGAGACACAAAAACAGATAAAAATAAAACCTGATTTCAATCCCAAATTATGGGATACCGATAGCTGATGTTCTTGGCTTGAATTTTCCAATGCTTCCTCACTTTCAGATTTTTGCCTACAGGAGTCAGTATTGATCATTGTAATAGTTCATATTCATGGGTGTTTGGAACCTTGGGCTAGGCGCTGGACTAAGCCCTTTACCTGCATTTCATGTCATCACCTCAAGGATGGGGTGGGAGATTTTTTTAGATCCATTTTGCATGTGAGAACCTTGGGGTTTATGGAAGCCAATTCAGGGAAAATGCTAGGACTCAAACCCAGCTGGGCTGTTTCTAAAGTCCATGTTCTTAAGCACTAATGAGCTCTAACAGAGAAAATAACAAATGATAAGGGAAATCCTACCTGTTCTTAAAATTCTAAATCAAAATTTTCATATATTAGACACAAATTTTAATATTAGGAGGCTTAATAATTGATTGCTTCATAAAGGCCTTGTATGCATATATGCATAATCCATGGATACAGACAATAGGGTTCTGAAGGCGTGGGGGGGGGAGGGCAGGGGCAGGCTGGAGGGGGTCAATGTGGAAAAAAATGGGGACATATGTAATACTTTCAACAATAAAGAATTATTTTAAAAAACAAAATAATTGGTTGCTTAAGAATATCCCTTTTAAATTACTGTCACCATACAGAAAACCATTCAATAGCCATTCTGTTTTGACCTACAGTGAGCTGTATCCTTCTCTTCCGGACTTAGAACATTTAAAGTGGAAGCATTTCAAGATGCTACCTTAACTCTATTCAGCTCTCAGATTCCACTCTTTTGCAATTCTTATATTCTTTATAGCCTCCAATCAGATCATAATATGAATTCTTTTATATTTTCAAGTATTTCATTATATAGTTTTCAAACTCTATTCCCTTTAAGAAATTATAATTTATTCCAACCATTTCTGAAAGATATTATTATAAACATTTTTGGTGATTCAAGGTCCTCTGGAGAATTCATGCTTCTAAGGCCTTCTGGAGCTACTAGTATACAAAATAAATCTAGACTTCTATGCATTGTAATTTTTGGATCTGTATTTTGTTTCTCTCTCCTCTCACCATTATACACTGTTACGCTAATGCTGTCATCATAGCCTTGCTGTTTATAATCTTTTTGCTTTATAAATAACTAGAGGCCCGGTTCATGGATTTGTGCACATTGAAAGGAAATTAATTAGAAGGTGACCAGTGGAGTGGGACTGGGCATGATGGGCTGGACACGCCCTGGAGCCAACCTCCTGCAGTCCCTCCCCTGCCAGCCCTACCTGGGGCAGTGCTGGGGCTCAATGGGTGTCTGCGGAGTGAACGGGGGTCCCTCAGGCAGGTGGGATCACTTGGCCTGGCCTGTGGGGGTTGGGCCGAAACCAGCAGTCCAACATCCCCCAAGGTGTCCTGGAGTGTGAGAGGGCACTCTGCAAAGTTGCTGTTGCTCGGCAGCTCCTGCATTGAGTATCTGCCACCCCGGTGGTCAGTGCATGTCACACCTACTGGCCAGTCGGCCAGTTGGCCAGTCGCTTAGCCTTTTATATATAGAGATTGTCTGGATAAAGGCCTGAGGGAATAGTTATGTTTTTACAGTGGAGTCTAGTGCTTTGTGACATGTATTTTCATATTATCATTCAGTTTACTGGGGCCAGCTTCCAGCAGCTGGGGAAGATGGGCCCTGATTGTAGGCCAGGCCTAGGGACCCTACCTGTGCATAAATTTTGTGCACTGAGCCTGTAGTAGCTATATAGATAGCATGCATGGGTGTTTTAGCTTAAACAGTTTGCAGACCAGACATAATACAGTGAGAACCATGAGAATATGGGCCTTCTCTAAACTGAAGACTGTTTTTAAAAGTTTTTTGGGGGGCTGAGAATTTAAGTTTAAACATTACTTATCACAGTACTTATTTATACCAGAATGCTTTATACAGAAAAGTCATTCAATAAATGCTGATTAAAGGAAATCATACAAAAAGGCATTCATAGCTTCTGCTTATCTCTTATTGTATTATCAAGTATCAAGGCATTCAAAGAATCTGACAATTGTGTAGGGCCTTGCTATATATCAATTTACAATATCACCAAATGCCAACTATATGTATCTGGGGCACTGTATCAAAACAAGTCATTCTCTGCAGAGAGTTTTTAGGTTGATTGTATTGTGAGTGATTAAAAAAATGCAATGTTACCATTCCTATTTGTAAAGTATGAAAACAAATTAGATGCCAAGACCACACATGCCAGCAGAGAATGGTCTTGATTATAATACTGGGGTTGTGGTCAAAGTGAATACACTAGTCACTTCACTCTCTTACCAGAGAGCAAGGTCTTAAAGAGAAACTGACAAACGTGTCCTTCTAATTGTTCACTGTAAGTCATTGTGTGGCATCTTGGTGTAATGGCTTTAAAATATGGCCCCCAAAGTCCTGACACTCTTTCCATTTAGAGGCAGGAGATCTGTGTCCCTTCCCCTTGAATGCTTATGGATTATGATTGTTTGACTAATAGAACATGGCAGAAGTATTGCTGTGCCAGTGTCTTAATATATTAGTTTGGAAGCTGGTACTAGATCTGGTAAGTGTTACAATAATTACAATAATACTTGAATAAAAATTATTCAGGTCTCTGCCCATCCCCAGGGCTGGTTATTAAACAATGCTGCAACTGCTTATCTCTATGGTAGGAATTAAAGTTCATTTACATCATACTACTTATATCGGAGTATATGAAGTAACTTATATATAGTAACTTACCAATCCTATCTAATAAAAGAGTAATATGCAAATTGATCATCACTCCAACACACAAGATGGCTGCCCCCATGTGGTCAAAGACCCTGTCCCCATGTGCCCCCATGTGGACACAAGATGGCCACCACAAGATGGCCAGCAGGATAGGGCAGTTGGGAGGGACCAGACCTGCAAGGGAGGGCAGTTGGGGGCGATCAAGCCTGCAGGAGAGGGCAATTAGGGGTGACCAGGCTGGCAGAGGAGGGAAGATGGGGGCGACTGGGACTTCAGGGAAGGGCAGTTGGGGGTGGGGAGACCAGGCCTGCAGGGGAGGGCAGTTAGGGGTGACCAGGCCTGCAGAGGAGGGCAGTTAAGGCAAACAGGCTGGCAGGGGAGCAGTTAGGCATCAATCAGGCTGGCAGGGGAGTGGTTAGGGGGTGATCAGGCTGGCAGGCAGAAGCGGTTAGGGGCAATCAGGAAGGCAGGCAGGCGAGCAGTTGGGAGCCAGCAGTCCTGGATTATGAGAGGAATGTCCGACTGCCCATTTAGGCCCGATCCTTCTGGGATCGGGCCTAAACAGGCAATCGGACATCCCTCGAGGAGTCCCAGATTGGAGAGGGTGCAGGCTGGGCTGAGGGACACACAACCCTGTGCATTAATTTCCTGCACCAGGTCTCTAGTAACATAATAAGTCAATATTAGTTGCTTAAATTAATTATTGCATACAGTCCCTATATTTAAATAAATGCCTACTGGTATGTGAGGGTGTGTGTATGTCTGTCTGTCAGTGTCTGTTTTGAGTAAGTGAGGAGTTGCTTTTCCAATCTTATCAGTTCATTATATTTCATGAAGTTTTCAGTGACATCATATTGAATAGAATATAAAAACTAAGTAGAATAGTAATTGATCAGCAGGGCTAAATTAGATGATAATAGAACGATTTTTATAAGATTATCCACTCATACTGAAGACTGATTAAAATAGAATGGCAGATACTAATTCAATTTTAATTTTATTTTCATTGAAAATTCTGATCCCCTAATGTGAGGCATAGCTCATAATTTTATGTGGAATATCATGGGAAAGACCAGAGTTCAAGTCTCAATTTCAGCATATATGAGCTACATGTCATTCAGACAAGTCATTTCTGAGCTTCAGTTTCATCGTCTATAAAATGGGGGTGATAAAAATGAGATCATCCATGTGAAAGCATTTGAAACTTGTACAAAGCTACAAAACACTGGTGATTATTACTAAAGTGCCTCACAAAGAACTAGTTGATAAGTTAAAATAAAAATAAGTTAAAATTAAGTTAAAATTAGGACAGTAATACACTATTCTTTCCTTAATGAGAAATAATAAATAAAGCAAATAAATATTTTAAAAACAATTTTTCTGTAAAAAAAATCAAGACTATTTAAAATAGCTAAGATATGGAAGCAACCTAGGTGTTCATCAATATATGAATGGACAAAGAAACATGAGTTATTCACAAACACACACATATACAATGGAATATTATGCAGCAATAAAAAAAATCTTGCCATTTGGGACAACGTGGATGGACCTAAAGGATATTATGCTAAGTCAAATAAGTCAGAGAGAGTGATATGTGGAGTCAAAAAAACAACAGCCTCGCTGTTATGACTCAGTAGTTGAACATTGACCTATGAACTAGGAGGTCACAGTAAGATTTCCAGTCAGGGCACATGCCCGGGTTGTGGGCTAGATCCCTAATAGGGGTTGTTAATGATTCTCTCTCATCATTGATGTTTCTATTTCTCTCTCCCTTTCCCTTCCTCTCTGAAATCAATAAAAATATATTTAAAATCAACAAAAATAAAAATGAACAAGCAAACAAAAGAAAATCAGACTCACAGAAATAGAGACCAAAGGGATGGATGCCAGAGGGAGAGGGTGAGGGTCTGGATGAGAAGTAAAGGGGAATATAGTCAATAACCTTGTGATAAGTTTGCATGGTGACAGATGATCACTAGAATTAGTGGGGTAATCACATTGTAAGGTATAAAAATGTCAAATCACAAAGCCACTGTTCTCAAAACTGCTTGGAACAGACATATAGACCAATGGAACAGAACAGAGAACCAAGGAATTGACCCAAGTCATTATGCTCAATTAATATTTGACAAATGAGGCAAAAGCATACAATGGAATCAAGACAGTCTCTTCAATAAATGGTATTGGTAAAATTGGACAGATACATGCAAAAAATGAAACTAGACCACCAACTTACACCATACACACAAAAAAAATAAAATCAAAATGGATAAAGGACTTAAACATAAGATGGGAAACCATAAAAATCTTAGAAGAATCCACAGACAGCAAAATATCAGACATACCAGTATGTCATAGCAATATCTTTATTTATACAGCTCCTAGGACAATGGAAACTAAGGAGAAAATAAACAAATGGGACTACATCAAAATAAAAAGCTTCTGCACAGCAAAAGAAACCATCAATAAAACAAGAAAGCCCACTACATGGGACAAAACAAGAAAGCCCACTATATTTGCCAATGTTATATCCAATAAGGTCCTAATATCCAAAATTTATAGGGAACTCATACATCTCAAGAAAAGGAAAATAAACAATCCAATAAAAAAAAAAAGGACAAAGGACCTAAATAGACACTTTTCGAAAGTGGATATACAGAAGGCCAAGAGACATATGAAAACATGTTCAAAGTCACTAATAATCAAAACGATAATGAGGTACCATCTCATACCTCTCAGAATGGCTATCATCAACAAAACAACGACAAGTGCTGGCAAAGATGTGGAGAAAAAGGAACCCTTGTGCACTGATGGTGGGAATGCAGACTGGTGCAGCCACTGTGGAGAACAGTATGGAGTTTCCTCAAAAAATTAAAAATGAAAATCCCCAAGTTTGGAAACTACACAACACACATCTAAATAATCTACAAATCAAAAAGTGTGAAAAATAATGGGTTAGAAAATATTTGAATAGAATGAAAATACCACATATCAAAATTTGTGGAATAGAGTGGTGCTTATATGAACTCTCAGAGCTCAAAATAATAATAAGAAAAAAAAATACCCACCCTACACAATTTAAAAATAGGCAAGATGAACAATTTGGACCAACACCTCACTAAAGGAGAAATGTGAATGGCATGTAAGCCCTTGAAAAAAGTTTTAATATCATTAGTCATTAGGAAAATTAAAGTAAAATTCATAATAAAATATAATATTATACCAATAAATATGGATAAAATGTTTAAATAAAATAATTGGGGTGATGGAAATATTCTGTCCTAATTAGAGTGGTGGGTACACAACTATTGTTTTTCAAAATTCATAGAACTGTAAACCTATAATAGGTGAACTTTAGTGTATGTACCTCAATAAATTTAACTTAAAAAATAAATTTAAAAAACACATTGTTCTGAGTAAAAAAGCTAGACACAAAAAAACTATATTCCTCCACCAACCCATCCCACAGGGTCATGCTTTTCCCACTGCTTGTAGTTCCTTCCTTCTATTCATCCCACAAGACTACTATGTATAGGGTCAGCTCTTCTACAGAGCCTTCTCTGACCTGTTCCTCCTTCCACCAGCAGATTTAAATGCTACCACAGCTCACTACAGATTCCTTTATCATGGTACTTGCCACATTGTTCTATGACTGTTCACAAACACTTCTCTCCACTGGACTTAAGTTCTCACAAGACTGTGTCCTGTTTATTTTTCTATTTCCAGCATCTAATATGTGTCTGGTACATAGTAGTTGTTCAATAAATTTATAATGAATGAGCTAGAGATGGAGGTTAGAATCTTCTACAACAGTTCCAAGTATAAGCCAGGTACAGTATATATTTAAGGCTACCATTAATCAATAAATGCATGGTTGTCAGAGTTAGATGCCTGGAGAAGCCTTCTCTAACCCCACATGCATTTCCAACTTTCCAGTTTCTTTGGCTCATTCACACCCCTTACAATTAGCTTGTCCAACATAGGACCACAGAAACCCAAGTTTACAGAGTTTAAGTCCCAGAATCTACTCTACACACATGGATATGGCCAAACCTCCTAGCCCCGGCAGATTTACAGCAAATCAATGGGAGGCATTCTTTTTTCCAATTACTCCAAACTGGAAACATAAACAAAGGCAGTGAAATTGCATACTTGTACCATTTGTCCTCTCTCGACCTTTTTCCATCAACTAACTTTAGAATCTTAAAGGTTTCGAGATAAATCTTGAAAATTAAACACCTCTATGAGGATGCCTTTCAAAAGACTTTTCACTTGTATGTATATGCTTTCAGCTTCCATTGAAACCTAAGTCAATCTGCTGTTTTCTACTCCATATGGTCTGGCAAGTAACTCCTTCCTTTTCCAGAGCCAGAAGTTAACCCCACAGCAGAAACAATGAGTCACAAGGGCAAAAACCCAGCGATGTAGACGACCCCATCACAACCACTCAAGCCCGTGTAAACATTCTAACATAGTGTGGGGACTAGACATACATAGCACAGTGTTGCTTCTTCCCAGACCTGACTCATCTTCCTCAAATGCCATAGCAGTCAGTTTATAACTGACTTCCTCGTGGCTGTGGCATGTATTTTGCCTATTGTTTACCATGAAGTTTATGTCAAGGAAAATGTTGTTACAACTATAGGAGTGTATGCTTTGTTTATCTACAATTTCTCCCTTTGAGCTTATTATGCCCTAGTCTAGCCGCCCTGTTGTATTTCGTGATGAACTATTTAAAGGTCTTGAATGTGACGCTGGTCTCCTTTCACAAAGAGATGGCTTATGCCAAGAAAATTCTCCTAAACCAGAAGATAACGAGAAGCTAGTCTAGAGAAAGACAAGAACAGTTAAATTTAGATGATCTGTAAGCAGGAATTGGGGGAGGGAGGTTCTTTATAGTATGACAGCACTGTACTGACGAATGACCCTCTAGAAACCTTTACCAAGGACTGTTTCAGGCATTGCTAGGTTCCTATGCATGTATCCAATCTCCTTGGGGACCTCTCCACTCTAGTAAGACGCTTCAGAAACACCTCACACTCAGCATAGCCAAGGTTGAACATGCCATCTTCCCCCACAACTAGTTATTTCAGATGTGGTTTCCTTATCAGTTTTTTTTAATAGACTATATTTTCTAAAAAACAATCTAACTTAAGCCAAAGACAACTTATTCGTGCCCATATATATTAAAAAAAAAAAAAAGTCAAGATATAGAATGACTTCAGGCCGAGCTGGATTTAGGACTTAAGAGGTGTCACTAGGATCTGCTACTCTGTCTCTAGGCCTTGCCTTCCTTCGTGTGGGCTCCATTCTCAGATAGGCATTCCCTCAGCAAATTCAAGGGAACTGCCTCAGCTCCACCAATTCACATCCACATCTTTTTTCAATAGCTCCCACAAAAGCTCTGACTGTACCAGTAGAGTTGCTGTCAGCAACCTTGAAATGTGGCTGGGAGGAAGGGATACACCCACTGGCCTTGCCAGCCCTCCCAGAACTGCAGTGGAGTCAATTGCATCCAGAAACTCATGGATTGAGACTGAGGAGGAGGCTGCTCCTGGTGAAAACTGGAACATAATTACCCAGAATATATGCTGAGTGACAACAACATTGCCCATCCATTACAAAGAGTGTTTCCTGTCCTAGTGAACGGCACCATTCACATGCTCATCTTGAGGTCCTCTTTTTCCGCTCCATATCCAGCACCCGTACATACTATTACCTCTCCTCATCCTGATTCTTTCCCCACAGACATCTCTCAGATCTCTCGAGTTCTCTTTATTTTCAGTTACCAGGCTTGCTATGTACCAGCAACAATTTTAAATTCTTTACATGTGTTAATTCACTTAATCCACAAACATTTAATGCAACTCTTTGTTTGCAGGTGAGAAACAAGAGGTTTAAGTGAACTGCCAGAGGCCATAGAGCTAAAGGTTACTGAACAAGATTTAAACACAGGCAGTGTGGCTGCAGATACAAGCTTTTCACCGCTATGCTATATTCCTAAGCGTGTCTGGTATTTTCATCGTAAGCATGTTTGTCATAAACATCTTTGCCGCAAGGATTTTTGCAGCAAGCATTTTTACCACAAACATCTTCACCACACAACTAATTGGCCATAAGGCAATTTTGCCATGAAAGATGAAATAACAAAAAATAAAAGATAGGTATTAAAAAGGACATAATAAAACAAAAAGAATAACAACATACATTTAAAATATTTTATTGCAAAAAATGAAAATACATTATCTTTGAAGTCTTTCACTCATAGTATTAAACTTTTTTTTTTTTGCATATTGATTTGTCTTTTCTTTTGGCAAGACACTTTTTCTTTTTCAATACAGTTTCTTGCTTCACCAAAAGAGGTATCAGTTTCCAACTAAAGAACTGATAATTAACGCTCTGGAAGACTGTTGTGAATTAGCAATCACCTCCTTTATGTTTGCCACAGCTCAGTAACCTTTTGGTTTTCATGGGTGGCCAGGATGATTATGCTCATAGAAGGATTTGTAAACTGATAGGTTATCATTTTCTAGGTAGTATGCAATCTGGCCTTATACGTTTCTTTGCAATCCAGCTTTATATGCAGTTGTGACGATCCACTATTTTAATACGACCACATCTCATCATGGTATAGGCCATTATGAGGGCTAAAACTTATATAAAGTACAAATGGGAGTACTGAGAGAACTTCGTCAATGGAGAATGAAAACGAACTGACAAAATACATGAAGTCTGCCAAATGTAAACAAAACTGTCAACCAGCTATTTTATCTTTTATGGTTCCATTGTCTTAGGGCCAATTAGCTGTGCAGTGAAAATGCTTGCGGCAAACATGTTTACAGCAAAAATGCTTACAGTGCAAATACATAGAACCATTCATAAGGGTATGCAAGCATGCAAAAATGCTATCCCAGATATTTTGAGAAACACAAAAATGAGAAGGGGAGTAGAATAAGAAAGCACATAAATGCATAAAATCCCCGATGTCATATTATATAATACCAGGCTTTCTCACTTTTAAAACACACAAAGGGTAACAAAATCTTTCTGTTTGGAGAGATGGTATTGTTCAGAGAATTATTTCAGTATAAAAATTCCTGGGTTCAAATGTGTTTGTGACTCAATTACACAGTGGCTGTTGATATTTATGTTAAAAATGAAAAACAAAACCAACATGTAATTCTGGGCACTAAACTATGTTTAAAACTGCTGCATTTATGTTTTTGAAATATTTCTCTTCAACTACTAACCTTTCCAACAAGACCAGCTCTTTGACATTTCTTAAGAATTTCCATGCAAGGCTTATGTTTTTCTGCTTAAAAAAAAAAAAAAAAAGCAACAAAATATCATGACTGGAAGAGATTAAAAATGGCAACAGAGTAGGAGGATGCTATACAGACATGCTCCCAGGAACAAGCTGGAATTACAACTTAAATACGGAAAGGCCTCTTGAATAATCAATGGGAAACTCACAGGAGAGAATCCTGATACCCCAGGACCGAAGGTGGAGACTGGTAGGAGGGGCCGAGGCCCAAAAAGGCTGGCCAGGCACCCACAGGTGGCAACTGAAGTCCCAGAGAGATATCTCAGCTGGGGGGAGGGAGAGGGGGGAGCACTGAGAACTCTGGGTTCTAATCCGGAAGCTGGGCTCCCCAGCAGAGAGCACCAAACTGAGGAGGATACCCACATAACATCTAGCTGTGAAAAGCAGTGGGGTGCTGTCTGCCAGGGAGAGGCAGCTGAAAGTTTGGGTATCTCTTAAAGGGCCAACACAAAAAAATTCCATGTGGAACCACCCACCTTGTGCTCTGGCAGAGGGTGAAGCAGACGAGAGCTCTGAGAGCAGAACCCAGGACCAGGGATTTGGGGGATAGAGCTCAGAAGGCAGACACCCCAAGTTTCCTGGGCTGAGTCATTCCTTCACACAGCAGAGGACATCTTTCCTACATAGACATCTGCCTTGCCTGGGGGAAGAGAGTCGACACACCCTATTGGAAAACACCTTTCCCTGAGGCCACTTAACACATTGTGCACCAGTAGTTTTATTGTTAGCTTTACCCAGTGGCCAGATAAGTTTCTATAGAACAAGTACAAAAAACAAAGTATCATACTTTAAAAAGATATTAGCTTGTAAGAACATGTAATAAATAACTTCAAAATGCAATGGGTATTTAATTTTAAGACATGTATTTAGCATTTATGTAAAACACTGTGTAATATGAAAACACGAGAATGCTCGTGATCCACCTGCAATGTGTTAAGAGATTAAAAGTAACAATTAGCCTCCAGGCAGAAGCAACTGCCCCACCCTGTTGAAACCACTCTCACCACACCTGAGGACGATTGCTTGGGGGCAATTCAAGTGAGAATCCTATTAGACTGTAGACAGAGGCAGTCTCTGGAGGCTTTGAGACTTTGCCTGATCCAATTAGTCAGAAACAGCCTTTAACACTGTCCTGCACTAGAGATTGAGAGGTATAGAGAATCTACCTAAAGCATAGTCAGAAATCCAAACAGACAACCAAAATAAGGAAACAAAGAAACAACCCCTAAATGAAAGAACTATCAAATTCTCCAAAAGAAGAGATAAATGAAGCAGAGATAAAATATTTATGAAACAGAGTTCAGAGTAATGTTAAAAATGCTCAACAATATGAAAAAAAGACACAGTAACTATGAAAAAAAGAATAGTCTGAGATAAAGAATGACATAACACAAATAAAGAACACATTGGAAGGAATACACAGCAGATTAGGGGAAGTTGAGGATTGAATCAATGAATTAGGAGACAGAGTTGAAAATATCACTCAATAGAGAATCCAAAAGATAAAATAAAAAATAGGAGGACAGCTTAAGGGAGCTGTGGGACCATGTGAAACGTAACAATATTAGAATAGTAAGTGTGCCAGAAGAGGAAGAAAGGAATAGAGGTGTTTGAAAAAATAATGGCAGAAAACTTCCCTAACCTGGTAAAGGAAAAAGTCACACAAGTTCAGGAGGCACAGAGAACCCCAAACAAGAAGAACCCAAGCAGACCCATGCCCACACACATCAAAATTAAAATGCCAAAAATTAAAGACAAAGAGAGAATCTTAGGGCAGCAAGAGAAAAGAAAACTGTCACCTATAAAGGAGTTCCCATAAGGCTGACACCTGATTTCTCATCAGAAACTCTAGAGGACAGAAGGGAATGGCATGAAGTACTCAAGGTAATTGAAAGCAAGGATCTGAGGCCAAGATTACTATATCCAGCAAGGCTATCATTCAAAATAGATGGTGAAATAAAGAACTTTCTAGACAAAAAAAAAAAAGCTAAAGAAGTTCACCACCACCAAGCCCCGCATTACAAGAAATGCTAAAGGGATTGCTGTAAGGGATTGCTGAGAAGAAAAAAAAGAGAGAGAAACCTAGCCATACAGAATTGAAATGGCTATAAATAAGTACCTCTCAATAATAACCCTAAATGTAAATGGATTAAGTGCTCCAATCAAAAGGTGTAGGGTAGCTGAACGGATACAAAAAAATGACCCAACTATATGCTGTCTATAAGAAGACCCACCTCCAAACAAAAGACACACATGCAATGAAAGTGAAGGGTTGGAAAAAAATTTCCATGCAAACGGAAAAGAAACAAACAAAAAAAAAAGCTGGAGTAGCAACACTCATATCCAAAATGGACTTTAAAAACATTATGCTAAGCAAAATAAGCAAGTTGGAGAAAGATAAATATCATAGGATCTCAGTCATTTGTGGAATATAATGAACAACATAAACTGATGAATAAAAATAGAGCCAGAGGGGAAAAATATTCTAGAATATAATAGAAGTAATCCTGTTATTTGCAGATTTTTAAGATTTTCTACAACTTTTATGATATCATACTATGTTAGTACAGTTTTGATAATATTATTATACTTAAAATCCTTTTATTCTTGAAATGTTAATGTTTATTGCATGTAATCCTATCTAATAAAAGAGTAATATGCAAATTGATCATCACTCCAACACACACCATGGCTGCCCCCATATGGTCAAAGATGGCTGCTCCCATGTGGATACAAGATGACCACCACAAGAAGGCCAGCAGGGGAGGGCAGTTGGGAGGGATCAGGCCTGCAAGGGAGGGTAGTTGGGGGTGATCAAGCCTGCAGGGGAGGGCAGTTAGGGGTGGCCAGGCCGGCAGAGGCAGGAAGTTGGGGGCGACCGGGCCTGTAGGGAAGGGCAGTTGGGGGAAACCCAGGCCTGCAGGGGAGAGCAGTTAGGGGCAAACAGGCTGGCAGGGGAGCAGTTAGGCATCAATCAGGCTGGCAGGGGAGTGGTTAGGGGGTGATCAGGCTGGCAGGCTGAAGCGGTTAGGGGCAATCAGGAAGGCAGGCAGGGGAGCAGTTGGGAGCCAGCAGTCCTGTATTGTGAGAGGGATGTTCGACTGCCCATTTAGGCCCGATCCTGGTCTAAAGAGGGGTCCCAGATTGGAGAGGGTGCAGGCTGGGCTGAGGGACACCCCCTCGGTGCACAAATTTTGTGCACCGAGCCTCTAGTATTATTATATGTGAGATATTTTTCTTGAATAATTAGTGTTTATTGCATGTAACATCATATTTAAAATCATTTTTCTTGAGATATTAATGTTTATTGCATGTAACATTATTATATTTAAGATCATTTTACTTGAAATAAAAAAAAAACTGAAAAAAAATATCATGACTGCCTGGTACTTGGGTCTGTAAATAATTAAAATAAAGGAGATTTCAGTCACCATCCCCCCAAATTAAGTTAAAGCTTAGGGAAAACATTTTATAAGCATATTTAATAATAAAAGTAGTTATCACTTAAGCATTACTGTCTGCTTATAAATGAGTTACTTCTCCATTACAGGAATATTTAATAATGTTTTACCTAGCTCTATTATAAGATTGTTCAATGCAGCTAATCAAAATATGGAGAGAAAAACCCACTTAGCATATTCAACTGAAAGAAGTGCTGTTATTGGTATCATTTGTGAGTCTCTGAATACAGTTTAATGAGTAGTGGTTAAAACAAGACACTTTTTAGTGACCAGAAACACCTTTTGAAAGGAGCAGTGGCCACTTGCTGATGACAATCCAAAATGCTCTTGATTCTTTCAAGTCTATTGAATTTTCCTTACAGGTGTAAAATAATATCGCTAACTGCTTCCCGGTGGGAAATCTATAATAATAAAAGCGTAATATGCTAATTAGACTGGAAATCCTTTCGGATGACCTTCTGGACAAAGCCTGATTCATGGGTGCAGGAGGGAAGGCGGTCCCATCAGCCGGGGGAAGGAAGGCCTATTCTTGCATGAATTTTGTGCATCGGACCGCTAGTGATAAAATATTAGCCTATGTTCATGTTCATGATAAATGAAATGTGAACAAGCTTGATTCCCTCTTTGAAAATAGAAGCATGAGTGAATTTAATTATGCTTAAGTAACTTTCTTATGATAATAAATGTTAGAATAGCTGCAGAGGAAATATATACAGTAGGTCCCCCCCCACCTCTTACCCATGAGGAATACCTTCCAAGACCCCCAGTGAATGTCTAAAAACACAGATGGTACTGAACTCTAAATAGACTACAGTTTTCCTTACACATACATTGCTATGATAAAGTATAATCTATAAATTAGGCACAGTAAGAGATGAAAAGTAACTTAAAATAAAATAGGACAATTATAACAATATACTATGATAAAACTTATGTAAATGTGGTCCCTCTCTTGCAAAATATTTTAGTGTACACTTTTTCACTTAAAGGAAGCACTTTATGGCTTCATTGTGGCTTCAAATTGCCAGCATCACTACACAATGTTATGCTTGCTGGCTCTGTATAAAGAGGGCAACTCAGAGAATGCTTGACCTGATTAGCTCATCAGCAGCCCATTAGGAAGTATTTATTGGGGGGAATGGGAAACCCATTTGCATCATTATTTTTTATTGAATTGATTGGGATGACATTAGTTAATTAAATGATATAGGTTTCAAGTATACAATTCTATAACACATCATCTGCACGTTGCATTGTGGGCTGATAGCCCAAGACAAGTCTCTTTCTGCCACCATTTGTCCCAACTTTGCCTTCTTCCACTCCCTCTCACGCCTTTCCCTCCAACAATCACCAGACTGTTGTCCATATCTACTAGTATGTGCTTTGGGTTTTTTTCTTCTTCTTTTTCACCCAGCCCCCAACCCCACCCCTCGGTGTCAATCTGTTCTATTTATCTATGATTCTATTTCTATTTTGTTTACAAATACAAATATTCTGCAAACAAAAAAGTTATAGTTAGAGTGATTAATAATAGACATAAAATAATTTCCATAAAGGATGTATGCCAGGAAGTAACAGCAAATAAAATTAACAAAAAATCATAGATTCTATAAGTATGTAAAGAATCATAACTGGAAAACATCTAAACACTGAGACAAAAGCAAAGTGAAAAATCAAAGAAAAACTATAATGAAGTAAATAACATCATATAAATATCATATACATTACTAGAAGTAGAAATTAAAATAGCAACAAAGTTGCAGGAAAACAATCACTTGTGAGGTGGGTAAGCTAGAGAATGCTTCTAAAATATAAAGTAAACGGACCCAAAAGATGAAAATGATAGATATGAAAGACTGAGTTTCTAAAGAAATAATTGAAAGAAATAGAACAGAGGTGATAAATAGATACAATAAAGTGAATTTTTTATTTAGCTGGGGGAGGGGAGGAACTCAAATCAGTAGACCAAAAGGACTTACTGTGTACCAAAAAATAATTAATTTTTAAAAGCTGCCACCTCAAAGCAGCCTAGTGATATTTTTAAATTACTAGGAAAAACAAAGAATTCTATAAGCATTCAGATAAATTTAAAAGATTTCCTTCAACTTCCAGAAATGGTATGTTAGGTTATTCATACCAACTCTAATTGCTAAAATTGTTTTCTTATGAGCATGAAAGAACTCAAAAGATAGTGAGGATGAGATGCCAAGACAAACTCTAGAAGAAAGTAAATAGCTAGAAAAGTAAAAAGCCACAAAACTGCCCTTTCCCTGAAGACATCTGCTGATCCAGATAAGATAGAGTTGCACGTTCGATGATATCAAGAGACATGGAATATATACCTTAAAGTGCAGATCCCACCTGAACTGAGGAACCAAATAGGAAATAAGCACCTTAAACTGAAACTCTGAAGTAAGTAAATGCACCTTCTTAACCACAACTTACATGCAGCGAACTTGAGGAGGATGGGTTTTCATGCTGAGCAAAGGAGAAGGGGAAAAATAGAATGAAAAAACCTGTCTCTATAAAATGGCAACCACAAATGAGCTCTCGCATAGATTTTCAGCCCTAACTCACATCAGTGGGGTGGTCCAGGAAACCTCAAGCTGTAAATTTAGTTTAAAGTGGTTCTGGACTGTTTATGCCTCTGGGGCTCTGACAAGAACAAATGAAAATCCTAAGTAGAGGAGAAAACTTTACCCTCAGCCCTAGGGAATCCCCACAAATAATTTTTCAAGGGCAATTGATAACACATAGTCAAAAATAACCAAGCCACAGGAGACCATGAGCCCATGAGTGAGAACAGAAACACAAATAGCCAGCAGAAAATGTCCAATATTGGAATAATCAGACACCTTATATATGTGAAAACTATAAAATGTAACCTGCAAGATACAAGAAAATATGATATCTAAATTTTAAAACTCAATTAAATATGTTTAGCAACAGACAGAACAAAGCAAATGAGAGAATTACTGAACTGGAAAACAGACCATAATAAGTCATTGAAAATGCAGCATACAGAGAAAAGGAAATATAGAAAATATGAAAGACAATTAGAGACAAAAGAAGATAAAGAAGGATTAATATTAATTTGATTAAAGGAGAGAAAAGATGTGTAACAAAGACAACACTTGAAGAGACAAATGACTGATAATTTTCCAGAGTTGAAGAAAGATATAATCCACAAATTGAAAAAACACTTCAATAATCAATAGGCATGGGTAAAGTAATTGCAACACAAATAATGCAAAAATGATTAATATTTTTTAAAAAACACAAAACATTCTAAGAATACTATAAGAAATTGAAAATTAGTCCAAAATAAAAATAGGCAAAGGATATGAACAGGCAATTCACAGAAGAAGAAACTTCAATGGCCAAAAGATAATCAACTCAGTAGTAATCAGCAAAATGCAAATTAACGTTAGCAATAATTTTTAAAATTTGACAAAATCAAGCGTTGAAAAGATTGTGTGGAAATCAGTATTCTTATACAAAGCTGAAGGAAACATGACTTAGTACTGCCACTTGGAGAATAATTTGACAGAATCTATTAAAACTCAAAATGCACATACCCTATAATTCCCAAATTCCAATTCTAGGACTCTTTCCTAAGAATAAAAATAATCATTGTTGCATAAGGACACATGCATATTAATTGTTACACATCATCATGAAAAATTGAAAGAAAACTACAAGAAAGGAATGTGATTGTGCATGCATATCTCTAATGGGATACTATGCAATGTTTGAAAGAAACTAACAAGATCTAAATGTTTCCATGTGAATAGATCTGAAAAGTGTATTGTTGAATTAAGAAGTAAATAAATCTTTGCAAGCACAAACACCAAATTCATTAATTGTTTCCCTCTCCCTCTTCTTCTCCCTCTCCCTCTCCTTCTCTTGGCCTAAACCAGCAGTTAGACATCCCCCAAGGGATCCCAGATTGCTAGAGGGAGCAGGCTGGACTGAGGGACCCACCCCCGTGCATGAATTTTGCACATCAGGCCTCTAGTGTATTAATAAAAAGTCTAAATTGTCTAAATGAGTAAAGTCAAAGCACACACAATAAACTAGAGGAAAACATTCACCATTAGATTACAAAGGGCTAATTTCAGAAAATGTATAAAGAACATGTAAAAATCAATACAAAAAGTGAGCAAAGATCATGAACAGGTAACTCAGAAAGGAGTACAGAAGAAAATACAAATTGATTTTAAAATGAAAGAAAAACTACAATGAGATACTAATTTTTTTTTTGTAGATGGTAAAAAATATTTAAGTTTGACAAATGCCAGGATTAATACTCATATATTGAGGTGGGAATTTCACCTAGCACAAGCCCCATGGAAACACTGGGCAATGTCTATTAAAATTTTAATGCACATCCCTGTCATTCCTATGTTCTACTTCTAGAATTATAATTCAGATTTCAAATAATGTGCAAAGAGGTACACACAGAAAAACAATTCAGTGTAGTGTTTATATCATTTACCAGTGGAAAGGATCTCAGAACCAACTCTCTTCTTGATGGCAGAGATTCTAGGAGAGAAGGACCACAGGTATAGCAGTTGAATATGGAAAGTTAACCCATCCCCAAAACAATGGGAGACATTTAAAGTAGAATGGGTAAAATTCCTGAATATGCAATGAACCTAAGGCAGTCATATTTTTGGGCAAAAAAAATAAAAAAATTTTAAAATTTAAAGTTATCAAGACTGCATTATAAAATTTACAAAAACCTCCATTAATAAAAAAAAAAGGGGGGGGGATAGTAGGATAATATCATGTAAGGAAAAATATCCTATAAGTAAATTACATCTAGAAAATTTTTACTTTACAAAATTAATTTTCATTTGTAATGCTAACAGCAAGACGGCCATTAAAAACACACATGGTGTCTAAATAAGACAAAGGAAAATAGTTTGGGCAAAAATAAAAAGGATCCCAAATCAATTATATAGAAAAGATTCCTTTACTAACTTGTGGTTGAGAATATGTTTGTATATTTTCAGAAAACAACTCCAAGACCATGTGGATTCCTGCAACAGAGAGGAATTGACAAGTCTGCTCCAACCACCAAGACAAGAGGAAAAACAGTCCAGAGATGGAAGACACTGACAACGTCTTGCCACGCGAGCAGTCAGCAGCTGTGCACCGCTGCAGGTTGCCTAGGACCAAACCAGAGAGGGTTGGACCTGTCTTCCCAACATGTGCCCGCCATCCAGATATCATTGCTGACATGTACACATAAGGAACTGTTAGACATTGAAATGGGGACTCAGAACTTGAAACATTGAAATTGGGACTCAAACATTTTTTGGTTTTGTTTTGTTTTGTTATTATATGTTTATTTCTAGTCTGCAAAGGCAAAACTTTTTAAAGGAAAGAAATGGTAGGAAAAAGATACAGATGCAAAGAAGCATTGAACAGACTGTCAAACTACATTGGGAAGACAGGGGAGGTTGGGCGAGGGAGGCTGTAAGAGACCAACCGAAGGACTTGTATGCATGCATATAAGCACAACCAATGGATACAAGACACTGGGGCAGGGGGGAGGGCGGGCAGGTGAAGGCATGTACTGGAGGGTAGGGGAGGTGAGGGAGAGGTCAATGGGGGGAAAAAAGGAGACATATGTACTACTATTTGTAATACTTAAAACAATAAAAAAATAAATTAAAAAAAATAATAAAGTAGAATGGGAATTTGAACCTAAGCAGTCTAGCTCCAAGGCACATACTTTTCATACTATGCATTTTTCAGGTGACAGTAGCCTTTCAAAGCCCCATTGCTTTTAGTATTCTTATCAATCCACAAATTCATATGTGTAGCACTTCGGTCATTATCCTGCTTTCATGACAATTTCAGTTTCTGCTCCTTCTTTCCAAAGGGAGACAGCAAGACATAATGGTTACATAAGTCTTGCTGGAGTCAAATACCTAGGTTCAAATTCTGGCCTTCCATACTTATTAGCTATGTGACCATGGGCAAGTTACTCAGTGTCTCTGTGGAGGAAAAGGGGCCACATGCTCACCTAACTAACTCAGGCAAGGCCTGTGTGGCGGCCTTGCAGACTCAAGAGACCTAAAGTAACCACAAAGGTTAGTCTGAAATTAAAACCTTTTAATTAAGAAGCAGTTTATAGGGGGGAGTCATGTCCTAGGCTAGTATCTTCCTTGACAAAGATCAACTCGGATCTTTACTGAGCCTATTGTCTTTTTGCATCTAAGATAACATACCTATGAAATGTCAGGTAACTTGTAACTTCCCCTTTTCTGGACATGGCTCAAGCAACTGTGCCTGGGCGCTAGAACTGAGACCACAATGTTATTGTTAACATGCTCATTGTTGACTGTTAACTATCCTGTACCCACCTAATTAAAATAAGTATGTGCCTATCATTTTACTTTTTATGCAATCCCAGAGGTCCCCTGCCTCTCCCCTTTTGCTTCCTCCCTAATCTATCACCATTGGGTTTCATGTAGCCCAGTGACATCTCCTCCTTTGATTGTAATGTATAAAACAAGGTGAAAGACTGCCATTCTCCAGAGTATTATCCCAATACATTGAGATTTCTGCTTTCTGGCAATTGTGGACAGTTTGGCTCAAATAAACTCATAAAACTTCTTCACAGGTTTGAATGTTTTTTGTTTTTTGTTTTGGCATTATGTCTCGGTTTCCTAATTAGTTAAATGGGGGAAAAAAAACAACAGTACTTACCTCATAGGGTTGTTGTAAAGATCAGATAAGCTCCCTACTTTATAGCAGGGGCTTGATGTTAGCCACTGTCATTATTAGTAATAATAGTAGTGTTACTATGGATAGTCAATTTTATTATAGTCTTCACATGTCTATTCACAAAAAAAAAAAAATACTGGTTGTCCATTGCCTCTGATGTAGTGTATTACGGAACATTTTTATTTCCAAATGGACTTGGAAAATACTATTTGGTAGAAAGAAATGACAGGGAGTTGGAGGTAATAATGTCCTGGTTGGTTTTAGAAAATAGAGAAGATAGAATACAGAAGGCATCCTCTAACTCACTTTTACTCCCTGGTCAATGAAAGCTTCCTGTCTCCAGGTAGAGACATAGCAGAAATGGGTAGAAACAGCCCGCCATTTACCAGCTCAACACCACATTCCTCCTCAGAGTCCTTTCCACAGTTCCATTATCGGGAATTCCTCCTGGTATAGGCCAGGTCTTTAGCTGATAGGGCTGGGATTTAGTGCTATTATAATTTCATAACTCTTCTATTGTCGTCATTAATATTTTATAGGGGAGTATATCCAAGTGAGGAGGATATATAGGGGAATAATAGTTATAACCTGAACATTTTCAATAATGAACTAGACAGAGACCTATGAAACATCCCTTCTGAGAAGTAATACACTAATGTCTACTTTCATGGAAATTCAATCTCCTCACTGACAACATAGAGCAAATAGATGGAAAAGGAAAATTTAGGTCATGCAAAATGAAAAAAGACAATATAGACACCTCAGAGAGGATGATTTGAATATAAAAATATGAAACAGGCTTATTGGGAACTGTGGTGAAGTCCTTAGAAGATTTTTACTAAAAATGACTATAAATGATCACACTAAGAAAAATCAAAAACATGAAGAGAAAAATGCCACATCCTACTATTTCGTACCAATTGTCAGAAAATGTACACCAAAAAATACTTGATTCGTTCCTTGTTTTAAATTAATTCATCCTTATAAGCTAAATTTTGTATGCAAAATGAAATAAACTTATTTAGTTATTTTATTTCTTTTTCAAGCTAATGCTCTAATGAAACCTTTTTCACTGTTTATTTTAAAATTTTTGTCACCATTTAAAATGGATTCCTCTAAAAAGCGGTCTTTTTCTCATACCCATTTTGCTCTGATCGTGAGGACTGCATAATGGAATCGGAACCCAAGGACTTTCAAACACAAACCTTAAGTCCCTAGTTCTTGTTTTCAGTCAAGAAATCACACACAAAATAAGTCTTCATTCTTTTTCTAAACCTCAGAAAACAGTACACATAAAAAATTAGGTACAATGTGTTCAATATTAAAACATAACAAAGGCCTTAAAACCATGACATTTGGAGGGAACACTAGATCAAACATCATAAAGCTATTTTCCATTAAAATGGTTGTTACTCTATATAGTTCAAATATATATTTTAAATTTACATGTTTGGAAAAACTCAACATAGATTACAAGATTAGGGTTCACTCCAGCTTTCTGACTGAATCTAAGCCTATAGCAGAAATAAAGGTTCTTTTTTCCCCTACACACACTATCACCATTAACATGAAAAAAGAAACTAAATAAATCCAGACTAGTTGTGGGACAGCTTTGTTGGGCTAACTATACTCTGGGGGCCAGACTTCATTCCACGTGTCTCTGATCCAGATCTTTCTCTGTGGTTGACAAAGTTTCAACATGGAAATGAAAGCGGGCTCAACCATTTTTCAAGTCCTGAGGAAAAGCAGGGCAAGTTTGTTCTTACAAGACATAATTTTTTCAAATCTGAAACCCACCAGGCTCTCTTGTTTCTGGCCCAGTTCACTCTTCTCAGATTTCACTATCTAGAATCTAGCCTCTTTGTCAAAAACACCTCCTTCGAGATTCAATATCAATTAAAATAAAGCACAATGGCAGAGAGGCAATCAAGATCGGTTCCATGTCTAAAACTCAAGATGGGTTCCTACCTAAGAATCCATGATTAATATGGTAGAAGGTCATGAGTGAGACTAGAATAAAGAACCTAAGGCAAGCATGCTTAACCTGGGGTCCATATCTAGAATTGGAGAAGTTCATGATCATGGGTGGGGAATATATTATATCTTTTCTTTTTCATGAGATTCTAACTTGATATTTCACTCAAGTATAAATATAGGCAACAAACGAGCAATATGAGCAGCATGTGTAATTTTGTCACCAATAGAAATCACAAATATTTTCATGTCACAATATAGTTGCTACAGATATCTAAAAATATTCTTTATGTTTATCAAATTCCACAATTATGGTAGTAGCTAACCTACTGCTAGAATTGCCTATGATGATAGTCTTCCTGCCTGTGGATGCTCAGCATGCAACATGGGTAACCACCAATTGAAATAACTGCACTTCAGGGTCATTCGGTCACCATATTTTCATGGCCTCACATTAAAGCCGCATATTCTCACCATGTTGATTTTTAGTATTCCCTATCTACAATTACCTGTCAATCATTGAAAGAGTTGAGCCAGAGACTACCTCAGAGTTTAATGTTCTCATTTAAGCTAAGCAATACTAGCCCTATACTAATACTGTCTTTAATGAATAAAATTAACTTTAATAGCTGTATTTTAAATGCATTGTTTTATGATTCAGTGTATTAATAAAAAATACATATATGACTATGCCATAAATTTAATATTTTGATAACTGTATATAAATGTGTTTTCTTTGTAATTCATTATACAGCCATGCATAGCTTAATGACAAAGATATTTTCTGAGCAATATTGCCATTAGGTGATTTCAATGATGTGCCAACATCACAGAGTGCACTTACGCAAACCTGGGTGGTATAGCCTACACACCTAGGCTACATGGTCTAGTTTATTGCTCCTAGGCTGTAAACCTGTACAGAATGTTCCTGTACTGAATACTGTGGGCAACTGTAACATAATGATAAGTATTTATGTATCCAAACATATGTAAACATGGAAAAGGTAAAGTTAAAAACAAGTTATAAAAGATAAAAATGGTTCACCTGTACAGGGCACCTACCATGAATGGAGCTTGCAGGACTGGCAGTTGCTCCGGATGAGTCAGTGAGTGAGTGATGAGCAAATGTCAGGGCCTAGGGTATACTGTGCACTACTGTAGACTTTACACACACTGTACACTTAGGCTACATTAAAAGGGGGTCAGAGGCTGGGTGGAGGTGGGCAAAGTAAGGGGAATGAGGGTATCTGTAATAGTATCAACAATAAAAATCAAGTTAAAGAAGAAAAATATGACATAAAAATGTAAATATTACTTAAAACATTTTTCTTTTTTCAATAATAAATTAACCTCAGCTTACTTTAACTTTTTTACTTTATAAACTTTTTAAGTTTTTTAAACTTTTTACTCTTGTAATAACACTTAGCTTAAAACACAAATATATTGTACAGCTGCACAAAAATATTCTTTCTTTATATCCTTATTCTATAAGCTTTTTCCTACTTTAAAACATATTTATTTTGTTTATTTAATTTACTTTTTAAACTTTTTTGTTAAATACTAGCACATAAACACACACATTAGCCTAGACTTACACAGGGTCAGGATCATCAGTATCACCATCTTCTACCTCCATATCTTGTCCCACTGGAAGGTCTTCAAGGGCAATCACATAAATAACAATGCTTTCTTCTGAAATACTTTCTCAAAGGCCTGTCTGAAGCTCTTCTTCTTTTTATTGCTTGTTGTTTTTTTTATTGATTTCAGAGCAGACGTGAGAGGGAGAGAGGGAAACATCAATGATGAGAAAGAATCATTGATTGGTTGCCTCCTGCATACCCCACAATGGGAATTGATCCTCCAACCTGGCATGTGCCCTGACCAGGAATCAAACCGTGACCTGCTGTTTCATAGGTTGACGCTTAACTACTGAGCCATGCTGGTGGGACTGAGGCTCTTCTTGAGGAAGTGTCACTCTTTTCAGAAATATGTCCCTGATGGCTTGCTTTGTTTGGTTCTTTTTTTGTTTTTCATTATAGATTTGCTTGCAAGCAGATAATGTGCCATAAACATTCCTCTCTATTAATAAAAACCATTTGGTGTGGGGGGTCCATGTTTTCAAACACTTTTAGGAGCTGCAAAAGCTTCTGCTAAAACTTCCCTATAAATTTCCTTGGGGATTCCTCTTTTTCTTCTCTTGCAGTTTCCTTTTCTGAGGCATCTTCTTCAGCTCTGCATTCCTAAATCAGTTCTGACAACTCCTCATTATCAATTCCTCAAGAACCACCACCTCTGGGAGCTCCTCACTATCTTCCTCATCCACACCTGGACTAAGGTTCTTTGCCATCTCAACCACAGCCTTATTGATTTTTGCAAACTCTTCATCCTTGGCAAATCCTTTGAAGTCATGGCCGAACCTCTTCCAGGTGCCATTTATACACTCCTTGGTGACATCACCCCAAGCCCAAGCAAGGTTCTTAATGCAGTCATATATGTCATAACCCTTCCAGGATTACATCAGTGTCTTCCTCAGTAACCTGGGCAAATAAAGGTCCCCCTCAGGTAATAAGCCTTAAAAGAGGCTATGAACTCCTTGATCCATTAGTTGGATCAAAGAGGGGGTGTTAGGAAGGAGAAATAGCACTTTGATATTGGGATAAAGATCACCAATAAAGGGAGGATGTCCAGGAGCATTATCAACAATAAGCAAAATCTTGAAAGGTATGCTATTCCCCAAATAATACTTCTCCATGTCTCTGGCATAGCAATTCAGGAGGACATCTTGGAGGAGGAGCTATGTCATCCATGACTTCCTATTGACTCTGCAGTACACTGGCAGTTTGTGCTTCTCAATATGCTTGAAGGCCCTGGGATTCTCCCTGTGCCACATCACAAAGGATTTCAATTTGTAGCCTGCAACATTGCCCCAAGCAAGACCGTTGTCCTGTCCTTAAAAGCCTTGAAACTTGGCATTAACTTGGCTTCCTTATGGATGAAAGTCCTTTCAGGCATCTGTTTCCAGAATAGGGAGGTTTCATCCATATTAAACATTTGCTCTGGCAAGTAAATTTCCTACACAATCGTCTTATAGTTTTCAAAAATTCTTAAGCTACCTTCACATCAGCACTTGCAGTCTCACCACTCACTTTCACATTACATAATAAATAGTGATTCCTGGATTGTTTAAACCTCCCATAGCTGCTTTTAAGGCCTATTACCTGAGGGGGACCTTTATTTGCCCAGGTTACTGATGCAACTGAGGAAGACACGGAGAAGACACTCATGTAATTCTGAAAGGGTTATAACATATATGACTGCATTAAGAACCTTGCTTGGGCTTGGGGCGATGTCACCAAGGAGTGTATAAATGGCATCTGGAAGAGGTTTGTCCATTACTTCAAAGCAATAAATTCCACATAGTAGTCAGGTCCAGCCCTTCCTTTCAACATGGCAAACTAATTTTTGCTTTGGCCATGATCCACATGACACTGCGTGGGATATGCTTCTGTATCTGGTGTTTGATCCAGGTCATAAAAAGTTTCTCCCCCTCTGATATATGCCCGTCTCAAATTTTTGTTAGTCTCATTGCAGTCAATGAAGCAGATCCTTTAACAACTTCCAACACTTTGTACTTTTTTGTTGTTGTTCTTTTTTCATCACTTTGTTCTTATACTTTAAGATTATAGCTCTTGTGGAATGGGACATGCCTGACTAGCAAGCAATAACCATCACTGATTTTGCACTTCACAACCCTTAATCACTTTTAATTTTGTTTCCAGGTCAATCGCTCGACGTGGCCCCTTACTGGCAACATCAGCAGTGAATTTTGTATGCTTAGAGGCTATGATGAACAAAACAACATGCGATTAAATTAAGCACAAGAAAAATGATGCAATCAAGAGATGTAGTAAACACAAGTTGTACAAGGTTGCTGCTGGGATCACACAGCATACTGCACTGATTTGCAGCAACATTTTTATAAGTAGAAATACTACACTCTAAATAATGATATAAACTATAGTATAGTAAATACACAAACCAATAACAGTTGTTATCATTACCAAGTATTATGTACTGTGCATAATTGTATGTGCTATTCTTTTATATGACTGCCAGTGCAGTAGGTTTGTTTACATTAGCATCACCACAGACACATGAGTAATGCATTAAGCTGCTACCTTATGATGGCAACAATAGGAAAGGAGGGTTCAAGAGCATTTTTCAGAGGTCAATGAGAGGAGCAACAGGAATTATTCAGCTCCATTATAATCTTATGGGATGACTGCCATACGTGCAATCTGTAGTTGACCTAAACGTCATTATGCAGTGCATAACTATATTTTATGTTATTCACTTAAAAACACTATTCTTCCGTAGCTGGTTTGGCTCAGTGGCTAGAGTGCTGGCCTGCGGACTCAAGGGTCCTGGGTTCAATTCTGGTCAAGGGCAAGTACCTTAGTTGTAAGCTCCCGGCCCTGGTCGGGTGGCATGCAGGAGGCAACCAATCGATGTGTCTCTCTCACATCTGTGTTCCTCCCTGTCCCTCCCTCTCCCTTTCACTCTGTTTAAAAATCAGTGGGAAAAAATATCCTCAGGTGAGAATTAAAAAAAAAACAAACACACACACACTATTCTGATAAGGGTTCCATAAGCTTTACCAGAGAACCAAAATGATTCATGGCACTGAAAAGATCAAGAGATGCTGACTAACAGATTAAAGGGGGAAAATGCCCTTTTTTGAGGGAAATTTAAGCCTGTAGATATAGTCGATTCATCTGATTTAGTCCAAAAAAAAAAGTTATTGAAATTTTATATATAACTATCCTCTCATATAGTTTAAATATAAGCACTAATTTTGTTAACCAATGTCACCTCAATAAATTGAATTAAAAATTTTAAAAATCATCATTGCAAACACAATGAGCCAAGGTAAAAATCCTAGAGACCATGCCCTTTAAGCTTCCTTCTCTAACCGCCACCCACCATAGTTATAGAAAGGCAAACATATTCTTGCATCAGTACAGAAATTCCCATCCATTTATCCTGAGTCATGCTCAATGCCAGGTAACTTTATTGAATGCTGCCGAAAGCACCAGGTCTCATGTTAAAGCATGGCCCACTTTTTAAAAGAGACAGTAAATTGCAGAATGCATTTTGAGGCTATTTTAGTAACTAGGTTAGAATGGGATGATTCATTCATTGGTGGTGTTTACAGGACTGTTTTCCCACCTAACACGATTTACTGGCTTTTCCTCACAACACGATTTACATGTTCTTTTTAGTTAGTAAAAAACCTTTCCCTCATTGACCTCTGAAAAATGCTCTTGAACCCTCCTTTCCTTGTTCCCTCTTGATAAACCTTAGATTGTGACTTAGAAAGTCCTCAATTGACTCTGACAAATTTTCCCATTTCCATGAGTTTTTTGTTCATTTCTTCTTCTCACCTCTTCATCTTATCAGAAACCCGATTCTCTAGAACACACTCTGGCTTATTTCACTGGTATATGTTGATGGCAAAAATTATGTCTCAAGGAATTTACAGTCAGAAGAGGAATACAGGATAAAATTTAAGTGGCCAAACATGTGAGGATCAGTCAACATGCTATGGAAATGCGGATAATGAAGAGATTGGTTCTGCTGGGGGAAGCCAGATTTGGTTCACAGAGAAGGTAATCCCAGAGACAGATCTTAAAGAAAGAAGCTTGAAAAAATAGCACAGACACGAAAATTGACAATATAATTTTCTGTACTATGAAAGACATGTTGAAAGAGATCCAAAATCATCCAAGGAGAGAGAAAGAGAGAAGGTAGTTCTACATGAGAATCAAATTTAAGCTAGTCAATATGTAGTCAGAGAAATAAACTTAATGTTAATCCTGACTCACTCTTCTGGAAACCTCACTAAAAGCATTACAGGAGTTTAAGGTAGGAACTCACAAGTATAAAGAGAACAGAGATGAGAGTAACACAAATTTGGAAACCAGAAAGCACATGAGGAGTAGAACTCACTAGCAAATCAGTGAAAGCTGAAACCAACTTGGCCATGAAGGAAGCTCAGAACTAAATTGATATGGGCTTTATAATCCCAGGGAGCCTCAGTAAACCTCAGGTATCCCAGACAGTAAGTAAGTGGAACTAAATTTGGGTGAACTGATGGAAAAGTCCAAATAAAAAGTAGTAGGGTTCCTGGACCACCAACTGGGTGACAACTCTTCCCCAACTTTGGCAGGAAGATGAAGGCTTTCTTTTCTGCCATACTGAACCAAGTGGATCCTGGACACAGGAACTCAAGGCTCATTCAAAACCGGAGTGAGATGTGTTACTAAAAGAAAAGAGAGGGAAAATAATGGAAAGAGCTTACCGAAATGGTGTTATTGGGTAGCACCTATTTTTAACTTGGTTCCCAGGACACAGGCAGCCAACCTTTTGCATTCTCAGACAGGGGATTAAAGAATTTTGCTCTGGAAAAACGGACCCACTGGGGAAAAAATAAATAAAAATTTGCAGGTGTCATATATTAATGATGTGTTACATGTTAATAACTAGTATAATACAGGGGTGGGTAAAAGCAGGTTTACAGTTGTAATACAAGTAAATAATACAAAAAAAAACTGTTTTGCATACTTACAACTGTAACCCTACTTTTGCGCACCACAATATATCTGGAATTATCCTTCAAAATGGCCCATTTATATTATCCAACCATGAAGGACATCATTTAAAATCCTCACAACAAACACAATACAGAGTCTCTCAGCTCTTAAATATAATGGGACCACAAGATCACCAAACATTTGAGGAAATAATATAATACCAAAGAGAAGAATAAAAGCAAACAAAAGGCAGAGAAGATACTTGGAGGAAAAGAGCCAATACTGGAAACAGAGAAAAACTTCAAAAATATAATCAACATCTTACGTAAGATGAGATACTGTATTCATAAAAAAAAAAAAACACATACACACAAGGTGATAGAAAAAAATTCTTACAAATTAAAAATATGACAGAACAAATGAAAAAGTTAGTAAGAAGATTAGAAGATAAACTTGAACTCTCCTAGAATGTAGAGCAACGAAGTTTTTTTACAACATTTTCAACTTAGTTTTTCTTCTGCTCAAGCAGCCTTTTTAATGTAAAAAGGTCCTATTTCATCTTGTTCATACATCTTGAATAAGGACATCAAAAGACAGTTCAATATACTGGACATAGTTCTTGAATATCATGTAGTTTGTTTCTGACAGAATAGTGATGAAGTCAACAGTCATATTTCTGCTTTCAGCAAAAATATCTTTTATACTATGCTATGTTATAATTACTTTACTTTCACAGAAAAGAAGAGTGTAAACAGGAGTTTGTTATTTGTGATTCCTGTTTAATTCACAGCCTTCATTGTGTATTTTCCATTGTTGGTAACAACTTAAGGTAACTTTTATTTAATATTTTTATTGATTTCCGAGAGGAAGGGAGGGGGAGAGAGAAAGAGAAAAATATCAATGATGAGAGAGAACCATTGATTGACTGCCTCCTCCATGCTCCCCACTGGGGATTTATCCTGCAACCCAGGCATATGCCCTGATCAGGAATCAAACTGTGACCTCTTGGTTCATAGGTTGACACTCAACCACTGAGCCACATTGGGCAACTTAAGGTAACTTAAATGAAATGGATACTTTTTCAAGAAAACGTACATTGTTAAAATTAATTTGAGAATCAGTAAAATAAAAATCTTAACATACCACTAATCATTCAAAAAATCAGAAAATATGACCAGACACCCATTGATATACTGAGCTCTTGAGAGTGGATCCTGTGTATCTCTTCACAACTCTACGTTAAGTGACATGATTTGGTAGCTTGAAGTCTCTCACAATAGGCGTATTTCCGTCATAGAAATTGGCAAAGGCTATAAATCTTGGCCTTTTCTTTTCAGAAAGCTAGTTGTTGAACATTTGCCAGAACACGCCTGGAATTACCTCTCCATCCAACCAGGTCCAGTGGTTTCCAAGTAAACTAGCAAACATTCAAGTTGAAAAATAATTGCTGTATTATATTTCTTAATATCTGTACTTATATTCCTTTCCACATAATTGTTACATATTTTTCAGTTTACAAGTTCTCTATACTCTGTCTCCAGTCCTCCCCCATTCTGACTGGAATCCTCTCCAATCAGGCTTTCATCCCACCACGCCACTGCAACTGCTGGTGTCAAGGTCATGAGGTGCCCCGTATTTGAAAAACTCCAATGATCAGTATAATGGAAGACATAATCTCAGACATACTCTTATCATATTTTAAACAACATTGTATCATACATGTCCAGAATACAATAAAAAGTCACTAAACTTATGAAGAAGTAGGAAAAACGTATGAAGACCCAAAACCAGGAGGAAAAACTGTTATAAATATATTCAAGTATTTAAGTAGAAAAGGGGCTTTATTGAGTGAATATATCCAGATTCTAAAAATACAAATAAAAATTAGAAGAAAAAAGAGAAAACTCTAGCACAGAATAAAAGTATCTATAAATGAAAAATTCACTACATAGGCTTACTGTAGACTATATATTTCAAGAGAAAAGATAAGTTTTGGAAATTGGACAAAAGAAACTATCTAAACCAAAGCACACAAAGGAGAAAATCAGTGTGAAAAAAAAAAAGAATGCAGCCTCATTGGTCTGTGGAACAATATCAAGTTATCTAACAAATATGTAATTGCAATTCTAGAAGGAGAGAAAAGGGATACTGGAGCAAAAAAGAAAAAAAAGTTAAAGAAACAAGAGCCACAATTTTCCAAGAAATTCAACTAACTCCAGCCAGATAAACACAAGAAAAAAACCACACCTAAGCACATCATAGTCAAATTTCTGGAAACCAATGAGTAAGATAGATCTTAAAAGGGGTCCAGAGAAAAAAGACATATCACATACAAGTGAACAATAATGTCTGCTCACCTCTCATCAGAAAAATGGCAAGTCAGATGAGAATGAAATGACATCTTGAAAGCACTGAAGAAAAACATCAACCTAGAATTCTATATTCAGAAAAAAATAGGCCTTGAAATGGAAGGCAAAATAAAAATATATATAGATAAAACCTGAGAGAATGCATAAATAGTACACCTGCACCTCAGGCCTGAGGGAAATATAAGACAGAAGTTTAGATCTCTTTCATTTCAGGGGCCCTGTATGGACCCTCCAGGCATGCTATAACTTTCAGTCAGAGGACCAGTGAATAACCACCTTTCTGTTTCAAATACTCTTGTGATATTTTGTTGAACTACAGTTCACCATTCTATACCCAGTCCTCCACTTAAAAAATATTAATTTAACAAAACCATAACAAGGGTAATAGAATAAAAGATAATAAATGAAGAATGCCAAGAAACATATGAGCCAATATAAAAAGCTTTCTCATTTCTCACTTTCTTTAAAAACATACTTTTTAAATTTTATTTGTACTTTTTCTTGAATTTATTGTATGTGATATTGGTTAATAAAATTATATAGGTTTCAGGTATACAATTCTATAATACATCATCTGTATATTGTATTATGTGTTCACCACCCCAAGTCAAATCTCCTTCCATCATCATTTATCCCCCCTTTTCTTCACCCCACCCTCACCCCCTTTCCCTCTGGTAATTACCATACTATTGTCTGTGTCTATGATTTTTTCCCCCTTAATCCCTTCACCTTTTCCACCCAGCCCACCATTTCCCTTCCCTTCTGACAGCTGTCAGTCTGTTCTCTGCAACTATGAGTCTGTTTCTATTCTGTTTGTTCATTTATTTTGTTTATTCGATTCCACATATACTAGTAAGTGAAATCATATGGCACTTATCTCTCTCTGACTGGCTTATTTCACTTAGGTAATACCCTCTCAGTCCATCCATGCTGCCACAAAGGGTAAGATTTCCTGTTTTTATGTTTGAGTAGTATTTCATTATGTAAAGGTATGACCACTTTTTTATCCACTCATCTACTGATGGACACTTGAGCCACTTCCAAATCTTGGTTATTATAAATAATGCTGCAATGAACATAGGGGTGCATGTATTCTTTTGAATTAGTGTTTCGGTTTCCTTGGGTATATTCTCAGAAGTGGAATCACTGGGTCATGAAGCAGTTCCATTTTTAATTTTTGAGGCAACTCCATATTGCTTTTCACAGTGACTGCACTAATCTTCCCTCCCACCAACAGGGCATGAGGATTCCTGTTTCTCCACATCCTCTCCAACACTGGTTGTGTTAATTTATTGATAGACATTCTGATAAGCATAAGGTTTTAACTTGTATTTCTCTGATGATTAGTGATGTTGAACATCTTTTCATATGTCTATTGGCCATCTGTACGTCCTCTTTGGAAAAGTGTCTATTCAGGTCCTTTGCCCATTTTTTAAATTGGATTGTTTGTGGGGGTTTTTTGGTGTTGAGTTTTGTAAGTTCTTTGTAAATTTTGAAAATTAATCCCTTATCAGATGTATCATTGGCGAATATGTTCTACCATTCAGTAGGTTGAATTGTCATTTTTTAAAATATATTTGTATTGATTTCAGAGAGAAAGAGAAAGGGAGAGATAGAAACATCAATAGTGAGAGAGAACCGTAGAGTCATTGCCTCCTGCATACCCCCTACTGGGGATCAAGCCCACAACCCAGGCATGTGCCCTTGATCAGAATCAAACCTGGTACCCTTCAGTCCTCAGGCTGACGATCTATCCACTGAGCCAAACCAGTTAGGGCTGTCTTTTCATTTTGTTGATGGTTTCCTTTGCCATGCAAAAACTTTTAGTTTAATGTGGTCCCATTCGTTTGTTTTTTCTTTTGTCCCTTTGAGGAAATATATCAGAAAAATATTGCTATGAGAAATGTATGAGACTTTACTGCCTGTTTTCTTCTAGGATTTTTATGGTTTCTAGTCTAACCAAAATTATATTTAAGTCTTTAATCCATTTTGAGTTTATTCTTGTTTCATTTTTTTTGCACATTATCTGTCCAATTTTCCCAATACCATCTATTGAATAGACTGTCTTTATTCCATTGTATGTTCTTGCTTCCTATGTCAAATATTAATTGACCAGGAAGGTGTGGGCTTATTTCTGGACTCTCAATTCTGTTTAATAAATTATTTAAAGCAAACACATTAGTGTTTTGTGAGGTTTATAACATATGCAGTAGATTTCACCAAGAAGAAGACATAACAATCTAAAATGTGTGTGCAGCCAATAGCAGTTTCAAAATGAATAAAGGAAAAACTTAAGATGTTAACATTACCCTCAGTAATCAACAGAGTAAAAAAAAAAAAAAATAAGTAGGAAAAAGAAACAAAGGAACAAAACCAGAGATGACAAGAAAAACACAAATAATATAAAGGCAGTCCTAAATGCTAAATGTAACCATCAATAGTTATTTTAATGCTAATGACCCACACACCAATTAAAAGACAATGATTGTTATATGGGGGAAGAAATTTAATTGACCTAACTATACATGGTCTATAAAAAAAAGCCACTTTAACAGCAAAACTATAGACACATTCCTATTATAATGAATAAAAAGTATGCCTGCTAGCTCTATAATAATTAACATTGTTCTGGAAAAGTTTGCCAATGCAATTGGGTAAGAAAGCAAAGTAAGAAGTACAAATATTGGAAAAGAGGAAGAAAAGCTACCATTATTTGCAGATGGCTTCATTGCCTAGGAATAAAACTCAAGAGAATAATCTGAAAAGCAACTAGGATTTATAAGGAAAATAAGTAGAATAGTCATTACAAAGTAAATAAAGCTCAGTATTTTCTAGATTCAGCAATAATGAATAAGAAAATAATTACATTCTCAGAGCAATAGAAATATATCACCTAAGAGTTAAAATGAGAAATATGCAGAATCTCTGTGAAGAAAACCACAATATTGTTATTGAAAGACATAAAAGAAAAATTGTCTAAATGGAGAACTATATCATATTACCGGCTAAGGAGACTTAATATTATCAAGATGTCAATTCTTCCCAAGTAAATAAATAAACTCAGTGCAATCCCAGTGGGTTTGAGGATTTATTTTTGGAAACTCAACAAATGATTCTAAAGTTCATCTGGAAGAATAATACATGAAACTAAGAGCTTTTGAAAATTATAGTAATGATACTTCTTTGACTTACTAGAAAATACAATGTATACTATATAGTAAAAGCCTAATATACTAAGTGTCCAGTCGACCGGTCGGCTGTTCAACCAATCAAAGCATAATATGCTAATGATATGCTAAGGCCACTCAACCACTCTCTATGACATGCACTGACCACCAGGAGAAAGACAGTCAACTGGTCATCCAGGCACTATGACATGCACTGACCACCAGGGAGCAGACACTTTCACCAGTAGGTTAGCTTGCTGCTGGTGTCTGGCTGATCAAGACTGAGCCAGACATGGGCTGGACACGCCCTGG
The DNA here is from genome assembly GCA_026230045.1 of Corynorhinus townsendii. NCBI lineage: Eukaryota > Metazoa > Chordata > Mammalia > Chiroptera > Vespertilionidae > Corynorhinus > Corynorhinus townsendii. The sequence goes on along the minus strand of JAPDVU010000003.1, from coordinate 204,913,181 downwards.
AGCCCTCTCACAGCCCTTCCCTGGCTGGCCAACCTCCTGCATCCCTTCCTGGCCCCGATCCTACACTGGTGGGGTCCCTTAGCCTGGCCTGCACCCTCTCACAATCCGGGACCCCTCAGGGGATGTCAGAGAGCCGGTTCCAGCCCGATCTCGCATGCCAGGCTGAGGGACCCCACTGGTGCACACATTCGTGCACTGGGCCTCTAGTTAGTATATAAAGAGATAATTAAAATATGTAGCACTGCCATAAAAAAGCACAAGCAAACGATAGAATAAAAGTTGGAGTTTAGGACAATTTCTGGATAAGCATATAATTAATGTGTTAACAGTGGCATCTTAAATCAATGGAAAAAATAAGTTAGTCTATAAAAGGTGATGGAGCACGTTACTAACAATTAAGGGGAAAATAAACTAGATTATACTTTATATTATATTCAAAATAAATTCCAGACATTATAATTTAAATAGAAAAATAAGATCTATAGCACTAATGGGATATATACATGAATCTTGATGCAATAAAGAAAATGATACCTAAGGTATATGGAGATATATTAAACTTGCTATAAAAATATTTTTATTTGATAAAAGACATTAAAAATAAAATGTGCAATACTGAGAAAAAATGTATACAATATACCTTTAAGAAAAAGCTCCTATCAATCCAGAGAAAGTTGACAAAGGCACCAAGAGAAAACAAAAATCACTGAGACAATAATGGAAAATTCTCAAAAGAGGATATAACTATTTGTCACCTAATAATTAGAAGTGCAACTTAAGAGTTATACTATGATAGAATGGCAAATATGTAAAGGTCTATATATATATGTATTAGCATGGGTATAGGAAAATAGAAACTTTCACATACTAACAGAAGACTACATTTATAAATTTTTGAAAAATAGATTGATACCTTAAAATGTTATAAATACACCATCTAAGTGAATTAATCCTAACAAAATAATAATGGATTTGTCTAAATGGGCATTCACAGTACCTGATTATGAAAAGCCAGAAAAAAGATGGGTCTATTCAGGTTTCTCTAACAAATCAAATAGAAACAATAATGGGGAAAAAGAAAGAAATGATTTTTGATGTAGCTAGGAGATACTTGTAACCCTGAACTATAATCTTTGAGGAACAGCTGCCAAATGCAGAGAGGGTCATTCGGGGATACGGGAAACGCCTAGAGAGACATTCCTGGCTGCAGATCTCAAGCGAATCAGGCAGAGCACAATTATTCAAAATATGTGGGCAAAACGAGGGGCAAAACCACATGTTGTCTGGAACAATAGGAACAGGATGTGTGGGTCTTCAGAGGGAGCTGCCCCGGGCCCCATAAAACAGGCAAGGAGGTGGATCTGAGACAGAACAAGGAAACACACATATTTGACAGCAGCAACATGCCATGGAGGAAGGTGAAGGAAATGGATTCTTTGCCCTTATTATAGACAATCCAGAAGCTGATGATGTCTTTGAATGAGGGCAAAATGAATGTGCACACACATCGCTGAGCCATAAAGGAACTTAGCTGTGAGCCAAAAAAAGTTAGTTCTGGCCTGGAACACTGCTCTGGTCTGTCCTGTGAAGGAACCTCTCATAAATAACTGGAAGGATTCAACTCACTCACAAATATAATAGCAAAAAAACCCACAATAAAACAAAACAAAACAAAAAACCAAAAAATAGCCAAGTATCTATGTAAAGTTACTTTTCAGGAAAAGGAAGAAAAATGTGGGAAAAATAGGTGTCAGGTGATAAACCCACACCAGAAAATATGGCCACTGCTCAGCTAAAGATCAAATACATGGTCAGGAATACAAGGCACCTAATGAATCAAAGAGTTCAAAGCATAGAACAGGAGGAGATGAAACATGAGCTGGCAGACTTAAGAAATAAATAGAAGGAAAAATAAATAAATCCATCTAAGAAATCAAGGCCACATTCGCCATCACAAAGAGCCATCACTAAAATCACGCCAAGGGACAGAAGCAAGCAAAAATGATAGATGTGAAGAAAAAAAAATGATCAGCACAAAACAAAGAGAGGAGAGAAAAATAATTTAAAGGCATAATTTTAAAAAACTAAAAGACTTAAGTTTAGAACTTAAAATAGAAAAATCATACAAAAAAAGCTTGTGCCATACGATCAACACTAAAATGTATAATAATTATGGTACTGGACTTCAAAGATGAATAAAACAAAAGAATTGGGGACATTCAGGCAAAATGATTAACTGTCTTGCAAGTTTGAGGCAGACCCCTACTTGTTTCCTCTAAACTTTCTCTTATTTCTGTTTGTGTAACCACCCCGCTAGACACTGTAGTTCCCAGCTTTCTTTACAGTTAGTTAGGGAGGCCACCTGAATATGTTCTGGACAACAGGACATGCACTAGAGTGAAGAATGAAAGTCATCTGCAACTTAAAGAAAAAACTGCTTTCTCTGGGTTTTGCCTCTTTTTCTCTTTCACAAGCTGAAATGCAGATGTGCTAGCATCCCACTGTCAGTTCTGGGATGAGGACAATGTCCTAGGAGGTGGTAGCTCAACCAGACAGAAGAAATTGCTCCCTGGTGACATTAAGCAGCAGCTGCTCTAATAACTTAGACAGGCCAGACTGATATATGAGAGAGAGATAACTTTCAATCTTATTTAAATCACTAGAGGCCCAGTGCACAAATTTGTGCACAGGTGGGGTCTGGCCGGCCCACCTCGACGAGGGCTGATTAGGGCCAGGCCGGCAGTGGGGAGGGGATGCAGGAGGTTGGCCGGCCACAGTGGGCATCAGAGCGACCTATCATTCTGGCGTTCCAGTCGCTGGCTTTTTATATATAGAGATTGTATCTTGTACTTTGGTATAGTATCTTTCCCATACCTAACACAAAGGCGAAAATTAGACTGTCTTCATACTTCACAACAATATTCAATGCTGCAAGACATATCTATGATATTTACTGTCATTTGAAAGTGGACTTGTTATAAGTTAAAGTTCCATGTTTCAAATGAAAGAGGTTTGACTAATAAGCCAATAATGGAGATATAATGGAGTTCAAAAAATACTCAATCTAAAGAATGTAGGAAAAGAGAAAACTAGAACAAATAGATAGGACATAGACTACAAAAGTAGAATCGTAGATTCAAATGCAATCATTTCAATATTACATTCAATATAAATTGTCTGAACATCCCAGATAAAGACAGAAATTTTCAGATTAAATAAACATGAAGATATCTTAAACTACACTCATAATTTTAAAAAAATACAAATTTAAACCGCAATCAGGAGTACGTTTTAAGTTTTAAGATTGGCAAAGAGAAAGTTTGCTAACACTATCATCATGCAGGTGTGGAGAAACAACCATTCTCATACATTCTTAGTAGGCAGATAAATTGGTACAACCTTATCCATTAACAACATTTATAACGATTAGAGATGCACATAAAATTAGCAAACAATGAGGCTACTCTATTCAAGTGGCTTTACAGAACCTCTCCCTAGTTATTAAATGTTCCTAACAAAACATTTCTTATATTTTAATAACCAAACTTCATAGCTGTGTGAATATTTCAATATGTTTTCTACCCGAAGTTTATATAGAAACATGTAACACTTGCTTCATAAAAATGCAATACTTTTTTACCAAAATGATAAGCAGGAAAAGTCTTTTTTTTAAGCAGGAAAAGTCTTGATTTGTATTCCAAATACAACTGAAAGGTTGTCAGTATTGAAGAAGTTTAAAAATCTCAGGAAGTGTCAAAAAAGTGTTATATGAATCTCAGAATGTTGGAGCTAAGAGAGCACCATGTGGAATATAAAGCTTACTGCTTGTTAAAAACCATATGAATTTCCTGGTATTCAGCACATAAAATTTTAATCATTTTACATCCTAACATGGTACTTTGTTACTCATACATTGGTATTTTACTGGAGAAGGGATGGTCACAACCTGGTGGTTCTCTGAACTTGAAATATGAGACATCAATCCCAGGGAAATAAAAGACTCCAAAGAGGATCCCATTGGTTTTACTATAGAAGAGAAGAGAGAAGGATCAGGGAAAGCAGATCATAAGAGAAATACAGTATATGAAGAAATTTACAAAGAAAAACAAGGGAGGAGGTCTAAAGATGATTTTCTTAGAGACAAGCTGAGCAAATGAGTAGACGAAGGTGAAAGAGCCAGTCGAGAGAGTTCAAGGTCAAGGATAAAGGGGAGGCATTGGATGGGATACGGCTCCTGAAGAGGTGGAAAAGGTAGGAGAGATCACACTGGCAAAGGACTGAATTGAACAAGAGGCAGGATACTGAAACAACAAAACAGAGCACCTAAACTAGCAAGTTGCTTAACAACTATTTGTCGATGGCAAGAATAAATGACGAAAGGGAAGCTGGAAAAGTATGGACTTTTCTCTGCTTGCTCCTCCTGGTTCCATGATGCTGAGGAAAGGGAAACATAAAAAGCCCACTTACGCAGTATTCTCAAAGAAATTGAATTTTGCTGATAGAAAGGAGGTGGAGGTGGACTTTTTGAGAAATTTTTATGAGACTGTGTAGGGTTTCTTTGGCCCTCTCCACTCATAGTCAATCATTGCCTCCCTAGCTTAATTCTCCCAGAACTAGTCCAGACCTCTGTTGTAAATCTCACAAACTTCTATAACCCCAACTCTTATTTTTCAGCAGATGTTGCTAATTCCCTTTCTTTACTGAGAGAATTGAAACCATTCAACACAACTGTTCACATTGAATCTTGCTATCATCTCAGCCCCTGAACTGTGAAGAAGATTGGGACTCTCAAAGATCCATACCATAGATAGGGACACAGCTTCATCATTAACTCTACATACACCTGGTCCATACTTCTGTGAAAAGAGGGCATCGTTGTTCCCTGCACTCATGTAAAATGCCTGTTCTTTGCTAAATTGAAAAGCAATGCCTGGGTCTGTCCTCTGCTTTGCACCTCCCCAGCCTCTACTCTTCAAACCAAGAACTCTTTCTCAAGATCTTGAGGTAAATTTTTCCAAATGTACGAAAGTTCCAATGTTTTGGCTCTGGTTGCTAGATTTAAAAGCATCCACAGGGATTTGAAGATGCAGCATAGGTAAAGGCCTGTATTTGCTGCCTCCCATAACCACATCAAAATCACAACTAAAATACAAAACAACCATCATCCAGAACCGCTGGAAAGGTGGTTGAATGGAAGTCTTACAACTAGGAAGTAAAGAAGAAAGCACACTGAGACTTGTAATAGGTGTGGAGGCACTGAAGGGGCTGGTCCCGTACCCACATGTGCCACTTTTTTTTAATCAGTAAGAAGACCTTTTCTGCGGAGGCCACCCAGAGGAGCAAGGGGTCCCAGACCCACCCCAGGGTCCCAGGGCTGGGAAAAAAATGTCCCTATGGGCAGGAAGAACTATGGGCTGTAAAAACCAGTGCAGATTTGGGCTCAGTGAAACAGAGACCACTGGAAACCCAGCTGTTCCTCTTAAAAGGCCTGCACCACATAATGGGGCAGGGCGGGTGGGGAGTGGGAGAAGGAGCCATATGTAATACTTTAAACAATAAAGAATTTAAACTTAAAAAAAAAAGGCCTGCACCACAAACTGAACTTATAAGGTCCTGCTTCCTCTGAGCTCCAGCACCAGGGTAAGGCTCTGGGAAACACAGACAAGGAAGAACTGGATTGTCTGGCTTCCAGGCAGGAACTCTGGGGCAGCTTTCTCCCATATGGAGGTGCTAGTAGGGATCATTGCTCCTATGCTGGGACCTCCCTGTTCACAGGGTTGACTGGCAGCCACTTCTGTTTGTTCTGCCCTGGTGATTCCCTAAGACTCTGCCTCATCCAATTTACAACCCCACCCAAGCTGTGTGCAGCAGTTTTTGCATATGAATGGCCCATTGCTCAGGCTAAAAGCTTTCAAACAAGCTTCAGCTGGGTTAGGGAGCCCCAAACCTACCAAGAAAAGGCCCAAGACCTAGCACTAGCACCAGCCTGCCTTGAGTCACAGCTGGGCCTCATTTGGGCACTTCTAAACCCAATACAAAAGGGAGGAATCTTCAAATGTCTCTGTAGCTCCTGCTGAGTGGCCCCAGACAGTGGCTGACTCTGCACCTCCATGGAGACCCAAGAGCCAGTATGCCCAATGGTCATTGTCAGACCATACCAGATTACAACTCTATACATCCATAAGTGACACACTCAATGGGCAGACTCAGTGAGCACCAAAACCCCACTGAAGTGAGTCCTGCTCCATAGAGGTGTCTCTTGCACAGCAGTTCTTCCATTGTAGATACAGCTGGTCCTTGCAACCAATTGGCCTGGAGGTCAGTTCCTCCCAGTGACACCAACAGCAATCATGTCTCAATTACAAGACCGTGCTCATAGCCCACAATAGGGTGCACCTAGAGCTCCCAGCTCAGGTAATGGGGGAGGCTGAGCCACTGGTCCATATAGAATACCTACTACACAAGGCCACTCTACCAACTCAAGGAGACATAGCAGCTCTACCCAATACACAGAAACAAACACAGGGAATTAGCCAAAATGCAGAGACAAAGAAATGTGTCACAAATAAAAGTAATGGAAGAAAGCAAATTACTGGATATAGAGTTCAAAACCACAGTTATAAGGTTACTCAAGAATCTTCTAGAAACATCCAAAAAAAAAAAAAGGAAAAGTGCCAGTCAAAAATTAAGCATACACTAATTGAAATAAAGAGGGATTCAATAGTAGACTGGAGAATTTTGAGAACCAAATCTGAAATAGGAAATGAGGAAGCAAAAAACACCTAACCAGAAGAGCAAAAAGAAAAAAGAATCCAAAAATATGAAGAAGTGTAAGGAGCCTCTGGGACAACTTCAAGTATACCAACATTAGCATTATGGAGGTTCCAGAAGAAGAGAGAGATAAGACATTGAAAACCTATTTGAAGAAATAACGACAGAAAACTTCCCCTACCTGGTGAAACAAATAGATTCACAAGTCCAGGAATCATAGAGTGTCCCAAACAAAAGGAACCCAAAGAGGACCACAACTAGACACATCATAATTAAAATTCCAAGGGCTAAAGACCAAGAGAGAATCTTAAAAGCAGCAAGAGAAAAACAGTTAGTTACCTACAAGGGAGTACCCATATGACTGTCAGCTGATTTCTCAACAGAAACTGTGCAGCTCAGAGGGGAGTGAAGAAATATTCAAAGTGATGAATAGCAAGAACCTACAACCATGATTACTCTACCCAGCAAAGTTATCATTTAGAATTGAAGGTCAGATAAAGAGCTTCACAGATAAGAAAAAGCTAAAGGAGTTCATCACCACCAAACCAATATTATATGAAATGCTGAAGAGTATTCTTGAAGAAGAGGAAGAAAAAGAAAAAGTTCAAAAATATGAACAACAAAATGGCAACAAATACATACTTATCAACTATTGAATATAAAAATCAAAATAAATGAATAAGAAATCTAATGAACAGAATAAACCGGTGAATAAAATGGAATCAGAGGCAGATGGAGATGGAACAGACTGACCACCCTCAGAGGAAAGGAGGGTAAGGGGTACAGAAAGAGATTAAACAAAGATTTTATATGCATACTAAGGGCCTAGTGCACAAATCCATGCACCTTGAAAGGAACTGTGGGCTGTGAGGTTGCAGTAGGCACAGGGGCGGGTCTTGGCCCATCCTCTGCACCCCCATCTGGCCCCTCCCGCCGCAGCCATGGGTCCCCTGTCTACCCGCAGCCCCGTTCCTACCACTGCTGCTCCCATGCGTTGAGGGTGCTGGCCCTGTTTGTACCCACTGACAGCATGGAGCCATTGGGGCCGGCGCCAGCAGCAGGTACAAGCAGAGCCAGCACTGTCAGTAGGTGCAAGTGGTGGCTGCTGCCTGATCACCCCTCAGGAGCAGGGGGAGGTGGAGAAGCCCTTAGAGGCAATCAGGGCTGGCAGCCACCGCTCGCACCTGCTGATGGCACTGCACTGAGCGATTGGGACTGGCGCCAGCAGCACATATGAGCAGCGGCTCTGGCGCTGGCTGCAGGTGCAAGCGGGGCCAGCACTGACAGTGGGTGTGAGTGGCGGCTCTGGCACCAGCAGCAAGTGCGAGTGGAGCCATCACCGGCAGCGGGTGCAAGAGGCAGCTGCCAGCCCCCATCGCCCCTCAGGAGCAGGGGGAGGTGGAGAAGCCCTGAGGGTGATTGGGGCCAGCAGTTACCTCTTGCACCCAGTGATGATGCCAAGTGATCGGGGCCAGCGCCAAGCACTGGCAGCAGGTGCAGGCAGTGGCTCCAGCACTAGCAGTGTGTGCGAACGGGGCCAGTGCTGGCAGCAGGTATGAGTGCCAGGTGGGACTGCCTTTCATAGGAGCAAATAATTTTTACTAACCAACAGAGGCTTGCCCTGATGACAGTGACCAGCTCCCCGTCTTGGTCTGGCACCCCTACTCACCTGCTTCACCATCCCACCGTGGCCGACGCCTGCCATGTTCTGCGCACACCCCCTGGTGATCAGCACATGTCATAGTGACCAGTTGTTTGGTTGTTTGGTTGTTCCACCGTTTGGTCTATTTGCATATTAGGGTTTTATATAGAGAGACTAGAGGCCTGGTGCACAAATTTTGTGCACGGGGAGGGGGTGTCCCTCAGCCCAGCCTGCACCCTCTCCAATCTGGGACCCCAGGAGGGATGTCTGACTGCCCGTTTAGGCCCGATCCCACTGGCAGTCAGACATCCCTCTCACAATCCAGGACTGCGGGCTCCCAACTGCTTGCCTGCCTGCCTTCCTGATTGCCCCTAACTGCTTCTGCCTGCCAGCCTGATCACGCCCTAACCACTCCCCTGTCAGCCTGATTGATGCTTAACTGCTCCCCTGCCAGCCTGCTTGCCCCTAACTGCCCTCCCCTGCAGGCCTGGGTCCCCCCTAACTGCCCTTCCCTGCAGGCCCGGTCACCCCCAACTTCTCTCCTCTGCTGGCCTGGTCACCCCTTACTGCCCTCCCCTGCAGGCTTGATTGCCCCCAACTGCCCTCACCTGCTGGCCTGATCGCCCACAACTGCCCTCCCTTGCAGGCCTCATCCTTCCCAACTGCCCTCCCCTGCTGGCCATCTTGTGGTGGCCATCTTGTGTCCACATGGGGGCAGGATCTTTGACCACATGGGGGCAGCCATCTTGTGTGTTGGAGTGATGGTCAATCTGCATATTACTCTTTTATTAGATAGGATAGAAGACTGGTGCATGGGTTGAGGCCAGCTGGTGTGCCCTGAAGGGTGTCTCAGATCAAGATGGGGGTTTCCTTGGGGTGTGGGGCAGCCTGGGTGAGGGGCCTGTGGTTGTAACCCAAGCCTCCCTCCTGCTCTCTCTGTGGCTGAAGCCATCTCGGTTGGGTTAATTTGCATACTTGCTCCTGATTGGCTGGTGGGCGTGGCTTGTGGGTTTAGCAGAGATGGTTAATTTGCATATTCCTCTTTTATTAGATAGTATATGCATTACCTATGGACACAGACAATAACGTGGCGAAGGTCTAGGGTGGGCAGGAACTGGGTGCAGGAGGGCAACGGGGGGGGCGAATGAGGGATATCTGTAATAATCTCAACAATAAAGATTAAAAATTTAAAAAGTTAAATAAATAAAAGTATCAACAGACCATGTGAACTACCATTATGTACTGCATAGGAAAGGGAACAAAGGCACTAGAACTTATTCTGCAAACTAGGCCACAGATGGAATTGCACCTCAAAGCTCTTCATCTTTCACCTACTTTATTTGGAAACATCCTAGTTCACATTCACTTTCTTGATGCATACCTTTCTTATGAGATCTCTGATCACATCCTATCCAGGACTTCTAAAGCCATGAGAGTATTTCAGAAATAATGTTTTCTGTAATGTCTTCCTGCTCACTATCATATATTAACCCCAATGTCACCTGATCACATCTGTCCCATGGGTTGCTAAGTGAAATGGGTTTAGGTCGCCAGTGATAGAGTGTAGAAATCTGAAGTTCTACCCAAGATTTCTGCAATTTCCAAAACCTATGTTCTTATGATCTCATCCGCTCAGTTCTACATTATGTCAGTTCAGGAGTAAAACCTCCATTCATACAAAATATAGATTGTACTGACTATATAGGGACCACAGGGAAGGATTATAGCCAGAACCATGGAGCAGATATCTTAAAACTCATCAACCATTCTTCTTCAGGGTCCTTTCTGGACATCTCACCACTGGGGATTCCTTCACTGGTCCTTAACATACACACTTCATGTCTTTGCAGAAACTCTCATCTAGTCTTACTCCTCTCCCTCTGCAAAAACCCAGATCCTGGAGGTTCACTCTCTACCTCCAAGATATTTTTCCAGACAAATACTGTTTCTCCCATAGGAGGAATTATGATACAAGCTGTTAAATTTAGATTAGAATCCATGTTAATTTTTGGAGATGTTTTAATGATTAATTCTAGTCTTGTGTTTCTTTTAGTGTTTTTCTTTTTTTAATGAGGAAGCCGATGGTTGGAGATCTTAAGTGCCTTGTTTATTTTAGCTTTCAGAAGAGTGTTTACACGGACCGCCTGATTCAGAATCACATAGGTGGGTTGTTGTTGTTGCTTTAATGCTGAATTTGGGGCTATACCTTTGATTTACTGAACAACCTCCCCACATAATTTTTAGGCACATATAACCACTGCCTTGGACTTACAACTTAAAGACTAGAAGAAAAAATAAACACTAAAAGCGATTACAAATTTAATTTAAATCCAAGCTGTAAGGATGATAGTTTGGATTCATACAGCACCTGCAAAGACTTTGGACAACTTCGACCCAGAACAAAGTAAATACTGGTGTCATTTGGTGGAAAGAACAGGAGACAAGGAGTCAAGGCTAATTGTGTGACCTTGAGCAAGTTACTTAACATCTCTCTCTGGCCCTTGGGTTCCTAGGGGAAAACATTGCTCTCCCGACTTAACTCCAAGGACTATTTGAAGGATAAAATGAGATCATGTGTATGAAAACACTTGTGGGAGGAGGGGAAATAAATAGCTCTCTACAACTGCTAGGTATTATTTCAAAGTCCTGTTTGGGCCTGGAAAATATCAATCTTCTACATGTTACCTGTGAGGTAGTAAGGAGCCTGTGGAGTTTTTCAAGAAGCCGGTAGGATCCAAGTTAGGCAGCCCATTGCTCAGGCTGTGTAGCCAGAGAGGGGAATTCTTAATTCAGAACAGCATCTGTTAGTGATTAAGGTTTCAGAGGCCTGTGCCCAAACTGAAGGCAATGCTACAGAATCAGTAACAGCAGCAGCCCCAGTTGTAAAACATAGTCCATCCTTAAAGTGGTTAGGAAAGGTAAACATGAAAGCATCATTGTACAATCACATCAAACAAAACAACGCTTGTTTAACATCCCCACAACACAGGCACAAGCACACACAAAGGGAAATAACAAAGGCAGAGGCTTATGTGAAAGAAAGATATTTCCCAAACAATAATCATCATCTTCAGAAGAGCTCACTTGTACTCTGTTCATTGCACAATATATTTGCAAAGTGGGCCTCTCTGGCATCCACTCCTTCATGTGTTCTGCCTTCAGAACTGAAATGCGTTCAGTTTATATCACTGGCAAAAAAAAAAAAAAAAAGAAAATACCATAACCCCAAATCACTATAAATTCTATCTGTCAGAGATCTGATTATAGTTAAATTAAGTATGTTTATTATAACTAAGATGATATTATGGACTTTAAACAAAGACCAAAGATGTGGGCCTGATATGAAGAACAGTGATCTTAGGACTTATAGATTAGCCAGGTGAGTGAGATGATCTGAGAGTGGTTGGGGTGGAAAAAGAGTGGAGGTAGAATGAGACCCTCAGATTTCGATTAGAGTTATTTTGTAAATATGTGCACTTCCTTTCTGTAAGATGGGATGTATGTGTGTACTCAAATTGAGCTTTGAAAACTTAGAGAGGGGTCTGTTTAAAAACTGAAAGAAAAAGGCAAGACTAGAATTTAAAGGAAGCTTGGAATTTACTGATGTATCTGAGTTAGTGAGAGAGTTCCGATTTTTATGGGGAACACCTAGAACACCCAGAAAATCAGAAAGTCGAATGGCCTGGCTGGTTTAAGGTTCATCTTTCTAGAAGCACTTGAAGAGAAAACAGGAAGAGCTACATCTATGCTCAAAGCAAGTGACCAATAAGAGAAAAGAGAGGTAAACGTTGACTGTATGAGTGATGTATCTAATGACAGTTTTAGTATAAGGGGAGCAGAGCGCTGGGCCTGTGGCCAGGGCCACTGAGGCAAAAGGGAAAAAAAAAAATACATGAATTATAGCCATGTCTATTTGGTTAGAAGTTTGTTTGCTTGCTTTCTAGTTGTACATCTGGAACAGAATAGTCACCTCAGAAACAAAATCTAGCCATAGATCACTTAAGTCCTTCTTACAGAAACTACTTCTTTAGAGCATGAAACAGACTAAGAAAATAAAATTGCGAGGTACCGCAGAGAGGTCATTTAACTAGGAATGAACAGACCTGGGTTCTAGTCCTGTTTTGTCCATTACTGGCTGAGGTACCATTTCAGGTGGGGCATTTAGCCTGCCTATGTATCTTCTGGAAGCTGGCAGTAGGGGGACAGTGGGAGGGGGTAGGGAGCGTGGAAAGATGATCTCCGAGATCCCTTCCAGTGAAAACAGTCCGTGATTCCAGTTAACATCGACAAAATTGAGTAAGTCTGGAAGGCTCTATATCAAAATATTACTAGAGGCTACCTTAGGGGAATGGGATTAGGACAGGGGAGGAGAGACAAAAGAAAACAATTGGAGAACATTTTCAGTGGGGGGAAAAATGCAAAGGCAGAAAGGGATTTTTTTTTTTAAGTGAAATATTACACAAGAAAAGTTCAAGTTAGCATATAAAATAATTGAGAAAGTCTGGAAGGCCATATATCAAAACATTACTAGCAGACAGAGTCTAAGCACAAAGCAGAGGGAGTGGAGGGACTTGAGAGAGCCAACAGCGTGATTATTTTATTTCCCCCTATCTCTCGTGGCTTTGCTGAAAATGCCCAGGGTAGAGGCATTGGAGACCACTCAATTCCATCTAACTCCTCTTTGTCCTCTGTGGCCCAACCCTTCCTGCCCAGTGATGGGGGAAGGGAAAATAGGAAAGTGTTGCCTGGCATAGCTCTGCAGCCTCCTCTACAATATACCATCTCATTTTCTGGCACAATGTGAAGAGAGCTGAGTTTGTCTTTTACCCACACTGAGAGGGCTGCTTTCCCTGGAGATTTCTGCATCACCACCGTGGCTTCTCACGTCATCCTGCCTCTCCTCTTTGTCACCGTCAGCTTCAGGGTCTACAACTTTAGTCATCCAAGCTGTACAGAAGTCGAAAGAAGGCCATGCAATCAAACTCTTTCAGAAGATTTTCATAATTTTAAGTGCTTCAGTTAGTCTATATTTATGGAGAATGAACTCATTGACAGGATCTCCAGATTCCTCAGCTGTCTATTTCTAGAGGAAAAGCACGCTGTCTTCATGAGGCTGATGACCTAGGTTGCTGCAGCTCCAATGGAATCGCCCTTCTGATATTGGCCAAACTGTAACAATTCAGTGTTCCACAAAGAGTACAAACCCCAGATGGGGTTTATGTTCCACACATAAAAGATGTAGAAAAATGGAGTAAGTTTAATAAAATAATCGAAATCTGAGGGTCTCAATACGCAAGCAAAACTCTCTGGCATTTACCAAGCTAAAGAGGCTGCCCAGAAAGTAGTTAACAGTGCCACCGGTGTTCCAACTGTTTAACATTGATCAGGGGCCACAAAAAGAAACTCATGCTTCACCGAAGAAAAAATATCTAAACATCGAAAAACAATATTACGGGGGGGAAAAAATTACAAAATATAAAATAAGTAAAAAAAGGAAAGGAAACTTTGGACCTTATGTACCGAGCAAATGCCAGGTCTAGCAAAGATAATGCTAGTCCTAGACTACTTATTGATTTAAAAACAAAAACAAAAACAAAACACAAAAAATAGTAAAATATAAAAACAAACTAATGTTTTATAGATCCTGGGAAAAAGAATTTTCAACACAGTACAAAAATTTAAAACATTCCTTTCTTTAATTGTATAACTCTTTACTGTGGAATAGCTCAGAATGTCATTTCTGTTTTAAATAACAGAATTGATAACTGATCAAGGAAATGTAATTTGGATTATAAAATTCTTGCTTTAATAAAAATTCCTTAAACAGTAAAAAAACAAACAAACAAAAGAAAAACACACTCAGGCATTAAAAAAAAAAAGTCAGAACAAGAAAATAAAAATAAAATATTCAACACTTACTAAATCACCATTTAAGAGTTATTACATCCCCTTGTACCATGAAGGAATATGTCCAGTGTCCACTTCCAAACATTTTAAATCTGACATTTTGTTACCTTCTTTCTCTTCATTCTCAGTTCCAACCTCAAGAATGTTAGACTAAAATGGAATTAATATCTTCAAAACTAAAAGAATAGGGAGAGTTTCAAATTAGTAGAATAAATAGAACCTCAACGGGGTGATGGAGCGTTTATGTGTAGCTTGAAAAGGATATGAAACATAAACATATCTATCCAGTTCTTCTACCTAAAACCTAAGAATTGGTTTTAAACCAATTTTCCACCATATTTAAGGAATTATGACTATCCTACAAAAAAAACTTATTCGGGGTAAGAGAGGAATGATGGCTATCTAGTTAACTTTTACATAACCCTTGGATTATTTTACTCTCCTGAGAGCTCATCTGCTTATTCCATAATAAAGCAGTTATTCCGATTATCACCGCTCTTCTACCTCAGAGGTCAAACTAACTTTCATTTCTATTAATAACTCACGGGGTGATACCAAAAAGTCCTGAATTCTAAAATACCATCTGATAAAAGAGATTGGTCTCACCACTCCTTTCCCCTGGTCCCCTTAACTCTCGATTCCGATAATTACAGGCTGTTGTTGTTCCTTGTGATTAAGCCCCATGGGAAATGAAAAGCTCCCAATTTGCAAAAGTTCATCCTGTTTTCTTTCCTGTAGACGTGAGTTCTGAGCTTGGGTGTGACAAAGGTGCTCCCTACCTTCTTCCCCACCTCCCTCAAGCTTCAGACAAGACTGTGCTTCTGTTATGAAGTTAAATATCTGTCATTTCTATAAAAATCATGTTAGTGGTTGCTTCTGGGTACATGGACATGCGAGCAGTTCATTGAAAGTAATTCAAGTGGGTGCACATTAGTAAGTAATTATAATAAGGTTATTCATAATTTGATTAATAGAAAAGAATTTCTGGATGCTATGTCCCTGATAAAGGAAAAATGCCTACAATGTGAGATTTATGTTCTGCTACATTTAAAACCATTTAGAAATTGCCCTAGCCAGTTTCCTTCAGTGGAGCATCAGCCTTAGAACTGGAGAGTCCTGAGCTCAATTCTGGTCAAAGGCACGTACCTCAGTTGCTGTCTTGGGGCTCATGCAGGAGGCAACCAATTTATGTGTTTCTCTCACATCGGTGTTTCTCTCTGTGTGTCTGTCCCCCTCCCTTCCTCTCTCTCTAAAAATTAATGGAAAAATATTCTTGGGTGAGGATTAATAAAACAAACCAAAACCATTTAAAAATTGGTTTAAATGCTTATTTTTGGCCCAATTCTTGTCCCCAGGTCACCAAAACTCACTTTATAGGGTCAGTGCTTCAGTTAGTCTATATTGTAGCTGAGCAATCTCCCTAATTATTTGTTCTGAGAAACTCAAACCACTTCACTATATCCAAGCAAGGCAGAAAGTTTGCAGGTAGAGCTGAGCCAAAGAACCTGATGTTTTTATGGAATAATAATGTCTTAAAAAACACACATAAAAGATGTAGAAAAATGGAGTAAGTTTAATAAAATAAGTAAATATCCTATTCACAGCCTCTTTGAACAGATGATGTTCAAATGTTTAAAGCTTAACTCTGGCCGGGTAGCTCAGTTGGTTCGAGCATCATCCCGATACACCAAGGTTGTGGATTCGATCCCTGGTCAGGGCACATACAAGAATCAACCAATGAATGCATAAATAAGTGGAATAACAAATCAATGTTTCTCTCTCTAAAAATCAATGAAATAAAAATTATAAATAAGTAAATAAAACTTTATTAACTTGGAAGCCCAAAGGGTAAGAATAAATAAAAAAGACAAAATCAGCTTTCTGGTCTACACCAACACTAATTCTGCTTCCAAGATATCATCTGTGGTTGTTTAAAAAATATTAATCCCTAAGCTTATCAAATATAGAACAATAATTAAATAAAAGCTCTGATACCACTGAAAGGAAGAGTCTCATGGAGCCCAAGGAACTGAGCACTGTCCTTATCTAACTTTGTTTTCCTTTTCACAGGGTCACGGAACCCACAGAGGCAGAAACGAATAGGTTTTGTATAACCTTGGCCTTCTCCTGGAGCCTAATTATTTGTTCTGAGAAACTCAAACCACTTCACTATACCCGAGCAGGCCAGAAAGTTTGCAGGTAGAGCTGAGCCAAAGAGTCTGGTTTGGCTATCTGAGCCAAAACACGAGTCGACCCATTTGAGCTGACTAGACACACAGGCGAAAGAAAATACAAAAATTTATATATGTGTGTGTGCGTGCGTGTTGGTCGGTGTCGTGCTTGTGTGAATGGTCACTGGGGCTGACAGGGAGCAATGACAGAGTTTCCACTGGCTTCTCTTTTCCTTGGCTCATCGCAGTGGTGTCAGATCCTGACTGCCTTGGAGACAGCGCAGCAGTGTCAGATCCTGACTGACTTTAATTTGCCCACCTCTTTTCTTGACAAGCAGGAGTAGAAGTTTCAATGCTCTTTGTTATTCCTGCAGCCGATAAACTCTTTAAGAGGTCCTCCCCCCACACACCTAAAGCTTCCTTCTTCTAAACCTCAATTTGCTTCCAAGATTCTGTGTAGGATTTGTGGTAAATAGAGAAAGTTATTATTCATTTATTCAATACATGGTTAATCTTCCATTTACATGAAACTGTGCTAGACATTGTACAAAGTAGAATAACCAAATGAAAAAATAAAGCAGGGCACACAAAGTTTTAAATGTAGGATAAAAATGTTAATAATGTAATGTCCCCTTTTAAAAAAGCATGATACAAATCTCTTTCAATATGTCTATACCTGGATGGATGGATGGATAGATAGATAGATAGGTAGACAGATAGATAGAAGCTAGATAGACAGGTAGATGATAGATAGATACATAGGAGAGGTATAGATAATAACTCTCCCTACTACATAAGGATTTTCTTCCTTCATCCCAATTAGAGGTTTTGCACATGCTGGTGTAGCTCTGGACACAATAGTAAAGTGGGTGGCCTTCAGCTTCAGGGCTTCACAGTATTTCTATAGCTTTTCTCTTTTCAGTGTTCATTTTGCTCACGAGTATCCTGGCTACCAAGGATCTTCTGATGGGCCCCTTCATTCAACAGTCCACTGCGTCCTTGCAAATTCCCTTTCTTCCCAGCCACACTTTCCAAGCCATGCCACTCTTGAGGGTGGCTATTCAGACACACCAAATCTGTGAGATTACCGGCAGGCAGCACGGAGAGCTGGTTGTATGGATCCTGGATTGTGTTAGACAATTGTGTGAAATCCTGGCTCAAATACTTACCAAATCTGTGATCTTGCATAGCTTTCTTAACTTCATGTCTCAGTTCCTTTTAGGTAGGACTGGATAAAGGGATGGTGTCTAATCTTGTATTTCATCTAACCTGTGATGCCTTTTACAGTTTCAACATGATTTCCCAAGCCCCCCAAGAAATAAAAGAATGTTCTAAATTATGCTTGTAAAACACTATTGATTGTAAGGTACATCCCAATTTCAGAGTGTTAAAATGTGGGCGAGCCCTGGCTGGTTTGGCTCAGTGGATGGAGCATCAGACTGCAGACTGAAAGGTCCCAGGTTTGATTCCAGTCAGGGTTGCATGCCTGGGTTGTGGGCTCTGTCCTCAATGGGGTTGTACAGGAGGCAGCCGATCGATGATTCTTTCTCATCATTGATGTTTTGATGTTTTTATCTCTCTCTCCCTCTCCCTTCGTCTCTAAAATCAATAAAAATATATTTTTTTTAAATGTGGGAGAAAAAAGTATATCTTAAAAGCAATTAAATACAATAGTATCAACCTAATAAGGTTATTCTCAGCATTAGCTAAAATAATCAATATAGCATGCTTAGCATAATGCCAGGCACAAATTAAGCAGTTGAATGTTAGCTAATATATTAATGTATACTCCTGCCAGATAATTTACTTCATTTTAACATGGGTTCTTTAAACACAATGCCTACAAAGAGTCACTGGGGCTAGGCCAGGTTCGGGGGCTTAGAGCCAATGGAAACATACCTCATGGATGGCTCAGACTTTTCGAGGCTCCCATTCAAGCTACACATCTTGAAAGTTCTTTGCAGCATTGTTCCTATTCAAAAACTGGTGACACAAATTGGGGATAACTTCTATCACAGTTTGGACAGATTTATCTCTACAAGAGATAATTAAATGCTTCAAAGGTGTTCATAATCAGCTGAAGTTGATAACCCACCCCACCACGCCCACCAAAAAATAACCTTCGTGGCTTATTAGCTTTCTTACACTCTTTAAACCTGAAAGTTTATTCAAAGTACCTAGGACTGTTTATCCTCGGTATTCTAATTTCTATCATTTGATGTGTTAAGTTGAAAAAAATGTACAAAGACAAAACAGGAAAGAACAACTTTTCACCACCAGAAAACACTTATTTTTCAATTGAGTGACATTATAGAACAAGAATATGTTAGCAAGCACTTTGAATGACGTAACTGCCCTATATTTAGAAATCTAATCTTGCCACCTTAGGTTAAATTCAACACAGGAAATGACAATCATCCAAAGTCAGATATGCTATACATAACAAGTGTAATAATACCCATAGAATGTGCTGTAAAGATTCATTCTTTCACAGGTCTTAAGTTTAGTCCAGTGGTCGGCAAACCGCGGCTTGCGAGCCACATGAGGCTCTTTGGCCCCTTGAGTGTGGCTCTTCCACAAAATACCACGTGCAAGCGCGCACGTACAGTGCGATCGAAACTTCATGACCCATGTGCAGAAGTCGGTTTTTGGCTCTCAAAAGAAATTTCAATCGTTGTACTGTTGATATTTGGCTCTGTTGACTAATGAGTTTGCCGACCACTGGTTTAGTCTACAGCTTGGTGACTTGTTTATGCCAACATGCCTGTCTGCTAAGTGATAGACTGACAATGTTGATGTGACTTTCTAATGACTTGACTACTAGTGTAACAGTTGACAATATGTTGCCACAATCGCATAACTTCATAAAAGTTTTCATCTCAATTTTGCCAAAAATCTAGATGGTGTCTATTTATAACCAATAAACCATTTTTCAGGGAGCCGGTCCTTTTAGCATCTCTTGCATGAACAAATATACTTTGATCTAAATTTGATTAGTGATATGAATGAGATATATTTTCCAAAGACAAGTCAATCAATTACTTTAGATCCAAGACTCAAATGACACTAATATCCACCTATTCAGGCAGAAATTAGGAATAGCATATATCAGAAGACAGTTATTACATTACTAGAGGCCCAATGCACGAAATTCGTGCAAGGGGTTTGGCCCTCACAGCCGCAGTGGCTTGCCTTGACCCTTGCAACCTTGGCTGCATCTGGAAGGTTGTCTGGAAGAATGTCCGGAAGGAATCTGGAAGATCTTTTGGCTGTCCTGTCTAATTAGCATATTACACTTTTATTATTATAGATGTAATCTGAGGCCAGAATTTTACTCATCCTATACTTCCCTCTATTGTACTACTCTTTTAATGGGTTCAGATGGATTATTTGTTCACACTCCAGGCTCTCCTATTAAGCTATATACTTCCTTGAAGACAGAAATTGTACCTTATTCATTTTGGTACATTCCTTGAGCCATTCTTCTTCTCCATAATGCTTCATACCTTGTAGAAACATAAAATTTCTTAAATCACAGTATATGTCTCCAACCTTTCACAAGTTTATTGTACTTCCAAACACACACACACACACACACACACACACACACACACACACACACACACACACACATACACACCTCATTAGTCTACAAAGCTCTTAAAATCAAAGGTCTACAAAGATTTATGATGAATCTGCTTTTAAGCTCCTCCTGATAGAGAAGCCTTGGGCAGAGAAGAGAATGTGCCATTTGGAACTGTAATTAATTCATCCCAAACAGCTTTCATGAACTCAAAGACTTTTTTCCTTGATACCAACTATAGAAGATTGGAAACGTCCTCCAGAAGGATTGTAAATATCCATTTTCCAAGGTAAGGTGGACCTAGAAATGCTATTCAGAACACCCTCTACATCCTTAGTCCTCCAAGAAGATAGCTATGTCCTCAAGTAACTGTGGAGCAGTCTGCTCCCTGCTGGTAAGACTCAAGTCAATCATCTAAATTAGAGAAATGCCATGGAAGCTGACATGATCAGAAACTGGAAGGGACCTTAAAAATCATCTAATCATTCTAGTTCAACACTCTCATTTTACAAATGAGGAATTCAAGCTTCAGACTAGCCATATGACTTGACCAAGTTCAGCAAACTTATCAGAATCAGAAACATGGAAAACCCAGGCATCTAAATTCTTTAAAATATTGTTATTGGGCTGAGTTTTTTAATTTATACTTGACCAGGACACAAACTGATTGTTTATCTCCAAGACATTTTATATATGGCAAAAATAGTGCATTCTGCAGAGTTTGATATTAGGGAATAACATGTCAATCCAGGATCTGCAAATGGTGGGCTCTGCACATAACCCTACTCACAATGACTGTCCTCTAGGAGACATATCTTGAAATGGTGTGACATTTGTGCTGATTCTACCCTAAAATATGTCTTGAATCCCTCTTCTCTCCAACACCAGGAACTTTGTGCAGGCCTCTGTCACCATTCTCGGGTCACTGCATCTGGCTCTAAACTGCTATCCCTGCACGCAAACACTCAAGTTTTCCAGTCTACTTCCTCCCTGCCATGAATTCATCCAATAAAACGCCTGGCTCTTTACATCACACCTTGCTTTAAAACCTCCATAAAATCCAAACACAAAAGGGCATTTTCAATCTGGCTTCATTGACTCTACCCTTCACCCTCTGACATCTAAGAATACCCACTCTGAGAGTTGTCACCCTTTTCTGAACACTGACTTCCTACCTTCGCACATATTCCCCAAACCAAAATTACCCTCTTTCACCTTCATCCCTTACTTCACCCTATCACACTATTCTTTACCTGCAAACTCTTTGGCCCATAAGTTCATAGGCCCATGTCTTAGCAAAACTTTCCCAATTCCTCCATTCAGAGTATGTTGTTCTATTCTAACAAAAATGTTTGGCTTAAAGGAAACAGAAGGCCATTGGAAGGTGTTCAACTGGAGGGTGACAGTAATCTGATTTGTCGATTTAAAGGATCATCCTAGTTGCTATGGCGAGCAAGAGCAAATGCAAAGGTACCAGTTGGAAAGTTATTGAGGTAGTCCAGGTAGTGACATCAAAGGTGACAGTGGCTTCAGCTAGGGTGGACAATAGCTGTAAAGAGAATGATATCCACAAGAGTCGGTGATGGATTAGGTGAGAGGAACAAAGAGAAGTATCAAAAATGGCCCCAAGTTTTCTAGCCTGAGCAACTGAGTAGTGTGCCATATCATTTACTGAAAGTGAGAATATTGGAAAATGTGGCTATTGTTTACTCATGTTTATTTGTATTCTGCTTTGTTTTTGTAGTGGTGGAAGTGAGGTAGAGCTAGATCATGAGTTTAATTTTAGATGTAAAAGTTGAAGTACCTATTTCATACCCAAATAGAGTTATTAATATAAGGGAATTAGGAAGCAAGGTCAAGATTTGAGATATAATTCTAAAAGGCACTGACATATAAATGGTAATTCTACATGAGCAAGATTGATCTGCCTTGGGAGAGCACATGGAGTAAGAAAAAGGAAGGGCCTGGGACTCATCTTGCTACTGTTGTTTTTTCTCCTTTCTTCCCAAGTCAAATTATTTATAGGGGTAATATATACCTGCCACCTCTATTAGTACCTCTACTTCCTTATTACTCACACTAGAGGCCTGGTGCACGAAATTCGTTCCCGGGGGGCGGGGATGGGAGCGGGGGGAGAGGGGGTGTCCCTCAGCCTACACCCTCTCCAATCTGGGACCTCTCGAGGGACTCTGGTGGGTTCAGGCCTAAATGGGCAGTTGGACATCCCTTTCACAATCCAGGACTGCTGGTTCCCAACCATTCGCCTGCCTGCCAGCCTGATCACTCCCTAACCACTTCCCTGCCAACCTGATTGATGTGTAACTGCTCCCCTGCCAGCCTGATTGCCCCTAACTGCTCTCCCCTACAGTCCTGGTCACCCCCAACTGCCCTCGCCTGCTGGCCCGGTCACCCCTAACTTCCCTCCCTTGCCAGCCTGGCTGTTCCCTAACTGCCTTCCCCTGCTGGCCCAATTGCCACCAACTGCCATCCCTTGCAGGACTGGTCCCTTCCAACTGTCCTCCCCTGTGGGCCTGATTGCCCACAACTGTCCTCCCCTGTGGGCCTGATTGCCCACAACTGCCCTCCCCTGCTGGCCATCTTGTGGTGGCCATCTTGTGTCCACATGGGGGCAGCCATCTTGGACTACATGGGGGTGGCCATCTTGTGTGTTGGAGTGATGGTCAATTTGTTACCTCTTTATTATATAGGATAATTTGACTCTGCTCTTCCTGCTTTATGAAAATTATTCAGAATTGGCTCCAAAGACTGCCACCCCCTAACTGACCTCCCCTGCTGGCCTGGTTGTCAAAATCAATGGCTTTTCCATTTCCTGTTCCTCATAGCCTCTCTGGAATATGAGACATTGCCAATCACTACCATTCTTATAATGCTCTACTTTTCTTACTACTGTCATTCTACCATATTCTCATTATCTTCTCTGCTTTCTTTTCTGTCTCCTTCACTGTCTTCTCTTCATCTTTTATCACCTAGGTGTGAGTGTGCCTCACAGCTCATATCTCAGATATTTGTCTTCCATTCCTAAGCTCGTTGGTGACCTTATTGCTTTCTCCAATTTGAACTCTTCAGTGATTACTTACATACAAATGACCCCAAACTCTTTATTATTAGTCCTGACTTTTTCTCTCACTCCCTTCCTCTCTCCCTTTCCTTCTCTTATAAAATTGAGTACTGCATTTCCAACTGATTCTTAAATTATATGATAATTCACCTAAAATAGAACTATTTTCCTCCAACCCCAAACTGAGTGTCCAGATTTCACCTTTATGATAATGCTGTGCAACCATTTCCCCTCACACCCATGTCCCAAATCATACATCATCCAAAAGATGTTAACTTAAGATGCCCCTCACTTCCCATATCTAATAATCTCAAGATTATATTCATTCCTCTTTCTCTTCCTATATATATATTTTTTTTTCCTTTCCATTACTGTAATCACTACTGTACACTAGACTTTCATCATCTTTTTTAGGGAGGTGAAAAAGTTTTCTAATCAATTGTTCTGCCTTCAAACACTCCCTTTTGCCTCTACCAATATTATCTTCCTAAACCATTCCTTTACCACTTCATTCCCCATCTTAAAAACTTAGAACAGCTCCTTACAACTACAGGAGAAAGCCCAGACTCCTTTGCGTAGTCTTCCAAAGTCTGGTTTCATCCTGCCTTTCAAACTCTAGTTTCCACTACTCTCCTACATTAACTCTCTGTCCCCTGGACAATGTGTGTATTCTCCAGTCTCTGATGCATTGATCCCTCACATCTGAAACAACTTTCTTACCCTTCTCCAAATTCGTATACCCTTCAGAGGCCAACACACCTCTCACATTCCCCACAGATTCTCTGACCATCTCCATCTGGAAATGATTATTTCCTTGTTCAGAACTGATTATCCCTGCTGCTTAATAGGCCTTCAACCATTGGCTCAATCTTTAAGTATAGGACTCTACACAGTTACTTACCCTAAAATACATCTTGAATCCCTCTTCTCTCTTCTCGGGTTGCCCATTAATAACTAATAAATATTCAGAATCAAAGTTTTAAATTCTAAGTTACTAAAGACTATGATATTCCCATAGTTCTACTATTAACTGCAAGCATTAGGACATCAATTAGTTCAAAAAATAGTTGTAGGAAATCTCCAAATTTTGAAAAGTTAATTGGATTTATATTCTCAAAAAACACACACATCTGTTAACTGTAGTTCTAAAGTACAAGCATAAAGAAGGGAAGGAGTTAGCTAGTGTCTTAAGACATATTTAGAACAATATTTTTTAAAATTGCAAAAAAATTAAGTTACAACAAATATCAATAACCACAGTTCATAGGCTTATGACTCGTATCAGATTTCATGTGCATCTGTTCAAATTTCACAGTAATATGACTCCATGCAGTAGCAGAAACAATCATCTAAAAGAATGATGAATGTTTGATGTAATCAAACTTAAAACATTAGCTAAAAGTATGCCCAATTAATAGAACCAACCAGTTTAATGAGAATATGGACACTTTGGGGGAACATTTATGCTATTTGATAACCTGGAACCTTGTCATTTTAGTCACTTTTATTATGGAGAAAACCAAAGTCTCCACCTACATAAACAAATGCATACTTTATTACATTTTCAGTATCTCCAAGTGCTGTGAGACCCCAAATCTTTTGAAAATCCTTTGAGACCATCTGCTTTAGAACTTCAGCAGGCCTATGGTTCTTTACCCCTCCAGACTACCTCCACATCTGCAGAGCCTGAGGCTTGACCCAACTTTGCTCTGCAGTATTTGATAAGTGCACAGCTATAAATGAGATGAGACTCTATTGGGCATGTATAGAAATTAACTAATGTTTTCTAAATTATTTCAGAATGAGACTTTTTTTGTGTTTGTTTTTGTGGTATGATATTGTGTTGTTGCTTGTAGAATGGTCCATAAGATCTTTGAGGAACTTGTGTGTGTGTGTGTGTGTGTGTGTGTGTGTGTGTGTGTGTGTGTGTGTGTGTGTAGTATACCCTTGCCTGGAATATATTCTTCCGTGCCAGATATAATGAAGCCACTCAATAAATAGTCATTAGATTGAATTCTTATCCCATGAACAAATAATTGGTATCCAAGAAGGATAGGGCCTAAATTATTAGGCTCTCTTTGAAGTAGAAAATTTGCTTCAGAAGTCAACTAGGTAAAGAGCTACAGTTGTTCTCCTGGGATGACTTTTGAAATGAAAGCTGACCACAAGGGAGATCACTATGACAGGCCTCAACCCTGTTGGATATAATCACCTATGAAAGATCTTTCCCTGTTGTGCACATCAGGAGGCTTATAAATTGGATGCAGGCAACTCAATCACTTTCAAAAGTCAGCTCTCTACAAAGGAATTGGAAAGAATGGTTTCATAATTCCTACAGTAAGAGGAGCTGCCACAGTAAAATAGCAGCAATTGGGGCTAGGTAGGCCCCCTTTCCCAAGCAGATTCCCCAGTAAGTGTTTTTGTTTCTTGGTTTTGTTCAAATGAGATCCAAGTTATGGTTTCATAATTTCCCCGTCACCAGCCCTGAAATGAAGTTACTATAGTCCTTCAACTGGAATGACTCCACTAGCTGCATAGCAAACCTTTGTCCAAGATTCAAACCAAACTGAATGTTTGAGGGTTTGGGTTGTTTTGAGTTCTCTAAACTTCAAGCTTACATTTTCATGGACTTTATTGCACTTCCTGATCTTTTCTGGGAGAGAGAGTGGAAAAACTGACCTCTTTGGTGCCAGTGTGAGAAGCAGCCCTCCACGCATGGTAGCTGACCACACGGAGAGAAGATGGGCCTCGAGAGAAACACTCTGAGAGGGTGGACACTGGAACTGTTTTATAAAATTCTCTAAAGGCTTTTCTTACATTCTAGTATCCTAACTCCTATCACTTAACAAACATCCAGTGGCAAAACTGGAGTGCGGTATTCCTAAACAGCATAGCATAATGAAAAAAATAACCCAGCAATTTTAGTTAAGAATTGAAATAAAATAGCTGTTACCTATCATCACAATAATAAGTAAGTAGAATGAAACAAACATGGCAACATCCTCAATGCCATCGTGGAAAAGGAACTGGAGGGAAGAGAGAGATGTTCAGATTTTAGCCTTTGGGCTTAGAAGATTCGTTGAATTCTACAGATCCATGAAAACAGAGTGGAACTGTATGAGGAAAAGAAGTACAAGAATCAAAGAACGGAGGAGAAAGAAAATTTTATGGCAGAGCCATTTGGTGTGCGTGAAGACAACTTAAGCCATGGACCAAACATAGAATCAAGAACTGTGTCATTCTTAATGAGCATACTGCAGTCTATTCCTAGTTGGATGGATGCCAGCTCAGAGACCAACTCCATCACAGAGAGCTCAGAGTTCTGAATTGATGGTCCCAGTAAAGAGGGAGTTTCAGGAAAGATTGACCAGCAAAATCAATGATGAAAAGGGTGCAAATGCAACCACATCACTAATACTGTCTCATTTTTCATCACTGTGATGGGTAAGTGGCTCATACAAAATCCCAGTGTGGTTAAATACAAAGTCAAATGCAATCTGAAGTTGCCTGGCATAAACTTTTGCTTAATAAACAAACACCATATTGACCCAGCCAAAGCCTGTCTCTTAGGAAATGTAAAAGGAATCATTTGCAAGCAAGCCAAATTCTGAATGAGATTCACCACAAGCTCTGCTGAACATTCTTATCTTGGAAGTATTGGTACCTAGGCTTGCTACTTCTCCAAAGGGAACCCCCCATAACCCCATGACCAAGCATAATCTGAATATTTACCTGAAGAGATTAAGTAAGGCAAGACTGATACGTGGGATTCAGGTTCTTAATCTCCCTCCCACCACTGATACTTAAACCTTTGTCAGTAAAATCTTGGAACAGTCATAACTACCTCTAACAACTCTCTGAAGGGCAACATGTGCAAACAACACTGACCATGGGATAGTCATCAGGTGTGGGGAGTGCTGGGGTCATGGCAAAAAGGAAACTGCTAGTCACAGATAAAACAAAAATGTTGAAAATAAAGGAAGTAGATAAAAATCTGCATCGGAGCAGGAGGTAGTCTTAGTCTGAAGCTATGGAATCAGTGAGCATCAGTAGCAGGATGGCCAAGGGTTAAATAAACTATGTAAGTTATAAATCATTTTTAAAGGCTATTCCCCCATAGGAATCCTAATATAATTAAAGCAGTAGGAGTGAATTGGTTTGTTCTTATTTTGTCATTTTTCCATAACATGATTTAATAGAGAAAATTCAGACTACAGATAAGCACAAATAAAAATAATACATGTATTTTAACTACCTATAATCCTACCACATAGAAATAACACTGTTGATATTTTGGTGTGTAATCTCTGAGACACACCCACACACATACCTACAAATAAACATATATGCTTAGTGTTTTTGAAAGGTATTCTAAAATGGTTTTGTAACTTTTTTCATTAAATAATATATTAAAAACATATTTCCATGTACACAAATATACATCATCATTCTTAGTGCTCACATAGTATGACTGTACTATAACTTGTTTAGCCAATTCTGTATTTATGGTCATTTAAACAGTTTCTAATGCAAAAAAACATTGTGCTGGCTGAACCAGTTTGGCTCAGTGGGTAGAGCGTCAGCCTGTGGACTGAAGGGTCCTGGGTTTGATTCCAGTCAAGGGCACATGCCCAGGTTGTGGGCTCAATCCTCACTGGGGGGGCGTGCAGGAAGCAGCCAATCAATCCACACTCCCTTCCTCTCTGAAATCAATAAAAATATATTTTAAAAAAGAAAATAGAAAAGTGCCAATTTAAAAAAACACAACATTGTGTATGTGTATCTTAGCATTTTTTCCAATTATTTCCTTAGAAAGGATTTCTCAGTTTGGATTTACATGGTTAACGGTACATATTTTGGGCCCAGCCCAGTGGCTTAGTAGTTGAGTGTCAACATATGAACCAGGAGGTCACGGTATGATTCCCCGTCAGGGCACATGTCCAAATTGTGTGCTCAATCTCCAGTAGGGGGCATGCAGGAAGCAACCAATCAGTGATTCTCTTTCATCATTGATGTTTCTCTCCCTCTCCCTTCCTCTCTGAAATAAAAAACAAAATCATTCATGCTAACATAACATTATCCTGCATTAATAAGGAAACCACATGAAGGACTTCTACGAAAGAAAGTTAGGTCAATGATTCCTTTTAATAAAGATTTATTGGGTGCCTACTATGTGCTTAATTTTTCTTTCTTGAGTGAATACTTCAGGTCACTGGACATATTTAAATAGCCATGGTCAGTGGTTAGAGGGTTGGCCCGTGCACCAAGGGGTCATGGGTTCAATTCCCAGTCAAGGACACGTACCTGGGTTCCAGATTCCAGCTGTGTTTGAGGCATGTGCAGGAAGCAACCAATC
Source organism: Corynorhinus townsendii (assembly GCA_026230045.1). Lineage (NCBI taxonomy): Eukaryota > Metazoa > Chordata > Mammalia > Chiroptera > Vespertilionidae > Corynorhinus > Corynorhinus townsendii. The sequence continues at coordinate 204,884,672 of JAPDVU010000003.1, read as the reverse complement.
GGTGTTTCTCTCACACATCAATGTTTCTCTCTCTCTCTCCCTCTCCCTTCCTCCCTTCCACTCTCTAAAAAAAATCAATGGAAAAAATAGCCTCAGGTGCAGTTAACAACAACAACAAAAATAACTAGCTATAGTCAAACAAAATTTACCAAAAATATTTCATTATATTAATCAGTTTTTCTGTTATAAAAATAGAAAGTGTATTTTCTTAGCTTTCCATATAGCCACATTGAAGTCACATTCATGAAAGCTGGCTCAGCAGCAGCTTCACACTCTTCAAATAGCAGTTTTTCCACTTGCCCACTGTTCACCAATAATAATAGTTGCTAGGCAGTGGGCAAGACTTGAAGTTTCCAACACCCTATCCATACTCCTTGTTCCTTACTAATAGAATTTCAATACTATTTGGGTGCCAACTGAAACTAACTAAAAATTACTTCCTAGCTTCCCTTGTAATAAGGAGTGATTGTGTGATAATAAATTGACATACCTTTTTAAAAAATATTTTTATTGATTTCAGAAAAGAAGCGAGAGGGAGAGAGAGAGAGAAACATCAATGATGAGAGAGAATCATTAATTGGCTGCCACCTGCATGACCCCCACTGGGGATCGAACCTGCAACCTGGGCATGTGCCCTTGAGCAGGATCAAATTCTGGGACCCTTCAGTCCACAGGCTGACTGACCCAAACTGGCTAGGGCAATAGACATACCTTTTGAAGCTTTTAACTGACATGTGCCATATTGCCTTTCTTCCCTCCACCTCCTTCCAGCCAAAAATACAGACGTGATGACTGAAGTTGCAACAACTATCATGGTGACCTTGGGGATGAAATCTAGTACTAAGCTTGGCCAAGAAGAAACAAAGAACCCAGTTTATGGTGACACTGTGGGGCCACCACACTGGCCCTGATCTGATTATTCCCAAACTCTTTGCATAGAAAAACTAAATCCTCCCATTTATTTAAGTGCCTCTATTGTGAATCTCTGTTACTCTGCTAACCACTACAATAATCTCTCTGATTATCATGTGCATCCACAGTGTCAGTGTCCAACAATAAAGAACACACACTGTCACCTTAGAGAAGTTGAAATGAAGTTGCAAAAATTAAAAGGAAAAAAAAATTCTCAGAAGTGGAAATTATACTTCATATCCGCTTCCGTATTAAAGTAAAAAGTTGCTAGGGCTTAACAGCATAAGCAAGATTTGATGATTTGAAGGGGAAAATGAAATTAAAATACTAAGCAATGGTTAAGTGCCAATCTTCAGGGCTTATCTTCTAGAACTTTTTATAGAATGGAATTGGCAAAAGCAGCAGCAAAAACATTTATTAGATAGGCAAATAAGTAACTGCCATTGATGCAGAGGTAAGTACTGTTTGAATGAGTTAGACAGCAAGACTTCTGCTTCCTAGGGAAGAATCGTATATGCACATGTCACAACTTATGAAGAGCTTCAAAGACACAATGATTGCCATCAACAAGAAAAAATATACTTTTGGCAACTGCCAGGACACATCGTTTCTTTCCATCACTGGCAAGAACTTGGCTGGAATTCTTTTGGATCAGCTACTGTTCAATAATGGCAAATGTGTACTCCCAGAATAACTGTGGCTTTAAACCACAGGGCAACTGATATAATCTTGGCTCAATATCAGAAATAAGAAAAATACAGAAAATAGCCTGAATAATTACTAAATGTATTGACTGCAATGTAACTTTTGATGTTGTCCGTAGACCTGAACTATGAATTACTAGGTGGCTATTTGTGCCCTCAATTTGTCAGGATCTAAGGAGCTGGTGGGACAATACACAGTTCAACAATAGTCATTTAAACAGCTACTGTAGCCCTAGCTGGCTTGACTCAGTGGATTGAGCATTGGCCTATGGCCTGAAGCATCACTGGTTCAATTCTGGTTCAGTTCAAGGGCACATGCCAGGGTTGCAGGCTCCATCCACAGTAGGGGGCATACAGGAGGCAGCCGATCAAAGATTCTCATCATTGATGTTTCTATCTCTCTATCCCTCTCCCATCCTCTCTGAAATCAATAGAAATATTTTTCAAGAATTATTTTAAAAAATAAATAATAAGTATAAATAAACAGCTACTATAAACCCAGCAACATACAGATTATAATTATGGGTATGATTGTCTATTTAATGACTATCTCTCCCATCTATATATATATAAAACCCTAAGTGACCAGTCAACTGTTTGACCAGTCAATCGTTTGACCAGTCACTATGAAGTACACTGTCCACCAGGGGGCAGACTCAACTCAGGAGCTGCCCCTGGTGGTCCATGTGCTCCCACAGCAGGAGTGCTGCTCAGCTGACTGACAGGCACCAGACGCTGGGCTCGCAACTGGTGAGCACAGCTGCAGCGCGAGCCTCTCCCGCCTCTGCAGCAGTGCTATGGAGCAGTGGCAGAGGCAGGCACAGTGGGGCTGGGATGAGTGGGAGCGGTACGGAGCCTGGCCCGGGCTCAGGCCCCTCCCCAGCCTGGCCTGTGGGGATTGGGCGAAACAGGCAGTCCGACATCCCCAAAGGGTCCCCGGATTGCGAGAGGGCGCAGGCCAGGCTGAGGGACACCATTGGTACACGAATCTGTGCACTGAGCCTCTAGTTAGAATATAAGCTTCATATAGAAGGGCCTGAGGCTACCTTGTCCACTACCAAATCCCAGTGCCTAGCACAGTGCCTGGCATATATTATTAGATGTACAATGAATATTTGTTGAATGACTGAAGGTACAAGAGAGTTATAAGACACAATACTTACATTTCCACCACTCGGGTGACAAAACATAAAATAATTATATCTCATTGTTTAGATGACCTTCACAGTCCCCACTGTCTAGGGCAGTGCTAACCAGTGGGATTTTCTGGAATGATGCAAATGTTCTAACTGACTGTCCAACGTGCTAGCTACTAGCTGGATGTGGCAACTGAGCATTTAAACTGTTGCCAGTGCAACCATGCTATATTATCCTACCCTCATCTCATGCTACGTAGCCTCATTTGGTTTCTATTAAAATTTCAGTTCAGAATTTCTTGGAGTTTGAAGTAAGAAATGGGGAATCCTAACTGAAGATTTTCCATTAAAGTATTCCTTTCCCCCACTTCCACTGCCCAAAAAAATATACACAACTAAAAGAAATCCAAGAAAAATGGTTACTAGGTTGTTTGCCTGGGAATTCCACTTTACCATGTTGTAGTTGCGGGGAAAAAAGTAGGAGAGAGTTTAGCCATCTTTCACTATAGAGAGAGCTAAAGGCATTTTAAGGACACCATATTAAAAGTTAAGATTATAAATTCAAACATTCAGAATACAAATAAACCCATAGGAACAATATCTCCAAAAGAGTGACAGGCAGACCCTATCCCAGCCCAAGCAGTGCTGGTGGCTAACTGGACTGTCATATTGTCATATTCATTCAGCTACTCAATATACATTTACTGAGTGCTTTCTGTGTGCCAAACACTATATAAGGCACTAGGGATACAGTATTGAACAGACTGATAAAATCCCTGTCCTCATGGAGTCTATAGTTTGGTAGATAGAGACAGCCAGTCAATAAAGAAATAAGTAAAATATATAGCATGTCCAGTGGTCCTAAGTTCTATGGCGAAAAAAAAAAGAAAGCAGGGAAGAGGGGCAGAGCGTACAGGGAAAGGGCTGGTTAGGGAAGACCTTACTGAAAAGATGACATTTGAGACAAGCCTTGGAGCAAGCCAGCAGGTCTCTGAGGAAAGAGAGTTTCAGGCAAGGCAACAGCAGGTTCAAGGAACAGAAAATAGGCCAATGTGCCTGGAGCTGAGAGACAAGTTCAGGAGCACAGAAGAGGTCAGAAAGTCAAGGAGAGCCTTGAGAACCAATCTCACTAAGGACCTGAAGGGGGTTCCAGGAATAACTGGAAAACTTTGGAGCATCTGAGTCAACAAGGGAAATGATCTTTCATTTTGAAAGGTCTATTCTGGATACTAGATTAAAAAGAGACTTGGTGGGGGGGGGGGAGTTGGGGGAAGTGGGAGGCAATTAAGAACAAAACAGACAAAATCCCCTGCTCTCAATTAGCTTACATTCTAAAAACTAGAAGCAGGTACTTCTCAATCTTACAAAGGACTTAAAAAAAATCAGTTATTCAATGATATAATATTAGCGGCCCAGTGCACGAAATTCGTGCATGGGGGGGGGGGGGTATCCCCTCAGCCCAACCTGCACCCTCTCCAATCCGGGAGCCCTGCGGGATCAGGACTAAATTGGCAGTTGGACAGCCCTCTCACAATCCAGGACCTCTGGCTCCTAACCACTCACCTGCCTGCCTGCCCTAACCACTCTGCCTGATCCCCCTAACTGCCCTCCCCTGCCAGTCTGGTCACCCCTAACTGCCCTCCCCTGCTGGCCTGGTCACCCCTATTAACTTTTTTTTTTAATCTTATCCCCTTCACACACAATTATATTTGATTTCCTTATTGGCTTCTCCCTCTCACAATTTTTCTCTCTCCTTTATGTAACACTTTTTCCTACTGATTCATCATTTATAAACTTTTCTTTCCTCCTTATTTCCTACTCTGTTCCAACATCCTTCTTCCCATCTTTCTCCTACCCTTTCTTCCTCCACACATTCCTTCTTTCCTTTATCTTTACCCCTGACCTCTCTCCCCTTTTCCTTCCTTCCCATCTTAATTTTTATCTTCACTTCCTCCTTCAGACCTGCTTTGCTACCTCCCCCATTTCTTCCTTCTTCCCATTCTCCTTTTAAGCTCTACTGGCTCCCCTTTAAAACTTTTCTTCCCTCCCTCTTTCTCTCTCATCCTACCTTTCCCATACATTCTTCTCTACTTACTTCCACTGTTTTAATATCTATCTACCTGCATAAGTATTCACTATCATTTGTCTTTTTTCTCTTCTGACTCCTACTTTTTTAAAATCTGTCCCCGGTACACAACTGTACTTGATTTTCATTATAGCTCCTACAGTTTACTCATACATCCTCTTTCCTTCTTTAACTCTGCTCTCTACTGACTCCTTTTTAAAATTCTTCCCTCTCTCCCTCCCTTCTTAAAGCTTCTGTTCAGGGGGAGGGGACGTTAACCCTCAGCCCAGGGCTCAGCCCCGGCCAGGTGTTCACCGTCCCCCCTTCCCTGGCCTCCCGCCGCCATCCTGCTCCCATTCCCTGCCCAGGATGCCAGGTCCAGCAAGGGTGGCCAAGGCCCGTGTGGCCCGGGTGCTACTGCTGCTGCCGCAAAGCAGCAGCGCCTCCGCCCAGAAGGCCTCGGACTGTCCACCACTCCATCCTGGACCCGTGGCACCTCCCCACCAATGGCCCATGCCAGGGGCCACCCTCCGCCCACATCTGGGTGGAGCTCCTGCCCCACCCCTCTCCAGGTGCACCTGCTCCCCTCCCCGCCCCTGTCACCACCCCTTCCTGCGTGCAGCCCTGTGTTTCCTTCCCTTTTCCATTCCTGCGTCTTTTTCTTGTTCCCTTTCTGTATTTTTGTTTCTCGTCTCGGCCGGTCTGCATTCAGTCCTGCCTTCCTCTCTCTCTCCTTTCTTATCCCTTCCTATTGTATTCTATCCTACCCTGGGCTTTGCAGCTGCCTGAGCAGAGGGCGGGGGCACAGCCTGCTGATCCGGTCATGACGTGATGCTATAATGGATAATTTGCATATTTCTCTGTTATTAGAATAGGTATACAACTTGTCAAAAGCTGATCTCATGGGTACCTGCCAGAACAACAAACAATCGATAAGCAGGTATTTCCAATGGAGATGGGTCAAGTTGTTTTAAACCTGTAAAGAGGGGGTGGTTGTCTCCACATTCTATCCCAGTAAAAAGGTTTCACAAACAGGTCTCGACTAATCAACTATTATCAAAAGGAGGTCAAATTAAATCAAAGCTATAAAGACTCATGGTTTGTGCTGTGTGGTCCACATGTGATCCAGAAACCTGTGGTTTTTCAGGAAATGCCAACAGAAATCTCACAGAAATTATTTTAAAACAATAGCAGCAACATGCAGAGAGGCTGGATATGAAGTGGATGAGAGTACAGGCTCCTGAGATGACATGTCTGGGTTGGCATCTCACCTCCAGCATTTGTGAGCTGTATGACCTTCAACAAGTGGCTTAGTCGCTATCACAGGGTGGTTGTGAGGATGAAACCAGCTCAGGCAGGAAATGTACTTCAGACAAAAGTACTTCAGAGCCACAATTCTCCTCGGGACTCTGAAGGATGTGTGGCCCTGTCTACGGCTGGATTTCAGGCTTCTGGCCTCCAGAAGTGTGAGAAATACATTTCTGTTATTTTATGACATTGAGTTTATAGTAATCTGTTACAGCAGCCCCGGGAAATTAATACAATGCTCTATATCATATTTTGGAACTTATAATACCTTGTGCTGTCCTCTTGATTAACAAAAAATTATCCATACATTTATCTCTTATGTATTAAAAGCCTACTATGTGCCAGACTCTGTTCTTGATGCCAGAGATAAAAAGGGAAACAAAGTCCCTACCATTATGGATATTGGAGAAGATGGACAATAAATGTATGCAAATAAAAGAATTTTAGAAAAAGTACAGTGAAGAAAAGTAAGAGTGAAATGGATTAGGGAATAACTGGGAAGGGGGCTCTTTAGGCAGTGCGATCAAAAAAGCACAGTCAAAAATCATGACATTTGAGCTCCATACAAGTAACAGGAAGATGCTCCTGACAGAGGGACAAGGCAAAGATCTGGAGCCAAAAATAACCTCAGCATATTGCAGGAACAGAAAGGCTGAAGTGTGAAGAAGGAGGTACAGGCATGTAGGACATTTGTATCAGTTATCTACTGCTACAATAATGCTGTGTAACACACACAAACACACACACACACACACACACACACACACACACACACACACACACACACAAAACCTTCATGCTACAGCTTGTGCTTCTGGGGTCAGCAGGGAGTCCACGGGGCAGAGCCCTGGCCGGTGTGGCTGTTGATTGGGTGTTGTCCCATGCACCAAAAAGTTACTGGTTTAATTCCGGGTCAGGGCACATGCGCCTGGGTTGGGGGCTCCCTCCCCAGTAGGAGGCATGCAAGATGTAGCCAATCAGTGTTTCATTCACATCAATGTTTCTCTCTCTCTAAAAAAGTCAACAAAAAATCTTTTTTTAAATGCAATCAGAGAAGCGAAGCACTCACATATATACACAGACAAAACATAGACACTATTTGTCATGGGATTTGATCACAGGCAATTGTGTAAGCCAAGTAATCAGTCTCCCTAAGATAGTTCCATCTGATGCTGGAGTCCACAAGGCAGGGAGTTGGGAAGGAAAGATGGATGCAAAGCAGGGAAGAGCAAGGACAAGCACAAGTTGAAATCAATGAGGGCAGACAAACTCATATCTGAAGGAACAGCTAATTCCCTTTATCAGAGAACTACACCCGCACACCTACCCTGGTAGTGAGAGAGAAACATACAGATAAAGAGAAGGACATTTTGGAAAATGTAATTCAGCCTAGGCAACTTGATACATTACAGAGCTACTACAGAAACTGTTTCCTCTTTTTTCTATTTTCTAAGTTTTTGTAGGATTGGTATTACTCCTTGGGAATTACCAGTGAGGCCATTTGGACCCAGAGTTTTCTTTATGACAAAAAGTTTTAACTTACAGATTTAATTTCTTTAATAGATAAAGAAATGTTTAGATTTCCTATTACTTCTTGGGGGAGTGATGGCAGCTATCTAGGAAGAGGCAAAAGATAACTTTCTGGGGTGATGGCAATGTCTTACCTTGAAAGGAATAACAGAGGTAGACATTTGTCAAAACTCAGCACATGTAAATTTATGATTTATATATTTTATTTTTTTGTTAATTTTACCTTAAAAGAAAAAATTATAAACATATTAAATTCTGGTTAATTATATACATATTAAAGTATTTAGTGGAAAGTATTCTGATATATATAATATATTTTGAAATGCATTAAAAGAATATGATGATTAAGGGATAGAATGATAGATAATAAAAACAAGGGTAGAAAAATATGAAAGGTAGAATCTAGGTGAAGGTATATGGATTACTCACTGCATACATTTGGGAAAGAATTCTAAATTTTCTTACATCTTTTGATAATATAAGTGAGCAATCTTGGCTTTTAGGCGCATAAAATTAGCCATTTACCCAGTTAACTGCTGTGGGGAAGCACGGGACTTGGTTGGAATGTCTGTAAGGAGGATTCTCCAAAAGGTCGGGGCCTCTGGGAGAACCTTGCCGAAGGCGGCAGCCCCTGCCTTGACTTTTCCAAACAGGTCTGAACCCCCAGGTGTTTTACTAGAATCTTTTTTTTTTCATGGATCATCAATTTTTATTCATGCCATAAATGCTGAAATTGAGAAACATGTGCTGTCATAAGTTGCTACAAAATAAACAAGCACAAAAGTAATTTGGAAAAGGAAATTTATTAGAATCTTTATGTTTAGTCTTGCTTAATGGATGCATGTGCTTTCTCAAGGATGCTTACTCTGCTGATTGTATCTAGAGGTTCATTTTAGTTCATGCTGTTGTTATAATAAAAACCTAAGGAGGCAGGCAATCTGGGCTTTTTGGCTCCTTATGCCAACTAGCCCCTTAGCTTCTCTTTCACAGAAACATGTGTCAGAGTAATCATTCATCCATCGTTCAGGGTCTGCCAGTCAGCCCCAGCAAACTGCCATGAGTCCAAAATGAAAACCATCCTCACACACCATGATATTTTGAATTTAATTTAAAAAATCAATTTGCAATGAATATTATAAAAATAAGTCTATTACTCACAATACAGGTGCATAAAAATGATTTTAAAGTTGATCAGGGCTGCCACTTAGGGGAAACATTTTTTTTTAATTAGACACAAATGGCATATAGAGAAGGTCCGTGCTTGTGTCTACAGACGCTTATGGTGGACAATGGGTTAAAATTCAGTGTTCTCAGGAAAACAATGACCAATAGTATTTGATTTGCATAAATTTACTGGTATCACATGGCCAAAGATATGTTAATTGGAGGAAAGATAATTTCAATCAAGTTATTTACAAATATAAGATGTTAGTGGTAGGTCTTCAGAAAATGGAAGTCACATTTCATATAAACCTTTTGCCTTTCCAAGGTTTCCTGAACCACCCAAACCCATCTGGCAATAGTTTTTCTTCTTCAAAGTTCCTTCCTACCACTTGGGGACACAATTTTCAGCATCAATGAAAAATAAATCTATGCTCCATTGCACATCAGAGTAACCAAAATTTTTTTTAAAAGTATCATTAAAAAAAACTGGAAACTATCTCCATAATTAAATGATTATGGGAAAACCTCATAATATTCAGAGTCTATGACAATTTAAGCAAAATAAAAGAAAACATTAACCAACTTTTCTAAACTGTCAAAATGATTTGGATTTGGTCCAAATTTTGGTCAAAGATCAGCCAAAACAATTCACCCAGCAGAAATTTAAAATAAAATAACACAATTATTTATATTTATTATAGTTTTAGACCAGCAGCTAAGAAAAAAAGTCGCCACTGACAAGGACTTTTATAGATTAGAAGGCTACCTCCAAAACAGGTTGAAACCCTGGGGAAAAAAACCAGGGCACAACTAACATTAAAATGATTTTTAAAAGCCCAAAGAACAAAAATGTCAGAGAATTTCAAAGTCTTATAAGTACAATCACAGAAAACATATGCCAAGTAAGATTTAAACAGTCCCCAAGAGAATCAACTGCTAACTACACCCCTCTCTGAAGAATTCTTTCAGAGTATTAACCTGCCATTTCAGAACTTAAAAATTAGCCCTATGTAATTTTTAAAGGAAATAATTTAATATGCAATACAGATATATTTTGTGCAAATGGATCCAAATTCCCTTACAGAGAGAGTTTTCCCTAAAGAATGAATTAAAATATCCATTTCCAGCAACATGGCCGACTATTAGTAGAGAGAACACCTCTCAGTAAACAACACTTTAAAATGCTAGATGAAAACATCTTTTATAGAGAGTATGGCTGAACTGGTGGTAAAATAAAGAAAACCATTGGAGGCTAGAAAAGAGAAAATAGAATATTTCACAGGGGTTAACAAGGATTAGAACCAGCATGTGCTCTGAGAGATTCTATGAATTCCTGGTGACCTAGTGTCTGGTTTTAATGACCCACATATACTGGGACAAAAGCATGTGAAATGAGAGATCGGATCAGAAACTCTCACATAATGCTGGGAACCCCCACAAGGAAGTAAACTAGAAAAAATCTAGCAAGTGGAAGGAAACATGCCTATGTTGGAATGAATGGCTCTGAAAAGACGGGGGCAAAAATTGTATATGGGGAGGAAAAGGTATATATTGTCCTGAGAATTCCTAATGACAAAGGCATACTCACCAAGTTTGATATTTACATGCATTGACTGTGGCCTGAAAAGCCTCAAGTTCTAATTTTAATTTAAAGTAGCCCTGGAGTGATCTTGCTCCCAGTGCCTGGCAGAAGCAAACACAGGAATTTCAAGAATTCCTTTAGATACAGTTTACTAACTATACATACAAAATAAAAATTTGCTGAACACATGATGAAGACACCATGAGCTGAGATCAGCAGAAATAACAAACTGCAGAATCAGATAGGCAAAATCAGCAGATACTGAACAATTAGATACAAATATAAAATAAATGTTTAAAAATAAATAAATATCTTACAGATTTAAAAGATTGAAAATGTGTTGAATGAAAAAATAGAAAACTGTAATTGATCAGACAGATCAGAAAAAGAACCAATGAGAACTCTTAAAAATAAAAAATATAGAAGATTAAATTAAGTAATCGATGGGTCAAAGAGAAAATAATAATCTATATAATAGAAGCCTAAGCCACCGTTATGGCGGAATGACCAGAACGACTGGTTGCTATGATGCGCACTGACCACCAGGGCACAGATGCTCAACGCAGGAGCTGCCCCCAGGTGGTCAGTGTGCTCCCACAGGGTGAGTGGCGCTCAGCCAGAAGCCAGGCTCATGGTTGGCGAGCACAGCAGCGGTGGCGGGAGCCTCTCCTGCCTCTGTGGCAGTGCTAAAGACAGTGAGCCGAGCAATAAGAGAAACGAGCAGGTGGGCGGTAAGGAGCGAGGGCTCCCAGACTGCGAGAGGGATGTCCAAGCAGGCCTAAGCCGGCAGTCAGACATACCCTGAGGGCTTCTGGACTGCAAGAGGGCGCAGGCTGGGCTGAGGGGACCCCCCTCCAGTGCACAAATTTTGTGTCCGGGCCTCTAGTGAAAATTATAAAACTCAGAACTAAACAGTGACTATTCTACCTATCAAAATTGTGGGAACTAGCAAAAATGATGCATAAATAGAAACCTATTGCCTTAAATGCTAATTTTTCAAAGTCTAAATATTAATGCGCTATCTCTCCAATTTTAGTTAGAAAAAGAGCAAAATAAACCTCAAAAAATTAAAGAAATAATACAAAGTAAAAATTAGTGAAATAGAAAAATTATATAGTGAAGAACAACAAAGCCAAAAGTTAGTTGTTAGAAAGGCTAACAAAACTGATAAACTCGACTGTGGGAACGTGAGAACCAGAATAAGGGAGTCAAACTGTCACACAAGGAAGAAGGCCATGAAGGATGAGCCTGTGGAGGCTATTGTTCTGTGTCATAAACTCTAGGAAATGCCACATTTTATCAGATAGTGACATCTTTCTGTATATAAACTCTTTAACTGCTATTTGAGGGAACTTGCAGTTTGCACATATTTGTTTTGTATAATGGCATAAATATTTACAAGAAATCTCTCATAGACTTTCCTATCCTATCTAATAAAAGAGTAATATGCAAATTGTCTATCACTCAAAGACACAAGATGGCTGCCCCCATGTGGACACAAGATGGCCTGCAGGGGAGGGCAGTTGTGGGCAGTTAGGGATGACCAGGCCAGCAGAGGAGGGCAGTTGGAGGTGACCAGGCTGGCAGAGGAGGACAGTTGGGGGGACCAGGCCTGAAGGGGAGGACAGTTGGGGGGGACCCAAGACTATAGGGGAGGGCAGTTGGGGGGGACCAGGCCTGCAGAGGAGAGTGGTTAGCAGGGACCAGGCCTGCAGGGGAGGGCAGTTGGGGGCCAGGCTTGCAGGGGAGGGCAGTTGGCGGGGGGAGCCAGGCCTGCAGGGGAGGGCAGTTGAGGAGGACCAGGCCTGCAGGGGAGGACAGTTTGGGGGGACCCAAGCCTGCAGGGGAGGGCAGTTGTGGAGGACTAGTCCAGCAAGGAGGGCAGTTAGAGGTGTCTGGGCTGGCAGACGGGGGTAGTTGGGGGGAACCAAGACTGCAGGGGAGGGCAATTGGGGGGGGTAGGCCTGTAGGGGAGAGCAGTTGGGGGGTCCAGACCTGCAGTGGGGGGCACCTGGGGGACCACCAGGCCTGCACGGGAGGACAGTTGTGGGGGAACCAAGCCTGTAGGGAAGGGCAGTTGTGGGGGACCAGGCCTGCAGGGGAGGAAAGTTAGGGGTGACTGGGCCAGCAGTGGAGGGGTTAGGGCTGACCAGAACGGCAGTGAAGGGCAGTTTAGGGCCAATTGGCCAGGCCAGGGAGCAGTTAGGCATCAATCAGGCTGGCAGGGGAGTGGTTAGGGTGTGATCAGGCTGGCAGGCAGAAGCAGTTAGGAGCAATCAGGCAGAGGCAGGCGAGCGGTTGGGAGCCAGCAATCCTGGATTGTGAGAGGGATGTCCAACTGCCCATTCAAATGGGAGGTCAGACATCCCTCAAGGGGTCCCAGATTGGAGAGGGTGCAGGCTGGGCTGAGGGACAACCCCACCCCCAATGCACGTATTTTGTGCACCGGGCCTCTAGTGTAAAATATTATGGTAAGCATGCACAGTTTGCAGTCTAGTTTTTTATGTAACATAAAATTGGTTTTATGATTTACATTTATCATGTGATTTTTAAGAATCCACCTATCTAATATATGTGAGAACAAGGTCTACTTTTGGTCTTCTTTTTGCTTAAATACTATCAATTTCTTAATTAATTGGTATGTAGAGCTCCTAGAACCCCTGGGAGGTTACAGATCTCCAATCTGGTGAGTTTCAAGAATAACAAAGAACATGATTCCACAGCTTTCCTAGGATGTTTGCTGATAGATTCTCTTTTGGTAGTAAGCAAAATTCTCTTTATAGGATGTAGTCCAGGCCAATTTATAATTAAATCTCTGTTCTGATGATGCTTCTAAAATAGCATTGATATGTTAAAGAAGTTTGATCTTACTTTTTAACTTACTTCAATGAGTAGCTCAGTTGCTTAACTGGAGTTTTAATTCTGTGACATACACGTTGGATTCATGACCCTTAATGCAGCCTTTTTAGTTATATGGTGTTTGGCAGAATGGCAATAAGGTTTTCCCCATTTTGGTTTTGGAAAGACATAAATAGTGTGTTTATGTGGCTCATGTTAGTACTTATACTTTTAAACCAACACCTTTTCCATTAAATGTTGGTGGTGTTTGCCCAGGTAACTCCATTGTACCCTGTTTAATGTTTATTAATAGCTGTATCTTATGACTTCTATACATGGCTTGTTGATATTCAAAAACCTATGTCTGTGTTTTGAGGGTTGGGATACAAAACACTAAATGAAAATTTGAGAAAGACATGTTGCTTTTAAATTTTGATGTGTGTGGGAAAATACTGTTGCAATGAAAATCTTGGTAATTTATTGTAACAAGTAATCAATATTTTATTAGAACAAACTTGTACAGACTAATAAAAAAGAGAGCACTACACAAAAATCAATTATGTGTGTACATATTCGCAATTATGTTAGAAAAGGTAAACTTTTTCAAGATACCACTTAAAATAACTGAAAATAAAAAGCTTAATTATAATTAAATTACAAAGAATTAGAATTTGCCCTAGCCGGTTTGACTAAATGGATAGAGTGTCGGCCTGCGGACTGAAGAGTCGCGGATTTGAGTCCAGTCAAGGGCACATGCCTGGGTTGTGGGTGTGCAGAAGGCAGCCGATCAATGATTCTCTATTATCATTGATGTTTCTATCTCTCAGGGGTATGCAGGAGTCAGCCGATCAATGATTCTCTATTATCATTGATGTTTCTCTCTCTCTCCCTCTCCCTTCCTCTCTGAAATTAATAAAAATATATTTAAAAAAAGAATTGGAATTCTTTCAACAAAAGATATATAATACAACCTTTACGAAGAAAAATCTTATTAAAAGGTTAATGAAGATCTAAATAAATATGGAAAAGTACCATGTTTATGGATAAGAAAATTATCTTAAGGGTATTAATTCCCCTCTGAAATCAATTTACAGAACCAATGCAATTCCCTTTATAATCCCATCAAGGTTTCTCACAGAATTTGAGAAGCTGATATGAAGATTTATATGGAAAAGAAATGGACAATAGCCAAAGAACTGCTGTAGAAGAAAACCTGATGGGTGAGTAGGGGGCTTAGAAACTTGCCCTACCAGATATTGAAAACTATTTTAAAGTTTTAATTATTAAGACTAGATTTGGCAGTGGAATAAAGAGTTCTGAAAGAGACCCACTCGTGTATAAAAGCCTGATATACTGCAGAGCTGACATTATAGATTAGTGGGAACAGGACGAATTATTCCAGAAACGTATAAGGACTTTTAGAAAAAGTAAAATTATATATCCTGTGTCAGACACAAAATTCCAGATAAATTAAAAATTTAAATGTGAAAGTAAAAGCAGTTAAACTTTTAGAATATATAGAAATATGTTAAAGATATCAGGGTATATGTAACTAACAAAGAATTAATATCCAGGATACCTACATAAAGAACTCCCATGAATCAATAAGAAAAAGACAAAGCACTCAACAGAAAATGGACAAGTATTTTTTTTCCAAAATGCATTTTATGTAAGAGAAAAGATAAATGGCTCATGAACATACAAAAAAATATTCAACCTTTTTAGTAATTAGGAAAATACAAATTAAAAAGATACCCAAGTATTGACAAGGACATGGAATGATGGGAACTCACATAGCCTACCGATGGAGGCTTAAATTGGTTGCTACTCTTCTGTAAACACTTTGGCATCAGTAAAGCTGAACATGCACATGCTCCATGACCTGGCAATTTAATGCCTAGAAAAACACCCTAGAAAAACGCTTGCTAATATGGGCCAGAAGACATATTCAAGAATATATTCTCTCAATGGTAAGATATGTACACATATAATACCTTAATAAAAAAAATGAAAAAAAAAAGAATATAGTCTCTACCACATTGTGGTCAAAATTAGAAATTAACTCTGAAATGTTTAATTAAAAATCATACAATACATTCATCATCCAACATTAATATTTAAGGAACACATAAATATTCTCTTCATGAACTGCTTATTCTTTAATTGCTAAATTCATTAGTAAATACCAGTAATATCCTTTTGTAAATGCAGAGATAAAACACAACTGACAGGTCGATTTTAGGTATAGCATGAATGATTTTGTTCATACTGAGAGGTATATACACTTTAATCAACAAAGACTACTATATGAAGCATTTATGAAAGAAAATCCTTTTTGAAGATTATTTAAACTTAATCAGAATTAAAAGTAAATAAAACTTTTATTCTTATCATCATTGAGTGAAATAACTTTGGTTTTAATACCTTAATCAGAAAATATTCAGAAGAAAACACTAAGAATATGGAGAGCCTGATGTCCTGTGGTCTTCCTTAATTATCACCCATTTTCAAGAGACCATAATCTGCTCAACTGAAAGCATTCTACCAAGAATCTTAATCAGATTCTGAGAAAATTCCCACTCAAAACAAAACAATACGCCACTAAAACCCAAACAATGTAGGTATTAGCAGCTAAACAAAAAGGTTAGCTCTACCTGATGAGTCATTTCTGAAGTGATGAAAGTCTGTCTTTGAAGTGCTTTCTATTCAGGATGGACAATATATAAAGGTAGGAATCATTTACGAAGCAGGTGGAGAAAATTTTCTCCATTTTACACATCTTTGACTCAAAGCAAACATCGAACTAAGAATGGCAAAAATGAATCTCTCTTCCTACACATTAATACTAACTTTTTCTTTGCTTTCTCAAGCCATTTTACTTTCAGCATCCAAGTCCATAAGAAATGTAGAAGATGACATGGTATTTAACACATTTAGGCTGGGGAAAGCCTTTCAGAAGGAAGATACTGCAGAGCAATCAGTCATTTCTCCTTCCCTGCCACAATATAAAAATGATGAGAGCGGTTTCATGGATGATGAGGAAAACAAAAATTCAAGGGTAAGTGGCAATCTGACTTGTCCTTTATTGGAATGACTATTTGAATGATTTTTATGGATGCTTTGAAAGTAAAGTTGATACTTTTATAAACAGAAGTATATGCAAATAGCCACAATATGCATTAGGAGAACTGATGAAATTTCATACATACCAGGTTGTTCTTTCATCCTGGACAACTCATCATTTAAAAATATCTGAGATATTTTTTAAAAGTTGAAACAGTCATCTTTGAATTAATCAATAAGAATATTATGCAACTGTATTATATTACCATCCCAAATAAGAGAGCAAATATGCAAATCAATCTTTTCTTTACAGAACGCAGGTTCCAAACATAATTTCTTGAACCACGGTCTGCCACTGAATCTGGCTATAAAACCTGATCTTGCACCAAAAGGATCTGCAGTTTTTCCAGCTGAGAATGGAGTTCAGAATATTGAGTCAACACAAGAAAAGAGAGAAACTGGGGATGAAGAAAACTCAGCTAAATTTCCTATAGGAAGGAGAGATTTTGACAGTGAGTAGTCCTTTAAAATTCAATTCTTTAAGTCTTAGTACCGCAAAATAGAACTCTGAGTTTAACTGAATTTGGATCCAATGGTAACAAAATGAAATAAGACCATGGTTCAATCACACTTTTTTCTATTAAGTGACCCCTGCCAAATATGTGAAATTAAAAAGCATTTAATTAGTTATTATAATTTTGATTTACTCCAAATTAGCTATATTAGATCCATTGTTTTCATTACTAATAAATTTTGTGTGATAGTAATAGTCCTTTAAACAATTTAAACCTTTTTTATTCTTTCAGTGATCAGGTGTATGCTGGGAAGAGTGTATCGACCGTGTTGGCAAGTCTGATACCTGTTGGCCCACATGACCTTTTCAGAAGAAAACAAAATCATTTAATTGTCTGTGGGGGGAAAAGCCCTTAATGTTACTATGACTTATATTATTTTAAATGTCTGTTGTAAAAGAAAGCAGTATCAAGAGATATCATTAACCTAAATGATATGTTTTATTTGTACATTAAACTTTGTGAATATTCTGCATAATTATGACTTAGTTGTATTTTTTAAACAATGCTTAACACACTAACCTTACATACACTCTAGACCAAAATAATAAAGCATCATGAACAGACCGACCATCAAACCTCAGAGAGAAAGCAGGGGAGGGGGAAGAGGGTAAGAGATCGTCCAAAGGAGTTGTATTCATGCATATAAGCATAACCAATGGACATAGACACTAGCGGGGTGAGGGCATGTGCTAGGGGGTGGGAGTGTCTGGGGAGAGGTCAATGGGGGAAAAGGAGACAAATGTAATATTTTAAACAATAAAAAAACTTTAAAAAAATATTAAAGCATCATAATTTACACCTGATCGCTTAAAAATTAAGTACATGCCTTGGGTGAATGGTTTTATACATACATGAATCTAAAGTACATAAAAGACAAATTCATAGTCTAAAAAACTGAGTTAACTTTGTCTGGCCAGTAATCAATTTGTCCTTGGTAGCACACTTGTTGCTTTTTGCTAATCTGGCTAGTTTGCCATCCAATTTATTCTGCGTATCATTTGATGTCTTAGGTATCTTAACATTTTTATGTTGGGGTAGTTCATTTCCATTATCACAGAGAATGTTTTCATCATCTAAATGCACCTGTTTCCTTTTTGAGCTTTTATTTCCTGTCTGACTACTTGATTTTCTTTCTACTTTTTCATTTTTACTTCTGTCCAGATGAACATTTCCAGAATTTGTTTCAATTTTTGGTCTTCCAACAGATGAATTTACACCTTTTGTTATACAAGATGAAAAGAGGAAAGGAATTATATAACATTTAGTATTATTACACATGAGAATTTTACAATAAACTTTAAAAATGGCTAGATTATTAAAAATGTATGATTTGTAATCAAATGATGCTGTAAGTTATGCCTAGAGGCCCGATGCAGGAAATTCGTGCAAGGGGCTCTGCTCCCACCTCTGCCTCAGCCCCTCCCCCCTCCCCGCAGCAGCTTCATCTGGAAGGTCATCTGGAAGGACATCTGGTCCAATTAACATATTATGCTTTTATTATTATAGATTATTTTTCATTTTACCATATCACTGTCATCCCTACAAACATATTTGCTTTGTTTAAATGCATGACACTAAACCCTTAAATGTAAGAGTTATTTCTTAAATACATTTAGTTAAATCAAACTGTGCCCTATTCCTGTCTATAAATTTGTACTTAGATTTAACTTTATAAATATAAAAATAGACATCTATACATTTCACATTTTATACTTTGTGAGGGGAAAACCTAGTTTTACTTAAGTTAAAACCCTATACTGGAATTAAACTGCTATTTAATTGCTCAAATAAGGTCAATTACCAGAAAGGTCATTTTCCATGTGAAGAACATTCAATGGCTTTGATGCTGAATCAACATTATTCCATGTATTCCTGCTTATCAGGCAGTCATCTTTATAGGTACAAGAAAACTGGGATCTAATTAAGGTTTGCTTCATCTGGTAATGGGAAGAAAGAGGAAAATATACAATTTATTCTTATTTTTATTTATTTTTCCTCTAGGTAGCAATACACTCTATAGTAATCAAGGTATCATAAAAATTTCACATAGAAATTCCATTATTCATTGAGAACTTTTAACCCCTGATATTTCTTAGTTTACAAATTTATTCATTGTTACAACTAGCATTTTTATGCATTTTAGTAATACCAGTTATATAAATATATATATATATATATATATATATATATATATATCATATCTTTTGTAATAGTTTAGAAAGATCAATTTTAGACTCTTCAGAGGCCTTTCTTACATATTCCTGTGTCTGAGCTGCTTTGGAAATAAAGTTTTATGACAAATTTAATAATAATATACATAATCCTAAATAAATACAAGTTCTTCATCCTAAGAATTACACAGAATACAACTCTTTCAGGAAAAACAAACACCATTATATGTAACTCAAGAAATTAAGAAAGGGAGATGCTCAGATAAAAAGATACCTAAGAAAGGATGAAAAAACAAAAATAGAAATCGAATAAAGAAATAAACTGAAAGAAAACAAAATGGTGACTGAGAGGCATTATTTCTTGAACATTTAAGAAAATAAGAAAGATGATTCAAATATGTCATTCTAGGAAAATCTGACCAAGTGATTTAATGGTTGAATATTCAAAATACACTCTTACATTTATCTTCAAATGTTACAAGTAGGAGAAAATTAGAAAGCTAAATTTAATTCTTAACCACTGAAAAGGATGCCAAGGGAGTAGTTTTGGAAATATATTCTGCAAACATAAAACCAGTGGCTGTTTTAGGGATAGAAATTAATTGCAGAACAAAATAATTCATACAGATAAAGCAAATTTCGACAAATTTCACATCTAATGTGTAATGACATTCAGTTATTATGAGGAGACTGCTCCAAATCCAAATTCATCCCAAATCCTTTCCAGAAATAGACAAAGATTAAATTTCAAATAAATGATTCAAGAAAGAGAACTTTAACACTTCAAAGCATAATCACATTATGCTGAAGGTTACTTTTGGAAATTTATCGATATAGTTCATAAAGTTTAAAACAGCACAACTTTATATTGTATATGCAGTAGTTCTAGATTATGCTTTTATATTCAGAGAACATTGAATTAACGCTCTGAGATGCTTGCAAAGATAATGGCAGTGAAATCCACTGACTGTGGTTTAGATTAGAAGAAATCAGAATAGTCTCCAGTACAGTTGCTTCATAAAATCAAGTTTTCTCAGCATGATAAATTTTATATCTTTCTAATGATATCTATGAGAACCACCACTTCCTAGATCACTAAAAATTATATCTAATTAAGAATTAGAACATTCGAATGTACCTTCCATTTGAGCACAAAATTTTTTTAAATGTAAAAATGCAAAAGACCAAAACTATTTTTTTTAAGTTAAATAGAGTTGGCTCAATAATGAAACTACAATCCCATAGCTTCATGAATCCACATGAATACAACTACTGTTACATAGTTTCCACCATGAGATGCCCAAAAATATAACTGAAGGTTTTAACTAGCCCTTTCTGGACTTTATTAATTCCATAAGTACAGAATTAAAGCAATTGACAAAGCTATTAAGTGAATTTTGCTAATAAAATAAACCTTATATTACATCAGATCATTATTATAGTAACATTATCTAAAAATTTCCATCTGTAAAACCAGTAGTAACTGTTGACATTATTGTTTTATATAACTTTTCTTTCATTTTACCAGAGTTATTGCTTATAGAGAATTATAAATGTATTGCTTATAGAGAGTTACAGAGTATGGTAAGCGCATGAAGGCAAATGAGTGCTAACTGGCTGGCTAGGGTCACTCCCATAGTACGCAGATAGTGATGGGCGGCTTGTGGGGGACTTTAACCTCCCACCACAAAGTCAGCACCACCCATAAAATACTCTACGTAAAAATACAATAACTAAATTCAGCCTAGCATCAGGAATGCTCAGGGCCTACTCAAGAATGCAAATAATCCTTCCCACTAATATTTACAGGGTAAACTAAGATTGTTGGTAGAGTATTAAATTTGACAGTAAAATAGTAATCAAGTTTTCAGATTAATTTAAATAGGCTAATTGAAATAAGTGAATATTCAAGTAAATTTAATTGTACTGGACAAAAAGCTGTTCTTAAAGTAATAACTAAAATTTCTATTGGTAGTTCATCTCATGGTAAAATTCCTGAACATGCAATGAACCTAAAGCAGTCATATTTTTGGGCAAAAAAAAAAAATTTAAATTTAAAGTTATCAAGACTGCATTATAAAATTTACAAAAACCTCCATTAATCAAAAAAAGGGGGGGATAGTAGGGTAATATCATGTAAGGAAAAATATCCTATAAGTAAATTACATCTAGAAAATTTTTACTTTACAAAATTAATTTTCATTTGTAATGCTAACAGCAAGATGGCCTTGAAAAACACACATGGTGTCTAAATAAGACAAAGGAAAATAGTGTGGGCAAAAATAAAAAGGATCCCAAATCAATTATATAGAAAAGATTCCTTTATTAACTTGTGGTCGAGAATATGTTTGTATATTTTCAGAAAACAACCCCAAGACCATGTGGATTCCTGCAACAGAGAGGAATTGACAGGTCTGCTCCAACCACTAAAACAAGAGGAAAAACAGTCCAGAGATGGAAGATGCTGACAACGCCTTGCCACGCAAGCAGTCGGCAGCTGTGCACCGCTGCAGGTTGCCTAGGACCAAACCAGAGAGGGTTGGACCTGCATTGCCACCATGTGCCCACCATCCAGATATAATTGCTGGCATGTACACATAAGGAACTGTTTGATATTGAAATGGGGACTCAGAACTGTTGGACATTGAAACTGGGACTCAAACATTTTTTTTGTTGTTTTGTTATTATATGTTTATTTCTGGTCTGCAGAGGCAAAATTTTTTAAAGGAAAGAAATTGTGGGAAAAAGATACAGAGGCAAAGAAGCATTGAACAGACTGTCAAACTACATCGGGAAGACAGGAGAGGTTGGGCGACGGGGGCTGTAAAAGACCAACCGAAGGACTTGTACGCATGCATATAAGCACAACCAATGGATATAAGACACTGGGGCGGGGGGGAGGGCGGGCAGGTGAAGGCATGTACTGGGGGTAGGGGAGGCCGGGGGGAGGTCAATCGGGGGCGGGGGGTGGAAAGAAGACATATGTACTACTATTTGTAATACTTAAAACAATAAAAAAATTAAACAAATAATCACAAAAAATACAATAACTATATCATTTAGTATAATCAATGTTTTCTCAATCTCATGTTTAGCACAAATAAAAATTTCTTTAGAAAACTGTGCTATTTTTATTTTTATTACTTTTTAACATATATCTAAGTAAAAAACAACCTTTCTTTGCTATGTAAATACAGCCCTCCTTATTATAACTAGAATTACTCTCCTCAGGAAATTTTTGAACCTTAGTGACATCAGGGCAATTTCAGAAAACTAGAGTTACAAGGCAATAGATTCTTAAAATCCTGAGACTGGATTCAGGTATGAAAGAAAAATATTTAACAACTGTTTTGTTTTTACCATGAAAAATATTATAAACATATCAAAACATAAGAGAGAACCACAATAGTTCTACAATAGTCTTGAAATACTTAGGTACAAAAGATTATATGTAGGTTTTCTTTTCCTTACCCTACACACAAAAAAAACTTTTTTAATTAGTTACTACTTATTAAGTTCTAACTGGTGATAGGCACATAGTGTATTAAAGAGAGGACTAGGATGGCTTCTATAATCAGACATTCTACTTGTAAAAGTTGCTGCTGACACACAGCTGGAAAGAATAATAAATAAGTTGGATAACAAAATCAAGATTGAAAATATCTCAGATGGCTAGAAACATAAGTAGAAAATAAGATGAAAACGAAAGAGGATAAACAAAGTCCTGTATTTAAGTTCAAAATATCAATTACAGATGTACAG
This sequence comes from Corynorhinus townsendii, assembly GCA_026230045.1. Taxonomy (NCBI): domain Eukaryota; kingdom Metazoa; phylum Chordata; class Mammalia; order Chiroptera; family Vespertilionidae; genus Corynorhinus; species Corynorhinus townsendii. The sequence continues at coordinate 204,861,862 of JAPDVU010000003.1, read as the reverse complement.
CATGAGGAGAGCCTAACTTAAAAACAACATATGAAAAAGATCTAGAGATTTTAATTTATCACAAACTTGATTGGAGCCAGCGATGTAATGTCCAGCTAAGAAATCTGCACACAAAGCAATGATGTGAAGGGAAAGGCACCAGATTTGCTGTCAAAACACCTGGCCTTTAACACTGGCTCTATCACGTATTAACTAGATGATGCTCAGTAAAGCTCTAACCTTCTCACTTAACCACATGTAAGTGGGAATAAAATTTATCTCACAAAATGGCCAGGATTAAATGGTTAGATATATGAAAGGGCTATGCAAATGTTAGAGATCTATGTTAAGACTATGCAGTTATTAATGTAACAACATATATGAAGACAGTAGAGTGAGAAATTCATTGAATTAGGCCAACTCTAAAATGATTCTTGAAATGCAGCTCAAAAAATGAGCTTACAATAAGCATCTTCATTTTAGTTATTAAAACAATATAAGCTACATTGGCTTGTATTTATAACTTAAAAGAGAATGTTTTTCCTTTGTTCATAAAAGTTGAATTTCTGTGCACAGATTAGTGGCTACATAGAACTGAGATTACTTCCTGTTGCCAATCTTCCAAATCTCTCTGTGTATTTGATTTGGAATCACAAATAAGCAAAACAATTCCCTCTTGAAAGTGCTTTTGAAGTCCTAAACAACTAAGAATAATGTCCAGATTCATACATGGCTGTTAAAATCATTTTATGTTCCAGTCACATGAGAGAAAAGGATTGAAAGTTTTCCTTTGTAGAGTGATTTCCCCCCTTTGGAAAGCTTTCTATCCACAGTAAAATTGCAATGAACTTCAAACTTGCCAAGAATTGGAAAAGTCCTTTTGCCACAAGCTCTTTTTAAATTGAAATTATTAGTAGGTTCCCAGTTTGAGGAAAATAGTACTTCACATAGGAAAGCCTGACTCCAATTAAAGTGAGTCAAAATATTGAAAAGTTGCAGACACTCTCAGAATATTACTAAGAAAAGGAAAGTTCTAAGCTGTTATCCTGATAAATACATCAACAAGTTTGGAGAAGAAAATTATTCCTAACCAACCTCTTAAATATGTAACTAAAAATAAATACTCTGATTTTATCTTTTTGTTCTTATATTATCACATTTTTAAAAGAATAGAGATTTGCTACCCTTGTGGCAACCCTTGTATGAATTTATAAATACATCAAATGATCCATTTATTCTTCAGTGAAATTTCATTTACTTTGCTAAATAGCAGAAAGATAATTTTTTTACCTAAGTAGTAGCATTATCTTTATATGAGTCCTCATTATAATTACTCTGCCTTTATTTACCCTTTAGAAGTAGCATAAACTCTGAAGTCTTACATCTGAATACAAACCTTTGTTCCTTCCTAGCTGTAGAGTCTGGAAAATGATATTTTCTAGAGTTGAGCAAGGATTCATTAGGATGAAGGATATAAAATGTCTAGTACACCTGACACTTAGTAGGTACTCATTACGTCAACCAAAACAAATTCAATTCCTAACTGAATTTCTTCAGTCTAATATAAAAATCCCATCTTCATTCTAATGAAAAATGCTGCTCACTCCCTTAAAGTCTATGCTTCTCAAAGAGACCCCAACTGACCATCCTATTTAAAACCAAAACATATACAAAGAAACACACTCTCAGAGCTCTGCCTCCAGGGAGCACGCCCCTCCATTCCCTTCCCCTCTCCTTCTCCCAAAGACACATATCTCCTCAACTCCAAGGGACCCGAGACTTGCAAGCAGGGGCGCAATGGTCAGCAGCAGCTCATCCAGGGCTAACCCCCAAACCTGTCACCAAGGCCCCCTTTTCTCTGATGTCCCAGTGAGCCAAAGCAGCCCAGTCTAGGCTCTGCTGTTGCTTCTTCTATGCCCTTCCTTGTTTCATTGTCCTAAATGTGTTTTTGCTGTAGTCAATACATTCTTCCTTGCTTTTAGATCCTGATGCAAGTACTTGGGGCCCAGAATTCTCTGCTCAAACTGTCCTAGGCACTGGACTGACACTAGCCTCTTCCTCTAGGCCCGTGGGCTGACTGTTCACGGCAAGGACAATGGGGAGTGAGCTATGTACACCTCTTGAGGGGGTGTCCCTAAGAGTATGGAACAGATCCAGGGTTAAAGGGGTGTAGGAGTAGGTAGATTCTTGCAACCCAGCCCCACAAATATTTGGGGAAGAATTGTCCATAAGGGGCTTTTGTCTGTTTTGTTCACTGATGTTTCTCCAATGTCTAGGACGGAGCCTGGTATTTGAGAAGACTTCAATGCATGTTTGTTAAATGAATTAAGTAAAATCAAAACAGACTTCTAACTAACTGGTGTACGCAAGTGAAAGATATGAGGAAACAGACACATGAGTAAGCAAAAAAGTGTGGAGGTACAAAAAGATGTACAGAATAGATTCTACTCTTAAAAAGAGAGTAAGGAAACCACATATAGAGAAATGAGAGAAGTAGACTGGCAAATAGCTTAATAGGGAATATCTATAATTCTTCCATCAATAAAGATAAATTTTTTAAAAAGAACAGCTAAATCACCCTGAGGACAAAAGCTTTGAACAGAAAAATCTGTACAGAGTAAACTCGATTCTATTCAGTAAAGTAATGAAATCACTAGTATGGAAACAAGAGAGGATACATGCAAAGAAAAGCTAAATCACATAGAAGCACAGAGAACTGTGCAGTGGGAGTCTGTAAGCTCCATTACATCAGCTGTTCCTTCAAGTTCTTAAATATTCTGCCTTTCTCTGGTTCTCATGCACATATCCTTACAATAAGCCTTACAAAAAAATAACTGTTCCTTAAAACCACAAAAGCTACACTTTCCTTAACCATGTCCCACATTATTTATTCACGTATTTTGTACAACTGCCCAATACACAGTCTTTTACCTGTGAAGCAATCTAATACTTTCATCAGGTTGTTTGCTCGGCCTAAAATGCTCTCTTCCATCCTCTCTGCCTATTTAAATCCTATTTATTATAAATTACCATGGTTAGCACACCGTTTCCTCTACTTATTATGGGTTTCTAGTTATTGCCCTGTGGGTATCTCTATTCTGCCAGAACTGCAGTTGGTTAATATGCTGGTTACATGCAGCTAATTAATTTAAATTAAGTAAAATTAAAATATCCAGTTGCTCAGTTGCAGTAGCCACGTTTCAAGTGCTCAGTAGCCAAATGTGGCTACCACCTACACAGCACAAATACAGAACATTTCCATAGAAAGTTCTAGTGAAAAGCCCTGCTCTAGAAAAAAACTTCACAATTCATGTCCTGTGGCACTTTTGTGTGCTACAAACGGATTCTCAAGGTACTCTGGGATATTTGTGCTTGCTGGGTCCATACTATTAGAACCCAAATGCAACTCTGTATTAGTAAAGGAAACCTTACAGGTGTTCCCCATGTCTTGTTACTAACAACCACCTGATGTGAAATCAATTAAGCTTTGGTTAAAACTACAATCACTATATCTTCTAATATTGTTCCCATCTTACTTTCTCCTCTTGTTCTGGGGCTCCAAATAGGGAAATGTTAAACTTTTTCTCTGTGTCCTTCTCTTCTCTTTTCCTTTTTTTGTTCTGTGTTCTCCCTTTGCTTCAGTTTGGAGATGTTTCCAGTGACTTATCTTTAAGTCCACGTGTGCTACAATGCTATGTCCGATTTATTAAACTTATCTAATAAGTTCTTAGACAATGTTTTCACACTTCTAAAATGACAATTTGGCTGTTTTATAGATTTTAATTCTCTGTTGGAATTTTCCAATTTCTCATCATTTTTCCCATCTTTTACATATTAAAAAGTTTTTAATTCCTTGTCTGCTAATTCTAATATCTGGATCATTTGTTAGTTTTCTCTCTTGACTAAAAGACAAATCTTCCTTCCTCTTTTCATTTCCAGAATATTTTATGTAATGCTGGATATTGTAAGTAAAGGAACTGCATAGGCTCCAGATGAAGGGTTTCCCTTGCATCTGCTAAGCAGACACGTGAACATAGTTGGGGACTGAGCTGGGTCAAAGCTGGGTTGCAGAAGTCATAATGCATATTCAATTTCTGGCTTTTTCCTCAGGAATGGCCCTCTGAGGCCTTCAGCTGAGAGACTTGGGTATGTCTAGGGCCTCTGTCCTTCAGAGTTTTACACTGTGCTCTTGGGCCTTCCATCTCACTTCACGTATGAATGTGGCGAATATCTTGCGGAGGAGATGGCCATGTGTTTCAGGCAGGTCCCGCTCCCCAAGCACAGTGCTGGCTCCCAGCTGCCTCAAGGTCACAGCTGATGTCAGTGTACTGGATTGAGGCTCCTTAGACTTACTCTCAGCTCTGGAAATTTGGCATATGTGTGCTAGGTAGAAATAAACTTCAGGGCTCCTGAAGTTTCCAAATTGTTGCCAACCTCTCAAGACACCCAAGATCTTTGTTGGTTCCTCTCTTCTTCTAGAGTTCCTTTATAGGGGCCAATACCATTCCTCGGGTCACTCCCCACACTGGCAAATAATCCCAGGGAAGAATCAGCTAATAATGGCTGGCTCACCTCAAAATTTTTAGTTTATTTAAACTGCTTTGGTTACATAGCTTGTCTGTGTCTTTAAGATATATTTCCCCCATTTTTTCTGCCTTTTATTTTGTTTTACAGTAGAAATGGCATTCTGCTATGACCTACTATATCCTAGTTAGAAACAGAAGCATCCAAGTCTGAGAGTGATTTCTTGATTCTGTTCCCTCCTTATTCGAGAGCATTTTATTTTCTCTTCAGTTACATTTTGAAGGCTGCATACTTTATCATCCCTCGTTTTTCTGTAGCCAGAACAATTGCAGAGGCAGAGGCAGAAGTAAGGTTCAGCTGAGAAGATGTGCAATTTGAAAAAAATTTCTGGGTTCTGCACTCACTTCTAAGAGTTTTTTACATATTATATATACTCTAAGAAGGTTCACTACCCCTGCTCAGGGACTGTTTCTCATTCAAATAGGAGATTATTTGCATCATTTCCCCAATTCCGTATGTCGCAATAGAGTGTGTAGGTCCCAGGGTTCCTTTTCCACATTTATCCACATTACAATGCAGTTGCCACTTCTACTATTTCTCTGGCAAGAAAGGAAAAAAACAAACAAACAAAAACAAGAATACACACAGTTAGTTGGCTCCTCAGTTCTGGAAATCCTAATACATAAAAATCCAGGGGCCGTCACAACCGAAACAACTAGAAAGATGAATGAACAGCAGGCTGCATGGGGCAACAAGGCCAGTAGGGGGGTTAAGTGAGGGACAACCAAACGACTGAACAGCAGGCTGTGTGGGGTGACCAGGCTGGCAGGGGGCGGCAGTTGGGGGTGATCAGGCCAGCAGGCAGAGGCGGTTAGGGGTGATCAGGCTGGCCGGGGTGGGGGGGGTAGTTAGGGGAGATCAGGCAGGTAGGCAGGTGAGCAGTTAGGAGCCACCGGTCCGGGATTGTGAGAGTGATGTCCCAAATTGGAGAGGGTGCAGGCTGGGCTGAGGGGGACCCCCCCACACCATGCACAAATTTCATGCACCGGGCCTCTAGTATTATAATAATTCTTAGGATTTTGTCAACTCACTAGAATGATATTTGGATATTAGAGTAGATTAAGTCATTAAGTCATGCTGTGCCTCTTCGTTCTGAAATCTTCCATTTCTGTCCTTGGCCATCGTTTTTGAAGTTTATTATATCTAATTACATTATTCTATATTGTTTGCTTTTGGTGAATATTTTTGCTATTTTTACTATTCTGCACTCATTTTAAGTGGAGGGAAATTCTATGAGTTGAACTAAGTCCATTTTAATTTGAATATACAGTGAGTTTTCTAATACCCTAAAGGTTAAACCTGGATATTTGATTAAGAATTTCCTAACATCATTAGTATTGGACTGCCTGGCAGCTTACAAAGGTACCATTATAGCAGTCAATTTTTTTCACACTACCTAAGTACAAATTTCCAGTGTCTCAATTACTCCGTGTTTTAAAAATCCAGTATTTTCCTGATCAGCTCCCTTAAGTTATTAGGTCAGTTAACACTGATAATTCTGACATACATATAATATAGGGGAATAAGGAAAAGACCATAAATATGACCTTTCAGTTGTGCCTGATGTCGAAAATACTGCTACATCAAGCTGGAAGGAATGAAACAAATTTGTTTACAGAGATATAAGGAGGTAACTATCTTCTTGAAAAATTTTTTAATGAAACGGTATAGGGGGTGGAGGGAGAAGGAGGTCCTAATATATGGTGACAAGAGAAGATTTGTCTTTGGGTGATGGGCACACAGTGCAATACACAGATCTTATAACACAGAAACCCACACCTGCAACCTATATGTTCATGTTGGCCAATGTCAACCCAATAAATTTAATTTTTTTAAAAGGTTTAAGGGTACTTATATAAATTGCATGGAAATGGGGAGAAAACATTCTCTAATGGTTCCTACCCAAACCATAAAGGTTCTGAAAGAAGCTTCTGATTTCCTTCATAGAAAAAATTGTGTGCCCATACTAGACAAGTTTCCTAATAAGCTACAATAAGAAATAAGACTTGAAGACTTAAAATTAGTATATTAATAAATACTTTCCATAATGGATTTAATAGGATTTTATGTTCAGAGGAGTATCTATTTCTATTTTTGAATGAGGAAACAAAAATAGTAAACAAGTTAATTTGCTCCATTATAATGACATGGATATTTCACAATCAAGTATCATCTACAACAGCCACATTCTAAGTTCTCTAATATTTTCTACCTTTGCAGCGAGTGCTCTTTCCAAGACAATTTTTCAAGTGTAAATTATATATTCTTTCCATGACTAAAAAAAAAAAAAAATTGTATGCCAAAAGAGCAAAAGTAACAGGATAATAAGGTAATTAGCTATTAAACTACTTTTCCATAGTTACTTAGTAGTAAATATTAGCAACATTTTTTTATTATTCCAACAAGTACTCTACCTGGCCATGGTTCAGCTGCACACCTGGCTAAATCAATTATTTTCACACTTTGCTTTTATAAAGAATACTGTACTGTCAAATATAATTACAAACACCAATTCCTTCAATTCTCTATTGCCATTTAGATTCAGAGCTATGTAGACTAAGCCAGCTCCACTACTAAGTTACAAAAGCAATGTAATTATAATCTCATTAGTATTTAACCATGGCTTTGTACACTGGCATAGAATATATCCTGGTAGTTATAAGATCTGGAATAAGGTCCTTTCTCAGGATTTTGGTCTCCTCGTTTGTAAATGAGACTGGATTAGACGATTTCTCTTCTACTCCCAAAATTTCCTAAATTTCTCTATAAATTAAATTTATCTATGCATTTTGTAATAATTAGTTGACTTACCAATTTCTATAACAAAAAACAAACCCTTTCCATTTTTCAGATAAATATTAAAGTCTGTCAGTATCCATAGCAGGAAAAAAGTTAAAGAATTTATGTTACATTTCTAATCAAGTCCAAAGAATAAATGTGTTTTTTAAAATCTCATGCCTTAACTACATTACTTACAGTTAATATTACAAAGAGTTGACAAATTTTACTCACAGAAACACTGTATAAAACTCAATGATGCATTCCACAAGTATTAGTTATTAGCAACTACTAATAATCAATGGAAATATAAGACTTATTAATATGTATAAACTAGATGGGGTTGGGATGTATAAATGAAATAGATGAAAACTAAAAGCTTTGCTAATTGGAACTAACTTTCTAAATGGGAATATAAAGTAAAATTTAGAGTTCTCAAAGTAGTATCAAGATGAATAATTATTTGATAGTTTAAGGATAACTATAACTTTTACATGAAAAATTTGTTAAACAAATGATTGAATTCCCTACCATAGAAGATTATCTGACACATAGTAGATATTCAATAAATGTATGTTGATTAACGAATGAGTTAATATTGAGTCTCATTTTGAAAAATAAGACCAAAATAATTTTTAAACTCTTGAAAACACATTATTGACTACTTATAGGTACAAATGTTTCAGATGAGAACAGGAAAACCAAATGAAAATATAAAGAACAGCTCTAGTCAATATACCATGTCAAATGTTCTCTTTGTCACAATCTATAATTATTTATATTTTGCCATTATGTCTTTAGACTGAAATCATGCAGCCTCAGGATTCAGTTTAAAATATAGAAATGTAAATGAGAAAACATATTCCTTTATTTTCCTCTTCATTCACTGAGCAGATATTTCTTAAACACTCGATGGTAGCCATTACTTATTCCTTTCTTTTTTAGGTCCATGAAATGATTAAGCCAGAGACAGATTAGCCAAGACTGTATAAAAGAAATGTTTCTGTATGTAAACTGTCATAACTCATTTTCCACTTAATTCCTATTGCTCCATGCACAATGTATATTGACTATACCCAGTAAAACTTCATATATTTCTTCTAAAAATAAAACCATTTCTATCATTTTCATGACAATACATTAAATTTTACCTTAATTTTTTTCTCTTCCATTGACTTATGGATGCGCTCTCTTAGTGGTTTCACCAATGAATTATTCACTTGTATGGGAGATCTAGGTCCAAATAAAGCAAAATTTTATAAACCAAAATAGCTTTTTAAAATCTAGTTTTCACCCTCTCCTACCCAAAAGCAGTTACATAATAAAAGACTACTGAATCTAGTGTTTATAATACTATGTAAAAATATCAGTATCCTTATTCTGACAGTTCTAAATATTAATAATTTGCTTAATTCAGTCACTAGATATTTGAGCTTCTACTATATGTAAGCCACTGTATAACATCCTGTGAATAGAAAGTTATTCATTCATTGGCCCTGAATTCAGGACTCATGAAGTCTAAGTAAAAAAAAAAAAAGGGCACCCACCTAACTAAAATTCAAAATGAAAAAGGCTAAGTGTCATAGCAGAGGAATTCAAAAGAGAAAAGCATAGTTTATAAATAGAAGGGTTAGAGAAGGCGCAATAGAAAAATAGATACTGGAGCTTTGGAGCCAGAAAAACCTGGATTCCCCAGTAAGTTCCTGTTTGGCTCTACAGAGCCAGAGACATAACCCTTGTGACTCAAAAACCCATTATATAAGACTAAAGGATAGTTTATTCTAAGAAAGTCTACTTTATAACCTTATATTGACTTTATCTTTATACACATTGTCCTTAATTTTATCATTTCAATGGAGACCATTAAAATTTTACTTTGCCATGGAGGGTACCTGTCCACACAAGGACAACGGCAGTGTCAAGGTAATTGTCAAAACAATTAAAATGTGTGTGGCTACATGAGTCAATACATAAAAATACTTCTCCAAAATGGATGTGGGATTAATATTGTTTTAAAATATTCTATTAACACAAAATAGAAAATGGTAGAATGAGAGAAAATTTAAATCATTTATATTTCTACCTAAAAAGTAAACCTTGTTAAACAGAAGGTAAAAGGAGAAGAAAAAAAACACAAAGATTCATTTTCTTTATATTCATTTCTGGGATTCTAACACAGGGTAAAAGCAAATCAAGGATAAAATAAATTTCCACTGTTAGGAAAATATTTGGCCATTTTTAAGGTAGAATGTGAAAGAATTATATTATGCCCAATAGTAAAGAATAATCATGGGAAGCTGGCGAAGAAGACAACATTTAAAAGAGTTATAGGACAAAACTGAATTATAGATCATTAACCTTTCTCTTCAAAGACAAAAGACAGGGAGGCACAGGAGAGAGACTGCATGAAGCAATCATGCATGGATATGTATGAACCATTTGAGACTAAAATTAGATTTCTAAAAAGTAGCTCAAACAGAAAATAGAAAAGATCAAATAATAGGATGACGTTGTAAAAATTCTCCACAATGCACTAAAATTTAGTGACTAAATACAACTTAAAATGGTTGTTCTAAAATTTTTAATGTTTCTAGAAATGAACATGCATTAATTAAAACTATCATCAACCTACTGGATTTTGACCTAACTGTTGTCAAAACTGGATAGTATCAATGTCTTGCGTGAAATACCAACACTAATTTAGCATTTTTCTTCACAATGTGAGGAAGAACCAGTAAATGTCAACTCCAATGGGAGTTTGGTGCTATGCTCTCTCTTTTTCTCAGGCAGAATAGCATAGTCCTTGGAGCAGACAACCCAGGTTCAGAGAAAGACATCTTTGCTGCTTGCTAACTTAGCTCTCTTGGGCAAATGACTTAACATACCTTTCAAGCCTCTAATTCTTCACTTAAAAACTGAGGATATTATTAATAGAGGTTGTTATGAGGGCTGAGATAATATAAATGAAAACATTTAGCAAAGTGCTTGACACACATTGCAAAGCAAATAAATATTTCCAAAGCAAAAAACAGAAACAAAAAAAATAAAAGAACACCTGTCATACTCTTACAAAATATATTTTTACTAGTGTATATAACTCTTTCACATTCAAGTATTCAATCTCCTTTTAACTAACTTTAGTTTTCTCTAATCATACTTATCTATAGTCTCCAAGTTTCCTACCGTAGCATGCATTTGTTTTATAATCAATGAGGTGTTTTTTTCAAAAACTCCTTGGAGTTAACATTGACATACCTATAGCTTCCACATGACTTACCTGAAAAGTGTAAGAATAGAAGTTCCATTGTGATCAATGGTGTATTCATCGTCATATAAAAGCTCTGCTTTGTTTTTGGTAGGAACACTAGCTGCTTCTTCATCCAAAAGAACCAGTAAAAGTTTCACGGTATCTCTGCCACAGTATGCAGTGCCATGGTTTATGGCATAAGATTTTGGCTTGAACAAAAAATAATTTTAAGTAAACATTATAATCATCCCGGCTGGGTCAATCAGTCACTTTTCCATTTCATGCACCACAGTTCTCCTTCCTGCTCTGTTGTTTAATAAAAGATCCTCCATAAGAAGTGGCTTTCAGGCATGAGAATATTCCTCCCTCAAGCCATACTAAAATCAATCTTATCAACTTCCAGAAGCACAAAAGAATACAAAAAATAGTATCATCAAAAAGGAAGACAGGTTCCAGTCAAAATAACATTAGGCTTTTATGTCAGAAAATTTAGCTACTACCTTCCTATGCGACCTCCCTCAGGATTTAACTTCTCAGTATTTTTCTCTTATACCAAAGAGAGATGGGGTTCTGATGATCTAAATACCAACCCCACAGATGGCTAGAAAGATCTACTCAAATGCAAAAATGAAAAACTAGTTGATTGTCATTCATTCAGTAATCTTTGATCAGTACATACTAAGACCCAAGCACTGTGTTTGAAGCTAAGACTACCAAGGTAAAGACTAGGAACCCACATTCTCCTTAATAAAATAAGCAATAACTGCATTCACAGTGCTCAGTGCTATTTCTAACATAAGGTACACATGGTGCATTGGGAGCACGCAAAAGGTAGTGATCAATTTATGCTAGAATCAAGAATGGCTTCATAGAGAAGGAGACACAAAGGCACAGGAGAGGGCAAGGTGTTTTTAGGGACCGGGGAGTATGATATGGCTGAAGAACAGGGTAACAGAGAGGAAGTTACCCGACATGAGCCTGGGAAAGCTTTGTGTATCAGGCAAAGAGGTTATAAGTCAGTCTGTTAAAAATCTCTTGGTTTATTAAGCAAAGAAGTAAAACAATACTATTTAGAGTTTAGAAAAATGATGGTAATGTATAAAACATATTCCAGGGTAAGAATGTTATTAAATCTGAGGACAGAATTAAGAGACTGCAACAGTCCAGCTTAGAACTAAAGAAGATAGTAGCAGTGGAGATTAAGAAAAAGCAGATTAAGAGAGGAGAGCTGGAAAAACTTGATGACCAGATAGAAGAATAAGCAAAAATATATGATAAAATATTACACATAAATACATGTAAGCACAGACTCTGAAGGCATTTCCATCTGATTTTGATACCAACTTACTGGTTGTATGTGCTGTATAAGTCTGGGACAGTTGCTGAACCTTAATGTGCTTCAGTTAAATCATTGGTAAAACACGGGTAGAGTGCCTAACCAATAGTGTTGCTGGACATTATACCTGGATATCAAAGCTGCCTTTCTGGGACATTCCTCAGCTTTTACCAACAGTCTTGGCCTCCTTTCTCTACTTGGCTGACTCAGGCTCAGGATTTGGTGAGGTATAATACACATCTACACGGGAATTTTAAGCAATTATCTATCACAACCTAGTGCTTAAATATATTTTCCATCAGCACCAGATAAGTCCATATTGTTTAATATTAACTTCACGGAGAATTACTGAATCACCTTTTTCAAAGATTTATGATTTGGTGAAAAACATACAATTAAGAACCAGGTTGTTGCATTTTTATTTCTTGTGACTAGAAATTGGAGAGATTTGTGCTCTTAATTATCTGAGTCGTGACAATTCCTGACTTATACTAATAGTAATAACCTGGCTGTCATTTGAGCCAAGCCAGTCACAGGAATTGTTTATATACATGGGCTATATAGAGAACAACTCAGAATCTCCCCCATCAAATTAATCTAAAAACATGCAGTTATTGAGAAATATCTAAAAATAGTCCCCAGGAGATGTGGATAAAATAAGCAATAAAAAATAAGCAAAAGTCCTTCTTCATACACTAGCTGTCACAATCACAACTAATGAAAAGGGGCTTTTGTTACTTGAATAATTTAACAAATGGATTTTAACACATACTCCAGAATTGTGTTTTAGAGCTAAAAGCAAGGTAGAAAATTTTTCCTATAATACCATACTTATAATACTGCATAATGTTAAAAAATCTATGTAAAAAAAGAGAGAGGTGAATGTCCTAGGAATATATAGTTAAAAGATTTCTAAGTATAGGAGAAATTCTGAATGTTCACAGTATGCTGCAATGGAGGTAGAAAATAAGAAATCAGAAATAGAAAAATTCTGTAAAAGAAAAATAAACTACTAAATAGAAGCCATTTTTGTTGCTCTTCTATTAAGTGCCTAGTGCTGAGGTCAGAACCAGAGAAACCAAAGGGAAAATAATTGCTTCAAAGAATAATTATTAAAAAATATGACAGAACACCTTAGTATCCATCAAGAATTATAAATTGCTAGTGCTCCAAGGGATACTGAAGATTATCCAATGCCCTCCTTTAACAAACACAGTCAATTTGGTCCAAAGAGATTATGATTTACCCAACTCCAACATAATCCTACATAATCCTATTGAGAACTTAAATTTTCAATAACATAATACAGGAAACACATTCTTCTGACTTAAGTAGCAATAGCAAACCATTTTTACAACAAATAGAAGAGGAGATGTTTTATATAGAAGGATAATAAAATATAAAAAGCTCATTACCCGTGCAGGACTGATGTCAGTGGTGCTAACAGCTAAGTCTCCTTCCTGAGAACTGATAATATTTTTAATCCTCAAATCCAAATCCTGAGCAACCTCCTCTACTGCTTTACAAAAAGGATCCCTGTTGTTCTGGCCTTTAGTCACCTGCATCTTTATCACGGAGAGTATCCGACTCCCTGCAATGCTGAAAATGAGAATAAGATTGCCTTTATAACAGTATTAGAAATGACAATGTGAGTATAAGCTTGACAATATAGTTCTCAGAGTTAATCAACACTTTTCAAAGATTATGGCTTTGTTCTTAAAAATCAAACAGTAACACATTTGAGAAAAGGATGAGAACCATTAGAAACAAAATTAAAAAATCATTTCAACAAGGTAAGTTACTTCTTTCTTTATTTGAAAGCTAAAGGAAAATAATTTAGTTATATATATTCCAATGCAGTTATATTCACACAACATACTTAAAATATGTACCTTTCGACACAACTAAGGTAACAAAAGCTGCCTTTCACTGAATACCTAGAATCCTACCTCACTTTAATTTTAAAACCAATTCAGTAAGTATTATTACCCTTAAATCACAGATGAGAAAATTGGATCTCAAAATGGTTAAGTAGCTTTATCCAAGAATACACACTGTTCTGGGCTAGGAAGGAGGTGGTGGGGAAGGAGACTGACCTGGAACACATAATATTGCACTATAGTATGAGAAGGGTGATTACATGAAAGAGGAAAGCAAGCTAGTTAGTACGAACCTAAAGCAAACCAGAGACTAAACCAACTACAGCCCACAGATAAGTGTTTTATAAAACGACCTAAACCCAGGTTTCCTTATACTAAGCCTGAACCAGAATAAATTTGGGTTGCAGTTCCTGCTCCAGAAAACAGACCTAAAACCAATGTGAGAAATGTAAAGAGGGAAGGATTTGGGTCCATTACAAGAAAAAAGTTACAGGTGTCAACAACAGAAGGGGCTTTTTTTGAGGTTGGAAAGGCTGCACTGTGCCAGTTGAGAAGGGGGTGTGGTGTGAGTGTGGAGTCAGCCTACCTGAGCACAAATCGCAGCTCCCTCACCTTCTATCTTGAGTAAGCTGTTTAACCTCTCCGTGAATTGTACAGTGCCAGAAAGGAAATTATGAATGAAAGTTTTCATCCTCACTGCCTCACTGCCAGACTTTATGTTTTAGAAACAAGCCAGGTTCCCTAACGATCATTGGAAATATAATTGTTCATATTTAAATAGCTGGTCCAAGTAGAAAAGGGAAGTTAGAAAAAATTACAGAGACTTAATGTGCAATAGTACATTAGACCAGCGTCTCCCAAACTCGCCTGCTCATCGAAAGCAAACCAGAGACTCGACCAACTATGGCCAACAAGTAAGTGTTTTAAAAAACCTGAACTCAATTGTTCCTTTATACTAAGCCTGACCCTGAATAAATTTGGGTTGCAGTTCCCCCAAATCTCCAAGTACCACCCACTCTCCCCGCCCCCCAAAAAAGGAAAAATACTCAGCATTCGTTGAAAAGATCAATTCCAGATCCCACCCTATTGAATCACACTCTCCAGAGAAGGACTTAAATAGTTGCATTGTTTTAAAAGCACAACAAGTGATTCTTATGACAAGCTTGGGAAACGTTTTATGAATTAGCTCCTTGAGAAAGGAACCGTATTTGTTTTTTTGAATCCTTACCCAAGGATTTTTATTGATTTTAGAGAGAAAGGGGGTGGGGGAGAGAAAGAGAAATATCCACGTGAGAAGGAAACATCGATGGGTTACCTCCCGTATGCGTCCAGACTGGACTCGCAACCAGGAATCGAACCCACACCTTTTGGTGTATGGGATGATGCTCTAACCCACTGAGCCACCTAGCCAGGGCAAAGGGAACTGGATTTTACTAACCTTCATATTCCCAGTTTACTCCTGGCACAGAGGAGATGACTGATATGTTTGTTAAATAAATTGACCACTATGACATAACAATTTTAAGTTTTTAATACTTAGGATAAAAAAATATAGATTGTACTATGATTCATATTATTATTTGCAATAGAAAAGCACTTAGGGGACATCTACTGGATTCTAGACACGCTGGGGGAACATATTACTGAGCTTGGCAGGAATAGGAGGAAATCTCTAAGTACCACCCAATCTCTCCCCACAAAAAGGAAAAAGTAAGAGTTGGAGTGGAAAGTTGGAAGCTATGACTGGTAATCAAGCAGAATGCATGGGGTTTTTCTAAGGACAAAAATCTCTAGTAGTACCAAGGTCAGGTCACAAAGCCCTGTTTGACTTTTAGATTGTGCCTGAACCTTCCAAGGGGGAAGAAGCTAGTATGGCTTTTATTTGATTTACTAGAGGCCCGGTGCATGAAAATTTGTGCAAGAGTAGGCCTTCTTTCCCCTGGCTGCCAGCACCAGCTTCCTTCTGGCATCTGGGACCTGGGCTTTCCTCCTCCAGTCGCCGGCAGGCACCTGGGCCCCAGGCTGTTTCCCTCCTCCAGTCACCAGCAGGCACCCAGGACCTGGTCTGGCTTCCCTCCGGCCCCGGCTTTGTCAGGAAGGACGTCCAGAAGAAGTCCAGTCTAATTAGCATATTACCCTTTTATTATTAGAGATTCTATGTACTTTATATCTTTGAAGCTACTTTGTTGTTGTTGTTGTTAATCCTCACCTAAGGGTATTTTTCCATTGATTTTTAGAGTGGAAATGAGAAACATTCATGTGAAAGACAGATCAATTGGTTGCCTTTGCACACACATTGAGCCTGCAACCGCGGTCCATGCCCTTGACCAGAATCAAACCTGGGACCCTTCAGTCTTTGTGCCAACACTCTGTCCACTGAGCCAAACTGGCTAGGGCTCTTTGATGCTACTTTTTAACATTTTCTATTTGGTGGTGGTATAAGATATAAAATATGAAAGACTGCTATTTGTTTAATAACCTTGTGCCCAGAAACACTGATAAATTCTATTAATTTTAATCATTTTTCTTCTGATTCTTGGAGTTTTCTACATATATAATCATATCATCATCAAGTAGAGTTTTACTTCTTCCTTCTCAATTGTTATATCTCCTTTTTCTTTTTCTTGCCTTACTATAGTGAATTGGGCATCTACTACTATGTTAAAAAGAAATTATGAGAGCAAGAACTCTTGTTCTAAATCTTAAATATAATGCTAAAATATTTTACCATCAAGTAAAATATTTACTATCAAAGGTTTTCACAGAAACCCTTTATCAAGTTAAAACCCTTCGTCTTAATTCATTTTACACTGAAGGGGTAGCCGTGAAGGATGAGTATGTCCTAAGATGCTCCTCACCTTGGGAAGACCTTCGACTTCGTCATCTGTCCCCACAGACATTGATAGCTATAAGAACAGACTCTCCAAATCACCAAATTCAGCAAATAGCCTCAAAATAAAAGCTGGCTTCCCTTCTTGACTTCCTTTCTGGCTTTCTTCCTTCCCCTAGTTTTTGTCTGCATTTTCATTGCATTTGCCTGCTCATCAATGTATTTGAGAAGCATTTAAAAAATATATTATCCAGCATTATTAATTACTGTGAAAGGAAGGGTCAATCAGCCAACCTAGTCTGCCATACGACCGTAATCAGTAGACTCTAGGAATTCTTTTAAGCATACCGGCACTTTCTTTTTCAGCTAATGTTTTCTTAATTTTCAATCAAAAGCATGGAAGTAACTGGATGAAATGTAGCCAAAATGAATACACAATTAACATTCTGTGCTTTCTCTGGGAAGTAATCTCTAATGGAAACGTTTTGGGAAAGATTCAAAAGGATAATAAAATATGACAGATTGTCTTAGTCAATTATGAGAACAACAACAAAAAAAACACCACACCAAAAAACAAAGCTTTAAATACTA
Source organism: Corynorhinus townsendii (assembly GCA_026230045.1). Taxonomy (NCBI): domain Eukaryota; kingdom Metazoa; phylum Chordata; class Mammalia; order Chiroptera; family Vespertilionidae; genus Corynorhinus; species Corynorhinus townsendii. Next base: position 204,844,637 of record JAPDVU010000003.1, on the reverse strand, counting down.
GGTAAAGTCACCTTTGCCTCCCTTTTCTCGTTCTTTCCACAAGAACAAATATGCTAAATTTAAAAATATAATTCACTGATCGTATTTTATTTAGAAAAACAAATTATAAGACCTGTATTTAAGATACTTGTCAAAGTCAATATCTTGATCCCTGGCAAAAAAAACACGAGCACCAGTGTCATGACTAGTCTGTTGCTATGCATTCACTATGCACTAGCCAACCATTAACTCTCAAATATCTGCTCAATAGCACAGAGGCTTATTAGTGCAAACACTTACTTCTAAAGCCTAGAAACTCCTGAAGTTCTAACTCAAATGACATCAGGACAATTGTGTTAGGCACTAGAAATACAAAATGAATAAAACCTTTCTCTTTAAAAGGTCAAAATTGATCACATGATACAAGATACTAGAGGAATAGAGAGTTTGAGCGAGAAGGACAGAGAACAAGGAGGTATTCAGGAAGGCTTCCCAGAAGACACATTATGACTATGCTGGATAAACATTAATAGAATTTAGGTGAGAAAGGTAAACTACAGCTCCTGACTACACTAAATGCATTACATCAAATCCCTGGAGCGGAAAGAGAAAAAAAAAAAAAATGAAGCTAGTGAGGAAAAATACATTAAACCTCAAGCTTGTATCAAAACATAGTGACTAAAGGAGAACAATAAGCAAAAATAAAGACAAATGATTGGTAGGTAATACTTGAAGGTAACTGCCTACTCTCTACCATAGAGGGTGATTGGCTTTTCCTCACCATCTTCATGAATTTGGTAACTATTTGCTAAAATAAATTATATCTCCAGCCCTGGCCAGGTGGCTCAGTTGGTTGAAGCATCGTCCCATAAACCACAAGGTTGAGGGTTGGATTCCCAGTCAGGACACATAACTAGGTTAGGGGGTTTCATCCAATCAATGTTTCTCTCACATAGAAGTTTCTCTTTCTTCCTTCCTCTCTCTCCAAAATCAATAAAAACATATCCTGGGGTGTGAATTTTAAAAAAATATCTACAACAATCTATACTAATAAAAGGGTAATATGCTAATTTGACCGGACATCTTCTGGACATCCTTCCAGACAAAGCCACAGTGGCAGGGGCTGAGGCATAGGTGGTTAGGGGCAATCAGGCCACAGGGAAGAGCAGTTAAAGGTGATCAGGCTGGAAGGGGGGAGCAGTTAGGGGGCGATCAGACCGGCAGGGGGGAGCAGTTAGGGGGCGATCAGGCCGGCTGGGGGGAGCAGTTAGGGGGCGATCAGGCTGGCAGAAGGGGCCGGTTAGGGGGCGATCAGGTCAGCAGGGCGGGGGCTGTTAGGGGCAATCACGCCGGCAGGGGAGCAGTTAGGAGGCGATCAGGCCAGTAGGCAGAGGCGGTTAGGGGCAATCAGGTCGGTAGGCAGAGGCAGTTAGTGGCGATCAGGTCGGCAGGCAGAGGCGGTTAGAGACGATCAGGCCGGCAGGGGAGCAGTTAGGGGGCGATCAGGCCAGCAGGCAGAGGCGGTTAGGGGCAATCAGGCCAGCAGGCAGAGGCAGTTAGAGGCAATCAGGTCGCCAGGCAGAGACAGTTAGGGGCAATCAGGTCGGCAGGCAGAGGCGGTTAGGGGAGATAAGGCAGGCAAACAGGGGAGCGGTTAGGAGCCAGCGGTCCCGGATTGGAAAAGGGATGGATTGGAGAGGGTGCAGGCAGGGCTGAGGAACCACCCCCCCCACACACACACACCAGACGAATTTCGTGCACTGGGCCTCTAGTCCTATATTATAAAAGGCTGATATGCAAATTGACCGAACAGTGAAAAGACCAGTCACTATGACGTGCACTAACCACCAGGGTGCAGATGCTCAATGCAGGAGCTGCCCCCTGGTGGTCAGTGTGCTTCCACAGGGGGAACACTGCTCAGCCAGAAGCCAGGGTCACGGCTGGCGAGTGCAACGGCGGTGGTGGGAGCCTCCCCCGCCTCTGCAACAGCGCTAAGAATGTCCAACTGATGGCTTAGGCCTGCTCCTCCCAGGGAGCAGGCCTAAGCTGTCAGTCAGACATTCCCCAAAGGGCTCCTGGACTGTGAGAGGGTGCAGGCTGGGCTGAGGGACCCCCCCCTCCAGCCCCACCAAGTGCACAAATTTTGTGCGCCAGGCCTCTAGTTAAATATAATTAAAGGTGCTACATAAAATGTATCAAAATGCTTCTGAAATATATTTAAATGAAACTTAATTTTCTGAACTGGAAAATTTAAACCAGATTTAATATTCTATTAATGTATAACATTTAGTCCAATATATATAACTCAGGTGTGCCATTGAAGATTTATTGTGTAATAAACTTGAAATACGGAGTTTTAAACATTTGAACTACTATTTTAAACATTTGAACTATGAAACCTGAAACCTCTTTTTTTCAGGTGAAAGTACAGTATGCATTTTATGGTGGCACCTACTGGCAAAGGGCAGAAATGCAGCCAAACTATAGCCAACATGGCCAAATGAAAATCTGGCAGTGGGGAGGTAAGTGTGGGAATGGATTCTTGGATTTCTTCCCTGTCAGCCTATTCCCCATCACGCTCTGGACTCAAAGATTATTGTGATTCCCTATCACCACCACCCTATTATAAGACAAGTAGTACAAACTTAACCTCGGTTACAAGGGTTAAATACATTTTTATCTCTAAGTTTTAACATTGAGACACAGAGTGATATGCAGGCAGGAGTTAGAGTGCATAGAATTTGTATACCATACTGATGTTTCTGGTGTTTTATCCTCATTTGGAATCTTTAAAGGGTTTTAATCATGGAAGTAGCATTTGCTGTTTCAGAAAGATCATTGGCAGCAGTGAGGACACCAGGAGAGGGTAACTCAAGATTGGAGGTAGAATGAATAAGTCAGAAATAAGGGGGGGAAAATCCAGGCAAGAAAGAATGAAAATCTGAAAACAGGCAGTATAAACAATGTAATTAAGGTAGTAGCTACAGAAAGAACATTAAAAAATGTTAATTAAGAAGCACTGATGGGTCTTGGTGACTGAAGGGAAAAGTGAAAGGAGAAAAAGGAGTTTAAGACATGTTTCAGGTTTCTGCTTGGATGACGGGAGGGAGAGAGGCTTCATCAAGCCAGAAGGAGAAGCAGGTTTTCAAGGAAAGATGAAGATTTAATCTGAACATGTTAAATTTGACTTGCCTTTGAGGTAACAACCCATATATAAGTAAAGATATATTTTTGAATTTCAGGAAAGAGGTTTGAATTTCACTGAAATATAGATTTAGAATGGGGAAAAGAGAGAGAAAATGATCAAATTTGAGGAATCAAAAGAGACCAAAGATTACGACAACTTGAAGGAGGAAGGAAGCAAAGTGTGTGTGTGTGTGTGTGTGTGTGTGTGTGTGTGCGTCGGTGTCTGGTGGGAAGGAGAGCTGGGAAGTTGGTGAGTGGGTTGCAAATTCTTATTTTCCAGGATAGAAAGTTAATACATAACGTCTAAACTGAAAAATCAAAAATAGCTGCATTAAAATATCATTTAAATTAATAAATACAAAACAGACACACACACAAAAGATTGGATGTTTATAAGTCTGTAGTATTATCTGACTTTACCATAATATACATATACTGCTTTGCTTAAAATAAAATATTTTTAAAATTATCTGCTAACTCAGAAGAAATGATCAGCCATACATTATGCGGGAGTTCAGATGATGTCACTGATATTGACCAAAAGTCATATCAAAAGCCTCTTCCAAAAATTTACGTCCTTGTAATGGATATCCATATAAAAAGAGAAAAGAATGCAATTCAGAATAAAATCATAAAAAACAATTCTTCCTAGGATCTTGAACTGGAAAGAAGTTTCCTGGAATAAAATATAGTGATTAAGAGAAGGGTTCCAGAGTCAAACCTGGCTAAGTTCAGATCCCAGTTCGGCTACTTGATAACCATCTGATTAGGGTAAATTACTTAATCCCAGTGTTTCCATTTTTCCCTCTCTAAATTGGGTACCTATATAGTATCTATCATGGAAAGTTGTTGTAGTAATCAAATGATAATCCCCATAAAGAACTCAGTACTATGTCTAACACATAATCATATATATATATATACACATACATATATATATATATATAAAAAATAGAGAAATACGCTAATTAACCGGGACACCGTAACAGGTCGCCCAGCAGACAGGAGGAAGTTGTGCACGTAGAGTTGGGGGAGGGGCAGCAGAGGCCTCTGCACGCCTGTGCTGGGGGAGGGCTTGATCAGCAGTGGCTGCGGCTGCTTCAAGGGCCGGAGAGGGAGGCAGGTCCTGATGGTGACTCGAGGGTGGGCGGCGCCGCGCGATTTCAAATTGCGCGCTGGGCTCCTAGTATTCAATAAATACCAACTATTTCTATTAGTACTATGCAATGGCATAACAACCAAGTTGACAGTGAAGTACCACAATTGCTAGCATAAATAATTCACCTCTGCCTCCCCCAAATTAACCTAAAAATTACTCACCATCCAATACATCTATAAATGAATCTAAAAGGTTATAAAAATAATCTCACTTCCAATATCACAAAAACACAAATTTCAGATGAATAAAAAATTTATGCAAAAAAAAAAAATAACTAACAGAAAACAGAAAAGAGAATTCATATCTCTTCATGAATTTTCTTATTCATTCTTGATATGGGATTCCTTTGTTGCTAAATTAAAAGTTGAGCCTGGCTAGCTTGGCTCAGTGGTTGAGCATCGACCTATGAACACGGTTCGATTCCCAGTCAGGGCACATGCCCAGGTTGTGAGCTCAATCCTCAGTGGGTGGGCGTGCAGGAGGCAGCCAATCAATGATTCTCTCTTATCATTGATGTCTCTATTTCTCTCCCTTCTTTCTCTGAACTCAATATAAATATATATTTATTTTTAAAAGACATTTTGAAAAAAAATATCTATTAGTTTTTTTCCCAGGCCTCAAAAATCTGTTTCTTTCAGATAAAGACAAATGATAAACACTCTTCTCTAAACAAATTTAATTTAAACATTTCTTTTGACTTTGGCAAAAATTTTGTAAACACAGAGAAGCAAAATTTTAAGGAGAAAGGTCACATGATTATATTTTACTAATCTAAATATTTATTCTCCCTACTGTTTGGTCTGATGATTGATCATTTCAATAGCTCCACCTCTGATTCTGTGAAGTTTTAAAGATGGAGTAATAACACACATTTATAATTTATAAAAAATCATTACCTTGGATTTGCTATTTCTCCAAGAATCTCATCTAATTTGTCGATGAAATTAATAAAATTAGACAATCCTTTCACATGTGTCCTTAAAGGATCAGAAGATGATGGTGCATATCCTTTCCCTCCAAGCTCCATTGTTCTAATAAATGATGTGGCCACCTATGAATTAAAACAAATGATTGTTATGTTTAATGGTTAGTAAGTTAAAACAACAATTTACTCTACAAAGCTGGGTATATTTACATAATTCTGGTTACACAAGTGAAGCGCTTTTGTGACTCATACCACACAGTGATTCAGAAGTAACTAATCAATGAAACAGGTGCCATGCAGAATTCATGCCAGCAAAGGTTAGGGGACAAATTAAGTATGTTCATAAGAGTATATCATTGACTATAAATAATTGGTTTATGAATATGTTGTTATATAGACTGCTTACTGGCTACTGGAATTGCTGCACAGAACAAAGGGGTTTTCAGTGTCAACAATGTTGATTGGGCAATTAATTCAACTCTTCCAAGCTGTAGCTTCTGGATATGCAAAATAAAGATTTAGACTAGATAATCAGTAAGTCCCATCTAATTTCACATCCTAGGATTATTTGATCATGAGTAGTTCAAAAGGCTCTGCCTTTACAATAACATACACATATGATGACTACACGTAAAACATCCCTGCCAAAACAACATTATAAAGCAGTATTTTCCAGAGGGCTCCCTTAGAAAGACAAATTCTATGAAATGTCAATAATCCGAGGAAAAGTCCCACAGTAAAATAACTTAGAAAACAACAGATTAAATAACAAGGTTAACTGAAAATTTCTTCATGGCAGGACTTTCCAAAGATTTTTAAATACCAACATGAATTTATGTATATCCAATAAAGACATATACTATTTCCAAATGGTTTGCTCTTGGAAACGTTAATTCAAAAAGCATGAAACAGGGGCATTGTGCCTTTGGCTAGCACCCTGAAGAATACATGTAGGAAAACACCTAGAGAAACTCTCCTTGCCAAATTGGAAAGATATGACAAAAACATAAAGACACTATGGATTTTCAAAAACACCCCGAGGTAGGACATAAAGTAACAATTTAGAAGTTATTTTATCACAATTACAAGAATTCTACATCAAGGTCCATGGATCCACTGTTCAAAGAGTCTTTATTTTAAAAAGCCCGAAAATGGAACATATCCTTACCAAAAAGATAGACATCTGTTTCTCTCGAGCAGCATGTTTCAAATCAGTGAAGGCTTCTCTTCCAAGTCCTCTATCAGGAATATTGAGAATATGAGCCAGAGCCAGGTCATTCTTTGAATTCACTAGCATATTCAAATATGAGTAGATAATTTTCTTTGCCAGTAACTTCGCCTACACAATAAAATAGTATTTTCTTTATTGAAGTTGTTTTAGGTCCATAAATTTTTATATGTGGTAAAAATACATATGATCAATGACAATATCTCACTCAGATCTTTGGGAAAAAGAATTGCCAAATAAACTGCAAGTTTGGGTTGGACAATTAACATATCTTTGCTCATAAAACCAACTTGCTGCAATGAAAAGCTATGAGTAAATACCAACTGTCATAATTATTGGAAAATGGGTGTTAGAAAATTATATATAAGATACAACCCAAAAATCAGCATTTCTGATGAGACCTGATCTCATTCCCCCACATATATTTGCCACTATACAATATTCAATAATGAAGCCTCCTGTAGCCTAGGGCAGTGGTCGGCAAACTCATTAGTCAACAGAGCGGCAAATCGTGGTTCACGAGCCGCATGTGGCTCGTGAGCCCCAGTTTGCCAACCACTGGCCTAGGGCATGGATCAACTGGCACTATTTGGTCCTATGTACTTTTCAGGGCTAGATATAAGGGCTGGAATTATATGGTTAAGCTTTTGGAGAATTATTAAGATACCGACTTGAACAATACCAAATAAATATTAAAATGAAAAGATTCAACCAAATGCTAAGCAAATAGCAGCAAATAGTTGATGTTGATGAAAACTGGCCAAAACAAAGCTATAAAGTCTAGTACATTCAAGCACAACATACATAATATTTGAGAGCACTAGATATGAGCATCATTTCTTTCATATATACTGTACTTGTTCTTCACAGTCAAATGATAAAATAGGGCATAAAGAGAGTTAAAGAAGTAGCAATAAAAAACTACAAATTGTTAGGAAGTCTCTTAGATAATTATTACGGATGTCTCAAGTTCATATGCATCTTAAAAGTACTTTTAAAAATAGCACCCTTTTGAATTATTTAAATTTCATGTGAAAAACAATTCTTGAAACATGGGAGGCAGTCAGGTTTAAAAACCTCATCAGACAGGATAAGATTACTTTAAATATGGACTTAAAATATAATTTAAGCAAAACTGATTTTTAAAAACAGGCTATTACCTCTATAAGACTTTTTTCTTAAATATTAAAGATACTAGCATATTTATTACCTTTGAAGAGACACTCCCTAATTTCCCAAGATAAAGTAGCCAGCCATTCACATATTCCTTACCACCCTGTTATAACTCTGCATATCAGTCAATTATATAATTATCTGCAAGATCTTAATACTTTTAGACACTTTATTTTCTTAGTATTTCTACTACTTTATGAGTTCCATGAGAGCAAATGATATGTTATAAAAGAATGATTGACATTATATTAGGAAATTAATGCATTTTTGTTAATAGGTTCTTAATATGTTTTTGTTCAATGATTAAAGAAAAATTATTACATGTATTTGGCCCTTTTAGATAATTCAAAATTGAAACTATAAATAAAAACTTCTGTGGAATCAAATAAATGCTCATATGTTTTTATTGCATTGCCTTAAAAAGAAAAGTTCTTTGTAAGCACAATTAAATTAAGATCATCTTTAAGATCTGTCATAAAGTTTTATAAACTAAGGCATAACAGTTTTCTGCTTATATTTCAAAGGGCATCTTTACTTTCATTGAAAATCACATTACTTCATGTGAATCTACAATACAAAAATTTCTATTTAACTTCACAGTGCAACAGTATGTCTAAAATATACAGTATATCTTCTTTATCCCTTTGACCAGGGGTCCTCAAACTACGGCCCGCAGGCCACATGCGGCCCGCCAAGGACATTTATCCGGCCCGCCGGGTGCTGCTGCCTGTCCTGCTTAGCAGCTGACTCGTGCCGGCCCGCAGTGAGCATAGGAATTTGTTCATAGTTTTTTTTTTTAAACTATAGTCCGGCCCTCCAACGGTCTGAAGGACAGTGAACTGGCCCCCTGTTTAAAAAGTATGAGGACCCCTGCTTTGACATTGGGAAGAGGAACACATTTGGCAAAAATCAAGGCAGAGAAAACAGTGATATTCACATTGTAGTTAGAAACTTTTTCACTTTTCCCACTTTTAATTTTGTAAAACTACAATTCAATTCCACTGTGCTTTTACTGTGCCAAAATAATGGGGACTTACTAGTATGTATATATCTACTCTTCAGTGGGTACAAAACCTGGTCTTAAATTGTCACATCTACAGCTTGCTCTTTAAGTCTAGCAGATTTTGTCCTTCTGATGCTAGGCAAACATCAGGAGAAAATATCTTGGCACTCTCACAGTTAGAGTGTTTCTTTTAACTCACGGATGTAATTAGAAATCTGTCCCTATCATTATGGTCAGATAACATGGCAGTTATGGTTTCCCTACTCTTGTATTTGCAAGTGGGTTTTAAAGAGGCTGTCTGAAAAAGCATTCCACATAAATACAGTTACGATGTCCAGAGGCAAGGGCCTAAATTGAAAAAATCCACAAGATTGAAGCTTTTACCAAGACACTGAAAATAAAGATACTGTTCAGTTTATTTGTTTAATAAACTGATTCTATCCATACCACAAAGTATTTTGCAATGTTTGTTTAGAAGTTGAACAATTTTAAGCTTTCTGAAAATTCCAAGTTTCTTTTCCCATCCCTTAATTATTACTGAAATGCAGATATTGAATCTCAATTTGAAGTCAGTTCTTCTAAATTAAGAAGATTAACAATTTATACCGGGGTTTGTTTGTTTGTTTTTTACTTTCTTCGCCAAATATCAATCACATATAATGAAACACACACACAAAAAAAGGGGACTTAAGCTAATATACTGGTAAAAATTTTTATTTAATTGATTATTTCTTTTGGGACCTTTATTGTATTTTTCCCTCATTACTTCATAATTTCTAAAGCAATAGTTTAGCACCTTAAAAAAATAAAATGAAGTAAAATAAAATAATGAAACAAAAACACTGTTTCTCAAATTCGTTTCATTCATCTATTTGAGGACTTTTGTGTGGTATTAATAAGCATATTTGGTGATAAAAATAAATCTTTGCAAGACTGCAGCCCAAAAAGTTACTTTGGAATTTTAAAAGAAATATATTGCCTTCCAAAAATACTCTGTAAAAAAGAAAAATTAGAAGTTTGCAAGGAACAGAAAAATGGCTTAGAGGATGGCTGCTACTTTAATAGTCTTCATAAAATCTAATCCATCAGCTAACTGGTAGATAAAATTCTCCTGGAAAATACAAGCCAAGGAGACAAAAAATAAAAAGTAGAGGATTAATACAGTGTTACTATCATTGCTCTTTAAATGAGAAAACTATATGCTTATAACAAAGATCCACTGATTTCTATAAACTAAGAGCCTTTTTCATGGGTATACCTTTAAGATAATATTTTATATCTGTAAGCCAAAACTCCTATCTTAGGTCATTTTACATGTACAAATTAGTTCACTCCTTTTAATTAAAAGGCACAATAACAATTATTGTTTCCGCCCTGTAGAACTTGTAAGATAGATCAAAAAGAACACACCTGTAACAGATTTACCCTCTTGATGTATGAATGTACTCCATAAGTACCACTGAGAAAAAAACAGGTAATTTAGTAAGTGTTTTGTCACGATTTAGGGCAGGAGGAAAAAAAAACAACAAGCAGGATGTAAGTTAAACATTAATTTCAAGCAAAAGAAAATAGTTACAAATCACTAAAAGGAATCACAAATTGGATCCAAGATGGTGGCTGATGGGGCAGCAGGCTGCAAGATAGCCTGTGAGTGAGAGAATGAAAGGAGAGTGCAGCAACCTGCAGGGAGTGTCTATTTGTGAGTAAGGGACAACTATATTCCAAGGGACTGTTGGGGACTGGCGGACCAGGCTCCCATGTTCGGGCAGCCATTACTGCTGCTGAAATCTCTCCTGGAGCCAATAGCTCTGCCACAGAGACCAAGCCATCTTGAAGGAGAGAGTAGCTGTTCTCTGAAGCCCAGCCTTACCTTCAACTGGAGAGACCTCGGATAGCTCCTGGCACCCTATAACCACAACACCCAGGGACCAGCTGCCTCAGCTGTTAACCCAGGAACACCAGGACTCCAGGCTCCCCAACTGCGGGAGCCTAAAAAGTCTGTCCAAGGGGAGACAAAGTGGCCGAATACGCAGACAAGACCTGCACCTCCTCACAGAGCAGATAGAAGGAACAGCTGAATCGAATAACATCCACCCGGAATTGGCAAATTAAACACAGCTAGTGAGGCAATCTGTGGACAGAAAGGTCAGATATTGCCTAGAGAAAGGTGAGATCTGGGATCCAGGTTAGAGGGAGAAATGCACGCAGTGGGAACTCGAATCTCAGAAGAAAACTGCACCCCACAAAATCTGCGGTTATTGGGGTCAGTGTAGCCCTCAAATGTGGAAGGGGGTTCACAGGGCTGCTGGCAGAAGGGGACTCTAGAAATTAACCCATAGCAGGGTTGGGCCCAGAAAGGCAGCCTGAACTTCTACCAGTATACTGGCTACGCAGTGCCAGAGAAAAAAAGATGCAAGTCTGCACGTTTCCTCTGGCTCTTTATTTTCTTTTAAATCCTTGCTTTTCATTGCAAAGTCCAGTACATAGGATGTTCCAATTAAAATCACTCACCGAGTCTGCAGGGGAACGTTGTTTTTGTGGAATCTGGGGATCAGAGTAGGGGAGAGAAAAACAGAAAAGCAGCTCTGGGGCAGTCCGTCCCTCCAACCCAGTATTAATTGCCGCAGGGAAAACAATCTAAACACTGGGTAGAGGGGCCTTTTAGCCCCAGATATTAATACAGAAACACTGCCACCCAGGGGTTGTATCAGAAATTGACTCTTGTGTAACTACAACTAAAGACAAGCTGAGAAACAAAGAGATCCTGCCAGCTTGAAAACAGGGTTGTGGCTTATGACACAGAGGAGCAGTGGTTGGCAGGGAACTTCAATACTGTGCTGATTACCTGACAGGAAACAGATCTGCCAAGCAGAACAGTAGAGGAAGTGAACAACCTTCACTATTTCACATTTTTATTTTTTTATCTTTTACTTAAGAAACTAATTTTTGAGAGAGGAATCCAAGATGGCGGCATAGGTAAACAACTAAACTGCTGCCTCCCACAACAATTTAAACTGCAACTAAAAGACAAAACGTCTATCACCCAGAACCACGGGAAAGCTGGCTGAGTGGAAGTTCTGCAACTAGAAGGAAAGAGAAAAGAGCTTTGAGACGTGCACGAGCGCTGAAAAGCTGAGGTACGGAGGCGCGTGATCCGGGCTGGTTGCGGGCGACTGGGTGCATTGCTTTTTTCAACCCGAACGGAGACAAGCCCCCGATTACTCTGAAATCCAGTCTCTGGGGAGACGCGGGGGACCCAAACTCCTACGGGGAGAAGCTGGACTGTCTGCCAGCGAGGGTGGCTTGCTTGCAGAGCTGCGCGCAGGAATAACTGTTTACTGAACTGGGGCACGGGACTCGCGGATGCCTTTGGGGACACAGAGCCGGCTAACTAGCAGCCATTGCTGTTTGCCACGCCCTAACCTAGTGACACCCTGAGGCCCTGCCCTGCACAACCTACAAACCCACCCAAGCTCCAAGCAACCGAGTTAGCATAAGAAAAGCCTGCCCTATCGCAGCTTAACCTAGCAAACTTGCAGCCCGGGTCAGACAGTTCCAAAACCTCCAAACCCCAAGCAAAGAGGAGAAAACTGCAGCTCTCACTGTAGCTCCTGCTGAGTGGCCTCAGACAGTAGCTGACCTGCACCCCATTGGAGATCCAGAAGCCAGTGTACCTAGTGGTCAGTGTGAGACACCAGATTTCAACTCCTCACATCCATAAGTGACACATTCAAGAGGCAAACTCAGTGAGCACCGAAGCCCCACTGAAACAAGTCCTGCATGTCTTCAGCACAGCAGTTCTTCCATTATAGACACAGCGAGTGCTCACAGCTAATTGGCCTGGAGGTCAATTCCTCCCAGCGTACCAACAGCAATTCAGGCTTAACTACACCAAGACTTTGCACTCAGCCCACAAAGGGGTGTACCAAGAGCATCCACATCAGGTGATTGGGGAGGCTGAGCAACCGCCCCCTATAGGTCACCTTCCACACAAAGCCACTCCATCAACACAGGGAAGCAGCCAAAATGCAGAAACAAAGAAACATGTCACGAATGAAAGAAAGGAGGAAAGCAAACTACTGGATGACATAGAGTTCAGAACCACATGTATAAGGTTACTCAAGAATCTTCTAAAAACTGCTGAGAAACTTGATGACACTTCTGAGGAGTTTAGTAAGACCTTCAAGGACCTTAATGAGAATGCCAAAAAAATGGAAAAGGATCAGTCAGAAATGAAGCATACACTGTCTGAAATAAAAAATATACAGAAACTCAACTGTAGATCAACATACCCCAAGAATCAAACCAAAGATCTGAAATATGTGGAAACAAAAAACATCCAACCTGAAAAACAAAAAGAAAAAAGAATCCAAAAATATGAAGATAGTGTAAGGAGCCTCTGGGACAACTTCAAGCGAACCAACATCCGAATTTTTGGGGTGCCAGAAGAAGGGAGAGAGCAAAATATTGAAAACCTATTAGAAGAAATAATGACAGAAAACTTTCCCTACCTGGTGAAAGAAATAGACTTACAAGTTCAGGAAGCACACAGAACCCCATACAAGAGGAACCCAAAGAGGACCACACCAAGACACATCATAATTAAAATGCCAAGGGCAAAAGACAAAGAGAGAATATTAAAAGCAGCAAGACAAAAACAGTTAATTACCTACAAGGGAGTACCCATACGACTGTCAGCTGATTTCTCAACAGAAACTATGCAGGCCAGAAGGGAGTGGCAAGAAATATTCAAAGTGATGAACAGCAAGAACCTACAACCAAGATTACTCTACCCAGCAAAGCTATCATTCAGAGTTGAAGGTCAGATAAAGAGCTTCACAGACAAGAAAAAGCTAAAGGAGTTCATCGCCACCAAACCAGGATTACATGAAATGCTGAAGGGTATTCTTTAAGAAGAGGAAGAAGAAGAAAAAAGTAAAGATAAAAATTATGAACAACAAAATGACATCAAATACATACCTACCAACAAGTGAATCTAAAAATCAAGTGAATAAAAAATCTGAAGAACAGAATGGACTGGTGAATATAATAGAATCAGGGACATAGAAAGGGAGTGGACTGACGATTCTCAGGGGAAGCAGGTGTGAAGGGTGCAGGAAGAGATTGGACAAAAATCTTACTCCTATGGATGAAGACAGTGGCGGGGGGTAAGGGCATGGGGTGGGGTGGGGAATCAGGTGGAGGGGAGCTATGGGGGGGAAAAAAAGTGGAACACCTGTAATAATCTGAACAATAAAGATTTATAAGAAAGAAAAAAGAAACTAATTTTTTTCTCACTTGATTTTACCTTTTCTTTTTTAAAAAAATACATTTTTATTGACTTCAGAGAGGAAAGGAGAGGGCTAGAGAGATGGAAACATCAATGATGAGAGAGAACCACAGATCGGCTGCCTCCCACAAACCCCCCACTGGGGATCGAACCTGCAACCAAGGCATGTGCCCCCAGCCGGAATCTAACCTGGGACCTTTCAGTCCACAGGCCAGTGCACTGAGCCAAAATGGCAAGGGCTGATTTTACCTTTTTTATTATATTTTTCTTTTTAATTATTATTACTACTATTATTTTACCTTTTTAAAAAGTTTTATTTTATTTTTTTCTTTATTTTATTTTGGGATTAGTGTTCTACATTCTATTTTTATTTTTCCTTTAGCATTATTTTACTCTATCTCAATTTTTCCTTTATGCTAATACTCTCTTCCTCATTTTCCTTCTTTCTTTGTTCTGTTTCTTTTACCCTGTTCCTGCTTTAGTTTTTCTCTACCCTTTCTTTTTACTCCGTTAAAAATTTATCTTACTCACATATCTAATTTCTGCTCCCCTGCTCCAAGTCCATATACATTTCTCTCTTCTCTTTCTTCACTATCCAAATTTTCTTTTTCTTTCTTTTTTTTAGCCTTTTTCTTTCTGTCTGTCTTGTTGTTGTTGTTTGTTTGATTGTTGATTAATTTGTTTTTTTATTTATTTGTTATTTCTTTTTGTTTTGTTGTCTTTTTTTTGCTTCTGTTTTTCCTCACTTTGCCTGTTCTCTTTTTCTACAAATAGCTTAACTAATCCCAATCACCAACTCAAGCCGATCTACTCTCTATTCTCCTTTTCCAATAGTAAGCAAATATACAGACAAGAAAGGGAAAGAATCATATATAAACTTTTTAATATATTTTAATATATATATATATTTTTTATATTTTCTTTTTTACTTTTCTTCTTATTTACTCATTCTTTTTCTCTCTCCTCTATACTGAATTGTGGCTATTTCCCCGTTCATTCAATTCCTTGACCTTACCTTCTGGAAATAAGCTCTGCTTCCTCAGATCCATCTGTGTGATTGTAGTTTACATATTTTGGATTTATTGTTGTTTGTAGTTTGCATTCATCTCTGGGTGTTTGTTGTTTGCATTTTTTGGATTAGTTGTTGTTTTATTGGAGTTTTCTCCACATATACATATATTATTTCCCCCTTTCTTTTTCCTTCTCTTTCTTTTCTCTCTTATATTTTTTCATTTTCTCAATATCATTTTTCCGCTCTTTTCCATCCCCTAATTCTCTTGGTTCTGGTGGTC
Organism: Corynorhinus townsendii; assembly: GCA_026230045.1. Lineage (NCBI taxonomy): Eukaryota > Metazoa > Chordata > Mammalia > Chiroptera > Vespertilionidae > Corynorhinus > Corynorhinus townsendii. The sequence continues at coordinate 204,829,402 of JAPDVU010000003.1, read as the reverse complement.
ACCTTTATTTGGGGTTATTAGTTTCATGAATACATTTGTGTTTGGTGCTTGTGCGTTGTGTCTTGTGTTGTATTCTGTGCCTTTAAAACAACGCAGGAGAGAACTACATAAGCAGACACCCAGAGAGGAGTGATCATGGGGAGTCAAAGAAACAGCCCGCATAAGAAAGAAAAAGAGGAATCACCAGAAAAGGAAGTAAATGAAATGGGGGCAAGCAATATGTCAGACAATGAATTCAGAGCAATGGTCATAAGGTCGCTGAAAAGATTGGAAGACTAATTCAACAATATGTGTAAGAACCAAGAGGAAATGAAAAATGACATCGCTGCAATAAAGAACTCAATAGAAAGCATCAACAGTAGACTAGAAGAAGTGGAGGACCACAACAGTGAGCTAGAAGACAAGGTAGGAAAAAATACCCAAGCAGAGCAGCATCTAGAAGAAAAAAACTTAAAAAACAGGAGAGTCTAAGGGAACTTTGGAATAACACAAAATGAAACAACATTGGAATAACAGGGGTGCCAGAAGGAGAGGAAACTGAGCAAGGAATAGAAAACCTGTTTCAAGAAATAATGACAGAAAACTTCCTAATACAGGGAAGAACCAACTCACACAAGTCCAAGAAGCTCACAGAGTCCCAAACAAGATGAATCCGAAAAGACCAACGCCAATTTAATTATAATTAAATTGGCAAACACCAACGACAAAGTAAGAATTTTAAAGGCTGCCAGAGAGACATGAAAAGTTACCTACAGAGGATCCCCCATCAGACTAGCAACTGATTTCTCAACAGAAACACATCAGGCCAGAAGGGAATGGAATGAAATATACAAAGTCATGCAAAGGAAGAGTCTGAACCCAAGAATACTGTACCCAGCAAGGTTATCAATCAAAATTGAGGGTGAAATCAGGAGCTTCACAGACAAAAAAGGACTAAGGGAGTTTATGACCACCAAATCAGCAATGCAAGATATGCTAAGGGTCTGCCGTAAAAAGAATAAACAGGAAGGGAAGAAGGAACTCAGGTATAAAGAATAAAAATGACGACAAACAAGCACCTTTAATAATAACTTTAAATGTAAATGGATTAAATGCCCAAATCAAAAGACATAGGGTAGCTAAGTGGATAAGAAAACATGACCCATATATATCTACTGTCTACAGAAAACCCACCTCAAACAAAGAACTCACACAGACTGGTAAAGGGATGGAAAAAGGTTTTTCAGGCAAATGGAAATGAAAATAAAACTGGGGTAGCAATACTTATATCTGACAAATTAGAACTCAAAGTGAAGGCCATAATAAGAGATAAGGAAGGCCACTTCATAATACTAAACGGAGCAATTCAACAAGAAGATATAACTAAGGTAAACATATATGCACCCAATACAAGAGCACCTAAATACAAAAAACAAAACAAAGAAAAAAAACTTCTGGAGGATACCAAGGGAGAGAGACAGCGATACAGTCATAGTAGGGGACTTTAATACCCCACTAACACCACTGGACAAATCCTCTAAACAAAAAATCAGCAAAGAAACATTGATCCTAAATGACTCACTAGACCAAATGGAATTAATTGACATATTCAGAACATTTCACCCCAAAGCCACAGAATATATATTCTTCTCAAGTGCACATGGGTCATTTTCAAAGAGAGACCACATATTGGGACACAGGCAAAGTCTCTTCAAATTTAAGAAGATAGAAATCATATCAAGCATCTTCTAAGATCACAACGGCATAAAACTGGAAATCAACTAAAATAAAAACAATTAAAAAAAAATCAAACACCTGGAGGCTAAATAACATGCTGTTAAACAATGATTGGGTTACCAAATAGATCAAAGAAGAAATGAAAAGCACAATGGCAACAAATGACAATGAAAACACAACAATCCAAAATCTATGGGACACAGTGAAAGCAGTCTTGAGAAGGAAGTTCATAGCTCTACAGGCCTATCTCAAAAAACAAGAAAAAATGGTAATAAATTATCTAACCCTACAATTCAAAGAGTTAGAAAGAGAGCAACAAGAAAAGCCCAGCATACGCAGAAGGAAGAAAACAATAAAGATCAGAGCAGATATAAACAACAGAGACAAAAAAAAAAACAACAATACGAAAGATCAACAAAACCAAGAGTTGGTTCTTTGAAAGGATAAACAAGATTGATGAACCTCTAGGCAGGCTCACCAAGAAGCAAAGAGAGAGGAGGACCCAAATAAACAAGATCAGAAATGAAAGAGGTGAAATAACAACCGATCCCACAGAAATATAATCGGTTATGAAAAAAATACTATGAACAAGTCTATTCCAACAAAATGGAAACCTAGATCAGTAGTCAGCAAACTGCAGCTCGCGAGCCACATGCAGCGAGCCAAATGCGGCTCGTGAGCCGCGGTTTGACGCTCTGTTGACTAATGAGTTTGCCGACCACTGACCTAGATGAAATGGACATATTCTTAGAAAAATACAGGCTTCTAAAACTCAATCAAGAAGAATAAAAAAACACGAATACACTGATAACTACCAAAGAAATTGAAGCAGCAATCAAAAATCTTCCAACAAACAAAAGCCCTGTTCCGGACGGTTTTACAGGGGAGTTCTACCAAGCATTCAAAGAAGAACTAAAACCTATCCTCCTCAGACTATTCCAAAAAATTCAAGAGGGAGGCACACTTCCAAGCTCTTTCTATGAAGTCAGCATTACCCTAATCCCAAAACCAGATAAAGACACCACATAAAAGGAGAACTACAGGCCAGTATTCTTGATGAACATAGATACTAAAATCCTCAACAAAATTCTAGCAAATCAGATTCAGCATAACATTAGAAAGATCATACACCATGACCAAGTGGGATTTATTCTGGGGATGCAAGGATGGTACAATATCCGCAAATCAATAAATGTGATATATCACATAAACAAACTGAGAGACAAAAATCACATAATCATATCAATCGATGCAGAAAAAGTATTTGACAAAATCCAACACCCTTTCTTGATAAAAACTCTCAGCAAAGTGGGAATAGAGGGATCATACTTCAACATAATAAAAGCCTTATATGACAAACCTACAGCCAACATCATACTCAATGTACAAAACGAAACGCATTTACCCTAAGAACAGGAACAAAACAGGGATGCCTACTTTCACCAGTCCTGCTCTATATAGTTCTGGAAGTGCTAGCCATAGCGATCAGACAAGTAGAAGAAACAAAAGGCATCCAAATTGGAAAAGAAGAAGTAAAACTGCCCTTATTCGCAGATGACATGATACTATACATAGAAAACTCCAACGACTCCATCAAAAAACTACTAGACCTAATAAATGAATTTGGCAATGTAGCAAGATACAATATTAACACCCAGAAATCTATGGCCTTTTTATACACCAATAATGAACTCACAGAAAGGGAATCAGAAAAAAAATCCCATTTTCCATTGAACCAAAAAAATTAAGATACCTAGGAAATTAAGATACCTTAACTAAGATCTGTACTCAGAAAACTACAGGACATTGACAAAAGAGATAGAGGAAGACAAACAAATGGAAGAACATACCATGTTCATGGATTGGTAGACTCAACATCATTAAAATGTCCATACTACCCAAAGCAATCTACAGATTCAATGCAATCCCCATTAAAATACCAACGGCATATTTCAAAGATTTAGAACAAACTCTAAAAATTCATCTGGAATAAAAAAGACCCCAAATAGCCACAGCAATCCTGAGAAAGAAGAACAAAGTTGGAGGTATCACATTACCAGCTATCAAGCTGTATTACCAAGCCATGGTTCTCAAAACTGCCTGCAACTGGCACAAGAACAGACATATAGACCAATGGAACAGAACGAACAGAGAACCCAGAAATCGACCCAAGCCATTACGCTCAATTAACATTTGACAAAGGAGGAAAGAGCATACAATGGAGTCAAGACAGTCTCTTCAATAAACAGTGCTGGCAAATTTGGTCAAATACATGCAAAAAAGTGAAACTAGATCACCAACTTACACCATACACAAAAACAAAATCAAAATGGCTAAAGGACTTGAATGTAAGACAGGAAACCATAAAAATCCTACAAGACTCCATAGGCAGCAAAATAGCAGGCATATGTCGTAGCAATATCTTTACAGACACAGCACCTAGGGCAGTGGTTTGCTCGCGAGCCGCGGTTTGCCGCTCTGTTGACTAATGAGTTTGCCGACCACTGACCTAGGGCAATGGAGACTAAGGAGAAAGTAAACAAATGGGACTACATCAAAATAAAAAGCTTCTGCACAGCAAAAGAAATCATCAACAAAACAAAAAGAAAGCCCACTGCATGGGAGAACATATTTGCCAATGATATTTCCGATAAGTGTTTAATCTCCAAAATTTACAGAGAACTCATTCACCTTAACAAAAGGAAGATAAACAATCCAATCAAACAATGGGCAAAGGATCTAAATAGACACTTTTCGAAAGAGAACATACAGAAGACCAAGAGATATATAAAAACATGCTCAAAGTCACTAATCATCCAAGAGATGCAAATCAAAACAATGAGATACCATCTCACACCTGTCAGAATGGCTATCATCAACAAATCAACAAATGACAAGTGCTGGTGAGGATGTGCAGAAAAAAGAACTCTCCTGCACTGCTGGTGGGAATGCAGACTGGTGCAGCCACTGTGGAAGACAGTATGGAGTTTTCTCAAAAAGTTAAAAAAGGAACCCCCATTTGAACCAGTAATCCCACTTTTAGGAATCTATCCCAAGAAACCAGAAAGACCAATCAGAAAGGATATATGCGCCCCTATGTTCATAGCAGCACAATTTACAATAGCTAAGATTTGGAAACAGCCTAAGTGCCCATCCGCAGATGAGTGGATTAAAAACTGTGGTACATCTACACAATGAAATACTATGCCGCTATAAAAAAAAGGAACTTTTACCATTTGCAACAGCATGGATGGAACTGGAGAGCATTATGCTAAGCGAAATAATCCAGTGGGACAAAGATAAATATCACATGATCTCACTCATATGTGGGATATAATGATCAACATAATTTGATGAATAAGAATAGATCCAGAGAGAAATGGTAAGGGAGGGGAGTTAGAAAGCAACCAAAGGACTTGTATGCATGCATATTAGCATAACCAATGGACAGACGCTGGGGCAGTGGGGACTTGCCTGGGGTGGGAATGGCTTGGGGGTGGGGGGGTCAATTGGGGGAAAAGGAGACATATGTAAAACTTCAGACAATAAAAAAAAAGTAAATAAAAATAAATAAATAAATAATAAAAATTAAAAATCCCCTTAAAAAAAAAATCACAAATCTTAGAAAACATTCAAAGGTGGACTTGGGATATTTTCTTGTGCCAAAAAGGCTAAGTGCTCAAGAGTTTAAAAGAGCATGTAAAAAAGTACAGAAGGCAGCTTGAAGGGGATCTCTACTTTTGCATCAAAGATTAAGGGCTGTAATTAATTTTAACTCCAAATAAATAAAACTCCATGAATCCTTAGAATATATACACAAATAAAACAGAAGATACATAGAAAAATATCTAATTTGCCTCCTATATTACATGTAATTATTACACCAACTCCTAAACTTGAAATTAAAGAGAAAGAAAGAAATAGTGACCCTGCCATTTTTAGGGAACTGAACTTCAACCCAGTTGATAAGATAAAGTTCTTCTTTATTGAGAAATGGCAGCTAATTAACGTAAAGACATGCTAGACTAAGAAACTCACCATTCTACAAACTCTAAAGAAATAATTGACTTAGCACGATCAATGCATGCATAAAACCATTCAGGTGAAAGCTTGTTGGAAAATAGAATATTACACAGTGTCAAAGTATCACCCCACAGATCTTTGCTGACAGCAAAGGGAAAACCACTTATTTATACTGGACAGACGGGACATTTCAAGACAACATGAGTTTGCGTCTCCTGATATGATACAAAATGAAATATTCAGCATCAATTATAAAGTATTTGTTAAGAAATGTTAAACCTCAATCTAAGTAAGCTTTTAGGCGTAACTTCCAGTTTATTGGAAATAGAGAAACAAGTAAAATAATACCAGTAGGAGTTAATCAGTTAAATGAGAAGTAAAAAAAAAAAAAACTGGGGGGAATTCTTCTAGGTTAAGAATCTAAAGAAACATAAAACCCATTTAGGGGACAAATAGAGAAATGAGAATAGAGAAGATACCAAATGATATCAGGGAATACTTAAGTTTTCTTCCATATGATAATAATATTGTGGTTAACCCCTTATTTTCAGGAAATAATATGCTGAAGACATTTAGGGATTACGTGTCATGATATCAGCAACTTACCTTTCATATAGTTAAGTTAGGGCAAGGTAATAGGTTTAATTATATTAAACCAAACCTGTACTTTGCACTACTTTCCTGTGAAGTGTTTGCATAACAAACCCTGCTATCCGAACTCACGAGGCAGCAGTTATTCTACTGCAAAGGGTCCAGAACAGATTTTCCCATTTTACGTTTCTTCCCAAGAAGCAACAATACTGTTTCCGAACAAAACAGTAATGTGGCGTTTACCAAATACAGTCAGCTTTAGGTAGCCACAGGTTCCACATCTGTGGATTCAACTACACATCTGTGGATTTCCAACTACAGATGGAAAATAGTTGAAATTTTTAAAAGGTTATATTGTTGCTATGAGGCCTATGATGACTGCATCTGACTGAATGTATACGGATTTTTTTCTTGTCTTTCTTCCCTAAACAACACATTATAACAACTATTTACATAGCATTTACATTGTATTGGGGATTAAAGTAATCTAGAGATGACTTAAAGTATATAGGAGGATGTGTGTAGGTTATTTTCAAATACTACATACATTATTTTATATAAGGGATTAAGCATCCGTGGATTTTGGTGTCCAAGGGGAGTCCCAGAACCAATCCCCCACAGTGACCAAGAGACACCATATAAAGATTCAATGAAATCTAGCAATCTGGATCTTCAACCATTTTTCTAATACTTCAGAGTGATACCTATTTTTGTACAGTGCCTGTTACGTTGGCCCAAAACCATGAAATAACTGATTGTTATGCTCTCACCAGTCTTCAATGTATTACTCTTTGCAAACCGTATTACTTAAACAAAATAAAACTTAAAAAAAAATAGTAACTGTACATATAATCAGATTCATAGTGATTTGAAGGGGATCATATCCTGCTTTAATTTACTCACAATTTATCAGTACCTTTTCATTATCCTGGTTGTCTTTACTCATTGGTGATGTCGGTACAGAAAGACCAGTTTCATCATCTACTGCAGACTGTCTGCCAGACAGAAAATCCCGTAGTTGACTCTGTAGGAAATACAAGACATTACTAATAAAATGACATGCCAACTATAAAAAAAATTTCACACCTAGGTCTACTCAGCATCACTGATGTTCTAGTATACAGCATTTTACCTAACCTTTGTTGGCAGTCAATAATGTGTAGACATGGAATTACACTTCCGAACAAAATGCTTCCATTACTTTCCAGTTCAGAGTTAAAAGATGACCTTGGAAATTTAATCTTAGTATTTTATTTTTTATGGAAGAAAATTTAAAAGAAAGAAAAGTCTTGTTTCTCTCTTTCCTTTTCTTTCTCTCTCTCAAATTAATCAATCAATCAATAAAAAAGAAATCATGCGTTTGGGACTGATTTCTTTATTAAAATTTTCCTTCTCTTATAAGAAGCTATTCTTACATTTAAACCAAATAATAATAACCCAAGTTATTACTTCAACAAAGTTTACCATCAAAACCTTTCTTCCGAGTAGTGACTAGTTAGGTTTCAGGTAGCTAAACTCTCCATTTTTAATATGATTCAAAAAGCAAAAGCATTATCAAGTTTCTATAAATGCTAATACCAGAATTAAAAATAAACCTAGTCAAGTTTTAATTTGATTAGGCTAGAACTGCTTTAAAAAATACTTACGGGGGATATGTTGGCATTATTTTCACCATTAGAAGTCAAAGCACTACATTTTTTATAAACATCGATCAGATCTAACATATTACTATTCTTTAAGAAATTATCGTAAGTCCTCCTAATGTCCTCATAATGGCCAATCACTTCCATATTTTCAACTGGTAAGTTCAATTTCTCCTGTAGTAAGTGTTTCCAGGTCAATAAGACATCACTGAGAGAAACTGTAAATTCTCCACTGCGCTGAAAAAGATAATGCCAAAAACAAAGATAAAGTTGGTTGAATTTTGTATTAAATTCTTGTGAAACTGAAGAGAACATCTAAGTTGACCCATGAAATCATTTTAAAACCAGATATTAAAAAAGAGATTTTTATGATTTTATAAAATATGAACAACTATGGCAAGTTCTCACGTGACAAAACTGGCAAATACAGTATAAAGACATTGTCTATTACCTGAACTTCACTAAATTTCTACTCAAAGTGAGGCGACAGGAGGGCAGTGAGCTGTAGCTAAGTACTACTGATTGGGGAAATATTCAATTCTGTTAATATTTGGTTCCTATTCATTCTTTTAGCTAATATATTTTTAATCTCTTATTTAAAAACTGTCAATGTCACAGTGAATTCCCATATACCACACACACTATTCCAAGTGTTAATCTTAAAATATGATCAGAAAAATTAAATTTTTTAAAACTATGTTTCATTTCATTATTCTTGTAGAGAAAACAAAACACCAGTGCTAAAACTTTGGGTCAAAGAAGATTTTTATTCTTCCCTGCTCAGGGACACACTAAACTGTAGGCAAATGAGTGCTAAAAAGTCAGTCAGGTTTCTTTCTCTAAGCTGTCAGATGTTACTTATCAAACAAAATTGTTCAAATTTGGGCATATTGAAGGTATTTTATTTTCAATTGATTGCATTCTGCTCCCACTTTATAACCCCAATATTAATAATGGTGTCCTCCACAAAATGCCAACTCCAATTCAGTAAAAAATTCTAACTGCTCTTTTTCAATGCTTCATGAATAAGAAATATTTATAAGCATCCCTATGTGATACATCTACACAATGTATCAATGTTGCTGTCTTCTACAGTTTAGCTCCATTAATATATTAGTAGTTTCTGCTAACAACTAGCTTTTTCCATTAATTGCATTTTAAGATGAGTGGATATTTAAATAGAACTTAAAATTTACTGGAACTAAATTGTAACATCATATTTAGCCAATGAAGAATAACAGAAAGAAATCAAACAGAATCATATGATGTAGTACTATTTCTAAATATCTGACTCTTTCAAATATCTATCTTTATATGTTTTATAAAGATCAGTCACATTTTCCAATTACTATCCAAATTTAAGACAAAGTGTACAACCTCCCTTAAAATAATTAACGCTCTACTCATCCATATGAAAGCAATTAAGAAATTTATTCTAATTGTCCTTAGAGTAGGGACCTGTTATATCATAGTTATGAAAATTAATTATATCTCATGAAGTTAGTTCAATGAACAAACAAAAAGATCATTAACTCTCAAACCATAGATCCATAATCCAAACATTGAATCAAAAATTGTATACTTTATTCCCAAACCCTACAAAAGTTATATATTATTAAATCTCCAAATGGTATTTAAGTTAAATAAATCCATTTATTTAGTTTAAAACTAAATTGTTTTATCTTAAAAATTCTTAAAACTATTTTGGCATAACGTCCTTCACGGTAAAAATAAGTGTTTGCGTTAATGTAAATATGTAATTTATTCTCATTCTGTTGACTGTAACTAAAGGAAAACTATGCAAACTCTTGATCTTCTGAGAAAAGGCTCTGACTAGATTAAGTGTTTATACTGAGATTGTAAAAACATTTAAATCCAAATAAAATTGCACTCCAGATATCAGTTTTCAGGATCAGGTGCCCACCATGACAGGATATTCTATTTTTCAAACGAATAACAACTAATCAGAGAGAGAGTCTGTGGTCAAATCAGAAAATGTTTTGCTAGGAAAACATGCCAACTGGCTACTATTTGAAGGAATTTCAAAATGTTCATTGCTTTGATGGACAACTGAAGGATTATATTTCACAAGAATAAAATGAGAAAAAGCAAGAGTTACACTTTCTCAGAGACCTTGTACTTTGTATATTTTATCAAAGTTATTTACTATTCAAAATTTTAAATAAACTTCACATTTTTAACTAGCTGGAATTCTTATTATCAAAAGAGTAAAGATAGCAGGTCTACTTAGGGGCATTAGTTGGTGCCCAGCCAGCATGGTGGCTCAGTGGTTGAGCTTTGACCTATGAAAGAGCAGGTCAGGGTTCGATTCCCGGTCAGGGCACTTGTGCAGTTGCGGGCTTGATCCCCAGTTGGGGGCTCGCAGTAGGCAGCCAATCAATGATTCTCTCTCATCATTGATGTTTTTATCTCTCTCTTCCTCTCCCTTCTTTGCTGTGTGAACTTGGGCAAGATACTGAGTCAATTTCCTTGGTTATAAAATGAGATTGTACAGATTAAATAACGTTTTATAAATGGTAGGTAATCAAAAATGGCAGTTGCCCTTCTCCTTTAATCAAGTAAAATAACTGTCAGTTTGTTTGCTGGGGGAGGAGTGGTAGATAATTATAATTCAACTAGAGGTCCAGTGCACAAAATTCATGCACTCGGGGTGGAGGGGGGATGTCCCTCAGCCCAGCCTGTGCCCTCTCGTAGTCTGGGAGCCCTCAGGGAGTAGGCCTACACCAGCAGTCGGACATCCTTAGCAATGCTGCGGAGGCGGGAGAGGCTCCCGCCACTGCCATTGAACTTGCCAGGTGTGAGCCTGGCTTCTGGCTGAATAGCACTCCTCCTGTGGGAGTGCACTGACCACCAGGAGGCAGCTCCTGCGTTGAGTGTCTGCCCCTTAGTGGTCAGTGAACATCACAGCAACTGGTCAACCAGTCAACTATCTGCTCCCTGGTGGTCAATGCAGGTCATAGCGAGTGGTTGAGCAGCCTTAACATATCATTAGCATATTATTATGCTATTGATTGGTTGAACGGATGACTGGATGACCAGACACTTATTATATAGGATTTTAAATTCTGTTTCTCCTTGTTATGTCTCCATTAGGTCATTTTCAAATCTGTCAGTCAACCATAGATGCTGTGGTGGCTTTTCACAGGGTTATAAATTAGTATCTTTGTCTGTTTCATCCAATAGAACATTTGTAATGTTCTTAAGGCTTTTTAAGGTGAAAAAGAGCCTTTATAATGTAATTGCATGACAGAGTCAAACTATGAGGCCAATTCCAAAGACCGTAAAGGCGAAAATATTATTTGCAACCTAATGAAGTCATATATTTGTCACATAATGAAGTCAATAGTGAGTGAATCTAAAACAGGTAAATCATTAGCAGTATAAAACTACTAGAGAGGTATTACATGATTTAAGCTAAAAAAATCTTGCTCCTCTAAAAACATGCCAAAAACCTAACACTCAAAGATTATTTTAATAGACCTTTCCTTTTTCCCCACTAAAGCAGCTAAGAAAACAAACATGCCAATAGGCAGACTAACAATTCTGCTAGGCATTCAAAAGTTTTGCTGCAGTCAAACTCCGTTATAAGGATTATACTTTAGGGACTCAAACTTCAGAGAATTAAAAACCATAAGTAGACCACAAACACCGGGTGAAAAACAGCTGGAGGATATATACAACCAACTCCACCCTCTTGTTACTGTATGCTACTTACCAATGCACCTGCAGGCATGTGCGTGTGTTGTTTCTTAATGGGGGCCTTGGAAGTCTGAGCACAGTGAGGAATGCCTAAGCCAAGTCTCTACATAGAGACTGACAGTAAAACAGAGCTGCAACCACCATCTCCACAGGCATGCCTATCTACAAACTGCAAAAAGCTCAGTTGCAATTCCCCACTCCCCCTTTTCCCACCCAGAGTCTGAACTTTCACAGGTAATAAAGTGAATCAGCAGGTAGGACATTAGCAAGTAGGAAAAAAAAACAACAAAAAAAAAAACAGTGAATGCTACACAGACAAGGCCTGAAGAAAAACTGACTTGGATTGGATATTTTAATATGTCAAAATTTTTACAATGAGAAATAAAATGTTTTCAGGCTACATCTTATTTAACTTGTTGATATATCTATTTCTCAATTATTTATACACAAGCAAACAAACAATAGGAGGTGATCTGAACATGCTCTGTATACTCTGTTTGATTCCAGAACAGCAACTCTCAATCACTAAACAGCTATTCCTAATAATTGTCTCAATTTCTCTCTCGCTTCATTTCCCCGGGTATGGTCACCAAGGTTTAACCGTCAGCCAGCCCGTTCCATGTATACAATATCCTCAGAATCTATTATCCACCTTAAAACAACTTCTTCAGATTATAAAAGAAGGACAATGCAAATCAAAACAACAATGTGATACCATCTCACACCTGTCAGAATGGCTATCATCAACCAATCAACAAATGACAAGTGCTGGCGAGGATGCAGAGAAAAAGGAACCCTCGTGCCCTGCTGGTGGGAATGTAGACTGGTGCAGCCACTGTGGAAAAGTGTGGAGTTTCCTCAAAAAATTAAAAATGGAACTTCCATTTGACCCAGTAATCCCACTTCTAGGAATATATTCCGAGAAATCAGAAACACCAATCAGAGAGGACATATGTGCCTCTATGTTCATAGCAGCACAATTTATAATAGCTAAGATTTGGAAAGAGCCTAAGTGCTAATCAGCCAATGAGTGGATTAAAAAACGGTGGTACATCCACACAATGGAATACTACGCTGCTGTAAAAAGGAAAGAACTCTTAGCATTCGCAACAGCATGAAGGGACATGGAGAGCATTATGCTAAGCGAAAAAAGCCAGTTGGAGAAAGATAAATATCATATGATCTCACTCATTTGTGGAATATAATCAACAACATAACCCGATGAACAAAAATAGATCCAGAGACAGAGAAGCATTGAACAGACTGCCAAGCTTCAGAGGGAAGGCGGGGGGGGGGGGGGGCCGGGGACAGGGTGAGGAGGTAAGAAATCAACCAAAGGACTTGTATGCATGCATATGAGCATAATCAATGGACACAGACACGAAGGGGTGAGGGCATGTGCTGGGGGGTGGGGGTGGCCGGGGAGAGGTCAATCAGGGAAAAAGGAGACGTATGTAATACTTTAAATAAAGAAATTTTTAAAAAGGACTTTTTTTTTAATGCTCAAGCAAGACTTAATATGGACTGCAATGGGAAGCAAAGAGACTCTATGATGACCCTTAGGCATCTAGTTTCAGTGACTGAGTGAGTAATAATACAAACATTGAGACTAAGAATATGAATATTAAGGTAACCTGAGGGAGCAAACAATGTGGTTTCTTTTTAAAAACTAATGTGGAGACAGTAATGGGACATCAAGGTAAAATGTCCAGTGAGTACTTGACCATACCAAAGCACGACTTAGAGAGGTCTGGCGTAAGAATACTGCTGAAACAACTAAAGTGGGTAAAGTCGAGCACATTGGAAGATAGCAACAAAGTATAAAACAAAGAGTATCTAAAATACATGCAGAACTCTTTCAAAGGGTAAGAAAGTGATCAAAGCAACTCAACAGCAAAATAAGCTAAGGATATAAAACACAGTTTAAGAAAAGAACATCTAAATGGTTAAATAAGCATTTTAAAGGAAGAGAGGAAAGAAGGGAAAGTGGGAGGGAGGGAGGGAAGGAGGGAATCTGTGGAAGGGAGGAAGAGAGGGAAGAAATTAACATTTATATAAACAGCTGCAATCGGCCTCCCTGTGGTTCCTTGAACACGCCAAGCATATTCCTACCTCAGGGCCCTTGCATCAGCTGTTCCCTCTGTCTGGTAGTCCCTCCCCACCTAAATCCCCATGACATAACTCCTCCTTTCACTCATTCAAATCTTGGCTCAAATGGCAACTTCTAAATGAGGCCTCCTTTGACCACCCTATTCAGATTGCAAGAACTCCTCCACCCCAAACTCTATACACTCTTTACGTGGAACTCTGTTTTGTTCTTTTCTGTGGCACTTATTATGACTTAAAGCACTAAATATCTCATTTATTAGAATGTTATCTCTCCTGACTAGAAAATTATTCCCATAAGAGCAGGGATTTCCTTCAATATTATGTTCCTAATGCTCAGAATAATGTCTAGCACAGTGGTCGGCACACTCATTAGTTAACAGAGCAGCAAACCGGGGCTCGCCGCAGTTTGCCGACCACTGGTCTAGCACATAGCAAAAACTCAGTATTTGTTGAAGGAATATCTACATAAGATAGAATTTTGTCAAAAATATTTTATGTTCGCCCTAGCGCAGTGGTCGGCAAACTGCGGCTTGCGAGCCGCTATTTGCCACTCTGTTGACTAATAGTTTGCCGACCAGTGACCTAGATTCTCGATTCCAATAATTACAGGCTGTTGTTGTTCCTTGTGATTAAGCCCCGAGTTTGGCTCAGTGGATAGAATGTCAGCCCGGGAACTGAAGGGTCCCAGGTTCGATTCCAGCCAAGGGCACATGCCTGGGTTGCAGGCTCGATCCCCAGTGAGGGGTGTGCAGGAGGCAGCCGATCAATGATTCTCTCTCATCATTGATGTTTCTATCTTTCTCTCCCTCTCCTTTCCTCTCTGAAATCAATAAAAAATATTAAAAAAATATTTTATGTTCAAAATTTATCTTAAAGTGCATTGCTTTAAACATGCAAAACTGCCAACTATTCATGCAGAGGAAAGACCACCTCTTATTTTAAGATCATACAATTTCTAATTTTTAGGTGTTAAAATAGTCGTCCTTTTTCAAAATGATAGCTCTATTAATTATTTTTCCTTACTGGCCTTATTTGCCAACATGAGAAATGTTCAAATCTGTCAATGTCTAATTCTTTTGGAAATTTTGCTGGTTTATGAAATCTAAAATTCTGGGATCTATGGCCATACAGGATTAAAATAATTCATCAGAACATCATTTCCACTATCTATCCCAAGAGACCCATGGAAATCAGCTTTATCCTTCAAAAACCTTCTTCTCTAGTCAAAACAGTCTCCTTACCATTTTCATGATTTTGATTCCCCGTGGATGCTTCTTCTGAACTTTCCCCTTACTTCATCCCTTCTTTAAAACCTTCCCATCCAAAGATTTCCACTGCTTTCACTATATTATCTAAAATTCTTTACCACTCCAGCCTACATTCATTCACCTCTCATCTGAGCACCTCTAGCCCTCTAGGAAGAGCTCATGTTAAACAGTAGTTTGGCCCAAGCCAACTATGTAGTAATCACTTCAGGGAGATTTAAAAAAACAACAATTTTCAGGGTCTCAGTGCAGATTGAGAGAGTAGAATTTCAAGATTGGGGCACAGGAGTCAATATATTTCAAAAGTCCTCTCAAATGATTCTGATCCATAGAGTGGTCTAAGAAAAATTAATCTATACTATAAAATCTTAAATTATTCATAAAACACTTTAGTTATATTTAAATAACCATTATCTATGTGTGCCTTCCTCATCTTTTTAGGGAAGGAAGTCTTATAAAATTAAAATAATTTTAACCATAATAATTGTAACAGTTAAATGTTTAACTTAAAACTTCAAATTAAACATCAAATGTGTATATCCTATGTTGAATTATACATATGAAGGCCATAATTTTGAAACAAATAATTTAAAATCCAATAGTAATTTCTGACATAGGTATGCAGAGGCATCTGTGGAAATAGTATATTGATATTATCATAGGAGGTCATCTATTGCAAAGAAATTAATGTAATGAAGTTTATTCAAATAGCAGCAACCAAAATTCACTGTTAAAAAAAAAAAGCGAACCTAAATATAGCCTACTAACCTGTTTGTTGTTCTCTGCCATGGAGAGCTGCAATGCCAAGATCATGGAGTCTGCGCCACATACAGTAGTTCTCTCAGAGTCACAAAGAGTATGCCAATTCCTTCTGAACTCTTTAATCATATCCAAGACAGACTTCTGATGAAGCACAGCCATCCTCCTAAAGTAGGACAGATCACAATATTAAAAAGCTTTATTTTAATTGGAAATTAATATTTAACATGCATAAGGCAAGCAAGAGTTACAGAAAAGTAAGTAATGAACAAGAGGTCATCTCATGTTTACAAAGATCGCTTTTCATTAAATTTAGGACAACAGAATAAAACAATTTCTCCCCAATCGTATTTTCCTCTCCTTTAGCTTTCTTAAGCCAAATCGTTTGAAATAACAAAATACAACCTTCAATCTGAAAATTCATGCAAAAGAGATACACCAATTCTGCAAACTTATAATTACAGACACATAGCTAATTAAAACTGTTTAAAAATTTTGTTTTAAGATAGATGGTAATACCTGTGGTAGATTGGGGAGGAAGATAGCCAATTTTTTCCCATCATTATATTATCCCAAAAGAGATGGTCTATTTTTCCATCCTTTTGAATCTCGGTTGGCCTTGTGACTTGATTTAACCAATAGAATGTAGCAAGAATGGCACTGTGGGAGTTCCAAGCCTAGACCTCAAAAGGCCAGTGCAGAAAAAGAGTTAATACAACAGGCCTGATTACTATCCTTTGGAAGCCCTGCTTGCAAGGCTGGCCCTTGACTGGCATCTGGGAACGTAGATTTCAGGAGGGTTTCTAGTAAGAATGGCTCACTGTGCTTAAACTGTTTGTACAATGATATAGTTTATGCTGAACACATAGGTTCCTTCTGAGTTTGGGATTTTGGAACAAAATCTCAGATGTTTACTATGTATCTTGGGTTTCTATGATCAAGAAAATGGGCATATGCCATTTACAAAATAATAACTTAAAGACACAATCAGTGGCGCAACTTAAATTTACAGGTATAAGACTGTCAAGTACCTACTTAAATACAAATCCTAGTAAATAGCTAAGAATTATATTTCTCTTAAAAATATCACCCTCATCTCTTATCTATATATATAAAAGCCTAAACAACCTAACAACCAACCAGTTGCTATGATGCACCCTGACTACCAGGGGCAGATGCTCAATGCAGGAGCTGCCCCCTGGTGGTCGGTGCACTCTCACAGCCACCCTCCTGTGACCGGCCAACCTCCTGCGACCAACCAACCTCCCGTGGTCCCTCCACCAGGCCAGCCAGCCCCCCCACCCCACCCCAATCAGACCCCGATCACCAGTCAGGCCAAGGGACTCCACCTGTGCACGAATTCGTGCACCGGGCCTCTAGTAAGAAATAAAAAATAAAGTGAAGAAGTAACGCTTCTGTAATGATCAATTTGCCTGAAAGAAATCTTTAATAGTACATTACTTACTAGTGTTATTTAAAGGTACTGAGTTCAGATTGCTAGAATGAAGATGAATTTGGAATTACACTGTTCTGAATCCTGGCTTCAACACTTGCTAGCTGTGAGATCTTTGCCAAGTTATGTCACCTCTCCCAGCCTCAGCTTCGTAGCACTGAAAAATGAAAATAATAACAGTTACTATCTCATAGAGTTTTGTAAAAAGTAAATGATAAATATAAGTGAAGCTTTTAGAACAGTGCCTGGCACATATAAGAGCCAACAATCTTATCTAGGGGGCAGCACACTTTATTGGAAAGGGCCAAATAGCAAATATTTGAGGAGTGCAAGCCAAACAGTCTCTGTCACAACTACTCAACCTGACCTTGCCATGCAAAAATAGCCACCAACAACCCATGAGCAAATGAGCTTCATTAAAATTTAATAAAACTGAAATTTGAATTTCATATAATTTTCACACATTCTTCTGATTCCCCCTCACTCTCCCCTCCCTCCCCTCGCCCCCAACCATTTAAACATGTAAAATCCATTCTTAGCTTGGGAACTGGATGCACTACAACAGGCAGTGCCATGGGTTTGCCAACCCTGATCTAGACTCAGCTCTCCCAGGCGCTAACTGGCTGTGTGAACCTAGGAGGCTTTTAACCTGACTGCCTAGGTAGAGGTATCATCAAATAGATAACAGGAATAATATTTTCCAGCCAGTTATGAGGAGTCAGTGGGACAACGAATATGCAAGCACTCTGAATGTCAGTCTGCACTACACAAAACCAGTAGTAGAAGGTGGCAGAGATCATAAACACTTGTTTAAAAAAAAAACAAAAAAAAACTGGATTCCAAGCCACATTGAAGCAAACACTGTGAGACAAGAAACTGTTACTGGGGAGGCAATGTGAGATGATTAAAAGAACTCTACTTTTGAGTCAGAGAGATCAGGGTCCCCATCCAGACTCTCCCATTTATTAGCTGTATGCCCTTCGGTATTTAAAATATCTGATGAACATATGTTTCTTCATCTGTAAAAGGGGGAGGATATCTCTTATCCCGGAAGATTATGAGACGTTAGAGAGACAAGTAAATACTCCACCTGGTGCCCGGCACTTAGTAGGTGCTCAATAAAAAATGGCAGTCGTTGCTGCAATCACTGTCAGAATGCAGGTCCAAAAAGTTCCTCGGGAGGATATAACAGGGACAGGGCGAATGCAGCAGAACTGGGGTCTGCGTAGGTTTGGGGACTAGAACCCTGGTTTCTCGCCTAACCTAATAGCCCTCAAAGGGCCTCCGACTTCCAGCCCCACCCTCTACTAGATCCTGTGAACTCTGTTCCATACATCCAGACCCAACCTGGCTCCAGAACGAAGCCAACGCACAAATAACTTAAACGATCACACAGAGCTTTTCTGTCACCGAAAAACCCGCGGCTTGAATCACCACTTAACATGTGACATGTGGATGGAGAAGAGGTCAGACTCACCTGGCTCAGGAGACACTCAGGAGGTGCACAGGTCCAGCTGCAGAAAGGACCTTCCCAGAGGCAAAGTCTCTCCGCTGTGTGAGTCATCGTGGGTTACTTTTTAAATCTCGCGGGAGGGTCTGAGAGCCAATCGCTGCTGCCGCCCTCTGACCCGGAAGCAGAATCGGCGCCAGTCTCTAGTGCCTTCCGCGGATACCTACTCTTCTCTGGCGACTCCCGGTTCCCTCCGGTGCGTACCACGGTGCCCAGGGGGCCGCGCTGCTTTCCTACCGACCGCCCTGCTGTCCCCAGGCGGTTCTCCACCCCTCTTCCCTCAGACCTCGGGCTCGGGGAGGCGATAGCGGGGTCTCGAGCGATCTGCCTGGGACAGAGGGAGGCATCTGGGCTCTTAGTAGGAACGCCTCTTATTCCCTCCCCGGAGTGCTAGTTTTACAGGCACATGTCCAGCCCCCCACCCCCGTGCACTGTGAGACCCCGATAATGGAGTAAGACTGGACACTACTTTAGACCGAGTGTCCTAACCGCGAATCTTTTGCCTTCCCACACCTCTGTGCCTCACCTTAAGCTAAATGCCCAACCCCCGATGCCCACTTGTAAGGTTACTAGTTTATTGGCTTTCTGAGGTGGGACTCATCTGATTCTCAATAAGTCCTCATCGGGTATTTCATATGCTTGTAATCGAGCCCAGCTGTTTCAGGGCAACTCCTGCGTCCAATAAAACAAACAAACAAAAATCCTACAGAATCCATGTCTCTTTTGGGAATGCTACATCCAGAGTGCATACCAGACCACGACAGCTTAAGTTTTTGTGCAAGTATGTGAATATTTTATAACACGCATTTTGTCACTCCTTCCATAGCCTGTATTTTGTGTCTGTTTATAGTGCAGCACTTTTCACACTGAAGCATAACTGTCCCAGATTGTGAGCTCCTTCGAGGCCCAGAACTGTGTTTTTCTTCTCTAGCACTGGTGTCCAACACGTAGTAATGTTTTCAAATTCTGGCTCATCTCCTAATGTCTTGATTTCCTCATCAGTAAAATGGGAACCATGGGCAGTACCTCTTTCTAAGGTTTATAGGACTATTTGATGCTCTATTGTCCATAAAATGGTTAACATGGCACCTGCAAAAAGGTACTGGGTAAATGTTAACTATTTTTAATTTGTTATAAAAATATATTTACTAAAGTGATTTCCTCTTCAAATATTGTATTTTTTAGATAATGTAAACAAAATTATGGTGATCCATGCTGCTTGATATCATTCACAAAGTATTTAAATAAGTACTTTAATTTTTTTTATTTTTTTGCTGTCTGTGGCATTTGCAATACTCCATTCTTATTTTGATCATTTGCTGAAAGTGATTAATATTTTTGACCATTTCTATCTAACTGTGTCTGTGCTATAGTTCACAGTTTCATGACCTTGTCCAGTAGAAGGCTTCTTTATTGTTACAACTGCTCAAGCTTTGACCTACAAGATGAAGCAAGATGCCACAAGGAATGCGGCCTACACCGTGGATTGTGAAGATTATGTGCATGTGGTAGAATTTAATCCCTTTGACAGTGGGGATTCGGGAAACCTAATTGCATATGGTGGCAATAATTACGTGGTCATTGGCACATGTACATTTCAGGTTAGTGTGTGAAACTACAGTGAATGACAATGAAGATATTACACTGATAACAAAGCTTATGCAAATGTTGGTAAACTTTTGCTAAACTTTGAAAGTATATTGCTTCCCTTTGAAGTTATGTTTTTTATCTAGTTAAACACTATTTAAACATTGTTCTTAGTCTCTCATGTTAGAAGCTTCAAGTTCCATACTACCTAATTTCATGCCTCCCTCTTGTCTTGAGAGAAAACTAAGGTAAATCAAACTGAAAGATTTCCTCATTCCTATCAGAAAGGCAATCTTATTCTAACACTGGTGAAAAAAAAACACTATCAATATCGTGAATTTGAATTTTAGCAAAGCATTTTTCAGAATCTGAAAGTGTTCCTTTGAAAGATGGAAATTTAAGCTGAAGATAGTATTGATTGATGTCATATATTTGTCAGATATTTATGAAGTGCAGATCTGGTGTGGAAACTGGTGATACATGTTTAAAAAAGCAAGGACCCTGCCCTCAACAAGATGTTTAAATGTAAACCAGCGTAATAAGAAAACTTCTATAACAGTCCTATTTGTAGACGGAAGAGGGAGCATGAAAAGTTCTAAGTCTATTCAAAGGGTCATCAATAATGAATTAAGGCCTCTACTGGGACTTGGATAAGAACACTTGACTCAGGCAAGAACATGAAGCTGAGACAGATACCTAATGTTTTGGATGGCAGAGTTCATTTAACGTCCTGTCTGTGCACATACTGTATGTCAGACTGCTCAGAATCCAAATATATAATATATGTAATTAATGGGTCCAGTTGAACAAGCTAAAATTTAATAAAGATGAATATAAAATCTTAATATGATAGATTACTAGAGCTAAAAGGGAGAATTATGACTTCCAGTTTTTAATCACCTGGATGTTCACCATGAATCAGTGCAATGGTTAAACTGCCAAAGAGAGCTAATTCAATGCTGTCCAATAGAAATATAATGTGAGCCACAAATATAAATTTAAATGTAGTAACCACATTATGGAAAGTGAAAAGCAGATGAAATTAATTTTTTACCTAGCATAGCCAAAATATTTTATGTACAACCAAAATGAAACATTATTGAGATATTTTATATTCTATACTAACTCTGAAATCCGGTGTGGATTTTGCACTCTATAAAATGTACACGTCTCAGCTTGAACTATACATATATCAAGTGCTTAAAAGCCCTATGTGGCTAATAGGTACTATATTGGACTGCACAACTCTATATTCTCTATAAAGCGGCAGTAATGTTTATTTCAGTTCTCAGCAGTGTGTTGAGATTTAAAGGAGATAATGTACTTAAAGACAAATTTCAGAGTGGTATTCAAATATTTAAAACTGCCTAAAAGAGGGATTAGACTCAGAATGGTAAATGTATTTTGTGTTATTTGTCAATTCTATTTAAGAGTGATGCCAAGTCTTCTCTGAGTCTGTACCCCTTAGGGAAAATCAGCTATGGCCAAGTATTTGCCATCACTGAATTAGATTTATTACTCTGTGTAGTTCCAGAAAGCAGAATTTGGAGTCATGAGTAAAATTTACATGTAAAAAAGATTTTGGTTTCATGTTAAAGAGAACTCTTCTGATAATTAGATTTACCCTAAATGGAATAATCTCCCCCCAAGAAGTAGCTAGTTCCCTCTCACTGAAAGTGTTCAGAAAAGGGTTGTGCAAACTCGTATTTTCAGATGATGTACTAGAGATTCAAGCATTCAGTGAAAGAAGAGTAGGTAAACTTTACAGTCTCCTCTAACTAAAACTCTGTACTTGGCCTTAAATGGATGTGATAGGAAAGCCTGCCCATTTCAAATCTTTAGAATAGCCCTTTCGTCAACCTGGCTTGGCTCCAACCTCAAATATGCTGGAGCCTTGTATAATGATATGTATTATGGCAAGTTTTCCACAAAGTATCTTAATTTCCTGCCTATACAATATTGCCTACACCCAAAATAGCATTTGTCTCTGCCGATACCACACATACACTCTGGCCTTTTAGTTGGCTCAATGGCAGACATTGCTGCCAGGAAAAAAAGGTTTCACTGGTAATACATAAAGCTCAGTGCACAGTTCCTGGGATTTCTTTATCCCCATGACCACCAAATAATTCCATATATACTTTGGATAACAAATTACAAGACCTAATTGTCAGCACTATTGTTACAGTAGCAAAATAATGTCTGTTTTGATGGTAAAAATTTCATTTTTAGAAGATTGATTTGTCGAGTGTAGAAAAATAGATGTAACCCAAACTATGAAGTCAGCTATGATTAGGCTTCTAACCTTATTTTAAAATTGCTTAGTGGTTGCTGCCTTGGTATATCTGGCTGTTAGCCATACAGTTATATACACAAATTACAAAGTAATAAAATTTGACAGTGTTTTTCTTTCCTTGATAAATACATTTTAATCCCTTTTTTTAAATTTATGGAAAAACTTTTTGCTGTTAACTCTAAGTTCATCTGAAATTTAAATTTATTTTTAAGGGACATCTGAATTATGTAGAGAAAGAGATGTGTAATGTATTTGTGAAATGACTTTGTTAAGATCTCAAAGGCTATCCTGGAAAAATCAACACATCCACTGGGATTCAATTAAAGTACACATTATAAAACTTTGCATTTAGATTCAGGATGAATGGAATTCTTAGAACAAGTCTTCAGATAATTCCCTTCCATATAGACACATGTATTCCATTAAATATCAAGTTTCACCTGCTCTAGATTTTTTCCTGCTATTTTATAATCCTATAAACTTTTATAAAAGATAACTAGTCATTTAACATAGAAGATTCCTTTGGAAAATTTTGTCATGAAAATTTTTGCTTTTGCCCTGGCCATTGTGGCTCGGTTTGGCATTGTCCCGTGCATCAAAAGGTTTCTGGTTTAATTCCTGGTCAGGGAAAATGCCTGCGTTGTGGGCTTGATCCCTGATACGGGGTGTGAAGGAGATAGGCGATCCATGTTTCAGTCTCACATCAGTGTTTCTCTTTCCCTCTCTAAAAACAAATAGAAAAAATATATATATAAAAAGGGAAAGAAAAAAAAATATTCTGCTTTTGTCTTCAGACACAGTTAGGGTATTGATTTAAATAATAAAACCATGGTTTATTTTTAAAATCACAATGTTTTAAGCTTATAAAATGTGTTTTAAATATATATTATCAATATATGGTATAGAGAATAATAGTAAAGTAGATTCCTATATACCTAGCTTAAGAAATGGAATATTAGCAATTCTTTTGAAGCCCCTTGGGTATTCTGCCCTTGCCCTTCTCACCCCCAAGAACCAGGTCTGAATTTTTCTCTGTAGAGTTACCATAGGTGTTGCAAATCAATATTTTTTTTATGTTTTAAACTATATCAATGAAATTATTCTGTATTATGTTTTCCAGTTTGTTGCTATTGATATATTTGTTAGATTCCTCCATTTTTTACTTCATTTGTTTTCACTGTTGTATGGTGTTTTATGATATGAATATACTACAATTATCTATTCTGTATTGGATATTTGGTTTTTTACTATTGAAAACATTGGAATGTGTGTGTGGGGGGAGTTTGTTTGTTTGTTTGTTTGTTTGTTTTGTCTTCTATATGTTTTGTTCCCCTCTCCTTTAATTTTTTTTCTCCTTAATAGTTTATGTTTTACATGCCATTTTTCTTCTTTTAATGGTTACCAAAGACACTTTAACATGCATACTTAAACAAAGTCAAAATTAATATCTTTAACTTTATGAACAAAACAAGGACCTTTGCCCTCGCTGGTTTGGCTCAGTGGATAGGGCATCGGCCTGCAGACTGACGGGTCCTAGGTTCAATTCCGGTCAGAGGCACATGCCTGGGTTGTGGGCCCAATTCTGATCCCCAGTGGGGGGTGTGCAGGAGACAGCCAATCAGTGATTCTCTCTCATCATTGATGTTTCTATCTTTCCTTCTCCTTCCTCTCTGAAATCCATAAAAATATATATAAAAAAAAAAACAAGGACCTTTGACACATGAATTGTTATTACCCCCTCCAGACTTCTACTGTTGTCATATTTGAGCTCTCTATCATTTTTATTTTTATTTAACCCACACATTTGATGTTGTTTTATGTGGCTAACATTTATTTAATTTACTCACTTGTTTACTTTTTAATTTTTTTACTCACTGTTCCTTACCTCTGAGGCCTTCCTTCTGAGGTCATTTTTCATCACTCTAAAGCACATATTTTACTACAGGAAAGAGTTTATTAATAAACTTTTTGTAAAGAACCAGTTAGTAAATACTTTAGGCTCTTACAATTAGGTATAACTCACAGTTCAGTGTTTAATATTAGAAGTTGTTTGGGTCTTTATTTAGAAGTTTGGTGATGTTTTTATGACCAGAAATATGCCATAGGAACTTAACTCTTGTTTATATTAACTAGCCTCTAAAAAAACCTGGTTTTGTTATACATCATTTTGCCCAAAGTCAAGAACCTATCAATTACATTAAGTGAAAACTCACTGTACATAGTCTCCTGGTAAATTCTTTATCATCACAAAATGGAGTATTATAATGTTTGTTCTCATAATTTATTATAACATAGACTGTGTTTGCTTAGGAGGAAGAAGCAGACATTGAAGGCTTTCAGTATAAAACACTACAAACAATTCACCATGGAATCAGGGTTGGTGGCATAGCTTGGAGCCCAGAGACTAGACTTGATTCACTTCCTCCAGTAATCAAGTAAGTTTAAAATTATTATTAAACTAGAGGCCCGGTACACGAAATTCGTGCATGGAGGCGGGGAGGGGGTTGTCCCTCAGCCCAGCCTGCACCCTCTCCAATCTGGGACCCCTCGAGGGATGTCCGACTGCCCATTTAGGCCCGATCCCTAAACGGGCAGTCAGACATCCCTCTCACAATCCAGGACTGCTGTGCTCGCCTGCCTGCCTTCTTGATTGCCCCTAACCACTTCTGCCTGCCAGTCTGATCACCCCCTAACCACTCCCCTGCCATCCTGATTGATGTCTGACTGCTCCCCTGCCAGCCTGTTTGCCCCCAACTTCCCTCCTCTGCCAGCCTGGTCACCCCTAACTGCCCTCCCCTGCAGACTTGATTGCCCCCAACTACCCTCCCTTGCAGGCCTGGTCCCTCCCAACTGCTCTCCCCTGCTGGCCATCTTGTGGTGGCCATCTAGTGTCCACATGGGACCAGGATCTTTGACCACATGGGGGCAGCCATCTTGTGTATTGGAGTGATGCATATTACTCTTTTATTAGATAGGATAGAGGCCTTGTGCATGGGTAGGGGCCAGCTGGTTTGCCCTGATGGGTGTCCTGGATCAGGGTGGGGGTTCCCTTGGGGTGTGGGGTAGCCTGGGCCAGGGGCCTGTGGTGGTTTGCAGGCCGGCCACGCCCCCCGGCGACCCAAGTGGAGGCCCTGGTATCTGGGATTTATTTATCTTCTATAATTGAAACTTTGTAGCCTGGAGTGGACCCAAGCCTTCTGCTGGCTCAGTGGCAGCAGCCATTTCTGTTGAGATTTATTTACCTTCTATAATTGAAACTTTGTAGCCTTAAGCGGAGGCCTGGGCCAGCCAGGTTATGCAGAAAGCTTGGCTACCTCCATCACCCTGGGCAACCCTAGCCTCCTGCTCTCTCCAGCTCTGTGGCTGCCGCCATTTCTGTTGGGAATTATTTATCTTCTATAATTGAAACTTTGTAGCATTGAGTGGAGGCCTGGGCCGGCAAGGGCAGGCAGAAAGCTTGGCTTCCTCCATTGCCAGGGAAACCCAAGCCTCCCTCCTGCTCTCTCTGTGGCTGCAGCCATCTTGGTTGGGTTAATTTGCATACTCCTGATTGGCTGGTGGGCATGGCAGAGTGATGGTTAATTTGCATATTGCTCTTTTATTAGCTAGGATGTAATATTTACTATTGTCTTTTGTGTTAAGTGATCTGAAGCCTTTGATCATTAAGGACTTTTTCCCTCTATTTCCATTTTCTCCAGCTCTAGATAGTAGCTATTTTAACATTTGCTATTATTTCATAATTTAGGCTTATTGTCTGAATTTGTGATTTAAATATGTAGTCGTGGCCATGATGGCTTGAGGACATGGCTGGGCCTACAACAAAGCTCTCTACCTGAGATTCACCTGAATCATTTTGTCTTCACAGCTTCTTCACGAAGTTTACCACTTATTGAAAGTATAAGTCCGTTAAAAGAACTAAATTTGATTGAGTCATTAATCAACCTTACTGCCCTATACATAGCCCAAGGTTACATTTTTATGTTTAACAATACATAAAATTAATCTAATCTTTGCACTTCAGTTTTTATGAAGGCATTTGAAAAATACAATTGCTTTTTGAAAAAAACCATAACACTGCCTACTAAGACCTTCTTCATAAGGGCCATAATATGTCAAGAGTATTTAAGATTTGTTACAAAACACTAACCTTGCTTCCACAAATACCACGTCTAAGAGATATGTCTTCTTTTAGTAAACAGTATTTAGCCATCCACAAGTTAGCGTTTACTGAGCTAACCTAATTTTTTAAAATTAAGGGATAATGTACATACAACTCAACTCTTAAGGGTATAGTTTCATCAGTGTTGACAAATGCAGACACTTATATAACCCACTTAGCATTTCTGCCACCCCAAAAGATTCTTTGTGCTCCTTCCCAGTCATTTCTGCACCCCATTCCCTGCCAAAGCAACCATTGATCCAATTTCTATTACCAGAGATTAGTTCTGTCTGTTCTAGAACTTCATATAAATGAAATCATTCAGAATATATTTTTTGTGTCTGGCTTAATTTTTTTGAGATTCATCCATAGTGTGTATACCAATGGTTCATTTCTTTTTTATTTTTGAGGAGTATTCCATTTACATTGTATAAATATTCTGCAATTTATATGAATTCTCCTATAAGTGGAAATCAGACAGTTTGCAGTTTTAGCTATTATGACAAGAGCTACTATGAGCATCTCCGTATACAGATTTTATTGTATAAATGGCTTCATTTCTCTAAGGAGAATTATTGACTCAGAGGGGAGATGTGTATTTAACATTTTAAGAAAGTACCAGTTTCCATAATGGTTCTATCATTTTATGTTCCCAGCAGTAATCTAAGGATGTTCAATTGCTCTACCTACTCACCAGCATTTATTGTTGGCAGTCTTTAATTTTAACATTCTGGTTAGTACCACAATGACATTTCCTGATGCACTTTTTAGTGTGCATTCTATTTCCTGCCTTCAGAATCTTCACCTACAATAAGATTGTGAACATGTTCTATGATTTGTTCTAGAAGCTTTTACAGGTGTTAGCTGCCTGAATTTTGAATAATCTACATAACAGTTCTTGTCAACATACAGATGTCATTGTTATTAGCCAGTGTGCTGTTCATTTCCTTTTATATGAAAAGGAAATGTTCAGCGCCTGGAGCTAAAGAAAAGTCAGTAGTCTCTTTGTATTCGGTAGGAGATTTTGAAAGCTAGAGAAACCATCTTCTTCCCACGGTGGTTTTATTTGGTACCTGCTCTCCTGTACTTTTTTAATGAACTTGCTGTATTGTTTCATCTTTTTTGTTGATGTTGCTTTTTTATTAGCCGCCTCAAAGCTACTTTGGAAATGTACCAATATAAATTATAAATTCAAAATATTAACCAGCTATTAATTTTAAAAACAATATTGTTAGAGCAAGCTGACAGTACCGTTTTGTTTCCAAATAAATTATGTATTTTTATTATAAAAATAATACACACTTACTATATCAAGTTTAGAATATACAAAAATTTTTTTAGATGCCAGCTATACACCTAATATTTTTTCCATTTTTGTTGGTAAATTTATACAATTCTGATTAAACTGTATATATAAGTTTTTATACTTATTATTTTCCTTTACATTTGTTTCATGGCATTTCACAATATGTAGTCTTTTTTCCTAACTGAATAGTAGTCTATCAAGATGACTGAGGTATAACTTTATATTTCTCTTATCATCATTAACTTTTATCCTACAGTTAGAATCTCTTCATTATATTTTATCTTTAGCATTTAGTTGCCTTAAATTCTGTTCTCTCCCTCCATCCCTCCGTTTTCTCTTTTTCCATATCCACTTGATGGATAGTAAACTGTTCATCTTCAGTTCTCTGAGGTTTTCTGGTTTAAAGAATGATATAATTGCCCTAACATGTTTAAAGTAAAGCAGCAAAGATTTAGAGGAAAGTGGAACAACACAAAGTTGACCATAAAGTTTTGTGATTTGTTTATTTTATTTATTTATTTATTTATTTATTTTACTAGTAGCCCTGAACAGGAATCCATAATCCGTGCGCCAATAGCTCTCTTTGGGGCCTGGCCACTCCGCACCCGCTGCACAGAGGCCCATCTGCGCCCCAGCCTGGCCAGAGGCCCATCCGCAGCTGGGCAGAACACTTGCCTCGTTGCCTTCTGTCAACTGATTTAATTTATTTAGTGGACTAGAAAAAGTAAGAAGGCTTATCGATAACTGAAGAAGCCAAAGACTGATGTTTTTAATGTCTAATATTGACCTAGCTAAAATGAGGATACTTTTTAAATCACATCTTTTTATTCTCTTAAGAAAAAGTTAAAAGTTAAATTGATATGTTGATTTATAATAAAATTGTACACTTTTGTTTTTGAAAAGACAAATCAAGAATATACTAAACTTTGTGTGTTTTCTTAAATTTAAGTACCTTCTGTTTTCAGTAATGGCTGTATAACATTTTTTATAACAAAGTCACAACATACCCCTTCTGCCCAAAAGAAAGCATGAAAATAGCTTTGGTGACTGGAGGGAATTTGGAAAGTACAGATGAGAACTTGCATTTACAGAGGCTAAAAGTGGGTTTGTTGGTTTTTTCTTTTGCTTCCAGATTTTGTACTTCAGCTGCTGATATGAAAATTAGATTGTTTACGTCAGATCTTCAAGATAAAAATGAATACAAGGTATGCTTGACAAGTATAATTTCTAAATTTATAGCTTATTTTAAAACATTTCTTGCTTTTTAAAATTGGATTTATCTTAATTTAAGATGACTTTTTATGGTCATCTTTAATATGTGATTTAGGGTCTCGTTTACTTTATTTTAGGCTAAGTATCTAGGTTCTTAGTAAGGACTGCAGAATATTAATGTGATATTACTTATTAAATTAAAATAGTAGGTTGGCACAGCAAATGAGGGAGAATTCAAAATTCACAGTTGGTATATAGTAGGAGTATAATGGACATGAACACACATAGAGTACCAGTCAAATTTTAAAGAAACAGTCATTACAGCATAGTGCAAGGCACGGTTACATATTTGTTAAGACACAGGGCCAAACCGCCTGAGTTTGAAGCCCAACTCTACCACTTTAATAACAGTATGACTTTGTTCACCTTCCCAGTCTCTGTGCTTATTTCCTTATCTGTAAAATAGGGATAATCATAGCATCTGTTTCATAGAATTATGGGCTAATTTGTATAAAACACTTAGAACACTGCTTTGTACACTGTAAGCCCTATATGTGTGTTTTCTATTGTTATAAGAAATAGTTCTCTAAAATAAGCCAGACAGAGAAAGACAAATACAGTTGACCCTTGAACCACAGAGGTTTGAACTGCACAGATCCACTTATACGTGGCTTTTTTTCAATAAATACCTGTACTATTTTCAATCCACAGTTGGGGGTGCACTGATGTGGAGGGCCAACTATTTGCACTGACCTATGCCATTTTATATAGAGGACTTGAGCATTTTCAGATTTTTGTATCCACAGGAACCAACCCCCAACAGATACTGAGGGTAGTTGAGTTTTGGGGAGTCAAGATTTTTGACTGCCCAGGGGGTTAGCACTCCTAACCTCCACATTGTTCAGGGTTCAACTGTACTGCATGATCTCACATAAATGTGGAATTTTAAAAAGCTTAACTCATAGAAACAGGGTAGAATGGCAGCAAAAATCAGGCTGGGGAGTAGGGAAAATGTGGACATGATGGCAAAAAGGTACAAACTTCAAATCGTAAGCTGAATAACTTCTGGGGACTAGTGTATATCATGGTGAGTATAGTTAACAATTCTGTATTATATAATTGAAAGTTGTTTATTGTAGACCTTAAATGTTCTCACCACGAAACAAAAGTGGGCTGTGGCCGGTATGGCCCAGTTGATTGGAGCATACGGGCTTTTGGGATCGATCCCTGTCAGGGTACATATGGGAGGCAACCAATCGATGTTTCTCTCTCACATAGATGTTTCTCTCTCTCTCTCTCTCTCTCTCTCTCTCTCTCTCTCTCTCTCTCTCTCTGCCTCTCTTTCTCTTTCTCTCTGCCTCTTTCAAAAATCAATAAAAACATATCTTCAGGTGAGGTGAGGATTAAAAAAAAAAGTTAATGTACTAGGATTAATAGACATTAAAATTTAATATTTAATTTGTCTTGTACACTGTGGCATAAGCTTTGAAGGATGTTTAGAGGATTTGAGTTTGTTAAAGTTACACAAGAATATTTAAATCAAAATTTTTTCTTCATGATATATTTCTAAATAGCAGTTCAAAATAGGAGCACTCTATTAATCTTCAAACTAAGATCAAATTTGAGCTTTTGAAATGAATGGAGGAAGGAAGAACAGTAGTCATTAAAATACCGAAACTTATTGGCTCACATAGTCCTCCACCTTGCACCTTCCCCTTTGTTCTTTCTGTAGCCAGAAACAAATTTGTGAGTTGTTGTGATTGTGGGCTGGTAATATGGCTATCTCCAGTGCTGGCAGTCACATTGAACAAGTGAATAAAGACCTTAGAAGGTGAAGTTCATACTATGTGTTTGTTAGGCAGCAGCAGGTGTGCAGAGCAGTAGGTATGAAGTAAATAGTTGAGGAGGTCTCTTAACTCAGTGCCCTTAGAAAGTTCCAGCTTTAGTTTTTATTTAAACTTTATGTAATAGTGAGAAAGGAGGTGATATGAGGACAGGTACAGGAAAAAAAAATGGTGTTTTTATAAGAAATGCATACTAGAAAAGAAAGATTAAGCTAATAGCAGTGTGTTGAATAATCAGCTTCTTTCCAAGAAAAACCTTCAGAAAAGTGGGTGTATAAATCATGCTTTAAAAATAGCAGATTGCTAAGAAATATTTATGGAAAAGAGAAGCATGCAGTGAAAGCTTTTAAGGCAGTGAAGTAAAAATATTAGGTAGGAATAGTGTAGATTTTTTTTCCTGTGTTCTTATTAATTTTTCCCCTTATGTCAGGTTTTAGAGGGCCATTCAGATTTCATTAATGGTTTGGTGTTTGACCCCAAAGAAGGCCACGGAATTGCAAGTGTGAGTGATGATCATACCTGCAGGTATGTTGCTTATGATACAAGCACATTTTAAAATTTTTACTTTAATAAGAATTACAATTTAACAATTAGAGAAAATATAACTTCTATAGATACTCCAGAAACAGATACTTCATTTAAATAAATTGTAAGTATGACACAAATGTGCGTTTCAAAACTGGTGAGTTAAGTTCTCATCCCAGTTTTGGAAACTTCCCTTACTGATTCATGGGTGCCTCTCTCCCTCTTATTTTATATCTGACCATTTATGAAATCTAAATATATAGTATCAAATTCTCCAATTATGGACAAGATCAGTAGGATAATAAAAGGCAGTTGCCATATTGGGACATCATTTCACAGATCCTGTCTGGTAAGTCATTGTTTAATGCAAATTTCATTCGCTAAAGCAAGACTCATGGGAAATTAGTGTTTGGCAAATTTGAAAGTCTCTCTATAAGCTTTTCTGTATATATAGCACATTTCAGTGTCACATTCTTCCATCCCACCCCAGTTTGGAACAGATGAGGTAGCTATAGCATTTTAAGAATGCCTCAAGCTGGAGAATACCACAAGTTAAAAAACAAGACGAAGAGCCAGAGTAGGAGGTGGAAACAGGCTGTGGAGGCAGGAGTGAAATCAGTGAATCAGTCATTACAGGAGTGCCAATTGCTTCATTCTTTCAACAGCACTGTGAGAAAAAGAAAAACACTGCACTGCTGTTTTGCATAGTTTTAATATTTGATCAGGCAGTGACAAAATCAATAGTATTTATAAACACTTGTACACAGGTAAAACTATTAAATATGTGTCCTTTCATATTGGAAGTAAAGCCACTACCTACTTTTTAAATGTTCATCTTTGTAATAGGTCATCTTTTTGAAGTTAGAGTCATAGGCCATTATTCTTTATGTTCTGCCTGTTAAAATTTTCACGTCAGAGATAATGAAAGATTTACTAGTACCTGACGCCAAGTATTACAAAACCAAGTTTATAAATAGACCTGAAGAGTAAATAGAACTATTTTTAAGATAAAAGTTAGATCACTAGAAATAAGTAGTGACATTTTAGTTCTCTAAAACTAGACTTTCCTAATCACAAGCATTTGGGATAATGATACCTGAGAAGAGAGAAAATGAGTGTCTTTGCAGGCCAAGGAGTAGCCTCTGAATAGTGAATAAGAGCCAGACAGACCTGGGATTACATTCAGTGGTCTGTGAATTTTTTTTTTTCTTGTAGACTTTGAGATTTTTTTGGACTAGTAAAATTGTCCTAAAATTTTGGGGGACTGACACAGGGTTTCCTACTTTTTATTTTGTTAAGTGATAAGAATTTTTAAAGTTCTACTGCCTTCAATTACCATAATTTTATGAAAGAAAGAACATTATTATTTTAAAAAGGACAAAGGGGTTAACTTCAAAGTGAAGTTAAACTTAATAAATTTAACTTTTTGAAAACTCACTATGTTGCCCCTAATTGTCTTATTTTGCTCGGCTGTGGTTTATGGTGTTATTGTTCAGCAAATACTTGCTCTCCTTTCACCCGCCTCCATGGAAGGAGGAGATTTTTCCCATTCTATTGGGTTTACCCACGTGACTTGTTTAGGCCAATGTAATATTGACAGGTCTGACACAAGCAGACACTTGAGATGTTTTATTTGGTTTGTCTTGACCTTCTATCCTCTCTCTTTGCTATAAGATGAGCATGTCCTAGGTAGCTACTGGCCCTAGAAGAGAAACACATGGAGCAGATATGGACCCTTCTAATATTATGAAATAAAGTTTCCCACCGATCCAGGAGCAAGAAATGTATGCTTGTTTTTGTAAGCCACTAAGATTTGGTGGTTGATAACATCATTTTATCAGTAGCCAGGGAGCCGAATTTAGAATTCATTAACTTAGTTTGCCAACTAGAAGTAAAGGACAGTCCTGATTGGCTATTAAAGTCAAACTTCTTGGGCCAAAAGGTAAGCAATATAGTTAAGATTTTTAAAAGAAATAGAAGATACAAATAAGTAAGAAGTTTAAAGTAAGGAAGAGAAGTATCATACACTCTGACAGTAACAAAGAAAGAAAGTATTCTGACGGGACAAACCACAATAGAAAATATTTTCAGTACAACTATCTACATTAACTCAAAGTATAGAATTGCCAAGTTACAAGTAAAGAACACCAGCCAAATGGCAACTATGCAATTTGGGCAGAGGAAATAGCCATTTTCATCCCAGGAATCATTCCAGCACTGCACTAAAGTAATGCCTCCTGCCCTAGCTGGTTTGACTCAGTGGTTGGTGTGTCAGCCTGCAGAGTGCAGGGTCCCGGGTTTGGTTCTGGTCAAGAGCACATACCTGGGTTGCAGGCTTGATCCCTGGCCCCATTCGGGCACATGTAGGAGGCAACCAATCAATGTGTCTCTCTCACATTGATGTGTCTCTGTCTCTCCCCCAAAAATCAATGGAAAAAAATATCCTCTGGTAAGGATTAACAAAAACAACAACAACAAAATAAAGTAATGTCTCCTACAGTCTCAGTCTGCATGTTAGTGGAGAAATCCTTACCCAATCATAGTCAGAACCTGTGTCATCTTGGAAGTAGTTTTATATGCAGGTGATACAATGCTTAAAAAAGACATGTTAAATAGAATAACTAGACGGAAGGTCAGGAAGTAGCCACTGTGGTAAACAGTTTGGCAGTTCCTCAAAAACCTAAGCATGTGGCCCACCAGTTCCACTCCTAGGTATAGGTATATACCCAAAAGAATTAAAAACAGATGTTCAAACAAAAACTTGTAAAGGAATGCTTTTAGCAGTACTATTCACAATAGCCAAAAGGTAGAAACACCCAAATGTTCATCAGTGAATAACTGGATAAACAAAATGTGGTATGTCATTGAAATGATTGAAATATATAAAAATGATTGAAGAGTGTGTATATATATATATATATATATATATAGAGAGAGAGAGAGAGAGAGAGAGAGAGAGAGAGAGATTACAACATGGGTAAAACTTAAAAGCATTAAAGAAGCTAGACATAAAATATTCTATGATTCATTTATATAAAATTTGCAGAATAAGCAAATCCATAGCGACAAAACAAATAATGGTGCCAGGAACAGGGGGGAGGAGAAAATAGGCGTGACTGTTTCAAGTAAATATGGTGTTTTCTTTTGGGATAATAAAGATGTTCTGGAACTAAGTTAAGAGCCCTTAAATTACATATTTTAAAATGGCTTAAATGGTAAGATAAATGAGTAAAATAAGTGAATAGAATTTCTTAAATACTAAGCTATATTATACACTGAGTGGCCAGATTATTATGATATCTAAATGCGTAATAATCTGGCCACTCAGTATAGACTGACCACAGAGTTGGGATTTTAAATGTATAAGAACTGCATTGTGGGTAGTTAGAAAGAAGCAGAGGACTAACTAGCTAGAGGCTGGGGGCCACTATCTCCTGGTCCCTTGACATATCAAGATTTGCAAGCTTTCCCTTATACATAAGTACACTTGAGTGGCCAGATTATTATGCGTTCAGAGATCGTAATAATCTGGCCACTCAGTGTATATACACTCAAATATCTAAGAAGACATAAGGCGTAGTGATACAGTCTTTGTCCTGTTTTACAATGAATAAATTTGAATATCCTAAAAATAAGATAACAGAAAAATGTAAGGCAGAAGCAAGGCTGCCAAGTCGCATAATTCCAGGGTTGTGGTTTGCATAGAGCACAATGCAAATAGTGCCATCTGGAGTTCTGCAATGTCATAGCCCTGAGTAGAACTTGTTATTAGGATAAAAAATCATGTCCATAGTAACAAAACAAAACTAAATTTGGTACCCGGCCGGTATGGCTCAGTAGTTGAGCGTGGACCCAGAAACCAATAGGTCACTGGTTCAATTCCCGGTCAGGGCACATGCCCAGGTTTCAGGCTCGATCCCCAATGCAGGGCGTGCAGGAGGCAGCCAATCAATGATGTTCCTCTCATCAATGTTTCTGTCTCCCCTTCTCCCTTCCTCTCTAAAAATTAATAAAAACTAAAAAATACCTAAATGTGTAAGTGAAAAAGGGAAATAATGTTAATCAAAATAGAGATAACATGACAAAACAAATTAAAGGAAGGATAGTACTCTACAAATCAGCCAGTGCTCATATACTAGTAGATATTATCAAAAGTCACCATTATGCCATAGGATGGAGTACTAACAAAGATTGCAAAAAACATACCTCCTATCTTGAAATTTGCCCACCTTTTGAGCTATTTCTAAATTTCACTGGGATATTCAAAAGTCATGTAGCATGTCAACATCCCTGTTTCTCCACTAAATGTCTGTAGCATCCCAATTATTAGGACAATAATAAATGCCCTGTACATGTTGTAACCACCATCTGTTGAGAATCATTGATTTAGATAGTAGTACATGACCAAGCACTATTCTAAGTGTTTTATATGAATTAAATTAATCCTCAGAAACCTTTTTTGGTAGGTTCTCGTTATTTTTACAGATGAGGATCCCAGGCAGTCTGGTTCTGAAATATCATACTATACTGTTTCTCGTTGAAGGTTCTTTTAAGAAGTTTTAGTCTTTTTCTTTTACTGAAAAAGCAGATGTTCCTTTTACCTGTGTGTTCTAATCAAAATCTAACATCATCTAGGGCTTAATAAGATTCATAGAATTGTCCTTAGAGTCATGTCTACAAAGTAGTACCTTCTACTTGTGAGGAATTTATAATTTTTGAAACATTCTAGTACCAGTTCTTGAAATGAAGGCATCATGTTCCTTCTTCATACTTCATTAATTCAGTTCTCAGGTAAGGAAGAAGAGTAAAGAGAAACAAACTTTTCTCTAGGATGAGGAAAGTTTTTCTAGAGTAGACTGCTCTATGTTTTCACTAACAAGGTAGTTGGCATGCTTTACTACCTTAGGATCATCACAGCACCTAGAAGAGTGCTCTTGTAGGTACCAGTGAGTGGGTGTAGGAATGAATACAGCTCTGTGTCTGTTACCAGGTCTTTAGGAAAAGGATGCTGTTACCAAACAAAGCACTGACAGGAGGTGTGTTTGGGGAAAACAATCCAAGTAAGTCACAAGTTGGAGTTGCTAGCAATTCAACCACAGGTTCTACACCATTTCTCTTTTATGGTTCCTTGTCATGTCCACCATATGCAAATATGAACAGATGCATTCATACGTATACAGATATCTACATAAATATTTGTTTATGTGTATGCATATGCACAGGAAAATGTAACTACTAGTGTTTATAATTAAGACCTAGCATCATAAAAAAGAAAGTTAAAGTTGTTATGATATTTGAAAAGCAAATATATACATATTCACATAGAAAAATTGATTATCCCCTACTTACAAGAAGGTAAAAATGGTGCTTTAAATACTTACTGGGTTAAACTTATTATTTTAAAAACTCACTAATACAGAACATCTCATTCCCAGTCAGTGCCAAATAGCAGATGTTCTTGTATGGTAAAAACTACCGTTCTGTAAGAGCAATTCAGATCAACAAGTAATTATTAAACATGTTTAATATAGCCAACATTTAGTACTCTGGGTATACAAAAGAAATAGAAGATCCAGTACTCACTGTAACTACAAAGAATGTCAGAAGTAAATCCTTTCCTACTCCTCCCCACCAATAATCTTTTAAAATATTACATAAAATTTATGATGAAGGAAAATTGGCTTCTAGAAACTAAGGAATTCTTAGTTTAAGATGAAAATAATAGAGGCAGGTAATATGCCATTCACTTTGACTATGAAACATGGGATATTAGTAGTCATATTCTAGCTGTCATTGTTTTTAAAAAGAATGAGAGGAGTGGGATATAAAAATTAAAGAGTAAGATTATTGTTTAGGAATATAACCAAGTCACTAGATAAGGGAATGCTTAGTTACCTAAGATATTCACTAAGCCAATAGTAATAAGTTTTGAAAATTTTATAAGAGGAAAAAATGTTTATCAACTGTCTCTGTGCACCTAATGCTTTCCACATTACCTCTGTTCATGTATATTTGAAGAGTCTTCAAGATCCATAATTAAGATGGAATGTTCTTTCCCCACCCTCACCCCAGTTGGGATCACAAAATATATGATTTACTTAAAAATAATACTTGTGGGAAACAGAAAGAGGGAGATTGAAAGCCTTCTAAAGATAGGCCAATGAAGCATACCTTCGGAGGTTAATCCCCTTTTAGAAGCAAATGAACCGTGCCTAAATAATTCTAGGTACAAAGTGAAATCAGGAGAATTTATATTATTTATTAAATGTTATGGTTAAATAATTCCAGAAATAAAGTTCTCTGCCTGTCTTCTAAAATTCCCTCTAATTTTTGTAACGTTTTAAAAATTATTGCATAGTTCTAAGAACTTTAAGAATGAGATCAAATAGTTTGTGTTGAGTTTGGTAATTATTTACCTCTAGTGAATGGAACATAAGGATTCCATGTCTTTATAAGAACTATCCAAAATTTATACTAAAACCTGTTGCTCACATTTGCAAACATTTTAATTCTATGAAGTGAAATCATGTTAGTGAAAGATTATACTACAGTAAAAGTAATGAAGTGATGAATGAATTTTCTGAAATGTTATCTAATGGTGTACTTGAAACACCATTCTCTTGTATTCAACTTTGGTTCTCCCTCATGTGCCTGTGCAGATGAAATACAAAACCAGTACTTCTTATAGTATTACCATATCAGTGATTGCAGTAATTTAAGCCTGCTTTATGGGGCCCTCATGTGGTTGCAGTAAGTGAATTATATACATGAGAATAATATCCATAAACATGTTTTAGGGTTATTTTGAAAATCCATTTATGTGACTGATAAGAGTCACATTTTAAGTTGTAAAATATATCAAAATTTTTCTTAGAAATAATGAAATGCTAATTTTCCTGGGCAGTATTACTGACATTTGTATTAAAGTTTATGTTAGTTAAAAGTCCTTTTACTCTGAATTTCTTGAAGATGAAATCATTACATAATATCTGTTTGAAAACTACCATATGGTATTTTTTGCAGTTGAGAGTGTAATGTTGAGGTTTATTTTTAAATGTGACAAAATTTTCCACAATTCCTACCCTTTAAAAATCTTTTCGACTCATAGACACAGAGGTCTAATGGTTGCCAGAGGGGAGGGGAGTTGGGAGACCAGGTGAAAAAGGTAAAGAGATCAAGAAGTACAGATTGGTAGTTACAAAATAGTCACAGGATGTAAAGTACAGCTTAGGAAATATAGTCAATATTATAAGTATGTATGGTGCCAGCTGGGTACTAGAAATATCAGCACTTTGTAAAGTATATCGTTAGCTACTGTGCTATACACAAAATAATATTAAATGTAAACCATAGTTGAAAAATAAAATTTTTAAAAATCTATTTATCTGTAAGTTAAAGATGTTAATTCTCCTCTGGGGTAGCCTCAGGTAGTTCCTCACCTCTGTGATAAGCTTGTAATAGATG
Source organism: Corynorhinus townsendii (assembly GCA_026230045.1). Taxonomy (NCBI): domain Eukaryota; kingdom Metazoa; phylum Chordata; class Mammalia; order Chiroptera; family Vespertilionidae; genus Corynorhinus; species Corynorhinus townsendii. The sequence continues at coordinate 204,790,220 of JAPDVU010000003.1, read as the reverse complement.
CTGCTGAATTTGTTTACAATTTCAAGAAAACAAATGAAGCAACAACGTGTAAGCTATAAGTTTTTTTTAAGCTCTCCAAGGCTTCATGAAGATACACAGTAGTCAATTATTTTTTGTATAGTAAAGTTTGTTTATTAGCATATGTTTGAATCAGGGCACTTCCTTTCCCCTCCAGAACACGAATAGCCTTTGATTATGGACTCTATCATTGACTCATTTCTAATTATTGAAGGGTAATATATATACAGTTATTTCTCTTTTTCTCCCTTATAAATCTTCTTAATCTTAAATCAGTAAAATTTCTGGTAATCCATTTCTTTTATCATGAATACTACTAGTACATTAATACTACTTGGTTAGTAGTCTGGAGTATTAAAAAAAGCAGAATTACTGGTATTCTACTCTAATTTCTGAATATATTTCAAACACTGACATACTAAAGCACTCTTTACAAAATTCTTATTTCATACAGTTGTGCCATTTTGCTGCCTCCAGTGGTAAAGCTTTTTGCCTAGATACCAAAGTTTTCCATAGTCTAAGCCACAGAATGACAGCGTTTATTTATTCTAGATTTTTGCTTTCAATTATATGGTCCCCCACCTCTGAATTCCTTTTGCACTTAAAGCCAGATATTTTAACACCAAATTATTTTGTAATTTATTTATTTTTCTAATTGTATGTTCACTGATTAAGAAAGTACACCATATCTTTTCCTTTTTTGAATCATCCATAACATGATGAGTAACTTAGAGACTAATTACTTGGAAATGAGAGGGGGAAATCTTCATTTTGCTATCACAAATTTAGTAAAAAATGTTTTTTGTCTATAAGTGTCGGAGATTCCTTTCCTACACCCATTAACATTGTAAAGTGCCTTCTCATTCTTATAATTACATCTCAGTATTACTTCTGTTCTTACTTTCATATTTAATTAATACAGAGGTCCATGTGATCCAGCCATGTATTTTAGATTGTGGTTTGTATTTTTTGTTTTATCAGCTACAGAAGGCCAAATGCATACAGATGTGTCATTTAATGTCATCCATTCCTTTTTTGTCTATGTTCTTAGTTATAAACATTTGGTAGCAGAAATTTCCTTATACAATGAACTTCCTAACAGGCAATGAGCTGCCAATTAAAAAGAGAGGACAAACAAATAAAAAGAACAGAGTATTACCCAGGAAGTTTCCCTTTGAATTCTCAGAGGGAATATCTCCCTCTACTAATTTTCAATTTAAAAGGCCCTGGAGAATATCTAGGATATCCTCAATATGACAACAGCCAATTTGTGGGATCTTTTTATTAATTAAATGGGACAACTACATTTAAATAATATATGGTAGGAATACGTAATGTTCTGAAAAATGCTCAACCTGAAATGATTTAATAATAAACTACCAAATAATTTTAACAATAAACTACCAAAAAGTAAAGTAATTGTAATTCATAATCTTAGCTCTTTATCCATACATTTTACAGCTAAATCTAAGAGTTCCACTTAGGACTACAGAGTGGTGAGGGGTTGGAGATGTTTGTTATAGTCAAATTGGTTCAGGAGTGTCACTTTATTTTACTTGAAGAGTAATGCCCTTTGATTCAGTTTTTATTATTGGCTTATTAATATGTCAGCAGATTAACTTTACCTTGAAAGCTTTTACTTTGAAATTGCCCTTGCAAACATTTAAGTAGGTACATATATATCCTTCATATTGCTCCTGATTTTTTTATCAAGGTAGTTTAACTTGGTAATGTTATATTTTTATACTTTTATAAATGATCTGTTGTCTTTCCATGCATTTGATTGTGTGTATTAAGGCTATGAACCCCTACAGCTTTTCTCCTTCAGTAATGTACCACTTTTCTTGGTGATGTTTCTGTGGTGATAATTAACTTTTAGGTAATTTTATTTATTATACATAAACTATATCACGTGCAGTAGGCCGCCTGCCGCTTCCGCGGGAGCCGGTGGAAACCGCAGTGTACCGCTGCAAGCCACGCTGCTTCCACAGGAGCCGAGCCGCTTCCGCGGGAGCCGGGAGGGAGTGCACCAATTCCTCAGGAGGCAGGAAGGAACCACGCCGCTTCCGTGAGAGGTGGGCCCGCAGTCTCCTCTCCGGGTCTGCTTTCGGCCATGGAGGCTGCCTTGTCCATGTCCGCTCCGGCTCCAGGGGGCCAGGTGCAGCAATGAAGCAAGCATTCTGCCAGGCTGCTCACACAGCCCACTCTCAGCGGCTGCCCCTCCCCAGGATCTAGTGGGGCTGAGAGGACTGGGCGCTGCCATCTTGTGGCTATGAGTGCCACCCTCTTTGTGATGGAGTGATGGTTAATTTCCATATTACCCTTTTATTAGATAGAATGTGTTCACAATATGTTTGGAAATATTAAAATATTAATTTCCAAAGTTAGGATTTTTTTCCCCCTATTACACTAGAAACTCTTATCTGACATGCTAAATCTGTTGTTCCTTATATAAAGAGTCAGTAAACTCAGGAAATCTTTTTTTTCTTTTTAATCTTTATTGTTGAAGGTATTACATAGGTCCTCCTTTTTTTCAGGAAATCATTTTAAAGGACTGTCTACCTACCTTATTTTCTTATACAACATACATACGAAAATTTGTCAACTTTGCCAACCTTTTGACAGGAGGGCAAGGCTTTCTCTTTCCTTAAATTATGAGACCATTGACTAGTGTCAGGGACCTTTTTTTACATGATCCACACCCATGATACAGTGCCTACAATGAAAACACTTGCTAAGCAGTCTTAATTCAAATATATCTAGATTTTTATAATATTTATTGCTTAATCTTCTGTGACTATCATACATGCCTAATTTATGAATGCTTTTTAAATTTAGATACCATTAGTTGTCATTAACTTAGTTTCATTGAAATAGCTCTTTCACATTCATATTCTGTCAGCTTATGTATTACTTAATCACATTAATAAATATGGGTTCATATCACTTACAAACTAGTTTGCTAGCAATGAACCCATAGTCCCTCTTGGTCAGCCTACAAAATGCATGTGCAAGAATATTAGAAGAAAATTGCCTCTTTTCCTCTTCAGTTCTACAGAGGGACAAAGGAAGAGTGTCAGAAGGAGCTCAATTAAGAGAGCTTCTACTGTATAAATTGTGTTCACTACATTTTTAAATGGATGCAAATCTATCCATACATAGATATATGAAAATAACATAAAATGCAAGAAAAAAGGGGTGTTTTGAGAAATCTACCTTACAAATAAGACCAACTAAAAAGTTGTGCCTTTTGTCATTTAACAAGTGATTGTTTTCAGGTTATTTTTGTCAGAAAATGTGTTAGAGAAAATGTAGACCTTTTCAGTTGGTCATTAATAAGGAAATGTGAAAGAGGAAAAAAAGTGAGGTAAGACAGTTTGGAAACCTATTTCACAGTACCTGCTAAAGTTGAACATATTTGTAAGCTACTACCCAGCAATTCTGTGTCTGAGCATGTACCCAAAAAGTGGGTTGGTGTGTGTGTTTTGTGTGTAAAGGGGGAGAAGGGTGTCTGTCTTCACTAAAAGATGTACAGGAAGATTTATAGCAGCATTATTGATAATGAGCCAAATTTGGAAACAAATGTTTATCAATAGTAGTATGAGTAAGTACATTACAGATTATTTAGTTAATGGAGTAGTACATACAGCACTGAGAATGAACAAAGTACAACCTGCAGCACTGTGGGTAAATATCACAAAATCTAATGTTGAAAGAAAGATACCAGACCAAGAAAATCCATACCATAGGATTCCATTTTTATGATCTTCACAAGAGGCAAAAGTAAGCTATAGTGTTAAAAGTCGGGATAGTGATACCTCGGTGAGGGCAAGAAAATATGACTGGAAGGAAGTGCAAGATGACTTGGAGTTCTGAAAATACTCGGTTTCTTAAGTTGGGTACTGTTTTCTTTGAGTGTGTTCTTTGAATTTTATGCTTAAGATTTGTGTATTTTTATTATGTACTAGAGGCCCGGTGCATGAAATTCGTGCACAGGGGTGTGTGGCCCTCAGCCCAGCTTGCACCCTCTCCAATCTGGGACCCCAACAAGATCAGGCCTAAATGGGCAGTCGGACATCCTCACAATCCAGGACTGCTGGCTCCCAACTGCTCGCCTGCCTGCCTTCCTGATTGCCCCTAACCGCTTCTGCCTGCCAGCCTGATCACCCCCTAACCACTACCCTGCTAGCCTGATTGATGCCTAACTGCTCCCCTGCCAGCCTGTTTGCCCCTAACTGCCCTCCCCTTCAGGCCTGGTCCCCCCCCCCCCCCAGTTGCTCTCCCCTGCAGGCCTGGGTTCCCCCCAACTGCCCTTGCCTGCAGGCCCAGTTGCCCCCAATTTCCCTCCTCTGTCGGTCTGGTCACCCCTAACTGCCTTTCCCTGCAGGCTTGATCGCCCCCAACTGCCCTTCCCTGCTGGCCTGATCACCCACAAGTGCCCTCCCTTGCAGGCCTGTTCCCTCCCAACTGTCCTCCCCTGCTGGCCATCTTGTGGTGGCCATCTTGTGTCCACATGGGGAAGGATCTTTGATCACATAGGGGCAGCCATCTTGTGTGTTGGAGTGATGATCAATTTGCATATCACTCTTTTATTAGATAGGATAGAGGCCTGGTGCACGGGTGGGGGGACCAGCTGGTTTGCCCTGAAGGGTGTCCTGGATCAGGGTGGGGGTTCCCTTGGGGCGTAGGGCAGCCTGGGCGAGGGGGCCTGTGGTGGTTTGCAGGCCAGCCACGCCCCCCAGCAACCCAAGCGAAGGCCCTGGTATCTGGGATTTATTTATCTTCTATAATTGAAACTTTGTAGCCTTGAGTGGAGCCCTAGGCTGGCCAGGGTATGCGGAAAGCTTGACTTCCTCCATTGCCGGGGAAAACCAAGCCTCCTGCTTGCTCCATGGCTACAGCCATTTTGGTTGGGTTAATCTGCATAGTCGCTCCTGATTGGCTGGTGGGTATAGCAGAGTGATGGTTAATTTGTATATTACTCTTTTATTATATAGGATGCTGTACTGTAAAAATATTTTAACCAAAGGAAATTGACTTTATATGATGGAACTGTTATTAACTAGATGAGCCATGTAGTAAAGACACTGAAAAATGTGTTGAGCTCCACAAAAGGATTTGAGAAGAACTTAATTTTGGAATCTACCAAAAAGGGCAACAAGACTTAACTTAAAGTGTACCATCTGCAGCTAATTTGGTTATGATAATTCATTTCATCCCAATTCGTTGTATTGTGCATATTTGGTACTTGGAGTATGCAACCACTGAGAATTATTTAATAGGCATATAATTATAAACCATAAATCATTTTATCCTAGTCCTATAAAGTAATCTGGATCATCCTCCTCATTTTTAAGTCAGTTTTTATTTAAAAGGTGTCAGGTCCTATTCTGGACAAAGTACTATGAAAATATTTGATTTCTAGTACAGGAATACACTTCATTAATTGACCTGTTTTTATCAAATATCTTTATCCATATTTTCTGTCTCTTTGGTTTCCTTCATTTGAAAGGGAAAAAATCATGAAAATATTCTGGTATGTATTCAATTTATATAATTGCAAACAAGAGTCAAATACATATTAGAATAAGATCAAAGGAATGGAGCCTTTAAATCATTTTCTCATGGGACTTGCTGAATTTGCAAGACAGACTCCTACTATTTCAGTCATGATAAAAATACATGCCAGCCCAGTACTTTATTATACAAAAGGCAGTGGAGGAGAAAAAATATTCAGTTGCCATATTAATTATCTTCTTCATTGAGGGGAGTGAAACACAATTGCAGAAACCCTTGGTAAATGTGGTTCACCTCTTTAATTAAATTATAATTCTCTCCCTTATATAGTACATACAGATATAAAGTGTTGATTTGGCAAGAGAAAAGAGTATGCTTCTAAATTATCTAACCAAGTAAATAATCATTTTGAAAAAATATTTATATTAGTTTATATGTTACTATAATATTTCAAGATTGGAGACCCTATAATTTCTCCAAGGAAGAAAAGTGGTTTGGTACAGAATATTTACATTGTTTAATAAATATGTCTTCTTTCATTGAAATACACTTTTGCCTATAGTTTAAAAATACATTCTTTAAGTTTGTTGAAATTATTTATGGTTCCTAATGAAGTGTGAACTCTAAAACATAGAAGGAAAAGTCCAAGGCATTCTAATGAGTGAGTTCAATTCTTAAGGACCAGAATTCTGTGGGCACTTTGCCAACCACCCACCAATTTCTGTCTCCTGCCATGCTAACTCTATGCCACACTTTGTACCAGTGAGACATAATAGTGGCTGAGTGTGAAGAATGAGCTGGAAAACTATCAGTCGGGGTCGGGGATAGCACTTCTCACAACAAAGTGAGATTTCTGAGTTTTGATCTCCACTCAGGATAGGAAAGAAATTGAAATAGAACGCCATGTCAGTGATTAGCTTGGTTCCTGTTGCTATGGATTTGGAAAAATTAAAGAGAGAGTGGGAGGAACCAGGTGTTTTTTCCTTCAACTCACCTTTAATGTAGCTATCAATCAAGGCCACCTTTGAGAAATGCCTACTGATGCAGGAATACAACCTGATTAGTTTAAGATTTTGTCCACAAAATAAGGAGTATACGAATAATTTGGTTACAGGTGTTACGGTGTTAATTAATGAGAAAATGTATGTGACTGTTTTTCTGTGATTCAGTATGGTAAAAGTTAAATTCTTCATACTGCTTTCACAAATTCCTAAAATAATTATCATTTTCCTTGAAAGATAAACTTTAAGTACAAATGTCTACCTTGTAATCTTTAGTTAATGGCTTTGAATAAATTCATGGAAATTGTATTTTCTTAGTAGTGATATATCAAAAATATTTAAAGTTATACTCCTTTTCTTTTCTTAGGATTTGGAATTTGGAGGGAGTACAGACATCTCATTTTGCTCTTAATTCTCCTGGAATGAGTGTGTGCTGGCATCCTGAGGAATCTTTTAAGGTTGTTATTTATAACTTAGTTTTCTTTTATCAAGGTGAAAAGACATATACATGTGTAATACTTACACACATAGAGGAGAAAAATCAATGACTTTTTTCCATCTCAGAGACAAATGTATTTGTCACAAGTGTGTTTGTCACAAATACATTTACTCTGCAAAGCTATACCTTAAAAGCTCTGTATAAATAACAGACAGCCATCATCTCTAAATGGCTTTCATTCAGAAGACACTTTTCCTAATCTTTGGCAAATTACAGTCTAAAAACTGATGCCCACATTGCCTAGTAGCAATATTTGTTTAAAAACAAAAGTTAAATCCATGCTTGTGAGCCATAGTGTATAAACAGAAAGTATCTGATCTAACTGCAGTGATAATCAATACCTATTCAAAATAGAGCTTTCTAAAATCCTAAAGGTATCATTTGGCCTTAACTCTTACTTCATTGAGAAAATGGGAACCATTCAACAAGAGTTCTCTCATTTGCCAGTATCTTCTCTTGGGCATTACTGTTTTATTGTTCCCTAGAATCTAAGAAGCTACAACATTCATCTTCTTAAAGTAATCCTTCAGTTGTTTAGAGCCGATGCCAGTTCCTTAAGCATCCTTTGCATTTGATCTTCCATTTATAATATGTATATACAAATGTTTAAATTTCACTATATGAATTGAATCTCTTCCTACTTCTCAAATTTGGTGAATAAAGTTGTTGAATTTTCTTTATTTTTCTGTCTTACAGCTGATGGTTGCAGAGAAGAATGGAACAATCCGATTTTATGATCTTATGTCCCAACAGGCTATTTTATCTCTTGAATCAGAACAGATACCATTAATGTCAGCACACTGGTGTTTAAAAAACACCTTCAAAGTTGGAGCTGTTGCAGGGAATGATTGGTTAATTTGGGATATTACTCGATCCAGGTACTTTCTTAGTACATATATTGTTTACTAAAAAATCAGTCACTGTTGTTAATGATCCACTGAGCCATTTTTATATCGCTGGCGCTCACTGTTGAGCTAAGGCAAGTCTATTTTGAAAAGGCCAGAGCTATGGGTTTAGATAACAAAGATGGGTATCGGTGCTTTGCAGATTCACTTTGAGCACAACCCAGAAAGATCAATGTGAAGGAGGAAATCTTTGAGCATTGTTTACTTACGTTGAAAAAACAAACATTGACCCTGTTGAATGATCGTGTTTTGTAATGTTTTTGCATCATGCTTATGTCTTTATCATATTTCATCTATTTCAATCCGATGTTTATTTGGAATTTTGTCGCAGTTTAAGTATATTGGCCATTGTGGTATTTTGTTTTGTTTTTAAACAAGTTATCTTTTATTATTATTATTTTTGTTGCTGTTACTCCTTAACCGAGGATATTTTTCCATTGATTTTTAGGGAGAGTGGAAGAGAGACAGAAAGACAGAGAGAAACATCGATGTGAGAGAAACACATCGATTGGTTGCCTCCTGCATGAGTCCCAACCAGGGCCTGGCCAGGGAGGACCTTGCAACCAAGGTATGTGCCCTTGACCAGAATCAAACTGCAGACCTATGCTCTAACCACTTACCCAAACCAGCTAGGGCTTGGCCATTGTGTTTTTTAAAAAAGAAAATGCCTCCTGGCCAGTGTGGCTCAGTGGATGAGCATTGACCTATGAACCAGGAGGTCATGGTTTGATTCCGGATCAGCACACCTGCCTGTGTTGTGGGCTGAAACCCCATTGGGGGGCCTGCAGGAGGCGACCGATCTATGAATCTCTCTCATCATTGATGTTTCTATTTCTTCCTCTCCCTACCTCTCTGAAATCAATAGAAATACATATTTTAAAGAAAATACCTTTTAAACTGTAATTTAAGTTCTACTTAAGACCAGTACATAATTCATAAAATCCAAAATACTGTCTTTTAGTTACCCTCAAGTGAAGAGACCTGTCCACATGGATCGAGCCTGCATATTTAGGTAGTATACCACTTTTGTTGGAGTTACAATTTTATTTTTTGAGTCTGGTTACTTTGTTCATGCAGTGTCACCATCTGGAATACTTTCCCAATCCTCTTCTTTGCTCTGGGTTTATGTTTGCTTGTTTGGGGGTTATCTTTTTTCTCTGATAATTTTATAAATGGCTATTTTGCTTTCTTAACTAAATTTTTACTCTTGTCTTTTGGGTTAGGCAAGGGAGTGATTTTTCAATGTTGTTGTTTTTTAATAAGACAAATTTCCACTGTACGAATACCACCCCCACAATCTGGAGCATATGCTTCCTTATTTTTTGTACTGATCAAGCTATAAAATGTAGGTGGAACCATATTTTTGCATATAAACTTCTTTTTTGTGCTAAATGAGAAAATGCTAGACATCTGCAACTTGCTCTCTTTTTTTTTTTTGCTTAAATTAACATTCACATCTACCTTGTTTTTCATTCCTTTTTGCGTAATATTCCATTGTATAGTACAGTCTTTATGGCTCTTTCATTTTCAAGTAATAGGAAAACTTACTGAGACTAAAACCAATAGAACATGTATTATATGTATATGACATCAAATCTAGGATTATAGTCAACTAAATGTAAGAATGTCATAGATTGTGAGATTCATCCCGAGTTCAGAGATGTAAGCAAATAGTATATAGTACTTAACAAGAAGTCTGGAGAAGGCAGTGTCAGGAGAGTTCACACCTTTCCCTCTGCCACCCTTCATGGCAAGGCTTTGGACTTGTGGCTTCACAATCACAAGATGACCTCCATTGTTCCAGGCATCATAGCCTCATCATTGGCTAAAGTAAGGGGAGAGGAAGAGCACTGCCTTTGCATTGGGAATAGCTTTCTTTGAAACCAGTTGTGTCTCATCCCTTGGGGTTGGACACACTGCCAGAAGATAGCTGGAATTCAGTTCGCATGGAAAAAGATCAGAAGGGCTGTTGGACAAGCAGCCAGTGTCTGCCACAAATTTTTGTTTGTTTTTTTTGGTCAGAATCTTTTCTTTTTTTCTCGTATCTTCTTTACTTACTAAAGTGTTGGGCATGTTGCTGGAGCTCCATTAATATTTGTTGATTCATTGATTCATTATATTCCAATGTGTAGGATGTCTTAAATCTTAAATATTTAAATATCTAAATATTGTAGGTGTTTGTGTCATCCCCAGGAATGTGTTTCTGTGAAATATTTTATATTTTATATCTATCTGATACCTTGTTGATATCCCCTACCACACTGTTAGCCCTTTGGTTATAAAAAAGGAACTGCTAACGTTGTGTAACTTTGGAATGTAACAAAGTGGCACACAATAAGCACTTAATAAATATTTACAGAATGAGAACATATAGTTAATTTCCTCGGAATTTCTAGTCTAATTTTAAAGCCCCACTAACAAATTCAGGGTTATAAAATCATTGTTTTGTGCGACAGCAACAAAAATAACCTGTTTTAGAAAAGTTTATGGTTATCTGAAAAATACTGAAATTATTTGTACCCTTTCTTTCCTTAGGTGGTCCACAATTAATGAAAATTTGTTTGCAACCACTGGTTATCCTGGCAAAATGGCAAGCCAGTTTCAAATTCATCATTTAGGACACCCTCAGGTAATGTGGAGATGTTTTGTGACATATGGGGTTTTAATTTGTTCTTTACTTTTGCATTTATAGCCCCCAAAATTGTAATGTGTATCTAAAGATATTTATGAATGTCATCTGCTTAAATTGGAAAGAGAAGACATTTTTTGATGTTTAAATCACTAATGGTAATAGATGTTTTGTCTATATACATATAAGAAGCATTTTATTTCTTCTGTTATATTTTATCCTTGATTTATTTTTTTAATCCTCACCTGAGGATACTTTTTTCATTGATTTTTAGAGAGAGTGGAAGGGAGAGAAGGTGATGGGGGGAAGAAGGGGAGAGAGAGAGAGAGAGAGAGAGAAATATCAATCTGTCAATGTGAGAGAGACATATTGATCCGTTTCTTCCTACACACGCTCCAAATAGGGCTGAGGATCAAACCTGCAACCCAGGTGTGTACCATTGACTGGGAATCGAACCTGACACTCTAAGCACTGAGTCACTCTGGCCATGGCTGTCCCTCATTTAAATATAATAATTTTGCTTGATGGTTTATTTAGGCTGCAAAAATATTTGACTCTGGGTTGCACCAGTAATTCATACATTATTTGTATCCTTCCAGCCAGCTGCAAGCAAATAATTCATATTTCACCTGTGAGGAAGCATATTTTTTAATTCTGCTATAAATAAAGGCAATATATTAATGTATTTTTTTATTTCTGAAGGGTAGTTTTTACTTACTTTGATGATTTAGTAAGCTTCTTTAATTCTTCACTTATTTTATAGCCCATCCTCCTTGGTTCAGTAGTCGTTGGATCTGGCCTTTCCTGGCATAGAACTCTCCCACTATGTGCAGTTGGAGGCGACCACAAGCTGTTGTTTTGGGTAACTGAAATGTGAAATAAATTTTTGTCTAGCTTGGATCCATAAGTTTTGCATTTTTAGAGAATTCCTTATTTTTATATTAAATATACTATAAGCTCTAGAAATATCCCAGTTGTTTTGTTAAATAAAATTTTAATGGTTTGAAAAATTTTTTTTCTACTCTGTTCTGTGTGTGTGGGTATATGTGTATGTCTATGTGTTTTAATCAACTCTTAAGAATATAATTGACTCAGAAGTTCCAGAAAAGAAATGACTAGGGAAACATAATGCTTTTTATTTTATCACAGGATTATCCAAAGTATATCCTATCCTCTATACTTTAAATATATGCTACTTTTCTAATTCTCAGGGACAAATATTTACAAAAGGATCTCCTTTCAGTGTTACTCTAGAAGCTGTTGAGAGAGAATGTGTGTGTGTGTGTGTGTGTGTGCGCGCGCACGAGCGCGCGGTTATTTGCTTAGCAATTTGTTATAAGTAGGGATCTTAGGACTTTTTCAGGAATTATTAAAAGTTATTATTTAATTTAATATTAAAAAGATGATTAATTTCTTAAAAATGTGACCAATTATGTTACCCAACCGTTTAGTATATGCAAATTGCTTTTGACTATACATCTCCACATTCTTAGAACATCTGGTATATAGGATAAAGCTTACCTTGAAAAATAACATCATTTTTAACAGCTTTTGTCTTTTATGAATTTTCATCATTCTTATAGTAACTTAAATGTTTATGAGAGACATCTAGTGGCAAAAGAACTATATTCACCATCTCAAAATTCATTGAAGTCAGTATTATGTAAGGCACTCACCATGTTTTTGTGACACACTATAATGTAATCAGAAGAGTGTAAGCTTGGGGTTTGGCCTTCAGTCATAATGGAATTAAATAACTTCTTACAAACTCTGCATACCTGTGAGTTGAAGCTACATTTCATCCTATAAAATAGAGACAGGAATCAGTATCTCATGAAGTTACTGTGAGGATTGAGTAAAGGTGAATAAAAATACTTAACAGGTAATAATTCATTTCAGAGATGTATAGTTCTCATTTTTGAGGAATTAAGTTTATTTTAATTAATAATGCTAATAAATAGTTTTACTCAAGCTGTCTATTTATATGATTTCTTACAGTAAGTATCTTATGGAATCAAGATAATTATCTTTTGACTAGAGGCCCGGTGCATGAAATTCGTGCACGGGGGTGGGTGTCCCTCAGCCCAGCCTGCACCCTCTCCGATCTGGGATCCCTCTCACAATCTAGGACCACTGGCTCCCAACTGCTCACCTGCCTGCCTTCCTGATTGCCACTAACCGCTTCTGCCTGCCATCCTGATCACCCCCTAACCACTCCCCTGCCAGCCTGATTGATACCTAACTGCTCACCTGCCAGCCTGTTTGCCCCTAACTGCCCTCCCCTGCAGGCCTGGTCACCCCTAACTGCCCTCCCTTGCAGGCCTGGTCCCCCCCAACTGCTCTCCCCTGCAGGCCTGGGTTCCCCCTAACTGCCCTTCCCTGCAGGCCCGGTCACCCCCAACTTCCCTCCTCTGCCGGCCTGGTCACCCCTAACTGCCTTTCCCTGCAGGCTTGATCACCCCCAACTGCCCTTCTTTGCAGGCCTGGTCCCTCCCAACTGCCCTCCTCTACTGGCCATCTTGTGGTCGCCATCTTGTGTCCACATGGGGACAGCCATCTTGTGTGTTGGAGTGATGGTCAATCTGCATATTACTCTTTTATTAGATAGGCTAGAGGCCTGGTGCATGGGTCGGGGGGTCAGATGGTTTGCCCTGAAGGGTGTCCTGGATCAGGGTGGGGGTTCCCTTGGGGCATGAGCAATGTGAGCGAGGGGCCTGTGGTGGTTTGCAGGCCAGCCACGCCCCCCAGCGACCCAAGCTGAGGCCCTGGGATCTGGGATTTATTTATCTTCTACAATTGAAATTTTGTAGCCTGGAGCAGAGCCAAGCCTTCTGCTCGCTCATGGCGGCAGCCATTTCTGTTGGGATTTATTTATCTTCTATAATTGAAACTTTGTAGCCTTAAGTGGAGGCCAAGGCAGGCCAGGGCTGCAGAAGCTTGGCTTCCTCCATCGCCGGGGGCAACCCTAACCTCCTGTTCTCTCCAGCTCCGTGGCTGCCGCCATTTTTGTTGGGATTTATTTATCTTCTATAATTGAAACTTTGTAGCCTGGAGTGGAGGCCTAGGCCAGCCAGGGTGCTGGGAAAGTTTGGCTTCCTCCATCACTGGGGAAACCCAAGCTTCCCTCCTGCTCTCTCTGTGGCTGCAGACAACTTGGTTGGGTTAATTTGCATACTTGTTCCTGATTGGCTGGTTGGCGTGGCTTGTGGGTATAGCGGAGTGATAGCTAATTTGCATATTACTCTTTTATTAGATAGGATAGGGAAATGTTACAGGTATTTTAAATTTTTCAATACAACTTTGTAATCATATAGATGTTTGGTATGAACTGTTACATGCTTTAAAAGTACATATGAAAAATTACATAGCATATCAATTTCCTTGTCAGTTACTTAATACAGTAAAATATTACTACCAAATAATAGAAATCGTTTTCTTTATCCCTTATAAGCAACTTTTGAACTTACAAAGGAAAATGGCAGTGGATTTTAACATGATTCCCATTAACAGTCTCTGTGATGGGACCGAGAGCCTTAAAAGCATCAGGATAGGCCAAAAATTTTGTAAGAATTTGTCATTTCAGAATATTTAACAAAAATAAGGAATATATCCTGAAATAATAAATGGGGCCAGTGTAGTTGAAAATTGTCTTATACTTAGAAAAGGTTACTTAAAAATTGAGTGGGTTATGTTTAGGGATGGAGATTAGAGAGGTCAGTATGTTGGGCCTGGTATCTGGGATATGGATTCTTCAGAATAAGGGCTTACCCAAATATAAACATTGTCTGATGAAATTTCCAGTTAGGACTACTCATTGCTAGGGGAAAGATAAGTCGTAGTGGTCGTGTAAATACAGTTATGTCAAAGAGAGGCATTTGTGAATTAATATGGTGCTGTGAGAAATGAGAGGAATGCCTTTACCACCAGGTTCCAGAAGTGGTATACATTTTACCTACTAAAGACAGAACTGTAACCTTTTAAAAGCAAAACAAAACCAAAAAAAAAAAAAAAACTTACATATAGGTTATTGCAACCATTTTCCAGTTTCGACTTTGTTGTTAAACACTAGTATGTACAATTCTTTAAATGGTGTAATGATATTCTTTTCCCTTAGTAAACTTTGTTCTTAGTAAAGTGTGTTTAGCTTAGATTAAGGCAGGAAGAAATGTATGATTTGGAATTAGCTATTGGTCATAATGTCTAATTCCATAAATAACATAAGAGCCGATCGTGTGTGTGTGTGTGTGTCCCACTTAATTTTAGTTTTTCCATGTTTATAAATACGTCTAAGATGGTTTTTCTCTTGTTGAAACTAAGTTTTCCTCAGGATTGCTTCACTTACAAACATGTGAAAAGAAAAAAAAAGTTGTACTTGTGTCCTAAAGTTTGTATTATTTAGGACTGTTGAAGCAAAAGTCAGGATATCACAAATCTCCAAGATGTCAGAACTAAATCCTACACTTTGAGAATGATGGAATCATAGCCCCTTTTTATTTTTATGATTTGGCTGGTGCATTGTGGATATTTCAGTGCCTCTCCTGTGCCAAAACACAAAATTGCACACCCATGCACTCCAATTTGTTCCTTACTTTGGTAATTTGCGACTACATAATGACACTGACTTAGAAATGTTCCTGTTACTGTTTTAAACCTCACGTCAGTGGAGAAGAAGTCAAAATCTGCTTTACACATTTGTGTCTGGTTTTTTGTAATTGTCCAAAATCTGACATTATCCCAGAAATGCTGATTGGGAAGTTATGAGACAGTACTGTGCCCAAAACTGATTTCTGAGGAGAGAAAAAGTATTTGGTCCAGATTATTCCCCATGTTTTTCTGTAGCTCAAAAAGTTAAACTCAATTTAACCCAACTTTATGCCATACCAATAATAACCTTAGTTCTGAACCCAAGTAAAATTTACAAAGTAAAAATGACCATTCTGATGGTCCATTTCCACATATTCCTCATAGGCGGCTGGTCAAGTCCTCAGCAGCAGCATTCCGTTCCAGAATATCATTATCAAGCTGTCAGTGTGCTCAGCACAGGGACAGAGAGAACACTCTGTTTCTTTAATCTAACACCTTGCTCATTCAAAAACATTTCTTTCAACAGGCATTGGAAAAGGTTTTCAAAACAGCTAACATGCATTTATAATTATACATTTAAAGAAATATGCCCTTTAAAACATAGGTCCTTTTCTTTTGTTGTTATTATTAACATAACCTGAAATGTGTAGCAACCATTTGTTTGTTAACTAATCGCAGTAACACAACAAAATAATTAGGATGTCAGCTTTGAGGATCTCATTCCACAGAAGAGAAAAGGAATACACATTGGATGACATATCCATTACTCAGTCTCAACATAACCAACTTCTTTTGCATCGTGCATAGACACAGACTTCATGGAAAATACCAAAGCATTAAATCTTTATGCCCTTTTCAACTGTTCTTTGAACTACCTTAGTGAAAACAATTGTGGCCCTTATGTAGGACCAAGTTATATTTGCCTGGAAATTTCCCTGGATCAGCTTATTTCTGTTTAACTTATGTCTTTGTTATATAGCTATGCCTTCTCCACTAATTTTTAAAGAATACTGTACTTAGGGGCTTGAAACACTTATCTATATACACTGAGTGGCCAGATTATTATAATCTCTGAACACATAATAATCTGGCCACTCAGTGTGTGTGTGTGTATGTATTAGAGGCCCGATGCATGAATTCGTGTATGGGTGGGGTCCGGCCAGCCTGGCCAGGGGGAGGGGACATGGGCGGTTGGCCGGCCTGCCTGCTGGTCAAACTCCTGGTCGAGGGGACAATTTGCATATTAGCCTTTTATTATATAGGATATACACTGAGTGGCCAGATTATTATGCGTTCAGAGATCATAATAAACTGGCCACTCAGTGTATATAAAAGCCAAGTGACTGGAATGATGGAATGACTGGAACAACCAGAACAACTGAATGACCAGTTGCTATGATGTGCACTGTGGGGGGCCACCTGGCCCGGTCGGGGCCCAGATCGGCCCCTCTCAACCTACCGCAGCCCCTCCCCCTAGCCAGCCCTGCCCCGATCAGCCCCCCACCCCAATTGGGGGTGGAGTCTGCCGGCCAACCACCCACAGTCCCTCCCCACCTCAGGCAGGCCCAGCCCCCACCCATATAGGAATTCATGCACCGGGCCTCTAGTATAAACATAAAATTCATTTGAACAATGGTAAGTTTAAGGGGAGGCCACCAGGTTTCTCAGCCTTTGCAAGCAATTTGAGAAACCCAGTAGATTTAAAGATATATGAAATAAGCATTTCTACCAACTGCATTTTTAGTGCTATATTGAGTTGAGTACCTATTTCCTTCCTCTGTAATAAAAGGCAATGACTGTTGCTGGTCTCTTTGTTTCTAATGATGGTTAAACACAGAACTTTGATCTTTTTTATAAACACAGCTGTTGTCCTATCACTGAGCCAAATCCAGACAAGATTATCCTGTGGCTGAAATTAAGGTTTATCTCTACAACCATCTCTAGTAAGACATTTCTAATACTGTTTTAGGAAATCTCTATTTTTGAGACAGTGTATAAAGGAAATAAGGCCCAGACAGGTAACTCCTAAAGTAAGCCAGAGGCAACTAGTGATAAATTATACCATTGAGATAAGGAAGATAGACTGTCTAAACAGCTTAGTTCATTTGGGTTTATTTTTACTTAGACTGTAACTGTAAGAAATGACTTTCTTCATTAACATTTAAGATTAAACCAAACTAATATAAGTTATTTTTAAAGAACTTTCTGCATCTTTTCTTAATGTAATGTTTCCTTGCTAATTGCTAGTTCTGTCTTCCACTAGTACTAAGGAAAACTGGGTGTTTGTTTATTACAAACAGATTTTATTGTAATCCTATGTAATAAAGAGATAATATGCAAATTGACCCTCACGCCCTCGCACAAGATGACCACCCCCATGTGGTCAAAGATGGCCAGCAGGGGAGGGTAGTTGTGGGTTATCAGGCTAGCAGGGGAGGGCAGTTGGGGGGGACCAGGCCTGCAAGGGAGGCAGTTGGGGGCAACCAGGCCTGCAGGGGAGGGCAGTTGGAGGGGACCAGGCCTGCTGGGGAGGGAAGTTGGGGAGGACTAGATCTGCAGGGGAGGGCAGTTGGGGGCAACTGGGCCTGTAGGGGAGGGCAGTTGGAGGCAACCGGGCTGGCAGGGGAGGGGAGTTGGGGGCGACCAGGCCAGGAGGGAAGGGCAGTTAGGTGTCAATCAGGCTGGCAGGGGAGTGTTTAGGGGGTGATCAGGCTAGCAGGCAAAAGCAGTTAGGGACAATCAGGCAGGCAGACAGGCGAGTGGATCGGACCTAAGCTGGCAGTTGGATATCACGCAAGGGGTCCCAGATTGGAGAGGGTGCAGGCTGAGCTGAGGGACACACACACACACACACACACACACACACACACACACACACACCAGTGCATGAATATCATACACCAGGCCTCTCATTATTGTATAATAGCTCACATTGGTTTCTAGACTATAAAGAAATATCATTTTCATTAAGATTTAGACTCTCTAGAATCTTAAATATTTTGCCAAATGTTCTGTAGGGCTAGTTCTCCTGAAAGTTGGACACTGGAGCCTCAAGCTGTGTTGTGAATGTCTAACAATGCCTCTCTCCCCAAAGAGCCTGTACCAAGGAGAACATCTGTGCATGTACCTTATTGAAATCTGTGGAATTCTAGTGAGATTTTCCTGGCGCCTGATTGTGAGCAAGTCTAGGACCTGGTGCTATATACAGCTGCATCAGAGGTCTTACCCACAAATATTTTAACCCCCAAGACCATGGAGCTATTCTGCAGTTCGTTCACTTTGACCTATTCCTTTCCCCATCATTCCACTCACCTGCTACAATAAGATGTGTTCACATGTGTATATGATCTTTACAAGACCATGAGTCATTGCTTTCTACCTATGAGGGAAAACACCTGGGAGAATGTGGAATTATTGCAAGGGATTCTCAATATTATACATATCTTACCACTACCAAAATCCTCTTTTTCCTTTTAAGCTACGATTTTCTGGAGTCCTGAGATAATATAGCCAGCTCCAAAATCCAACTTCCCTACATGATCCTAGCAGACATTGACATCAGACATCCTGCCAACTGCCTCTTCCTCCTCCCAAACACCATTACCCGGGAGGAAGAATGAATCTGCCAGAGAACCCTTTCCTCCAATTCAGAGAGAGTGGATTTTGAAGATCTCATTCAGAAATCTTGAGAGGGTTAAAAAGTTCTCATATATATAAGATGTGCCGTCATCTGAGTATCTATTATGTGACCACAGGTTTGGCTCTGGAGTTCAAGATGAAAGCCAGAATCCGTTAACCATTCCTGCCTATGTGACAGAAGAGGAAAGACTTTCTAAGGCAGGATACATGGTAGGAAAACTAGTAGAACCCAGCCTGGAAAATAAAAGGACACGAAATACTATCTTTGAATTAAAAATTGGGGCTTTTAAAGATGGGTTTCCCAATACAGTTCACCATTTCCATTTAATGTTCCCATTTTAAATCCCCAACAATGGATGTGTTTGACTCAGTGAATATTAAATATCCAAACACAATCATCTCTAGGGATCCTCAAAATTTTTTTTTTTTTCTATGAAGGGCTTCTGGAAAATTTTGTGAACCACTTTCCTATACTGACTGGCTCACACCTCCTGGCACATTTTTTGAAAGGGTAATAGCAAAGGTTCTAACATGATCATTTTGGACTCTAGAAACAAGGCTACAGGACCAAATGTTGATGTTGAACTTCCAAAGCAGTGTTAAGTGATTTTATGTGGTTGTGATTCAAAAAAACCTGACCGCTTTAAGAAGTCCAGGTGCTGAGTCATTTACTGAAACAGCCAGAGGAGGTTAATTAGAAGCAGCTGATAGTGGCATCATTTGCTGCAAATTATTTTTTAATATATGGAGAGAGTTATTCTCTGCAGAGTGCTATAGAGTATATAAACCTAAGCAAAGACTCACGACAAACCTACCTCATTCATACCCACACCAATGGAAGACAAATCTGACATTATGAATTCAAGATAAAATAACTTGACTCTATTAAAATGGCAATGGTTACTTCTAATAAGAGTGTGACATTTTTTCCTCCTATACTTTTTTATTTGCTCTGTTTTCTATGATAAGTATTGCACTTGCATAATAAATCCTTAACTTAAAAATAGGCAACTACTAACTAGCACAGCTATATAATGTTCTAAGGGAATTTAAAGAAATTACAAAGAAGTTGGCAATACCACATGGTCACATCAAGATAAAGGTAGCGTGTACAAGGTATCAAATGAGTGATGAAAGCAAGGCTTGGTATAAGGATTAAAAGAGAATGGCATCATCTAAGGCAGGAAAGTTAAGACTCTTGGATTTCTTGGGGCATCAGTTCTGAAGGGAGGGTGGAGTCTTTCAGGGGTTACTAAAACAGGTTTGATGGAGAGTCTGGATGGGGAATGATTAGTTCTCCCAAATGCCCTCCGCCTCTTACATAGCTAGGCAGTTACTCCTTCCCTTGTGCTCACCTCTTGAGAAACTGAATTGAGACCCTAGACTCAGGAGAGAGGTACCTTACTGAACTCATTACCTGAAAGTCCACATATGCAAGGTGAGTGTTGTGTGTTTTCTTAGATTTTCCATTTGTCTTTACAAATGCAAAAAGCATCCATTCATTACAGGTCTCATTATATTGACTACTAGATGCCCAGTGTATAAATTTGTGCACCAGTGGGGTCCCTTGGCCTGGCCTGCAGGATCAGGCCGAAACCGGCTCTCTGACATCCCCGGAGGGATCCCAGGTTGCAAGAGGGTGCAGGCCAGGATGGAGAGGGACTGCAGGAGGGTTCCAGGGTGTGTCTGGCCCATCTCGCTCAGTCCAGATCAGCCAGACCCCGCAAAAAAGCTAACCTACCAGTCGGAGCAGTGAACATCGTAGTGAGCAGTTGAACGGCTTTAGCATATCATTAGCATATTATGCTTTGATTGAATGAACAACTGGATACTTAGCATATTAGGATTTTATTATATAGGATATTTATTTTCTGTATTCTTTTTTTAATCTATTTTTATTGATTTCAGAGAGGAAGGGAGAGTGAGAGAAATATCAATGATGAAAATCATCAAGCAGCTCCCTCCTGCATGCCTCCTACTGGGATGGACCCTGCAACCCAGGCATGTGCTCTTGACCAGAATCAAATCCAGGACCCTTCAGTCCACAGGCGGACACTCCATTGAACCAAACCAGCTAGGGCTATTTTCTATATTCTTGAAGGTCTGACATTTGTGGCTAACTGATGCCTAAAGGTAATAAAACAATTTACTTGGAAGCATGTTTTTATATGCAAATCAACCAATCCCTAGCCTATTACAAGTTTCCTCCTCTATCCAAAAGTAGAGCTTTCATAGGCTGAAATGGTGTGAAACGGAAAACATTTTGAGCTCCATCTCAAAATTTAGTGCATGCACAATGTCTTCATTTTGTTTACAGGATCTAAATGCTTAAGTATGTCCAGTTTTATGCTAACACCCTTAGGAGCTTAGGGTTTTGGATACCTTAGGACACATCTTGCTAATGGATGCACAAAATACGTGAGATAAAGCCCAGATGCGCTTTTAGTTCAATCCTGTGGTCCACTGATGCTGAGATGCTGAGTGTGCTTCCTGGTAAAGGAACTTGGTGGAGCCACTCTTGGATTGGGGGGGGGGGGGGGGGGGGGAGGGGGGGTGCAGCTGCCTCTATGATGGTTCCCTGACAAAGCCAACACTGCATGCCATTTTCCCTTGATAAACAAGTGACTATTTGATTAACAAATGAGCTACTTAGATAACAGGACTAGGCAAAGATAACTCAAATGAACGCAATTTTTTACTTATACTTTTTGCCACGTTTTTAAGGTTTTCCTGCTAGAACCTCAGCCTCGCTCCACCTCGCGACCCCTGGATTGACGTTACAATCTGGAAGTAGAACTACCAATCCCAGAATGCCAGGCGGGAGGGCGGGCTCTCAGAGAACCGCTGAGTGATTGGCGTTCGAAGGCGTTTCCTTCCGGAAGGAAGGGCCCGGGAGGCGGGGCGTGGGGGAGACGTTCTAACACTATTACGGGGTTGGATGGACCGGAGGGTTTGTGGGTGATGCCTGGGTCCCCCGCCCGCTGAGGAGATGGATGAGGACGGGCTTCCTCTCATGGGTTCAGGCATTGACCTGACCAAGGTTTGTAAAAGAAGGAGTTGGACTTCCGGTGGCCTGGGAGGAGGATGGTCAAGGGACGCCCGATTTTCAGGGAGACCCCATCTCCCATGCCTCCCCCTGTCCTTGACCGCAAGTTGCTCTTCTGCCGTCCTCGGGTGGGAGAGTCCCACTGTTCACCTTCGAAAGGGGTCCCTCCCGAGCTGTTTAAGGGGTTAGCGTGCCTCTCCCAGACTTCGCTTCCCGTGTCACGAGTCTGCCTTCTCTAGGGTGACTCACTGGCGATAGGAGCCGGTTGTGACCTCTAACCCTACCTCTTTAATTCGGCCCCCAGGTTTTTGTGTGTTTCTGTGTGTGGTCCTCACCGGCAAGTTCGTACTTGTGAATTCAGAGCTCATTCTGAAACTTTTCGGTAGCCTCTGTCATCTTGAGACGCCCCACCCCCACGGGGTAGGAAAACAAGGGCTATTCAGAGGACTTCAAGGGACTCATACCACACAGCAAAACACCCCTGGTCACTAACATCAAAGGGATTGCACAGTGTACGTTCCTCCTGTACGAATCACGTCTTTCTTTCACATAACGCAGGTGCCAGCTATTCAACAGAAAAGAACGGTGGCATTTCTAAACCAGTTTGTGGTGCACACTGTACAGTTCCTCAACCGCTTCTCTACAGTTTGTGAGGAGGTAGGTCCTGTGATCCGGTTTCAAGACAGCCTAGAAATCACTTTGCACTTTTGAAGGCAGCAAATGAATAAAACGAGAATTATAGTCTTTTCACATATCATGACCTGGTCACTCAGTTATTACGTTAACAAACTTTAAGTCCTCTTTGATTCTGTTCCATCAATCCTGTACCCCCTCTCCCTGCTGAATTTTCTAGAGGCCTTTGGGAAATAGTTCAGTAAGGCTTACTGTGATTAAAGACAACAAAAGGAATTCCAAAACATCACAGTTGAAAGCTTTTTTTTTTTTTAAACTGGCTGTTTTTCTTACCCCAAAGATTTGCATTTTTAGGTACACATTGTTTCAGTTTACATTAAAATTATTTTACATTCCTTGACCCCAAAAATGGTTAAGAAGGTAGCCTGAAACATAACTTTGATATCAAATCTCATTATGGAAATAAAAATACTGTCTGCGGATAAATGACTTGTGAAGTGAAGATTAAGTACCCAATTAAGGATTAGTTGCTAGATCCAGGGATCCCTGTCTTTGATAAATAAAGGCTTGCCAGAGGGACAGGGACAGAGGAGCTTAAGGGGACCTAATATGTGGTGAAGGGAGAAGAACTGACTTTGCATGGTGGGCACACAGTGCAACATACAGATATTGTAACATAGAAACCCACACCTAAAACCTATATGATCATATTAACCAATCACCCCAATCAATTTCATAAAAAGTAAATTAATTATCAAAATAAATAAAGGCTAAAAAAAAAAAGAATGGAAGGAACATAGGTTGAAATTGGGTTTAAGAAAGAGAAAAGGGTAAAATTTGATAATTCACAGGTGAGCCAATTAAATAAACAATATTCAGTTTATTCTGTCTTGTATTTAATATAAGGTATAACCTTAGCAAGTGGAGTTTTTGTTGGATGTGTTATTAATAAAAATTGCATGGAGACAGGAAAACTATTTTCACGTATAGATTCCAGCTGCTGTTTTTGTGTAGTTATCAAAATCTCTTCTGTCTTCTCTCTAAGACAAAAAGAAGTGAAATGATTGTTGATAGATTTAAGGGGCTCAAGTCAATATATTTTATCACCCAAAGACTAGGTGCTTGCTTCCCTGAGTTTTACCTTGCACTGTTGCCTCTCTAAATGGGATATAGCATTGACTGGTTAAAAAGCAGTAAGCCAAGGATTTAGTCCCTTATTTTTTTTATGTCAGGGTAAGGTGAAGTACCTGAAGAGAAATAATTCCAGGATTGTTAGCAGAAAGGAGCAAATACTCCATCCCCATATTTCTCGTCACCAGTTAAAAAATAAAATAAACAACAACAAACAGACCTATGAGAGCAACTTGATTGACCTTCTCTGGGCCAAGGACAGCCCCTCAACTTTGTAGTGCCTGATAGTTTTCACTGAGGAGTGAGTGCTGTTTATACAATAACCATCACTTGTTTATTGATTGTTTATTAATCATCAGAGCCTCATGATCCATTCTTTTCTTCTGTTCCTCTCTAAACTTCCCCTCAACTGTTTTGACTGTTTCAATAGTCCCTTGTTCTTCCTTGAACTCTAGACACAAAAACTAGACCAAAAACTCATGAAGTTTAAATGTTGTTTATTGCCTTTTTCTCCTTAGATGATCATCTAAGTTGATAGTAACTCATGTTTTATAATCCATATTTCAGCAGTTTGGATATATATGTAGGCTGTTGGCTTGGTATGATGACAATAAGTCGTATTTATTGTGTGCTTGTTCTGTGTTAGGCATTGTACTAAGTGCTTTGCATGCATTTAATCATCACAGCCCAGCCTTTTGGGAGAGGTCCAGTTTTCACTCTTTTAGAAATATAGAAACCAAGATGTAGAGAAGTTTAAATCATTTGCTTAATCCATTCACTCATTCAACATATATTTGAGTGCATAGTATTTATAACTACAGTTGCTGCTCTAATTTGCCCACATACAGCTAGAAAGTAGCAGAGCTGGGATTCCAACTCTGATCCATTAACTGAAAAATGCAAAAATGTCCCACTATTCTGTTATATTGCACCTTCTGGAATGAATAAGAGGTATGTTTACATCCCTGTCAAGTGAGACTGTGGTGTCCTCTTTATAGCTATTTCAAAAGTTATTTATTTATTTATTTATTTACTTATTTAGGTAATCCTCACTTGAGGATATTTTTCCCATTGATTTTTTTTTTTTAGAGCCAGAGAGAGAGGGGGGTGGGAGGAAGAGAGAGAGAGAGAGAGAGAGGAACATCGATGTGAGAGAGACTCATCGATTATTTTCCTACCACACGTGTCCCGAATCAAACCTGTGACCCTTCAGTGCACCAGCCGACACTCTAACAATATTGTTTAGATTTGTATTCTCTTTTTTTGCTATGCCATGTCCATTTGATGTAATGTCTTTTTAATAGATGTAATATATGTATTTAAACATAAAGTGCCATTTTCTCTCCCACATTAAGATGGATGTGGTGTTTTGAATGATGTTGTAAATTGTTAATAGCACTTACTAGGTCTGTAGTCCTTGTTTAGTTGAAGTCTGAAATAGGAACCAATTGATTGTGTTTCCCTTCACAGAAAAAGTGAACCTCGGGTGTTATTTTTTTTAACTGGAAGAGAACTAAGAGATAGGGGAGAACCTGTTATTTTCATTGTTGTTTTTGTTTTTCACATAATCCGGTTTGAACTAAACTGTAACAACTTCATTCACTGCTAAACTCAACCTGAAATTAAATTTCAAAGAAATTGTTGGGGCTCTCTTCATCACTAATACTGGTCTTTAGAGTTCTTTAATAAAGAAAAAAGTGAAGAACTAGATTTTTTAAAAAGCTTTCTGGATACCAGGCTACTCTGTAACTCTAATGATTGGAACCAGGGTAGGAGAGAAGTTAGAAGATGGAGAAAGGAAAGTAGTTGAATCAGAGTTACAGAGTTACTTAGGGTCATCTCTTCTTCCTTCACAGATCCCCAGTAAGCATTTCTATTCTGGCCCTAATCAGCAAAATCTTACTGAGACTGCAAATTTAAATGGGGGAGGGGGGCACCATGCAAGTTCTGTGCACATTGCAAATCAAACTCAGCAGAAATTTAACCTTTTATAGTGAATTTTAAAGTCGAAGGAACCCAATAAACAGAGCAGTCAGATGTGATATTTTGACTCAGACTTGTAACATGCTTAGAACACTGAGGTTTTAATCATTTTTAAGTATTTAAAATGCTTTTTAAAAAAAAATTTTAAGTATAGGCAGAAGTGCTTAGAATTCTCACATAATCTAAAAAAAAACTGTATAGTGCTTATCTTCTTCTTTTTTTTTTTATCCTCACCCAAGGATATTTTTCCATTGATTTTTAGAGAGAGTGGGAGAGAAAGGGAAAGACAGAGAGAAATATCTTATGTGAGAGAAACACATCTATTGGTTGCTTCCTGCACGAGCCCCAACCAGGGGTGCTCAGACCAGGGAGGAGCCTGCGACCGAGGTACTTGCCCTTAACTGGAATCGCACCTTCAATCCACAGGCCAATGCTCTATCCACTGAACAAACTGGCTAGGGCTATAGTGCTTATCTTCTACATCCAATTTTAAGTCCACCATTGGACTTAATCTACAACCAAATAATGTTTTGCTTAAAGCCCTATGTAATGCTACACGTTTACAACTGCTTTTACAACTTCTGGGCTTGTGTGTCAGATGAAGCTTAATAAAACAAGCAATTGCTCTTCTTTCTGGCTTCTAGGACATGTGCAGTCCAGTGTGATATACCAAGAGATCCATTATTTTAAAATACTGTTTTTCTTTTAGTGAATTAGGTGTTTTACAAATCTGAAATAAAACCACAGGATTTTATTTTTATTTCCATGTTTAACTATTCACTTTGTAGTTTTTCTTCTCATCTTCTTTTGCACTTTAATAAAATGGACTACCTTAGAAATAGGTGGGTGATAAATCAAGATTCTATCATGCTATTCAAAATGGCATGCAATTTAAAACTTATGAATCGTTTCTGGAATTTACTATTTAATATTTTCAGACCATGGTTGACCTGGGTAACTAAAACCACAGAAAAAGGGGACTACTGTATTTCACAATTATGGTTGTTATTAGATTAGATATCAAGGATGTTTAGATAAGTTATTATAAATTAATATATATTGATGTTTAGATCAGTGTCTTTCATGTCTTGCATGAATAAATCATATGATCTTGTCCTTTTTTTATAAAAGATAATTTTATTTTGGTGAGGTTTTTTTTTATTTTAATATATATTTTTATTGATTTCAGAGAGAAAGGGAGAGGGAGAGAGAGATAGAATCAATGATGAGAATCATTATCGACTGCCTCCTGCACGCCCCCTACTGGGGATTGAGTCCACAACCCTGGCATGTGCCCTTGGCCAAAATCAAACCTGGGACTCTTCAGTCCTCATTCCAATGCTCTATCCACTGAGCCAAAGCAGGTAGGGTTTGTTGAGGTTTTGAGAAAGTAGATGAGAGTAGGTAAAATGAGTGTTAAAGCCAAAGGTTAATATACCACATGAGTCTGCATTCAAAAAAAGTCATCCCTCAGTATCCACAGGAGATTGGTTTTAGGACCTGCAGAGACACTAATATCGGGATGCACAAGTCCTTTATGTAAAACTAGAGGCCCAGTGCACGAATTCATGCACGGGTGGGATCCCTCAAGCCTGGCCTGCAATCAGGCCGAGCAGGGCCGTGGGAAATTGGCTGGCCGGAGGAAGGGGCCCTGGGAGGTTGGCTGGCCAGGGGGAGGGGCCACTGGGCCAGACAGGGGGAGGGGCCACAGGAAATTGGCTGTGGGAGCACACTGACCACCAGGGGCCAGCTCCTGCTTTGAGTGTCTGCCCCCCTGGTGGTCAGTGCATGTCATAGAGACCAGTCGTTCTGTCATTCTGTCACTTTAGGCTTTTATGTATATAGATGGTATTGTATTTGCATATAATCTGCACACATCTTCCTGTACACTTTAAGTCATTTCTAGATTACTTAAAATATCTAATACAATGTAAATACTATGTAAATAATTGTTGTGCTGTTTTATTTAGGGAATAATGACAAGAAAAAAAAAAGTCAGTACATATTTAGTACAGACACAACCATTGTAGTCCATCTTTTTAGTAAATGTATATCTTCCTGTACACTTTAAGTCATTTCTAGATTCTCCTTATATTTTTGTTCTCGGTTATGTGAATCCAAGGATGCAGAACCTGCAGGTATGGAGGGCCAACTGTATAACTTTTTTGGCCAAGCCTCTTTAATCTTCCTTATCAACAAGTAATTTTCCAAATAAACATTTTCATTCTCATTTCCTCTTTACTAAGACTTGAATTTCAATCCTTAGCCTCTCTGGTATGAATCAAGGACAATTTAGTTTTATGATCTAACCCTGAAAAAATTTGATATTGATTTTTAAATATGAATCATTGAGTATTAATTGAAGGACAGTTTCATATTATGATCTAACCTTCAAAAGAATTTAATACCAATTTTTAAATAATTCCAAATAAACAGCATCTGTCTTAGGAAATTTGATCAGAAAAATTTGATCTCTGGTGTTTATAGCACAGTAGTATCCTTTGTCTTAGTAAGAAAATAATTTATTATTTACTAGTGGCCCAATGCACAAAATTCATGCACATTAAAAGGGAATTAATTAGAGGAAATATTTTAATATTGCTATTTGCCCTTTTGTCTATAATAGAAGTGTCAAAGATGAAAGAAAATTAGTAAAATGTATATGAAAATCTCCCTGCTGTCAGTCTCAGGTGCACTGTAGGACCTAGAGTCAAGGCCTCGCTCACCACCCGCATGCACTTCGAAAACGCAGGAGACCCAGACCCAGCCAGTCCCACCCCCATTGGGTGAGACCCAGACTCAGCTAGCCCCACCCCCATCAAGCCCCTCTGGGTAGGGGGCGCAGCCTCAGGTCCCCCCGCCTGGCGCCAGGGCATGGGTTCAGCCTGAGGTCCCCTGTTATGCCTGACCAGGCAAGTGGTGCAGCCTGAGGTCCCCTGGCCCAGCACTGGGGCACAGGGGGGCCATGGCCTGAGGTTCCCCCATCAAGCCCTGCCAGGCGGAGGGCATGGCCTGAAGTCCCCCAAAAGCCCCACAGGGCGGGGGACGCAGTCTGAGGTCCCTTGCCCCAGCCAGGCACCATGCAGCCTCAGGGCCCTTCTGTTCAGTCGTGATGTTACAGCATCCCAGCTAATTTGCATATTCCTCTATGATGATGATGATGATGATGATGATGATTAGCTTTGAAAAAGAAAAATCTTATCTAGGAAATACTCAGTAATTTCCATCTTTTTTAATTAATAAGCTTTATTTTTTAGAGCAGTTTTAGGTTCACAGAAACATTGAGCAGAAAGCACTGAGTTTCCATATACTTGCTAACCCCTGACCTCCACGCACAATCTTTCCTGCTAATCAGCATCCCCCACCAGTGGGGGGAATTTGTTAAAACCCATTTTTCACAATCTACATTGACACATCATCATCTATGGAATCATGTTGTATTTTTAAAATATATTTTTATTGATTTCAGAGAGGAAGGGAGAAGGAGAGAGAAATAGGAACATGAATGATGAGAGAGAATCATTGATCGGCTGCCTCCTGCACACACACTACTGGTTATCGACCCCCCAAAACCCTGTCATGTGCCCTGACCAGTTATTGAACTGATCTCCTGGTTCATAGGTCGACACTCAACCACTGAGGCACACCAGCTGGGCTAGCATCATCTTTTAACAGTGTAAAACTCTTTCAAAACAATGTAAAATTCTTTCAAAAAAGTACCTAGAAAAAAAGAAAGTACCTGGAATTGCAGCATTTGAGCTCAGATTATTTTACTTGTTTGAAGACTTACTATTTATTCTCAACTGAAAATTGTCATATTGATAGTTCCTACTTCATACATTTGGTGTGAAATTTCAAATGATACGTAAAAGTCAGAAATTATCATTCAGTTTACCCATTCATTTACTGTAGGGTTTCTGCAATTGCTAAGCTTCTCGTGAATTAAAAGATTGGTTAAATTGACCAAAATGTAATTTTCATGATTTTCAGGAAAACACTTATCGTTTGGGGAGGAATTCATATATAGGGTATTTTATAAACCCGTGTTACCTTTATATAAAAGCCTTCTGTGAACAAATGCTAGAATTCAAAGTTAAACTTAGCTTTGAATGCCATTAAAACTAGATTTTGATGTTTTATTTGTGAATTATATCTTTAAAAATATCAAGATGCTCATCTTAAAAATAAGTGAAAAAGCACTAACTACTCTGTGGTGGCTTTCAGTTTTTCTCTCTTTCTAAATATGGAAAGAGAAATGACCAAATCTGCTTACGAGATAATATCCTAGAAAGCAGTCAAAATGCTGTGTATTGGCCAACTAGAAAACTGGCAAACTGCTCTTGCACTGTCACTAAATATAATAATGTTTAGGATTAGGGCACTGTAAGTAAATATTCTTATGGTTCATAATTTATGATGTTACTTTTTTTTTTTCTTAATTAAATCTTTATTGTTCAGATTATTACAGGTGTTCCACTTTCCCCCCCCCCCATAGCTCCCCTCCACCTGATTCCCCACCCCACCCCATGCCCTTACCCCCCACCACTGTCTTCATCCATAGGAGTAAGATTTTTGTCCAATCTCTTCCCGCACCCCTCACACTTGCTTCCCCTGAGAATCGTCAGTCCACTCCCTTTCTATGTCCCTGATTCTATTATATTCACCAGTCCATTCTGTTCTTCAGATTTTTTATTCACTTGATTTTTAGATTCACTTGTTGGTAGGTATGTATTTGATGTCATTTTGTTGTTCATAATTTTTATCTTTACCTTTTTTTTCTTCTTCTTCTTCTTAAAGAATACCCTTCAGCATTTCATGTAATCCTGGTTTGGTGGCGATGAACTCCTTTAGCTTTTTCTTGTCTGTGAAGCTCTTTATCTGACCTTCAACTCTGAATGATAGTTTTGCTGGGTAGAGTAATCTTGGTTGTAGGTTCTTGCTGTTCATCACTTTGAATATTTCTTGCCACTCCCTCCTGGCCTGCATAGTTTCTGTTGAGAAATCAGCTGACAGTCGTATGGGTACTCCCTTGTAGGTAATTAACTGTTTTTCTCTTGCTGCTTTTAATATTCTCTCTTTGTCTTTTGCCCTTGGCATTTTAATTATGATGTGTCTTGGTGTGGTCCTCTTTGGGTTCCTCTTGTATGGGGTTCTGTGCGCTTCCTGAACTTGTAAGTCTATTTCTTTCACCAGGTAGGGAAAGTTTTCTGTCATTATTTCTTCTAATAGGTTTTCAATATTTTGCTCTCTCCCTTCTTCTGGCACCCCAAAAATTCGGATGTTGTTTCGCTTAAAGTTGTCCCAGAGGCTCCTTACATTATCTTCATACTTTTGGATTCTTTTTTCTTTTTGTTTTTCTGGTTGGATGTTTTTTGTTTCCACATATTTCAGATCTTTGGTTTGATTCTTGGGGTATGTTGATCTACAGTTGAGTTTCTGTATATTCTTTATTTCAGACAGTGTATGCTTCATTTCTGACTGATCCTTTTCCATTTTTTTGGCATTCTCATTAAGGTCCTTGAAGGTCTCACTAAGCTCCTCAGAAGTGTCATCAAGTTTCTCGGCGGTTTTTAGAAGATTCTTGAGTAATCTTATAAATGTGATTCTGAACTCTATGTCATCCAGTAGTTTGCTTTCCTCTGTTTCTTTCATTCGTGACATGTTTCTTTGTTTCTGCATTTTGGCTGCTTCCCTGTGTTGATGGAGTGGCTTTGTGTGGTAGGTGACCTATAGGGGGCAGTAGCTCAGCCTCCCCAATCACCTGATGTGGATGCTCTTGGTACACCCCTTTGTGGGCTGAGTGCAAAGTCTTGGTGTAGTTAAGCCTGAATTGCTGTTGGTACGCTGGGAGGAATTGACCTCCAGGCCAATTAGCTGTGAGCACTCCCTGTGTCTATAATGGAAGAAGTGCTGCGCTGAAGACACGCTTATGGGGCAGGACTTGTTTCAGTGGGGCTTTGGTGCTCACTGAGTCTGCCTCTTGAACGTGTCACTTATGGATGTGAGGAGTTGAAATCTGGTGTCTCACACTGACCACTAGGTACACTGGCTTCTGGATCTCCAATGGGGGTGCAGGTCAGCTACTGTCTGAGGCCACTCAGCAGGAGCTACAGTGAGAGCTGCAGTTTTCTCCTCTTTGCTTGGGGTTTGGAGGTTTTGGAGCTGTCTGACTCGGGCTGCAAGTTTTCTAGGTTAAGCTGCGATAGGGCAGGCTTTCTTATGCTAATTGAGCTGCTTGGAGCTTGGGTGGGTTTGTAGGTTGTGTGGGGCGGGGTCTCAGGGTGTCACTAGGTTAGGGCGTGGCAAACAGCAATGGCTGCTAGTAAGCCGGCTCTGTGTCCCCAACCGTGTCCTGGAGTCCTGTGCCCCAGTGCCGTAAACAATTATTCCTGTGCGCAGCTCTGCAAGCAAGCCACTCTCACTGGCAGACAGTCCAGCTTCTCCCCGTAGGAGTTTGGGTCCCCCACGTCTCCCCAGAGACTGGATTTCAGAGTAATCGGGGGCTTGTCTCCGTTCAGGTTGAAAAAAGCAATGCACCCAGTCGCCCGCTGCCAGCCCGGATCACGCGCCTCGTACCTCAGCTTTTCAGCGCTCGTGCACGTCTCAATGCTCTTTTCTCTTTCCTTCTAGTTGTAGAACTTCCACTCAGCCAGCTTTCCCGTGGTTCTGGGTGATAGACGTTTTGTCTTTTAGTTGCAGTTTAAATTGTTGTGGGAGGCAGCAGTTTAGGTGTTTACCTACGCCGCCATCTTGGATTCCTCCTCTGATGTTACTTTTGTGTGGTGATAGATGATAGATGATAGATAGATAGATATAATTTAATTGTGCAGAGTAGTAACTAGAGCACAGTAAGCCTATGGTTCCAGTTTATCCGGGATTTTGATGGTAGATTGATTCCTTTTGCTTTTTAGAACTCTGGTGTGTGTGTGTGTTTGTTTGTTTTCATTCTTTTCAACATGAACTGCTCATCTTTCAATTTCATCTCCTTTTACTTTTCAAACTTGTAAAGTTTGAATTTAGGACTAATTGTATATACTTACGTGTTAAAGTAATTTATAAAGGCAGATACTGTTCCAGGTTGTCTTGTGTTAATTTTTTATTACTGTTTTCTGTGAAGAATTTCTTCATTCATCAACAAATAATTATTAGGCTCCTATTAAGTATCAAGTATTATCCTGGGCACTGGGAGTATAGCAGTGAACAGAAATTCTGTCCTGGGAGGAGTTTACATTCTGATCCCAGTATTGATTGTAGCTCTGATAATGAATTTGGTAAGGCTGTAAATGTAACTTACAGCCTTACCAAATTCATTATGAAACAGTTTTATAAAATAATTGTGAAGCATGATAATGAAAATAACAGGATACTTTAGTTCCTATTCCTACTCATGTAAATGAAAGAAGAGTATATTAGAAAATTATATACTTAAGCCATAGTTTTTATTATTTTCCAATCTGCCTTTTGTTAACCATAAGTTTATTTTAATCAGACTTCATTCTTTTGTTTCTAATCTTTTCCAGAAGCTGGCAGACCTTTCTCTTCGTATCCAACAAATTGAAACAACTCTCAATATTTTAGATGCAAAGGTTTGTATTTCTGAATAATTTATGGGATAAACTTTGCTTTACACTTATCAACTTTCTCAGTTATACTTCAGTTGCACTTAATAACGAATTAAACAGCTCCTTCATCCTGAGGTGATACAGTGTATTTTTTTTTAATTCATTATAATTTAAAAAGCAAAAGAAATCCATTATGAACCTGAGTCTATTTAAATGTACACATGACCCTAGGTGGTTTGGTTCAGTGGATCTAGTGTCGGCCTGCAGACTGAAGGGTCCCACGTTCGATTCTGGTCAAGGGCACATGCCCGGGTTGTGGACTCCATCCTCAGTATGGGCCTACAGGAGGCAGCCAATCAATGATTCTCTCTCATCATTAATGTTTCTCTCTCTCTCTCCCTCTGCCTTCCTCTCTGAAATCAATAAAATATAAAAATAAATAAATGTACACATGGATTGAGATTTCTTTCTTTCTACTAGTGAAAAGCATAGTGTAACATGTTAACAAATTGAGCTATTATATAATTTGCTTCATATGATGGAAAATTTTCAGTTATCTTAATAGTAATCATTTGATAACACAGTAAATATTATATAAAACTTGAGATGTCTCCAGAAAAAATTTGGAGAAAATAGCAACTATTTTCTATTTACAAATATATCAAATACATAATGAAGAATACACATTTTGATGTCAGAAATTACAAAAGATAACTAGCAAAAATAGAAGGGTGTTTTGATTTGAAACCTTGCAGATTTTGTGGGGGTTTTTTCTGTTTATAAAGTAAGGGAAACACCAGTATATTTTTGCGTTTTTGTCATTTAAAAAAAAAAAATCTGAACAAGAAATATTACATATTTATTAGGAAGTAAAATGACTGATATCTTTAGCATAAGGATCAGGATGTCTAGTTATACTTTCTGTATCTCCTAATAGACTTCAGCCACTGTAATTCTCTCAGAACATTTCTTTAGCTTAGAAAATTTAGGATACCTGGCCTTGAATATGTGCAAGAAATTCTAGCAGCCATACCCACTTGAAACTATTTGGACCATAGCCACTGTGCTAAGTCCTGTCATCAGTCAACAGTTCCCAATAAACACCACTGCTTCAGGTCTTATTAATATTGGGATTTTTTCATTATTCTTTATTATAGTTATGTGTCTTGTTTTAATGTTTGGGGAATTCTTGAGTTAGAGTACAAGGTCATAAATTAAGTTACTATGTGGACAAGTTAACCTTAATTATTTCAATAGTCATAGAGTTAATTTCCGAAACTAGCCAAACATCTGACAAATGTATATCATTGATATCAAGGTGAAATCGGAAAAGAGGGTTTGCGTGGATTGTGCAACTCCAACTAGAAATGCTCAACCACTGACAGCACACCCATCTTCGGTGCATGAAAAATAAACACATTTTAGTAGCATTCAGTGGTAAATGTTTAAAGAAAGAAGAAAAGAGTGAGCTGTGTCCGACATTAAAATGTGATGACAAGGTTTGTCAGCCCTGGCCAGGTAGCTCAGTTGTTTAGATTCCTAGTCAGGGCACATGGGAGAATCAACCAACGAATGCACAATTGGGTGGAACAACGAATCAATATTCTCTCTCACTTCCTCTCTCTAAAATCAGCAAATTAAAAAACAACAGCAACAACAACAGTATGTCTTGGAAGTCTTTAAAAAATAATAATAAATAAATAGCTTTAGAAAAAGAGTTTTGTCATTTCTCAAGTAATTGATACTCAAAATGTGCTACAAAGCCCTGGCCATGTGGCTAACTGGTTGGAGTGTCAGCCTACACACCCGTCTCTGGTTCTGTTCTGGGTCAAGGGCACATACCTGGGTTGCAGATTTGATCCCTAGCCCCCATTGGGGCAAGTGTGGAGGCAACCAATTTATGTGTCTCTCTCACATTGATGTTTCTTTTCCTCTCCTCTGCTCCCACTCCCTCCCTTC
This sequence comes from Corynorhinus townsendii, assembly GCA_026230045.1. Taxonomy (NCBI): domain Eukaryota; kingdom Metazoa; phylum Chordata; class Mammalia; order Chiroptera; family Vespertilionidae; genus Corynorhinus; species Corynorhinus townsendii. Next base: position 204,755,114 of record JAPDVU010000003.1, on the reverse strand, counting down.
CACTCTCTCTAAAAAGTCAATGAAGTCAATTGAAAATATATCCTCAGATGAGGATTAAAAAAAAAAAGTGCTACACAGTACTTTGTTTTTACAAAGTATGTTTGGTAACAATCTTTTAACAACATTTTTGTGAGGTAAATTTTTTTATCCCCACTCTACAGGTGAGAAAATTGAGGCCTACGAAGTTTTATACAACGTCACATGATTGTGACCTAAACGCAGGCACTTTGACTCCAAAGCCCATGCTCTCATTACTTACACTAGGATTTCTTATATATTTTCAAAGTACTTCCTGGGCAAAGAATGTTTATAATCTAAATTAGAGTTGCAAGAAATTGTTAAAAAATATCTTATTTGTGATTGCCCTTCCCGTTTTAAGTAGTTTATGGCATGGCGAATTTCAAACACCAAAAATGAGATTTTATGAACTTGTTTCTATAGGCTTAAAGACATAACAGCTATTTAAAACACACCCCTAGAAACTTACAATGTTTAAGCACCTATTATCCTCATATACCAACATTCATTTTCTTTTCTCAGTTGTCATCTATCCCAGGCCTAGATGATGTCACAGTTGAAGTCTCCCCTGTAAGTGTCACTGGAGTCACAAATGAAACCACTTCAGAGCCATCACAGGTAAGTGTTAACTTCCAAGAAACATGAGCAGATTTTCTGGTTGAACCAGATAAACCTAAGCAGCAGATTTGATGGAAGAAATTAAACATGTAAGGTTTTGAATAATAATATTTTAAAGCCTTAAGAAAGAGAATGAAGTTTGAAAAACAATTAGCTGTTTTGTTATTTTAAAGGGCTTCCTGAAGTTTATATTTTCTTTGATCTATACAGGACTAGGAAAAGTCTTAAATATAATTATTTTCTTCAAGCTCATGATGGAAATTTTTTTCTAAGTTTTATAAAATTACTTTTTAGATGTTTTATTATAAAAGCTTTCAACTATACACAATAATAGAACGGTACAGGGAATATCCAAATGCCCATTGCTCAGATTCACCAGGTAAGATTTTGTGGCCAACCTTCATCTCTTTATTACTTGCTGTAGTGAGTCCCCGGCATCTTGTCATTTCACTCTGTGTAAATCCTGGAGCATCTGAAAAGTTCTGACATCTTGCAGAGCCACAATGTCTTTATCATGCACAATATAATTGACAGTAACTGCCTTGTATTATCCAACATCTTGTTACTCAGAGTGTGCTCCATGCACCAGCAGTGTGGTCATCACCTGGGGGCTTATTAGAAATCTCAGGCTCCACCCCAGACTTACTAACTCAGAATCTACTTTTTTAAAAAATATATTTTATTGATTTCAGAGAGAGGAAGGGAGAGGGAAAGAGAGATGAAAACATCAGTGGTGACAGAGAATCATCAATTGGCTGTCTCCTTCATGCCCCCTACTGGGGATGAAGCCTGCAATCCAGACATGTGCCCTGACCAGGAATTGATCTATGACCTCCTGGTTCATGGATCTATGCTCAACCACTGAGCAGCACCGGCCAGGCCATAATCTACATTTTCACAAGATCCCTAGGTGGTTTGTAGGTCCTTGAAAGTTGAGAGATACTGATGTAAGAAATACTAAATGTCTAAAAAAGTGTGTTTCTGGATTTGATTTGTTCAGATCTGTAACATAAGTAAGGGTCACACTTTACATTTGATTCTTATGCTGTAATGTCCATTTATCCTCTGTATATGTTTAAATTCCTTATTGCTTTTATTTCAAGAAATAAAAGTTGATTTAGAATAATCTCTAGTGTATCTCAGTGAAGTATTAAAATTCCAAATAAAGTAATCACTAAAGTAGTGGTCTACCAAGTAATACTGAACAAGTACACTCCCTATCTATATGGAATTCTGCATTTGTACATGGAGGTACTTTTCACAGGATTTTTTTAGATCATTATTGTATTGACCATGATGATAATGACTCACATAAAGGATGCCAAGCATACTTCTAAGTGCTTTTCATAAATTAACTCGTTTAATCCTCATAACTGTACAAAGTAAATACTATATGATCACTTATATTTTAAATATGTGTCAAATAAAGTATACAGAGGATAAGTAATTTGCTAAGGATCAAACAATAAGTGTAAGAGCTGGAATTTTAACCCAGGCATCTGGTGCCAAAAGTCCTAGGTCTTACCTGCTACACTACACTGCCTCCAGCAACTATGTTGAATTCATTTAAACATATTGAGCCCATGTGGTATGAGGCACTGTCGGAGGAGCCATATATGTGTGTGCATGTATATATATGTATGTATATGCATATATATTACATTTTTATTGATTTCAGAGAGGAAGGGAGAGGGAGAGAGATAGAAATATCAATGATGAGAGAGAGTCATTGATCAGCTGCCTCCTGCATGCCTCACATTGGGGATCAAGCCCACAACCTGGGCATATGCCCTGACCAGAAGTTGAACAGTGACCTCCTGGTTCATAGATCAATGCTCAACTAGAGCCATATATTTAGATATAGGTGCCTGGAATAAATTAGATAACCATTTACTTAACAATTAGATACTAGAAAATTAAAGAACCATTTAATTAATATAAGAAATTCCATTATGAAAGGCCATTGGAATATATGATATATGAGGAAATGCAGGTGTTTAACTTTACAAGGTTCTTTCAATTAAATATGGACCACCTTTTTCTAAAATATGACATGTAAAAATATTAAGAAAGTGTTTCCACTCTACCTAATAGAGTGGATACTAGCTGTCATATGTTCCTATAAATTTTTAAATGGTATCTGTATAACTTAGAATATTAATTTTCCAAGTGTTATTATGAATGCCACCTATAATATGTCTTTTAAAACTTAGGCAGTTGTATTTGTCTTGCCTATTTAAGGTCTCAAAAAAATTTATTATGAATAATCACAGCAAAATTTTCTAAAATTCAGAATAACCTGATATATCTGGCAATTTTATTTTTAAATTCTATACCATTTCATTTGGAGAATTTATGAAGTTCTGATGGCCTCCTGAGTTTAAAAATTGTGGTAAAGTTGTGTGTTGATTAGTTTAATAATGTAATTATTTATCATGTTCTTAATATTCAAATCAACTTATTTTGTCTACTTTGTTAATTGGTATATTTTTGTAAAATATTTTGAAATGGACTTAACTATTAAGTATTGCTTAATACAGAATATCCATTGGCATTGCAATCAACTCACATATCAGATAAAGGATGATCATGCCTTTTTCTTAATCATCCATTCTTTGCAATCTCTATATGAGTCAAAGATCCAAGATTTGCATTCTGATTTTTCTGCAACTTTAATTTCATGGTACGGATTTCATCATTACTCACAATAGAACATCCAATTGTGCAGATTGAGAATAAATGAAGGACAGTTGAGAGATGTGATAGAGAATTTATTGGGTCATTCAAATAGGAAAGGTGTAAGACCTGACATAATTAAACCTTGTTGAGGTTCTTATTATTAGGCAAAACTTAACAGCTAAGTTTTAAGATCCAGAGGACCTGCATGTAATTATCATTTATTTAGCTATAATATTGTATGAGTTTATTCATAATTTTTTAAGAACTTACTTGGGTATTGTTTGAATTTTTTATTTAATTAAATGTTTTGGACTTTTTGTATTTATTTTACACATGAATAAATACAAACACACACACTCCTTTTTGTGCACTTAATGGTGTCACATAACAGTAGAAATCTGAGGGGTTTTTGGATGTCTTAGTCACGTCAGTTTTTTTGACAGATTTAATTTATACTTGCATTATCTGAGGAAGAACCTTACTTTATAATTCATATTCATATATTATTTTTATAATTCATATTCATATTTTTTAAACTATGGATATTTAAATGTATTTCTTGATTTGTCTACATTTCAGCATAGACATAAAATTGATTTCATCCTGTTAAGGAAATTCCTCTTAATGCTGATATGCAGATAATGAGTGGAAATTCATAAAAGGAAACTTACTTTAAATGTTCAGGTTGATAGAAAAATCCATAACTTTATAGAGACAGGCCTACCTTTGCACTTAAGAGAGGGCAGGGTAGCTGTCTGGACACAGTACTGTGAGAACTGCTCGTAAGATAAAAGATCATTCCCCAGTATTCTTCGCTGTAAGTAGTATTTAGTCTTTAATCTTGACTTTGTGAAGAATGCTACTATTAATAGTTCCATCAGTAGCTGGAATACACAAGACCAGATAAATTTTGTCTGAAAAATGGGTTTTTCTTTCATAAATTCTCTAGGCATTGCTTTCTGAGATGTTAGAATAGCTATAGATACTTAGAAAAAGATTGTTTAGTAAATGAAGAATTCAATTGTGTAGATGGTAGATACCTGGAAAATTAGTTCATTATCCATTAGAGTTGAGCAATAGACAAATCAAATAGTTTTATTAGCTTTATTAGAAGTTTTATTAAAGTAATATGTCCACCTATAATTCATCTTTTTTATCAGCACCCTGGAGACAAGTAAAGCAAAATTCTAATATTTTTATTTCCATAAATATATTTGCATTCTTAAGGAACAATATAGTGTTTTTAAGTATAGCTTCCTCTGAAATCATTTAAATGTTTATAAATATTTGGAAACATATCTTATAATTAAATTATTGCCATTTAAATTTACAAATATGATTTTTTCTGATATTAATTGCTTTAGAATTATAAAAAGAAACATCCCTTTTAAGTAACATGATGGACCCCTTTTGTGAACTGTCTAAAGATTTACACGCAATACTCTCTACAGCAGAACAGTTTACAAGAATCTGGACCACAGGAAAGTGAAGTAACAGCAGAAAATATCTTAACTGTAGCCAAGGATCCAAGATATGCCAGATATCTCAAAATGGTTCAAGTGGTAAGCTGATTTGGTCTGTCTTCTCTGTCTAGCAGCCTCTTTTGAAATTCTTGACCCTAGAGGTTTCATTGTTATTTTTCAACCTAAATAACTGATAAACCGAGTTACCCAAGTTTTCTACTCCCTTACTTATTTCTTTCCTGTGTTCAATTAATGCACTGAAAAAGAGTAACCAGAAGTCAACTCTTTCTAATTAAAATTGATCTCACACTTCAGACTACCAGTTTAATATAGATTTATATCTTTTTTTTTTTTTTTTGCTTTACATAAAGTTATTGCAAATCTTGGATATATTGATAGAGGAATGAAAGTGGACTATTCATATGGCTTTAGCTTAGCTTCCATATGCTAGCACAAATAATTTTTTGTATATTTTTATTCTGAATTTTATCTGTCAGTGGTTTGGTTCATAGAAAAGAGCATACATCTCTTGGCCATGTAAGGTAATGAATGCTTTTAATTTATTATATAATTTCAGAATTTATATTTTTTTCCTAGGCAATCATTCCATGGTATGACACCAGAAATATCTGCAGCTGTCTATAACAGCAAAAGCCAATTTCCTTTCATTCCTGTAGGAAGCCCTATTATAGTTGAAGGAGCTAGCTGCCCATCACTTTTCTGTCAATTAAGAGAGTAATGTTTTTGTACCATTCCATTATCAGGCAAAGGAAGTACTAATACTAAAGAAGAACAGATTTATTTTGCTGTCCATGCCTTTTTTATCACCAAAATAATTTAAAACAAATAGCATCTGGCAGCCAGAAAGAGTGGATGGGCTCATTTGGAAGCTGCAGTGGTCACAGTGGGAAGGAGAAAGTACCTTCGCTTTTCCTGGCTGTCAGAGTGGTGGGTTTGTCACTTTCAGAATTCTCCTTAGACAGTCAAAACCCTGGGCTCTATCCAGTCTGTAGGAAAAACTAAATCAGACTTTGGGATGAAACTATATGAAGTCCTTTTATTAAAAGAATAAAGTAGAGCTGTTTTGATCTGAACCATGATAAATTAGTTTTTTAAAGCTAGAATCCAGGAAAGCTTAAGCTAAGTTTAAAATGTGGACTGTTAAAAACTGTGTTTGACTCTCAAAAAAAAGAGGAAAGAAAGGTTTCAGAGTGACTCTTCTTGCCTAACATATAAAGTATGAAATAGGAAAATCTACTGGATGGTTTCTATAAGGAGGCCCAGACATCTGTGATAAAAGACTATATCTTAGGATAACTTGTATTTTATATATATATATATATGTGTGTGTGTGTGTGTGTGTGTGTGTGTGTGTATATATATATATATATATATATATATATCTGTATATCTTCATTGATTTCAGAGAGGAAGGAAGAGGGAGAGAGAGATAGAAACATCAACGATGAGAGAGAACTATTGATCAGCTGCCTCCTGCACGCCCCACACTGGGGAGCGAGCCCACAACCTGGGCATTTGCCCTGACCGGAATCAAACCGTGACCTCCTGGTTCATAGGTCAACGCTCAGCCACTAAGCCATGCCAGCCGGGCATAACATATATGCTTGATGCATTACCTCTGATTTTACAAAAACTTTAAAAACACTTATTTTCTTTTTCTGTATAAAACACTGTCCATTTATTTCACAAGTGTTTATTAAACACTTACTTTAAAGTACTATACTAGGTATTTTCTAGATTTAATTTAGCCAGCTAAGGTTTCTAGATACCACTTGAAATTATTTTGTTATTAATTATTTAGACCAGTTCCATTACTTTTCGGAGTTACATATATGTGTGTGTATACACATATATATTTAAATGGCTCCTTTAGTATTCATTTTTTTTATTTCTGTGCCTTCCTATCTCACCAGATATAAAAGCCAAAGTCCTTCAGAGGCTCACAAGATACTGTACAATTTAGCTCTCTCTTTACCTTTTTGATCTCTTACCTTGGCTTACTCTGCTCCAGCTCTACTGGCTTCCCTGATATCCCTCGAGGCCTTTGCATCAGCTGTTCTCTCTGCCTCAAACATTTTCCCCCAGATATCATCATGATGTACACCTTCACTTCCTTCAAATCTTTACCCATGTAGTACCTGCTCTCTGGCCCCATTCCTTTTACCCCTTACCTGCTATATATTTCTTCATATAAACTTCTGATATTATTTTAAACTAGAGGCTTGATGCACAGGATTCGTGCATTGGTGTGGGGCATGGCCTGCGGGGATCAGCCTGCTGTGGGAGTGCCGCTCATCCTGGTCTGCCAAGCGGCTGTGGACCTGCCCTCTGAGCGGCTGCTCCCTGGTCCTGCATCTTCTGTGGAGCCAGGGACCCAGTCAGGGCTGGGCCCAGGGACAATAGCACTGAGAGGCTACAGAGTAGGCTTCAGTCCCGCAGTGGCCACGAACCCGCCTCCCAGCCTCCGGGGTCAGCTCTGCAAGCCCAGCAGTGGTGTTGCTTGACCTGCGGGCATCCGGAAGAGGCAGCAGGGAGTGAGGAGGAGGAGGAGCCTGGGGCAGGGAGGCAATGATCGCAGCCTGGGTTCCTGCCAGTTGGCCTGGCCATCACAGCGGGAGCAGCCACTCATCCCAGTAAGCCGAGCGGCACTCCCACTGTGGTAGTGCACTGACCATCAGGGGGCAGCTCCTGCATTGGGTATCTGCCCCCTGGTGGTCAGTGCTCATCATAGCAACTGGTCGACAGGTCGTTCTGGTTGTTCCACCGTTTGGTCTCTGGGCTTTTATTATATAGGATACTACATATCATACATACTGTGTTTGTGTATCTCCCTGTACAAGAATATAAACTCCACGAGGGTAGGGGATTACTTGGGGTACTGCACTAGTCGCAGTTCCTAGAACAATACCTGACACATAGTGCTTACCAAGGAATGAAAATGCCTCTGTTTTTCTCTAGGCTATTTTACCTTTGGATGGGAGATAGATTTCTTTTTTACACTGGCTCAGTGACTTTTAGATTGACAAGCTCTGTCAAAATACAGGTTCCTGGTTCCTACTCTACTGAATTAAAATCTCTGAAGTTGGGACTTCAAGCCAGAGCATATCTATTTCCAAAAAAAGAGCCCTTCTCATTAAGAACTATTTAAAAATATTCCAACCTATATTATACCAACATTAAAATAAGTTTTATTTAGAAACATTTAAGAAAGAATAAATGATTATTCCTTTTATTTTTTTAAGTTTGGTAGTACTTTAGCTTCAGCCCATTCCTTTTGCTTGGTGTCACTGATTATGGGCAGGGGGTTAGTTTCTCCTGCCTCAGACTTTTCCTGTTTTTAGCGCAGTTTTTCTGATTTCAGTCCTTTGCCTCCTCTCTGCCTTTGGTACGGGTATTTCTGATTCCTCAACATTTCCAGGGTTCTGGAAGTGAAGTTGGCCTATCTGTACAGAGTCATCAATCATTCTTTTACCTGCTTTTAATTTCCATGTTATTTTGGTTCATATATACCTCTGAGTCACTAAAAGGAGTTTGAGCCTCACTGTTTGGGGGTAATTTTCAAGAGGAAAGGGGAACAACATCTTTACACTGCCATCTTTAAACTGCAAGTTCATCCAAGTTAAATTTCATTTTATTGTTTTCAGTTTATTGTGCCAGCCTGGATCCCAGAATCCTATTTCCCAACTTTTGTTTCCTACCGCTCCCTGTCCTGAATTCCATTCTTCATACCAAACCACAAATCATTCCCAATATATGCTCCATGCTTTTCCACTTCTGAATCTAGATTCTCCTTCTCTTAATTACCGCATGCCCAGATTATACTCATCTAACACATTCCTATGAACACTTCCACTAAATCCTCCCAGATTCCTAACCCACCAACACATAAAACTTAGGCAATATCTCCCAACATTGACCAGTCTAACCACGATATCTACATTTTTTGTGAAACTTACCACTTCATACCTAGTTCAATGATCACTTACACATATTTTGTCCCTCCTATTGAAAAAGGAAATCATGAGAGGAAGAGCTGTGTCTTGATCTTTGTATTCACTTTAGCACCTTGCCAATAACGGTGCTCCATCAATATTTACTGAATGGACTATTTTATCCTGCATGTTAACTCTCCTTTCTAGCTTTGTGTCACCTGGAAATGGATAGAAGTGCTCCCATTTCTTCAAACTGTTGATCTAAAATGTTCTGTAGGACCAAAGCAAAAATAGATCAAGTAGTGGACTTCCTCACGGTTAACATGAATCTACCAGTCATTGCTCTGCTTAAGCCATCTATAAATCTACCATGTCTCCTGTTTCCTAAGTATACCATGAGTGACTGTCGAAATGTCCAGTTACAGGTGTAGGCTACATGTTTGACAACGTCCTTGATTGTTTTTCCTGGACATGGTCACTACCACAGTTCCTGTCACTTCTGCATCATCATTCACTTCTGTCTCGTTGTTCAAATCCTACATAATAAAAGCCTAATATGCAAATTGTCCCCTCAGGCGGTTGTTCAACTGGGAGTTTGACTGGGACACTGGGAGTTCGACCGCTCACTATGATGTGCGCTGACACGGGGTGGCATGGAACATGGCGGAGCACTGGCAACAGGCAATAGTAGAGGTGCTGCTGGCTCTGATGGGCCCCAATGAAAGCGGGACTATGGTGGGGTGGTGGAGCAGGTGAGCAGGTGGCACCTCGCCAAGACGGGTGTGAGCGGGGGCCCAATTGCCCTGCTGATTGCCCCACAGATGGTGATCAGCAGGGGGAGAGGGGGGCACGGCCACCACCTGGGTCCCAGGCACTGAGGGAGCCAGGAGGGGGGCCTGACCCTGATCGATTGCTCAGCAGGCATGATGGTGGAGCAGGTGAGGGGGCAGCACCAGGCCAAGGCAGGGTGCCAGGAGGGCTGCTGGGCTGTGGGGCTGCGAGGCTGGGGGCAGGAGCTGGGCCCTGATCTCCGCAATCTACCCAGAGGGACCCCACCCATGCACGAATTTTTGTACCGAGCCTCTAGTATAAGTCTGAAATAGTTAAATCAGTTCCCCTCAGTGCTCGCTTTATCTATTAAAGGAGAAAATTTTCAGCATGTAAGAATTCATCAGATGCTCTGATTTCAGCAAAATTAAGCTGTCGTTACATCATGTTTGTATTTCATCCTTTTGCTTGTTTGCAACATGTTTCAGAAAACCTCATCTAAGTCCGACATCTGGTCAAGTGACCAAAAAGAATGCTCCATCTGATAATACAGCTATTGCCTTTTTTAGCTTTACTTCGGGGTTCCTTTATTCCATGCTCAGGAATTTCCATATATCTGGATATGTATCTTTCTCCTTCTGTTGTAAAATGTTCTAAGACATGCCTTTCAATTGCCAGTTCTTATTTATTAATTCCATCCCACTAAGTATTAACAATCCCTGATGGTATTTTTTTAATTTCTTTATTGATTAAGGTATCACATATTTGTCCTCATCCCCCATTCCCATCCCAAATCCCTCCCCACGCATGCCCCCAACCCCCTGTTGTCCATGACCACTGGTTAGGCTTATATGCATGCCTACAAGTCCTTTGGTTGATCTCTCCCCCTTACCCCCACCCTCCCCTACCTTCCCTCTGAGGTTTGACAGTCTGATCGATGCTTCCCTGTCTCCGGGTCTGTTTTTGTTCATCAGTTTATGTTGTTCATTATGATGTTTACTTATTTTAAAATTCCATGTTTGCTCTATACAAATTCCCTCTCTCTCTCTCTCTCTCTCTCTCTCTCTCTCTCTCTCTCTCTCTCTCTCTCTCTCGGCTATTGTTTTCTATTCCTTGTATTTATCCTCTTAATTACCTGCTAGTTCTCCCACTGTTGTTTTTTTTTCTCCTGTCATTAATTGAGGATTTTTAAAATTATATTTTTTTACTGAGGTAGCATTGGTTAAAAACATTATATAAATTTCAAGTATACAACATTATTATTCTGTGTCTATACTCTATAGCATGTTCACCCCTTAAGACTAGTTTCCATGCGTTACCATATATTCTTTGCCCTGCCTCACCCTGTCCCTTGCCTCTGGTAATCACCTTTGTATTTTCTGTATAAGTTTATTTTTGTTGTGTTAGTTCATGCTACTTTTTTGTTTTATATTTCACATATAAGTGAAATCATACAGTTTTGTACTTTTCCATTTGACTTATTTCACTTGGCATAATACCCTTGAGATCTTTTTATGTTGACACAAGTGGCAATTTTTTCCTTTTTTATGACTGAGTAATATTCCATTGTATATATACCACATTTTCGTTCATTCATCCATCGATAGACACTTAGCTTGTTTTCATATGTTGGCTATTATAAATAATACTGCAATAAACATAGGGGTACATATATGTTTTTAGTTAGTGTTTTCATATTCTTCTGGATTAAATACCCAGATAAGGAATTGCTGGATCATATGGTAGTTTTATTTTTAATTTTTTTTTGAGGAACCTCCATACTGTTTTTCATAATGGCTCTACCAGTTTACAATCCCACCAACACTGTATGAGGGTTTCCTTTTCAACATCTTCTCTCACTCTTATTTCTTGTCTTTTTAATAATAGACATTCTAGCAGGTGTGAGGCCTGTTGTGGTTTTGATTTGCATTTCCTTGATAATTAGTGATGTTGAACATCTTTTCATATGCCTGTTGGCTGTCTGTATATCTTCCTTGGAAAAATGTCTATTCAGGTTTCCTGCCCTGAGGATTTTTTACTCTTTGATTTCTATTTAAACCCCCTTGTGGGTTTAGCTGAGCATCATCTTTTGGTTCTTTTGAATAGCTTTAAGACTTTTCCAGGAGTATAATAATTCTATTGACTTAAGTCATCATCAAAAATATTGTTCTTCAACAGCATCTGCATAGTTAGTAGTGTTTTATATATCCATATCTTCACAGAACTGCAACTCTAGCTAGGAGAACAGATGACAATATCTCCCATTGCAATCTGTATCATTGAACCCTTCAGTTTCTGCTACCGACATGGGAAGAACCTAGATAGCTTTGTATCTCTGTACTTCCAGGTGGTGAAATGCCTTCCTGTTTTCTGTATTAGTCTTCTAATCAATTGTCCATTGTCCTAAGATGGTTCAGTTCCTTGAGTGTGATTGAGAACAAACAGGGCTCAATGGGCTATAGATAGAAACAAAAACAAATGTGAACATTTCCTATAAGAAGTAACCTAATACCAGTTTATTCTAGAGGGTAGCTTCATTAAAAATTGCCTTATCAATATTGGAAAGTGTTTCACTTTCCCAACAAGAGTGTAGATTTTTATTAAAACACCCAATTTTTCTTGACCTCAGAAGGTGACTAAAGTTTCTCTAGCTTACCTGCTACTCAAAATTTTGTTTTAGTTATTAATATAGAGAAAGACCAGTATCTGCATAACTCATCAAAACATTGTGCTTTGTCTATTGGTATGGTCTTGAGTAGTTTCTCACTCATTGTACACAGTACTACATGTTAACAAAGCTGAATTTTAGAAGCCTACAATCTGGATAGGGGATTGCTTGTATTAACAAAAGGGAAGATAGCATTAGCATAGTCTAAAAAACAAACCAAAAAAACCATCTGTCTTTCTGGGGGGAAAAATCACTATACACCAACAGTATAAAAATCTGTTCTAGGATCCCCAAAATAATATTTCTATACCCTCAAAATGGAGTTAACAGTGCCAGAAGTCCTCTTACCTCCTACAGACAGTAATGGGATTTCTTTAATTTTTTAATTGTCTTTATGTTTTTATCATTTAAGAATGAGTTATTGCTCCATAGCCAGAGTCTTACACTTATCATTTCACTTAAGCTGAGTTTATCTTTTTCCAAAATGTGATGTTCTTTAACTCAGCATCTTAATACTCACTAGACCCTCAACCCTCTGTGATGACTTCTCTTGCTTCCTTTCTGAATTTTTGTTTAGGACCATTTTATTCTCTCTGGTTAAGGCAGAGAGTAGACAAATGTTTCCAAGCCATTTTAATTTTTCTGCTAATATAAGTTTGCTGACCACCCATGTAGTGGTCACTCAGTTTATATAGCAAGACATAGGAAGTCCTACCAATCACAAATACAGATTTTTTTTAAACTTTCATGCTTCAATGCACTGTAATCTTTTTGGCTTCCTTCCTGAGCTGCCACAAAATCTGCCTTTTCCTGGGCCTAGCTATCTCCTAGAATATCCTACTTTTACATTTGCCTTGCCTCACTTCTCACAGAACCTGCAAATCAATTTTAGATCCTTAGTTGTTAAAACTACTTAATTAATATAAGCTCCTTTGGACATAAGCCAGAAGAATTTTTCAAATGTCACCAGTACCAGTTCACAGAGAAATAAGTACTACCTTGTTTTTTGGTCTCCATACCTTTTCCTGTCACTCTCGGATTACTAACCTCTCTGAGGCATGAGTGAGGGCAGTTCCAGAAAGGAGTTGTTTTTGTAAGACCATCTGGATGTCAAAGAGTACACCCAGATCTGTACTCTGTGCTTCTGGTATGCAACATGATACAGTTTCTCAGCTTTGTCACACAATCCCGTGTGGCCATGTTTGGGTCATGTCACCTTTTAAGACCAGTTTATTCATACATAAAATGGTATCTCTAGATTTGTCCTCTATATAATTGATCCAGATTTGGTTCTCATTATTAATAAATATTCCTGGAACACCTGCTGGCATTTTCTGATTTTTTTCTTCTTTTTAAGCAAGTTTTACACAAGATTTTGAGTGAGTAATACTGTTGTGTTCCAAATGTGGCAGATAATTGATTTAATGCTTGTTGTCATAATAGTGCAGCACAAGCTTTTACTAAATTACATATTGCTTTTATAACTTAACTGGAATTGTGTACATAGATCACTTTTCCAACAATTCTCCCCCTTTTACTGGCAGGGCTTGGTGAATCCTTTGCCAATAATAAATTGTGCATTGGAAAAGTCCGACTTCCACATTAAGAAGCTAATGACTTGTATTTTTTTAAACCAAATTTGCCAAAACAGTCTCTTCGGACACTTAGGCTTTTTTAAAGCTCTGTTTTCTTTGGCTGGCTCCAAATGTGAATTGAATAATCTCCTTGGTCCTGGTGGTTCTGATGCATCTGTTGCCAGGAGGGCATGTTGGCCTGGGGAAATGTGACTTCCATTACCTAAGGAGGAAAAGTCTCCAACTGATTATTAAAGATGTCCACCAAGAAGTGATGTACCTTGGACCTTGTGAAACTATCAGGCATGAAGTAGAGTGCACTTTAGATAAGGTGTAGTTTTTGTAAGAGTAATGAAAGGATTTCAAATCTTGTTTGGGAGCTCTAGAGAGCTCCAGGGTAAGTTCCCCATCACTGATCCAAAGTGGTTCAGCCCTGGCCAAGTAGCTTAGTTGGTTAGAGCATTGTCCAGATAGAGCAAGACTGTTGGTTCCATCTTCGGTCAGGGCACATATACAAGAAGCAACCAATGAGTGCATAAATAAGTGGAACAACAAATCCATGTCTCTCTCTCTCTCTCTCTCTCTCTCTCTCTCTCTCTCTCTCTCTTCTTCCTTCTTCCCTCCCTCTCCCTTCTTCTCTCTAAAAGTCAATAAAATTTTTTAAAGAGTGGTTCATATATAGTAATAGCTGTGGAAAACACAGGTATGGATTTAGTGTAGCAACTATATGTTACTTCTTTTTGTATTTTTTAACACTGTAGGTATTATAATGTCAACATGTGTTTTGTTTCCTTTTTAATACCAAAGATAGATTAATCAATATCAAGGTCAGTATTTCTTTTAGTACATTGAGGATTGGGGGACAAGTTTTTGTGGTGTTTCACATTGAAGAAAAAAGCCATATATAAAATGATTGTTTTCCTATCTACATGTGAATGTAGATAATGAAAAGATGCAAATGAACATTTGTCTAATTAAATACATAATTTAGCTAACTTTGAAAATTAGAAAGGGAAAATATTTTCTTCTTGCCATCAACTGAATGGTCAGCCAGTCCATTTGATCACAACTAAAAAGAAAGAAACCAAGCTTAGCAGAATGATACACTATATGAGTAGTAACTTTGAGTTGGGATAAATGGGACTCAGATGAACATAGTTACCTCCTCCCTTGGCATTCTGTCTTATATCATATGCAAGGATTAGATAGAGATTTCTCCTGAGGCAGAAAACTGTGACAGTGGACCATCAGTCAGGAGCCCCTCCAGTGTTAGCTGTGCTTTGCCATGGGCTGAGCATCTGGAGAATCTAGAAACAGGTAACTTTTTCTAGTACTGTTGGCAAAGAATTACCAAAATTACTTATTCTCTGCTAAAGTCAATGAACTAGCTTCTAAGGAAGCCATTTGTGAAGAATTACGCCAGTTTTACCGGTTATTACTTTTCAATATTCTGGCTGTCTTTGAACCCTTCCCAAGTTACCTTGAAAGGTAGGTAGTTCAGAACTAATCATACTGTGTACATGTTTTATGTTGAGAAGTTTTGCTTTTAAATTATTCTTTGCTATTTGATTTTTCTTATATATGGTATGTTTGCTTCGAGAGCAGTAAACAATGATTGCTAAGTTTGGGTTTTAGATTTCTTGTTTCCTAATGCATGATGAAGTTAGAACACTGAAGGAGAGGCATGTACGGGGCAGGTACTAAGTTAGATGGTGATCAGTATCTATTTGGTAATATTTGTGTGTATCTGCCTTGATTCTTACCTATTTCTACCACTGTTGCATAATCATATGGCTCAGAGTATTTTAATACTGATAGCACATATTTTTCATTATAGTTATCCTCAGGTGGCATTCAACTACCATGAAAGTGTTGAGTTGTGATTAATTTGTCTCCAGGATCTAGTTATTTAACCATAACTATTTTTATTTATGGTGCTTATAGTTTCTGGAGAAATGTATTTTGAATCGTGAAGCTCACTCAGGAGGGTTTGGAATTCTCAATCATAGCTGAAGAATTGTCACACACCAACAAGCTGTTGTACCCAGATGTCAGTCTTCAGTAGAATCGTAGAAGCATATCTAGCTACTGTACCCTTGAATTCTTTGTTTTTTAATAATATATCAGATAATTAAAAATTAATTTAAAAATAATAAAATTTTAAAATAATTTAAAAGGGGAGAGTAAGTGAAACATAAAATTGAGAATGCAAAATAATCTTTTAAAAATAATTGATAAGGTAATTCATTTAGGGTGTTAAATTTGTGAAATCAATTTTTTAAGTATCAAATTACGTTTGAAGAGAATATATTTCTTCAGGAACATATTCTCTATATCATATTTTTGTCATAATTAAAATAATGGAGTTAATGTATCAGGCAGTTTGTTGAAAAGTCCTTTCAAGCCAAAACATGTAATTCATTATTTAGTTTATTTATTTTGATAAATGTCAAATTTACTTCATCTGCCTTTTCACTGTAACATCATATCTCTGTACATCTCTCCTCACAAAAGAAAGAAAAAGAAGGAATATAAGCAAACAAACACAAGGGAAAGAATTTTTAGAGGATAAGTTTAATGTAGTTCTAAAATTCATAGGGATTTCCTTTAAATGATATATAAAATGGGAAGCAACCAAGATGAGAATTTAGCAGAAAAATATTTTTAACTTTGGACTTGGATCTTTCATTCCAACTCCTTTACACAACTTCTTAGCTCTTACTTTAGAAGCTGTGACAAAAGGAACATTGCTGTTAAGGTTCATAAGGGAGCTTTTGAAGATATATACTAACAATGACAGATTTTATCCTTTGTGAAATGTGTGGTATAATTCTTTTACTCTGATCCAACCATAATGTTTTAGTTACCCAACTTTGATTTCTCAGTGCCCACCTCTGCCAGAAATAAGGTACTTCACATAAAAATTTTCCAAATTAGTAATGTAAATTACATAGTTACTTACATTTACTCTTTTTAGAAGTATGGTGAATCTCACCATAAATATAAATTTGTTTGGCTAAGATTGTGGTAGTTAATGGAGGGAAAATTAAAGACCAGGGAGCAAATGAGCTGTAGTAAGGAAGTAGACTCATTGCAGGAGGAAAGACGTGTCTTAGACACCATTTGCTTGAGGAAGGAGTTCTAGCACCCTGTTTGGACAAGGATCTCAGTGTAAGCATTCATAACAAGGTGTGCACTACTGGTGTGGAAGATAATGTGCTTTGAATGGATTGCAGCAATGTAAGATGCATGAACAAACTTCATTTGAAAGTTAGGTAATTTTGTAATAAGGATTATTTTACAATTTGGAGAAAATGCTAATATGTTTACTGTATGTTTTGAAATGAAATAAAATAGATTTCAAAATATCTTATTGGGAAAATAAATGAAAATTATATATTCCTCTACCTGAAGATATCTACATCTTTTGTATTTACCTTAATGCTGCAATTTAAATAAATATCACCAGAACTTAGTACAACTCACTGGAGTTTTCAGAATAATTATAATACAGCATCTCAACTTTTCTTTTTATTTTCCTAGTTCAGGTACACAAATGATTTTTATTCAGTTAGTTGGTTAGACCATGTGCTGATGACACATTACCAGATTCAGAGCTTTTATTGTGGTTTTGTAGCCAGGGGAAATGCCTAATTCTGGCCATATCTCTTTAAATAGATACTCATGATCTATAAGGACATTGAATGAGTGATTCATAATACACCAAACTCATTACCATATTGAAAAACTAGTTCAAACGTGAATATTCTTTGGTTTCAATCAGTAAAATTATCTTTATAATTAGTTATTAAGAATTTCATTCTTATCTTTTATTGCTGTATTTGGAGATATTTCTTTAAATCCTCTTGAATAGGTGTATATAAAATGAGTTTCCAAAAACTGAGTAAGACACCATCTGAACTTACTGCACTTTAAGTCACGTAGCTAATTCCAAAATGATTTACTATGAAAATTCTTTTAAAGTTTCTATTCCTAGAAAACAAATGAATAATTAAATTTAGAAAATTCTAATCAACACATATTTTCAACAAAAAATATCAGTTGAGTGAAATGAGGCTTAGCAAAGCTATAATGTAGCTAAAGTACTCCTAGTGAAGCTATAGCATCAATTATATTGTCAAAGAAAGTCTTTCAATTTTAGATGTTGCTTTTATATTATAATGAAGGGAGGAAAATTGGTCTTCCATAGCATCTAATTACCTTGAAATTCTTTAAAAACTTGAATAACTACAAAATACAAAAAACACATTATGTGCTTTTTTGGTCCTTAATATCTAATATTTATCACTAGCGGCCCGGTGCACGAAATTTGTGCACAGGGGGATGGGGAGGGGAAGGGTGACCCTCAGCCCAACCTGCACCCTCTCCAATCTAGGACCCCTTGAGGGATGTCCAACTGCCTAAACAGGTGGTCGGACATCTGTCTCACAATCCAGGACTGCTGGCTCCCAACTGCCCTCCCCTGCAGGCCTGGTCCCCCCAACTGCCCTCCCCTGCAGGCCTGGTCCCCCCCAACCGCCTTCCCCTGCAGGCCTGGTCCCCCCCAACTGCCCTCCCCTGCTGGCCTGGTCTCTCCCAACTGCCCTCCTCTGCTGGCCCGGTCATCCCTCACTGCCCTTCCTGATGGCCTGATCTCCCACAACTGCCCTCCACTGCAGGCCTGGTCTCCCCCCCCCCCCAACTTCTCTCCCCTGCAGGCCTGGTCCCCCCCAACTGCCCTCCCCTGCAGGCCTGAGTGCCTCCAACTGCCCTCCTCTGCTGGCCTGGTCACCCCTAACTTCCCACAACTTCCCTCCCCTGCAGGCCATCTTGTGGTAGCCATCTTGTTTCCACATGGGGGCAGCCATCTTTGACCACATGGGGGTGGCCATCTTGTGTCTTGGTGTGATGGTCAATTTGCATATTACTCTTTTATTAGATAGGATGTTACAAGAATACCCAGGGGGAAAATCAGTCACATGGGGAAATTGATGCAGCTATATTTTGAGTCACATAACAATGCATCTCCAACTTTTTGAAATAATTTTTAATGGCTTTCTTGATAGGCATTTAAGGTTACCCTTAGTTTCCATGCCTAAAAGGCACAGATGAAACTGCTAACATGAATTTATTTTATGGATAAAGTAACAGTAACTGCCTTACCAACTTCTTGGGACCCTGGTCAGGACTGGTCTAATTTTTATCCACTTTATCATGATTTATTCCTTCATCTTTAAAGATATCTGATGCCCAGTGAAGAATTCTTTCTCCCTATGAAACTGATCTGTTGAAATAATCACTGAAAAGGGAATAAATTACTTTTAGTTCCATAGAAACCAGTCAAGATTTGTAAACTTCTTTTTTGCCCACATATTTAGGTTCAAATTAATGACCCTTGGAGGCAATAGTATCAGAAATAATTTTAGAGTTTGTCATTTTCTAAATCTGTAGTCTTTCAAAATAAAGCTTTCTTTTTTTTTTAGATAGCGATATTCATTCAACAGTGATTAAGAGATTTATTTAATTTTGTATCCCTTCACAGACAGCTTCTAGAAGGAGAAAAGATTATTAAGCATATACTTGCTTTTGTGTTACGGTTTATTGAGTAAACATTTATTATCAGTTAAATAGAATATTTCATCTGAAAATGTTATCCTAAATATAACACCCTACTAAAATATTACATAAGTCCATGGGTTGCGCATTGACCCATAAACCAAGAGGTTACCAATTCAATTCCCAGTCAGGGCACATGCCAGATTTGCTGGCTGGATCCTCAGTAGAGGGGGCATGCAGGAGGCAGCCAATCGATGTGTTTCTCTCTCATCAATGTTTCTATCTCTCGCCCTTCTTCTCTCTCTAAAAAAAAAAGTCAATAAAAACATTTTAAAAAATAAAATATTACATAAAATGCAGTATAGATATTTTAAAGAGAGCATTATTGAAAATCAGAAGGCAAAGAAATGATTGAGTCCATTCCACTAAGTTAAAATTTAAATAAAAGGAGCCTGATTGGAGGACTGCTTGCCTTTTTCCAACCGATAGCATCTTTTCAACTCCTACTCATTCCCTCTCCCTGAAAATAAAAAAGTATTACCCACCTGTCAACTCAATAGATCTTTTCTTTACTGTTAACCAAGTAGGGAAAAAACTTCATAAACTTCATATTTTCCATCTTTCAGAACTAAATTGTGATTCAAGCTCATAAACTGAGAGGAAAGACTCAAATGTAAGGAGTCTTTTACCAAAGGAAAATCATCACTATTAGATTGAGTAAGAGGGTTTTTTCCCCCTTCTAATCTAAAACTTTAGGGAAAATTTCAACATGACTTATAAAGGAATTTAGTAGCTTGGATTCCATTAACACAGTAACAAATAAACGTAAATATTGGCAGTCCTATGACCTCAAAACAGTTACTATGATATAAGAAACTAGAATTTAGCTATTAGTTTTGCCTTCATAATTTCATTACTGTGGCTTCTTTGCACACTTTCTCCAGTGACGCAAATACAGACGTGAATTTTGGAACATCAGACTTATGGCTGCCTTCTCTCTTCTTCATTACTTAGGTTGGACAAACGGCCACAATCACTTGCCAAAAATAATCCCACAGTTCAGTAAACTTTAGTCTTGAGGTCTGCCGTGTCCTCCTTAGACCACCAGTAGCCTTGTCTCTTGGAGATCAGAAATTGGACACTTCTTTTTGATGTTTAACAAAGCAGACTGTTTCTTAACCTCTAAGGATGAATACAGCAAAACAAGTTTTCTAAGCAACATCACTAGAAACAGGAGCAAATCCCTTTGGAATGCATCCTCTCTAATAGACCAAATTATTTTTCTCTCAAGCTTCGTGATATTTGTATTAAGCTGATGATAATGGTAAAGTCTCTAATAGGGTAAGATATTATAAGTTATATGTATTTTCTTTTATCGATATTCATATACAGAAACAACTGAAGACTCACCAAATTTTAATAATGTAATATTTGTATTATTTTGCTGCAGTCAGCTTTGAGAAACTAAGGGTAAAACTATTATTCTTTTTTTAAAATAATATTTTTATTGATTTTTTTTTTTTTTTTTTTTTTTTTTTTTACAGAGAGGAAGGGATAGGGATAGAGTTAGAAACATCAATGAGAGAGAAACGTTGATCATCTGCCTCCTGCATACCCCCACACTGGGGATAGTGCCCACAACCAAGGTACATGCCCTTGGTCGGAATCGAACCTGTGACCCTTCAGTCTTCAGGCTGACTCTCTAGCCACTGAGCCAAACTGGTTAGGGCTATTATTCTTATACTATAACCAATCCCATGAAACTAAAGTTAAAATAGGGAGCTTAGTTAATTCCATCAACTTCTCTGTTCCCTATTCCTCCCTTACCAGTTACCACCTCCCTTCATCCCACCCTACACACACTTTCTTTGCTATATTTTAGGAAAGATTTTTTATTTCTTCTCCTTTCTGTTTCCTCAGCTTCGTAATTTTGTATAAACTTCCTAATGCTTTCCTGTGTATTATGCTAAAGTATCTATACTAATGAAAGGGTAATATGCTAATTAGACCAAGACCTTCTGGATGTCCTTCCAGACAAAGCCATGGCGGCAGGGCCAAGGCAGAGGCCGTTAGGGGCAATCAAGCCAGGAGGGGAGGGCAGTTGGGGGCGATTAGGCCAGGAGGGGAGGGCAGTTGGGGGTGATCAGGCTGGTGGGGGAGGGGGAAGATGGGGGTGAGCAGGCCGGCAGTGGGAGCAGTTGGGGGCAATTAGGCCGGCCGGGGGGGCGGCAGTTGGAGGCAAGCAGGAGGCAGGGGGAGGCAGTTGGGGGCAATCAGGCCAGCTGGGGGAACAGTTGGGGGTGAGCAGGCTGGCAGTGGGGGGCAGTTAGGGGTAAGCAGGTCAGCAGGGGGGGCAGTTGGGGGCAAGCAAGAGGCAGGGGGAGGGAGTTGGGGGCAATCAGGGCAACGGGGGACAGTTGGGGGTGAGCAGGCCAGCATGGGGGCAGTTGGGTGGCAGGGGGTACAGTGGGGGTGATCAGGCCGGCGATGGGGGGCAGTTGGGGGCAAGAAGGCCAGTGAGCAGGAGAGGAAATTGGGGGTGAGCAGGCCAGCAGGCAGAGTGGTTAGGGGCGATCAGGTAGGCAGGCAGGTGAGCGGTTAGGAGGTAGTGGTCCCGAATTGTGAGAGGGATGTCCCAGAATGGAGAGGGTGCAGGCCGGCTGAAGGACATCCATTCTGTGCACAAATTTCATGCACCAGGCCACTAGTAATAAATAAATCACAGTTGAATTTGTAGAAAGACCTTATACCATCAAACTGTAGTTAACAGAAACTGAGAGGTCTTTTTAAAGAAGTATGATGTTAACTCTGCTCTCTTTTCCTATTCTCCTTAGCACTTCAGTGTTTTCTTCTTTGAATTGTTTCAAACTTCTTTCTCTGTTATACTGAATGGTTGAATGGCATGTAATTATCAAATAAAATTTCCACCCTTGTCATTCAAGTAATCAGCTTTCTTCTCCACTATTATATAAATTTTATTATCAAGTGATTATTAAGTATACTTTATTTAAAAATCTCGGAAGTCTTAATTCCAGGGTATCCAAAAAATGTATATTTTAACAGCTCAATTTTGAAAATGTATTTTAATAAACATTGCCTTTATAATTATTCAAAGTGTGTGTATACATTTTTGGGACACCTATATTTTAAAAATGGTGCAAGTTTTATTCTCATGCTTACTGTATCCCAAATTAAGAGTCTGTTAACATGGAATGAATGCCCCTAAGCAACTTTTATTTTTCTGTCTTTCATTTATTGTTAAACTTCATAAGCAAACAAGAAGCCCAGAGTTTTATCTTCTGCCTTCTTTATCATTTGCAGAATACCTTGAAGATTGCCCCCATGAAACAGTATTACTTTCAGGAGTATGTTTTTGAAGATAATTTTGTGATGGTGCTATTTATTTTCATCCATCTAATGTTTAGGATGCATTTCGGTGTTCATTTTAGCCAAGTCTTCACAGATTAATTTTTACTAATTTATAAAATTAAACATAACAGTTCTGAATATAAATGTGTAAATGGGCCTACAAATGACAGTCTTGCCTTTGCTGCCACTCAGGAGAGAGAGTGTTCCTGGAAACCTGCAAACCTGAACGGAAGCCTTTGCTTTCCCATCCTCCTTTAGCCTAGCAAGCTGTAGGGAACGTGGACTTTCTCTTCCTCAATAGCCAAAATAAGGGATGGTGGTTGTAGAAGGCATCTTTTCTGGACATTTTTTTAAACTAAATAATGGGTGTAAAGAGAGCAGAGTGCCTGAAGAATGGCTTTGTGTATAACACATCCAACAGTGACGTGGGCTTACTCCTCACGGGTGGCTGGATACTGTGACCTTCCTGTGACATTACGCCCTATACATGAAAAAAAACAAAGTAAATATTTTAAATTTTAGCCCTAGCTGGTTTGGCTCAATGGATAGAGCATCGGCCTACAGACTGAAGGGTTCCAGCTTCAATTCTGGCTAAGGGCACATGCCTGGGTTGCGGGCTCGATCCCCAGGAGGGGGCATGCAAGAGGCAGCCAATCAATGATTCTCATCATTGATGTTTCTCTCCCTCTCCCTTCCTCTCTAAAATCAATAAAATACATTTTTTAAAAATAAAATAAAATTTTAATATATTTCCTTATTTATTTTTTTCAAATATATTTTTATTGATTTTAGAAAGGAAAGGAGAGGGAGAGAAATAGAAGTATCAATGACAAGAAAGAATCATTGATCAGCTGCCTCCTGCATGGCACCCCCACTGGGGATTGAGCCCACAACCCAGGCATGTGCCCTGATTGGGAATCTAACTGAGACCTCCTGGTTCATAGGTAGATGCTCAACCACTGAGCCACACTGGCTGGGCATATTTCCTATTTTAGAAATGAGGATTATAGTTAACAATGATCTGAACTTAATTTGTCAAGATCTGTAGCATTTCTCTGAGAGATATAACTCTGAAGACTACTCATACTGAGTTTCATTCTTTTATACTCATTTTCCCAGCATCATTTATTGAAGAAAATTTCTTTTCTCTATTGAGTAATCTTGGGCCCTTTGTCAAATATTAGTTGACTATATATGCTTGGGTTTTATTTCTAGGCTTTCAGTTCGATCCATTGGTCTATTTTTCTGTTTTTATGAAGGAAGCATTTTTAATCATTGAATTATATTGTGTCCTTTGCTTAGGGTGTCCCAGTGATGGCAATAAGAAACAAAATGATATCAGAAGGACTAGACCCAGATCTTCTCGAGTAAGTAATTCTTATATGATATTACCGTTGAGATGTTGAATTTATCAGTTATAATAAAAAGATTTCAAACTCTATATATTTTTCCTATACAGTATTTTATAGTTGAGGGAACTACATTCATAAATGGTGTTACAAAAATGAAAAATCTATCCTTAGATTTTTCTTAAAACCAGCCTTTACACATTTAAGGGCAGTTATAGTAGATCAGTGATGAATCTATATATCCAGAGAGATGGAATTTGATGGCACTTTTGTTGCACAACAGTGGTGTCCTCAAGAAGCAGTGGTGTTTTTCTCTCCATGCTACCTTTTTCTTTCTTTCTCTTTTTAAATTATCTACCAGATTTTTAATACCTTAGTATATAGGAAATTTACTCTACCTAGATCTAAGTTGAGCCAGATTGAGAAATAAATAGGGTAAAGTCACTCTATGTCCACATTAATGGTTATTATGGAACTAGATATCAGTTTTTGTGAGTTTTATAAAATATTTTTGAGAAATGCTGTAAATATGTGGCTCAGAAATTTGTCAGTAATTTATTTCATCCAAGCAAACCTAGCTACATAGCTCATCCTGGATAAATATATATCTTAATGGATTATTCAGAAGTAGTCTGTTTTGCAAATATCTGGATATTTGTAAAAAGTCTTTCCAGTTTGGGATTTTGGTCCACCCCAATGTATTTAGCTGTGTGTTCCAGGCATTTGTATTCTGCTAGCAATGTATTGCTTTGTTATTTTTCTTGGCTCTCGGCCCTTTAAGAAACTGTGCATTTTGCATGTGAAACACCATAAAACAGTCTTTTTTCATATTTTATCTTCCAAAGTATGAAATTTAAGAATTTTTTAAAAGTCTATAAGAACTGATTTCCAACATGTATCTACATTTAGTATATATCCAAGTAACTGAAGTCCAATGGCGTAGATTGGTAATTTGAACTAAGGAATCTCCAGGATATTTGACATTTGTTCTGGAAATTCTTTCTGACACACACTGTAAAAGCAGATGGATTGTGACATATTTTAGAATGTGAATTGAACGTATGGGTTCAATCCATTTTGGTACTCACTGACATATATGTTATAAATATATTCAACATTGATCATGGCGTCCTTTTTGCTTCTGGAAATACACAGTAGACAAAATATACAGTAGAAAACTAAAATGACTTTTAAAGGCTGATTTATTTTCCTTAGAGAAAATGTAATAAAAAGAAAACTAGCAGCCCTACAAGCATCAACAGATGCTGGCTCTCCACTCCTTTTACCTCCTATTGGCTTTACGTTATCCCTTGCCCAGACTAAACCTTTGTAATCCTTTACTTAACCAGCTATCCCCACATTAGCAACTTGAAAGTCATCCTTGATTGTGCCCTCTTCCCTACCCCTGACTGTCAGTCACTACGATAGACTCATTTTTTTTTACTATTTTTATTGATTTTTTACAGAGAGGAAGGGAGAGGGATAGAGAATCAGAAACATCAATGAGAGAGAAACATCCATCAGCTGCCTCCTGCACACCCCCACACTGGGGATGTGCCCGCAACCAAGGTACATGCCCTTGACTGGAATCGAACCTGTGACCCTTCAGAACACAGGCCGATGCTCTACCCACTGAGCCAAACCGGTTTCGGCTAAGACTCATTTTTAATATCCCTTACATCTGACCACATACCTCCGTGCTCTTCGCTGCTTATTATTATACTAGCTCCTGATTGGTTTCCCATTTCTCCTTTAATTTGTCACTAAAGCTTGAGTGTTTCTATTAATACTTCATTCTTGCTTCAGATCTTTCTGTGACCCTCCATTACCTTCAGCATGTAGCCTAACACTAGAATTACATATAAATGCTTTTGTCATCAAGACCCAGATTCTTGCTCGAGCTTCATTTCTTGCCACTGTTCCATCCCACCTCTCTCGTGTAGCTGTAGCACACTACTGGCTCTTCTCTGATTGTATCATTTTCCTGTTCCCTTTTGGTGTCTTTGAATGTTTTCTTTCTTCTCCATGGAACTTCCTTCCCCCATCTTATTGGCCTGGCTAAGTTCATATTCTCCAAGATTCCATTTAGGTATCACTACCCTAAGAAGTTCATGGATGACTACCGAGGGGAGAACTCCCAGTACCCCCAATCCTTCCTTGGTATATCTCACTTAGCAAATTTGAGGGTATGTCATTGTCTTTAAATGTTAAGAAACATTTGGTTGCAAAGCGGTGCCAAGTTTTAGGGTAGAATTCCAGTAACAGTTAAAACATCGTCTTACATGAAAGCTGCTCCTCAACCACAGCCTGGAGCCGGAATTCTGACCCATTACCTCATAAGTCCAGGCCATTGGTCACAAGGGGCACTGGTTGGAGTGGGGGTGACTCACTATAACCTGTCACCACCACTACTAGACCAGCTCCAACGACACTTAGCCAGATATGAGAAGTGGAATCAACTGCCTTGTTAAAGAGGAATTCTGGCACTTGGGGGGATCATGTTTACCTAAAAGTTAAGGAGCCTCACTCTGGAAGAAAGCTCTTGGCTGATGGAGAAAAAAATGTGCCACACAAGTGAAGAGTGTACTTTTATTTAGAATCTTAGGTACATAGTAAGCCTCAGCCAAGAACTTTCAGTGAAAGATTGTTCTGTTTTCTTTTTTCTTTTAAAATATAAACTACACTTTTTTTATTAGCCTCAGATAGTAAGACAGACTCATATAACTGTTAGAAAAAATAGTCAAGCTAGTCTGTACTGAGCAAAGAGCAAAGCTGAAATAAATACTGATCAGAAAATACATTGTTATTTGATTATGTATAAAATTTCAGTAGCTAAGAGTACATAATTTTAAACTAAAGCGGTGTAACATGCTAAAGGAGAAGAGAGCCTGCCTATTTTCCTAGAAAAATGTCTATCACTGAATTTTAGAAAGTCTATGAAACTGAAGTAAATGCCTGGTAATTACCAAATAAATGGTATTTTTAAGTGATTATCTTTAAAAATCCAAGTTTTCAAAAATAACAATAGTTGTATATAACCAATAGTCAGTCCTGTTAATTTCCAATGCCACTGAAATAAAAAGATATGTGGAAGAGCTCAACCAACTGAGACACACCAGCTGGGTGAGAGTAGATCTTTAAAGTTTTCATAAAAAGAAAAAATTTTGGAAGTTATATACGGGGATGGATGTCAACTAGAATTAATGTGTGATGGTTTGACAATATATACAAATAACAAAATGTGTTATATACCTAAAACTAATATAATTTTATATATCAATTATATCTCAATTTTAAAAAATGAATGAAGATAAACAGTACAAGTTTTGGCAAGGAAATGAAGATATTGGAAACTTATGTACTGTGTATAAATGATTTAGCCACTATGGAAAACAGTCTGGCAGTGCCTCAAAAAAATTTACCCTGGAATTACCATATAATCTGGCAGTTCCACTTCTGAGCATATATCCAAAAGTGAAAGCAAGAACTCAAAACATATACAGGCTGGGGCAAAAGTAGGTTTACAGTTGTGAGTATGTAAAACACAGAGTTTATTCTTGTATTATTGTTTATTGATTATTGTTTATTTGCCATATGAACAACTATAAACCTACTTTTGTCCCACCCTGTATTTGTATACCCATGTTCATAGTACCATTATTCACAGTAGCCCAAAGGTGGAAACAACCCAAATGCCCATCCATAGATGAATGGTTAAACAAAATGTACTATGTGCACACAGTGGAGTATTATTCAGCCTTAAAAAGGAAGGAAATTCTGATACATGCTATAACATGGATGAACCTTCCATTATGATAAATGAAATAAGCCAGTCACAAAATGACAAACACTATATGATTCCACTTATAATAGTCAAATTGAAAGACAGAAGGTAGAATAGTAGTTGCCAAAGCCTGGAGGGAAAGAGTGTAGGGAAGTTATTACTTAAGTAAGAGGCCTAGTGCATGATAATTCATGCACTGCAGGAGGGATCCCTCAGCCCAGCCTTCCCCCTCTCACAGTCCAGGAGCCCTCAGGGGCAGGAGGCAACCCGGTGATCAGGGGAAGGCAACACCCCCATCACACCTCTGCTGCTGCCACTGCCGGCAGTGCAAGCCTCAGCCAGCCCTGGTTACCTCAGCCTTGGGAGGCCCTGGGTAGCTGGGCAGCCAACATCCGAGTCTTGCCTATACGTTGGGCCAGCCCTAGGTGGCTGGGCAGCTGCCATCCGAGGCTTGCCTGCCCCTTAGGCCGGCCCTGGGCAACTGGGGGACTGAGGGAACTGGGGGACTCCAGAGGCAGGCACGCGGAACGGCCACATCCGCAGCACTGAGGGGATGGCACTGCCATCTTGTGGCTTTTGGCGCAGCCATCTTTGAGGGCGTGGCAGTCAATTAACATATTCCCTCATTGGCTGTGGGCACCACCATCTTTGTGAAGGTGTGATGGTCAATTAGCATATTCCCTCTTTATTAGATAGGATGGGTATAGAGTTTCAGTTTTGCAGGATGAAGACAGTTCTGGAGGTAGTGGTGATTATTACATAACAATGTGAATGTGAAATAAAGGACTATGTAAGAATCCCAAAATTGTACAATTGCAGTGAAAACTTATATAACTTTTCCCATCCTTCACCTATTACTCCTGCCAAATTATCTGATGTCATCTACTTTTGCACTGCAATACACCCTACCCTCTAGCTACTGAATGACTTCCAGCTTCCTAATGTAGCATCATACCATTCCCATTTTTTCTCTTTATTCAGATTCTCATCCCTACTTATTCCCACATTTTTTGTTTCTGACAAACTCCTACTCACATCCCAAAACGCTTCACAAGTGTCTTCATCTCTCTGGAATTTTCTCTAACCAACACTAGTAGAGTGAATTACTTTTCACACATGTCGCTCATACAGCGGTGTTTGTGTGTATCATACTGTATAACAATAATTGATTGTGTTTCTATCTCCCCCTGGAAATACCAGCTTGTGCAGGGCAGAAACTGTTTGGTTTTCATCTCTATCTCTGGCACCTACCACAGTTCCTGCCAAATAGTAGGCACATGATAATGATTAGAATAATAATAATTCTATCATAAAAGTAATAGAAAATAACATTTAATATACTTACTATATGCCAGATATTATTCAATATACTTTACATTTAGTGATTTATTTTAATCAACACAACAATCCAGTTAGTTGGATACAGAGTGATTGAACAGCTTCCCCAGAGTTGCCTAACAAGTAAGTAGCAAGGCTGGGATTTGAACTCAGTCAGTCTGACTTCATAGTTTCTGTTCGTAACCACCATGCCATACAGCATTATATATATCAAAAAGTTGTTACACACATAAATCAATTAATTTGACTGTTTCACTCTCTTCTAGGCCTAAGGTACTTTTAAGTAGCGTTTATTTTAGGGGAGTTGTGTGCGTTGTTTTATTTGTTTGAGTTGCCATAGATACTAATGTAATTTGATGTAATAGTCAGATAATTCCCTCTGGCAAAGTTTTCCTTTTTAAACAAAGTGAAGACAATAAGAAATCAACTATAGAGCAAAGAGAAACTTACTGGGAAAATGTGCCTGGCACTCATGTCCACCGCTTCTAGAGTTCTTGCTTCCATGGGCAGTGAAGAAGACTGTAGTCCCATGTTAGTATTTTAGGCAGACAGAGCATCAGTCAATACCTAGAAATGCTGTGGCCAGCTTTAAAGTTGTACTGTATTGAGTACATGTGATTTCCTCCTAGGCATAATCTAAAATTGAACGAGTTTATATGTGATGACCAAAAAGCAGTGCCAGTATTTGTTCTGTTTTGTAGTTTGCCAGGTATGATATTAAAAATATAAGCCAAACTCAACAGTAATTTTTAATAAAAGTAAATAATAGTAAATAATGAACTATGCATAGTAGTTATATGTCTGACAAAGAAGAGTTGTATTTGTTGGTGTTCCCAATCTTTAATAAGAATCAAGGGGCTGAGGGAGACATAAGTGGTAGATTTTAATTATTAGGACAGAGCAGCTGTATTATTCCTCCTTTCTCTTTTAGTTTCCCCAAAAGTATACTTTCCTCGTTTAATTCTCCTTTTTGGTAGCAGGGACACAGGCTGAGTGATAGTGCTCCCAGGTGAACTGAATGGTTTACTGACAAGCATGGTGGAGCCTATCTAGTTGACGGTTTTAATGACAGTATTAAATTTTATTTTGTTTTATTACAGCACAGCCTTGCAGAGTTGGAGTTTAACCATTCTCATATCTCCATGTTGCACATAAGTGAAAACATTCAATACAATGAAGAACCTTTGCCCCCACAAATTTTCTATATTGCCTGTGTTTCTGAATAGCCACTCTTGAACTCTCTTCCACTTAAAAAATTTCTCCCTGCAGCTTTCCTGAGCATGAAGGTTTTCCCTTTCTTTCCACTGCTGGCTTTTCTTTCTCTGTACTTCAGGGCTCTTGGAGGCTGCCTGGCTGTGGCAATGGTCCTGCCAGTCTCCCCTGATCGCATCTCTGTCTATAGCTAATCTCCATGGCAATGAGAAGCATAAAGTGCTGAAGCAGCAAACTCTGGAAGCACTGGCAAGAGGAGACAGTGCCACGGCCCACACAGGAAAGGCACTTAATCCCCACAATGCTGGAGACGGCCAGGGAGAGCGCGCTGTGGTGGCGAGTGGGAGTCTCTCTCAGTTAAAGACGCAGACTTGGCAGATTTATTAGCAGCAATATTCTAGGATGAACCTAATTTACAATGAGTAAGTGCTTTTTTCAACTGGAAAAACCTTTAAAAATGTTTTCCTTCTCTTTCAGGAGGCCAGATGCTCCAATGCCTGATGGAGAAGGTGAAAAAAATGCAGAAGAAAGTTCAGATAGTGAATCCTCTTTTAGTGACTAAGGTTAACTTTGATAATAATTACCGATAACACATGTAGACGTACTTTATGTTCTATCAGAAAGAGAGTCTGAACTTGAACTCTTTGTCAAAACATCATCAAATGGCCAGATATTCACCACCAAACTTCCTCAGTGCTAAAATTGTAATAATAATAAAGCATTTATAACCTGGCAGTATATCTTGTTACCAATTAAGGGCCCTGGACTGGAAAATAAAATAACCTAAAAAAGTTTAATTAGTGCTACCAATACCAAGATGGAATATTACAGAGATGTAATGAGCATTTAATATAAAATCAATGTGAGATTAGTGATCAAAAATAGACTGCAAAAAAAAGTGAATTTGGCTGAGTGAATTACTCAGTTTTTGTGACTTTTAGCATAAAAGTATTGTGTGCATTTGTATCATAAGAGTTGCTAATTTTCTGGCAGAAAGTAATAGTGAAGTTTTATGTGACAAATTAAAGCTTATATATCATATAGAGTATGGATACAGAACTTATTGGTAGTATTTATTAGCTTATAGAGTTTTTCACCACTTGGCCATAAGTTCCTATACCATCAAAGTTAGATATTTGTATTATATTTGTTACCAGAAATTGAATCAAAGGTAGTTTCAATGTGGTTCATAATGAGCAAGCATCATTATCATCAGCTCTTTTACTGCCTAAACAGAAAAAAATATATTCAATTTGCACAGGTTTAAAATGTCCTCACCAAATAATTATTCTTCAAGAATAATTATTTGCACACAATCTAGAAAATCTGTAAAATACAGTTGACCCTTGGTATCTGTGGGGAATTGGTTCCAGGAACCCCCATGGGTACCAAAATCTATGGATGCTCAAGTCCCTCATATAAAATGACAAAATATTTGCAAATAACCTATATACATCCTTTTGTACACTTTAAATCATATCTAGATTACTTTAAATGCCTAATACAATGTAAACCCTATGTAAATGGTTATTATACTGTGTTGTTTAGAGCCTAATGACAAGGAAAAAGAAATCTACACATGTTCAATACAGATGCAGCTATCATAAGCTTAATTACATAGTACATGTCAGCAATAGCAACATTTTCACAAAATATTTTCAATTCACTGTTGGTTGAATTCACAAATGGTGAATCTACAGATATGAAGAACCACCTGCACTTACTTGGAAATATATATAAATACATTTGATTAATGGTGCTCATTTTAGTTTAGCCACCTGAAAGTAGACCCTGAAAAAGCACTTGAGTGTACATAAGTCATTTATGAGTTGATCCCAGGAAGCAAAAGGAAGAGAACAGAGAGTGTAAGAGGGGGAAAACCCATACAAAGGTGTCTTATCCAGATTGCCATTGGGGAGCTTGGGACATGGTCCAAGGACCATAGCACCACCTTGGAAATGAGCAAGTGCTTCCCAGGATTGTCTACCAGAAGGGCTAGAGGCTGGACCCTCTGTCCACTAGGCCTGGACCCATTGGTTGAAGTCTACTCCTCTTCATTTATGTGATATACTTGCACCATAGGCCTGGGGGTTCCCATGGCCTTTGAAAGGACACTTTGTCACAAAATGGAGAAATGAGGCACTTCTTTGAGATGGGTTTGCTGTCACCAAAAGGTGAGTCTGAGATTGAGTGGGACTCTACTACAGCGCTGGCTGAAACCCCAGCTGGGCCCGGAGGACATGTTGTAGGGCCACCACCACAAGCATTGGCTACAGACAGAGCTGCTTCTAAAATACCAAGTTGACTTGGACTTACTATCATTTAAAATGTATGATTTTTCTTCTTGGATATAAGGATAAGCTGGATGGTAAGCCACACTCAAGATTTCCAGAACTTGTTCATTAAAACTTTTAGTTTTTAAAATCTTCCAAGAATGACCAAAGGATAAACAATGACTAAATCTATATCTTTATAGTCTGTTGTAATTATAATGCAATTTTTAAATGTTTCCTTTTACACATACCCCGCTGAGTTCTTCTGCAAAACTTTTATATCTGAACCAGAACGTGGCTCCTGTTAGAGAGTAAATTGTGTCCATGTGCTCTTGAGGAGCGCCCAGACATAATGTTCAGGGAAACTTTTGTTTCTGATCAAGTTCTTCACAAAAACAAGCTTGATTTCCAGGGGTCGTGAAGAACTTAAATTCCCACAGTTCAGTTCTTTCCTTCAGCAGTTCCTGCAGCAGTGCCAAGGTGTCTTTTCAAAATCATTCCCTTTTACCTTTCTTGTTGATAAGATTTATAAACAAAAAGATGGTCACTAAAATCACTTGTTGCCAGTTTATAAATTTAAGTAAATTTCTTCCCCAATCAAGGACTACATTTTCTCTCTCAGCTGAAACTTGCCATTAATTATCCTTCTCAAAGCAATGGAGAAAGGTTGTATTTTGTTAAGATGTCGAGTTGTCAAATTTTTATATAGATTAAATGCAATCCAATAAAAATTCCAGAATTTTTTTAATAGAAGTTGACCAACTGATTCAAAAATTCATATAGAAATTCAAGGAACCTAGATAAAATAGCCAAAACAACTCTGAGAAAGAACAAAGTTGGAGGACTAAAACTATTTGATCTCAAGAGTTATTATAAGCTACAGTAATTAAAGTATAGTACTAGTGTAAAAATAGACAAACATGTCAATGGAACAGAATGGAGAGTTCAGAATTAAACTGACATATATTTGGCTTTAATTTTCAACTAAAATGTAAAGGCAGGTTAGTGGAGAAGGCAGCATTTCAACAGATGGTGATGGAATAATCAGCTATTCATATGTCAAAAAAATAAACTTTATACCTTGAACATCATACAAAATTAACTTAGAATATATCATAAACATAAAGTAAAACCTAAGACTATAAGAATTCTAGGAAAATAATATAGGGGAAAATTTCTGTGACCTTAGGTTAGGCAAAGATTTCTTAAATACAATACAAAAAGTATGATCCATTAAAAAATTAAATTAATAAAATATAACACCAAAATTAAAAACTTTTCATCAAAAGATACTGCTAAGTTCATGAAAAGGCACGCCATAGACTGGGAGAAAATGTTTGCAAAATATGTATCTGATAAAGGACTTACTTCTGAAGTATATAAAGAACTCTCAAAACTCAATAACAAAAGATCCAACTTAAAAAGATGGACAAAAATTTGATCAGATATTTCAAAAAAAAGGTATACCGGTGACAAGTATACAAAGCAATGCACAGCATCATTTGTCATTAAGAAAATGCAAATTAAAACTACAACCAGATACTATGCACCTATTAGAATGGCTAAAACTAGAAAGGCTGACTATACCAAGCACTAGCAAAAGTGTAGAGGATTTGAGGAAAGGTTTATATATATAAATAAAACCAAAGGAGATTCCACATACATATGAGTCCATAAAAAAAGAAAAGCAAATCATACAATGTAACAAAATACAAAAAGTACAATCCAAGAAAACTTTCCTAAAATAAAAAGAGTGCATATTAAAATTAAATATTGAGAGGGCACACTATATATCTGGAAAACCCAGAACAGCTAATATCAACACATATTTTACTGTGCCTATTGGGCAATAAGAAAAAAAAATCTTATGGACATCTAGTCAAAACAACAACAAAAATACCAAGTCACTTGTAAATTAGCATGAGATTGTCATCAAATTTTTTATAGCAATGGTTTATGCAGAAGGCAGTGGCATAACATATTTAAGACACACAAAGAAAAAAATGCAAGCTAAATATTTTATATCCAGCCAAACTAAAAGTCACAGTATATAAACTTATAATCATACCATAATCCTGAAACTCAACAAAACAACTAACCCAAATAAAAAATGGGCACAGTGGTGATGGAAGGAGACTTGGCTTGGGATGGTTAACACACAATACACAGTTGATATATTATAGAATTAGACACCTGAAACAATTTTATTAACCAATGTCACCTCAATAAATTCAATAAAAAATGGGTGCTAGACTTGAATGGGTATTTCTCCAAAGAAGATATATAAGTGGCCCATAAGCACATGAAAAGATACCCAACATCATGAATCATTAGGGAAATAGAAATTAAAACCATAATTAGCTATCACACCTATTAGAATGACTATTATCAAAGCAAAGCAATGAATAAAAAATGTTGGTGAGAATGTGGAGAAATTGGAACCCTTATACATTGCTGGTGGAAATGTAAAATTGTGCAGCTGCTGTGGAAAATAACACAGCAGTTCCTAAAAAATAAATAAATAAGCACAGAATTACCATATGATCCAGCAGCTCTACCTCTGGGCATATACCCAAAAGAAATGAAAACATTATTCACAACAGCCCAAAGGTGGAAAAACAACTCAAATGCCCATTCATGGATGAATGGATAAGCAAAATGTAGAATATACATTCAATGGAATATTCAATGGAATATTCAATGGAAAGGAAGGAAATTCTTACAACATGGATGAACCTTGATGATAGTATGATAAACTATACACAAAAGGACTAATGTCATATGATTTTACTTGTATGAGGCATCTAGAGTAGTCAAAAACACAGATACAAAAAGTAGAGTGGTAGTTACCATCGGTTGGGAGGAGAGGGAAATAGGGAATTAGTGTTTAATGGGTACAGAGTTCCAGTTGAGGGAGATGACAAAGATCTGGAGATGGATGGTGGTGGTGATTGCACAACAATGCAAATGTACCTTATGCTTTAAAATGGTTAAAATGTTAAATTACGTTATGGATATATTACCACAATTTTTTAAAAAACCTATTAAAATCATGCCAGAACCTAAGAAATTAATTAGGGAATATTGTTCCCATGAGCTCTTCCCTAGAAGGGGATTCAGATGAGCAAACAAGGCTGCAATAGAGTTTAACAACCAGTACCATGTGCTAGATGTTGGACAAAGATTTATTTGTTTACATAATGAACTAGAGGCCTGGTGCACAGATTTGTGCACTGGTGTGGTCCCTTGTCCTGGCCTGCAGATTGCGAGAGGGTGCAGGCCAGGCCAAGGGACCCCACCAGTGCATGATCAGGCTGGGGAGGGACCGCAGGAGGGCTCCAGGGCATGTCCGGCCCATCTCGCTCAGTCCTGATTGGCCAGATCCCAGCAGCAAGCTAACCTACCAGTCAGAGTGTCTGCCCCCGGTAGTTAGTTCACGTCATAGTGACTGGTCAAACAGTTGAATGAATGGTCTGACACTTAGCATATTAGGCTTTTATTATGTAGGACTAGAGGCCCAGTACACAAAATTTATGCACGGGGGCAGAGGGGGGGTTCCCCTCAGCTCAGCCTGCACCGTCTCCAATCTGGGACCCCTCAAGGGTTGCCCAACTGCCCTCTCACAATCCAGGACTGCTGGCTCCCAGCTGCTCGCCTTCCTGCCTGCCGATAGCCCCTAACTGCTTCTGCCTGCCAGCATGATCACCCCCTAACCACTCCCCTGCCAGCCTGATGATGCCTAACTTCTCCCTTGCTGTCCTGATTGCTCCTAACTGCCTTCCGCTGCAGGCCTGGTCATCCCTAACTGCCCTCCCTTGCCAGCCTTGTTCCTCCCAACTGAACTCCCCTGCAGGCCTGGTGCCCACCAACTGCCCTTCCCTGCAGGCCTTGTCCCTCCCAGCTAGCCTCCCCTGCAGGCCTTGTCCCCCCAACTGCCCTCACTTGCAAGCCTGGTCACTCCCAACTGCCCTCCCCTGCTGGCCTGGTCGCCTCCAACTGCCCTCCCCTGCTGGCCTGATCACCCACACCTGCCCTCCACTGCTGGCCATCTTGTGGCAGCCATCTGTGTCCACATGGGGTGGTCATCTTTGACCACATGGGGGCGGTCATCTTGTGTGTTGGAGTGATGGTCAATTTGCATGTTACCTTTTTATTAGATAGAATGACTTTTAAGTGTTTATTATGTGTCAGGTTCTGTTACAGGTGTCAAAGATATTGCAATGAACAAAAGTCTCCACCTTCATGTAGCTTACATTTTTATAGGGGGTGAGAGAGACAAATAAGTATAATATATTATATGCCAGATAGCAATAAGTGCTTAAAGAAAAATTAAGCAAGAAAGGAGGATAGATAATAGAGAAAATTGGGAGGTATTCACAATCTAGTGATGAGAAAGACAAACACTTCTTTAAAATCAAGATGAGCCCTAGCCAGTTTGGTTCAGTGGAGAGAGCTTCAGCCTGCAGACTGAAGGGTCCCAGGTTTGATTCTGGTCAAGTGCACATGCCTGGGTTGCAGGAAGGAGATGTGCAGGAGGCAGCCAATGATTCTCTCTCATCATTGATATTTCTATCTCTTTCTCCCTTCCCCTTCCTCTCTGAAATCAATAAAAATATATTTTAAAAAGTACTTAAACCTTACATTTGAAAAGAAAATCAAGATGAATGCTTCAAACAAATATATGAGGAATATTTTATGAATATGAGGAGGGTCATCTAATTTCAGCTTAGAGAAGGTGAATGTCAAGGAAGCTGTTTAGATATGGCAATGTCTAATCTGAGTGTTAAAGAATGCTACAAAGAGTTATTGGTAGGAGGGAGCAAAACCAAGAAAGAGTATTGTGTGCAAATACCATGATGTATGAGACACCAAGGGGCATCTGAGGAACCGAGTAATTCAATATGAAATGAGAGATGAGGCTGGCAGGTTGGGGCATTGTGGAGCATGATGGAGAGCTTGAATTTTATCTGAAAGTCTATGCATAACTATCAAAAGGCAAACATGAAAGTAACATAATCAGATTGTACTTCAGAAAGACCATTTTTTAGGGTGGTGAAGGCCTGGGATGGGGGGTGGGATAGACTAGAAGGGATCAATGTGGAGGGGGAAGGAGACATATGAAGTACTTTCAACAATAAAGATTAAATTTAAAAAAATCACTTTTTGCTGTAAGGACCTGATTGAAAGAAATCAAGACCAGAAGCAGAGAGATATGACTATTCCAAATGAGAAATGATAAGGTTGAATTAAAGCACAAGCTTTAGGGATAGAGATGAGACCCACCTGAGAAATGCCAGGGAGAAAATCAGCAAGATTTTGGTGACCAACTAGATGTGAGGTTTGAAGGAGAGAGAAGTCAAGGATGATGCCAAGGGTTAAGGTTATGATCACTAGGTACCATTCACTAAATTAAGGGGTACATAAGAGAACAGGTTTAGGGTAAATAATAATTCCATTTGATACTTGTTTACTTGGGAGCACTTGTGGACATCCAAGTGAAACTGTTCAGTAGATAACGCAAGTCTGGAATTTAGGGGTGGAAATCAGGGCTGAAGATTAGATATTTGAAAGTGTCATCTCAGAGTAGATAGATGAAACCGTGGACATAGATGAGCTCATGAAGGAAACTTGTGATATAGATTGGGAAAAAGGCCAAGGAAGTAAGCAGAGGGGAAACACACAACTCCTTGGACAGGTAGAAGAGCAGGCCAGTATAACAAGTATTAAGATGTGGTCAGAATTAGGAGAATATGACCCTAAAAGGATGGTGTCACAGGAGCCAACATCAAAGAGTAGTTCACGTATGAGGGAGCAGCCACTTGAACTTACCACACATTTTTAGATCATTAGATTTTCCTACCAGACCTGAGCTCTGGGGGGGCATTGGTACTTCTTACCAACTGGCACTTCATAGTCCTAGCGCCAGGTACACACAGATACTTAATAAGTATTTTTTTAAATAAATAAAAATTTCAGCCATTGTTTCTTTAAATATTTTATTCTCACCTTGCCTCTCCTTATTTTCTGGAATTCCAATTACACACATTAGGCTGCTATTGTCCCATAGCTCACTATTTATTTTAGTATTACAGTCTTCAGATTCACTAATCTTTTCTTCTTGCCATGTCTAATCTGCTATTAATCTCAGTTCACTTTTCCACTGAAGAGGTTTGACTTGAGTCTTTTTAGATATCTTCCACTTCTTGTCACACTCATGCTTTCCTCTAACTCTTTGAACATATGGTATGTATTTGTAATAGTTGTTTTAGTGTCTTTGTTTACTAATTTCATGATCTATGTCATTTCTGAGTGTTTCTATAAATTTTCTCCTCATTTTGGATCTTATGTTTCTGCTTCTTTGAATGCCTGGCAATTCATTTTTAAATTTTATTTTTCAATTACAGTCTGAGTTCAATATTATTTTATATTGGTTACAGTGGTAACTTAATTTACTGTCAGACATTGTAAGTTTAACAGTTTGGGGGTACTGGATATGTTGGTAATGCTTTCAATATTTGGGACTTTTGCAATAGGATGCAATTAAATTACTTGGTAACCGTTTGATGTTTTTGAGGTTTGCTCTTAAACGTTGTTTGGTGGGTGCAGAACAGCCTTTAATCTAGAGTTAATTTGACCCTGCTATTGAGGCAATACTCTTCTGAAGGCTCTCCACAGTTCCATATGTGTTAGGAAGTCTTTCTACTCTGGTTAGTAGGCATATAAAAGATTCCAAGCCCTTTGTGTGCTCCAAGGATTGCTCCACCAAATCCTTTCCAGTGGCTTCTTCTGTCTTGATAGTCTCCTTAAACCCATGCACTGATTACTATTCAGCTCAAGAGTTAAGGGGACCTTCTGTGGATATTGGGGCTCTCTCATTGCAGCTTTCTTGTTTACAGTGCTCTTCTCCAAGAAGTCTAGCTGTCTTGCATCTATGTACTCTGAACTCTGTCTCAACTCAGGGGGATCACCTAACTCTGCAGTGGCCTAGAAACTCACCAGAGAGTAAACTAGAGCACTCATCACCCCCTCCATTCTGCCCCACCACCCCCCCCCCAGCTTTCTACAGAGATTGCTATCCTGCACTGCCTGTTTTCCAATGTCTGAACATTAGTTTCATGGATTTTTGACCAACTGTTAAGTTGTTTAAGGAGGAGGGTGGTAAATGTGGTCCCTGTTACTCCATCATGACCTGAAGTGGAAGTTCAGTGCTTCAATTTGAAACCCTTAAATTTAATTAGAAGGTATGCTCATGGAAATCCAGCTAATACCTGTCTGTATTGGCCCATAGTGGGCATTTGGGTTTCCCCCATTGTTCTTATAGCTGCTATTTTTTCATCCCTATTAGCATTTGCCTTTTGAAAAATGGAATGACATAGTCGCTTCGACAGCTTGTATACTAAGATTGGAACGATACAGAGAAGATTGGAATGGCCCCTGTGCAAGGGTGACACACGTATTTGTGAAGCGTCCTACATTTTGTGCAGTGCCTGGGTGGGCTCCTCACACCCTTTGATTAGCTGGGAACAAATATGAGTCAAAGCACGATGCATGGCACACAATAGCAAAATCGTGACGTTTCACTATAAAAATACTCATGTAAGGCAGTCTATGAAATGAAAATGAAGCTGTTATAACTGAGGTGTTGTGCTAATGCATTAACTTGCGTTTCCTTCTTAAGCCTTAAAAGTTCTGAAATTAACTTTTTCTTTTAAGGGAATTATGTGACAACAGCGGGACTACATATATCAGCACCAAGAAGCAAAAAAACTTTTTTTTTTTTACACTTTCTACAAATCAGATGTGGAATTAAGTGGAAACACATTGTGAAGTGAAAATAATTTGTTTAAGTAACATATCCTCCCCAAATTAAAGTGGAGTATGGTGTAGGGTAAGGGTGCCATCTGCTAAGCCACAGTGTAAGTGGCTTATTACTACAGCTTGTAGAGGGAGCATTTCCCCACTTATTGCCCTAATTCTACATCTATTTCTCACTTTGGAATAATGAGTCTGGGATACTTCCATCCTGGAAGAAGTTGCATCACTTAAGCAACTTTGCTAACAGTCCCCAGATTCCTAGGGCTTGGTACTAGCAAGATAGATAAGGCCTGGGAGAATGGGGATATTTCTTTTCAGAGTTTGATGGAAAAGATCAATGGGTCTGCCTATTTGGACTCATCATAGAGACAAAATGAAGACACGAAATCCATTTTCTGCTTTTTCTGGGATATAAGATGTTAATACTTGAACATTTTCTTCTAGATGAGATACTCAAGTCACAGTGTGTTTCTCATATACACTGGCCTCCTTGCCAGCCATACATTTCTAGACTCGTGTGACTTTCCTTCACCTTCTCCCTTCAGACAATTGAATGGGAAAGAAAGGGATATCTCAGAGTTCTTCCCTTTAAGTAAAAGAATGTAGTTGTTTTAAACTTTACGGCATACGCTGCCCCAACAGGAAAATAAAGCAGTGATCATTGTAAAACACGACTTGGTAAATTTATTAGACAGAAATTTAGTTTGATTTTATGGATAAAGAATTGCTGACACATTCTGACCACAGACCTTCTGGGGTGCAGAAGGGGATGTGACATAGGGGTGGGAGGGCCGAGCATAATTTATTTCTCCCTCCTTTTATTTGTACTAACAGTTTCAGGGCAGAAGGTTTTAAGGTTGGCTGTAACTGCTAGGCCAAGAGATTGGAGTTGACAGAAGGTTGCAACATTCAGTGCGCAGGAAAAATGGGACAAATGAAAGTCAAAATAAGTTTCTCCTCCTGGAACTCTGAGAACAGCTTGTTCACTAATTGCACGGATGAAGTCATTTTTGTTGTACGGATATTAAAGACTTGACATGAGAACCTTCCAGTTCCATCTTGCCCGGCTGTAAGAGGGCCGGTGACAGGCATTTCAGAACTGCCTGTTCTGTTCCTAAAGGTTCTCTGTCTGCCGAATACTATCAGGCTGTCTGTATACATAAACTGAAGCAAAGCAGACCCTCTATGTAGCAGGCATGCCTTGGGTTGTAATTCTCCCCTGTGGATTTCATAGTCATCATTTAACTTCAGGGAAGGGGGGGTGGGAGTGTTGCTCACTTACACTTCCAAGACAGTGAATAAAATTTTGCTTTTATTTCTTTTTTTAAAAGAGAGACCACTTTTATTTAAAACAAACTTACTTGCTTCCAAACGCAAAGGGTTTTTAAGAGCAAAAACATAGTACTAGTAAAAGACATAATGTCTCAGGTCCTTCCCGAAGTTCATCTTCATTGTACAATCAGTTCCATTGGCTGGGGAATGCTTGGGGCTCTTTCACGTTCTGCTAAACACCATCACACACCAAATTTGTAGAATCATAGGGGATTGTTGGTGCGAAGTAGGAAGGCTCTGCAACATTCAGGCAAATTAAGCTAAAGGTCAGAATTAGGGTCAAATGTGACCATTTCCACTGGCCCACAAGGAAAGGGAAACCCTGCAGGTGAATACAGGAATGTCCTTGACAACCAAATGATCCTTCAAGGACTCTGGTTGTTGAGAATTTGGGATTGTTAATCGATGTTCTAAAACGAATATTGACTCCACGTTCTTTGTAGGAGAGGAGTATTTTGCTATAACCTCTTCTTTACAAAGGCTGGGTCTATTTAAACATCCCAGGCTACCACTTGCCCTGATACGAAAGTGATTGGTATGAAACCTTTGTTCTCCCAGATTTCTTGTCTTTCAACCGCCCCAGATAATGAACCCTTTATATTTTTCATTTAAATAATTCTATAATATGCCAACTGCGCAGCACAAACCTGCAGTTGCAGTAATCTCCATGGAAACATTGAAAGGCAAATAAACAATTCTGGTCAGTAGACAAGTACCAGTATGCATTAACCTGTTTATTACAGTTTTTGAGTTTATTCCTGATGCACATATTGGCAATTTCCCTACAAGGAAAAAGGTTTTAAAAAATCAGAGGAGATAGGACAATTTTATTTTTGTGATAAAAAATAACAATGAACTTTTCATAGTAGTTCTGTCCAACAGAATGGTAATATAAGCTAGATAAATTATTTTAAATTTCTAGGAGTCAAATTTGAAAAGTAAATTTATTTATTTTTTAAAATATATTTTTATTGATATCAGAGAGGAAGGGAGAGGGAGAGAGATAAAAACATCAATGATGACAGAGAAACATTGATCGGTTGCCTCTTGCATGCCCCACATTGGGGATGGACCCCGCAACCCAGGCATGTGCCCTGATGGGAATCAATCCTGGTTCATAGGTGGATGCTCAACCACCACCACGCAGGTGGGTGAAATGTAAATATATTTTAATAACATTTAATGTACTCCAATAAATCTAAAATATTGTCATTTTAATACATAATCAATAAAAATATTAATGAAATACTTTACACTTTTTTCTTACTCAAGCTTTGAATCTTGAGTGTATTTTATACTCATGGAAAATCTGGATTTGAACTAGTGCCTACCATCATGGACAGAGTAATTCTGTACGGTCACCGTATTTTTTTTAAAAAGAATACAGTCCTTTCAGTGGGGGATTCTTACAGTTTTCCCTTGGATGGTTTAGAAGCTACACTTGCTCCCCAGGACTGACTTTTCCTTTCTGGAACAATTGTGCCTCAGGGGGCTCTGTGTGCCGTAAGGAAGCAGGTCCACCAGACCCTGCTGCTATTTTGCTTCTCTATGTCTACTGTATTAACATGGTGCCCAAGTCAAAGATGAACCTTGACTTCTGACTATAGTATTAATCTTCTAGAACCCTTTACAC
This sequence comes from Corynorhinus townsendii, assembly GCA_026230045.1. Lineage (NCBI taxonomy): Eukaryota > Metazoa > Chordata > Mammalia > Chiroptera > Vespertilionidae > Corynorhinus > Corynorhinus townsendii. The sequence continues at coordinate 204,711,712 of JAPDVU010000003.1, read as the reverse complement.
TCAGGGCCTCTGGAGCAGCACCATTCCTACCACTAAGGATGATTGGAATCCAAAAGGAGTCCCATCCATACACTTGGAATCACCTCAGCCCTACTTCCCTTCAACTCCAAAATTCCAATATCTACTAAGATTTCTAAAATGCATCTCAAAGCATGTCACTTCCCAGCTCAAAAACCCTCAATTTCTCCCCATCACCTAATAAAGTACAGATTCTATAGCCTCATAGTCAAGGCTCATTATGCCAACATAATGTTATAATGTGATCTCCTCCTACTCTGCTACATGTACTCTAGCCAGAATGTACTAATTGTCTCCCAGATACACCCTGTCCATTGAAGCATCTGGTCTTTGTCTGTGGCATTCATCTCTCTTCTTATTTCCCTAACTTCTTGCTGATTGAAATGTAGTCCTATCCTTCAAGTCCAAGTCAAAAATGCTACCTCTTCCATGAAGTCCTTCTGGATTTTCCAGCAGAAATAATATTTTGGTTCTTGTACATACTTTATTTGTATTTATGTTATGAATCTTAATATAGTTTACATTGTTAGCGTATTTGGGTGTATATGTGTGTTAATACCTTATCTCTGCTCAGATTATAAGGTTCATTTCATTGATTCAACACTTGTTTATTGAGTACCTACTATGTGCTAGTGCAATATAAAAAACAGTAAGCAGCCAGACATAGAGTATCCATTTCAGGGGGCTATTCTACCGCATCTAGCATGTGTCTTGCACTTGATTACTTGTACAATCCAGGACTGAATTCCTAACTTAACTGAAAAAATACTTCCAGAAAGTTTTGTTTTCAGACCCAAAGAGTAAGAATAGTAAGTCAATGAAAAAGTCTTCAGAGGAGCTGATCTGGAAACTCACAACATATATGTACTTGTCTTTTGCACACTTTAGCCATGGAGACCCTGGCAAGCCTCACAGAGAGCCCTCTCTCTCAGTTCACACACATGTCTAACAATAATAAGCATGACAACAACCACAGGGAGCTTGGGGCATTTGATTTCTAAACTCATTTCAGATGAGAAGCAGAAAATTAGGAACAGGGAGTCGAAATGGCATAATCAGTCACACAGGCAACCATGAGACTGACAGTCCAGCAAGCCAGGGAAGCCCCAGAGAGGCTAAACACACACACACACACTAAAAACACAGCAATCTGCAGCCTTTTAAAATAGGAATAAACAGTTCTGCATGCCTCCGTGGGGCTAGCGGGCTTCTCAATGTTATAGCATAATACTGCTTTTAATGACAACCCCAACCATCACACTGGATTAGGCTTATCCTGCACTGTTTTAGAAGGCAGGGACGATTAACATATTGGAAATGTTTCCATCCAAGATAATTAAAACTCTTGGTGTTTAAAACAATAAACCATCAGCCATCTATTAAACTCACTTATCCAGAACGACTCTCTCCCACACGGACCCGCAGACTCTGCAGCCAGAGTTGGATTGGACTTCCTTGCATTGCTTGATTCATTTGCCTCAGAACATTTGTTGGCTCTCAGCATCTAGTTCAGTTTTCATTCAGTAAATTTCATCCCCGTTTTATTTTGTACAACACTCTAAAAGGGCCAATGGAGGACACAAAATATTTGAAAAATCTAGACCCTAAGCTTGTCTTGAGGATACTCAAGGTCTAGTTGGGGAAAGATGACCTACATCCTTGAACCAACTAAAGGACACAATAGAGTGAGATTTAAAAAACTTTGCAATGGAGGATTTTTTTGGAAACAGACTAGGAACTAATCACAAAAGATTTCTTAGAGTTGAGCCCCTGAGCCAGAAGTGAAAGATTTGGGGAGGGCATTTTGGGTAAAGAAAATAGCACAAATTGGAATGCATTCTAGGGTCAAGACAGAGCAAATTGTGTGCAGGCCATAGCAAAGAGTCAGCCTACAGCCTGAGGCAGAGGGGCCCTGCTTGGGAATAATAACAGATAAGTTTTCATACAAATGTTCATAGTTTTATAGAAACCCCTGACATTTTTCTAAGGTCATGGCTTTGTCTGCTCAGGCTGCCATAACAAAATACCATCGACTGGGCGGCTTAAACAACTGAAATTTATTCTCACAGTTCTGGAGGCTAGGGAGTCCAACATCCAGGTAGCAGCCGATTCAGTGTCTCATAAGAGCCCATTTCCTGTCTTGCAGACAGCTGCTTTCTTGCTGTGTCTTCACATGGTGGAGAGAGAGCAAGCTCTATGGCATCTCTTCTTCTAGGACACTAATGCCAGCATACAGCCCCACCCTCATGACTTCTTCTAAACCTAATGATTTCCCAAGACCCTGTCTCCAAATAACGATCACATTGAGGGTTAGGCCTTAAAACTATGAATTGGGTGAGGGTAAGGGGGATTAAGAGTGGGCACACAAACATTCAGTCCATAACAGGTCATGTGAATTTGAATCCCTGTACCTTTTGAAAAGCCAAAGAAATCAAGTTTGATGTACAGATTGTAACTGTACCTTCAATCATGTATTTTTCTATTTTTACTAGAGAGTTTGTGTGATACCTACTTGTAAGAAAGAAAAAGTTGATTTGCTTTCTCTAAGCTCATTTTACAAATAAAATCATAGGAAATGTAAAGTATTCCTTTGGTTAGAAGCTCTGGACAATCCTAATTCTAGAAAACACTGCCCAGTGCTGTAGATGTGTTTGAAGCATTCGGTGATTGTTGACAGATTGCTGAGTAATTGGGTATGAACACAAATAATGAGCTTGCTTTCTACAGCTTGTTAACCGGTAAAGACTGGAGACTGTTCAAACTACTGTGAAAATGAGGTTTTAATAACTGTGCTTTTACCTTTCTCACCAGACTGTAAAGTCTGGGAAGTTGGGGGTAAATGTTTTCCCCAGAGTCTAGGCCAGTGGTCGGCAAACTGCAGCTCGCGAGCCACATGTGGCTCTTTGGCCCCTTGAGTGTGGCTCTTCCACAAAATACCATGGCCTGAGCGAGTCTATTTTGAAGAAGTGGCATTAGAAGAAGTTTAAGTTTAAAAAATTTGGCTCTCAAAAGAAATTTCAATCGTTGTACTGTTGATATTTGGCTCTGTTGACTAATGAGTTTGCCGACCACTGGTCTAGACTATCACCTGCCATGGAAATGAATCTTGGTGCTAAATGGACAACTGAATAAATGTTTGGGTGCATGACAAAATAATTTATTGACATCTGACTAAAGTGAAATCATGTATTTCTCAAAATTAACTTAGCCTGAATTGGCTGAGATTCCTGTAACTGGTGGATCATTCCTTTTTAACAAATTAAAAGCAAACCACAACATCAGGGATTTTAAAGTAAATTTTTCACAGGCGTGTTCATTGTGAATCCAATACAGGGATCCTGCTGAATTGGCTGCCTGATGCACTTGAGAGCCAATTTCAACGTTCACATGACAATGAAAATCTGAAGCTTAAATTTATTAATATGTTGCTTTGGCAGAACACCAGGCCTTTTAATGGTAAAATATGGAGAGGAAGGCTATTCGTCTCCAAAGACTTGAGTTTGAGTTTGAAACTAAACTGATGTTATTCTTTAAAGGATCTTTCATAAGGAGACATAACTGTGGAGTTGTGAACCTACAGCAATTGAAATGAAAAAATAACCCAAAGGACAGAGAATCAAAGTTTTTAGTATGGTGTTTAGTTGGAAGGCCCAAGGGTTAAAGTATTTAAGTGTTTTAGGGCCCACTTGAGCAATTCAAGTCCTGAATAGCTGCTAATCAGAGAACCCCTTATCTAGACACATTTAACAAATAACTTGGCAAAGACACCAGGATATGATGTGGAAGCATGGCATATTCAACCAGATGGACCCTGGAAAAGGAGTTTCTAGTAACCATAGCTATCATGATTGAGCATGTACCAGGTATCTGTCCAGCCCTGTGTCAAGTGCCCTACAGACTTATCTAATCCTTACAAAATCCCCATTGAGCAGATAAGGAAACTAAGGCTTAAAAATGGGCTAGGAGGCCAGTCAGCATGGCTCAATGGTTGAGCATCGACCTATGGACTAGGAGGTCATGGTTCAATTCCCCATCAGGGCACATGCCTGGGTTGCAGGCTCAGTCCCCAAGCTGGGGCATGCAGGAGGCAGCTGATCAATAATTCTCTCTCATCATTGATGTGCCTATCTCTCCCTCTCCCTTCCTCTCTGAAATCAATTAAAAAAAATAGGCTAAGTAAATTACTCCAAATCCCCAAGTCTATAAATGGCAAGATTTTAGCCTTTGCTAGTGACCAATCCATTTTATTCCACTGCTGCTCAAAAGGTGGTCCTTGAATTGACAACCCAGCATTACCTGGAAACTTGTTGGAAATCAAAGCCCTGGTCCCTGCACAGACCTGCTGGATCAGGATCTCTGGTTGTGGGACTGCGGAATCTGTTTTAACCAGCTCTCCGAAGACTCTAATGCACACAGCGTTTGAGAAAAACATCTCCATTCTATTCTCTATCTCCAAATTTTAGCCAATATGTATATTTTGGTTGGCCAGTACAGATTCTTACAAACCCAGAAAATGTATATCAATTCATTTATTTATTTGAACACGTGAACAATAGTTAGTATGCCAAAAATCGTAATTCCAACAAACAAAATATGTAAAATTAGCCTTAGGGAAAATAATCCAATAGCATTATTATCCATCTAAAATATGGACAAGGGCTACAGTGACTGGAATTCTTTCAAGACTTGACCTACACATATTGATTTGGGATTAACATAGTAATCACTTAGCTCATTCTATGCTTTAACAAATAAAATAGATTTTTAATATAAGCCCAGAAATGAGTACCTTACCAAGAGGCAAGAGTAGCCATCAGTGTGCTTTGACAAAAGCAAAATATACTAGTCATATATGAGAGTGGCAATCAGAATTCCAATTTATTGCTATACGTGGTTTTCTAGCCAAATAACAAAATGTATTGATATACTGCTGAGCTATCACTGGCATGTTATACAGACATTGAGATTTTCTAAGCAAGGTTACTGGAAGTCATTCAAATATTTATAACAGTGGTAGGATGGGTAAACTGGAGATGTTCTCTTGCAAAAAAGTTTTTGTTCCAAACTCCTTGATGAGAAAATATTTGGAATAAAGCACAATAGATTTATGTACTGACTTATATGGCTGAAATTGATTTTTGTTTCCCTGGGAATTTAGGAATCTTTTTAATAGTTGAGAGCTGGTGTACAGCTGTAAGAGGTTGGCTGGATAAAGAGCCAGTATTTATGCCTTCTTGATAGAACAAATGAGAGTTCTCGCTCTGTTTTCCATCTTACTTTTATGTTGAAAGCCGGGCAGCACTAGGATATAATACTTATTTCTTCAAAATGTTCCTAAGTTGTTGTTCACTGTTTTGAATTTCATCTCGAAGCTGCTTTATTTATGATATTATTAAACCTCAAAAAAAAAAAAAAAAACAACCACAAAAAACCAACCCCATATGGTGGAAAGAGAGAAATTTTGCGATTGCAGTTTTGTTCTTCTTTAATAGAATTTATGTGAAACTGAAAATTGTTCAAATCTGTTTCTTATTCTCAAGGAGTATGTCCATGCCTTGTGATATGATGGCTTAAACAGATGGGTAAATTATATTACACCTCCAAGAAGCTCTATCCAGTGGCAATAAATTGTGTGGCTGAAATATAATTCTGCACAAATTGCCCTCTTTCTAGCAGATATGTAAAGGTTACTAGTATGTAGGTTCTTGCTATTTCTATATTTAAATAAAGCAAACCCAGACTCACAAAATAATAACACGTTTTTGTCCAAATAAAAATCTAGCAATATTGCTACTAGCAGTTCCTACTTCTCAATAATTTCTAGATTTTTTCTTGACTTGTAAATTTATTCATACTGCTTGCTTTTTGCCTACTATAATTGAGGGCCTGCTAGGGGCCAGCATTATGCTGGGTGTTTTACTTGTATGTCAGGTTACAGGAGCAGTACTCATATGATAATCACTCAAGTAACTAATATTATCTGCTGAAAACCCAGAATGTGTCTGTAGGCAACGCAATTTTTGCTCCCCGGGGTCTTATCTCTCGCTAGCAATGTTTTGACATAATATGCATCATCTTTTAGTGGAGAGATTAAGAGCAGGAATCCAACTGGTCAGTACAACGTGGTGGTTAAAATCATGAACACTGGTACCAGACAGCCCTGGTTCCTCGCTATGCCACTTATTACCTATGTGACTATGGACCAGTCACTTCGGCTTCCTGTGCCTTCATTTCCTGTCTCATACGCTGTTGTGTAAATTAACTTAGAGAGTGCTTGGGAAAGCGCCTGGTGTGGGGAAATGGTCAATGTATGGCAGCAGCTATCATTGTTATCCTTTGAGTGCTCTCTATCACCTGTAAAATGGATGCAATAAACAAACAAACTTGATGAAATACCTATTATGGGGAAGGCTAGAGGTCCCATGAGGTTAAGAGCCATGTATGTCTTTTCACTATTGTATCCTAGCACATACATGCCTGGCATGCAGTAGGTATGAATAAAAACTTAAGTGAATGAGAAAATGAATTATATACGTAAAACATTTTGCATTAAGTATTTTTAACTATTTTGGGGAGTCCCTTAATAGAGACTGACCTCTGTCTCTAATCTTGGAAAGTCTTCACTCCTGGAACTAAGACCTCCAAGAAGCTCTATCCCAGTGGTTCTCAACCTTTCTAATGCTCTTAGGCTCTACAGGTCGCGACCCACAGGTTGAGAACAGCTAGCAGGGTCGCCTAAGACCATCGGAAAACACAGATATTTACATTACGATTCATAACAGTAGTAAAATTACAGTTATGAAGTAGCAACAAAAATAATTTTATGGTTGGGGGTCACCACAACATGAGGAACTGTATTAAAGGGTCACGGCATTAGAAAGGTTGAGAACCACTGCTCTATCCAGTGGCAATTCGGGTATTCCTGGTCAACCAATGAGGGAATAACTGCTTAGGCTTTGACTAGAGAAAAGTAGGTGGTAAGAGCATTGGGACAGAAATCCAAGAGATTTAGGTTCGAGCCCTGGCTTGACAATTTCCTAATTGTGTAGTCTTAGACAAGTCATTTCACCTTTTTGGGTCTTTGGGGGTCATTTCACCTTTATGGAGTTAGCAATTGTAAGATGAGTGGTTTGGATTGAAAGATCCTCTTCTAACTCTGGATCTTTAAATTTTAGAAATTATATCGCAACTCTTTATTCCTTACTATATGAACAATTTTATGGCTTATTCCGCGTGCATGTAACATGCCTATTATACATACATAAACATGCACAGATACACACACAAAATGTATGTATGAGTCAACAGTGCCTGCTGTGAACTTTTAGTAAAACTATATCAGTGTGGTGATCAACAGCCTTCATTACTGAACAACAAAGTCATTTCACCTTTCATGCACTACCTCCCTGGCTCAGCATAACTCTCAGCTAGCTGGTCTACTAGTTGCCTTTTCCAGGCCTCTGGGCTTCTACATGGGCTATTTTCTCTGGAATGCCTTTTCTCTCCTTAGAAATGTCTGGAGAACTTTTAAAACCAAATTCAGTAGCCTCTGCTTAGTTCTCCTCATTCTCACTGTCTCCACAGCATTTGGTGCTTCTGACCACACCCTCCTTAAAATTCTCTAGTTCTTTGTGGGGTAACAGTCTACCTCCAGGTGAGAGGAAATACTAAGTTATATGTCAAAGGACATAGATATGGGAGGCATGAAGGAATGTGGCGATCCTGCCCTGGCGTGTTTGGCTCAGTGGATGGAGCATCAGCCTGAGGATTGAAGGGTCCCAGGTTTGATTCCAGTCAAGGGCACATGCCTGGGTTGCAGCCACAGTCCCCAGTAGGGGGCAAGCCAGAGGCAGCTGATCAATGATTCTCTCTCATCATTGATGTTTCTATCTCTCTCTTCCTCTCTGAAATCAATAAAAAATATTTTTAAAAAATAAAAAGAAATGTGGCTATTTTTGCAATCAATCTGTTACCTGATGGGGTCTGGGATCCTGGTGGGTTCTTGACTTCATTTAGGAAATATTTTACAACACAAGTCCAGGTGGCTTTTGAGAGAATGTTTATTAAAGCTGGGTACAGTGAAAGAAAGGGAGGGCTTGAGATAGAAGAAGCAACAGGAGAGGAAAAGTCAGGGAAAATTGGGCCTTAGAGACAAGTTCAGGGGGTTAGCCTGGGTTGAGCTGCTGCTGCCCACTGCTCCCCTGGTTTCAAAACTCATGGGGTCCCTTAGAGTTTAGGGAAAAAGCAGCAAAGATACAAGGCGTGTGCATGCTCTTTCAAAAGCATACGATAGCTCCTTTGTCTTGAGGCTTTTAATCTCACTTTGGTCTGCCAGAATCCTAAGGGAGGTCAGGAAAGGAACTTAACAGAATATTCATTAACTTTTTAGGTGTGTCCTTCATTATGTTGATTCATCAAAATGTGCATATAGAGGGGTCAGGGGTTATTTTCTGGTTAGTTTTTATTTTTATTGATTTTAGAGAGAGAAGAGGAGAAAGAGGGAGAAAGAGAGAGAGAGAGAAAGAGAGAGAGAAACACAGATGTGAGAATGAAACATCTATTGATTGCCTCCTGCATGCCCCTTACTGCGGATCAAGTCCTCAATCAGGCATGTGCCCTTGACCGAGAATTGAAGCTGTGAACTCTGGGTACATGGGAAGACACCCAACCAACTGAGCCACACCAGCCAGGGCTGGTTAGTTTCATTTTTAAAGGACGTCATCAAGAATGTCATTGAAGAGGGACCGGGAACTGAGGCCATTCTGTCCCAGGATTTCCTGAAATCTGTTAACCATTTGCTCCTAAGTGTCCTTGGTTAGGGAAGATAAAACCTTGTGATTCATTAGCTGGCTGGGAGTTGCTCAGATTATTTGGCCTTGTTTAATTATTTTGTCTCAGTTTCCCTTACTCCACTTGTCAAGGAACCTCCCTAGCTTCTTACTATCCTGCCTCAAATCTACCTGAGTCTCTAGAAAGCACACAGACTGGATGGGACCTGAGAGGATCAAGCTCAGACTCTGACTTGGCTGCACACTCCCTCTGTGACCTTACACAAGTCACTCAGTCTCTCTGGACCTCAGACACCTTAGCTCTGAATTCTATATTACTACTAAAATGTCCTATTCTGTTCTTGTCTGCATCCAACAAAAGTTTATTTCCTTGAAATATTTTTAACGAAACTTGAAAATACTCTGTTTTCTAATGTGGTATTACTTGGGGTCAACAAAAGGGAAAACATCTGCTTCTATTTCATTCCCTTGACAGGGACTCTAAATATTTGTAATTTACATGAAAAAAATTACAAGTTATGCTGGGTTTCTTTCAAATGAAGAAAGAGAAAAGGTTTTGCAGATGAAAATGATGGAAGCCACCTTACATGGGAAATAATCTGGAGATGGTGTTTGCTCAGAATGGCTCCCAAGAGTCCCCATGTCTTTGCCTTCACCAGGAAGTCCCGATAAATGGATAAACGGGCAAGGTAAGAGAGATGTAGGTTGTACGAGTCTCGAAGTGCTATAAGAAGGGTTATAATGACTGGCTTTGCTTTATGTCCATCAATTCCTTTACAAATGAAATGAGAAGACAGTAGAGTTAACCTGGATGTCCTTGGACTGGCCGCCAGGAGCTTTGGAAACAGTATCCTTCCACCCAGCCCCCAACAGGGCTCTCCAGGCATCTGCCTTCCGCCAGGCCAGAGTTTACACAGCTGGGCCTAGGTTTCATGAGGATCCTCATTCTGTGTAATCTGGTTCTCAGTGCTGCTCTGGGGAACCTCTGAAGATGGGAAGCCAATTTAGCTGCAAACATCAAGGAAATTCCTATCCAGCCCTCCCATTTCCAAATCCAGGCCCTTTTACTTCAGCCTGGTCCCTTCCTCCATCCCCCTAGCTACTGCCCTCCACTCATTCCCAACTCCATGTCTTGTTCACATTTTCCCTTCCTCTTCTTCCTCCTTCTCTTTCTCTTATTCAGAACCAGGCTAAATCCTGCCTCTCCCTCGAGCTTCTCCTGCTGAATCCAGGCCTCTGTGACCTCCCCCACACAGGCATGAATTAGCCAACAGGTAGGCTGAGTGTGTGCTTAGAGCACCTGTAAATTGGTGCTCTCACCAATTTACCCCTACCGCACCCTCACCCTGCCTCACCACACACACACGCGCACACACACACAGGGAAAAAACCTCAGCTTTAATGGATGTACTCAGAATTTTTTCAAATACATTTTTATTAATTTCAGAGAGGAAAGGAAAAGGAGAGAGAGAGAGAGAGAAACATCAATGATGAGAGAGCACCATTGATCAGCTGCCTTCTGGACACCCCCCACGCATTTCAGACAGAGGGGCTTCCTGAGATCTTTAAAAGTGTAATTACTGTTTTCCATGAGAAATTACATATTAAGACAGAGCCTATTCAACCCAACTGATATTCTGCCTCTGATAGGAATACTGAAGAAAACCTAACGTCCCCCCAAATCTTTCACTTCTGGTAATAATTTTTTATAAATCTAGCACCAGGAATCTAGATAATGTTTTCATGAAACTAGTAATTTTTAGCTTATATCACTTCTCTGAGAAATAATTTCCAAGTGTGTATCACTATACTTCCTTCATTTTTTGTCTGAAATATCACCTTTCACCTTCCAGGAGGATGGCCCCTTATGCCTGTATACATGGCTGCTTCATTGGTTTCCATTCTAGGAATCTAGATCCAACTTCTATTCTCTCACAGAGCCGGTTTGCTTAGTAAGGTTAGCACAAGGCTGATAAGAAAACCTGGGCCCCTCAAGCCAGGCTCTGAGATCCTGACGGGAAGCTCACCGCAGATCTGTGTCCAATAACAAAATCCTCCTCGGATCTGGGAGCACTCAACTCATTCCTGCCTTCTCAATCTCCTAGTGCTTCCTTCCCAGGCTCCTGCTTTTTCTTTCCCCCATCTCTTTCGAAATCTTGTTCCAAAATGCCAGTCAACCATCAGCTAATGGAATCAGAAGTTGCCTCACAATCACAAAACCTCCTGGTCCCTGGCCCAAGGGCCCTAATCTCCCCCCCCCCCCAAAACCCCCAATTACATCCAGTATCCCAAGATGACCTCCCAGCTTCTGTGACATAAGAAGACATTCAGAGCACATTTATAGCTGGAGAAACTCATTTGGGTTTTTTTCAAGGGACCAAGAAAAGAAAATGTTATGAACAAGGAAATTGTTGGTGGGTTGTTGGCCAGGACCCTGAAATTTGAACATCGAACAATTAATTTAAGGATAATATAAACAAGTTTCATGATACGGATTTTAGCAATATGATAGGAATAGTCTGTTGTTTTGAGTGCTAGAATGCCACGCCCACCCCCACCCCCATCCTGCATCCCCACGCTCAGCCCTATTACTATGAGCTCGCCTCGTCCCTCTGGCTGCTCTCTGCTGGTTGTTTTCTCCATCTTCATCTGCTGTTGGAGTGCGGGTGAACTCACTCCGTGATTGGCCTCATGTGGTGCCTTGCCTACATTTATTCTGATTTCCTATTGTGTTGCCGAAACACAGAATTAAGTTCGTGTGTTTTTTTCTACTCTCTTCTGAAAAATTGACTTTTGAAAGGAATATATATATATTTTTTTTGTTTAAAGAAATAAGGTTCTTCCCATTTCTTTGTCCTCTTTCATAATTACAGACATTGTAATCCATTAGGAATCCATTAATGTGTGAGAGGCTTTGAAGCTGCTAGGTGTGTGTGTGTGTGTGTGTGTGTGTGTGTGCGCGCGCGCGCACTGTTTTTTTCTTTTTTCTCTCAGAATCTTGCCAACCACTGATTTAGGAATGTGTAAGGGTATATGCCAACTCAATAATCAAAATCATTTTGGTACTGGGAACCTAACTGCAGTCTCTGTAGACCAGTGGAATTTATGGCTTGCTCCAGTTTATTAAGTAATAGTACCAACAACATTTCAAATACAGAAGAGTCTGATAAGATGTGATGGAATGTCAGGATAATCCATTTTGATCATAAAACAATGCTTGTTTTGAATTTGAAATACTAAAAGCACAAACTGCCTGCCAGTCCATGGCCTCCTTCTCTTGACCTGGAATACGAAGACGACTCAGCTCACTTCAGGAAGAGGCTCGGGACAAACTGCTGGTTCTCTGCTACGTCCATATCCCTGTTGTTGTTGTTGTTTTTCCCCACAAATGGGTATCTAGGACCAGCTGTGGGCCAAGCACTGGCCCAGGCCTTGGGACCACGCTGGTGAACAGGATACACACAGCTCCTGCCATGTGGCGCTTTCTGAAGGCAGACGTCTCAGCATCAGCAGATGACTTGCTGTGGAGACATTTGAGGCAGATGCAGAATAATGTTGAGGTTTGTGGCGTCTAGAGTCCAACTGAGCTGTGTTCTGATCCAGGCTATACCATTCCAAGCCATTTCATATTGAACAATTTACGTAGCCTCCCTAAGCTTCAGATTCCCGTGTTGCAGCAGGACTTAGCTCATGGGGCTATTTTGAGGGTTAAGTGAAAAAGATCCTTCTACAGCTTTTAGCAGAGTGTCTGGTGAAGAGCCAGTGGTAGTAGTAGTAGTAGTAGTAGCAGCAGCAGCAGTGGTAGTAGTGGATGAGCTACACTGACCCTAGGCAGAGAAGGTTACGTTTCCTCATCCTTGGCATGGCAAGTTCATGGGTCCAATCATCACCCGGAGGTCACAGGTCATCTCACCCTGGGAGTCTCTTCAATTTGGGGGGAATGGTGGGGAGGGGGTAAAAGCTTGTCCAATGCTCATCCTCTGCCTTCTAAAGCTGCAGTGCCTCCTACTACCCATGGAAGGAAATACAGCAGCTCCAGCTCCACTATGATGAGAATCCCTCACACTGCCTGAGCCCTGACATCACCGACACCAAAAGATGATGCTCCCTCAGCCGCCCTGAGACTTGCCACCAGTGGCTGTGACTGTGGAAGCCGGCCATCCCATGGTACAGACTCTTACCCCAAACTCTGCCCTTTATTTGCAGTAGGAGCCTCTCATCTTCTCCATGTTAAGCCCAGAACAGCCGGTCTAGAACTTCAAGGATGCTGGAGCCCAAAAGAGTACTCAACAGTCAGCACATGGCTGCCATGGGCCCTGATGTTTTGGTGGAGACGGCATGGTTGCCATACCTAACCAGACCTCTTCCAGAATGCTCCTGGGCACAAGGGAGGCTACTCTGCCCAAGCTGTGGTGCGGGGCAGAAAGCTGCGCCCACCTGGTTCCTCTCCCCCTGATCCTCTCCAGAGGCCGCCACTTCAACCTAGCAGGAGAGAGAAGTGCCCTTGCTTTCCATTCTAGGAATCTAGATGCAAAAACAACCTGTCCACTCCCTTCCTTATAAAGTGGGAAGGCACAAAAGTATCCCCCAATTCATCTACCCCTAGAGCTAGTAGCGTGTGGGAGGAGATCACATTTAAATGGAATAAACTTGAGTTTCCTCCTAATAATAATAGTTCCATGCATCCAACACTCTTGAGTGTCCAATTACCTACTTGATGCCAGAGAAGAGACATATCCCAGCCATCCTCTTGGTAGCTTAGCAAGAGGCTGGCTGAGCAAGTCTGTGTTAGCTCAAAGAAGGTACAGACTGATTCCGGAAGCTGATCTCTGAATGTCCATTCCATCTTTGAATAAGACCTCTCGCTAAATCAGGAAATTCCAATATTGTAGTATACCAGATATTCTCTGCCATCCTTTTCCTATAAAACCGTAGAGTCGTACAGGACAAGATCCTTCTTCTGCAGCTGTCTCTGGCATGCATCCAGCTCTGGTTGGTCAAATACACATCTCTCTGTCAGGTGGTGGCAACCCAGGGCACCCATGCACTCTGCTGCCTCTGTGTGCGGAAGCTTGCCCTATAAACCATACTTCACTTTCTGCTGCATGTCAATGCTGCCCTAGTGCGTGTCTGTGCTGCCCTGGTGTGACAGCATCAGACCCCAGAAATTAGCCAGCATGCAAGTGTGATCTCAAGATCTCTGTCCACAAGGAGCTCACAGGCTTGTGGAAAAGAAACCCAAGGCAATAATAGATGTAAATGCACTTATAGGCACCTAAAGCAAGAGCAGACGGACAGGATGTTTCTGCTCCCCACTCCAGGCAGCAGCTTATCACCTTTACTATCATGGGTTCGTCTGTCCAATCAGCAAAGTTCTAGGGCCACTCACAAAGAGGCCAAACTTGTTTCTGGATTCTCTATTTCCTTCCCCAAGGAACAAGAAGCGCCCCCTCCTCCCCACCAGATAACTATATCTGACAAGAACTCCCACTAGGAGCAAACCCAAAAGGAAGGGATATTCACTAAAGGAAAACTAATTTTTGTGGAGAATGAGACATATCTACATTGATTTCTTTAAGAAAATTAACAGAAAATGCTAAGTTTTTGCTCCACCCATGAGTGACATTTCAACATGAGCAGACACTCTGGGTGGATGGAAACATGGCCATTGGCGCTTTGAAGTGAGAGGGCAACCCTGGGGAATTACTCAGGCCTGGGCTGCTGTGTCCAGGTTAGGCTTTCACATGGGTGCAGGGCTGAAGGGAGAGAGGATGCTGGACTCTTGCCTGCACTACTCTCTTAGCTGAGAAAGGGATGTCATATTTTCATTCCACACGCAGATACTTTCTCCCTACAAAGCCTACAGGAGGCCACTTTCCCAATTCATCTGCTTGAAGGGGTGCTTTTTTACAATTGATATAATTTGTTTGTGCTAGCAGGCACTTCAATGTCTCTCAGAGCTTTTCAGAACTAGATATTTCTAAGGGCAAGTGAGGTTCAGGGTACCTGACGACTAACAGTTTAAAGCATCCAACCCCCCCTCCCCCATTTAGATCCGGCAAATTCATAAAGGCCTTGAACTTACCTTGGGCTCTGATCTTCTACCAGGGCAACCAAGGAGCTTTAGTGAATAATTGGCCTTATTCATTAAGGAAGTTTTTTTAAATGAAATATTTCTATTTTTAGTTCATTGTAAATTCACATGCAGTTGTAAGAAATAAAACAGACAGATACCATGTACCCTTTACCCAAGGTGTAATTTTTTAAAACAACATTCTTTGAATACTTTTTCTGCGCCAGGCATCAGGAAAGCAAAGATGCCTCAGATATGATCCCTGGCTCCGGTTCCTTATATACTCATGGTGAAGACAGACACAACAACCTTTTTGATGAAGTGCATCATGCAAAGTGCCAAGAGGGAGTGAGCATCTTGTAGGAAGAGTCCAGGGTAGTGCCTTAGGGGATGAATAAAAGCCTTTTCAGAAGAAATGGATGTTGGAAGGGCAACACAGGCAAAGGCTCAAAAGTATGAAATAGCACGGTGTGTGCTGGGAACCATTCAAGTAAGTCAGCGAGGATCAGAACAAAAAATTCAAGGATGGGAGTTCAGCGGCATCTTGGGAATAAGAAGAAAATGTTGTGTGATCCTGACCTCCCACACTCTCTGCTGGGGAAATGAAAAACAGATGGTAAATATGCTCCCAAACATGGCCCAAGATCTGGGAGAAGAAGGAGATAATCTCAGTCCAGTTTGAGGAGCCCACAGGACCCTTTGATCATGGCCCACTTCCTTCTATGACCTTCATCCAAAGCCAAGGGCAGGATGTCTAGTGCATATACTTCCTCTTATGCACAAGAACACCAATGGCAAGGAAAAAGAGTGTCCCCTCTACCAATCTGATGCCTCATTGGGTATGGGTAAACCCAGCTGTCCTTGGCTCCCATGGGCCAGAAGTCCCCCAAGAGCCCAGTGAAGGACATAGAAGGCAGTTTATGGTGCTACTGGCAAGTTCAACAGAGTGTTGCCAAAGTGTGGGCTACAGGGCAGACTACTTGAGCTGGAAACCAAATGAGAAACCTCCATACTTCAAAGAAATATACAGCCCCGGAGAGCTGAGATGAGGCAGGTTTGCTAAGAAGCCCCCAGGCCATGACTGAACTGAGAAACAGAAGACCTAGAGTATTCTGGTCACAGATGTCGCAAAGGGCCAGTAGAGCAAGGAGTGACCAGGTACACAGGGAAATCATCTTTTCAAAGATGGTGAAAATCCAAGGAGCAGCGTGGAACTAGAACACCTGCCTACCTCCACAACAACACAATAAGCAAACCCAGGTACTAACAGGCCATCTGCAGGCCAAGACAGGGAGGGAATACTGAGATACTTAAATGTAAGTGTGCTTATTACTCAGCAGGACGGGGCTCATAAGGAAGATTAAGTAATATCCTATATAATAAAAGGGTAATATGCAAATTGACCCTAACAACAGAATGACTGGGAAAGACTGGTCACTTTGATGCAACTGACCACCAGGGGGCAGACACTCAATGCAGGAGTTGCCGCCTGGTGGTCAGTGCTTTCCCTCAGGGGGAGCTCTGCTCAACCACAAGCCAGGCTGATGGGTGCCAGAGCAGTGGCAGTGGCAGGAGCCTCTCCTGCCTCCTCAGCAGCACTAAGGATGTCCAACTGCAGCTTAGGCCAGCTCCCTGCTGGCAGGTGGACATCGCCCGAGGGGTCCCAGACTGTGAGAGGATGCAGGCTGGGCTGAGGTATGCCCTCCCACCCCCGAGTGTACAAATGTTCATGCACCGGGCCTCAAGTATAAAAAATAAGAAAGAAAGCTACATTTTCTTTGAAGAAATAGGTGTATGGTATATAAGTTATCAACCCCCTCTACATATGGTTTATGAACACATCTGGCCAGGTTTTAGGTGGAACTATTATATTTAAATTCAGCATGACAAGGACTTTATGCTGGTTGGTGATTCTGAACCATACTATCTATACTCTCTACCAATGCTAAAATCGTCTCTTACTGAAGAAGAGATGAGCTCGTTTTATTAACCTGTCTTCAGATCTAAATTGGTAACAACACTGGAACATTCCCAGAAAATGGGGACATGGCCTTTATAAAAGGATTGGTGCAGCGTTTGGGTCTGTGAATTGTTTTACATTGGGACAACCTGATTCTGTAATAGTCCACCTTATAATTGAAAGGGGGTGAGAAAGAGAATGCTATGGGATGAAGAAGAAAGCAGTGTTTGCTACAAGCAGGACTTAGCACTTGGCGACTTATGAGTCACTGCAGACCACATATTTCAGTAAAAAAGTAAAGTAAAAAAGGAATTTTCTTAGTGAGGCTTGCTGTGTTAACAAAACCCCCCAATCTCAGAGACTTGAAACAACAATGGCTTATTTCCCTTGCACCAGGCTCTGTGAGTAAGAAAAACTCAATCTCCCTCTCATGTGTCTCCCTTCACTCTCATACCACTACCCCACTCCCACTTCTGACACCAGATGTGCCAGTGAGGATCACCAGACCAGGCAATTCTGTCACACCAGCTAACTGTCCCTTAATTCAACTCAATTCGGACATTATCAAACCAGAGATAGTATCAGATTTCACAGGTTAAGGGTTCAGTCCTACAAGACAATCCCTACCACCACCTTCAGAGGCTAATCACAAGTTCAGGTTGTCACCGAGGCTTCTAACCAATCAGCTCCAGGTCAGAGATTCCCACCCCCTTTCCTCAGGTTTGATTAATTTGCTACCATGAACATTTTTGTGTATAAATTTTTATCCAAATTTCTGTTAATCTCTATATATAAAGCCTAAGTGACTGTTATGACCAGTAGACCGAATGACCAGTCAACCTGTCGCTATGATGTGCATTGACCACCAGGGGGCAGATGCACAAAGCAGGAGCTGCCTCCTGGGGGTCAGTGTGCTCCCACAGCCAATGTCCCACGGTCCCTCTCCCCAGCTGGCCCTTATCAGCCCCAACCACTGGCCAGGCCAAGGGACCCCACCCTAACAACAGAACAACTGGGAACGACTGGTTGCTATGATGCACACTGACCACCAGGGGGCAGACGCTCAATGCAGGAGTGTGCACCAAGCCTCTAGTTTCTTATAGTAGACTAAAGGCCTGGTGCACAAAATCCGTGCATGGGTGCAGTCCCTAGGCCTGGCCGGTGATCGAAGCACAAGCATCTGGCATGGAAGGGTAGGTCCCAGCTGACTTCTGGGCCCTGGACAGCTCCTGGGCCCTTAAGCCCCCACACACCCCCCTCCACCTGAGTCATCAGGTCCCCACCTGGCTCCTTCAGTGCTTGGGAGCCAGGCAGTGGCCCTGCCGCTGCCTCTGGTCACCATCTGCGGGGCAATCAGTGGGGCGATCAGGCCCCGCTTGCACCCACCTTGGCTCACCTGCACCGCCCACTGGTGGTCATAGCGAGTGGTCAAGCACCCAGTCGAACTCCCCGTCGAGGGGACAATTTGCATATTAGGCTTTTATTATATAGGTTTAGTGGAAGCATTACTGGGTCAAAATTTAGGCCCCTTAATTACCAAGTTTTGAGCCAACATAATTGTACCAATTTGTATATCAAATGAAAGTATGTAAGTACCCATTTCACTGCACCCTTACTCACCACTGAGCATGAGCTTTAACATTCTTTTGCTGATCTAATGGGGAAAACTATTTATATTTTAATTTCTTTGCAAACTTAAGGTTGACTTTTTCTTACAGATATTATTAACAGTTAAGAATTCTTACATAACACTCCAGGTGTATATCATAATGTTTCTATATTTTTCTATTTTAAATTAAATCCAACTTGAGTGCCCGACAGGACAACATTGGCAGAAAGCTCAATACCAGATATCTTTCACAGTCCCTTTTCCCTCTCTTAGATGGAAGGAAACCTGGAGCCATAAATGTGTGGGCAGTGTGAAGGTGGGGAGCTCTGCTGGTGCTTCAGCGCCTCATCTCCCTCCAAGCTGCGTGCAGGGAAAACATCATGAAGGGGAAACCCACCTGAGTTCTTACAGCCCTGAAGGTCCAGTTTGCACACATAGACAGACATTATTCAGGTCCATCTACCTCAGAGGCACTGGAGTGAGCACAGGTCCCCTCTGGTTCATGTCTTTAACCATCCGTTGCTGCCCACTATCATGTTCTGTGATATCACAGGAAGGCGAGATGCAGACCTATAGTTCCTTTTTCTTGACAGAGTTATAACTTGGGAAAACTTAAGTGTGGCATGTGGAGGGAGGATGGGGATATGACGAGACGAGGTTATGTATAATGCAAAATGCTTTTCCCAATGGTATGAGCAGATATCTCAGAAAACAAGCAGTATAACTGTTTGAAGTGTGATATAAATAACAAAAGTCCAAGAAATCGTGGAAGTATTGAATCATAAGTCATATTTCTACTGTAACAAGAAAACAATCCATTTGCAGTGAGGCAGATCATGAACACCACTTCATGGATACTTACTCCCAAGACCCTCTGTATTCGTACTCCCACCTCCACTACTTTCTTTCATGCCTGGTTCTTTGAAAAAGCTTCATTTCCACCAAATACCAGAAATGTAGATTAAGTCAGTCAATGAATCAACAACTGTTCTCATCACTTGGGGTGATGGGGTGGATTCCCAAACCCAGTCCAGTTGCTTATCTCCAAGGAACATATATATCTCTCTTCTACTCTTTCAGGTGAAGTAGCTGAAAAGTAAAGTTCTCATGACACCCACTAACTGACTACACAGAGGCCTACCTTCCCTGGGGTAATAGTGATCAGACAGTGCAGGGGCTAGCTGGCCGGCATCTGAGACAAATTAAGAACTTGGGAGAAAACACACGAAGGCTGCTAAAGTCAAACAGGCTTTGAGGCAACATTTGCCTATGAACTCTGGCTGTATGATGCTAAAAGAATGTCAGCAAAAGAAGGCAATGGGAACCAGTTTCCTTCCCCACACATGCCATAGCTAGAGCAGTAAGTACAGAGGGGCAGTAGTTCCTAAGAAGGTAGATCAGAAAAGGGGTCAGCTGTTGTATCTTGAATTTGTTGCTGGAAAAGAGAGGGGTTTTACTGTCCTCTACAGAGCTGTTTTACGCTTCCACATCTACTTGTGGTCCTTTTGGTGTAGTTACTCTGTCACACAATCTTGCTTCTCCTTAACATTCAACTTCAGCGAAAGGCCCTGAAGAAACAATGGCTCTTTTGAAAGGACAGAAGAGTCCAGGAGTTTCTTGGTCCAACAAGTCACGGTCTATGCTGACAACCTGCTCTCCAGCCTAAGGGATGATAAACTTCACAGACAGGGAGAGGATTCCATGTCAAGAATGTCTGCTTCTGCAAAACAAGAAAGCCCACTGCATGGGAGAACATATTTGTCAATGTTATCTCTGATAAGGGTTTAATCTCCAACATTTACAGGGAACTCATACAACTTAACAAAAGGAAGATAAACAATCCAATAAAAAATGGGCAAAGGACCTAAATAGACACTTTTCAAAAGAGGACATTTAGAAAGCCAAGAGACATATGAAAACATGCTCAAAGTCACTAATCATCCGAGAGATGCAAATCAAAACAACAATGAAGTACCATCTCACACCTGTCAGAATGGCTATCATCAACAAATCAACAAACGACAAGTGCTGGCGAGGATGTGGAGAAAAAGGAACCCTCCTGCACTGCTGATGGGAATGCAAACTGGTGCAGCCACTGTGGAAGACAGTATGGCGTTTCCTCAAAAAATTAAAAATGGAACTGCCATTTGACCCAGTAATCCCACTTCTAGGAATATATCCCAAGAAAACAGAAATACCAATCAGAAAGGATATATGCACCCCTATGTTCATAGCAGCACACTTTACAATAGCTAAGATTTGGAAACAGCCTAAATGCCCATCAGCAGATGAGTGGATAAGAAAACTGTGGTACATCTACACAATGGAATACTACACTACTGTAAAAAAGAAGGAACTTTTACCATTTGCAACAGCATGGATGGAACTGGAGAGCATTATGCTAAGTGAAATAAACCAGTCAGTGAAAGATAAAATACCACATGATCTCACTCATTTATGGCTAATAAAGAACATTATAAACTGTTGAACAAAAATAGATAGAGGCAAAGAAGCATCGGATAGACTGTCAAACTACAGCGGGAAGGTAGGGGAGGGTTGGAGTAAAAGATCAGTTGAAGGGCTTGTATGCATGCATATAAGCACAACCAACAGAGGCAAGACACTGGAGTGGGAGTGGTGTGGGCAAGTGTAGATGGGGTAGGGGAAGCCGGGGGGAGGTCAATGGGAGGGGGGGAAGGAGACAAATGTACCACTATTTGTAATACCTTAAACAATAAAATTAAATTTAAAAAAAGAGAATGTTGGCTTCTAAGAGTTCACTATGATTGCCCTCTTCTCCACTAACAAAATCAGACGTGCGCTCACAAGTGAACATCCGAAGTTGATGTACATTCCTCTCTGCCAGTCCCGTTTGGCACTTCAATGGGAGCAAATCATCTACAAAGCAGAGTGGAACTTTTCTATAGCACTGGTGTTGAGGGACAAGACTCACATCTGTGTATTAACTGTCATACTAAATACCCATGAAATAGACTTGCTCTGTTTCATGGGGAATGGTTTGAGCTCTGGTAAATCTGCTGACATTGCTTGAATAGTTATTCTCTATTGTATAAACAACAGAGTATAATATTTAAGAGTCTGAGCTTGAATCCTGGTTCAGGTGCTCCTATTGGTGTAATCTTGCGCAAGTCGTTTAACCTGTTTCTGTCTTTAAAGTATGGGGGTTTTAATAGTATGTATTCCCTACCTTGTTGGTACTAAGTGTATAATAATGTGATCCCATTCTAGGATTATTCCATGGCACCAGAGGAAATGGGATCTGAGGAGGCTGATACCTAAGTCTTCATTCATTCTTTCACTGAATATTTATTGAGTATCTACAATGTGCCAGGTAGTGATACAATGATAATGATGAAAGATGTAACTCTAAATCACCGTGGCATTTACAATCTCCTAATTCGTCTGCCACTCTAGACATGACCCCCACCCCCTTATCACTCAGCACCCTGAGCATGGTGTTTCTCAAGGTTATTTGAACATAAGGATCACCTAGTATGCTTGTAAAGACATTTTAAAAAAAAAAAAACCACCTCATTCTACTGAGTATCAATCACAGGGGGATAATGACTTCATTTTCTTCATTGTCAAAATAGGAAGCAGAGCAACCACTGCTGCAATCTTATTGTGTTTTTCAAGCAAAATAGCATATGGGGAAGTGCTCTGGAAGCCATGGAGTTACTTTCCAGTGTGTGGCATCCAGACTCTCTCTTGGAAGTCCAGAGAAGCCAGTCAGGGCCACTCAGAGCCTGTGGTCTGTCCTGGTGTCCTCCCACCCCATACCCTCTCTCTGGACTCTCTAGAGACAAGACTCAGAAGCCACTCCCAAGCCTCTGTTTTAACTTCATGAGCTAATAGGTCTCAGACTGGAGCCAGCCTCAAGTCCACCACCAAGGTGGACACTTGCGTTGTACTCTGAGCGTGCCTATACAAGGTTTCAGAGGGCCAGGCAATGGCCGTACTGTTTTTTTGTAGGGAACAGCTCTACCTCCCCTTGGTCCCTGCTGAAATGGGAGATGAACCCATAATTAGAATGGTGAGCTATAGTGTCTTGGTAAGTTCTCATCACTCAGTCCTGCCCACCTCTCCAACTTCACCTCCCACCCCTCCTCCTCCTCCTTATGTCCCCTAGCCCTGACTATCTCTCCCCTTCCTTTTATTTACAAAACCCTCCAATTTTAACTGGCCAAAAAGCCACCCATAATAACAACTACATTTCCCATTCCCCTTGCTATTATGAGCAATGGCATGTAGGTACAAATGTCATATGGTCACATCCAGGAGCAGTCCACAATAAAACACTGACATGTGTTATAGCCTTTCTGTCCTGTCCCTTCTTCCATCCTGCTGTGTGGTATACAGATGCAATGCCTAAAGCTCTAGAACCTACTATTTTGGATATTGGGGATGAAAATACATATTGGTAGCACTAAAATAGTGGAGGAGCCTGGAGCCCTGATCACTGTGTGGAGCCGAGCCTCGTGTCTAGTCTTGAACTATCAAACTTCTGGGCTTTTACATAAGAGAGAAATAAACTTCTATCTAGTTTAAGCCACTGTTATTTTTAATTTCTGTTACTCTCTTCCAAAATGAGTCCTAACTGATCTAGTGCCTAGGAGCATGCATTGTGGAATTAGATTGCATAGGTTCAATCACTGATTAGCTCATAGCTCTTGGTAATTCACTTCACTTCTCTGACTCAACTGAAAAATGAAGGTAATAAAGACATCATCAACCTTCTAGGATTAGGAAGGAGCTAATACACACAAAGCTTAAAACATGTAAAGTCTGGCACTTAGTAAACATCCAGAATAAAAGTTTGCCCAAAAGGAGTAACATTAGAGGTTATTCTCTCAACTCAGAGGTAGACATTTTTTAGTGCTGCCGCAAAAGTAATAGTGCTGATAGTAGTATCTTTAAAAATTTTATGGAACACTTTGCATGAATCTTTTCAACAACTCTGTGAGTTATGGATTATTATTTGCATTCCACAGAGAAGAAAATGGAATTTAAGAAAAAGAGGTTCAGTAATGTGCTGAAGATCACATAGCTAGTCGGGAGCTGTGATAAGAGTCACAACCAGATCTTTAAGCTCTAAATTCCTTATATTTTTCTGGAAACCTTTACTTGCTCTTCAGTGCAAGTTGTTGTATTGCTGTGTTCTATTTTTCTATCATGTCCTACACCCATACATTTTGCAAAGGGATTCCCAGGCTGCATTGTTTTTTGTTTCGTTTTGTTTTTTTGTTTTCTGTGTCTTTTGTTTTGTTTTGTTTTGTTGTAAAGGATCAAAAAGAGTGCCCAAATTCCCCATATAATAATTTTGTTATATGGTTTCTGATGGCTCAGGAGGATACAGACCCTGTATTTGATCTCATAAAATATTAGCCCTAGCCCTGGCTGGTTTGCTCAATGGTTAGAGTGTTGGTCCTCGGACCAAAGGGTCACGGGTTTGATTCCAGTCAAGGGCATGTATCTCTGTTGCAGGTTTGATCCCCATGTAGCAGGCAACCAATCGATGTCCTCTCTCACTCTCTCTCTTTCTCTCTCTCTTTCTCTCCCCTTCCTCCCTTCTACTCTCTCTAAAAATCAATGGAAGGAATATCCTCAGGTGATGATTGTGTGTGTGTGTGTGTGTGTGTGTGTGTGTATCATAGAATATACACTGAAAAAGGGATTGGATCAGAGCTCAGCTCAGGAATGGAGTGAAAGGAAAGCCTTGATCCATCATGATAACAATCTGGATAATGAGGCTTGATTTTGAGTGATGCTCCAGGCTCCCCCAAGAAGGACCCAGAGTAGAGCATCCGGATGGGTGTGAGGCCTCATGACAGCGCACATGTTCTGAATAGACCCTTCTTTTAACAGAAGCGTTTGGAACCAGGGCTGGGAAGCTGCTGTGGTGTGACCATTTCCCACCTTCCCCGAGGGCAGGTCTGTGGCTCTTATTCATCTGGGGGGATGTATGTTAAATACCAGCAAGAATTTGCTTACTCCAATGACTGTGAAAGGAAAACACAATTGTGACTGTAGAATATTGTTATCTGTCCAAATTTGAAGAAAGTATAGAAAAAATATCTTTCACACATAAAGGATATGAATTGAGCATCGCCATGATAGAAAACAGCAAGTAAGAACAAGACGCCATGCTATCTGGTTATGAGCAGTGAAAACAGCCCTGAGTGCAAGTCCCAACTCACTAGTTCAGTGATTTGGGTTCATTTCTGTAACTAGTCTGGTCCTCCTCCCCCACTTCTATAAAAAAGGGATCACAGCCCAGGTGGTGTGGCTCAGTGTTTGAGCGTCAACCCATAAACCAACAACAGGTTACTGATTTGATTCCGGGTTATGGTCTCAATGCCCAGTAGGAGGTACGCAAGGGGCAGCCAATTGATGTTTTCCCCATTGATGTTCTTATCTCTTTATCCCTCTCCCTTTCTCTCTCTCTCTCTCAAAAAAAAAAAAAAAGAAAAAAAAAAGGCCTACCTGTGTTTGTGACTTGAGGCGGAAAGAAAGAAAGGTCCAATAATATGGGAGGTATTCAATATACAGGGGTGGGCAAAAGTAGGTTTACATAATACAAGTAAATGATGCAATAACTAATAAATAATAATACAAGAATAAGCTGTTTCATGTACTCAAAACTGTAAATCTACTTTTGCCCACCCCTGTATATTCTTTTTATTCTTTTCTCAGGAGTATTTCCCTCTTCTCTTCGTCTGTGACTCTGTGGTTCAGCGCTTCCTGGAATTCAAAGGCACTAGAGACTTTCCAAAGGGCTTAAATGGCTTAATTTCTAGCTTCCCAGCTCTTCCCAGCAGTACTTTCTTAGAGAGGTGAGTGGTCAAGATGATCAGAAATCAAGCAGATGCTCTGGCTGGTTTGCTCAGTGAGTAGAGCATCTGCCTGTGGACTGAAAGATCCTGTGTTTGATTCTGGTCGAGGGCACATGCCCTGGTTTCGGACTCGATCCTCAGTAAGGGGTGTTCAGGAGGCAGCTGATCGACGAGTCTCTCATCATTGATGCCTCTATCTCTCTCACCCTCTCCCTTCCTCTCCGAAATCAATAAAAATATATTTAAAAAAAGGAATGAGGCAGGTGTATTGGACTTTGCTTGCTGGCCCAGCACCCCCTCTCACATTCCATTTTCTCCACTGTTCTCAATGGGACACAAATAGGATTGTCAAAAACCAGATGCTGCACTCAGAGTGCACTCAGTGTGGGATGCGACTATTGCTTGTGAGTCTTACTGTCTGTGGAGACGAGCACTTGACACCTCTATTGAGTGGGCTCCAGTACTAGTCAACAGAATGTGCAGGCAGCTAGAAGCTCAGGCATGGGCCAGGCTAGTACCTCCCTGCATGGCCTGGGACCCGCTGTGCCCTCATGTACACAGTGGAAGGATAAGATTGGGTGAAAACTGAAGACCCTCTAAGCTCAAAGTTCCTCTGCGCCTGCAATGTAGAATTTCTACCAGAGGGACATGGTTTCTCTGTCCTCTGTTAGTTTCTGTGGACTATACACCTGAGTCTTTTTTCTTGTACACTCGAGTGACCAGACATCCCCTAACTTCATATGTGACCATCCCAATATATCCAGCACCCATCCAGCACCACGCCTAGTTATTAGAATATTATTGACAGTATTCCCTATGCTGTACTTTACATCCTCATGACGGCTGTGTAAGAACCAATTTGTACTGCTTAATCCCTTCACCTTTTCCCCTGCCCCCAACCCCTTACCCATCTGGCCAACAACAAAAAGTTCTCTGTCTCAGAGTTTGTTTCATTCTGCTTGTTCATTTTGTTTGTAGATTCAATTGTTGACAGATATATATTTATTATACACCTGAATCTTATTTACACTTTCTCTTGAAGAAAAATATTTTAAAGTTTATATAACATTTCTTCCCTTCGTGGGAGGTTCTTGTAGGGACAGTTTTTTGGCAGGGAGGGGCAGGGGAGAGTTAATGAGGCTTATGTTACCTATCCTGGTTCTCTTCCATTTTTTCTCCAAAGAAGGAAGAGGGAGAGAGAGATCCAAAGGGGAGAGGAGTTGGCTCTCAGTAGCTTTCCATTCAGCTGGAAAAGGAATTGCTTTGGTTGCTACAACTTGGGTTTGCCCTTTTTTTGCCCAATTTGGGGAGGAATGGGCCTACTGCAGTCCACGGGTGCCCCCTATTGTCCATTTTAGGAAACTCACGGGGCTGCGTACAAGGCTAAACCTAAGTCATCTTACACCCTCTCAATTTTTCTGACAAGGAAATCTCAGAAATTCAAAATAGTGATTCCACCTTTTGTGCAACAAGAGCAGTTTACACTCAAGTTACATTATTATGTCATCAAATTATTATTATTTCATACAGAATGTTAGAATCTTTAGAATCTTTAGCCAATTGCCTTTTTTTTTTTAAGTGTAGATATTGGTTCTGAGAGATATTCGCATTTATGTGAAACCAACATGAGGTACTAAATCCTGGGTTAAACAAGCATTAAGTAAATGTTAAATAATTAGGCTCTTTCTTGCTGGCCTTCTCAGAGCCTTTAATATGGATTGGGTGTCTCCCAAGGGGAAATGCAATTTCTCAATAGTACTTGGCAACAGAACCACTTTTTACACGAACTCCTTGCAGAGCCAGTATTCCAGAGAACACACTGGGGAAGAACTAACAGAATCGGTGAGTCCCAGGACGGTGCCAGTGACTAGGACAGCCACTGTGAAGACCCTTCCAGAGGCGCCAATGTTCCCAGAGCTACTCCCTCACCAGAATGCCTCCCCTTATAGTTGAGCCTTAGCATTTCTGTCTCCATAAACTGTTTCCTTGGGGGTGGGGAATGGCATTGCCTTCAGCCAAGGATATTGGGGAAATGAGGTAAAACCCTGTCAAACATGTTCCAACTCTTTGGGAAGAAGAATTTGCTTATGGTATTTTCACTTCAATTTCTCTCTGAATCTTCTGAAGAACTTTATTGTTTTCTAAAAAGCCTTAATTCAACAAATACTTGTTATGCACACAGCCTTGTGCTAGTTGAATGACACATAGAAGGGCAAGATTGGGTAAGAGCAAAGGTTTAGAGGTCAAGTTCTGGGTCTGCCTCATCTGGCTGGGTATATTTGCGGTTTCTTTTGTTTTAATCTTTATTGTTGAGAGTATTACAGATGTCTCCCTTTTCCACTCATTGCCCCCATCCACCCAGTTCCTGCCCCACCCCAGGCCTTCACCACCCTACTATCTATATCCATAGGTAAGATCTTTGGTTAATCACCTCCCTCTGAGTTTGTTAGTCTGTGCCATGCTGCCATGCTTCTGGTTCTATTTTATTAACCAGTTTATTTTGTTCATTAGATTTCTTGTTCATTTATTTTGGTTTTTAGATTCAGTTTCTTGATAGATATGTATTTGTTGCCACTTCATTGTTTTTTTATTTCTTCTTCTTCCTCTTCCTCCTCCTCCTTCTCCTCCCCTTCAACATTTCATGTAATACTGGTTTGGTGGAGATGAACTCCCTTTAGTCTTTTCTTATTTGTGAAGCTCTTTATCTGACCCTCAATTCTAAATGAGAGCTTCCACCCTCTCTTTAAAAAAATAAGTAAATGAAGTAAGGGAAGGAGAGGTGTCTGGAACCAGGAAATTTGTGAGTATCAAGGATAAAACCCACATGGTCTATTTGGGTGGCAGTAAGTAGACCAGTCTGTCTAGAGAAAGGTCTGATGCTAACGCTTAGCTCTACAAACATGGTAAACAGAATGCTGAGCTGGCCACGCAACATCAAATAAGCTGTTCCCATAAATTTCCTCATATGCACTCGGCCATATGCCTAGATTTGATCTTCAGAAAATGTGGATACCGGTAAGTCTCTACTACCATCTTCTCTGCCATGGAGCTACTTAAAGGCGTTTTCCCAGCACTCCTGCCCATGGAGACATCCTCTGTGTTCCATCTGTGGCTGCTGTTCAGAGACTATAACTCACTCTATGTGCCCTTTAGAAAGTCCTTACAGATGGTTTCTGTCCTGCACAGACGGCATTGCAGTGCCAAGCATCTGAGATTCTCACACACATAGATAAAAAGTCATTGAAAATGAAAAATGAAGAATCAACCTACCGGAAACAGCATGTATACCTTACACCTTCTCTAAAATCAGCACCGTGCTAGCTCTGGGAGGAATATCAAAGAGGCATTTATTGAAACCACAAATAAAGATGGGATGTTTTGCAAAATTAATTTGCCAAACTTCATAACTTGACATAAGGAGATTTTATTCATCCATTCTTTTTTATTGGGTGTTTATCACAAAGCAGGCATTTCTATATTCTTTAGAACTTGTGAGGTTACAAGTGACAGAGACCTAACTCAAACTTATGTAAGCAAAAGAGGGGGTTATTCTGAGATATAATGTGCCCAGCCAGTGCGGCCCAGTGGTGGAGCCTCAAACTCGGAACAAGGAGATCATGGTTCCAGTCCTGATCAGGGCACATGCCCAGGTTGCGGAATCAATCCCCAGTGGCAGCCAATCAGTGATTCTCTCTCATCATTGATGTTTCTCTCTCTCTCCCTCTCCCTTTCTCTCTGAAATAAATAAAAAAATATTTTTTTAAAAGAGAGATATGTGATATCCTTGAAACCCAAAGGCAGGAATGTGCCTGGGGCATGGGAATACCTGAAGCCAGGAAATCGAGGACCACCCTGTATTCTCTGATTCTTCTTGTCTCAGTGCCTTCAGTCACTCTCTTCATTAGTTTCATCCTTCATTCTAGCTAGTGATCAGATTTCTCCAAGGGAGGAAAAACATGGGTTCAATAGCTCCCAAATTTACCAGTATATCTATCTAGTTTTGGCCTCTAGAAAGAGACAATCTTAACACTCTCTCTGGTTCTATGTCAAAAATCCCAGTGAAGGACTCATTCAAAGTCAACTCCAGCTATCATGAAACAACATGGTACCCCCTGTGGGAACCACGAAGGTGGGGCCACAGGAAAGGAAGCTTCAGGAAGTAGGAGGGTGAGGTACTGGACAAGCGAAACAAGAGATGCTTGTTACATCTTCCCTTATATATATTTCTTCCATGCCGATCCATTTCAACCATAAGCCAATAATTTCATTCATTTAATAAGCACCTATTCACTTATTGACTGCCTGCTATATATCAGGTACTGTGCTAGATGTTAGGGATGAAAATATGACTCACATGATGCTTCATATAGTGTTAAGAACTCAGGCATACAAAAACGATAAAAAACACTTGGTTTAGAACTCTAGGAACTTATCCTATAACTAAAGAAATATACAAATGCAAAAAGTAGCAAGCTTTGTGCTATGGATGATGAAAGTTAAAGAAGGTAGAAGGTAGTGGGGGTCAGTGAGACCTGGAACATTCAGGGAAGCATCTGGGAGAGGGTAATATTTCTGCAGGGTCTTGGAAGGGTGAGGATGTTCTTGTTTATGACTGCATGTGTTTAAAGTGCAGGGTTTTCACAACATCGCACTAAGGGAGGCCCCCTGCTCAAGGCTCTGCATCTGGAGGCCTTCTGGAATGCAGCCTTTGGCCAGTGGCCCTGTCCTTTCTCGGAGACAGGACTACCACCCACAGCTCTTCTGATAGCCTTGTTTTTTATTGCCACGGGCTGTTGGATCAAAGCCTCTGAGTTTGATGCAAGTTCAGAATAATTTCCTTCAAGGATTAACTCATCTTTCTGGGCTCCAGGAGCTACACAAGCAACATCTGGTACAGCCTACAGAGGGATTCTTCACCCAAGGAGTTTCAAATTTCAGCATGTGAGCCATCCCGCTGAATAACATCATCGATGGGAAACCGCACGCAGAGATCTTATCTGGTAACAAGAGCTCTGTGTAACTCTCATGGTCATGTTTTGCACATGACTATAATAAATGGTGCAAATTATAGTAGGTTCTTTAGCACTTTGTGTCTTGCCAGAGGGACTGAATTTCACACTGGTGGGTTTCCTCGGGGGCCATTCCATAGCCCATCTGTTAAAATACCCTTCCTGTGCACGGACCAGCCCGTAGGCTCACATTTTAATGCAGTCACAGGGAATCTCTTGGTCAGACCCCATCTCTCACCTCCCTGTCTGCCCATGCCTCCTAGAAAATACTTGGTTGAGACCATTTTCTTGCCTCTTGGTAAATCCTGGCTTTATTCCTTTCTGCTGTGTTTTTTATATCTCTGGTTCTACCTTCTGCATCCCAATCCTGGAGTTCTCTTCAAGGTCAAGATTTCACCTTGTTCTTGTTAAAGGTGAAACACTACAGTAGCTAATAGTTGAGTGTTGTGTGTCAGGGATACATTACTTATAGGGGCCTCATTATCATCTCCCAAGACTCACCAGTGAGGACAATGAGATTTAGCACTTGATCAAATTGCCCAAGTACAAGATATGAACCAAATGTCTGTATCACTTCTATAGACCGTGTTCTTTTTAAGGGATAAATACAGGGACCCAAGGAAAATGAGAATTCCCCTACATCCACATGGAGGAGGGAGAAGGAAAGAATAAAACCCACAGAGTAAAGGCCCTGAATTCAAAGAAGAATTTTGAGACATGGTGAACTGTCTGAAGCTGGAATAGGTTGGAGAATTTTTAGACCATTGGCCTGAAGAAGGCTGTTGGCAAATGTTTTCAAGAAATCCTGCAGTAATGAGTCTGAAAGAGCGCATGTAATGGGTAGACCAATGTAGATTGCAAAGAAAATGAAAGAGCCACTAGATAGAAGATGGAATAAAGTAATAAAGAAGGGGTCTGTTCTGTGTCTACTGAACTTGAGACTCCAGGTGGGCCCCGGGAATAGTTTGAACAAGCCCTCCAGGTGATTCTGATGCACACTGAGATTTGTGAATCAGTGCCATAGCACAGAGCTCCTCAGCTTTGGCTGCACTTCAGAATCATCTAGAACTATCTCTCGGCCCCATTTCCTGAAATTGATTTAATTGCTCCAGGGAGTAATGTTTTACAAGCTCTCTGTGTGACTGAAATGTGCAGCCCTGGCTGAAACCACTGCTACAGTCAAACAGGAGGTGTACAGGGCAATAATAAACAAAATGCTGAACTCTGGTTGTGCCAGGCATTGTGTTAAGGTTAAGCTTTTCAAGCTTCCATGGGTATAAGAATAACCCATTATCCCAAGTATTTTATGGGCATTGCTCCAGTGACTCCTCAGGACAATGCTATGAGGCAGGCACCATGCACTGAGAGGTTGCAGATTTGATTCCCTCTCAGGGCATGTGCTCAGGTTGTGGGCTCGATCCCCAGTCGGGGGCGTGCAGGAGGCAGCCAATCAATGTTTCTCTCTCATCGATGCTTTTTCTCTCTCTCTCTCTTTCCCTTCCTCTCTCGCTAAAATCAATAAAAACATATTTTTAAAATAAATGAATAAAAAAGAAGTAACGGATGTTTTAAAAAAAATTTTTTTTAAGGAACAAGATCTGTGAAAGGCCTCCTAGGCTACACTAAGGAATCTAAAATTTATCCCAAAGTCATGGGTAGCCACTGAAGGATTTTAAGTAAGAGAGTGATGTATCAACTATGTGTATGAAGGGTATACAATGTATTGGAAAGGATCAGGACTGAAATCAAGGAAACAGTTGTGAGCTACTGCACTAGTCCAAGCAAACTATGAAGGCCTATGGTAGTGAGGGTGGGAATGGAGAGGAGGAAGAGGAATCAAGACCCCATCTAAGGCTGACCACACAATCCCATTTGCTTTGGACAAACTCAGTTTACTCTGGGTACATTTATGAATAGTGTCCCTTTCATTCCCCCATATGCCCTGATTTAGATGATCATTACTGTTTACCCTGTACATAGGAAACAAAGTTTATGAAATATGCGATGGGAGTGAAGAGTCTAGGTTATGACTCCCAAGTTTCCACCCTAGGTGACACAGTGGATGGTATTCCCCAAGCTAAGCAGTCCAGGAGGAGGAGCAGTGAGAGAAAAGGTTTTTCTTTAAAAACATTTAAACTGAGTCATGGAAAAGTGTCACGTAAACTGCAACACACAGCATGACAAAAATTCCAAGGAAGAAAAACAGGAGATACAGATGGCTGACATCTGGGAATACTGATGGATGTTATCACCAAACTGAGAACATCCTCCCTCCCTGAAGCTCAGAATTGCATTAATCTCTGAGCAATTCATTACATGAGGAAACCTGCCCTATTCTGCCATCATACCAACTTCAAGTAGGAGGTCAACATGGCCAGTTACTTCTGGGTTTTTCTCTCCCCATTTTCTCACCCCCATGTCACTGGTGTGTGTGCTTCCAACAGCTAGCGGACTTTGGAGTATCTTAGGAGTAATAGGATCACAGTTGACTGCGGCCATCTGACAGGTAAAATAACGATGTACCACACCACAGGCTGGTTAACTGAGGCAGGAGAACATCTCCTGGTCGACCTGAGCTGAAGGTCAGGGAACATCAAAATGTTCTACCTGGTTTATAAGCCACATGACCCCAAATTCTTACTAATCTCTCTTCATACTTGCCAGCACCTTGGCTTTTTCCCTCCCCCACCACATGTCAACAACTAGGTAATTATTTAATAAACCTCAGAACATACCTTTGCTTCTTCTCTTGGCCAGAGAGAGCCGGGATTTTCCCGGTTTCAATTACAAGGTGGCTCTTACTTAAGAGTTCCAAGTGCAGTCAAACGGAAGAATAAATTCACCCACTAGAGCCTTTTGAGGGAACTTTCAAACACAACTGTGGCTTTTCAAGTATTAAGAGGAAATGACAGACTGAACTGAGCTCAGTATTCATTTTAATACCTGTGTTAAAGGTTATATTAGTGGCTGTCAAAGCACTGGCCAATTCTAAATACATCCCTCTTCGCCTTAAATCAGATGTCTTGGGTGGTACCCGGAACTTGCTACTCCGGGCTGACCCAGAGCAAAAGGATTGTTCAAGAAGGTGAAATTTGTCTTCCAGGCATTCTTATCACTCGTGCTAGTAGGAGCCTGCTAAGCAGGAGAGCTGGAACCCTGGACTCCTTTGAGTCCTGAGGTTTTCTCTGCTCCCTGCTGTTAGAGACTCAGATAACTCAGTGTCTCACACCAGACCCATGTGTCTACAAGTGTGAACCTTACCATCCTGGGAGTAACCCAAATGTCTTCCTTCTGAGTCCCACTATGACTCCCCCCTTGAGAGCAAAGAACAGATCTTTCCAGACAGAGGATGGCTGGAGTTTGTCTCACTGCACCAACCAGAAGCAAAAGACACTAAGACCCCAGAACCTTAATCTTACTGAAAGCCCTCACCCCACAATCTCACTGCCCAACAGAAGTCTTGAACATTCAGTCTCCTTCTCAGGGGTTCTTGGTGGGTGTCGGAGAGCTAATCTCAAACTCCCACCAAAGACTGGGTTAATCCTTTTTTAATATTTATTGTTGAAAATATTACATATATCTCCTCTTTCCCCCATTGACCCCTTCTAGCCTGCTCCCACCCTCCGCTCTATTATATTTCTACTCCTGACACCCGCTACCTACCTCCTGCCCCCAAGTCTTAGATGCACAGAGTTCAACCAGGACCTGCACTTTTGAAGCAACAACCCAAACATTTCACTCATTTTTCTGACCTTACCAGTGTAGGTATTCACTCCTCAGTGATTTGTATTATATGGCCCCAGAAAATTAATTCGTAATCACATGATAATGGTCTATAATCCCATTGTCCTATTGGAAAAGGTTGACTGTAGGAGGCACAGCTCTGGATTTTGTCCTGTCCCATCACTTGAAACTTGGTGACAACCTCACTGCACCTTAATTTTTACTAAAGTGGGCTAATTATAAAAATGTGCCTTCAATATGGTAGGTGCTCCGTGTTAATGGAACATGATGCAAGCAGGTAGACAGATGTCCTTGGTGGTTAAGGCCAAGTCCCTGAATACCCGGTGCTGGAAGAAAAATAAGATGCCTCCCCATAGGTAATTCCAAATAACATTTTCTTTTCCAAAATAACAAAAGGATTTTTTAGGGGCAGTGAAAATACTCTGTATTATACTACAATAATGGATGCAGCCCATTATATATTTGTTCAACTCCATGAATGTGCAATACCAAGAGTGAACCCTAATGTAAACTATGGACTATGAGGAATGATAATGTGTAGGTTCATCAAGTATAGCAAATGTACCATTCTGATAGGGAAGTCTGTGAATGTGAGAGGGTGAGGAATGTGAAAGAATTCTGTACTTTTCACTCAGTTTTGCCATGAACCAAAACTGCTATAAAAAGTCAAGTTTATTAAATTTTTTTAAAAATTACATAGACGGTACTTTTAAGCAAAATTAAAATCTATGATTCCTAAATCTTTTAAGTTTCTCAAAGCTGGAGTTTCCTCTCTTTCTCTTTTTGTGTACCCTGCACTGCTGGTGTCCTCCACTCAGTGCATCATCCTGCACGGACCACCAACCTGCAAGGTCAGGAAGGGCCAAGAGGTCTGTAGACTCCCCAGTGTCCTATAATGAATGAGTCCCTTTTCGAAAATATCATGGTTGATGACTAATGTCTATGAAAGCACAATGTTCTCAAAAAAGATATGGAGGTGTAAGTGACGTGGCAGTCCTTCAAAGAGATACCCCAAAGAAAAAGTGGGTAGAAAAGGGACAAGATGAGAAAAGGTAGAGACAAAAGCATGAGCTCACAATGAAAAGCCCACAAAAGCTGGAAACACTCTTAATCATGAAAAGGAGGAGCCAGAGGATGGAGATAGAAGACAGTTTGGTTCTGTTATCTGCAGAAGGGGAAGCAGACAGCCTTGCCTTCCCTGCCCCAGGTGTTGCAATCAAGGGAGATGAGATGGAGAGTGTGTGTAGAGCAGTGACAAAGTCAGCTGGCCTCTGTCCTACACTGCCTACCACAGAACCCGCAGCTGTGCCTGTGGATGAATCAATGAGTCACCAAGGAAAAGTGAACTTATAGTTGGCATCCTCAGTTTAGAAGAAAGTGTGAAAGAGTTGGAAATATTTTCAAACAAAAAATACTCAAGTGAGAAGATTCTAAAAGCAAGATGATAGACAGTGTTGGTCAGATTAGAGATACAGTTCCCGTTTGTCCCAGCATTCCCCCTTACGGGAATTTCTCCCACGGATTTCCTTGGGCATGTGTGCAATGATGTACCTATGAGGTCATCAGCTTGTAATTGCAAAAATGTGAAAACCACAAGATTGTTCATCAAATAGAGGACTTGTTCAATAAATGAGGGCACAACCCTTCAGTGGAATACGGCACATGTGTGAAACAGAACCAAGAAATGAGAACGATTTCTGTGTATTGACAAGGAGACATCTCTAAGATCCATTGCTTAGGCCAAAAAAAGAAGGGTCAAAACTACAGTATGCTACTTTGGGGATAGTAGTTCAAATGGAAACATTTCAAAATGTGTTTCTGCTTGTTTTTTCATAAAAGGTGGGTATCTGCAAGGAGAGGGGTGAGTTGAATAAATGTGGGTAGAGAAAAATACAAAGGCTTTTGCACAGAACCTCTTTTTATATTGTTTTGATTTTCTGAATCATGTGAATATTACTGATTTGAACATTTTAAATAGGAACCAATGGCTCAGAGAGAGGGGTGAGTGGCAGCTGTTGAGTACCCACTACCTAGACATTTTCTTGCCACCCCCGTATGGTGAGTCGGGAAAACAGGAGTGCTCTGTGTTTGCATATAGTTGGTATCTCCCTCAGCATTTTTCAAGCATCGAATTTTGGAGGTCACTCCCACCCCAGCCCCAATATCAGTTGGGCATCCTGCTGCCCTTATTTTTAGAAGATGAGTCTGCTAGGGTGACCCAGACGAATCAGAAGCATCTCTGGGGCTGAGGCTGTGGCTGCTTCTTGTGCAACCGGCTGGACACAGAGGCATGACTCTCTGGCCTTGAAAATGCGGGGCACTCAGAGTCAGACCGAGAGTATGTGTGTGGGGAGATGGCTGGGCTCACCGATGGCCAGAATCAAGGGTGGGAGAGAATGGGATACCACTTATCTCTCTCACACCCCTCCTTCCTCATTCCAGACCCAAACACCAGAAGACCACTATGTCTCCTACTGAGTAAAAAATGGGAACATGGGATAATGCCACATGTGAGGAATGTGTGGAATCCCACACACAGCACAACACTGATGTACTTAATTTGGTTTATGAAATACCATTTCTGTGGAATCCTCTTGTGTATTTAAAAAAAAAAAAAAAAGACCCACTTGATTAGAAATTAGGGGAAAATGGATTCCCAACTGGAATCTGTTGCCATCTGGCAGTAGAATCTCTTGCAGGTCATTGAACTTCTCTTTGTCTTCCTCATCTGAAACATGTGATAATTTTTTAAAATATTTTTATTTTGATTTCAAAGAGGAAGGGAGAGGGGGAGAAAGATAGAAACATCAATGATGATAGAGAATCATTGATCGGCTGCCTCCTACACACTCCCTGCTGGGGATCTGAGACGGCAACCTGGGCATGTGCCCTTGACTGGAATCGAACCCGGGATCCTTCAGTCCCCAGGCTGACGCTGTATCCTCTGAGTCACACCAGCTAGGGCAACATGTGATAATTGCCTAACCAAGTACACAGAGGTTAAGTAAAAACACAAGAGGCTTGAAAAAGTACAAACATAACTTTGAAGTTAACTGAAGCCATGCTTATTACCTACATGGTTTACATTTTTTTCTTTCAACCTGAAAAAGTTGTCAGCAAGTACACTTTGGTTTACTTTGAAAGAAGTTGGGTTGGCTTTTCTGGCATATGGGGGTGGGGCGAGGGGACTTTAATTTCACAATAGGATCTTGCTTTGTGTTTGTCCAAGATCCATTTCTCAGCCCTTTCTTCTGAGAAACAGCTTTCACCCACCATCAATTTAGTAGTTTGGGTGGGTATTGGCTCCTTCCTGCTCCAGAGGTGGACATGTAACCCAGGTCTGACTAATCAGAGCATCCTGCCTTCCAGGACTACTGGATGGGCATGTGACCCAAGCTAGCCAATCGCAGACAACGAGTTTCAACTCACTAGCTATTTTTGGAACTACTGAGAAGTCCTCCCTTCCCACTGGACAGGTTGTAGGCCTGGGGTTTCCAGAAACCATTTCACTCCGACCAGAGGAAAGCCTGCCTGAGAATGATGCCAACAGAGAGGAAAGCAGAGCTGACAGGAGAGAATAGAGAGAGTCCTGGTGGCACTTTTGAATCCAGCCATCCCTAGAGCCAGTTCCATCTCTGTACCTCTGTTACTTGAGTGAATAGATACCCCCTTTTCCTTTAATGAATTTGAGTTGTATTTCAACTCTGAAAGTCTTGACTGATGCAAATTCCTGATACTAATGCTCAAGAATCTCTACAAAGGTGCCAGGTAGGTACTAGAAAGATTGAGGGGATCTCTTTGTAAATTATACCATTATCTAACTACTCTACTGTACATCTGAAACTAATATAAAGTAATATTGAATGTGAACCATAACTTAAAATAATAAAATGAATCTCTACAAAGATAAACCATTCATGTAATGTTACATAAATTAAGAAAACATAAGGTTTAAATTAAACCTTTATAAAATCCAAAAGAGCTAGAATTATTTCCCTGATAAATACATATCATTGTTGTACCCAGGCGACATATTATAATTTAACAGAGACACAAATTGCTAAAATCAAGAAATACTTCATTTTATTTGACTCTTTCAGCCATGAAGTCCAAGGAAATGCAAGTTCTTGGAAATGAGAAATAATACCGAAATGTGGAACAGACCAAGTTTAAAGGTTGTATGGGATCAGCAGAAGGTGGCTGTCTGGAGGGAGTTTTGGCCTTCTCGTTGGCCAGGCCAGGTATACCATTTTGTCTAGCCCAGGTAACAATTTCTGGATGACTATCCAGCGTGAAGTAAGTTGTCAGAGAATAGAGAAGCCCAAACAATTGAAATGTTTACAGTACATGAAACAAAAACAGTCAACAACTATCCATTCATCACTTAACTGGCGAACAGAGTAAATCTCAGTAGGCAGCACTACAACTATCCCTAGTCATTCCTTTATGAGTTCACATGTTCATTCATGCAGTCAATGACTGACTATTAAGCACCTACAGTGTACCAGGAGGTGCCTGGTTAAATGCTGGAGTTATAAGGATAACGAGTAAGGCACATACTCTGCCCTCAAGGAGCTCCCAATCTAATCTCGCAGAGAGATGTGGCAAAGTGAAAGACCATGCATAATGAAGTGCTGATAACAAGTCTGTCCAAAGTGAGACCAACCATGAACTACAGTTTCCATGGTACAGGCATGTGACATTACTCCTCCCTTCAGAAAAACAACTGCTCGACATAGCTTTGATCAGTCTTCCAGTTGCAGGGTGATCATGGGGACCCACAGCATGGGACAAATCGTGTATCCCCTCAGTGCTCCGCTGAGGGGACACACGGGTCTGTCGTAACTTGGCAGAGGTTTGGTATTAAGTGCAAGTCTCCTTCCCATAACCCCGCCTTCCATGAATGTCCCTGAGACTCACTTTCCCTCCTTGCTGAGTCCGAATCCGGGGAGGTTTTCCCTTTAGCTGCTCACCTCCATGGTACTCTGCTGTTGAAAGGTTTTGTGATTTCTAACCAGCACTGCTGAATCATCCCACCTAGCCATGGCAGAGCATGGACCCATGAACCCGGAGGTCACAGTTCGATTCCCTGTCAAGGCACATGCCAGGGTTGTAGGCTCAATCCCCCAATAGGGAGTGTGCAGGCGGCAGCCAGTCAATGATTCTCACTCATCTTTGATGTTTCTACCCCTCTCTTCTTCTCCCTTCCTCTCTCTGAAATCAATTTAAAAAAACATATTTTTAAAAAGTATGCCCATTACAAACTGCCAATCAGCAGCAAAGGAAAAGCCTCTGGCTCTTATGAGCAAGGCAGAAGTTCAAAACTGAGGTTTGCCGTGGAGCGTTAATGTGTATGGTGGTATTAAGGCTTTTCGATAGAAGCATTTTGCTTATTTAGTTCCTTTAAAAATCAGTGTCATAGCTAGTGTTATTTTATTAACTAAATCTTAATGATCACTATCAATTGAATTATACAAATGCCCTCATGTGAAATTATACAGTTTATTCTCAAAATATCCCAAGGTTACTTGTTAATAAATTCCTCATTTAGTGTATTTCCAGAAATCGCTCACACACAAAGAAACAACAAAACAGAACCTGTACAAAAATAAGAGCTCTCCATTTTCCGTAACACCTTATCTTTTGTGTAATGAACTTGTGAATATAAAAAAAGTACCAGTTTAGAAAATTATAAAAACATTGCTACGTCATAAGTGCTCTACATTCTTTAGGAAAACATTCCTTTAGAAATAGGACAACTATTGGGAAGCCTTTGTGAAATTCAAGTCCTGGATGTGCCACAGATGCCTGCCCGCTATAGGGCAGCATTCATATCCGATCTGTCCCCCTTGCCATGTCTAGAAGCTGCCTGCGACTTGCCACGAGTAAGATATCAGTCCTCTTTCTTCAGATGTCATTATTAAGTTCTGTGGATATCCTCAGGGTGACACTCTATTAAAAAAGCAAAGAAAGGTTTAAAAGGAGATCAGCAAGTCCAGTGCCAGCTATTCAAGTCCCCAAAGCTTTGCAGTCCCTAAGACATGACCACACTATGATTGGTGCTAAGCTTGAGTTGAGTCCTCAAGAATTTTCTTGGCTTTCTATATATTTTTAGCTAGTCCCAACTCATTTGTTTCAAAATGTAAGATTGTTTTACCTGTGGCCAAATCTAATAAGGTTCCACCTTCTCTCTGCCTTGGGGACATTTTTCAACAACATACTTTTATTTTTTCAAAAGACATATGGAATTGGCTGAATAGCTCAGTTAGTTAGAGCAGTGTCTCAGCACACCAAGGTTGTGGGTTTGATCCCCGGTTAAGGCACATACAAGAATCAACTAATTAATGCATAAACAAGTGGAACAACAAATCGATGTTTCTCTCTCTCTCTCTCTCTCTCTCTCTCTCAAATCAATAAATAAAAAATTCAAATAAATAAAAAGAAGGTATCTCCAGGGGTG
The DNA here is from genome assembly GCA_026230045.1 of Corynorhinus townsendii. Classification (NCBI taxonomy): domain Eukaryota; kingdom Metazoa; phylum Chordata; class Mammalia; order Chiroptera; family Vespertilionidae; genus Corynorhinus; species Corynorhinus townsendii. Next base: position 204,671,196 of record JAPDVU010000003.1, on the reverse strand, counting down.
GGGATGGGTGGTGGTGGACAAAGAGGGGGAAAATGTGGGACATCTGTAATAGTGTCTACAATAAAAAATAAAATAAAAACAACAACATAAAAAGACATATCATTTGGAACCAGTAAATGAGACCTCCTAAAAAAAAATCAGGATGTATAACTATAAACATCAAATGGCAGAGGACACTGGAACCTTCATTGTTTGGGAGAGCTGTTAAAGCTGCATGCCTTTGGGCACAATACATATTTTTTCCAAACATATAATAGTAAAAAAAAAAAGGCAAATCATGCTCTTATTTTTTGTGCAAGAAATTTCTATGGATTTTTTCTAATCCTAATTGTCAGCAATTTATAACATTGAAATGGATAAATACCTACCTGGAAATCGTGGATGAACGTTAGGAAGTAAAAAATAAAACCGAAGGCCACTGTCCATTCACAGATCGCACTCACCACATGATATGCATAATCCTAAAAGCAATGGGGAAGAAACACAATTTAGCCTAAATGAATGCACTTCCGAGCAGAGGACGCTGTCTGGGGGCATCAGTCAACCCCTGGAGCAAATACAGAAGCAAGGTTGTGCAGGTGAATGGCAGGGCGCCTGTCCAGTTAGAACGTGGGTGCAATTATTCCCAAAGTACTTTCTCCCTCTTCTATGCTCTCGCTTTAAGACTTGTCTATAGCCTGGCAGGTGTGGCTCAGTGGTTGAACAGCGACCTATGAAACAGGAGGTCAAGGTTTGATTCCCAGTCAGGGCACTTGCCTGTGTTGCAGGCTCCATCCCCAGTGTAGGGTGTGCAGGAGGCAGCCGATCAATGATTCTCTCATCATTGATGTTTCTCTCTCTCTCTCCCTTTCTCTCTGAAATCAATAAAAATGTTTTGTTTTGTTTTAAAAAAGGCTTGTTTATAGAGTTTCAAAAAGCAAAAGAAGGGCCAAAAAATATGGCTAGGACTGGGAAGCCAATGCGGACTCCACAGAAGGCAGAACTTCCCATGAGGAGCAGGACTTGCTCTCCAGAGGCTGGGAATCCCCAAGTTTTCCAAAGACAAAGTGTATGTATCAAGAGGAAATTGGCTAACTGTCACCACTGGGTTTTGTGGTCTCTGCTGCTACAGAAAATGCCAGTTCAGAAAATAGTTCGGCTTAACATTATATGTAAGCAGAGCAACAAAGCAAATGCTAACGGAACATCTGTACACAGTCACTGACTATCTTCTTGGGGGCAGGAAGGAGAGAATGGGCAGCAAAATGAGAGTGGCTTTCACTGGGGTTCCAAGGTCAGCTGCCTATGGAAGCCAGATTATTAATAAAAATCCATGGAACTGATAGTTGCAAAGAGAGAGGGAAGTGGGGAGGAAGCCCATGCTTATCAGCTCAATTCCATTTTCACGAAATGGGAAAATATGACACCACGGTTATTTGTAAAAAGTGAAAACAAAAGGTGTGTGTGTGTGTGTGTGTGTGTGTGTGTGTGTGTGCGCTGCGCGCGCGCTCTCCTGATTTTGAAATGCTGGAAACATTTTAAAAAGCATTTTTAAACCCCATCTAAGTAAAAACTAACACCTGCATTTTGACATTGCCCATTTGCCAAATCAGGCCTGTGGACTGCAGATCTGATTTCAAACCATGACCTGTTGATTTTTGTTATTTTACCTCCTCCCCACCCGCGCCGCCCCCCCCCCCCTTTGCTTTCTGCTATAGATGACAAATGTGAATAAACAAATAGTACTGGATTGCAAGTCAGCTCCATGATGACAGTTGTTTTCTTTGATCCAGTTTTCATCCGCAAAGATTAATTGAGGAACATCAAACTCTCAGACATCTCTCCTTACTCTCCCCCTTCCAGGACATCACCATCCACCCACTCTCCTTATCCAGGTCGCATTGGGGAGAACCTGACCACCTCACACTAGGGGGTAGAGAACAGAAGTTGCCTCCTTTTGGTGACAGAACCAGGGGATCTGCCTCATCCCCTTATCATCCCTGGACAATAAAGATGGCTTATAAAATGTTGGCAGAAATTTCTTTAGCATGATGTTAATGAAAGTATGCTGAACCAAAAGTCCAGACTCCACTACCCATGTGAGAGTACAGGCAAAGCTCTAATTACCTTGCTCCATAAAACGAGGCAGTGACATTCTATTTCTCACCCTCCCCACCAAGTTAGCCAATGCACAAGTCTGCATTATGAAAGTCCTAAATCAGTACACATTCATTTGAGGCAGTACCTAAATGCTTATTTCATTCAGTGAATTAAAGCAAAGGACTTTCTTTTTATTTATTGATATTGGGAACAGAAGGCAATCTAAGAGTGGCATGGTAATTTATGGAGTGAATATAAAAACAGGTACTTTTAACATTTTTAAGATTAAATAAGAAATGGAAAATAAAAAGGCTTTTAAAACAGCCTGGGGTTATGATTTGATGAACCCTTTCCAGCAGCTGATTTTTGTTTGATTTGTGGGGGAAGGTCTCCCCCGAGTGGTTGAAAAGTAAAGTACACCTGAGGCTGCTCTGCTGTGAGGTCTCACTCTCAGATAGCAATCTTACCTAACAAAAGAGATACATGCAAATTAACCATCACTCCGCTACGCCCACAGCCAATCAGAGTGAGTATGCAAATTAACCCAACAAAGATGGAGGTTAATTTGCATATGCAGGTGCAGAGTGGTATGAAGCCTGCTATGAGGGGAAGGGGGCAGCAGAGGGAGCTACTGGAGTGGTGCTCCAGACAGAAGCAAGGACGTGCTGGCTCTGGGCGGCCCGGGAGCAGGGACTTGCTGGTTCCCGGGCAGCTGGGAGTGAAGCCAGGGCCTATTTTTGCAAGAATATCGTGCAATGGGCCTCTAGTCTATATATATATATAAATGCCTAAGCAACCGTTCGACTGGTAGCTATGATGCCCACTGACCACCAGGGGAAGACACTCAACACACAGGCATGGAAACATGGAACAGACTGATGAATCTCAGAGGGAAGGAGGGGGAAGGAAGAAATTTACCAAAGATTTGATATGCATACTAGAGGCCTGGTGCATGGATTCGTGCACCAGTGGGGTCTCTCAGCCTGGCCTGCGGAGATAGGGCTGAAACCGGCAGTCTGAGGGGTGCATCATTGCAAGAGGGCACAGGCCAAGCCCAGGGACCCCACCAGTGCATGAATCCATGCGCTGGGCCTCTAGTGTTTTATAAAACTTTCCTGAATCATTCTCTTCCTCAGTATCTTCAGTCTCTCCCTGTCTCCTGCAGGCTCCCATTGTATGCCAGAATCCTCCTCTGACCTCGCTCTTCCCTATAGCCTTCATACTCTCATTTCTCCTCTCCCTCTCACCTCCAAATGTTCATGGACAACTGGATAAAGGAAAGACTCCTCTCATCATTTTTTTAACCTCCTGCAATTGGCTTTTAACTCCAGCATTCCTAACTGAAACTGCATTTTGGATAACATCAGTAACTCCACCTCTCCCTTGAAAAAATGTTCCTAAAAGAGACCAATAAAATAAACACCCACTCCTGCTATTCTTTCACCAACTCTTCTCTCCAGGTGTCATTCATTCTCCATATGGCATCGAGATGAACCACGCTATAAGTATCTAATGGCACAAGTACATCTCAAATATGAACATTCAGTCCTGGGTGTTGTGATCTTTGGTCTGGAAATGACCACTCACTCCACCCTATGCTCTGATGGCTCTCAATCCCACCAGAGGTCCAGTCCCATGTGTCCAAGTGGACATTTCTCTGTGATGTTTTATTATAGCCCCAGATTCAACAATTCTAAAACCAAACCCATCCACGTCCCCCAGGAAATAATCTATCCTCTCAGGGATCTTATCTCTCTCTGTTCATGGGAACAAATTCTTTGGTTCGCCCAAGAAGTCATCTTTGATTCATCATGTTCTTTCATTCTCATATTAGTCACATGCCAGTACTTGTCAAATATTTCCCCCCTATTACTCCCAATCAATCTAGGCTGATCTTGACTTGAAATCTGAACTGCCTTCTCTGTCATCCTAACTCTGGACTCCCTCCTCTTCAATCCATCTCAGGCATTTCTTCTAACTAATATTCATCCAATAATATTCTTTCAATTTACTTCCCTCAGAGGGAAGGGTTGGGGGAGAGATTACCCAAAGATCTTTTGCATTACCTTTGCACACAGATAATAGGGTGATTAAGGCCTGAAGCAGGGTGGGAACCAGATAGAGGGGGCCAGTGGGGGGATATGGGGACACCTGTAATACTCTCAACAATAAGTTTTTTTTTAAATTTTTGAAAATAATCCCAAGAATCATTTGGGATAACTCCAATAGCTAATTACGACCCATGAATTGCCAAATAGTTGGACAGTAAGTTACTTACTTCATATTTTCCAACTTGTTCTAAGAAATGGCAGTGATCCTTTCTTTCTAAGAAGGCTTCACACAGCCACAGTCGCATACCACCAGTCTTGACACTCATATTGAAAATGACTTGAATTTTACCTTTTCTTGGGGATTCCACTCCAGCTTGGTTATGGAAATAAGTGAAGCACAGGTAATCACTAAAAAAAGGGCAGGGTTAAGGAAAGTACTGAAGAAAATAGGCCCTTTAATATTGAGACTAGATTATTCTTCTAATAATATAATTACACAATGTTAAACATGTTTCACCTCACACCTATTAGGTTGTGAAAACAACAAGTGTTGGTACAGATGTGGAGAAGTTGGAACCTCTGTGCACTGTTGGTGGGAATGTAAAATGGGGCAGCCACTGTGGAAAACAGTACAGAGATTCCTCAAAAAATTAAAAATAGAATTACCGTATGACACAGCAGTTCATCCCAAATAATTGAAAGTAGAGTTTTAAAGAGATATTTGTACAGCCGTGTTCATGGCAGCATTACTTATAACAGCTAAACCTTGGAAGCAACCCAAGTGTCCGCTGACAGATGAATGGATAAGCAAAATGTGCTATATACATACAATGGAATATTATTCAGGAAGGACATTCTACAATATGCTACAATATAGATAAACCTTGAAGACATTAAACTAAGTGTAATAAGCCCATTAGAAAACGTAAGTACTATATGTTTTCCACTTTTATGAGGTACTTAAGTAGTCAAAATCATAAAGACAGTAGAACAGTGGTTTCAAACCCTGGGGAGAGGGGACAATAGGGAATTATTGTTTAACTAGAGGCCCAATGCATGACATTCATGCACGGGGGGTGGGGAGGCCCCCTCAGCTCGGCCTGCACCCTCTTGCTGTCCGGGATCCCCCAGAGGATGTCTGCCTGCCTGGGATCAGCCTTAAGCTGGCAGTCAGACATCCCTCACAGTCTTGTCAAAGGAAGCCCAGGGCTGTGCCATGTGAGAGACAAGAACAGGGCACAGTGATGAGGCAGAGGAAAAAGTATTAACTCAGAGTGGAATGGGGTTTGAGGTGTCAGGGAGGCATTCCCTGAGTTGAACTTACTCTAAGTTATGAAGTTTGAGGAGCCTTCTAGAGCAAAGCTGCCCCACAGAAACACAGCACCAGCCACATGTGTAATGTTAAATTTTCTACTGTAGTTGCTGTGTAGTAGGCAGTTAGACAGGCATGAGCAGACTAGGAGCCATAGGCCAGGTATGGAATGTCACCAGGGCGGAAAGCCCGGGGTACCTAGCAACCAGCAAAACTAGGAAAACAGGGACCTTACCCCAGGGTGACCTTTCCTTCCCTATTGAGCCTTTCATGTCTCACTAGTCATGAGGCAGACCACCTCCCCCCACACACACACTTAGAGGAGGAACAAGGTGGGCGGAGAATAGTCTCATATGACTCCTTGCACGACCACTCCCTTAAACATTAAGTCCTCAAGACAATGAGGTTCTGGCACGTTATCAAATGATTTTGGAAGCACAGCCTCAGGTGTGTTGACCACAGGGACAGAATTTTGGTCAAACTGGAGATAATATCTAGGACTCAGCTCCAGACCCAGAAAAGCAGGAAGGCCAGGAGGGGCAACGCATGGCTGACATTAGGACCAGCTTTGATGGCTACTTACCCCCTGACCTGGCACCTACCAACCATGACCCTGAAAGGACACACCTGGAAAAGCTAATGAGTATTCTATTGAGATCCTCCCTGGGACCTCCCCTAAGATCCCTGCCTTTAAAGAGGGGATAAAAACCCTTGGATGGAGAACCCAACTCTCTCTCCCTCCCTCTTACGCAGCCTCCCACCCTCTATCTCTTTCTTGAGCATATCAGGGCTTTTCCCACCCCCTTTTTTCCCCAGTGCATCCTCTCTGGGGAACACACCCAAGCCTTTCCTCCTCTCCTTCCCCAAGGTGCATTCTCTGCCTTTGTTTTTCCTAAGCTCCAAAGGCCCTTCTTTTGCCTCTGTAACTTGTTTCTGAGCCCACGCAGCCCAGCTGGCTCACTTCTTCCACTTTTACCTCTTGACTTTCTAAATAAACTTCTGCTTGTATTTGAGTCTTGGCTCTGAATTCTTTATTAGCCAGAACTCAAGTACTGAGGTTGCTGAACTGAGGTCCATTTGCCAGTAACATTCTGGCGTTGTTTCTCAGCAACATTTTAAGAAAACTAAAAAACAACAAATGAAATTTAATTTTAATGACATAGCTCCTTGAACACAATAGATAAGAAATATTACCAGTTCAACATGTAATAATACAAATAATTATTAATATTTTACTCTTTTTTTTAAGTCGTTGAAATCCGGGGTGTGGTTTACACCATAACCCGTCTCAACACAGACTAGCCACATTTCAAGTGCACAATAGCTAAACGTGGCCTGTGACTACCATATTGGCCAGAAAGATAAGGTGGAGGGGGTGGTATTCAGCCAGGAGAAGGGCAGGGGGCAAAAGCAGAGGACAGGAAACAGCGCAGTCTTGGGGAGTCTCAGAGCACATGTCTCAAGCAAGGGAACCTGGACCTTGTGCTGTTATTTTGTGAAAGTAACACTGTAGAAGTCAGCGCAAGACAGAGTTCACCAGGAAAGGCCTAGAAGCCTAACTCTAATGTGCCTAGTTTCTTCAGTAGTTAAATGAGGCTGTTTTATAGAAATACTACAGTAAAGAGAAACAAAGGCATTTTAAAGATGCTTTTAAATTTCTTTTTTAAATATATTTTTATTGGTTTCAGAGAGGAAGGAAGAGGGAGAGAGAGAGAGAGAAACATCAATGATGAGAGAGAATCATTGATCAGCTGCCTCCTGCACGCTCCCTACTGGGGATCAAGCCTGCAACCTGGGTATGTGCCCTTGACCAGAATTGAACCCAGACCCTTCAGTCCGCAGGCTGACGTTCTATCCACTGAGCCAAACCAGCTAGGGCTGAAATTTTTGTAAGAGAATATAAATACCATGTTTAATGCCAAAGACTTTTCTATATGAAGAATATGTCCAAGGTAACATGATACAGGGACATACCCTGCTTCTGTGTGGGGCTGCAACCCCTTGGCATAGCTAAGAACTTCTAGAAACAGGAACTCATAGTATTTGAAAGTCTGAGGTCTGAAATGTTTATTGTGCTAAAACTCTCTCTGATTTTAATATTTAGAGAACTGTCTCCAGAGTTAAAAGGGAATGTTTCAGGCTAAAGGTCTGAAGGAAATGTATTTGAAGAAAAAGCATGAATGCATAAAATCAAACCATAAACAGGATAAGAAAACTGAGAAGGAACTATCTTAGGAACCAGAGTATATATTTTGTCGTTAAATTTCTCAATACTACTGGTAAGATTTGTTTCCTCTGTGCTTACGCATTTTGTAATTAAAAATTTCCTTCCCCCAAATGAAAACAAAACAAACCCCAAGACCATGAGCAGACTTCGCATTTTGTATAGCTTCTATTTCAAAAGAGCAACGCAGAGCTTAATATCAGAAGCATATGGCACACTGTCACTCAAGCTTGCCCACTTTATATCACAGGCCAACCCAAACGAACAACATGACTTAACAGAATAGTTCCCATTTTCCTGTAACATAATAACCTTTTTCATGACTCTGCAGCTTTCTCTGATAGGAGTGCAGATGGTATTTCAAAAGATGGGAAATATTCCACCCCTTAGGAGACCACAGCTTTTTTATGTTCTTTGTTTAATGCTGAGAAACAGAGAGAGATAGCGTGCTTTCATTTCCTCTAAATCAGAACATACAAACGTGATAGATACATTTTTTTCTTTTCACGTTGAATTAGAAAATGAAATAAAATTTTGAAAATAAAATCAGTAGCAAAAAGAAAAGGCTACCTGTGCTTTAATTGACTTAGAAATAGATAATATAGAGCTTTTGAAAACCTCTTAATGTGAATGAGTAAATGAAAACATCGAATCACCTACAGCCATTGAGAAGGAAGAGTCTGAGCTCCTAGGACTTCACAGAGCTATTCCTTTAAGTACAATGTCAATATTTGATGTCTTTAGCCAAGTACTCCAAAGAAAAACAAATATTTTACATGGCTGTTAAAACTGTCCCCGGTGGAAGGAAAGTAAACAGAAACTGACGTTTCCCGACATCTTCCCAGCCTCCTTTCATACCATTCTTCTCCCTCAACATTGTTTTTATCTAAGCTGACCAAGTTGAGACATATTCTCAACGATTTACACGTTTCTCCCAATGGTTCTTCTGAAGTATATGAAAACTTGGCCGTTAACCCTTGCTTTTTTCATGTTTTTTGTTTTGGTTTTTTTTTTGCTGGGGGGCGGGTAGGGGAAGGTGTCAATCTTGTAAGGACACTGACAGATGTGAAAAGGATACTGGGGATGACAGCTGCACAGGAAATGAAAGAGATGGTCATCCGTACGCGGCAGGTGGAGAGGGTGTTCCACTGAGGACATGACTTGTAAGAGATGATGGATTGCAGGAGTGTGTACACCACCCCGCAGACAAAGGCCAGAAGGGCACCGCCATCATGGACCACAGGGACCGCTAACTCCTAGGGAGAAAGACACATGTATGTTATTCCAAGTGGGTCTGTCCACACCGTGATTGAGCACTCCCTCCCTCTGGGCTATTGGAAGCCATCCATTGTCACAGATGACCCCACATGGAAAAGATGGTCCTCACTGGTTTGGCTCAGTGGATAGAGTGTCGGCTTGTGGACTGAAGGGTCCCGGGTTTGATTCCCAGTCAGGGCACATGCGTGGGTTGCGAGCTCAACCCCTAGTGTGGGGCGTGCAAGAGGCAGTCAATCAATGATTCTCTCTCATCATTGATGTTTCTCTCTCTCTCTCCCTCTCCCTTCCTCTCTGAAATCAAATATATTTTTTAAAAAAGAAAGAAAACGTGGCTGCTTGAACAAGACTACCCAGAGAAAAACCTTCCCGCACAATGAAGTAAATGTTCCACACAAACTTGGGCATGTGGGATGAGGACAGAGTGACGTCCACCTTAGAGGGGCAAAGTGGGGTGTGGCGGGCTGTGGAGTCTGGCTGCCCTGAGTGAAAAAAAGCTTGACTCCACCACTGGAACCTTAGTTTACAACCTCAATTTCTGATCTGTAAAATGGGTGTATTAATTTCTGCCTTGCAGGTCTGCAGTGCAGCTTATTTGTTAACCTGCATACAAAAGTAGGCAAAAGTGCCAAGGGTGCTTGGGGTTTTTAGGCTCCCTGCTCCCCACTAATCTCTATTTGTCCCTCCCAAGCTACCCCAAGTCTAAAAAACTGCTCTTGCAATGCTAAGACAACTTCAAATCAAGTCCCTGGCCCTCTGTCATTTCAACAGGAAGGCAGCCCCTATATCCAGTCTAGGCAGAAAGCCTGGTGTTACCCCAAGTATGGTCATAGAGAGCCATCAAAGAGCTCACTTTAAGCTCCTTTCAAATGTTCAATGGGCACCTACCTTCCGGGAACTGAGTCCCCACTTGAACTTACAATTTTGAGTTTTGCAAAGGGGCAAGTTAAAGTATTGTCCACGAAAGCCTGATTTTGGCCACAACTCATTGTCCACACCTGTTTTCCAGACTTTTCTTTGACCACCCAGGTTTCCATAGCCCCACTGTGTTCTTCATCCAGACTGTTCACACAAAAAAACATACTGCATCGACCTATGAACCAGGAGGTCATGGTTCAATTCCCAGTCAGGGCACATGCCCCGGTTGTGGGCTCAGTCCCTAGTGGGGGGGATGGAGGGGCAGCCAATCAGTGATTCTCTCTCACTGAATCTCTGAATGAATCTCACTGAATCATTGAATCTCTCCCTCCCTTCCTCTCTGAAATCAATAAAAATATATTTAAATAAATTTACAAAATAAAAACAAAAGTTGAAAACTTTTCAGTTATATGTAATGTTCAGCATGGTGACTATATTGAATAAAGGTGTATTTCCAAAAATTGCTAAGGTAGTAAATTTTTTTTTCAGAGAGAGTAAATCTTAAAAGTGCTCCTCACAAGAGAAAAAAGTAACTATGGGAGGTGATAAATGTTAATTAAACTTACTGTTTAATCATTTCACAATATACTATATGCATATGTTGAATCACTATGTTATATACCTTGCACTAATACAATGTAATATGTCAATGATATCTCAAAAATGGGGAGAAAACAATATTAAACAAACAAACAAAAAAGCAATTAAGAAAAACAAGTTCTTTTCACCCCTTGAATGTTAGTTAGGCACATTTGGTCAAGGGAAAATAAACAAAAAGCAAGGCATCTACTGCTGAGTCATTTCCAGGAATAATCTTCTGAGAATCCTGGTTCTTTCCACTCCACTTTTTTTCCACGCTAAGTCAACATTCTGAATTTACGTACTTTTTCCCTCCCACCAGCACTGTCAGGGGATTTGCTTCCTCAGCCTGGCCCAAGTCAACACTCTGTTAGGATCTTAATCTGCAAACTGCACAGGCCCCACGTTAACCCTGACAGTTCCTGATCACGGAGCTGTATTTGGCCTGTGGAGCACAAACTCTCTTATCAAAAATGCCTTTTGAAGGGAAATGATTCTTAGATCCGACGTGAATCTTCAACTGAGGTTAAGATGAAAACCTGGCGCCCTTTTGGGATCTCTTTTGCAAAACTCTCCAGTTAATTGAAAACTGAGTAAAAAGGGAGAAAACTAGGATATTGAGAGTGTTCAACCTTAGAAAACATGACTTTTCAAAAAGGAAACTTCTCAAGGAAAAATACAGCAGAGGCAGAAACTGGTGAGGACATACCTAAACGTAGCCATCCCACCCACCAGTCCAGGAAAGGGAGCTATCTGTGAACTTCTGCTAAACACAATTTACTTCCTACTCAGGAAAACCCCACCAGAACCAAGGCTCTCTCCTGCCCTCACATCTCCCCTTCTTCTCAAGGTAACAGCTCAAGTTGGTTTGCTCACGGCCTGCAGAAAATGAATTACAGGATATCAAACAAGGAAGCTGTCAAGATGGGAACAATGACAAGGCAAACACTTTGCTCTCAGGAAAGTTACCGATTCTATTTCTAAGTTTTGTGAAAATGTAATCTCGTCATGGAACCCTTTAAGAGAACCAAGAGTCCAATTATCTAACCATCTAAGTTTTCTTCCGAAAGACTGCCCTTTGTGGCTTAGAAATTGACAGGTGTATCACTAACAATGTTGAATGTTTTGGAGAATAAAGTAATTAGGATATCAGACAATGTCTGCTATCCCCTGCTGAACAATTCCTATCCATGCCTACTAGACAAAGGATATCATTCCAGGTGTCCCCTGCCTTTTTTTTTTTTTTTTTCATCATGCTTTCTGATGCTGCAACTCTGTGAATCACGACATGCTTTTTTCTCCCAGAAATTTCCTCATGGTAGCATTGAGGTTACCTCTTTCCCACAGGTTCAGGACAGACTGCTTCGATGCAAGGCCCACTTCTGCCTTTACTACTCCTATGACCTTTGGGTAAGTATTCACCGCTCTGCACCTCCACTTCTCCATTGAGAATGAGGAAAATTATATTACCTATCTTCGAAGGTTGTCATTAGAATTGTATGAGCTAGAGCACTGAATGCTGTCATAATTATGTCACATAGAAAATTTCCAGTACATGTTATGAGAAACAAAATGAATACGGTCATAAAACATAAGGAAATGTCACAGAGTCTCTACCATGTGGGAAATGTCATGGGCAACTATGCATTGCAGCACAGAGTGTCTGATTTCACCACAGAGGGACCATAGGATCGGAAAGTGAGCCCTCTCTCTTCCCCCTCACCTCTCTCTCTGCCTCTCTCTCTACACCAGCTATTTTCAACTGGCATGCCACAACAGAATTTTTAAAACATGCAATGCCTGACTATTTAGTCAGGGGCACTGACTTCTTTTCCCTTAAGATTGTAAAATTTTTTTAAAAAGTTAACAACCAAAACAATGATAGCCATCCAATATGAATGAATCAAAAGTATACCTATTTTTTTTGTCAGATTAGCAAAAAGAATTTTAGTAATTAGTTTGTGCCATGAGATGAAAAAGGTTGAAAATCACTGCTTTACACCATAGAGACCTAGTCTTTCCTCTAATAATCAAGGAACCCTAGCACACTGCTGGTGGGAATGCAGACTGGTACAGCCACTATGGAAAATAGTGTGGAGTTTCCTCAAAAAATTTAAAATGGAACTGCCATCTGACCCAATGATAATACTTCTAGGAATATATCCTGAGAAGCCTGAAACACCAATATCAGAAAGAATATATGCACCCCTATGTCATAGCAGCATTACTTACAATAGCTAAGATCTGGAAACAGCCCAAGTGCCCATCAGTAGATGAGTGGATAAAAAAGCTGTAGCACATTTACTCAATGGAATACTATGCAGCTGTAAAAAGGGAAGAATCTCTTAACTGTTGAGACAGTATGGAGAGACCTGGACAGTACTATGCTGAATGAAATAAGCTAGTCAGAGAAAGACAAGTATCACATGATCTCACTCATATGTGGAATCTAATAAACAAAATAGTATGACAAGGAAGCATGCAATAGCATGAGGATTCTCAGAAGGAAGAGATCAACCAAAGAACTTATATGCATATATGCATAACCCATAGACATGGACAATAGTCAGGAGCAGGCCTGGGAGGGGAAGGAAGTGAAGAGGGGGTCAATGGGAGAAAAAAGAGGGACATCTGTAATACTTTCAACAATAAAGATGCATTTAAAAATAACACATTAGAAATAATCATAATAATAAAATAGATTAAATTAAATAAAGGAGTACCCCTGGGCTGAACAAAAGTTGTCCTGGAGTAATTTCCTTTCTGCTGTCACAGGAGACAACAGTGATGGAGAGAGCAGGACCACCCTAGTGTTAGCCTGTAATGATGAACCCATGATGTCCAAGATGACCCCCAAGTACAGACCACTGGTTACCATACATTATCTCACCCAATCCTTGCAATAATTCTAGGAGCTGGGTACTATTATAATTAGGTCCAATTTAAACACAACAAATGTTTTTAAAATATTAAACATTGTCTCCGTAGCTAAGGAAGTCCCATGTTTTCTTGAAGGAGATCTCAGAATGAACAGGAATCCACAAATTAGAAAACAAGTAGGGTGTTTTCCGAACACCTGACACCATCCTATCTAATAAAGAGGGAATATGCTAATTGACCATCACTCCGTCACAAAAATGGCTGCACCCACAGCTGAAGCCAAGTTCCCTTAAGGAGCCTTAAGGAGCAATCAGCAGGGATCTGAGCCTACACCCTCCCCCGACCTGGCAGGGCTTGACAGGGGACCTCAGGCCGCACCCCCTGCCCTGGCATCAGGCTGGGGGACCTCAGGCCATGCCTCCTGCCTTGGCACCAGGCCGGGGGACCTCAGGCCACACCCCCCACCTGGCGGGGCTTGATGAGGACCTCAGGCCACAAGCCCTGCCCTGGCACCAGGCCAGGGGACCTGGGCCCCCCCCCCCACCCAGCGGGGCTTGATGGGGGACCTCAAGGTGCGCTTCCCATCCTGGTGCTGGGCTAGGGGACCTCAGGCTGCTCCCCCCACCCCAGTGCCAGGCTGGGAAACCTCAGGCCATGCCCCCCACCAGGTGGGGCTTGACAGGGGACTTCAGGCCATGCCACCCACCCCGGCACCAGGCCGGGGGGCCTCAGGACGCACCCCCTGCCCCAGCACCAGGCCAGGGGACCTGAGGCTGCACCCCCCTGCCTGGCAGGGCTTGACAGGGGACCTCAGGCCATGCTCCCCACCCAGCAGGGCTTGACGGGGGACCTCAAGGTGCACCCCCAGTGCTGGGTCGGGGGAACTCAGGCCACGCCCCCCCCACCCAGCAGGGCTTGATGGGGGACCTGAGGCTGCACCCCTCTGCCAGTGGGGCTTTATGGGGGACCTGAGACTGTGCCCCCTGTCTGGCGGGGCTTGACGGGGGACCTCAAGGCATGTTCCCGCCCCATATGGGGGACCTCAGGCCTTGCCCCCTGTCTGGGCGCTGGGCCAGGGGACCTGAGGCTATGCCCCCTGCCAGGCAGGGCTTGACAAAGGTGGGACTGGCCGGGTCTGGATCTAGCCCAGTGAGGGGGCCAGCTGGGTCTCAGTGTCACGTGATTTTGAGGTGCATGGGGGTGGGTGTGACTTGACTCTGGATACCCCTTTTAATGTGCATGAATTTCATGCACCCGACCACTAGTAAGATTATATCAAGCAGACTCCTCAGTAGTCATCATGTAAGTTAATTGGCTCTAGCTGGGCTACATTTTGGCTCGGCAACTAATTAGCTAAGGAACCCTGAGCAAATTATTTCACTTCCAGGCACCTATATCCTATTCTGGGAAAGGAAGAGATCAGGTGCCATTGTTTGACTTTAATACCAGAGGTTCAAACTGTAAAATCAGTACACACAGACAGACACACACATACTCATACACACATGTTTTCACACACAGTGAAGTCATCACAGTGGCTGAAGTCATTCTCCCAACACATCAACCACATCACTGAGAACATGGAGCAATGCAAAGCCTATAGCTTTGCTCAAAGCACTCTCTCTCTCTCTCTCTCTCTCTCTCTTTCTCTCTCTCTCTCTCGCTCTCTCACTCATGCACACATGCCCCCCATCACACCTACACACCAGATGGGACTGTGTTCTAAACAGTATTTGTTTCTAAAAAGCAAATTAGCCCATTTTAATAAACACATCAACTATTTGATAGCTATACTGGCGCAAGCTTGACTCTTGTATTCTTGCTTCTCTCTTCTGGACACACAAACTCCATCACCCCCATAACCAAAAAAACTTCAGGCCATACCTGAAAATTGGCAACGATGCCCATTCCGATACATCCCACCAATCCCAGAACTAAGGACACCAAGTTAAAAACAGGAGTGCTGAAGTAGCTGGTCTGATTCTGCTTTTCCACTATTTTGTATCTTGTGTACATTGTGGCTGCACCTGAGGAAGAAAGGTACAATAAGTGAACTTTCTTATCTGACCGTTTTGAAGGGAAAACACAGAAACATTTCGTATTGCTTTTTTTAAAGTTTGTATTTTCACTTTCCTAATTGCAATAGTCTCCCGATATGCCCACCCCTGTCCTTCCTTACCCCATCTTGCTCTCCCCACAATGTGGTGGGGACACACACACACCCTCTTGGCTGTTATTCTTTTCACATAAACGCCATTGTGCACATATTGTTCTGTGACTTGCCTTTTTTCACTTAAAAATGTGCCATGGAGACCTTGCCATGTCAGTACAAATAGGTCTATCTCATCATATTTAAGGGTCTCATCTTGGTATTATAGTGAGATGCCACATTTATTTCATTCTCCTCCTAATGACAGATTTCTACATCGTTTCTGTGTATTTCCTATTCCAAGCAATGTTCAATGAACATCCTTGTCTTTGGCACACTTTCAGTGCTTCTGAAAGACAAATTCCTAGAAGTGGTATTACTGGGTCAAAAAAACTGTGCCTAAAATGCCAAGAAGTATCTCAAAATTGTTCCGAGACTGTAGCGATTTATACTCCCAGAGCAAAGCTTGAAAGCAATTCTGTATGCCCATGCCTTTTTAATGATTGGAAATCTAATGAAGGAAAAATAGCCACCTGTTGGTTTACTTTGCATTTCTCTGATTGTTAGTGAGATTAGCAAATTTCAGCATGCCTACTGTCATTTGCATGTCTTCTTATGAAAATTGCATGTTTACAATTTTTTGTATTTTCTCCTGAGTTGATCTACTCATTTTAAAAAATATATATATACATATATATTTTTATTACAGAAAGGAAGGAAGAGATAGAAACATCAATAACGAGAGAGAATCATTGATAGGCTGCCTCCTGCACATCCCCTACTGGGGCCTGAACCCACAATCCGGGCATGGGATCTGACTGGGAATCAAACCGTGACCTCCTGGTTCATAGGTCGACACTCAACCACTGAGCAACACCAGCCATGCGGTCTATTCATTTTTAATTTGTAGCTGCTTTTTATACATTATATACATTAGTCTATTGACTGTTCTAATAAATATTACAAATTTTCTTCTGCTTCTGTGTTTGTCTTTAATTCTGTTTCTTATGTCTTTTATCACTTAGATGTTTTCATTTTCTATCTACTTAAATATGTCAATTTGATGATTAAAGAACTAAGCACAAGCCTGTCACATAATTGGCACTTAGTCAAGGAATCCTGAATAAATGGATAGCTATCAAAAGTTTAGATCTTTATTCCCTTTAACTCAATAAATTTATCTTATAGAGAAACTCATATATGCAAAGATATGCTTAAAAGAATATTAACTTTAGCATTTTAAATTCCAAAATCAGAAATAGCCTAAGTATTTTAACAAAGGGGACTGGCTAAATAATTTATAATACATCCATGAGCTCAAGATCATGCATGTGTTAAAAGAACAAAGTAGATCTCTATGTATTGAAATAGTGTAATGGCCATAATATTTTTGCTGAATTTTAAAAACATGCCTGATCAGCGTGGCTCAGTGGTTGAGCGTTGACCTATGAACTAGAAGGTCATGGTTCGATTCCTAGTCAGAGCACATGCCCAGGTTACAGGCTCTATCCTGGTATGGGGCAGCTAATCAATGATTCTCTCTCATTGTTGATGTTTCTATCTTTCTCTTTCCCTTCCTCTCTGAAATCAATAAAAATATATTTTAAAAAAATAAAAACAGGCTAAAAGCTAATCATTTACCATAAACTTTTAAACAAAGACATTTGTGTCAGATTCTGCCTTGCCTAAAAGCAGAATTTTTGCTGGTGACAAAATAACCTGTCTTTTTAATTGGGACTCTGGGCAAGGATGGTGTAAGAGAGCACTCAGATTGATGGACTGTGTCTATCTCCCCTTGCTCACCTCCAAAACCTTGGGTGGGGAAGACCACAAATGGGTGACAGGGTGGAACTTTCTCTCTGCCAAGGATGAACACATTCCAAAGGTGCCAAGTCACTAAGTAGAGTTTCCAGCATCTCTGTCCCCTCCCACCTGTGCCAGCAGAGAGGGACAGGAGTGTTCCTGGCAAACACCTGCTTGTTCTGTAGGATGGGGGCTTCTAAAAGGACTAAGAGAGAGAGCTCTCTATGTTACATCTGCAGACCAGGATCATTCCCTAGTAGTGAGCTTTCCCGTTATCACATTAATTACTCATGAGAGGGTTGTATCCTATCAACTGTCCCTCAGGGGCACTTGTGGAACTGAAAAGGAAAATCATGCCTGAGTTGGAGACAAACTGCCCCGCTTCCCCTTTCCCCTCTCTGTAACAGGTGAGACAACACCTTAGTCAGTGGTTCCCAAGCTTTTAGGGAGTATCCAGATTCCATAAACTGCTGGTTCTCCCAGAGATGCTGATTGAGTCCATCTGTGGTGTGGCCCTGGAACCTGCATTTTAACCAACACCCCAGCTGCTTTTCATGGAAGCTGCCTTCGGAACATGCTCTGAGAAACATTAGCTTATATATTCGGTGTCTTTGGCTGACACAAATGTATTGTATATAAATCACAATTTTAAAAATCAAATTAAATTTAAAATTCATTTCATAATCTCATGGTAAACTGCCAGGAAAGTTGAAGACTAGTTCTATGAGCTCATAAATAACTTTGGAGTTCAAGTCATATTAGATTTTCAAAGTACAGCAAAATTCCAGTTGGTTGGACCCATAGAGAGGGACAGGCAAAATAGTTGTACTTTTATTTATTTTTAATGCTCTTCTTTTTTAAAAAAATATATCTTTATTGATTTCAGAGAGGAAGCAAGAGGGAGAGAGAGATAGAAACATCAATGATGAGAGAGAATCATTGATCTGCTGCCTCTAGCACGCCCCACCGGAGTCAGAGCCTGCAACCTGGCCATGTACCCCAACCGTGCCTCCTGGTTCATAGGTCGATGCTCAACCACCAAGCCACCGCGGCCAGGCAAAAAGGTTGTACAGTACTTTTAAAAAATGATACATATGAAAAATGAACCTGATATAAACTATGGACTTTGTGTCAATGTAGGTTCATCAAGAAATTGGTAATAGGGGAGACTGGGAGCAGGCATTATATGGGATATCTCCACCTTTGGATTAATTTTGCTGTGAGCCTAAAACTGTTCTAAAAATAAAAAGTCTGTTTTAAAATAATAATAAAAAATTATATACACATTGTAAATAACGTATTTTCCTTCACATGAGATTGCGAATTTTTCATTTATTTATAATAATTTTTGTGTACTTACCAAGAAATGCAGAGAAGTTTATCATGAATCCAAAAATACCACTCTCTGGAGGTGTTGTTCCTGTATCACTGAGAAAGAGAAGAAATATCCAAATTATTAAAAAGGAATTCAGTTCAGACCTCTGAATAGACATGATCTGGCAGGTTTCATGATGGGTTTCTTTTGGGTCTCTAGTCACTTTGAATTGCTAAGATTTGCCCTGATTTTGTTCTAAAGTGTTTTAATTTTGGCTCTGAAAAAAATCTAAAATTCTTTTTTTCTACCATTTTTTTAATTGTAAAAGGTAGAAAATACTTAAAGTGAATGGTGGTAGCATTTCCGAAATAATCCAGCTCCATAAACTTGATGGATATGTGTCCATTCTTAGTGAAAAACTGAATGTAACTATTTTGGAGGGGTGGGTACGATGGTCTAAAATCACATTTGAAATATCTACCATTAGGATATTAAATACACATAAACGCATTACATTTTTTAACAATTTGATTTATGCACAAATTTACAGTGCTGAAAATATAAAGATGAAAAGCTGAGCAATATTATTGATACCTATCACTACTTTCTGAAAACAATAGTGTACTGAGGGTGTATAGTAATTGTGATAAATTATTTTAATAAGAAAATTATCTCTACTGCACACTTTTCAGGTGCAGTCTATAATTCAGCAATTAAATGAGCTGGAAAGTAGTGTCTGGCAATTGTTTTCTGTTTTCTTTTTTCCGGGTGATTTTGAGAGTATATTTATTGAAGCTAGGGACAGTGAAGCAAGAAAGGGCTTAGGATAAAAGAAGCAACAGGAGAGAGCCTAGGCGGGGCTGCTTTGGCTCTCTAGAAACCAATGGGAAAGAGTGAGCCGAGGTGGGACTGCTGTCAGCTCACTGGAGAGTCAGAGAAAAGGGGGCCTTGGAGACAGGCTCAGAAGGTTAGGTCAGGGGGACAAGCTGCTGCTGCCCATGGCTCCCCTGGTTGCAAGTCCTGTGGGAACTGTTAAGAGTTTATAGATGTACACCTGACAGGGAAGACAAACATGGGCGACAGGTTCTGTTTTCTTTTTCTTTGTTTTTATTTATTCCAGAGATAGGAACATCAATGATGAGAGAGAATCATTGATCAGCTGCCTCCTGCACATCTCCTGACCAGGAATCAAACTGTGGCCTCCTGGTTCATGGGTCAACACTCAACCACTGAACCACACCAGCTGGCTAAAAGGTTCTGTTTTCGACTGATCAATGCCAAGGTTTGAAATTTTACATTGTCAAGCTGCCCACGTAAAGCCACAGCTGAAAATTGATGGGAAAAGAACTCCCAACATGAAACAACTCGTACCCATCTTGAGTGTCTCCATGTTTTAAAACAACTCTGAAATTAAGGATTGAAAGACAGATCACATTGAAAAGACACACTTCGAAGTGTTTGAAGAACTCCACAAGCAGCCTGTGTGTGCGGATAGCAGAAGCCTTTGTAAACACTCAATATTTGAAGAGTAGAGCTTGCTCTGCAGCTGGCACTCTGGTGTCTCAGCCTTGCCCAAGGCCCAGCCTCACCAGGTCCCAGCCCCTCTGGAGTCCCAGCTCCACCACCTTCCTACAGTCCCACAGGCATACAGGAGCCTGGCTGCTGCTGCTGGGCCTGAGGCTATGGCTCTCCTGGGCATCCTCCCATTGAGGAGGAAGACCCAGCCTTCTGGAACCACCACACAGCCCAGACCCTGGACATCACCGAGAAGCTGCAGCCCACCAGATGGCTGCCAAAAACCTCATTATCTTCTTGGGGGATAGGATGGGAGTGTCCATGGTGACAGCAGCTTGGATCTTAAAGGAACAGATGAATGGCAAGCTAGGACCTTGGATAACCCCTGGCCATGGATCAATTCCCACACATGGCTCCGCCCAAGACATGCAACAAGAACAAACACGTGCCAAATAGTGCGGACACTGCCACAGCCTACCTGTGTGGGGTCAAGACCAACTACAAGACCATTGGTGTGAGTGGGGCAGCCTGATAACCAGTACAACCAACACATGGTAATAAGGTCACCTCCGTGATGAACTGGGCCACGAAAGCCGGGAAGTCACTGCAGGTGGGAGTTAGGTTGGGAGGCTTGACTTCTCTGTGAGAATGAATTTTCTAGCAGAAGTTATGCCCAAAGATAGAGCTGTCACTGACTTCTTCTCATTACAGGTTCCTGTCCCCTCCTTGCACCCACTAAGCACCCTGTCGTGCTCAGAAGGGCATCTACCTCGGGCCACCAACAGTGAAGATGTAGGAGCAGTCACTGGTGACAATGATCAGTGTGTCCTCACTTGTGAGCTGGCTGGCACTGTCCATGGCATCATTGAAACTGATGGTCTCATGCCTGGCCAGTGTGGCTATCAACCTATGAACCAGAAAGTTACGTTGATTCCCGGTCAGGGCACAAGCCTGGGTTGTAGGCTTGATCCCCAGTGAGGGGCGTGTAAGAGGCAGCTGATCAATGATTCTCTCTCATCATTGATGTTGTCTATCTATCTCTCCCTCTCCCTCTCTGAAATTAAAAAAAAAGAAGAAGAAAGAAACGAGAAGAAACTGATGGTCTCAGTGCCAGGTAAGCTCTGCTCTCATGATGGCCATGGCGATGTGGGTTCCCCTCCAGGACCAGGTAGAGGCCACAGGGGTTCAGGCCCAGCAGACTCAGGCTGCCTCTGTCATCTCCATCAGGGGTGGATCCAGTTTGGGTCTCGGTGGACTTCATATTTCATGTCCTCCGGTTCAAAGAGGTCCAAGAGGTATGTTACAGAGGGGTCCTGTGACACCTGAATGAGCACCCTTCGGTTCCACACACATCCAGCACCCTGGTGCTTGGCCTGACACTCCTGACCCAGGTTCTGTCTGTCCAGCCTGACTCTGTGCTGTCTGGCATCACCAAGGTATTCAAGGTCTGGGGTCCCCTTGGGAAATGTATACTTGCAGCCTCCACCCAGGATCACATCCATGTCCAGCTTGGAGATGAACCTCATGGCAATGTCCTGGCAGCCCTTCGTTAGTGCCTGGGCAGGCATGATGGCATCTGAGTACCAGTTTTGGTTCACCATAGGTGCCGGCTTGCAAAGCATGCTGCACCCTCATTGTGGCTTAGGCAATATGGTTTCCAGCCCTGTTCCAGCCCCACCCACCTCCTCACTTGTCATCTTGCAAATGAGGCACTTCCTGAATATTAAAACGGGGCTAGGAACTTACTGTTCATTTGCATGTGGCTTAGCAGCTGTTGAGGATGTCATGTGTACACAGTAATTTCTACGGTAAGTTGTGCCTAGGAAATTAGTTTTCTTCTATATTTCCTTTGTTTACATTTCTACAAGTTAAGCTCATCATGGAAAATTCCAAGTTATTTGTTTAACATCCTTCTCCAAACTAATTTATGGTGTTAAGCCAGTGCATAATCACTTGATGGGGGCAATGGAATAAAAACAATACAAAGAAAACATGTATGACACTATAAGCCTGGTCAAATGCTGTTCTTTTAATCATTGGACACATGGGATCCATTACGCCAAAGCTTGAGTCGTGGTTTATTAGGGGAGACTGAAATGACAAGATGCAAAATTATCTGCATGCCCAGACTGAGGTGTTTTGCTTGGGAGATTAGTTAGGCCCATTGCTTGATAGATTAATCAGGACTTAGAACCTAAAAACACTTAAAAGACTACCTGAAAAGGAGACTGTTGCTTCCTTTATCTTCACAATAAGTAAATTATTTAAAAAGAGTTAGCATGATAATAAAAGGCATTACATTTTACTAAATACTTCCTATTATTAGGGCTAACTTTTTGGCAACTTTACTTGGAGATGATTATTCTAGAGTGCGAGGCACCCTAAAGCCACACCAACTATTTTTAAGCGTAAAAAGAACTTCCTACTCATCAATGCAAACCATTCGCTCTTTCCTCACACCGACCACATGCAATTTTCCTTCTATCAATCTGAGTTTCCTCTGGGTCAGTAGTCGGCAAACTCATTAGTCAACAGAGCCAAATATCAACAGTACAACGATTGAAATTTCTTTTGAGAGCCAAATTTTTTAAACTTAAACTTCTTCTAACACTACTTCTTCAAAATAGACTCGCCCAGGCTGTGGTATTTTGTGGAAGAGCCACACTCAAGGGGCCAAAGAGCCGCATGTGGCTCACGATCCGCAGTTTGCCAACCACTGACTGCTCTGGGTTCACTCATACAACATTTTGTAAAAATTGTTAAGCACTACCTAAGTGTTGGGAACTGTGCCAGTGGATGGAGCTACAAAGATGAAAAGATAATTTACTATCTTCAAGAAACTTAATATCTAACAAAAAGTTCAAGGGCTCGTGGATCCAACACATAGTTACTGATTGCTTTCTACATTAGCAGGCCATTTTGTAGGCACGAAGAATAAAATTGTAAATGAAACAGAAAAAAAAAAAGCTGCTCTTCCATGGAACTTATACTATTGTGGGGGGGGGGCAATAAAAATAGTCTCAGAGTGAGGAATAGTGTGAAGAAAAGAAAACTGGATGAGAAGACAGAGGGTGATGGGTGAGTCATCGACTAAGACTGGGTATTCTGAGAAGGGTACTTGAATAGTGGTCTGAATGAAGAGGACTACAGGGCCAGGAAAATTAAAAGCAGAGAGAGCAGCAAAGTGAAAGGCCTTCAGGTGGCAACATGTTAGAGGAACTGCAAGGAAGTGGTTGTGGCTGGAGGGAAGTGAGCAAGGACACATATAGCAAAGAGGGGTCACAGACAGCCGCAGTGGGTCATGGTCGTGGTAAGGACTCTGAATGTTATTCTCAGCATGCTGGGCAGCTGTTGAGGCCTGAGAGCTGGA
Source organism: Corynorhinus townsendii (assembly GCA_026230045.1). NCBI lineage: Eukaryota > Metazoa > Chordata > Mammalia > Chiroptera > Vespertilionidae > Corynorhinus > Corynorhinus townsendii. The sequence goes on along the minus strand of JAPDVU010000003.1, from coordinate 204,647,726 downwards.
AAGTGATTACAAAGTTGATGTTTTTAAAGGATGTAACGAAAAGACTATGGAGAGGCAAGTGTACTAGTAGACCAGGGAGACCATTAGGGTGTGCCATCATGTTACCTGATGGGGATGGGGTAACCTGACTGAATGATAAATGAGCAAGCTTGAGGAACCACCCTTTATTTTACTTTTTTGCCTCTGAACAGCCATTATGAACTGTTTATTATATCTCCTTAAAGTTTACTAGAGGCCCGATGCACGAAATTCATGCAAGAGTAGGCCTTCCTTCCCCCGGCTGCTGGCACTCGCTTCCCTCAGGGACCCTGGACCTGGGCTTCCCTTGTAGCCCCAGCTTCATCCAGAAGAAAGTTCAGTCTAATTAGCATATTATGCTTTTATTATTATAGCTATTACACACAAATCCCAGCACATAGTCATATATATACTAGAAGCCTAGCACAGGAATTCGCAAGGCCCCGCCCACCCTGCTCACCCACACGTGCCCCACCCACCAGCCCGCCCCCTGCCATACTCGCAGCCCCGCCCACCCTAGCCCGCCTGCGCCTGCACCTGCACTCAGCCTCCTGGTGAGTCTTTGGTTGATCCGCCATGGCGGCATCATGACCACGGGGTTTTTATGATAGAGATATGGAAGATGGTGCATAAATACATTTCACTGGATTTGAGTAAGAATTTGTAAAGAGATGATAGTGGCTGGGATCAGGGTGGTGATCAAGAGGAAGGTGGTAATTCATGAAGTTTTTTGAGGAAAGTCTCTAGAAACCCATACTACTTGGACCACAGCTGTTAATAGTAAAAAAAGAAAAGACAATTCACACTTCCTCAGTGCTTACACTCAGCCAGGCACATCTCATCTAGCCTTTACAACATTACAAGGAAAGTACTTATTATTAGAAGAGTAACTTGCTCAAGGTCACACAGATACTTGTAGTTAATGGGGAAGCCAGCCCATGCATCGAGAGTTGTCTACTTTCAATGGACACAACTTAGGAACTCTTCTCTGCCATGCCCTATTCCATTTCTTTTTATAATGTCCACTAGAGACCCGGTGCACAAAATTCATGGACCAGGGGGGGTGTCCCTCAGCCCAGCCTGCACCCTCTCCAATCTGGGACCCTTGAGGGATGTCCGACTGCCCATTTAGGCCCAATCCTGGTAGGATAGGGCCTAAACGGGCAGTCGGACATCCCTCTCACAATCAGGACTGCTGGCTCCCAAATGCTCACCTGCCTGCCTTCCTGATTGCCCCTAACCACTTCTGCCTACCAGCCTGATCATCCCCTAACCACTCTCCTGCCATCCTGATTGATGCCTAACTGCTCCCCTGCCAGCCTGTTTGCCCCTAACTGCCCTCCCCTGCAGGCCTGGTCCCCCTACCTGCTCTCCCTTGGAGGCCTGGGTCCCCCGCAACTGCCCTTCCCTGCAGGCCCGGTCACCCCCAACTTCCCTCCCCTGCTGGCCTGGTCACCCATAACTGTCCTCCTCTGCAGGCCTGGTCCCTCCCTACTGCCCTCCCCTGCTGGCCTGATTGCCCACCACTGCCCTCCCTTGCAGGCCTGGTCCCTCCCAACTGCCCTCCCCTGCTGGCCATCTTGTGGCAGCCATCTTGTGTCCATATGGGGGCAGGATCTTTGACCATATAGGGGCTGCCATCTTGTGTGATGGAGTGACAGTCAATATGCATATTACTCTTTTATTAGATAGGATAGAAGCCTGGTGCATGGGTGGGGGCCAGCTGGTTTGCCCTGAAGGTTGTCCCGGATCAGAGTGGGGGTTCCCTTGGGGCATTGGGCAGCCTGGGTGAGGGGCCTGTGGTGGTTTGCAGGCCAGCCATGCCCCCCGTGACCCAAGTGGAGGCCCTGGTATCTGGGATTTATTTATCTTCTATAATTGAAACTTTGTAGCCTGGAGGGGAGGCAAGCCTCCTGCTGGCTCCATGGCTGCAGCCATTTTTGTTGAGATTTATCTATCTTCTATAATTGAAATTTTGTAGCCTTGAGTGGAGGCCTGGGCCCACCAGGGAGTGTAGAAAGCTTGGCTTCCTCCATTGCTGGGGAAACCCAAGCCTCCTGCTCACTCTGTGGCAGCAGCCATCTTGGTAGGGGTTAATTTGCATACTCACTCCTGATTGGTTGGTGGGTGTGGTTTGTGGGTGTAGTGGATTGATGGTTAATTTGCATGTTACTCTTTTATTAGATAGGATATTTCCATATGAGTTTACAGCATTATATATTTACAACCAGCTTGGCATCAGCTCTTCCTTTTGGAGCCATTAGTAAGCTGTCCTCGTGTGCAATAATTCTATGATGCATGTTCTTGATGGAGCAAAATGCAATTAATGTCAGGTTAAAAGGACTATTAAGTGAACACTTTTTTTAAAGTTAAATTTGAGGCATTATATTTAAATTTGTCAGCTCAAATCAGTCAAGACTTTTGAAGCAATACCCTAATGCCTTTTTAAAAGTCGGAATAACAGAAAAAAAATGTTCACAATTCTACTTAATGTAGTGAGGGGAAACTGAAATGTAATCAAATGACAATGGAAAATTTAAAAAGTGATCAGAGGATAAATTTACTGTTGGCTTGTTTAGAAGCCAAATGCTGCATCCATCACCTCCATTAATTTTCAAGCTGTAGAAGTTTGGGATCTTCAATTTTGTTATTATACTTTTCTTTTTAAAAAAATATATATACATTTTTATTGATTTCAGAGAGAGGAAGGGAGAGGAAAAGAGAGAGAAACTCAATGATGACAGAGAATCCTTGGTCGGCTGCCTCCTGCATGCCCCCTACTGGGGATCGAGCCCAAAACCTGGGCATATGCCCTGACTGGAAATAGAACTGTGACCTCCTGGTTCATAGGTCAACACTCAACCACTGAGCCATGCTGGCCAGGCTATATTTTTCTTAAAATTAAATAATTTGGGTCATGTTTTCTTTAAGAAAATAATAAACTATAAATTATCATTTAAGAATGATACTTTCCTTAGCTAAATGTTTTAAATGGCATTCCTGCCTTTTTGTCCTCATGACATTGTGGCTTAGAAACACTAGGGGATAATCATCACTGCACTGTATGGCATTAATATCACATCAGAATACATGGCTCTCTGTACCCAAACCTCATTCTCTGCGTGTTTATTATCCGGACCCCATTGCTACGGTTGAACAGGAAAGCAAAGGTCACTGTTGCCTGAAATTCATTGTAGTTAGTAATCAAAAAGTCGGTTTAAGCAGGAAGTCATCAAAAAGTATATGGATACATACCCAACACAAACATAGAATTACACATTCACTTGCCTATTTGTTGATGAAGGCCAAGACTGTTACATGAGTATAAATCCAATGTATGTGTTGCTGATATATACACCACACCTACTCCCAATTATCTCATTTTGTTTGGGTTTCTATAAAGTGAAGAAAAATCTTAAGACATTTTTGAAGCAATTTGAGTGCAAAATCCTTTCCGTGTTTTGTTTTTGTTTTTTTCCAATTGATTTCAGAGAGAAAGGGAGAGGGAGAGAGATAGAAACATCAATGATGAGAGAGAATCATTGATCGGCTGCCTCCTGTACACTCACTAACTAGAGATCTTGAGCCCGCAATCCACGCATGAGCCCTGACTGGGAATTAACCATGATCTCCTGACCTCCTGGTTCATAGGTCAACACTCAACCACTGAGCAACACTGGCTGGGTTTAGTGTTGTTTTTTTTACAGTTTTTATAAATCCTTACATCTGTCATAAACACTACTGAGCAAACTATAGTCTCTTTTGGATCTTTCCAAAACACTCAACTGAGTTTTCTTAGAAACTACAATTCTCTTTTTGCATTTACAGACCAACAGTTTATTTATATTGAGTTAAAACACACCATTACAATAAAAAAAACACAACTGGCATAAACACTTTTGGGAACAAATACAGCTGGCATTTGATAAGGGTACAAAGAAACGGGTGAAAGAAGCAAGCAAGCAGCTCAGAGTGGCCATCACTGGGCGCGGTTTTCAGAGTCCACTGGCTTTAGTCAGTGTATTTCTCAGAGAATGAGGTTATCAGTTAAACCAGCTAATTCATTAAGTTGAGTTTGGTTAAGAAAGTTTCTGTTATGTGCACAAATACACTGATCACTTATAAAACGTAGCCCTCAACCAAATATCCCTTCCTACTTAACACTTGCATCTATCCAGGCCAATGTGGACTTGTATCTTGATAATACTAATAGCAATTGCTTACAGAGAATTTATTATGTCCTTGGACCAGGGTGTTAATGAGTTCTAAGTGGGTTCATGTGTTAACTCGTGAGGGAGGTGCTATTCTTAAACCATAGGGAAGCAGAAAGAAGTAACTTGTCCAAAGTCCCATAGATGGGGCACATGATAGACTTGTATTCTAACCAAAGCTGTCTGCTCTAAAGTTGTTCCTTTGTGCAACACACTGTATTATTCCCTCTCAGTATGATTACCAAATGTGAATATTTACTAGGCCAGCCAGTTTTCTGCCACCAATCACTGAGCAGGGCTTGTGGTCATGAGGAGGAACAATGGGAGTGACCGAAGACCACACTCAATCCAGCAAACAGCACTTGACAAAAAGTGAGACTAGGCTACTCAAAAGCAACCAGAATGCAGAATTGGCAAAACTTTAAAAGTCAAGGGACTCAGAATATTCTGGAAGCATGAGACACAGCCAAAGTAGAGGATTTAAAAGAGAGTGGCTTATCATCTGGAGAAGTTGATAAATAGTCAGAATGATTACAAAGTTGCTAACCTTGTAAAATATGGAGAATTTCATGAAGTCAGTAGAAATGGGGTCGAAGAAGAGGAAGAAACACAACCAAAGTTAATCAACAGTGAATGCTGGCAGAATCAGTTAATAATTGAAGAGAAGCTGACAAGGTTAATACAATGGGCATAAATAAAACTGGCCATTCTGATGTAAATGATCTTAGGGTTCAGTCAATATTTACTAAGCATCCCCTATGTTTCTAGCACTGTCGTAAATGCTGGGGAGGCAGCAGTTAAGAGACCCTATATCTCTACCCTCATGGAACTTTTGTGTGAGAGACAGACAATAAACAAGTTCAATATCCTCATACAAAGAGTAAGAATTATCATTAGGAAAATTGAAGTCAAAACACTTCTGCAGAAATGACCCTCTTCCTATCCCCCTTCAAAAAACAAATGTGAAATCAAGGACTTCGTATCATGCAATCATAAAACAGTATTGGAAAATTATGTACTCCTCCCTTTAAAATCAGCACTTGAATTATTTTCAGATTTTTGTTCATTTTAAGAAATTTGCATTTGCATTTTTTTGTTCATTATAAGAAGCGTTCATTATAATGAATTTTGTACATTATAAGAATTCACACACTGTGATTATAACCTACATTTTGTTAACTAAGTGAAAGGCTCAACCTCTTTTACATTGTTTACTGTACCATTTTGTTCCCCCTTTTAAGTGGCTTAATTTTAGTTGACCCAGTTTTCTGCCATCAATCACTGAGCAGTGTTTGTGGTCATGAGGAAGAACAATGGGAGTGACCAAAGACCACATTTGGTACAGCAAACAGCACTTGACAAAAAGTGAGAGTAGGCTAAAAAAGGATGCAACCAGGATGCAGAATTGGCAAAACCAAGGGCCACAGAACATTCTGGAAGCATGAGACACAAGCCAAAGAAGTTGTAAAAGAGAGTAGTTTATAAGCTACGAGTAGTTGATAAGTAACTAGTGATCCACGATAACCTGAGGGATTTGGTCACAGAGGAAATATAAGAAACTGTAACAAATTAACCTTGATGGTGTTCAAGAATGTGGGTGTAACCTTGTGAAAATCTAAACTAATCCTTCCATGTTGGCCTTGGTTTGCCCTTGGTTTTGACATCCTTGCATTAATGGCCTCATAATCCAGAAATATCACACTGTACTATTGCAACTTGTTAAATTTAGTAGATGTTTGAATCCCATATTTCTATATTAATTTTCTGACCAGAAACCCATCCATTTGGCTAAAAAATAACTACATACAAAAAGGTGTTCCACATTTGCAAGACGTTACCTTTGAGATAAACTGGGTAAAAGATATATAAGATCTTTCTCTATTACTTTATATAGTTATATGTAAATCAACAATTATTGCAAAGTAAAAAGGTTAATTTTTTTTAAAAGAAAAAAGGATTATTTCCACCTTATTTCTTATATGCTAAGGTCTTCTTAACCATGACCTACTCTGCCCATCATACACAGATAAACCATTTCATTAGTTTCTATATGTAAGCAAATATAAATGTGTATTTCCCCTGCCCTTTACCCCTCAAGCCACACCACCTCCCCTCATTGGTAGCATATTTTGTTTTGCATCCTGATTTTTCTATGTACCAATGAATCAGAGATTTTTCTATATCAATGTATTAATTTAAAGAGTATTCTATATAGAGAGTTTTTCTTGAAATCTTCTTTGGATAAAGTATATATATTTAGCCAGTCCTCTACTCATGGTTATTTGTGTGGTTTCCAACCTTTTGTCATTAAAAGAAATGCTATGAGTAATGCTATTTTTGTCATTTTGATAAATAATGCCAACGTACCTCTCTAGAGATTTAATCAATTTACATTCCTACCTGCAAAGTGTGAGAGCCTGTTTCCCCAAAGTCTCACCAATAGTGTGTCACACATTTGAGTTTCTGCCAATCTAGTAGATGAAAAATTGTATCAGTGAGTTTTAATTTGAATTTTTGATTCATGAGATTGAGCATCTTTCTACATGTCTTAGACCTATTTGTCCATTTATCCAACATACTGAATAATAACAATGTAATAAGACAATATGTGATAAGGAAACTCAGTTTGAATGTCATACTAGATAGGGGTCCTCCAGGATTCTGGCTCTTAATTAAAATGCAATTGCTTGCCCAGCTGGCATGGTTGAGTATCTACCTATGAACCAGGAGGTCACTGTTCAACTCCCAGTCAGGACACATGACCCAGTTGATAGTTCAATCCCCAGTGTGGGACTTGCAGGAGGCAGCCAATCAATTATTCTCTCTCATCATTAATATTGCTATCTCTCTCTCCCTCTCCCTTCCTCTTTAAAATCAATAAAAATATATTTGTTTAAAAATGCAATGGGTCTTACTCAGTGTTCAACATTGTTTTAAAAAAAAATCAGACATCTAATTGGCTGAACAAAGCGTTTAACATTGTTAAGAAGAAAATCAGAACATCCATTGGTCATCTCATGAAAGGACTATCTTAAATACAGCTAGTGCCCGACTTATGATGGTTCTATTTGTGATTTTTTAAATGTATTTATTTTTTTACTTTACCATGGTGCGAAAGCAATAGACATTCAACAGGAAACCTACTTCAAATTTTAAATGTTTATCTTTTCCCTGGCTAGCAACATTCAGTAGGATACTCTGGTGATGCTGGACAGCAGCGGTGGGCACCAACTCCCCATCAGGCACAGGATCCTGAGGGTAAACAGCCAACACTCTGCAGTGTACCGTGTGGCCAGCATTCTTTGTTTTAGTTCAATCATTCTCCAGGCCCAGTGCGCTTTCAGCTGTGTTAATGGTCAATGGAGAGTTCCCATACAACCATGGTTTGTCACTTTCAGTACAGTATTAAATAAAGTTCATGAGCTATTCAACACTTTATATGGTTTTGCCCAACTATGGGTTAATGTATGTGTTCTGAGCATATTTATGGTAGGCTAGACTAAGCTGTTATGTTCAGCAGGTTAGGTGTACTAAATGCATTTCCAACTTAAGAAATTTTGGACCAAAAAAAAAAAGGGGGGAATTCTATGGAAAGTAATCTCACAAGCTGATCTGATCATAAATTCCTAAATGAGCAGGTCATGGTGGGCAGTCATGCCCCAGGCATAGAACTCCTTTAATAAAAGGTTTTAAACCAGCCCTGTCCATTGCACATCTAGGTTAACACACCACTGAATATACCAGAAGCAATGCATCTTGAAGGGGGCATCAACCCTCAAGAGAGCACATAATCTTATTAACTGTCCAATCTCTGAGTTACTTCCTTCCACCTCCATGTAATCTTCCTAAATTCCTTAATTTCAAATGCATAAAAGAAACTGTAAAACTGTTATTCTCAGGAGCAGTGAGATCTTGCTCTCCGCACATGTCATCAGTTTGGCTAAAATAAACTCATTAAAATTCTCTATAACAAAAGAAAAACAATAAAAAATTTTTTAAGATAAAAATTTAAAAAAAAGAAAAGTCTCTACAGGTTTGAACATTTTTTATGTCGATATTTTCAACTGAAGATAGGTTATCAAGACATAACCCCACAATCAAGAACTATCTGCATCCTAAACACCAATGATCTACCTGATCAAGCCTCCCCTAAAGCTATTTGGCCTGCCCTAGAGGAAGAATAACAATATCCATAGTGGGTGTCTGAGAAATATTAATTCAACTAAAATTGAGAGCCTTCATGAATCTTACTAGTGGGCCGGTGCACAAATTTGTGCACATTGAAAGGAAATTAATTGGAAGAAATATTTTAATATTGCTATTCACCCTTTCCCTATAATAGAACTGTCAACCAAATTCACAATAGACAATGACAGATCAAAACACATGCATGCGATCGGCACCCGAAAGAGCCTTATATCTATCACGCACACATGAGTCAACTTAGCCTTTTATATATATAGAATGAACTTGATTAATTAGACCTGCTTTCTGATTTAGCTAAACTTTTTCCAGCCCAGTGAAACACCCCAACTTCTCTTTCAGGTAATTGTCAGCAACACAGCAGTAAATATCAACACAAAGCAGATTATTACTGTAGATCACGCAGGGAGAACAAAGGGTAAAATATTTAACTGCATCAGTGTTTGACTACATTCTGCACAGTGAGAAAACCTGAAGTTATTTTCAAGGTCCACAATTTCTTACTTCTTCTCAGTCGCGTCAGGTTTCTAAACTTTCTAAATCTCCGTTTTCCAGCTAATGAAAAGAAAATAGGATCCTACTGAGTCTCCTACCTATCTACTCCAGGACTTCTGTGAGGATCAAATGAGATGAGGCATGGGAAAACACTTCACAGACATTTGGTTAAAGTGTAAAATGTTTCCACCTGGCTATAAAGCAAGTTGTGTCCCTGGGCTGAAGAAACTGCAAGGAGACTAGTTGCTAGGGAGAGGAAGGTGGGCATTGCTATGGGACATCATTATCCGGCGCTCACAGCCACCATTTCTGGGCAGGGCTGGGCTGTGGACCGCCTTTTGCTCCATGGGTTCTTGGCATCATCGGCTGCGATTTGGTGGGCTATCGCTCCAGGGTGGTGGTGGGGCCTGTGTCCCACTTTGGGGAAGCCAAGTGTTGCTTTGTGGGCGCCAGGTCTGCGATGCCGTTTCTCTGTAAATGGCCAGTGCGCATCACGGCAGCTCTTGCATTGAGCTTCTGCCCCTGGTGGTCAGTGCACATCACAGCTACCGGTCGGACAGACACTTAGCATATTAGCCTTTTATATATATAGAGATAGAGATAGAGATAGAGATAGAGATAGAGATAGAGATAGAGATAGAGATAGATACTCTAGAGGGAAGACAGGTGACCAACATAATAAGTAAATCACTTAGTTTGCTAGAAGGTGATAGATGCTATGGTGAATAATATGACTAGATACGGGGAGGCCTGGCACGTTTAAGACACAGGAAGGAAGCCAGTGTGGTTGGAGGAAATGGAGGGAGAGGGGGTAAGGAAGAGTAAGAGGTATTGACAGCAGAGATGAATCATAGAAGACAAAGCTGAACATTTCTGGACAAAACTGATCATTCAGGCATGCCCAATCAGGCCCTGATGTCTAGTTCTTACCTACATCTTGCCCTTTCCTCAATGACTTGGTTTTCTAGGAGGCAGAGAGCTCAGACATCCAAAAGCCCCAGGCACATGTGGGCAAACAATCAACATGTTGGCTGTGTGTGTGTGAAGGCTGATGATTCCTGGCAACAACGGAACAATCTCATGCCTTTTTCTCCCGTCATTCTGCTTTTCCTAAAGGCTTCTTTTCCTTATTAAATGTACAACCTCTTTCCTGGCACGTCTATGATTTAAGCATCTCACAAGTGGTTCGTCTTGTCAGCTCATTTCCCCATTTCTGAACGTCTTCCATTTCAAGTTCACCTTGTGGTGGTATTAATCACAACTATTTCAGACATGTCTACAAAGACTCAAACCCTGCCTCTGGCTGCCTGGCCAGTGTGTATCTGTCCCTGACCTTCAGGTCCGGGACACACACAGCACTGCAGGGAGGGGAGCATTTGAGATCTTGCTCCCAAGCATGTCTTCAGTTTGGCTCAAATAATTCCTATTAAAAAATTTTAAAACGCAGACACACACTCAAACCGTTGCAGTGAGAAACGCTTTTAACACGGGTCTAAGAAGATCTATCCTGCTTCAGAATCAAGAGCAATTAGACAGTCTGGCACACGGCTCAGTGGTTGAGTGGCAACCTATGAACCAGAAGGTCACAATTTGATTCCCAGTTTGCAGCTGGATCCCCAGTGTGGGGCGTGCAGGAGGCAGCTGATCAATGATTCTCTCTCATCACTGATGCTGTTTCTCTCACCCTACCTCTCTCTGAAATCAATAAACTTTTTTTTCTTTTTTAAGGAGCAAGACAATGGCACTTGGGACTGAGATGAGCCATGAGACACCAAGCCCAGGTTTCTTCAGGGGCACAAGGCCAGATGGGAAAGTTTGCTTGATGCATGGAGCCTCTTTCTGTATGGGAAACACCCCCCTCCCCTCCAATGACTGCAGATTTGCCCTATCTCCTTAATGCTCTCTTCCCTGTATCTCTAAACCCTAGTCTCCTCTTGCCTCACCTTCATTTCCCCTTCCTCACCCACAAAGAATATATTACAGAATATTGCGCATAAGGCAGAAGGCTGCAGGAGGGAAAGCCCCTATAACCTGTATCATCTCTACAAACTTTGGTGTCACCAACTTTATTATCCCCTCACCAGCCAATACAGACCCAGAGAAGCCACACCTCTAGGATAGAGATGAATCATTCTAATAAAGACTGCTGTGGACAAGACACAGAGTTGGGAGTCACAGGAAGAGAATCGGGACCTGTGTCCTGGGCAATGAAAGAAGTGACTTTAAAAAGGTGGAGCCCAAAACTCAAGAAAAATGGAACAGCATAATGACAACACAGGAGATGTCACAAGTGGTTGACAGCTTGAGGGCTCTGACTCTGGGGGCACAGAATCCAGGGGAGGAGGTAGGGTCTCAGCCAGCTCTATCCAGGAGAGCTTAAGCCAATCCCAAAGACCTGGAGTGTTGCTTTGGGCATGGGACATAATTTGGGTGTGAATTCTGCTTCCACCATTTCCTAGCTGTGACATCAGTGTCACACTGATGGTATTTCAACATCTGCTTAAACTTAGTTTCCTTTCTTGAAAACATGAACCAGACATCCACTTCACGAGGATGCTGGGAAGCAGAAGTGAAATATGCGAGCTGTTTTAGCTCACACCTGGATCTCCAACTTGTACTCTCAATGAATGGCATCCATCGTTGCCCAAAAAAAGCGTCTTCCTGAGATTTCTGTCCCATCCCCAGTCTGAAAGTTCTGTGTAGTTCTGTCTATCCCGAACCCCTCCTGATGCTCAGCTGCGCGCCCCCTGCCTCTACACATCTGCCAGGGGGCAGCCTCTCCTCTCCTCATAGTCAGATCCCATTCATTAGGTGCGAAAGACGTCCCGCTGGGTCTGGGTCCCAGCCTCTGCATCAGTGGCACCCCGCGGAGCCTCTGCCGGGTCCACCCTCCGCCCATCCTACCTGATGTAGGGGAGGAAGGGGTTGACGTGCCCGGAGAGCACAGCGACCACGTAGGAGATGATGAAGGCGGCGGATGACCAGGTCACCAGGAGGAAGGGGACGAAGGCCATTCCCTTTAGGAAGCGCGGCATCGCGCCGCCTGGGGTGCGCTGCGCTCAGCCGGGCCGGGCGTCAGGCTGCTCCGGGGGCGGGGGCGCCACGTGCCAGCCGTCCAGGCGGCGGCCACCTTGCGGTGCGGACGGCCACGGGCGGCGCGATGGGAGACTCCGCGACGGGGAGGCAGGCCAGGCCGGAGGGAAGGGAAGCGCGGAGAGCGGAGGAGGCTGCGGGCGGCCGAGCGGCGGGCCGGGGTGGGTGGGGCGCGAGTGGCCCGGGCTTGTTGCGAAGCGAGTGAAGTCACAAAGTGGCGGCCCCGCCGAATTGGAAGCGCGCGGCCCTCCCCGCCGACGCCACCCCGGAGACGCGGCTCCTTTCGCTTTTGGTTCGGATGCGGCGGGGTCGGCGCAGGCGGGCGGGCTGCGCGGGGGACGCGGGCGGAAATGTCCGGCTCTCTGCCCCGCGGTTGCACAACTCCGGAGAAACTGATCTCCTCCCGCCCCCTCCTTCCCTCGGGGTTTCCGGGGTACCAGGCCTGGAACACCTGGGCTTCCCCTCCCGGGTGCCTCGCCCGCGCCGCTGGGGAGAGGGGAGCCCCGGCGCTGACACCCACCCCATCCCGCCGCGCTGCTGCTCCAGCTCCTGCTCCTGCTCCTGCTCTTGCCGCTGGGGCCAGGCTAAGGGCTGGGTGAGGGCTTTGCCAGGCCACGCGCCTCAGAAGTGACACCCACCTGGATGGTGTCCCCAAGAAAACCTAGAGTGTGGGGCAGGTAGGAGTAGGGTGCGGCTGAGCTCCAATTTGGATGGCCGGCCTCGTGTGCCTCCCACGGTTCTGTTTTAAACCTGCGCAGGCTTGGACTATTGGTTTCCTAAAAATTACATTTCCCTTTCTCCTCTCACTGATCAGGGTTAGCCCCAGCTTGGAGCCGTGACCTAAGTAAGATGAGTAATGGTGACTTCATACGTGTCAAACCCTGCGATAGGGATTTGTGTCCTGCAGGCACTTACAAGCATGGAGAGATTGAAGTATAGTTTAGGGATTCTGAGCCCAGGGTGGAGGTCATTGGGTCACTGGGTCATGCGACCAAACATGGGTTCATTTCAGCTGCATAAACATTTCTTGGGTGCCCCACACTGCTAGGGGACAGGATACAAAGATTAGTCCTGTGAGGTTTAAGAAAACAGACGTTCAAAATAAAATAAAATTGTATGGAATATTAAATAGATTGGAGATGATTTCAAAAAATAGAAATATGCAGAGAGATGAGAGGCAGGGGCCAGTGCTCTGATGAAGAACCGGGAAAGGTTTCCTGACAGATAATAGAGTTTTTGAAAGTAAATGATTGTTCTCCAGGCAAAGAAAGGTGAGACTAGCATTCCAGGCCAAAGAAACAGGAGAAAATGCAAAGTGTGAAGTTGCTTGTTTTTCTGGAACTAAAGAAAAGCACTCAAAGAAGTGTCGGCAGGGAATGGAGAGGTGACAGAACATGTCAGCAGAGCCCTGCTAAGAGTCTTTGGTGTGTGGTGTTTTTTGTGCTTTTTATTGATTTCTGAGAGGAAGGGAGAGGGAGAGAGAGATAGAAACATCAATGATGACAGAGAATCACTGATCGGCTGCCTCCTGCAGCCACACGGATCCAGCTCTCAACCTGGGCACATGCCCTGACTGGGAATTGAACCGTGACCTCCTGGTTCATAGGTCGACACTCAGCCACTGAGCCACGCCAGTCGGGCTGTGTTTTTTATTTGGGTTGGTTTTTGATAGTGAGGAGAGTGTAGGAATATGGACAGACTCATTTTTAAGGAGATCGTTGTGGCTGTGGGGGGAGTGAGCACCATAATGAATAACCCAGAAGCTTCAAATTAAGGCTTTTTAAAAAATCACAAAAGCTGGAAAAGAATCGGCAAAAAGGAAAAATATCACAAGAGCTCATAACTATGTATGGTGGCAGGTGACTATTAGAATAATTGGAGGGGGTCACTTTGTAAATTAAGTGTCTAACCACTATGCTGTACACCTGCAACTAATATAAAATAATACTGAATGTCAATTGTCAATTGTAGTTGAAAAATAAACGTAGAAACCACAAGAGCTGTCGTTCATGGTGATTCATTGTACATCTCTACCTGGGTTTGTGTGTTTTTTTAATTATTATTTTTAAATATGTCTTTATTGATTTTTGTAGAGAGAGGGGAAGGGAGAAGGATAGAGAGAGAGAAACCTCCATGAGGGAGGCATGGGTCAGCTGTCTCCTGCCCGCCCCCCACCAAAGATTGAGCTGCAACCCGGGCATGTGCCCTAACCGGGAACTGAACCTGGGTTCATGGGTCAACCCTCAACTCTTTAGCCACACTAGCCGGCGGTTTGTGTGTTCTAAAAACCACTCTTCCCTGGCCTTTTCTCCCCTTGCATTTCTCTTTGCCTGCTCTACTAGATTCGCCTGATTTTAAAAACCCTCCCTGAGGCAGGGGACTTATGACATCAAATGGAATTCCCCCATTAATCATATCTTGCTGTTGCCTATGTAATTCCCTTAGGTCCGTGATAGGCAAACTGCGGCTCGCGAGCCACATGCGGCTCTTTGGCCCCTTGAGTGTGGCTCTTCCACAAAATACCACGGCCTGGGCGAGTCTATTTGGAAGAAGTGGGGTTAGAAGAAGTTTAAGTTTTAAAAATTTGGCTCTCAAAAGAAATTTCAATCATTGTACTGTTGATATTTGGCTCTATTGATGAGTTTGCCGATTACTGCCTTAGGTAATCAAATTGACTCATCATTTTTCACACGATTACAAGAATTGTGTGACTATAATGGCAATAGGTACTTTGTTGTTTAAAATAAGTATGTATACGTGTATGCATTTAAAACAGGTAGATAGTTCTGGCCAGTGTGGCTAAGCGTCATCCCATCCACCCAGAGGTCCCTGATTAGATTCCCGGCCAGGGCACATGTCCAGGTTTCTGCTCCATCCCCAGTAGAGGGCGAGTGGGAGGCAGCCAATGCTGTTTCTCTCTCTCCCTCTCTCTTCCTCTCTCTCTCTAAAACCAATAAAAACATATTAAAAAATAAGACATAACTATAACTGTATATACGTACAGATGGTATCAAACAGCCCTGAGAAGCACAGAGCTGCTTCTAAAAGTTTTCTGTACCGTAGACCTTATTAACACCCTCGCCTCAGAATAGTAAAGTTTATATGGTACGAAATGTTAAAGCCCTAGAAAACAACCTCACTGGTGAAGGAAACCGGAATATATCACCCCAAAGTATGCAACTTCGACATAAGAATGTTTTTGAGCTGAAAGCAATTCAGAAGCAGCAAAAGCAGGAAGAGCTCTATCTGCCTTTCTGTCTAAAGGTAGGATGTATATTTCCTTTACTGGCTGGAGACCGCTCCAGACTCTTAGCCCAGAGAAGGCACCAGAGGAATCTGCAAACCTTGCTCCATTAGTTTTCCTCCCATTTGTTTACCTTCCCAGTGTACCCCCCGCCCTCCTTGGAACCTAAAACCATTTTCTTTTGTCATGTCATTTCTGTACAAATTCATTGTTGTTGTTTTTTTTATCCTCACCCAAGCATATTTTTCCATTGACTTTTAGAGAGAGTGGAAGAGAGAGGGAGAGACAGAGAGAAATATCAATGTGAGAGAAACACATTGATTAGCTGCCTCCTGCACACTCACAGACCAGGGCTTGGGCCAAGGAGAAGCCTGCAACCAAAGTACATGCCCTTGACCGGAATCGAACCTGGGACCCAGTGTGGCTGCTGAATAAGTGTGTATCCCTTCTTCACTTTCTCTCTACCCCTATCAGCTGGCTGGATACCAGTGCCCATGATGACCTTGCACTCCATGTATTATGGATAGAGACTGTCAACCTAAATCACTTAACTTGACTCTCCCACCTTATCTAACTCATCTAAAGTGAGTTGGCGTGGTATTTCCTGTTTCACAGAGAGGGTCAGGCAGATGTTAACACTGCTGTGTACAACAAACAAATACAGGAGAACTAACATGAATGAAAGATTATTGCAATTCAATATATTTAAAGTTAAAACAAAATAGTATACTATTTAGTGAATGGCAGGGTCACGGAGATCATTCCACCCAGGTGGCATGTCAGCATCCTCCTCTTTCTGAGTCCTTAGAAACAGTCACATGAATTGATGAGTGGATGTGTGTAACCATAGCTCCGAAAAAATAGCAAACATAGTAATGTGTACCATCTCTTTAGAAGTAATGTGCATAAGTTCTACTCTCCCTTTTGTGGTCAGAATACACTTAAAATATGCTCTTGCAGGGTAGAGATTAGGTAGAATCTCTTTCCTGTATATTTCTGCTTTTGGAAAAGGGGCATTGCCACAAAATGGATGTCATGATTTTGGGTATCTGTCACCATGTGAATGGCCCACCCCATGTGTGTGTGTCTTTATTATGGCAGGAACCCCTGAGCTGTGAATGTATTCTGGGCCCTGTTCCCAGAGATGAAGAGCAGTCCCCACTGTTCACAAAGGCAGGACATTTCAACACACCCTCGATATGCTTTGAATAGAACAGAGGTGACGCAGTGAGCCAGATTTTTTCTGGTGCCTCAGTTATCCTCACTTGTATAGAATTCACCTTTAAAGATAAATTGTTCATTTTCTTTTTCGGTTGTTCATCTGTCAGACTTTCCTCAGGGCATTCTAGAATGTGAGCTCCATGAGGGCAGGGCTTTGCTTTCTTCTCTGCTATGTTCCAGGCTTGGACAGGGCTTCACTCAGGTGCTTATTAACTACTAGAGGTCCATGCACAGTATTTGTGCACTGGGCAGGGGGGTTGGGGCGTGTCCCTCAGCCGGCCTCAGCCTTTCGCAGTCCAGGAGCCTTCGGAGGATGTCCTACTGATGGCTTAGGCCCACCAGCCATGAGCCTGGCTTGTGGCTGAGTGGAGCTCCCCCTGTGGGAGCACACTGACCACCAAGGGGCAGCTCCTGCATTGAGCATCTGCCCCCTGGAGGTCAGTGAACATCATAGCGACTGGTCGTTCCACCGTTTGGTCGATTTGCATATTACCCTTTTATTATATACTAGAGGCCCGGTACACGAAATTCGTGCACAGAGGTGGGGATGTCCCTCAGCCCAGCCTGCATGCTCTCCAATCTGTGACCCCTCGAGGGATGTCTGACTGCCCGTTTAGGCCCGATCCAGCTGGGAAGTCGGACATCCCTCTCACAATCCAGGACAGCCAGCTCCCAACTGCTCGCCTGCCTGCCTGCCTAATTGCCCTCACCGCTTCTGCCTGCCAGCATGATCACCCCCTAACCACTCCCCTGCCAGCCTGATCAACGCCCAACCTCTCCTCTGTTGGTCTGATTGCTCCTAACTGCCCTTCCCTGCTGGCCTGGTCACCCTTAACTGCTCTCCCCTACTGGCCCGGTCACCCTAACTTACCTCCCTTGCCAACCCAGTTGCCCCTAACTGCTCTCTCCTGCCAGCCCGATTGCCCTAACTGTCCTCCCCTGCAGGCCCAGTCACCCCTAACTGCCCTCCCCTGCAGGCCTGATCACCCCCAACTGTCCTCCCCTGCAGGCCCAGTCACCCCTAACTGCCCTCCCCTGCAGGCCTGGTCACCCCTAACTACCCTCCTTTGCTGGCCTGATCACCTACAACTGCCTTCCCCTGATGGCCATCTTGTGGTGGCCATCTTGTGTCCACATGAGGGCAGCCATCTTTGACCACATGGGGGCGGCCATCTTGTGTTGGAGTGATGGTCAGTTTGTATATTACCTCTTATTAGATAGTATGATATGCTGAATGTATTTGCCTCAGCAATGACCTTTTTCAGGAAGTCTTCCGTAAAACCCCCAAGATCTGACATTTGTTTCACTCCTCTCCACCCCACAGCATCCTGGGATATTTCTGTTATATATTTCACAATGTTAACTTGTCAGCCTATCTACTAGACTCTAAACTCTTTGCGAGCAGGAACCAAATCTCCTATATTTCTATCCCAGTGCCAACCACTAGCACAAAATAAAAAGTTGATACATATTTATTGAAAAATAAATGAACGCTTGATACTAGTTAATCCTATTTAATACTATTACCTAGAGAATCTGGTCTTTTTACAATGGTACATACCATAAACATATTAGCATCTCATAGGAGGCACAATTAACTCCATATCACTGAGTACAGAAATGAGAAAGACACAGCAGTAAAGGTTTAGAACTTTCTGTTATGTAAAGGTGGAGAAATCAGAGCCCTTCATGGGACTGATGCCTTTTCATGTGGCTAACCTTATAACTCACATTTCTGAGTTATAAGTTTGGGCAATGACACCAAATACTTCTTCTTCATAATATTTTTTGGCAGATATTTTTGTTACCAGAGATGAAGAAGACAACGCTGCAGAGAATTTGGGGGATTTCCATTATGATCACAAGAGTGAGAATTTCCTTTTAAATTTTAAAGGATCGGGTTTTTTTTCTCCCTTCCCCTTATGAATAGTTTCTAAATTAACTTGCAAATATGGGAACTCATATGACCTGTCTTTCTCAGTTTAGCTAACCTTAAATCTCTATATACTTCGACCATCCTTCATAGGGTTTTCTTGTGGGGTACAGCTCATTCTGTAGTGCTCATTATCTATGGAAAAACTGAAGTATGGTGCTCAGGTTTACAGTAATCTCATGAGGTTATTTCTCTACCTAGTAAAGATATTACAGAAATGGGGGAAAGGTTTTGTCAGCTGTTCTTCTTTTGACATGAATTGGGTAAGATTTGAAAATGGACAGGATAATGACAGAAACTGCAGGCCAGCAGGCAATTGTTTGCTTACCCTGTCTTTAAAAATATTGTTTTTAATTGAATTCATTAGGGTGACATTGATTAATAAAATTATATGAGATATAATTCTATAGGACATCATCTGCATATTGTATTGTGTGTTCACCATCCCAGGAGTAATTTTTTTGAAGGAAGCATTTTTCATAATTCTTTTACTTTTTTAATAATGTCTTATGGAAGAACCAACCTTCTAGGATTCGTGATTAATTCATTTGACAAACATTGATTGAGGATGTACAATTTGTCAGACCTTGTGCTTTGTGACTGAGCATATATAAAGAGAACACCCAGGCCCTGCCAGCATGGCTAGGTGGTTGAATATCAACCTATGAACCAGGAGGTCACAGTTTAATTCCTGGTCAGAACACATGCCTGGGTTGCAGGCTTGATCCCCAGTAGGAGCTGTGCAGGAGGCAACTGATCAATGATTCTCTCTCATCATTGATGTGTGTGTCTCTCTCTCCCTCTCCCTTCCTCTCTGATATCAATAAAAATGTGTTAAAACAAAAAAAAGAAAGTAATAAATTTAGAAAAGAGAAAACCCAGTACCTTAATTTCATTAAGGTCATGATGTTCCAATGAACTTGGTTTGCTTAGAAGATGAAAAGTGGTCCAATGTGACTGGAACTCATGAAGATAAGGCTGGAGAGATTATGGTGATGACACTGTGAAAGGCATTGCATCAATATGCTAAGGAGTTTGGATGTAACTTGGAAACAAGCTTCAAGAAGTGAAATTTTATCAGAATTATTATCTGTGGTAAAAACTCCAACAGGTCTTAGGGGAGAGGGACTAGAGATAGCAGTGGGGATTGATGATGGGTGGTTCTTTTTAAGAAATACTAATGAAGAGCATTTGAGATCATGCTCCCCAGCATATGTCCTCAGTTTGGCCCAAATAAGCTTATATATATATATATATATATATATATATATATATATATATATATATGAATGCTAATGACCTAGCCTAAGTCAGTGGATTGTGGATGGAGAAAAGAATTATGGTAGCCAATTGGATGAGTGGAGTGATGGAAGAATTAATAAGATGGCATTTATTTCCTGCTTGAGAAGCTCAGTGCATATTAATCCTTAACTGAGCCAGGGAACAGAATAAGTCTGGAAGGGAGAAACCAAGATGGCGGCATAGGTAAATACCTTTAAAACTATAACTAAAAGACAAAAAGGACATCATCCAGAACCACAGGAAGACTGGCTGAGTGGAAATTCTACAACTAGAAGGGAAGAGAAAAGCACACTGAGACTCAAAGGAGCTGCGAAAGTAAAGGCAGAGGTATGGAGGCGGAAAGGGCTGGCAACTGAGTATGCGGCTGTCTTTTACAAGCGGGAGGAAGACACAAGCTCCTGACTGTTCTGAACTCCAGTTCCGGGTGAGACTCTGGGGACCCAGACTCATACAGGGAGAAACTGGACTGTCTGGCAGCGGGTGAAACTCGAGGACGGCTTTCTCTCAGAGGTGCTTGCAGTGATTACCACAGGACACTGAGACCCTAGGGGCCTCTTAGGGCAGGGCTGACAGGAAGCCATTGCTGTTTGCTCTGCCCTGAAACTCCGCCCCCACCCAGCTGTGCACAGAGGCTTTTGCATAAGAATGCATGGCCCTTTGAAATCTAAACTTACCTAACAAACTGCAGCTGAGTCAGTGAGACCCAGAACATCCAAAAAAAGGCCCAAGGCTCCACAGCAGCTTGCATTGCTTCACAGCTGGACCTCATCTGGGCACCTCCAAAACCCAAACGAAGAAGAGGAATCTGCAGATCTCTCCATAGCTCCTGCTGGGTGGCCTCAGGCAGAAGCTAAATTAGCACCTCCTTGGAGATCCAAGAGCTGGTGTACCCAGGGGTCAGAGTAGGACCATCCAGATTACAACTCCTCAGACCCATAAGGGACACACTCGGGGAAGACTCAGTGAGCACCAAAGCCCCACTGAAGCAAGTCTTGCCTCATGAGGGTGTCTCCAGCACAGAAGTTCTCCCATCATAGACACAGCTGATCTTCACAGCCAATTGGCCTGGAGGTCAATTCCTCCCAGTGATACCAACAACAATCAAGGCTTAACTACAACAAGACTGTGCACACAGCCCACAAAGGGGTGCACCAAGAGTGTCCACCTCAGGTAAATGGGAAGGCTGAGCCACTGGGCCCTATAGGATACCTAGCATACAAAGCCACTCTATCAACTCAGGGAACCAGCCAAAATGCAGAGACAAAGAAACAGGTCACAAATGAAAGAAATGGAGGAAAACAAATGACTGGATATAGAGTTCAGAACAGTGGTTATAAGGTTTTTTTAAGAATTTTCTAGAAAAGGCTGATAAATTTAGTGAGGCCCTCGTGGATATGAAAAAGGACCAACTAGAAATTAAGCATACACTGACTGAAATAAAAAATAATATACAGAGATCCAACAGCAGACTAGACTCTAGTCACTAGAGCAGGGGTCCTCAAACTACGGCCCGTGGGCCACATGTGGCCCGCCGAGGACATTTATCCGGCCCACCAGATGCCGCTGCCTGTCCTGCTTAGCAGCTGACTCATCCTGGGCCCGCAGTGCGCATAGGAATTTGTTCATAGTTGTTTTTTTTAAACTATAGTCCGGCCCTCCAATGGTCTGAGGGATAGTGAACTGGCCCCTGTTTAAAAAGTTTGAGGACCCCTGCACTAGAGGATCACAAGAATCAAGTCAAATATTTAAAATACAAAGAAGCAAAAAACACTCAACTGGAAAAGCAAAAAGAAAAAAGAATCCAAAAATATGAAGATAGTGTAAGGAGCCTCTGGGACAACTTCAAGCGTACCAACATCAGAATTATGGGGGTGCCAGAAGAAGAGAGAGAGCAAGATACTGAAAACCTATTTGAAGAAATAATGACAGAAAACTTCCCCCACCTGGTGAAAAAAATAGACTTACAAGTCCAGGAAGCGCACAGAACCCCAAACAAAAGGAATCCAAAGAGGACCACACCAAGACACATCATAATTAAATTGCCAAGAGCAAAAGACAAAGAGAGAATATTAAAATCAGCAAGAGAAAAACAGTTAGTTACCTACAAGGGAGCACCCATACGATTGTCAGCTGATTTCTCAACAGAAATTATGCAGGCCTGACAGGAGTGGCAAGAAATATTCAAAGTGATGAATAGCAAGAACCTACAACCAAGATTCCTCTACCCAGCAAAGCTATCATTAAGAATTGAAGGTCAGATAAAGAGCTTCACAGATAAGAAAAAGCTAAAGGAGTTCATCACTGCCAAACCAGTGTTATATGAAATGCTGAAAGATATTCTTTAAGAAGAGGAAGAAGAAGAAAAAGGTAAAGATAAAAATTATGAACAACAAATACATATCTATCAATAAGTGAATCTAAAAATCAAGTGAATAAAAAATCTGATAAACAGAATAAACTGGTGAATAGAATAGAATCAGGGGCATAGAAAGGGAGTGGACTGACAATTCTCTGGGGTAAAGCGGTGTGGGGGTGCGGGAAGAGACTGGACAAAAGTCTTACACCTTTGGATGAAGACAGTTGGCAGGGGGTAGTAAGGGCAGAGGGTGGGGTGGGAACCGGGTGGAGGGGAGCTATGGGGAGAAAAAAGAGGAACAATTTTTAATAATCTGAACAATAAAGATTTATTGAAATGAAAAAATAAATAATAATAATTTAAAAAAATAAGTCTGGAGGATTTTGAGTTCATTTTTAGATATATATCAATGTAATAAATCGTGTAAGATGCATGTAGTATGCCCAACTGCTAGGCAGTTGGAAACTGACTTGGAAGGCATTGATGAACAGGGATGGACATCATTTGATGGACACCATTAAAATCACTGAAGGAGTAAATGCTGCAGTGAAATTAAGAACAAGAAAAGACTGGTTTGGGCAGATAAGTAGTCATCCACAATCTTTATGAGAAACATTTCAGTAGAATGGGACATTAGACTGAAGAATGAAAGCAGTTCCAAGATGGTAGATAGAGAGTATTACAGGAATACAAAATGCTCACATTTCTGAGTTAGGACAGAATCTTATCTGAGGGAGTATTTGAAGACTCTAGCAGAGGAAGTAAGTGATAAAATAAGGTCATGGAGCAAGAGGGAGAAAAGGAGGACATAAATAGAAGCAAAAATGTGTTTCCTTTACGGGAAACATTTGTTTACCAATCTCAGTCATGTAATTTATGTGTCTGTGCTTAGATTGGGCTGAACATTCTGGCTAACTTTAATAACCCCATTCTTAAAAGAACATAATAGCCGTGTGATATATTCTGTTTCCAGTAAGGGATTAACATGTGACCCATGAATAACAGCTCAGCAACACATTTCAAGAAAATAAACCATTGCAGTATTCCAGGAAAAATCATAGATCCTAAGATAAGTTCCTTAGAGGTCATCTGGTTTTATCCTTTGGATGTATAAAAGAAATTAAAACCAGAGAGTAATGTCAAATTGACATGGCCCTGTGGTGGCAGAGTCTCCATCTCAATGACCATAATCTAGGTTTCATAATCTCCTGGGAGTTCAAAATGAGTCATCCCAACTCATGCCTCTGTAGTATGCAGATTACTTTTTAAAAATATATATCTTTATTGATTTCAGGGAGGAAGGGAGAGGGAGAGAGAGAGAGAAACATCAATGATGAGAGAGAATCATTGATTGGCTGCCTCCTGCATGATCATGAATTGAGCCCACAACATGGGCATATGCCCTGACCAGGAATCGAACCATGACCTCCTGGTTTATAGGTTGATGCTCAACCACTGAGCCACACCAGCCAGGCAATAACTTTTGTTTTGACCTCCATACCTGATAGATTTCTTGCCTCCATTTCATTTAGCTCTTTTTGGGGGGGATTTCTCCTGTTCTTTTATTTGGGGCATGTTTCTTTGTCTCCCCATTTTGGCTTCCTCTCTGTATTTGTTTCTATGTATTAGGTAGATCTGTTATGTCTCCTAGTCTTGGTATGGTGGACTTATGTAGTAGGTATCCTATGGAATTCAGTGGCACAGTCTCCCTGATAAACTGAGCTAGGTACTCCAGGAATGTCCCTTGTGTGAGTTGTATGAGCCCTCTTATTATGGTTGAGTCTTGATTTGTGGGTGGGGGTTAACCCTCAGACTGGCTGACTATGAAGATTGACCCCATCAGCAGTGCACAAGTTGCTGGGGGATGTGGGGGGTACTGATCCCACAAAGCAAAATTTGCCCCAGCAGGGTCTGGTACTGGCCAAGATTTCCCTTTGTGCCACTTCTGGAGCTAATTGGGTCATGCTCTCATCTGTTCTGAAGCCTGCCACTTGGTGTGTTCATTCTGGAGCCTCTTAGGAGGGACACTGGTGCAGGTCAAAGTCAGATGCTGCCTATGACCAGCCCTGGGCTACCTGTTTAGAGCTACAAAGCATTGCATAGCTTGTAGCTGCCTCTGCTGGGCCTGAGAGGTTCATGGGAGGGGCCTAGTTATGTACCAAGACCAGCTTTCACCAGCAACAAGCCCAGGGGCAGGTCAGCAAAAGGCCCAAGGTACCTTGAGATCTGCCTCTACTTGCTGGCTACCTATTGGGCTCAGTCACTGAGAGAGCCTCTGGCGGTAAACAAGTTGCATGAGGCTGGTTCTCAGTGAGTCACCAGACAGAGAGGTGTGTTCACTAGATTGATAGAAATTTGAACTCAGCACCAGGGCTGGCTCTGAGGCTACTCAGCAAAAGTCTCAGGATACACCAAGGCCAGCTGCCACACGCCTAGGCCCTATAGGCCCTTGTGGGGAGACAGGGTTTTAGAGAGTCTGAATTCTTTTCTTAGCCAGAACTCAAGTACTGAGGTTGCTAAATCCAGGTTTGGTCTGACCCCACCAGTCAGGCACCTGGTGCCGTTCCCACCGCCTACTACAGAAACACCTTTCTCAAATATTATTTTTTCTCTGTAATCTATTTTCTCCTTTTATAAACATTCTTTTTTTTAATATATTTTATTGATTTTTTACAGAGAGGAAAAGAGAGAGATAGAGAGTTAGAAATATGGATGAGAAAGAAACATTGATCAGCTGCCTCCTGCACGCCCCCCACTGGGGATGTACCCGCAACCCAGGTACATGCCCTTGACTGGAATCAAACCTGGGACTTTTCAGTCTGCAGGCTGACGCTCTATCCACTGAGCCAAACCGGTTTCGGCTTATAAACATTCTTAACTTTAGGGCTGGGAAATGTTTATGGCCTCAGAGAAAGGGGAAAAAAGAACTAGCTTTAGATTAATGAATGTAAGAAAAGAAAAACAACACTTTTTCCTCTTCATTTTAGGGTCTCTGGCTGGGGCCTTATAAATGAGACCGCAAAAGACAGATCAACAAGAGAAAAACAAGTTTATCAACATGTGCATCGTGCGAACACATGGGAGCATGCACTCATGAGAAACCCAAGGTGGTACTTAGAACTTGGGTTTATATACCATTTCAGGCTAAACAAAGAAAACAGAGTTTGGGCCTTCTGCATTGTGGGATGGGAGGAAGAAATCAGGTTATGGGAAGCTGAGTAGGAAAAGTATGGTAAATAAGGTTGTTTAGTAAGATTTGTTATGTTATTCAGAGTCCTTCTCTTCCTGCTAAGGAGAGTCACCTTATCAAATGGAAAAGTCCTCTTGAGACAGGCTAGTAAACCAGGACAGTGGCATAGGGAAACTGAGACAGATAAACAGAAACTTGCAGCTGTCTAGAAAACCTAGATGCCAAGCAGTTTGCAGACATCTGGTAAATCCTATCTTTCCCAAACCAAGGACACTTAAGAGTAAATGGTTTGCACTTCTCCTCCCCAAACCAGAGGGTAAAAGAGCTTAAATCACCCTCCTCAGGGAGACAGATAGCAGAAACCTAATTAATGCCTTTGCTAAGAGCATCCAAGGACAGATGAGTTAAAAGAATAAATCTCATTTTGGTACGTCAGCATGAAGCTGATGAGTATTCTATTGAGAACCTCCCTCGTGACCTCCCCTAAATGCCCAGCCTTTAAAACCCCTCAAAATGAAGATCCCAGGGCAAGCTCTCCTTCCTGGGAGCATGTTCACCCCTTTCCCTCCCCTTTTCTTCCCCTACAGGGATGCATCTCCTAAACTGGAAGGGACCCCATGAGGCTTGCAATGGGCAGCAGCAGTTCATCTAAGGCAAACCTCCTGAACCTGTCCCCACAGCACCCTTTTCTCTGACTTCTTAGTGAGCCAAAGCAGACCAGCCTCGGCTCATTTCCCCAGCCCTTTCTTGTTTCACTGTCCCCAGCTCTAATACACAACCTCTAAAATTCACCTGGACTTGTGTTGTTAAATTCTTTTTCCTGCGTGAAATCAAGAACTCGCACACTACCAGCAGGCCCTAGGCAGACCCGCCAAGGGCCAGGTCCCCTTTCTGGTAACATTTGGTAAATTTCCATTACAAATGGAAAAGTTGTGCCCAATTTCTAAAGCTTTTCCTGTATCTGCTGGTTCTCAATGCCCTTTCGCTCAAAATAATCCAAATGCCAAAAAGGCATATTTTGGGGTGGCATTTTCTGGCACCCTTTGAGAAGCCTTCCTCTGGTCTTGTGGTACAGGGTGTGGAAGATATGGGGGAAGGAATTAGAGACGAAGACCTTTGCTTTGCACATAGCCACGGCTCCCTGTTGAAACTCAAAAGGCTTAATCAGAAAAGGGGAAAACTACAGTTTGCAATGAAGAGATGAACCAAATGCAAAGGGGGCTTGGACCTGGCTTTTTGCTTTGAAACAAAGAGAAAACCACTCTATAGAGTGTTTCTAGGCCTATTCAGGGTGCTGCAGGGATGCAACAATATTTATCAAAATTCAAATATACATAGCTTTTGACTCAACAAGTCTACTCCTAGAATTTGAGAGAATGGAGGGGGAGAGACAGAGAGAGAGAAACATTGATATGAGAAAGATACATCAATTGGTTGCCTCCTCTATGGGGATTGAGATGCAACCAACGTATGTGCACTTGACCAGAATCAAATCCAGGACCCTTCAGTCTGCAAGACAATGCTTTAGCCACTGAGCACACTATCTAGCCCTTAACACAAATATTTATAAACATGCACAAAAATTTAAGACTAAGGATAGTAAGCCCTAGCTGGGTAGCTCAGTTGGTTAGAGCATCATCTCAATAAGCCAAAGTTGAGGGTTTGATCCCCAATCAGTGCACATATGAGAATCAAGCAAAAATGGACCAACAAACTGATATTTCTCTCTCTCTCTCTCTCTCTCTCTCTCTCTCTCTCTCTCTCTCTCTCTCTCTGTCTCTGTCTCTCTGTCTCTCTCTCTCTCTTGCCCCCCCTTCTTTGCTCTCTCAAATCAATAAATAAAAATTAATATGAAAAATAAACAATAAGTTTAAGAAAAGAATAAGGATAGTAAGGGCATCATTAATTATATTGCATTAAAATAATTCTGTGGAATATCGTGCACCTGTAAAAGGAATAGGGTAGGCTATATATTATGGGCATAGAGTAGAGGCAGTAGTGTAATGGTACAACCTGTGCACTCTGATGCTAGGCTGCCTGTGTTTTTCTCCCGCTCTGTCATTTACTAGCTTTGTGATCTTGGGCAAGGTATTTCATTTCTCTGTGTCTCAGTTTTATCATCTGCAAAATTACAATTGTTCTGTTTAAATAGGGTTAAACATGGAACAGTTGCCTCTGACCAGGGATTGAACCTGCAACTTGGGTATATTCCCTGACTGGGAATTGAACCGGCGACCCTTCAATGCATGGGACAATGCTCAACCAACTAAGCCCCACTGGCCTGGGGTATTGTTTTTACTTTTTATGAGCATGATTTGTTTGGGGACAATATAATTTAAAGGTCAATTTGCAAAGATAAAAAGCAAGGTGAAAAATTTACAGAGGAAAAGAACAGGAAGATTTTTATCTTCTTTGACCTATTCTATACTAAGAATATAACACTTTCATAATAAGAAAACTAAACTTGAATTAAAAAGAATATTAATATTCATATAAATAATACGTGAAAATAAATATTTGCTAAGCACACAGACACTTTCGTTTCTTAACTATATTTACTAAGAATTACCTGCAGAGAAAGTAATTCATTGGTATTTTTTCACCAGAAAGAACAGTTTGACTAACTGGTTCTGTTCTTATCATAACGTTATTGCTTGAATGAGTGAAGCCCCACAATGTGCTTGCCTGAATTGAGCCATCTTTGGAAATTATCACTGTGGATGCTGCCACTTAGTGGTGAAATGTGTTGACTATTTGCTGTCAAAATCTGTCATTTTGGTGCGACTTTTAGGTCCATGTCTGAATCATTCGTTTATTCAT
Organism: Corynorhinus townsendii; assembly: GCA_026230045.1. Classification (NCBI taxonomy): domain Eukaryota; kingdom Metazoa; phylum Chordata; class Mammalia; order Chiroptera; family Vespertilionidae; genus Corynorhinus; species Corynorhinus townsendii. The sequence continues at coordinate 204,619,640 of JAPDVU010000003.1, read as the reverse complement.
TTTACAAACATTTGCTGAGGCCCTAACACTGATGGGCACAAAAAGCATTTAAAGAAATAAAACGAACAGACCTCGCCCTAAAAATGCTTGCAGTCTTGTTCAAGGAACAAGTTCACACTTGAGGGTTTTTCAATAAAATCATGATACAATGCTGTGTACCAGAAAACCATGGAATCTCACATTTATAGAGGATATTAACAGTCATCAAGTACAACCTCATGAGATGGTAAATGCCAAATACAGAGTAGAGCATTTATGAGCAGAGTAGATCCCTTTACAGGGGTTGGAGTGCTTTCTGAAGGTTCCAGCCTGGGAGACTAGAAGAGTAATGGTACCACTGAGAGAGGCACAGAAGTCAAAACAGGGAGATGACTTAGCCACTGAGATGAGATCTGTTTTAGACACTGAATGTGAAGGCACAATAGGGTCTTATGTTAGCTATTCTTCATTGCTCCCAGATTAACTCCCTTCCCCTTTGATCCCACTGATGGCTTTACCTTTCCTCTTTTAGCCTCTGGCTTCAACCAAAGGGAGGCACCAATAGGAAATCAAGGGGTGGAAATAGATAAAAGTCTGGGGTATTTCTCTGCTCTCTCTGCCTCACTGCATCCTTTCTCGCGGCAGCTGCATTTCCAATGCATAACTACAACTCCTAGGAGGCAGCCCCTCCCACAGCTTCAGGTTCTGATTGCACTATTTCCCTGAAGACATGGTTAGATATCTCATTTCCTTTCAGACATTTCCTTAAAGAAACGATAACTGCCATGGAATTTAAGTTAGAAGGAGAAGAGCAGAGGCATGGGTCTGGTCTATTTGGACTGGACCACCTCGAGAGATCAGGAAGAGGACTATTATCTGAAAACATGAGTTCTCGGGGTAAGACAGCATTTCCAGAAGGAGCTATTGAAAACACTATCAAGTACTACCGAAGGGCCAGGAGAAGGTGAATGAAAAAATAGTACCATATTTGTTAGGATTCATTATTTAAGTGGTATTTCATTATTTCAAAGGGCAGTTTTAACAGAGTAAGGATAGAAACCAGGTTGCTAAAGGTTAAAGAAGGAACCCAATTTAGAAATGGGCAAAGGGTGTGAATAGACATTTCACTAGAGAGAATATACAAATGGCTAATAAAGATCTGAAAAGATGCTAACATCATTAGTCATTATATAAAGGAAGGAAATGCAAATCAAAACTACACTGAGTGACTAAGATGAAAATGACAGATAGTGCCAAGTGTTGGAGAGGAAGAGATGAAACTGGAAACCTCCTGCATTGCTGGTGGGAATGTAAAATGGCAGAATCGCTTTGGAAATGGTTTCAAGTTGCTTAAAAAGTTGACATAAACTTACTACACAGTAATTCCATTCCTCCATATTTTTCTGAGAGAAATAAAAATATACATCCACCTAAAGATATGTATGTAATTTATCAGGGCAACATGATACATAATAGCCCCAAACTGGAAACAATTCAAATATCTATCAACCAGTGAATGGATAAACAAAATGTTATAAGCATACAATGGAATACTACACAGCAATGAAAAGGAGTGAACTACTGATACATGCTACAACATGAATGAATCTACAGCATCATGCTAAGTGATAGAAGCCAGTCATAAGAGACTAGATATTCTAGACACTGTATGATTCCAATCCATTTTCTAGAAAAGACAAATTTAGAGAAACAGAAAGCAGATCTGTAGTTGCCTAGAGCTGGAGGTGAGAGGAGGGACTAACTGCAAGCAGGTATAAAGGCACTTTTAGAGTGATGGAAATACTATTCTAAATTCTAAGTTTGAACAACTCTATATATTTACTAAAATAATTGTTGACTAAAATGGGTCGATTTTATGATATGTGAAATTATACCTCAATAAAGTTGTTTTTTTAAAAATATTAGAGAATATTGAAAGAAATTGAAAAAGAATTAGGATAGAAAATGGAAATAGAAACAAATACATTGCATGATTGCTCAACGGATACTGAGGTGTTGACGCATGACTTTTTGTTTATATAATACTAGAGGACCGGTGCAGGGATTCATGCACCAGTGGGGTCCCTCCTCCTGGCCTGTGTCCTCTTGCAATCTGGGACCCCTCAGGGGATGGCAAACTGTCGGTTTCAGCCCAATTCCCACAGGCCAGGCCAAGGGACCCCAGTGGTGCACAAATTCATGCACTGGGCCAGTTTCTCCTGATCCCTGCAGGCCAGGCTGAGCGTGCCCTGGGCCTATAGTATGCATATAAGATCTTTGGTTAATTTCTTCCTCCCCTTCTCTCTTCCCCCTTCCCTCTGAGATTCATCAGTCTGTTCCATGTTTCCATACCTGTGCATTGAGCGTCTGCCCCCTGGTGGTCAGTGAGTGTCATAGCTACCAGTCGAACAGTCAAACAGTCGCTTAGGTTTTTAATATATAGATTTGAGAAAAATTTGTTTTAATATGAAAGAATGTTTTCAGCTTATCTACAGGAAAATTTCCCAAATTAATTAGCAGTGTATCTGTACTCTGTGAAGTAAAAATAAAGCCAAAAAGTATGACTTTACCTATTTCAAGTATAAAATGATCAATATGAAGTGAGATGGAGAACATGAGTAAAAGTACTTCTATCTCATCTCAAGTGCAACTGTAATGCCGCTGCTCTAAGTTAAGAACTCAAAGGGTATATGAGCCCTAGAAAGGAATAGAATGGTCCACATTGCAAGGGAACTTATATTGCAGCTTTTAGAATTTGTTTGTTTGTTTCATATGTTCCTCACATTGGAGCCATTTAGAGAACCCGGTGGCTAGTTTGTACTTGATGGCAGAAGAAAAGACAAAAGAAAATCAGATTTTATTTTTCATGAGTTTCCCTTTATTCACACTAACCCTAAGATTTACTAACCCTTCCCCTTGGTACCTTCTCTAGAGAGTCTTTCCATAGTCATTTCCTCACTCTTTTAGCCTGAAAAGTCAGAGGCACCAGTTATATTAGCCTTTTACTCTGGCATTTGTATTTTAGATAAACTTACTCTGGAATTTGGTGCCCTTACTAAATTAGTTGGCATCATTTGGATTTATACTGTCTCCTTAAAATTGGTTACAATGACTATTATAAAATTAAAGTATTGCAAAGAGATTATTATAGTCAAGTATCAGAGTTACCCCTGACAGTCTCTAAGAAGGCCAACTGTGCAAGACACAAAAGTCTTCCTACTTAATTATGCACTTAACATTGCAATGAGCTGGACAATCAGTTGGATTATCAACATATTTATGTCCTTTAAAAATATTTTTTATTGATTTCAGAGAGGAAGGGAGAGGGAAACAGAGATAAAAACATCAATGATGAGAGAGAATCATTGATCAGCTGCCTCCTGCACAGCCCACACCGGAGATCAAGCCCGCAACCTGGGCATGTGCCCTGACCAGGAATTGAACCTCATTCTCCTGGTTCAGAGGTTGACTGAGCCAGGCTCCACATATTATATGTTGATTGTTCATTGCTTTGGCTCTAAGGAGCAGAAAACTAAATAACATTTTTTAAAAATTACAAAGCCCTGGTCGGTGTGTTAAGTGGTTAGAGCATCAGCCTGGGTACCAGTTAAGAACATGTACCTGGGTTGCAGGTTCCATCCCTGGCCCCTTTCGGGGTGCATGCAGGAGGCAACTTATCGATGTGTCTTCCTCACATCAACGTTTTTCTCTCTCCTTCTCCCTTCCTTTTTTTCTAAAATATCAATGGAAAAAAATATCCTCAGGTGAGGATTAAAAAAATAAAAATCACAGAGATCATGAAGTTCCAAAGGCTTGGCAATCAGGAAACTGATCCAACTCTTAAACATAGGGATAAGAGTTAGCTTTTGCAAATAGTTAGATTCTACCAACTATATTATGGTGGGCTTGATATTGACCCTGGGAACTATTTGAAGTCTCTTGTTAAATGGATGGCGAGAGAGAGAGAGAGAGAGAGAGAGAGAGAGAGAGAGAGAGAGAGAGAGAGAGAGAGAGAGAAAGAGAGAGATGGAAAATATTTATTCTTGTTGAGCATACCTGAAACATTCATAAAATTTGGCTATGTACTAGGCAACAAAGGAAGCCTCAATAAATTCTAAAGAGTCAGTATCATCCAAATGTTCCTTACCATGTTTTGGTCAGAGTAATTATTTGTAGATTAAAGAATCCACTCACTGATTTAAGCTGAAGGAGATTCAGTTGGTTCATCCATGAACCAAAGAGACTTGGGGTTGAATGTGTAGAAAGGGCTCCGAAAGCCTCAGCTGAACTGAGCGGCCAAGGACGCTGCTGACCCCGCCACTGGCTTCAGAACTACACATCCGCATGGACTCACTAGCTACAGTAGGTGCCCTTTCCCCTGTCTCTCTCCCATGTCACTCACATCCAGATTAAAACCTGTACATTTATGCCCTAACCGGTTTGGCTCAGTGAATAGAGCGTCCGCCTGCGGACTGAAGGGTCCCAGGTTCGATTCTGGTCAAGGGCATGTACCTGGGTTGCGGGCACATCCCCAGTGGGGGCGTGCAGGAGGCAGCTGATCGATGTCTCTCTCTCATCGATGTTTCTAACTCTCTATCCGTCTCTCTTCCTCTCTGTAAAAATTCAATAAAATATATATATTTTTAAAACCTGTACATTTATATGACGAGGAAAATATAAATCTCATCCACAAACCTAGTTTTGCAGATGTGTCAGTTATCAACTGTTGTCTCTTGGTTCCAAATTCACCCTTTCAGAACCTGCTCTGTGATAACGGACTGGACTCCCAAGCATTTCTCCTTTGCAGTAAGTACGATGTTAGGCTTTGCCAGTAGAGGGCGACAGAGGGATTTTACAGAAATAAAGGGGTTTTTTCCTTCTTTCTGCTGCCTGGTGTGTTAGTGTACTCGAAGGTGAAAATATCCGCAGTGCTCTGCCTTAGCCATGCACACCCAGAGAGCACAGTTACCACCCTGCCCTAGGCCTGAATGTGGACACCACGTGCCCAGGCCAGGAGCCCCCAGCAGAGCCCAAACTCCCAATGTGCACCTGCAACCCATTCCAACATTTAGGAGATGCAATGAAATTAGCACCTAGAGGAAAGTTTATAGATTTGAAACATTTGTTAAAAGCAATAAAGACAAAAAATTGAGCTAAGTGTAAATTTGAGAAACTAGTACAAGAAACGCAGAGCAAATTCAGAAAATAAGAGGAAAGGAAGTTACAAAGATAAAGACACAAATCAATGAAATGGAAAAACAACAACAACAACAACAACACAGGAAAATAGAATAAGCCAAAGAGTAAGCAAAAAAAAAAAAATTGTTTAGAAAACATGAGTTCCACTTCAAAATTTAGTTATTCTCCATGTCATTTTCTTTAAAAACATATTACAGTTCAGTTCACTAAAACTTCAGTAGTTGCCAACTAGATGTTTTAGTATTTTTATCAGTGTAAAAGATATTCATTTATATAATACTTTTTTTTTTTTATCAATGGGCTACTATAGTCAAGAACAATGCTAAAGGTGGGAATATGAACAAGTTATGAATACGATGGGCAAGTCTCCTGCCTTTATGACATCTATATTGTGTGGCTAAAAGATAGAAAAAACAAAACAAACAAACAAAAAATGCCCTAGCCAGCTTGGCTCAGTGGATATGGCATTGGTCTGCGGACTGAAGGGTCCCAGGTTCGATTCCAGTCAGGGACATGTGCCTTGATTGCAGGCATATCCCCAGTAGGGGGTGTGCAGGAGGCAGCTGATCACTGTTTCTCTCTCATTGATGTTTGTTACTCTCTATCCCTCTCCCTTACTCTCTGTGAAAAATAAATAAAAAAATATATGTATATTTGTTTATACATGCATGATGTCTTTGAAATCACAATAAAATAAAGCCTGGCTGATGTGGCTCAATGGTTGAGTGTTGACCTATGAACCAGGAGGTCACAGTTCAATTCCTGGTCAGAGCACCTGCCCAGGTTGTGGACCTGATCCCCAGTAGGGGGTGTGTAGAAGGCAGCTGATCAATGATTCTTCCCTCATCATGCATACTTCTCTCTCTCTCTCTCTCTCTCTCTCTCTCTCTCTCTCTCTCTCTCTCTCTCTTTCTCTCTTTGAATTCAATATATGTGTGTGTGCATATATATATATATATATATATATATATATATATATATATATGCACACACACATTTAAAATCTATATTGTTGAAAATATTACATACTAGAGGTCTGGTGCACGAAATTCTAGTCCAGTCTGCATGCTCTCCAATCTGGGACCCCTCGAGGGATGTCCCACTGCCTGTTTAGGATCAGGCCTAAACGGGCAGTCGGACACCCCTCTCACAATCCAGGACTGCTGGCTCCCAACTGCTTGCCTGCCTGCCTTCCTGATTTCCCCTAACCACTTCTGCCTGCCAGCCTGATCACCCCCTAACCACTCCCCTGCCAGCCTGATTGCTCCTAACTGCCCTCCCCTGCAGGCCTGGTCACCCCTAAATGCCTTCCCCTGCAGGCCTGGGTCCCCCCCCCCCCCAACTGCCCTTCCCTGCAGGTTCAGTTGACCCCAACTTCCCTCCTCTGCCGGCCTGGTCACCCCTAACTGCCCTCCCTTGAGGCCTGGTCCCTCCCAACTGCCCTCCCCTGCTGGCCATCTTGTAGCAGCCACTTGTGTCCACATGGGGGCAGCCATCTTTGACCCATGGGGCAGCCATCTTGTGTGTTGGAGTGATGGTCAATTTGCATATTACTCTTTTATTAGATAGGATAGAGGCCTGGTGCACGGGTGGGGGCCAGCTGGTTTGCCCTGAAGGGTGTCCCGGATCAGGGTGGGGGTTCCCTTGGGGTGGGTGACGGCCTGGGTGGGGGGCCTTTGGTGGTTTGCAGGCCAGCCACGTCTCCTGGCGACCCAAGTGGAGGCCCTGGTATCTGGGATTTATTTATCTTCTATAATTGAAACTTTGTAGCCTTGAGTGAAGGCCAGGGCCAACCAGGAAGCTTGGCTTCCTCCATTGCCAGGGAAATCCAAGCCTCCTGCTCGCTCCATGGCTGCAGCCATCTTGGATGGGTTAATTTGCATACTCGCTCCTGATTGGCTTGTGGGCATGGCTTGTGGGTATAGCGGAGGTACAGTCAATTTACATGTTTCTCTTTTATTAGTGTAGACATCTAATAAAATATATTTTAAAAAACTTTTTTAAATAAAGAGTAGGGCAGGGACTCTCTCCCCCTCCCCAAGTTAGTGCTTGTTTCTCAATAAATTTCCATCTTTTCCTATAAATAAATAAATATAAAGAGTAGGACATGTTATGTTTTGGCTCTTGGCATTCTATCAGAAGTAATCAAATTTCTTAATAATTCTGTTTTATTTACTATTTTTGAAAAAATTTAAAGCTCTCCTGGCTTTCTTACTTTAGAATTAAGAAAGAAAGGGATGAGGTCACTTGCAACAGGCATTTGTATTATGAACACACAGTGTTTATCTTGAAAAGTAGGGGGGACAAAATCAAGATATGCTTCTTAGCAACAAGCAAGTTTTTCAAGGCTAAAGCTGAAAAGCAAAAGCATTTCACAATGTGGACCGTCTCTCCTTTTTACCTGAATAAAGCAAGGACTCAGCTAAATATAGATGTATCAGAAGTTATTTCAAATTTGCTTACTCTGCTAGTTAAAGCTCTTTGTTTAAGTTCAATTTTCTTATCAGCTCACGGCAAAGCCTTCCAAGTACACAATCTCTATACACAGCACATGTTTTGTAGGCCTGGGACAAGAGGTTCCTTTTTGTGCAGGACTGTTTGCTTTGGCTATTCATTTTCCCATCTGGGCTGAGCAAAAGGAGACCCAAAGATGGTTGATGTTTTAGGGCCCAATAAAAGCATTTCTCCTTGAGTTCTGAGTTTTGAACCAATTGAAAATGCTATTCAAGGTACAGATAGATGGAGATCAAAGCATCAGCTTTTGTGGTAATAAAGTGAAATGGAGAATGTTTTACTTCTGGGAGCAAGTGGGCAGCCCATATTTCATCCCTGAGTGAGACAGACTTTCCAGGCTCTGGCCCTGCCCAGGCCCCGGGTGCTGATTCTCTTGTGCTTGGAAGGTAGAGTATCAGAACTCCTACCTCTGGCAGACCTGCTCAGTTCCTCTCAACCTCACCAGTCAGGTACATTCCTCATCTTCCGTGGGGAGAGGTGGCAAGACAGACCAGGAGTGCTAATAAAATATTGAAAGAGTGTGGCTCAGTGGTTGAGTGTTGAGTTATGAACCAGGAGGTCACAGTTCAATTCTGGTCAAGGGCACATGCCCTGGTTGTAGGCTCGATCCCTAGTGTGGTGCGTGCAGGAGGCACTGATGGATAATTCTCTCTCATCATTGATGTTTCTAGCTCCCTCTACCTCTCCCTTCCTCTCTCTGAAATCAATAAAAACATATTTTTAAAAATATTGAAAGAAAAAAGTGCTTCTTGAAATGAAATATAGTCACTGCAAAGCCCTTGAAACAAAAGCCCTCTGGTTTTATTCCATCAGGTGATACTGTCCAAATCCCCTCTTCTACCTGAAAGCCCTGAAGTACAGTACAGTTGGTTTCTTTGTCTCAAGTGGGCTGTTAACATTTCTGAGGGATGCTTGTAGCATTCTAACTGATTTTGACAAGATTCTACGCATCCTCTCACGATTTATCTTCTGGCAGCAAGGAACTTAGAAGTGCAGAGGGATGGGGAAAGAAAGAATAAATCTTGTTTATAACCAATCTTACCTTGGTTTTAATCTCAATGAAATTCAAACTGTCAGTCAACAATCTTAGCTGTTGCTTTAATTAGGGCATCACATACTCAAGTACCAAGCAGATGGGTGATTTAGGCTGGGTGTCCCAAATACACAGAAGAATATCTTCATTTCTACATGCATGCAAAACCACGTCCCTTTTTGCTTGAATCATGGGGCTCTCTCTGCCTTCTATTACCTTTTGATAAAGTGTGTGTAAAGAAATATTTCTCACCTGTAAATTACAGTTCAAGCACTATGATAAATGTCAGCTGACCCTAAACCTCAAGGATGGGGAGGTGAAATGATGAAATGAATCACTGTCCTACAAAGTAGGCAGGCAGTCCCTACTTAGTCACAGCAGATGGTTGTCACGTGGAAATGTGGCCCCAGTATGACTAGATTTTCCATTTATAAAAACAAACAAACAAACAAAAAAAAACTGTCATTGGCCAGATAGCACAGTTGGAGTGTTGTCCCATATGCCAAGGTTGTGCGGGTTCAATCCCCAGTCAGGTTACATAATAGTGGTTGGCAAACTCATTAGTCAACAGAGCCAAATATCAACAGTACAATGATTGAAATTTCTTTTGAGAGCCAAATTTTTTAAACTTAAACTTCTTCTAACGCCACTTCTTCAAAATAGACTCGCTCAGGCCGTGGTATTTTGTGGAAGAGCCACACTCAAGAGGCCAAAGAGCCGCATGTGGCTCGCGAGCCGCGTTTTGCCCATCACTGACATACAAGAATCAACCAATGAATGTATAAGTAAGTGAAACAATAAGTTGAGGCTTCTCTCTCTTTCTCTTTCTCTCTAAATTCAATCAAATAATAAATAAATAAGAAAATGGACATTAGGGTTAGGATTTTCAGTGAAATCTCACAATTTCAAAATATTTTTAAGATCCTGCTGATGAAGGGATAGAAATAACCTTTATATGATTCCTCTTTCCAGCCAAAAAAAGAACTTGACTTAGTCTACAGTTTATTATGTGTGATTTATGTTTAAATTGCTCTAGCAAAAGATTAACTTTAAAAACAAATCAGAGAACTGCTGTTATATTTGAAGTTTTCATTTTGTTTTTGATTAATCCTCACCTGAGGATATTTTTCCATTGATTTTTAGAGAGACTGGAAGGAAGGGAGAGAGACAGAGAGAAACATCAATGCGAGAGAGATTCATCGATTGGTTGTCTCCCATACCTGGAGCAGGGGATGGAGCCTGCAACCAAGGTATGTGCTCTTGACTGCAATCGAACCCAAGACCCTTCAGTCCACGGGCCATTGCTCTATCTATCCACTGAACCAAACCAGCTAGGGCTGAAGCTTTCATGTTAATGTGAAAAGTGTTAGGATGAACTACCCCTAATCTCTCCTGCTTGGACATGTTTTCTGAAATATATATTGTTATAATCTTTTCCCATAGCTTAGACAGATGGCTGGTGCCTGCAGAAGCAAGATAAGATAAATCCCCCTTCACTTGACCAACCTCTGCACTTTCCTCCCCTGCTCCCTTGACCTACTCATGCCCTCCCCTCCACTTGACCAACTCATGCACCCACACCTGACCCTATATTGCATACTTCTATCCTATATAAGAGAACCTAATCACCCCCTCGGGGCTGACACCGACACACTGGTCTTAGTCCACTGTGAGAGAATGTAATAAAATTTCTTAAACTCTCACAACATCTCTTGGCCTGGCTCCTTTTGGCACGTACCTAACAAAAAGGACAAAATATCAAAAAAGATTTTTAAAGATATGTTTTTTATTGATTTAAAATATATATATATATATATATATGATTGATTTCAGAGGGAGGAAGGGAGAGGGAGAGAGAGATAGAAACATCAGTGATCTAAGAGAATCATTGATTAGCTACCTACCTCCTGCACACCCCCTATTAGGGATCGAGCCCAAATTCAGGGCATGTGCCTTCACCAGGAATTGAACTGTGACCTCCTGGCTCATAGGTTGACACTCAGCCACTTAGCCACACTGTTCAAATCTCAATTCTGTCATTAACTGGTTGTGTGATATTAGACAGTTACCTAACCTCTTTGTACCTCAGTTTCTTCATTTGTTGAATGGTGGTAGTAGTGATATCTACTTTAGAAGGTTGTTGTGAGGAATTAGATGACTCAGCCCACAGTAGATGCTAAGTAAATGTTGGTCATCATTATTGTGGAAACAAACATTTTTTTTTTTAATAAATCTTTATTGTTCAGATTATTACAGGTGTTCCTCTATTTTTTCCCCCATAGCTCCCCTCCACCTGATTCCCCACCCCACCCCATGCCCTTACCCCCGTCACTGTCTTCATCCATAGGAGTAAGATTTTTGTCCAAGCTCTTCCCGCACCCCTCACACCTGCTTCCCCTGAGAATCGTCAGTTCACTCCCTTTCTATGTCCCTGATTCTATTATATTCACCAGTCCATTCTGTTCTTCAGATTTTTTATTCACTTGATTTTTAGATTCACTTGTTGGTAGGTATGTATTTGATGTCATTTTGTTGTTCATAATTTTTATCTTTACCTTTTTCTTCTTCTTCCTCTCCTTAAAGAATACCCTTCAGCATTTCATGTAATCCTGGTTTGGTGGTGATGAACTCCTTTAGCTTTTTCTTGTCTGTGAAGCTCTTTATCTGACCTTCAACTCTGAATGATAGCTTTGCTGGGTAGAGTAATCTTGGTTGTAGGTTCTTGCTGTTCATCACTTTGAATATTTCTTGCCACTCCCTTCTGGCCTGCATAGTTTCTGTTGAGAAATCAGCTGACAGTCGTATGGGTACTCCCTTGTAGGTAATTAACTGTTTTTCTCTTGCTGCTTTTAATATTCTCTCTTTGTCTTTTGCCCTTGGCATTTTAATTATGATGTGTCTTGGTGTGGTCCTCTTTGGATTCCTCTTGTATGGGGTTCTGTGCGCTTCCTGGACTTGTACATCTATTTCTTTCACCAGGCAGGGAAAGTTTTCTGTCATTATTTCTTCTAATAGGTTTTCAATATTTTGCTCTCTTCCTTCTTCTGGCACCCCAAAAATTCGGATGTTGGTTCGCTTAAAGTTGTCCCAGAGGCTCCTTACACTATCTTCATATTTTTGGATTCTTTTTTCTTTTTGTTTTTCTGGTTGGATGTTTTTTGTTTCCACATATTTCAGATCTTTGGTTTGATTCTTGGGGTACGTTGATCTACAGTTGAGTTTCTGTATATTCTTTATTTCAGACAGTGTATGCTTCATTTCTGACTGATCCTTTTCCATTTTTTTGGCATTCTCATTAAGCTCCTTGAAGGTCTCATCAAGTTTCTCAGCGGTTTTAAGAAGATTCTTGAGTAACCTTATAAATGTGGTTCTGAACTCTATGTCATCCAGTAGTTTGCTTTCCTCCGTTTCTTTCATTCGTGACATGTTTCTTTGTCTCCTCATTTTGGCTGCTTCCCTGTGTTGATGGAGTAGCTTTGTGTGGTAGGTGACCTATAGGGGGCAGTAGCTCAGCCTCCCCAATCACCTGATGTGGACACTCTTGGTACACCCCTTTGTGGGCTGAGTGCAAAGACTTGGTGCAGTTAAAGCCTTAATTGCTGTTGGTATACTGGGAGGAATTGACCTCCAGGCCAATTAGCTGTGAGCACTCACTGTGTCTATAATGGAAGAACTGCTGCGCTGAAGACACACTTAGGGGCAGGACTTGTTTCAGTGGGGCTTTGGTGCTCACTGAGTCTGCCTTTGAATGTGTCACTTATGGATGTGAGGAGTTGAAATCTGGTGTCTCACTCTGACCACTAGGTACACTGGCTTCTGTATCTCCAATGGGGTGCAGGTCAGCTATTGTCTGAGGCCATCCAGCAGGAGCTACAGTGAGAGCTACAGTTTTCTCCTCTTTGCTTGGGGTTTGGAGGTTTTGGAGCTGTCTGACCCAGGCTGCAAGTTTGCTAGGTTAAGCTGCGATAGGGCGGGGCTTTCTTTTGCTAACGCTGCTGCTTGGAGCTTGGGTGGGTTTGTAGGTTGTGCAGGGCGGGGTCTCAGGGTGTCACTAGGCTAGGGCGTGGCAAACAGCAATGGCTGCTAGTTAGCCGGCTCTGTGTCCCCAAGGGCGTCCCGGAGTCCCGTGCCCCAGTGCCGTAAACAATTATTCCTGCGCGCAGCTCTGCAAGTAAGCCCCCCTCACTGGCAGACAGTCCAGCTTCTCCCCGTAGGAGTTTGGGTCCCCCGTGTCTCCCCAGAAACTGGATTTCAGAGTAGTTGGGGGCTTGTCTCCCTTTGGGTTGAAAAAAGCAACACCCGCCGCCAGCCCGGATCACGCGCCTCCGTACCTCAGCTTTTCAGCGCTCGTGCACGTCTCGATGCTCTTTTCTCTTTCCTTCTAGTTGTAGAACTTCCACTCAGCCAGCTTTCCCGTGGTTCTGGGTGATAGACGTTTTGTCTTTTAGTTGAATTTTTGAAATTGTTGCGCGAGGCAGCAGTTTAGGTGTTTACCTACGCCGCCATCTTGGATTCTCTGGAAACAAACATTTTAAGAGAGTCCTGTGAATGACAGATGGTTTTATATCTGTTACCATGCTTGAAAAGACCTTGAAACTTTTGAAACCAGACAACCAATGGGTGCAGGCTGCCGGTCACTACTTGAGCCAATTAAGCAGAGACAGGGTTGAATCGTATATGAGCTTTATTCCAAAAATGCTGGCATTATAGGAGAGCAGCCATTCACAAAAATCTGCTCTGCACTCCCAAATAAGCCAGCTGCTTATATTGGATTAGAGGTCCAGTGCATGGGGGGTCAAGGGGGGTGTCCCTCAGCTTGGCCTGCACCCTCTCGCAATCTGGGAACCCTCGAGGGATGTCCCAGTGCCACCATCGCTGTTGCGCTCGCCAGTGTGAGCCGGGCTTCTGGCTGAGCAATGCTCCCCCTGTGGGAGTGCACTGACCAACTGGGGGCAGCTCCTGTGTTGAGCATCTGCCCCCTGGTGGTCAGTGCACGTCATAGTGACCAGTTGTTCTGCCATTCGGTTGATTTGCTTATTAGCCTTTTATTATATAGGATTATATAGGAGGACAGGAATGCAGGCTGAGGTGGGACTCCATTGTTTGGGCAACAAGGTTGTTAATCTCTCCATGATAATAGGCAGTTCTCAAATGGGAATGGATCGCATTCCAAGGTTGACTCCCAGGTCCTTGGGGCATATTAGGTTAGATTGTGTTTATTTAGTTAGAACAAAACAATCAAGGTTAACAGAGCATGATTAATGTTTCTTATAACTACAGCTAGTCCTCAATATTCAATTTCTGCCCCTAACACTTTATAAGTGTCTTACACAACTGCCATAATTTTGCCATGTATGTATATCACGCATCAGCTTCTCCTAAAGGATTAAAAGGACTGAAAAGTGTCAATACTTCACTTTAGATTGGAGCAAAGGTAGTTACTCCCTTTTGCAAGTCTGTTAATTGCATCTGACCATCCAGTTGAGGGCATATTTTGAGTATATCCCTGAAACTGGTTGTGAAGATAATTCTAAAAATGCTATGAATGATGGCAACACTGGTTAAGTAGATTGTTTCCCAAGGTGACTCAATTCAAGACAAAAATCATATTAACAGAGAAAACAAAATCTCTCACCAATAGGTAGGCCCTCCTCAAAATCACCTGGAGCCAAAGTGAAAATATCCTACCACTCCTGTTTCTATCTTAACTTTTTTGCACTTGATCCTTTACGAGTTTATCTTCCCAACTAGGCTCTCTGGGAACGGTGCCCAAGTCTAGATAATTTCTGAATACCTGACACCAAACACTATGCTAGGCACGAGGCACTAACTACATTGTAAATCAATTAAGTGAATTAACTTTGTTTTTGGCACATTTAGCCCCAAAGTTTCCTCATTCAAGCAATATGGTTAGAGAGCCAGAGGGGGAAGGAGCCCTATGAACCATATTCCCCAGTTGTTGTAGATGAAGAAAGGGATGTGAGCACAGAAGTATTCATGGCATAACAGCGCGGCCTGTGACACAGAGTCCTTGCAAGGAGCGATCTTATCTCGGCTGGGCTGCCCCACGCGGCTTCGGGGTCCCCCGCCCAGTCTGGAGGGCCGCCGCGCACGCGTAGATCGGGAGGGCGCGCGCCTGCCTTCGCCCCTCCGCCCTCCAGGGGGCGCTGCCGACCCCGCTGCCGCCTCCGCCGCCGCCGACTCTCGCCCGGCCAAACCAGGGTGGCGCTGGCTGCCTCGCGGGGTGCAGGTCCGCCTCCGCCGCGCCGTGGGCGTGGGCTCCCGGCTCCCGGCTCCCGGAAGCGGCGGCCGCGGCGCGAAGCCGAGCCGGCGTCAATCGCCGGAGCTGCAATGCGCGGCGGCCGGAGGCCGTGATCTGAGCGGGCGGCCCGGTTGGGGCCGCTGCATGGCGGCGCACTGAGGCGGCGGCTCTAGCTTTGGCTCCTCGGGGCGTGGCGTGGCGTGGCGGCGGCCGGGGTGATGCTGCTCAAGCTCCTGCAGAGACAGACCTATACCTGCCTGTCCCACAGGTATGGGCTCTACGTCTGTTTCGTGGGCGTCGTTGTCACCATCGTCTCCGCCTTCCAGTTCGGCGAGGTGAGTAGCGGCTCGGGATCCCTGGCCAAGGCGCCCTGAACCCGCGCGGCCCCGCGGCCCCCGAACCCCTGCCGCCCTTGCTGAGCCCGGGACGCCGCGATTCCGGGCGCGCGTGACCCTGCGTCCCCATCCTCCCTGCCGCCCGGAGGACCCGTCCTAGCGCCTGCCCTTTCCCCGGAGGCGCGGAGGACTCAGACCGGCTTTCAGCCTCTGAGGACGAGATTTCGTCCCCGCAATGGTTTGGGGAGGGGGGAGAGGGGAATAGGAGCTCGTTTTGCTGATTCCCTTTCCCACCGGGTGCATTCTTCGGGGTTCCAAAGTCATTTGACTTTCTCCCTCAGGCCTTTAACCTCCAGGAATCCCCTCCTGGAACCCAGAGTTGGTGTCTTTCCATTCCTAAATGCTGATCCCTTGCCCCTCCTACAGCGTTGCCCTTCGGGTGTCACCCTTCTAATCTTTTCACCTTTGATAAAGGTACTTTAATCTTCTTAACTTAGTTTCTTCCCGGTTCTCCAAACTTCATCCTAGGGCACGTGTGTTATTGCACATGAATTTGCAGTGGGAATAGTGAACTGGCTCAAAATTTAAAGGACTCCGTGTGCAAGGGGGCTTTTTTGCACTTTTGCTCTGTCATTTGGGACAACTGTACTCCGTCAGTTAGCCCTGCTGGCCGATGTGCACACACTGATGTGAAAGATCTCTTGGCACCTCCACTTTTCCCTGTCCTGAGATTACCTTCACGTGACCCACGTGACCAGGGCACCTTAATGGTTTTGGACTCCAGCGCTTAACCTCTTGGGAGCCAGCACAAGCCCGGGGGTTAGGCTAATAATTTAGATCCCAGGTCACACAAGCCCTGCCTTTGTGAATCTGCATTTAGTTAATAGTACAATAAAGTAGTTGGGTCAGGCTGTAAATTCCTCAGAGGGTCCAAGCAACAGGTTTGGGAGGTGGAAACACACGGGTTTAATAGATTTTTGTGCGCTCCGGATATACACTTTAAACATTTTCATGGCTGAAACAGCCCTTTGCTTTGGGTTGGGTTGGGTAGTTATTTCATTATTGATGGTCTCATACGGTATTCTTTTCTTTTTGTAAATATGTTTTTATTGATTTATAGAAAGAGAGAGGGAGAGAGAGAAACATCTATTCGAAAAACATTGATAGACTGCTTCCTGCACGCCCCCTACTGGGGATTGAGCCTGAAACCGGGCATGTGCCCTGACTGGGAATCTAAGGGTGATTCATAGGTCAAAATTCAACCTCTGAACTACACCAGCCAAGCGAAAGGTTGGTATTGGGGCTAATAAAAATACATTTTATAAGTGAGGGTGAGAAAGTGCCCCAGACTTTTAAGTGGAATATGTAACTGATATACCACCTGCTGTTCTATGTTTGTTTCATGTGTTGCAACGAAATATAGTGACTGTATCTATGTATAGTTGTGTCTTATTGCTGATAAGGTTTATTTTTTGGCCTTGAGTAATTTAAATTAGCTGTTTATTAAAACCCCTACAGTGTGAAGGTGACTTAGAGGCATCAGTTGTTGGAATCTTTTATTTTATATATTCGATGCCTGGTTATTTACCAAAAGAAAGACTTTTGGCAGTCTTGAGATGACCACAGATCTTAGAGTTTGGAACAGACAAAAGAAATGAGAGGCAAAGAACGTCGACTGGTGGCATGGGAGATGACTCATACCACTAATATTGTTGTTAATTTGTACAGCACAGTTGGAAAGAAGAACTGCTAGATTAGGCAGATCTGGGTTTGAATGCTGGTGCCATTATTCGTGATCATGATAATAGTTAATACGTAGGGCATGATGGTGATAATAGTTAATAGATAGTTAATACAAGTTCCAGGCCATCTCTTAACTGCGTTCACATTCACTCATTTAATCCTTACAACACCCCTGTGAGATGGGTACTATTATTACACCCGTTTTACAGGTGATGAAACGAAGGCACTTGCACAAGTTAATCTAGCCATTCCGTGGCAGAGCTGGGTTCAAACCGCAGCAGTATATGGCTCCAGAGCTGTTCTGTTAAGCACATCTCTTCATGGCCTCTCAAACAGCCCAGACTGTCCTTTGCATATGACTTGGAAACGATACTTGAGCTCTCTGAACCTCAGCTTCCTCGTCTTTAAAGTGGAGGCAAGAATACCTTCCTTGTCGAAACCGGTTTGGCTCAGTGGATAGAGCGTCAGCCTGCGGACGGAAAGGTCCCAGGTTCAATTCCGGTCAAGGGCATGTACCTGGGTTGCAGGCACATCCCCAGTGGGGGGCATGCAGGAGGCAGCTGATCAATGTTTCTCTCTCATCGATGCTTCTAACTATCTCTCTCCCTTCCTCTCTGTAAAAAAATCAATAAGATATAAAAAAAAAGAATACCTTCCTTGCAGGTTTGATAGTGAGGACCAAGTAAGATCTGTATGTAAAGTACCACACATAGTTCCTGGCACATAGCAGACTCTCACTAAATGGTAGTAACTATTGCTACTATTGTTATCATCAACTGATTTATATCTTTAATCCTTATTTTGAAATAAGAATGCTATCATCATACAGTTAATATTACCAACTTGTTAATAATTGTTAACTGAATTCATAATGTTTTTTCCTTCCCTTTTTTTGGTAAATATATTTTTATTGACTTCAGAGAGGAAGGGAGAGGGAGAGTTAGAAACATCAATGATGAGAGAGAAACACTGATCAGCTGCCTCTCACAGGCCCCCGACTGGGGATCGAGCCCGCAACCTGGGTATGTGCCCTTGATCAGAATCAAACCCAAGACCCCTCAGTCCACAGGCTGATGCTCTATCCACTGAGCCAAACCTTCTCTCTTAGAATAAGTGGTATTGGCTATACACCCTCCAAATTCTGAGACAAAAAAGTGGAAATGAGGCAGGGGGAGTATATTTTCAAATATTATTTTTTTACTTTTCCCTTAAGTTCAACAAGGTATTTTTTGGAGAACCCATGGGAACTCTGATTAACAAAAGCAGAGCTGGATCCACATCCACAGTGAGCACCCTCAAGCTGGGATCTAAAGTTCACTGAAGTTCATTGTCTTGGGGTGAGGGTAGCAGGTGGGAACTTGTCTGTTGAAAACTGGTTTTCTTGGGCAAGTCATGTGCCCTTGGGAGTCTAGTGTCCTCATCTACAAATGAGGACACTAGCTTAACTATGCTCTCAAGATTCATTTTAGCTTAGAAAGTCCTGATTTTAAATATTTGTCCTTTGTTAGTTGATATTGTATAGATTTTCAAACATGCTTTTAAAGTAAAAAATGTATTATTTCAGGACCATCATTACTTAGTTGAATTATTTATAAATCTCTATTCCCTTATTCAAAACATCTGGAACTACTGAATGACCTTATAATTAAATACCAGTGTCTTTTACAGCGGAACATATGACTGTTCACACTCAGTGAGGAAAATAAAGACTATAAATAACTTCCAGTAAGTTTAGGCCAAGTTTTGCCACCAAATAAGTTCAGGTCAGGTCAAGTTTTGCTGCCAAATAAGAAACAAAAAGGTTGTCACTATTGAGAACTTTCTGGATTTCAAGATTGCCAATAGAGGATTGTAGATCACTGCAGGATGTGTATGTGTGTGTGTCTGTGCGCCTGGTGTGTATGTGTGTAAAATACATCACTTCCTTACATGCACTAAGTATGGGAACAAATATTCAAAAATGAACTTCCATGAGGAAGTCAGATAGGTTCAGACAGAATCTGCTGAAGTGGATTGTCCCTGCCCTCCCCTCCCCTCCCCCCCCCCCCCCCCCCCCCAGTTTCTTTTGCTCACCTGCCTTCTACTGCCATTTTGGATGAGTAAGATTCTTGTTCAGTGAAAAGGAAGATTGAAAACTCGGTCCAGCCTGACCAGCGTGGCTCAGTGGTTGAGCCTTTAGATACCAGTGGTCTCTCTTTGGAGGGATTTGGGAGAGATCCACAGCCCAGCTAACTGTTAAAGTGTGGACTTTGTCTTATTCCCTGGTGTATTATTAGCGCTCGAATGAATGGATAGAGATGACCTTAACCAACATCTCTTCAAGCTCATTTCCAGTAAAGGTATAAGTTTTCTTTTTTTGTGTGTGAATCCTCACCTGAGGATATTTTTCCATTGAATTTTTTTTTTTTTAAGAGAGAGTGGACGGGATGGGGAGAGACACAGAGAGAGAACATCAGTGTGAGAGAGATACATTAATTGGTTGCCTCCTGCATACACCCCAACCAGAGCCCAGGATCAAGCCTGCAACCAAGGTACGTGCCTTGACTGGAATCAAACCTGTGACCCTTTAGTCCACTCTATCCACTGAGCCAAACCGGCTAGGGCAAGTTTTCTACTTTGATGCAGACCATCTGTAGTTACCTTCTTTCTCAGACATGATTTGTCTGATTGTACTTTGTAGGGTGGAAGATGCTGTCAAAGATACAAAGAATTTTAGCTCATCCTTGACCATCTTTGTATATATAGTTGGGATGAGGCCATGAGGATTGAGTAACAGTAAAGGGAGTAGGTAATTGAATGCCTGGGTAGGTACCCAATAATCACTTAGAAAATCAGAGGACGGGAAGGAAATTATGGGTTGAAGCATCCTAGAGGAAGCTGAGACTTTTACAAGGAGACAGGAGCTTTCTTTGGGGGGTGGGGGGAAGGGAGGGGGATTGTTAGTGGTTTAAAATTGCTGCTAGTATTAGCAGCCCTTGGTTGTGACAGAATCCCAACTCAGATGTGGCTTAAGAGAAAAGGTCGTTTTTTGACTGGTGTATTTGAAAAAGTATAGGGTAAAACTTTGGCAGGGTTGGATCAAGGTGCCCAAGTGATGTCATCAGGAATCTCTTCCTGTCCCTGTTCTTCGCTTCTGTTGGTTTGATTCTCAGGCGAGCTCTTCCCATGTGGAAACATAGATTGCTGCCAGCAACTCTAGCTTCTGATCTACCATTTTAGTAAGCCCAGCAAAGGAGAGCTTCCTTCCTCAGAGTGCCAGATGGATCCAGGCGGCCTGCCTAGCCAGGGAATGCGTGCCCTTGTTCCCTTGTTAGCCACCTGGATCATCCCCAGAGCTAGGGCTGTGAGCCCGCTGTCAGTCTCCAGTCTTGAGTGAACCTTGTGATCTGAGACAGGTTCCCTAGAGGGAAATCAGGAGGTTGTTATCAAAAGAAGGGCCAGAGCAACAGATGTCCTGGACACTGGCTTGAGTCAAAACCCATTTCCTGTCCTGGTCCTGAACGTTGACATTATGACTATGATAGCGGTTAGCCCTTTACCTTGTTGTAGAAGTTGTAAAAGTGGGTTGTTTCCATTTGTAATATCTTGTTAATTTCTCTATCTGTGAATCTTGTGTTCTAAGGTGGGTGTATTAATAGGGAGTTTTGTTAAACACAGCTCAAGTGTGCCCTCATAAATCTTTCAGTAACGATTCCATATGTATCGTTAACTTAAGGTGGAAATTTGATAGTTGTATTCGCTTTGACTTACTCTTGAGGTCTTAATTGGTTGATAATGTTAATGAAATTTAGCACGTTGGCCCAGCCGGCATGGCTCAGTGGTTGAGTGAATGTTGAATTATGAACCAGGTCACGGTTTGATTCCTGGGTAGGGCACATGCCCAGGTTGCAGGCTTGATCCCCGGTGCAGGAGGCAGCCAATCAGTGATGCTGTGTCAGCCACTGAGTCACACCGGGGAGCAATTTAATTTGAGTTTTGCATGACGTGGAAGCCTTCATAAGGAGATGAAGACCCAAAGAAGTGCTTAAACCTGAATGTTTTAATGCTAGCTTTGATGAGTGGAGCACTGTGATAGGACAAAAAGGATATGAGCTGAGTTTAATGAGCTGGGGAAACACAGGCCTGCTCATTCAGAATTCCTTTCAGCCGACAAGGATGGAGACAAGGATGCTCCTTTCCTCCAGTTATGGAGAGGGCACCTTTCACAGAAGGTCATATGACCTGCGTCAAGGGAAGGTCAGAACATCCTTCCCATGCCTGCTCTTTCTCAAATTTCTTCAGCTTGAAATATTCATTATGCCAAGCTGCCGTATTTTAGGGGCACGTATCCTGATCCTTGTCAGCTCCAAGTGAGGGAGTGTGAGCCGATTCTGCATAGCAACCAACTTTCCCTTGTCCTCAGAGCAGGTAGCAGCCAGTCCTTTCTATTTCCCAGGCGTGAAACAGACGTGGCATCCACCCAATTGCAGGGATCTGTCATGGGCTCCCTAGGTCATACCACGGAGTCCTTTTCCTGGGCTTGAGGTGATGGGAAGATTCCCACCCCTCTCCTTCAGCTGAGGTGGAGCAGGAGTCACAGAATGCCAGCGGCAGCTTCCAAAAGCCCTCCTCTGGACCTTTTTACTGTGATTTGGATGAGTTTTCAACCACCCCTTTAGGAAACTTGACATCTTGGTCGCACACTTCTTTTTGAAATGTGGTATCTGGTATTTTGGTGCCTTAGATGAAACTTATTTCTCCATGCACAAGCTTCTCAATGATGATTTGCCACTTCTGTACTCAGCATGCTGATCACGGAGATGTTCTCTTTCTTATCTTGGAATCCCTGTGTCCCAGCAGAGCGCCTGAATCACTTCTTCAGTTGGTACATTCTTTGAGTGCAGTGCCAGGCCCCTGGGCACGGAGTAGTGAACAGAGCAGTCAGGTTCCCACAGACAAGGAGTTTATATTCTGGTTGTGCATTCAGACATTAAATGTTACTTAGTGAGCATTTGTGAGAAATGCTGCAAAGAAGGAGAGGGTGCTGTGGGAGAGACCTGCAGGGAGAACTGTCTGGTGGCTGGGTCAGAAAGGAAGGGAGAGGGGGAGAGAGAGGGGACGGGGGGGGGGGGGGGGGGGAAGAGAGAGAGAGAGAGAAAGAAAGAGATGAGAGAGAGTCATTGATTGGCTGCCTGCTACATGTCCTCCACTGGGGATCGAGCCCACAACCCAGGCATGTGCCCTGACTGGGAATCAAACCGTGACCTCCTGGTTCGTAGGTTGATGCTCAACCACAGAGCCATGCCTGTGGGAGGTGTTCTTGATGCAGTCTGAACTCAACTTGAAAGGGTCAGAATTTCTGAGGCAGGGGACAGAGGAGGGTAGGCCTACCGAATGTTCTCAACTGGGAGGTATTTTGCACCCTCCACCCCACCCCAGAGGCATTTGTCAATGTTTGGAGACATTGTGGGTTGCCATGATAGGAGTGTAGTGTGGGATTGGTGTTACTAGCAATTAGTGGGCGGAGGTCAGAGTTTCTGCTAAACATCCTGCAATGCACAGCACCTCCCTCACAGCAAAGATTATGCTGCCAAAAATGTTACTAGTGCTTGGGCCCTGGAACCATAAGGT
This sequence comes from Corynorhinus townsendii, assembly GCA_026230045.1. Lineage (NCBI taxonomy): Eukaryota > Metazoa > Chordata > Mammalia > Chiroptera > Vespertilionidae > Corynorhinus > Corynorhinus townsendii. The sequence continues at coordinate 204,596,965 of JAPDVU010000003.1, read as the reverse complement.
CTTAAAGATGGGGTACATGTGAGAAGTCTATTCGGCTGGACGATGGAGAGCAAGAGAAAGTGTGGAAGTAGGAGAGATTGGTGTGGTTGGTGCCCTACTCCCAGCCCTTGGTAGAATAGGTGTTCAGGGTTTGGGTGTTTGTCCTGAGAACAATGGGATAACCTTCAAGGTTGTTATGTACTGGCATGTGGAAGGTGGAGGCCAGGGATGCTGCTGACCATCCTGTGATGCACAGGACACCCTCATAACAAAGTTATCAGGCCCTAAATGTCAATACAGCCAAAGTTGAGAAACCCTCAGTTAGGACTGTTAGTATGGGCTAGGCCCATAAAGGGCATTTAAGAGAACTGAACCGATTTGAGAGATTTAGGGTGCAAGATAATCTGGCCTTTATATTCCATTATGTGCCAAACACTCTGTTGACTTCTTGAGATACAAAAATGAGCAAGGTGGACAAGTTCATTTGCTCACTCAGACCCCACTATAGGTGCTCAGTGAATATTTGTTGACTAAATTCATATAAAATTTATTTTTGCTCACTGATTGTGATTAAGCCTATTGAGGAAAGATGGTTTAAATGAGATGCTTCATGTATATAAGACACCTTGCATGGTACCTGGTGCAGGGTACAGTAAATGCTAATTAAATGCCAAGTGTTCTGTCCCAGGACAGTTCTTCCCTTGGCTCTGATGCTTATGAAGGCAGCAGCAGGAGACCTTACTTCTGGGCTGGTGCCAAGGTCACACTGAAGAATATATTAATCTTTCCTTAGAGACAGAGTAGAAAAGTTTGCAGTGATTTCTTTATCTGACTGCTTTATTATGGTTGATATGAAAGCAGAGGGAGTAAGCTTATTAATGTAAAACAGCCGGAACTATATAATACCATATGTTATTCTAATTCCTTCTAAAATGTAACAAACAAGTGGAGCGATAAAAGGTTATATATTTTCAATATATCTTTTGACGTTCTCACTGTTCTTTAGATTGATTGTTCCAATCTTATGATCACACGCAGTATCTTAAACGGGTGACTAGTCAGCCCGTGTGTGATTCATATGTGCACTAAATTAAGCAGGAAAATGTGATCTTTCAAAAATGTTACAGATTAAGTCACACTTGTGCAGGGAGAGCCAAATGAATTCTACAATTGACTAAAAACCATATTGCCATTTTAAAATTGCATCCTAAAATTGTTTCCTCTTGCCCCGGCCAGGTAGGTAGCTCAGTTGGTTAGAGCAGCAGTCGCCAACTGGTGGTCTGTGGACCACTGGTGATCCGTGAGGTCTGAAAGGTTGGCCACTGCTGGGTTAGAGTGTCATCCTGATACACCAAGGTTTCGGGTTCCATCTCCAGTCAGAGCACATACAAGAATCAACCAATGAATGCATAAAGTTTCTCTCTTTCTGTCTTTCTTTCTTAAATATATTTTTTATTGATTTTTCACAGAGAGGAAGTGAGAGGGATAGAGAGTTAGAAACATCGATGAGAAAGAGACATCGATCAGCTGCCTCCTGCACAACCCCTACTGGGGATGTGCCCGCAACCAAGGCACATGCCCTTGACCGGAATCGAACCCGGGACCCTTCAGTCCCCAGGCTGACGCTCTAGCCACTGAGCCAAACCGGTTAGGTCTTTCTGTCTTTCTTTCAAGTGAATAAATACACTTTTTTATTGTCTAAAGTTATTCATATGTCTCCTTTTTCCCCAATTGACCCCCTCCCAGGAATAAATACATTTAAACAATTTAAAATTGTTCTTTTTTTAAAAAAATTGTTTCTTCTTTTAAGAGGGTTCTAGCTTTCTTTTCCCCTTGATGTACCTTGCTTTCCCCCTTCATTCCATTAACTTTATTTCTGTCTCTGATTAATTACAAATTGGATAAAGCTTTTTTACCAAAATTTCACAAAGTATTCATTTGGCAGAGATTTATGGAGGTGTTACTCTACTGTTTACTAGAGACACAACGATGGTTCAGTTTCTTTCTGTTCTTGAGGAACTCACTCTCCCAGACAGAGAGATAGACAAGCAGATAGACAATCTTAAGATATATTGTGATAAATTCAGTAGAAGACAGAGGGTGGATGTTGGGCACTTTCTCAGACAGGGTGACATGTGAGCTTGATCTTGAAGAAGATGGCTGAGGGAAGAAAGGGGAGGTCTCCCCCCCTTTTTTGGCTTAAACAGCGCATTTATTTTCTTACTAGAGGCCCAGTACACGAAATTTGTGTGTGGGGGGGTGGGGGGGCAGTCCCCTCAGCCCAGCCTGCACCCTCTCCAATCTGGGACATCCCTCTCACAATCTGGGACCACTGGCTACTAACTGCTCACCTGCCTGCCTGCCTGATCGTCCCTAACTGCCCCCCCTGCTGGCCTGGTCACCCCCAACTGCCCCCCCTGCTGGCCTATTCACCCCCAACTGCCTCCCCATGCTGGCCTGGTCGCCCCAAACTGCCACCTCTGCTGGCCTGGTCTCCCCGAACTGCCCCCACTGCGTACCTGGTTACCCCACAGTCTGCCGTTCAGTCATTTGGTTGCCCCTCACTAACACCCCTGCTGGCCTGGTCACCCCACGCAGCCTGCTGCTCGGTCATTTGGTCGCCCCTCACTAACCTCCCTGCTGGCCTGGTCACCCCACGCAGCCTGTTCGGTCGTCTGTTCGGTTGCAATGGTTGCTTAGGCTTTTATATATATAGATGATTCTGGAGGTTGGAAATCCAAGATCAGGGTGCCAGCATGGTTGGTATCTGTTAAGAGCTCTCTTGTTGGCTTACAAATGACCACCTTCTTACTGTGTCATCACATGGTGGGCAGAGAGAGAGAGAGGGAGACAGGGCCTCCCTTAAGTGAAGGATGCCATCGGTGTAAAGGCATAGGTGTGGGAGGCACTATCACCTTCTAGGGACTCAGGTAGTTCTGAAGGGCTGCAGCATACCTAGGACTGAAGCTACAGAGGCAGGCAGTGGCCACTTTAGGACTTGCCCACTGAGTGAGGCTAACAAATTTCAATTCATCCTAAAAAAATGCCGGTCATTCAAACAATTTAAAGCAAGAGAATGGCGAATTAGGTCTCTGTTTAGAACAATTGCTCTAGAGCAATACTGATTTTTATAATTATACTACAAAGGCCTGAAAGAAAGGTGTATCTGCTTTTGGAAACTGGCATTATGTCTTGCTGATTTATTGCTTGATTTTGAGCAAGTCTTTTTATTTATCCTCCATGTGATGGTATTAGGAGGTGAGGCCTTTAGGAGGTGATTAGGTCATGAATGGAATAGTGCGCTCACAAGGGAAACCCCAGAGAGCTCCTGGACCCTTTCCACCATGCGAGGTGACATAGGAGAGGACAGCTGGCTATGAATCTGGACGCTGGCTCTCACCACACACCAAATATGCTGGTGCCTTGGTATTTCCAGCCTCCAGAACTGTGAGGTTTAAATTTCTCTTATTTATAAGCTATGGGCTAAGACAGGAAAACAAAATGAGCATGCTTAATCAGATGTGATTAGAGAATTCTTCTGGTGAGAAGCAGATAGGACTTACGGATTGCTATCGAAGGAGGAGGAAGAGGGTTGGTAGAAAAGATAAAGCTTAGAATATCTTTAAGATAGGGATCTTGGTCTCCCTTAGTACACTTCAATGCAAACTAAATTTATTTTTTGCAAACTAAATTTTGTTTTCAGAAACTATGCAGAACCTTTATAATCTAAGAATAATGTAGACTTCTGATTATCAATGTGTGAAAAGCTCTGTCAGTGTTACTTAGAGTTTTTACTACTTGAGGTTAGAGGTCCAACACCTTAAGTTTTATAGGATAGCATGTCACATTCCTTTGAAAACTTGAGAAAGCAACATGTGCTTTTACAGAGTTCTATATCCTTGTGTGCTTAGTAGGCCTGTTGTTGTGTCTTCACAACTCTAGCCCTTTAATCTTTTTAATTTTTAAATATATTTTTATTGATTTCAGAGAGAAAGGGGGAGGGAGAGAGAGAAACATCAGTGAGGAGAGAATCATCGGTTACTTGCCTCCTGTACTCACCACTCCCCCCCCCCCCCCGCCCTTTGCTGGGGATTGAGCCTTCAACCCAGGCATGTGCCATGACGGGAATCAAACTATGACCTCCTGATCCATAGGTCGACGTGCAATCACTGAACCACACCAGCCGGACTAGCCTTTTAGTCTTTACCTGACTATTTGGGAATGGATCCGAAAGCAGAAAGTTCTAGAGGGAAACTATGGAGTGGTAAGCTGTTCCAAGTTGTTTGCCTTGTAAAACTAGTAGCCATATTCATTCATTCTAGAATGTTTATGTCCTAGCCAGTGTTTGCGGGAGCACCGAAGGGTCTTGGGTTCAATTCTTGGTCAAAGGCACATACCTGGATTGCAGGTTTCAACCCCAGCCCCAGCCAGGGCATGCTTGGGAGTCAACCAATCCGTGTCTCTCACATCGATGTTTCTCTCTCTCTACCTCTCTCCATCTCCTTCCCCCTCCTCTTCCCTCCCTTCCTTCCAATCTCTGTAACAATCAATGGGAAAAATATCCTCCAGTGAGGATTAAAAAAAAATGTTGATTGATTTTATGTCAGGCATTGTCCAAGGATCTGGGAATAAAAATAAAAAGAGGTCAAGTTCCTGGCTTTGAGTTGCTCACAGAGGTGTAGACACATATTTAAACCGGTAAGTTATACTGCACCACTGTAAATGCTATCTTTAAGGGACGTGGGAACAATTTGTATGTAAGTATTGTACAGCCCTGTATGACCGGCATATCTCACTTACTCATCAAAACAGTCTTGTGAAATAGGTGGCATTAATATCCTCATTCTACAGAAGAAGAAATTGAGAATAGAGAAGCGCTCTAGATTTTATCAAGTCCCAGATTTAAACTCATGTCTTATGATTGTAAATCTTATGGACTTTGCACTATACTAGTATACCTGTTCTCTTCTTAATACTTACCTTCCTCCTTTTCTTAGCTGGGGAATTCCTCTGATGTAAAGGATTATGGGCTTTGCATCTCATTCAGCCATTGAGCCACACTGGCTGGGCAATAATTCTTAATAAGATTGTTTATGATATATTTCAGAGCTCATGTAGTATTTTAATGAATAGTATTTCAGTTCATTGTTTTTTAAATTTTACCAACAAACTATCCTTAGTAGTAGAGTGTAGAGAGGAGGTGTGTGTGTGTGTGTGTGTGTGTGTGTGTGTATGCATGTTCATGTGAGGTGGGGGTGGGTGGAATAGTTCAAAATGGCAAGTAAGAATTTTTTTTTAATATTTATTTTTATTGATTTTAGAGAGGAAGAGTTAGAAACATCAATGATGAGAGAGAATCATTGATTGGTTGCCTCCTACACATCCCCTACTGGGGATTGAGCCTGAAACTTGGTCAGATGCCCTGACTAGGAATCGAACTGTGACCTCCTGGTTCATAGGTCAATGCTCAACCACTGAGCCACACCAGCCGGACCTTTTCCAAGTTTTGAATGGATCATGTAGTCCCCTTAAAACCCTCCAGTACCTCTGCTTCCCCTGGCACACAAGGCACAACACAGTCCAGGCCCAGCGTCCTTTCCCAGCCGCATTTCTCTCCAGTTACTACCTGCTTGTGCTCCAGCCAAAACCAACTGCAGAGTTGTCCTCAAACAACTCACCCTTGCTGCTTTCAGCCTTTGAGCATGCTCTTCTGGCACTGTCCTTTCTCTCTACCTGGTGACCTCATTCTCCCAAGACCCAATTCTCATATCACAGCCTTTTAAATCTCTTTGATTTTCATATGTATGAGACTATTCTTATCTTGTAATTTATTCATCCGGGTTGAGCACAGTGTCTGGCATATGGCAGGCACTGAGTAATAGATGGATTTTCATTGCTTTACCTCTTTAGCAATTTTTAATGAAATGAAAGTTGTAAACTCTTACTATTTGATGCAAATAAAACATTGTTTCTTGCCCTGGCCAGTGTGGTTCAGTTGGAGTATTATCCCATACACCAAAAGGTTGTGGGTTAGATTACCAATTGGGGCGCATATGGGAGGCAACCCCCATTGATGTTTCTCTTTCCCCCTCTTACCCCCCTCTCTCCCTCCCCCTCTCTCTAAATAATCAATAAAATATTTCCTTTGGTGAAGATTTAAAAAAAAAAAAAACACACCCAAAACATTGTTGTTTTTTTTCTTCGTCTTCTTTTCCCTAGGTGGTTCTGGAATGGAGCCGGGATCAATACCACGTTTTGTTTGATTCATACAGAGACAATGTTGCTGGAAAGTCCTTTCAGAATCGGTGAGAAAAGATAAATTTTGGAGAGTTTCTTTTTACTTAAATGATAAGTCATGAAAGCACCCATGTTTAAATATAGCAATTAAGGGATCTTCCAAGTTGTAGCTATGGTTTAACTTATTCAAGACTACTCCCATCTGAAGGAACCTTGTAGTCCATCCTCACATTTTTTAGATGGAAAATCTGACTCCCAAAGAGTAATGCTGCCTTGCAGTTTATTGAGTACTTTGTTACATGATCTCATTTTATGCTGCCCCAGTTCCGTGAGGTAAAGGTAATTTCATCCCCCTGAAGGATAAACGAACTGAGTGGCTACTCTACAGCTGTTCTGAGGCCTGACCAGTATTCTTTGGTTGACATCACTCTGTTAACCAGGGCCATTCCCATGGTCACCACTGGGACTGGACCTCACCTGTCCCTGTGGCCACCACATCTTGCTGTCTTGCTATGGGAAGGAGCAAGCAACCTCACAGGTTGGATCTTTGGCTCCTTAAGGCCAGGCTTCTTGGTACAGCCATTCTTGAATGCTGCCTTCAACCTTTCCTTTTCTTGGAGAGTTTTCCTCTCTCACAAGACACTGGGAGCAGTCTTTACCAATCTTTTCCTTCCCTTCTTGCAGTTGAAATGAATTGCACAGGCTCTTTTCAGTGTTTGTCTATAAAGTTATTATTTATATTGTTTTATATCATAAAAGCAATAGATGTTTCTGGTGAAAACAGTTCAGAAAAATAGAGAGTAAAGCCTCTCTCTGTTCCATTCTGGTTTTCCCCACTCTCAGGAACCACTGTTAATGAATTTTTGTTTTAGATTTTTCTGGTGATCATTCCATCTTTAAAAACAAAAGTCCTCTCCTTTTTGATTTATTCGCTTTGTGCCGTATCTATTGACTCTCCTTTTCATTGTAATGACACACAGCAAATCAATACAGGGGAAGGAGCAAGAGGGGACCAAAACAAATGGGAGGTAGCTACTGAGGTACTTAACTTCATAAAAGACTTTGGTCTAAATGTCAGAAGCCATAACCAGAGATCCTGACTGTCATTATCCCCTGAGGATAGAACCCATAAATCCTTCCTGCTACTCTCACTGAACCAGAAAATCTAATGAAACTACAAGTAATAATTGGTGTTCATTGGCACACTTGGACAGTTTTCTAAGATCCTCTAGACTGTATCACTGATTCCTCTGGAGCCCTTGTCCCCAGCTTAGAAGCACTTCCTGTCCCTCTGCTCTCTTGTTATGAGTACCTAGTGATTTCTATCAACTAAGTAGTTTTCAAAATAATTGCTAATTAGGTGTATGCACTATTTTTTTTGAAAAATACATTTTTATTGATTACTAGAGAGAAGAAGGGAGAGGAAGAGAGAGATAGAAACATCGATGAGAGAGAAACATTGATCAGCTGCCTTCTGCACCGCCCCTTCTGGGGTTTGAACCCACAATATGGGCATGTAGTCTGACTGGGAATCGAACCAGTGACCTCTTGGTTCATGGGCTGATGTTCAACCATGTAGTTACACTGGCCGGACTGGATGTATGCACTATTATAGTTCACACCATCTCAATGAAGAGGGCTTGTGGGAGTTCTTGAGTGGACCTAAAGCTGTACTCTTTGCTGTGGTCCTTAAATGAATGAAACCCAGACTTTGCTTCTTTAATGAAGATGGAATCTGAGTCTTACTCTGTTTTAGATCCTGTGATATAACTATCTACTGTAAAGAATTTTGTAGTCTAGTAGGGGAGGTAACTTGTAGCCAAGTAACTAGTGGAGTAGGGAAATTAGATCTTTGTCTTAGGATCTCTTAAAACAGAAGCTTTCGAAGATCCTGGGTGTCTGTGAAATCAACACTATTTTTATTACCATACTAAGGTGCCATTTGCTTTTTTACTGTGTTGACATTAGCATTGATGGTATAAAAGTAGTGTGGGTAACATTGCCACACCTTAGCATGAGTCATTGTATTCTCCACCACCACATATTTGCAGGGGCAAGAGAAACTTAGTTTACTTAAAAATACTCATGATGAAGCAGTAAAAAATTATTAGTTTGATTGTATCTTGGCCCTTTGAGTAAGTATGCCTTTAATGTGTGAGAGGAAAGGGAAAGCAGACCTAAAGATCTGACTGCATGGGGACTGTCTTGAGGAAAAGCCACGTGGCGATTGTTTGAGTTGTGGCCTGAACTAGCTCTGCTGTGCATGGAACACCATTGTTATAACTTGAAAGGACAAATTCAAGTATGATTACTCAGACTTGGTTATTTGGCAGGATTTTCTTGACAATGAACAAGCGATCCTGTCTCTTGAAGGAAAAATAGTAATAGTATTGGTTGCCAATGATAAAGCTTAAACTTTCAAGTGAAAATTAGAATTTTGGAAAACATGTTTCCACCACTGTGAGCTTAGCCAGCTTCACAATATTGCAGGCTTCTTTGACTAGATTTGTGATTATCCATAGCAATTCCCTTTGTTAATATTATATAAGAAAATTAAGGCAGTGTGTCACCATTCAGCAGATCTGCAAAACTCTATAGCTGTTATTCTGTAGATTACTAGTACATTGATGTTACAGACTCTTGCAAGGTTGAAATAGCCATTATTCAAAGGGAAAGAAAGACCAATGGATTTGAATATAAAAGCACAAAAAATGTATATGTTTCAGATTCCACATTGCAACTAATTTTGAAGAAACTACCACTTCTTTTGGTGTAGCAGCAAAAAATACTCCTCTTTCCAACTTCATATCTGTTTGAGCCTGGGGTTTTTTCACACACTTCAACCAAAACAACGTAAAGGGGTCAGACTGAATACAGGAGATTGGAGGTGCTTGCTTTGTTCTGCTAAGTCTCTAAAGAGATTTGCAGAAATGTAAAACAATGCCTCTCTTCTCACTAAATTTTGTTGTTGTTGTGGGAAATAGTTATTTTCATTAAAAAAGTTATATGAATAGTTAACATGAATAGTGAAGTGGTTTGTTTTGTTTTAAAATGAGTTAATATTTTAAAACTTACCTTAAAATATGTTAGGTGTACATAGTTATAACCTATAAGCAAAAACTTTGGGGGGGGGCCTTAATAATTTTTAAGAGTGTGAAGGGTCTGAGACTAAAATGTTTGAGAACCATTTCCTTAATGTAGCAATTTTCAAACTTTATTATGCACCAGAATCTCCCTGGCGCAGAAGTGCCTGAGTCCATAGGTCTAAGAGAGGCTCAGGGAATTTTCATTTCTAACGTATTCACTGATGATACTGTGCTGCTGGTCTGCTGACCACACTTAGAGAACTATTGCATTAATGAATTCTTAATGAAATAGAATTTCCCTGCTTCTTCAATTTTCATTTTAGTAACACTGAGTTTTCTAAGGAAAGCTCAAAATGGGTTGTCTTTTTTCTTACTCAACCATTTATTGAATACCTAGTCAACCTACTGTGCCTTCTGCTGTTCTGGGTGCTGATGGTGCAGCTGTATAAACCCCTGCCCCAAGCGCTTCACAGCCTTTAGAAGGAAAAATAGCTTAGAAAATGTCAATGGGGAAAAAAAAGGAGATATATGTACTAATATATGTAATAAACAATAAAAAAATTTTTAAAAAGAAAATACAAATATTGAGGTCAACAGTTTTAATCAAACTCTTGTTCTCTTTCTGAAGAAATTTTTTTATGTGTGTGTTAAATATTTCTTTTCCTGCTTTTCGATTGCATTAAAATGTAGTTTGATTTTTATGCAGGGGTATTTCAAAATTGCGTAATTTTGATGATGACAAATAAATGGGTCATATATATCATATGTTCTAATATATTTTAGAATATCATAATGTTTATAGGAAGTTTCATGATTTTGCTAGTTTTTCTATAAGTCTTTTTCATGTTGTTTGCCCTGAATGGGAAAAAAAATCCCATTCTATATGTCAGTAACAAGTGAATATATAAATTATTTACTGCTAATTGTGTGGCCTTAAGTTTGTTTGGGGCTCAATTTTGTCTTCTCTAAATTATAGATATTAGATTAAATATAAAATCTCTCCCAACTTTTTGGTTCTGAGATACTATTTAAGTTCTAAGTTTTTTTTTTTGTTTTTTTACCTACTTTTCATTTAATCTAAACTGATTAAAATAAAAGTTGTGTCACTGTCACCACAGCTTTGGTTTTGAGTCATAGGTGACTGATAGTCTTCAGGCTAAGATAAAGACTTCCTTCTCATCTGGAAACTAAGATAGTGTTCTCGTGGTTAGATATGGTCACTCACTGTGACCATATCTAATAGAAAAAGAATTGACTCACTGACCCAGAGTAGATCACATGGTCTCCTTATGCTTGTTAGTTTAACTCCAAAGAATTAAATTGATCTTACAATATAGCCTTAGAAGAACCAGTACATAAATGCATTATGTATTTACATTGTTTTCCTCATTTGAATATGTATGGATATCTCTTGATTCTACTTTAAAAATCTTTAATAGCAGATAAGTACTTTTACAGGAAAGCTTTGGAACGTACAGTTCTTTTTTTCTTGTTAAAATATTTTTAAATTAAATTACGTAAGCAGTTTTTTAAATTTTCAGTCTAAGCAACCCCAAGAAGTTGGAGTGGGATGACCTCAGATAATATACATGAGGGTAATGTGAGGCTTTTTTTTTTTTTTTAATGGAAAAGACCAATGTATGTTGAGGGAATGAACTAATACTTATTTAGTTAACAAGTATATATTAAACCCTATTCGTGTACCAGGCATTGTTCCTAAGCTTGCAGTGGTGAATAAGCAGAACTCATATAGAACTGACATCTTAGTGGGGAAGTTTTTTGTTTTTTGTTTTCTTACTTAAAAATGTGAACTATAATGGACATATAAATCAGCAGTTTTCAAAGGGAATTTTCAGACCAGCAGCATTGGCTTTATCTCGGACCTTGTTAGAAATGTGAATTCTGGGGCCCCAGGCCAGACCTAGTGAATTGGACATTCTGGGGATAGAGCCCAGCAGTCTGTTTTACAAGTCCTACAGGAGATTGTGATTCCTGCTAGCATTTGAGAACCATTGATAGAGATAATATGCAGAAAAAACCCACATGAGGGAGCTTTTTGCACACCCTTATGGTGGAAGAGAGAGCCTGAAGATAAAGGAAAGAGAGGAAATAATGAAGCAGGGTACAGAATGCATAACATTTCGGCCCAGACATACTGCATCTAGACTGGGAAGATAGACACTGAAAAACAGTCCAACACAGTGTGCGAAGGATTCCTTAGTGTACAAAGCACGGGGGGGGTTGCATGTTGAGCAGTACATGCTCTTTGTGGGAGCAGTGGGAAGAGGGCGATTGGGAAGGAGGAAGTGGTTGAAAGGAGCATGAAAGAAAGGATATTTCAGGCACAGAAGCCTGCAAGGTCTTACCCTGTTTGGGTAAGACCATACAATGGGAGTGTCTAGAAAACAAGGTGCAGAGTGTGTAGGAGTTTAGATTTTAATTTGCAGGCAGTGGTGACCCTTGACTCAGGAGGGTTGGTAGATGCTAGTGTAGCCATCACACATGACTGAGTGTGAGGTGATTCCTCGTTTTCCCATGAAGCCCTTCATCCCCTGGTACCTCTTTACCCCACCTCCTCTTCTGTCCTTCCCTTTGCTCCCATTGCTTCGGCCACACAGGGCATTCCCTTCCTTTGGACCATTCTCCCCCAGTTACCCACATGGCTAACTTCCTCCCTTCCTTCACATCTCTGCGGAAATGCCATCTTCCAGCGAGACTGTTTCTGATTTTCCCATTTAACACTGGCCTCCCACATAGGCACACTTTGTATCCCCATTTTCTGTGTTGTTTTCTCCTTAATGACACCGGCTATCATCTGACTATATTTGGCTTATTTCACGTCTTCACCTTTCTAGAATGTAAGCTCTGTGAAAGCACAGATTTGAGTTTTGTTTTATTTACTGCTGAATCCCCAACATCAAGAACAGTGCCTAGCACATACTAAGTGCTCAGTAAACACTTATGCACTGAATAGAAAAGACACTCCTTTTCTCTCCTCATCTCACTTGCTTTTTTTTTTTTTTTAAGATATTTTTATTGATTTCAGAGAGGAAGGGAGAAGGAGAGAGAGGTCAAAACATCAGTGATGAGAGAGAATCTTTGACCGGCTGCCTCCTGCACGCCCTCCTTCCTCCCACTGAGGACTGAGCCCGCAATTGGGGCATGTGCCCTTGGCCGGAATCAAACCCAGGACCCTTCAGTCGATAGGCTAATGCTCTATCCACTGAGCCAGACCAGCTAGGGCTCACTTGCTTCTTTTAAGCTAAAACTTGTCACTTCTTCTTTTCTCCCTTTTTTAATAGGAAACATTTACCCACCAAACCACATTTATTTTCCATGAGATAATTAACCCTGCGCTGCATGGTATGATTGTAGCCACAAGCAAAGACGTGATGTTTTGGTTAGGCTCTTGAGCCCTTTGTACTGTTGTGGGCCTAAACCAGTGCCTGCTTGTGAGGAAAACAAAAGGAGAGTAAGCTTTGATCCTTGGCCAAAAAAAAAAAACAGAAAAGAAAAAAAGCTGTACCATTACCATTACTTGGAAAAGACCAAACTATACACAGAACCATCCAAAGTATATGTCATATGTCACTATGAACTCCTGTGTCATAGCTCTAGAGCAGACCCTGAAAGATGGGTAGGATTGGGTAAGTTGATGAAAGAAAAGGAAAGAAAGCTTTTATCCTGGGTACAACCTGAACAGAAACACTAAGATAAGGCTCAGAAAGGACACTCAAGAATTAAAAGCAAACTCTCCCCGCCCCCCACACACAAAAAGAGCAAAACAACAACAATAATATAACAAAGAATTAAAAGCCTGTCTGACTCCTTATTTTGAGGATAATGAGGGAAAAATTTCAGCATGTTTGGAAAGTTCTGTGCTAGTGTCTCATAGAAATCATTGACTCATTCAGCTCCTATGTGCCAGGCAGTCTTCTAATCTATTGGGTATTTCAGGGAATAAAACGGAAGTTTCCTGCTTTGTTGGAGCTTACATTCTGGGGGAGGGACATTCTAGGACTTGGGGGCAGCAAGGAACAGGAAGGCTACAGCATTCAGTAGAGCTAGGTCTTCATTCTGGACTGCTTGATAACTCTTCAGTCATTTTAGCTTCTAATTCTTTTCTATGTTTAGCTGCATTTGTATACCAGTTTTCACTGAAATGAGAATGTATCCGTTTGATGTGCACTTCTAAGACCGCCTCCCCGCCCCCCGCCCACACACACACAGACCAATCCTAAATGTGGAGTGATAGCAGTCTCTTTACAAGGTGATTGTGAGGACCAAATGATGCCAACTACATAAAGTACATAAACTGCATAGAGTTCTCCAGCATGTATTCATCCCTCAGCTCCAGTTTGAAACGTGCAATTCTGTAATATATGCCATGCTGGAATTACCTTCTCATTGATTTTTTTCATGGCCTCTAAGTTTACACCTGACATACTCTTCAAATATATTGGGAAAATGCATATGAGCTTGAGGACTTGTGGGTCTGCCCTAGGCTCTGTCTGCCCATGCCGATCGACGTGGTGTACACCTGGGTGAATGGCACTGACCTTGAACTACTGAAGGAACTGCAGCAAGTCAGGGAACAGATGGAAGAGGAGCAGAAAGCCATGAGGTAAAGCTGAGATTTGAAAAACAAAACACAACGTTCTACAAGTAACAGTACAGCTCAGAAGGGTAAGGTGACATTTGCAGAAGCCATCCAAACAAAAATCTGCATCTCCAATGCATGCCATTGCAGGATCTGGGCAGCCATATGTCTGACCCTTGTTTCTTGGTGCCTGAAGAGGACTCGGCCACTTTGGTGAGATCCTGGCCTCACTTTCTTAGATGGTCATTTTAGACCGTGGCACTCGGTGGTGGCCTTGGTCTCTGAGGGGCCTTTCAAAGGAGCTCTGGGCTTCCTGCTCACTCGGTCTGAGTCCCAGGCATCCTCAAGAAGTGAGGTTTTATTACATAAAATAGCGATACAGTAAGTTAGGTTGGTCCCTTGAAAAAGAAAACAGGCCTACAGATTTAAATTTTCTCCATTTAATAAAGGCAGTAAAAATATATTGCCTTTTAATATTAATTAATATACTATGGAACTAGAAACTTGGTAATTCTTTTTAATGTGGAGTTTGATCATTTTATTTACTTTACCTGGGAAAGGTAGGTACAGTGGGCTTCTGGAGAGCCTTCTGAGCTAGGGACCTCGCTGATGTAACTTCCCCTCTGATTGCTCAGGAGTGTTGGCTGAGAACTCCATTCACTCCTTTGTGAATGTTATGGGTGCCACCCAGTTGCAGGTCATTGGCCAGGTCATACTGCAGCAAATAGTCTTTCTCTCAGTGTTAGAGAATGATGGAAGACCTTCCCAAGGCACGAAAACAGCTTTGATAGCCTGGTTCCATGTTCTACTAGTAAGATGTAAAAGCTTCTGTTTTAAGTAATCTGTCATGATTACTGTGGAAGGCACATGATATTATTTGTTGATCAGATGTCATTAAATGTGTAATTTAATAATGTACCTTAAATGTTGTAAGCATTATAGTACTTCCTACTGGTTAGTTCCAGTGGGGTAACTGAGAAAATCAATGTTGTAAGTCATCTCTTATTCACATTTAGGGCCAGCACTAGTCCATGCATATGTAACGAAATGTGTTTGCTTTCTTTAGAGAAATCCTTGGGAAGAACACCACAGAACCAACTAAGAAGAGGTAAGCAGTTTGATTTTTCTGTCAGGAATAAAAATTTGAAGGACTGAAGTGAAACTTCTGGGTTCGCACTTGTTTCTGTTGGGAACACAGTATTTTGTGTGAACTTTTACTCCTATTCAGTCCCTCTTTGGCTAGCTTTTGACCCCCAAATGACTGTGCATTCATTAGACGGGAAGTTTTGCAGTGTCAAAGGTGTAGTTGATTGGGGACTCTGGTTATTTGGGTTGTAGCTAACTAACCAAAGCTTTATCACTTTTTGTAAGGGTTAAGAAGGTTTTTCTTCTCTGTTGTTCACATTAATCTGTCTTGGTGTACTGTTTTCTTGGTTCACTTAAATTCTAACTCCAGTGTTTCATTTATATCCATTATTTAATTATGGGCTTAATGTACATTTCCTTATCTTTAAATTCTATTGAAGCTGTATGTCTTTTTTTTTGAAGTTGTATGTCTTATATTTGAGGTGTAGGAAGGGAATTTAAATTTAGCTCAGTGACAAAAATCTGATATATCTATCTTGTTTTGAACTATATCTGACTTAGATCCTTAATACAGGACTGCCTGGCTGAGAAGTGGAAATCTCCCCACTTAACAGACTTAAAAATAAAAGAATTATTCATAGAAAAATGATCCTGAGCAATTTTGAGATCCAGAAGTACCTTCTGAATCATCTGTTTATGTTATTTATATTTACTTATATATACTATTGTTAATACTATTATTTCTAAATGCCTTTTAGATTCTTTAAAGTGATGATGCCACATTACAGAAAAGTTGAGAGGAAAGTGAAAAGAATATACAGAATTCTGTGGTCATCATTCAACAACTATGATCATTTTATTCTCTTTTCATGCATGTTTTTATACTTATAATTTGTAATCTATGCACAATTTTGTGTCCTGTCCTATTTTTAAAATTTTATACCATTATACATATTTCTGTGATGATAAATTACCTTCATGCTTCTTTCTTTTCAATTTTAATAGTTGTATAATATCCCATAAAGTAAATGTACTATAATTTACTAAATGTTGGACACTTAGGTATTTTCACTGTTGTCAATACTTTGTGATATATTTTGGGAGTCTGGTATTTTCTGTGTGTGGGTTTATTTATTCTTCCTGTTTCTGTTCTCCAACTTGGACTAGATTCATGGAAGTAAACTCTTGAGGAAGAAGCATGTATATTTTTTATGTTGCAAAACCAAAAAACCCTTCGACTAATATGATATACAGTACATGTATTTCCAAAGAGGAAATGGTGAACATTTATGGTGACACTAACAGTTTTGGAGAGGAACAGGTTAACTGTACTTGGCAAACATTGACTCACTACTAGTATATTTTGAAGGGTGCTAATTTAGTAAACATTGTTTTCTTTTGCATTTCTTTGATTATTAGTGAGGTTAGACAATTTTATTTATAGTCATAGCTATCACTTTGCGAATTCTCTAGCTGTGTCTTTTGCCTGTTCGTTTGTTTAGGTAATATGTTTATCCTAGGTATTTCTTAGGTGTAGATAGAAATATCTCATGAAATTATCTTAGAACCTTGTACCATTTACTTTTGTTTGCATCAGTGTTGTATCATATCCAATATATTTCATTGTATTCTAATTAAACTTGGTAAGTTGTGTATAGTATGATGACACTCTATCAAACAGAATTTATGAACTTTCTATTCAGCCTAATAATGGACTTCACTGGAATTATGAGTGATCTTTAAAATGATAGTAACGAAATGCTATTTTTTGGTGCTACTTTGAGTTATTAAATTTTGGTGGCAGTCATTTTATTAATAGAAATTTGAAAGCTCTATCGTTAGATTTGCACTTAATGATTTTATATCTCATACTTCTAACTTACTAAATTTTGTATTTTTGAGATAAAATTCCTTGTTTATTAAAATATGATTTTTAATAGGCTATTGGACAAACATCTGAGAAATGTAGTGGTACCAAGCAGCTTTTCAGTGTTGATTGATTTTTTCAAGAATGTTGTTGTGAGCGTGTTGGTGTTTCTTTCCAGTGAGAAGCAGCTGGAATGTTTGCTGACACACTGCATTAAGGTGCCAATGCTTGTCCTGGACCCAGCCCTGCCGGCCAATGTCACACTGAAGGACCTGCCATCTCTTTACCCGTCTTTTCATCTCGCCAGCGATGTATTCAATGTTGCAAAACCAAAAAACCCTTCGACTAATGTTTCAGTTGTTGTTTTCGACAGTACTAAGAATGGTAAGGTCTTCTTGTGGGTATTTCAAAGTCATGTTGTCATTGGATGTTTGAATTTAAAAATTCTGAGTGGAACAGCAATGATGCAATTTTAAAGAAATTCCATTTTTGTGCTCGCATGGTGAGCGCTATTCAGTATAAATAACCTAGGTTTTTCTATTTGTTATATTTTAAATATATAGGAAAAGTAAAGGGATAATCTTTGACAAATTATAGTAAGTTATCTGATTTATTATTTGGTTAAAGTTAGCTTTGTTTGTTTTTTAAATGAAGATCTCCTTAAATTAAGGCACTCTGAAAACATTTTACCTGAAGGGAAAAAAAATGACATTATGTTACAATTATACGTCAGTTGTAACACCTATGGAGAGAATCTTGGATTTTCTTCTACTAATTTTATAGCATAGCAAAGACTTGATTTTGATTAGTAAAATCTGCATTCAACTGTGGTCTTCTAAAAGCTGTTTTTTTGAATTCCCACTTGGGTTTCTATTTGACTGCTCTACTTATTATATCATTCATTCAGTAAAGGTTCGTGAGCCACTGCTCTGAGTTGGTTGATGTTCTAGGTAATAAGGATACAGCCGAGAACCAAAAAGACACATTCCTGCCTTCGTGGAGCTTACATTTATAGTGGGACACAGGCTCACTCTTTATCATCCATCCTCAGTTATCTAGGTCAGGGATGGCAGATCCTTTCTTAAAGGGCCAGAGGCAAAAAAGAAAGAAAAGGGTGGTGGGCTGAGCAGAGCCAAAATGACCAATATTGTATAGGTAGTTATATAAAAGAATTTATCATTTAACCTTTAAAAAAATATAATCTATCCAGCATTCCCTCAGTGCGTTGTGACTCTTGAGGAACTCTAAGATCTACAGTGGGTCCTTACTGTTAGTTTAAATGCCACTGGCCTGGCTTTCAGGAGCTCCCTTCTGTTTGCTCCTACAGCTGTGATTTCTGTCAAATTGTCATTTCCATGTCTCTGCTGCCCGCAGGAACCTCTCCTTTTGGATTGCAAAATTTAACATTAATTACACACTGCATTACATCGTACCACTTTTGTTGGATGGGTTTTGTCTCCCTTAACTACCTTTTTTTGAGACCATGTATAATACTACTTTAACAGCTCTCAAAATGCTTTGTGCAGTGTCCTGTCAGATGTTATAGTTAAGTATTCATTAAAAATTAGCTTGTTTGTTGTATTCTTTATTGTAGTTGAAGATGCCCATGCTGAAACCTTTAAAGGAAACAGCAAACAGACAGTTTGGAGGGGCTATTTGGTATGTTATTTTAAATTAATTCTGTTCTTGCAGTAGACTAGAAGACAAGTATGAGTGGTAAAGCTGGTTTACTTTGAGAGACTTTTTAATGTTTACTTTTCCTTTAAGGCTAGCTTGCTAGTATTAATGAATGTTGATCTAAGTAATCTTAATTCTGACTTTGAAGCTTGTATGATACCATAGGCCTTTGCTGGTTTTCTCAGCTGTAAGATTTCACCAGCCTTGTGATGTGGAAAGTGACTTGTATTTTTCCCCTCTTATTTTAGACCACAGATAAAGAAGTCCCCGGGCTAGTGCTAATGCAAGATTTGGCTTTCCTGAGTGGGTTTCCACTGACCTTCAAGGAAACAAATCAACTAAAAGCAAAATTGCCAGAAAATCTTTCTTCTAAAATAAAACTGGTAAGGACCTAGACAATAGAGCACTCAGTATAAACGTCTCATTTAATGCATGACTCTTTTGTGGTCCATTTCTTTCACAGGAAAGCTGGCAATCGTAGGAAACCAAGTGGGCCTCTATTCTGCCACAGTATGGAGACAGCCCTTGGTTTATAGGAGATCCTCACTCCTTACTCTTCCTTTGGGTAAAAAAATATCTTAAGGGTCTTATTTGGTTTCAGGTTTCTCAGAAGCAGGATCATTTATTTAACCAATGAGCTTCTACTATGTGTCAGGTGCTGTTACTCAGAGGGAGTGTGCTTCAGATATTTGGAATATTTGATAATGTGAAACTTCCCTTCATTAATAGCTAATTGAGCCATTAACGTATTTAGGATTTATATTTATTAACTTTTCATGCTTGACCAGTGATGCCATTTGTTAGTGTTGACTGTGGAGGCTGCCCTGTGACATGCCTTTTCCATCACATTTACAGTGGAACCTTGGTTTTCGAACTCAATTCTTTCTGGAAGGCTATTGGAGAAGTGATTTCTTCGAAAACAGAATCCTTTTTTCCCATTAGAAATAATGTAAATTGAATTAATCTGTTCCAGACCCACAAATGATTCCCCTTTTAACCTCTCTCATATACAGTACATGTCTAATGTACTGTTTAATCTATAAATAAACACTTCCTAAATTTATCCAATCACCCCTTACTAGCCTAAATGAATCACTTTTAGCATTCTGTCTAGGTCTAAGGATGTCTTTCAGGTCAGCATGCAGCATCTTAGCTTGTTCATATACCAGTATCACTGTCTTGGAAATGGCTGTCACTGGCTAACTGCTCTTCTTTTATTCAAAGGAACAAGTTTTTCTACCTCTTCAATTGTCTGTGATCATTGCTTCTTTCACACCCTTAGCAATATTAGCACTCTTGATGGCCTCTTTACGTTTTAAAATTGTGCTAATCACCAGCAAGGAAAGCATTCTCTCCTTTGTTTGTTGCCTGAGAGATGCTTTTTGTCACACTGAGGTGTCAGTTTGAAAGGGTTGTCAATTTGAAAACGGAAGTTCGGTTTAGACATTTTTTTCTGTGAACAACTTGGTGGAGAACTGCATTGTTGGGGAAGGGAGGCCTTGGAGAAACAAAGTTTGTATTGTTTTCAGAGCCAATTGCCTTGTGATTTAGGGCACAGTTTCTGTGGGTACCCTTTCCATTTGACCTTATGTCAGGGTGCCTGCTGTCTGTTGGAAGCCTTCCAGGTTGTAAAACGTGCATGTCTTTTCTCTTAAAAGAGAGGGCAAGGTTCTTGGCTCAGAATTTGTTAGGCCCTGGTTTTCTTGATATGACAAAGAAGTGTTAAATTCTGCCACTGTGTTTAGCTTACTGATTCTTACTTCTCGTTCCTGTTGATGTCATTGAACAATTTGGAGGTGAAGGATGGACCTGGAGGTGGAGGGGGAGAGCTGTGAGTGGGGGAAGTCTTACTCTAGTACCTGTTTTGAACGTGTTTTTTATAATCTTCTCCCCAGCTTGTTTCTTTTTTCCCATGTGTTTCACTGTTTTAAGATACATTGTACAATCTTTGTAAATAATGATAACATGAATGACATTTGTATGTGGGGTTTTTTTTCATATTTTCCTCCATTACCTTTTTAATGGTACTTGGAAATATGGTAGTGCCCAGCTAGATTAGGGTTGAATTCTTTCTTAATACGCAGTTCTTTTAAAAGATATATTACATTCCTCTTTCCCCTGAACTATTTTTGCTATTGATTTGGGTAGATTAAAACCATAGGTTAACATTGATTTCAGCCATGTTTATTTGGCTTCTTGGCTTCCTGGCTATGGGTTCTAGAATTACAGAAACAGGTATATCTGTACTTTTTTTTTAAATCCTCACCTGAGGATTTTTTTTTTTCCTTTGATTTTTCAGTGAGTGGGAATGAGACTGGAGGAAGGGGAGAGAGAAACACTGATGTGAGAGAGACACATTGTTTGCTTGCCTCCCGCACACACCCTGACGGGGGCCAGGAATCTAACCTGCAAACCTGGTACTCGCCCCTTGCCTGTTATCGAACCTGAGACCCTTTGGTGCGTGGGCCAGCACTCTAACCATTGAGCCATACCAGCCAGGGCAGAAGGACCCCTTTTGAAGAAACACAGCAGGAAAGGGTATAGCAGTTAGGGATTAGACAAGATGACTTTGGAGGCAGGAAAACCAGTTTAGCCACTGCTGCCCGAGCCCAGCAAGACATTTGGGTTCAGCAAGTGCCTTGTCAGTGGTGCAAGGATGAGAATGGTTCCAGAAACATGAGAGAGAGCCCCTCAGCATGAACTGGTGACTTATTAGCTGGGGAAAAGGGAAGGAAAAATGAAAGGGGAAGTGGGTGCTTCTAGAGAAGATGGGAGTGATGGCATTAGCCACACTCAGAGCTTCAGTGGGAGAAGCAAGCTTTTTCAGGAAGGAAACTCTGAGCTCAGTGTGGGCGATGTTTCCTTAGAGGTGCTTTGTGGCATGTGGGAGGAAAGGGCCGTTAGGCATGGACTCCAGGGCCTCGACAGCTGAACCATTTTGCCCTCTCAGTTCCTCCAGGAGGCCTTGCCATCTAGATCTCTGTTCTGCCCCAGACCCCTCACTGATATTGCCGGTTCACCTTTGTACTCCTAGTGATAATCTTGGGGCCTGGCATTTCGGGGGCCACTCAAGAAATGCTTGTTGAAGAATGAGCAAGAAGAAAGGCTGTGACTATAAACCCACCCGCCACACACACTGTCTTGGACTACAAAGGGAAACAGTTCAGCCAGTATGATTATCCATAGGCCTCACTAGGTTTATGGTACCAGGGCTGTATTCATGCAACATTACTTTGCCTTTTTTATTCTGGTTAGAGCAAAGCCAGAATCTGTACTCCTACACCCTCTGGAGGGGAGGTGGGACTTAAGGAAAATGGTTTCTTTTTACCAGATAATAGATTTGAATTCATAAAAACTTTACTGTGGGCTATAGTCTAATAAATCAATCTTTTCTATTAAAGGCTTTCTAATTTGAGATACCTTGAGGTGAATTCTTTTATGATCTGTAGAATTTTTGTATGTGCTGAATACAGAATTCACCTTTTGAGAAACTAGATTGTCTATTGGTCTTTATTTTCAGCTCACTCGTTCTAAACTCTCCTGCATTTTTAGACATTTTCATTTATGGTGGGTTTTTGCTTGCTTTTTTTTTTTTTTTAATTTTTGTTCTTGTTCACTTCTTTAACATATGTTAGAGCAGGTAGAAATCTTCCGAAAGCTCTCAAGTGCAGTCTCACATTTGGTTCAGTTCCATGATAATGGTTGCTGGGTGGGTGTGCAGAAGTGGAGGATGTGGGGCTGTCCTCACGCTATTTGTAGTCTCTTTTGGGAGGCAGTATGTTTGTATAGTAAGTGTTAAAAGTAGCAAAACAAGACCGTATAGGATTAGATACAGAGAAGAGTAGTCTAGAGTTGAGGTTGGCATTTAGAGACAGGAGAGTCTGTGTGGATCAGAAACATGGGGGAAATTTTCCAAGAGAGGAAGCTGCCCGGGATACTTGAAGGCTGACCAAGTTGTATGCTTTAGCAGGAAAGACAGTGCGGGCAGAGTGGGAACCACATATTGTCCTGCCTGGACCTCTGTTCAGGGCATGTTCAAAGTCACAGTATATTGTAGGAATATCGTATTCATGCCCCTTCTTTTAGTGACTGCCCTTCAATTGGTTATGCACCTGTTCTCTTAAAGCACAACACCCTTTCTTTTGGTTTTATTCCTGAAATAAAGACATATGCAGATTAAACAAGCAACTCTGGAACTGATTTAAGTTTTAGAAAACCACCAGCACATATTAAGACGTAGTAGGTTTGAGTTGTCGGATCACTAGAAGGAGCTAATTTGTTTCTCAGTTTTATTAGCTGGTATGTTTTTCCCCTAACCATATACTACCTCATATATGGGTTTATCGAGCACATCATTCCTTTTTTTTAATTATATTTTTTTATTGATTTCAGAGAGGGAAGGAGATAGAAACATCAACGATGAGAGAGAATCATCAATCGGCTGCCTCCTGCACGCCCCACACTGGGGACTGAGCCCAAAACCCAGGCATGAACCCTTGACTGGAATCAAACCCAGGACCCTTCAGTCCGCAGGCCAGTGCTCTATCCACTGAGCCAAATCAGCCAGGGGAGGCACATCATTCTTGAAAATGCCACAGTAACAAACATATGGAAGTGTCAGTGACTTAAAGATAGCACACTTTATTTCTCAGTCATACTAACTTGTCCATTGTGGGTCTGCAGGGGGGAGGTGTCCAGTTGTTCTCTCTTTGAGAAACTTAGGATTTAAAGAATTTAGATAAACTTACAATTTCGAGTAAGACGCTACATATGGAAGCAGTTGCCCGCAGTTGCCCAAGCTGAGAACCCCAGCCTTTGGCACTCAGTACAACCATGCTTCAGTACCCCTCCTATCTCTTCCGGAAAAGTAATTACGGTGACCAGGACTGGAGAGCCACCCAGTGGCTAGCCCAGGATACTTTCTTCCCACCCTTTTTCACTGCTCAAAACCTGGTTGCAGTGGCAGAAATTCTTTTTCATACACAAATATTCCCTTATGTTTTTTACTTTTCATCTCTTTCCAAACATTGTGTAGTTACCTTAGGAAACTGTCTGTGAAATTTCAAAATAGTTTTCCAGAATAAAAGCAGTTTGGAAGAAAAGATTAAGATAAGGATATTTCCCCAGTAATTTTAAAATTAAATTAGTATATGATAACACTATATTGATTTATTCTAGAGTAGTGATTTTTATACTCCAGGGAGCCCAAAGAGGTGCTGTGGGAGCAGCGGAGGCCTAGGGTGGATAGTGAGGCTCTGTAGGTTCCCAGGTAGAAGAGTATTCACCCTGAGGCAGGATGGTGGCAGCAGTGAGAGCTGACCTTCGGTGAGTGCTTAGTGTATGCCAGGCACTGCCAAGGTGAAAGAACGGAAAGAACGTAATCAGTTAGGAAGACATTGCACGTGCAGGCATTTCTGGTAAGAGTGAACAGCCCACATAATAAAAAGGGGAAAAGAGAAAATTCTAACTCTTAACTTTTCGTTTTGGGGCCTACATAAACTCATGAACCTTTGAAAGGAGTCACTTCGGCAGAAGGATTTTGCTATCCTCAATTAGCGGCTTTCAGTCCTCTTCCTGGCTTTTTAAGCTCTGAAAGGCCGTTTTCGTGGGGAAATTGTATTATAGGCTTAGAACATAAACATCAAGGGTGTTATGGACTTGCGTAGAGGTGGGGAAGCCTGTTTATAAAATGTGTTAAGCTCTGGCCCGTTTTGCTTAATGGTTAGAGCATGGCCCCATGGACTGAAGGGTCAGGGTTGGCATTCTGGTCAAGGGCATTTACCTGGGTTTCAGGCCCAATCACGGCTCAGGTCAGGGCGTGTACAGGAAGCAACTGATCAAGGTGTCTCTCACATCGATAACAAAAAACGTGTTGATGCTTATGATGTTCCCTCTTAGATTTATGATTCCTTCTAACGCTTTGCCCCCAAACGTGCTTTTGGAAGCACATCAGTCAGCTCTGCCAAAGACACTCAGTCATCTTATGTGTGAGCACAAAAGCCATCCGGATGCCCTGCTAGCACACGTGGTCCCCGCCAATTATAGTGAGGTTACACTGCAGGACTTTCCCCCAGCGTAAGCAGAACACAGAGGATTTTAGAACACAGGTCATAAACTGGTGACCACATATGCTGTGTTAGAACATATGACAATCAAAAACATTTGAGCCAGCATTGAAAAGTGGGAAATTTCTATTGAATGTCAACTGAAATTAAAATGTTTAAAATAATTTTTAAAAAGGAAATTAGGAGATTTCCTGGCCTCTTAGATCTGGCAGCACTGGGTGGCACTGAGTAGTGGCTGCAGCTTTCAGATGGGCCCACTGAGATGTCCCTTTGGCCAGGGCCCTGCCACTCCCTCTTGTTCTTAATTCCTGGCCCATTCCATTCATTTGGGAAAAGCATCTGGCCTGTTGAGGTTTTCTTCTTTTTGTGTGTGTGTGATATTAGCTTACTATTTCATATACATATGAAACTTTTAATCTTTAAATATGTATAATACATATTTAGATGCATACTATACATACTGGTAATACATAGCCTATGCTTTATATGTATATATTTAAAGTTGAAAGATCAAAATGGGAATTTCAAGGTGTCTCGTCATTAGGGCTCAGTTTTCCCACTGGTAACCCTGTTGTCATTTTATAGTTGCACCTGTACTCAGAGGCCAGTGTAGCACTCCTAAAATTGAACAACCCCAAAGATTTCCAAGAACTGAATAAGCAGACTAAGAAGAACATGACCATCAATGGGAAAGAACTGACCATAAGTCCTGCGTATTTATTATGGGATCTGAGTGCCATCAGCCAGGTAAGGGATGCAAAGATCCTTTCAAACCCTGAGTGGGTTTATGTTGTTAAAGATTTATAAGTTGCTATGTTAGAAGAAGGAAGAGGACTTGAGTTGACTGGGACTTTTCTAATGTTCCAGTTCCTGCCACTGGTTAATATTACCTGAAGTGACCAAGAATCAGATCCAAGAACTTTTTCTAAAAAAGTGTGTTAAAGAAATGCTGTGTATCTGTGTAGTTGTTGCAACTGAGCTGAGTCTTTTGCAGCTTTCGTAATGTTTCAAAGTAAGATTGGGTCTTTAAAAGTCTGCCAGAGCACCCTGAGAGCAGAGAGGGCCAGGGGGACACAGGGGGAGGTGTGACTTCAGGGCTGTTTTACATCTTCAAGCACCAGGTGTTTTTCTCAGTCCAAGCAGGATGAAGATGTTTCTGCCAGCCGTTTTGAAGATAATGAAGAACTGAGATACTCACTGCGATCTATCGAGAGGCACGCGCCCTGGGTTCGGAATATTTTCATAGTCACCAATGGGCAGATTCCATCCTGGCTGAACCTTGATAATCCTCGAGTGACGATAGTAACACATCAGGCACGTGGCTTTCCATATATCACAAGGCTGTGGTTTTCTGTTCTGTCTTTTCTGTTTTACTTTTCCCTGATTTCATTCCCTTCACCCTCGTCACCTCCATTTCTACCTTCTTTTAATTCTTCCATTTGCCTGCCTTCCTTCAAAACCAAAAATAAAAGAAAAACCCCTCTCATCCACCCTCTTTCTCTCTTGTATTTTTCTGTTTAAAGGATGTTTTTCGAAATTTGAGCCACTTGCCTACCTTTAGTTCACCAGCTATTGAAAGTCACATTCACCGCATTGAAGGGCTGTCCCAGAAGTTCATTTACCTGAATGACGATGTCATGTTTGGGAAGGATGTCTGGCCAGATGATTTTTATAGTCACTCCAAAGGTCAAAAGGTGGGTACCTAAGAGGAAGGGATTCCTGGCTCGGAAGTCACTTGGGAGTTATTAACAGGAAATCAGGAATCAATATGTGTACAACTGTGTTCAGATTTGATCAAATAAGCATTTGATCAGGAGAGTTAACAAATGGGGAGAAAGAAAACTACTTAAAGATTTTTAAGTGGCTATGTTAGAAGAAGGAAGAGGACTTGAGTTGATTGGAACTTTTAATTGTTTGGTAGTTTTTCGCTTGCCTACATTCTCCGACACCCAGAACCCACTCTTTCCCCCGACCCTTTAAATGTTCTACTACAACAACAACAGAAAAGGCAAAATCACCGTAAAACACAAAATCATGGTCACAGTGTCAGCAAAGTGACCAACATAGAAAGCTCAATTTTTGCTTAAAGGGGTGGGTGAAATTTCATCGAGACTGGTCTCTGGCTTTGAGAGGCAGGATGGAGAAGCACAGACCAGAAGCCGGCTATTTAGGATGGTCGTCGGCAATGACCTGACCTTTGTGTTTCCTGTCCGCCCGGTGGGGGAAATAGGAATACCCGGGGAGTTGTTAGAAGGAGTCATCGATAAGCTGGAGACTTATCACCACAAGTTTGTGATGAACTCTGCAGCTGTAAGGCTAAATGCACGAAGCTACTTTTCCTGTTGCTGTTTGTGTCACTCCCTGTGCTCACTGCCCTGTGCCCCTGCTCAATGGCCTCCCCTGTGTTAGCTTGCACGGCTGCAGAGTTGAGCTGCAGCTTGACAGGGAAGACACACAAATCAGTGACTCCACGCAACGATTTCCATGCTGGCGGGTATGCCCGGCTACTAAACAGTGGGCGCCCGGGAGGGTGAAATCAGACAGGAACAGGGAAGGATGCCCATCTGAATTGAGATGAACTTTGAAGAATAAGTCGGAGTTCACTAGATTCCAAACAGATGGAATGTGCAAAGGCATGCAGACTGTCAAAGGGGAGCATGTTTTTGTCATGATGTTAGTTTGAGAAGTTACCAGGTACCATATTACTCATTGTGAAAGCAGGGAGCTCACAGCTCAGATCGCTGGGCTGGTTAGTTTGCCACAAAACTTATGCTGGCAATGGAGGATGTGTAGAGTTCATCTGCTTTTCGCAGCCATGATACAAGTACAGATACACTCAGGAGCTAGTGACAGTTGTCATGGAAAAGCAGTGACTCGTGTGGAATACATTCCACCTACTGTGGCATGCATTTGTACTCCCAGTTAAGTCTGACCTGTTGCTTTTTTTTTTTTTTTTTTTTTTATATTTTACTGATTTTTTTTTACAGAGAGGAAGGGAGAGGGATAGAGAGTGAGAAACATCAATCAGCTGCCTCTTGCACACCCCCACACTGGGGATGTG
This sequence comes from Corynorhinus townsendii, assembly GCA_026230045.1. Classification (NCBI taxonomy): domain Eukaryota; kingdom Metazoa; phylum Chordata; class Mammalia; order Chiroptera; family Vespertilionidae; genus Corynorhinus; species Corynorhinus townsendii. Next base: position 204,569,307 of record JAPDVU010000003.1, on the reverse strand, counting down.
CCCGCAACCAAGGTACAAGCCCTTGACCGGAATTGAACCTGGGACCCTTCAGTCCGCAGGCCGATGCTCTATCCACTGAGCCAAACCAGCTAGGGCCTGACCTGTTGCTGTTTTATTTCAAAATATAAGACCATGGTGTGAGAAGCTGATCCGTGAGCTGAGTCCTTGTCTGTTTTCCTCGTGTAATGAACAGAGTAAATGTGCTAGGTCAGTATCATCAGAAGAGCAGAACTGGGGAAATGCCTTCGGGTGCAGGCAAACTTAAAGCAAAATACCCCCCATAAATGCAGTCAGTCCGTGGAAAATATTAACCTTTTTCCAGAGGCTCAGTTTTGTTTTAAAGAATTCTAATTTGAGAAGGAAGACTGTCAGAAACTGTTTTATATTCTCTCTGGTTTTGTCGTAGGTTTATTTGACATGGCCTGTGCCAAACTGTGCTGAGGGCTGCCCGGGTTCCTGGATTAAAGATGGCTATTGTGACAAGGCTTGCAATAACTCGGCCTGTGATTGGGATGGTGGGGATTGCTCTGGTAAGGATGCGTTCAAGGGTAATTTGTTTCTGTTCATGGAAGTTTCTCATTCCTAATCATTACTGAACATGCACCATGAATTAAACATTTTCATGTATTAAAATAACCAGTAATCCGTAGACTCTTTGGAGGTGATGACAAGTGTCCTGCTGTGGCCCCGTTTATTCATATTATCCGTTGTTGAGGGCATTTTCCCACATGGGTCCTGCATTTGCACAGGCCTTTTCTTTTTTTTAAAATATATTTTATTGATTTTTTACAGAGAGGAAGAGAGAGGGATAGAGAGTTAGAAGCATCGATGGGAGAGAAACATCCATCAGTTGCCTCCTGCACACCTCCAACTGGGGATGTACCTGCAACCAAGGTACATGCCCTTGACAGGAATCAAACCTGGGACCCTTGAGTCCGCAGGCCGGTGCTCTATCCACTGAGCCAAACCAGTTAGGGCCACAGGCCTTTTCTTATTATTGAAAATATGAAAACAGAACTGCCCTTAATTATGTACATTCAAGAACAAGAACTACTCTAACTGGTTCTCGTAGGAGCCCCTGGCTGGTGGCTTCCAGCAGCAGATATCTTAGGTCGGTGAATGAAAAAGAGATAATGAGATAAATGTCTTTTCTCCTCATCTCTTCTCCTTTTCTTAGACGCTTATATTTGGACTTGTCGATAACAATTTTTTTAGTTTATTGCCCTTCAGTGTACAAAGAATTTAAACTTATGAAACATTATCCATCTTAATTTCTTAGTCACCTAGGAAAGAGAACTTGTATGCACAGATAGCACCCCGTATTCCATGTGAGGAAGCCGATTGGGAAAAGTGTTAAGTATGGGAGGAAACAAAACCTCAAGTTGTGTTTCACTCAGATCTGTCAGAGGCACTTCTGAGAAAAACGGCCAGCTGCAGGGAGAGAACACAGATGTGCAGAGTGGGTCTGTGGAGCCCAGAGAACTCAGCCCTGATAAGACATTCACACTTGACAGTGAGGGCAGCACCTGTATTAGGGTATGTTTGGGCAGTCCTGACAGTCAGTGTTTGGAAAACCTCTCCCTGTTCTCCTGTTCCTCCATCCACATCTATAGGTGCCCCCTTCAAGCAGTTTGAGGTCCCTCCAGGTGGCACAGCTAGTAGGTGCCCTGCCCACTGTCAGGTAATGTCCCCTTTTCAGTTTATTCTTCTTAGCTACATGAACTGAGGAAAGAGTGAACCCTTCCTGACTAAGACTCACGCATCAATCTTGAAAACGCTATGAAGAAATAGGGAGCTTTTTCACCATCGTAAAAACAGCAAGATTGTTTTCCTCCTCCCTCTACAGGTAACAGTGGAGGGAGTCGCTACGGTGCCGGAGGCGGGGGAACCGGGAGCTTGGGAGCTGTCCAGCCCTGGCACTTTGGTGGAGGAATAAACAGTGTCTCTTACTGTAATCAAGGGTGTGCAAACTCCTGGCTCGCTGATAAGTTCTGTGACCAGGCTTGCAACGTCTTGTCCTGTGGGTTTGATGCTGGCGACTGTGGGCAAGGTATATATATTGTCATAATAATCTGTTGAAAAAGAATAAGGGGATAAAAGTCCTTGGGCACTAGAGAGCATTTTGGCTCGTTGTTATTTAAAGTCATTATTCTCTGTGTGTCCTTTTCCCAGCCTTGCATCCATACTAGTTGTAAGTTAAAAGTAAGAGAAGGACACAGATCTTTAGAGAACAGTAAATACTAAGGCTGCATCTTTTCCTGTATTATTCCAGTGTCCTGTCTTTTTTACTAAGCTGATTTCCCTTAGTTGAAAATATATGGTGATAGCTTAATTTGGAAATATTAAAAGACATTAAAGAAAGACAGTTCTACTGGATCTTGTTGATAGCTTATTAACAGAGGTTGTTTTAGCAGACGGTTGTATTTTTTCACATGGACAATAGATGGAAGTCGATCATTGGAACTTGCTGTCAGAATTGTGTCCTATCTTGGTAACGAGTCAGACTCAGAAGCATTCCATGTCGATGACTGGACAGGAGCCCGATATCAGTAGCTCCTGTATTAGAATTTCTGATTATTTTAAAGTCCATTTAGAGTCACTGTTAGAAAGTAAAAACTCAAACCCTAAGAATTAAAGGAAAAAGGGGAAATGGTTAGCTTTTAAAAAGTAATTTTTGTGTTCTCTCCTCTAGATCATTTTCATGAATTATATAAAGTAACTCTTCTCCCAAACCAGACTCACTATGTTATCCCAAAAGGTGAATGCCTGCCTTATTTCAGCTTTGCAGAAATAGCCAAAAGGGGAATCGAAGGCGCCTACAGTGACAACCCCATAATTCGACATGCTTCCATAGCTAATAAGTGGAAAACCATCCACCTCATAATGCACAGTGGAATGAATGCAACTACAATACATTTTAATCTCACACTTCAAAGCAGGGACGACAAGGAGTTCAAAATCCAGATCTCAGTCGAGGTTGACACAAGAGAAGAACCGAAACTGAACTCGACCACCCAGAGGACTTACCAGACATTGGTTAGCCCCATAACACTTCTTCCAGAGGTGGAAATCCCATTTGAGGATATTCCCGAAGAAAAACGCTTCCCAAAGTTCAGGAGACACGATGTTAACACAACAGGGGGATCACAAGAGGAGGTGAAAATTCCCCTGGTAAATATTTCGCTCCTTCCAAAGGAGGCCCAGTTGCGTCTCACTAACTTGGATTTGCAACTAGCACGTGGAGATATCACTATGAAGGGATACAACCTATCCAAGTCGGCCTTGCTGACATCGTTTCTGATGAACTCACAGGATGCTGCAGTAAAAATAAACCAGGCTGTCATCACAGAGGAAAGAAATGAGAGTGTGGCGGCCTCGCTGGCGCAACAGGTTCACAGAAGCACCCGGCCAGACAGCTTAGGAGCACCGGAGAGATTACAGAGATCGACTTCTCCAGCAAAGACAATAAAAGTGAACGGCCACTACCAGCGCCAGACTCCACCCCGGGACTTGGAAACCAAAGCAAGCTTTCGATCTGAAAGTCAGACCCAAAAAGTGGGAGGTGGAAGTGTGTCCAAAGAAAAGCTCTCACCTCTGATTGTGCCACAGAAAAACCAGGTGCCCAGAGAAAAGAAAATCATAGGGAAAGAACAAGAAGAAAACGGAATGGAGGACAATGCCGAAAGTCACATAGGTGTTAATGAAGTATTGCCTGGAAGAAAGCTGCAACATTATACTGACAGTTACCCGGGCTTTTTGCCCTGGGAGAAAAAAAAGTATTTCCAAGATCTTCTTGATGTAAGTTACATCTAGTCTTATTCCATCCCGTGCTCAGGAACGATAAATAACCTTGTAAGTGATGATAATGTAACAATAGCTACCAATTATTCAGCACTTCCCTGTGCCAGCCACTGAATTAAATGCTTTTTCTTACATGGTCTCATTTAATTATCTCAATAACCCTAACTGACAAGTGTCCCTGTTGAGGTGTGGGTAAGGAGTCCAAAGGGAAAACTCCTTAATTTGCCTGGAGTTATCAGGGAAGGCATCCCTGAGGAAGCATCCTGGGAGCTGACTTGTGACGGGTGGGTCAGCGTTGATAGGCCAAGAAAAACCCTGTGGTCTAGGCTGGACTGTGAACAAAGCACAGCCATGGGCAGATGTCAGGCTGGGAGGAAGGAGGGTGGAGAGGGAACTGTGTCTTACTCCTTTCATTGTATTCAGGAAGTATCTTATACCTGGTGCAGTAGGCATTGGCTGATTGTTGAGTGAGGACTGCAGAGTTCTTGTCTAGGTTTATTTCCTCTTTTCACACACACCCCACTGCCCCCCTCTTCACCACACAACTGTTGTTCTCAAGCGGATGCCAGTGATACTTTTACTGAAATCCAGTTTAGTCCTGCTCTTAGGGTTCTCATGTCATTTTCCCCTCATGGATTGTTAGTGACTAGTTACTAAATTACACTGAGTGGCCAGATTATTATGATCTCTGAACGCATAATAATCTGGCCACTCAGTGTATATCCTGTATAATAAAAGGCTAATATGCAAATTGTCCCCTTGACCAGGAGTTCGACCAGCAGGCAGGCCAGCCAACTGCCCATGTCCCCTCCCCTTGGCCAGGCTGGCCGGACCCCACCCATGCACGAATTCATGCACTGGGCCTCTAATACACACACACACACACACACACACACACACACATGCACACTGAGTAGCCAGATTATTATGCATTCAGAGATCATAATAATCTGGCCACTCAGTGTATATAAAAGTGTATATCTCTTGTTGGTCAAGTATGCTTTTGCACTAAACCTAATGCTGTATTACGTGGAATTCTCTTTTTAGGAAGAAGAGTCATTGAAGACGCAGTTGGCATACTTTACTGACAGCAAACATACTGGGAGGCAGCTAAAAGATACATTTGCAGATTCCCTCCGATATGTAAATAAAATTCTAAACAGCAAGTTCGGATTCACCTCTAGGAAAGTCCCTGCACACATGCCTCACATGATCGACCGACTAGTTATGCAGGAACTGCAGGACATGTAAGTCTGGCTTGTGTTTGGGTTGCTTGCATGTGCTCAGAGCCACAGCTGCTGGAAAGTCACATCTTTATCCTTTGCAGCAGCATGGATGGACGGGAGAGCATTATGCTAAGTGGAATAAGCCAGTCAGAGAAAGACAAGTCCCATATGATTTCACTCATATGTGGAATCGAATGAACAAAATAAACAAAATAGTTTAGATACAGAAAACAGACTGACAGCTGGCAGCGGGGAGGAGGGTTTCAGGGCTGGGTGAAAAAGATGAAGGGATTAAGAAAAAAAAAAAAAAAAAAAGGAAAACCCAACTCGTAGACACAGACAACAGTATCATGATTACTAGAGGGAAAGGGGGGACGAGGGTGGTCGAAGAGGGTAAAGGGCAGATAAATGGCGGTAGAAGGAGATTTGACTTGGGGTGGTGAATACACAATGCAATATATAGATGATGTATTACAGAATTGTACACCTGAAACCTGTTTAATTTTATTAACCAATATCACCTCAATAAATTCAATAAAAATAAATAAATAACAAAATCGGAAAAGGAAACTTACATCTGTGCTGTGCTAAATTTGTGGCTCTAATGGAAAGGAAAGAGATGCCGACTCTACAAACATTAGGTACTTCTTTATATTTTAAATATCCCAAGCTCATTATGTGTTATATTTGTACAGGTTCCCTGAAGAATTTGACAAGACGTCATTTCACAAAGTGCGACACTCTGAGGATATGCAGTTTGCTTTTTCTTATTTTTACTACCTCATGAGTGCAGTTCAGCCGCTGAATATATCTCAAGTTTTTGATGAAGTTGATACCGACCAATCTGGTGTCTTATCTGACAGAGAAATCCGAACGCTGGCTACCAGAATTCATGACCTGCCTTTAAGTTTGCAGGTGGTGTATTTCCCCCCCTACGCTTTGCAGAAGTTTTAAATGAAACTTCTAATTTTTATACTTTCTCTTTTCCCCCATACAAATTTCAGTGTAATGCAAGTAAGAGTAATTCTTAATAGTTAATGAGGGTATTCACAACTAGTCCATTTTTAGTGCCAGAATGAAAACCAACTTTGAAGTTCATATTTTCTGAGATTCCTTCTTTTAGGCTTGCAGTGGGAATTGCTATTGTGTTGTCTGGAGAAGAGCCAGACCACATCTGCATGTAAGGTTCTGGGACAAGTTCACTCAGGGGCTTCAGGGGTGACCGACTGGCTATCGGCCGGGCCTGTGGTGCAGCAGCCTCTCTGCCATGGCCTCTCCAGTCCCAGAAGTAAGGCGCTCACTAATGGAGAGTGCCAAGATGAATCTAACTGCAGGACATCTGTCTGGTGATCTCCTGGCCCATCTTGTGTAAATGGTGCCTCCCGGTTCAGGATGTTTTACTTTGATGAAATACTTGTGTTCGTATTGTCTCATTCTGCTCTCTTTACCTTAAGAATCATATAGTCAAACTCTTTTTGAAGATAGCACTTAAAAAAATTTTGGAGACGTTTATGTCGTTTATTTATTTATTTTTATTTTTTCTTTTGTAGTTTTTTTAATTTAAAGCTACAATCATTACTTGTAATGTACCTAGAAGGTTTATTCTTTTTTTTTTTCTTAATTAAATCTTTATTGTTCAGATTATTACAGATGTTCCACTTTTTTTCCCCCCATAGCTCCCCTCCACCTGATTCCCCACCCCAACCCATGCCCTTACCCCCCGCCACTGTCTTCATCCATAGGAGTAAGATTTTTGTCCAATCTCTTCCTGCACCCCTCATACTTGCTTCCCCTGAGAATCGTCAGTCCACTCCCTTTCTATGTCCCTGATTCTATTATATTCACCAGTCCATTCTGTTCTTCATATTTTTTATTCACTTGATTTTTAGATACACTTGTTGTTAGGTATGTATTTGATGTCATTTTGTTGTTCATAATTTTTATCTTTACCTTTTTCTTCTTCTTCTTCTTCTTAAAGAATACCCTTCAGCATTTCATGTAATCCTGGTTTGGTGGCGATGAACTCCTTTAGCTTTTTCTTGTCTGTGAAGCTCTTTATCTGACCTTCAACTCTGAATGATAGTTTTGCTGGGTAGAGTAATCTTGGTTGTAGGTTCTTGCTGTTCATCACTTTGAATATTTCTTGCCACTCCCTTCTGGCCTGCATAGTTTCTGTTGAGAAATCAGCTGACAGTCGTATGGGTACTCCCTTGTAGGTAATTAACTGTTTTTCTCTTGCTGCTTTTAATATTCTCTCTTTGTCTTTTGCCCTCGGCATTTTAATTATGATGTGTCTTGGTGTGGTCCTCTTTGGGTTCCTCTTGTATGGGGTTCTGTGCGCTTCCTGAACTTGTAAGTCTATTTCTTTCACCAGGTAGGGAAAGTTTTCTGTCATTATTTCTTCTAATAGGTTTTCAATATTTTGCTCTCTCCCTTCTTCTGGCACCCCAAAAATTCGGATGTTGTTTCGCTTAAAGTTGTCCCAGAGGCTCCTTACATTATCTTCATATTTTTGGATTCTTTTTTCTTTTGGTTTTTCTGGTTGGATGTTTTTTGTTTCCACATATTTCAGATCTTTGGTTTGATTCTTGGGGTATGTTGATCTACAGTTGAGTTTCTGTATATTCTTTATTTCAGACAGTGTATGCTTCATTTCTGACTGATCCTTTTCCATTTTTTTGGCATTCTCATTAAGGTCCTTGAAGGTCTCACTAAGCTCCTCAGAAGTGTCATCAAGTTTCTCGGCGGTTTTTAGAAGATTCTTGAGTAACCTTATAAATGTGATTCTGAACTCTATGTCATCCAGTAGTTTGCTTTCCTCCGTTTCTTTCATTCGTGACATGTTTCTTTGTCTCCACATTTTGGCTGCTTCCCTGTGTTGATGGAGTGGCTTTGTGTGGTAGGTGACCTATAGGGGGCAGTAGCTCAGCCTCCCCAATCACCTGATGTGGATGCTCTTGGTACACCCCTTTGTGGGCTGAGTGCAAAGTCTTGGTGTAGTTAAGCCTGAATTACTGTTGGTACGCTGAGAGGAATTGACCTCCAGGCCAATTAGCTGTGAGCACTCCCTGTGTCTATAATGGAAGAAGTGCTGCGCTGAAGACACGCTTATGGGCCAGGACTTGTTTCAGTGGGGCTTCGGTGCTCACTGAGTCTGCCTCTTGAATGTGTCACTTATGGATGTGAGGAGTTGAAATCTGGTGTCTCACACTGACCACTAGGTACACTGGCTTTTGGATCTCCAATGGGGTGCAGGTCAGCTACTGTCTGAGGCCACTCAGCAGGAGCTACAGTGAGAGCTGCAGTTTTCTCCTCTTTGCTTGGGGTTTGGAGGTTTTGGAGCTGTCTGACCCAGGCTGCAAGTTTTCTAGGTTAAGCTGCGATAGGGCAGGCTTTCTTATGCTAATTGAGCTGCTTGGAGCTTGGGTGGGTTTGTAGGTTGTGTGGGGCGGGTCTCAGGGCGTCACTAGGTTAGGGCGTGGCAAACAGCAATGGCTGCTAGTAAGCCGGCTCTGTGTCCCCGACCACGTCCTGGAGTCCTGTGCCCCAGTGCCGTAAACAATTATTCCTGCGCGCAGCTCTGCAAGCAAGCCACTCTCACGGGCAGACAGTCCAGCTTCTCCCCGTAGGAGTTTGGGTCCCCCGCGTCTCCCCAGAGACTGGATTTCAGAGTAATCAGGGGCTTGTCTCCGTTCAGGTTGAAAAAAGCAACGCACCCAGTCGCCCGCTGCCAGCCCGGATCACACGCCTCCGTACCTCAGCTTTTCAGCGCTCGTGCACGTCTCAATGCTCTTTTCTCTTTCCTTCTAGTTGTAGAACTTCCACTCAGCCAGCTTTTCCGTGGTTCTGGGTGATAGACGTTTTGTCTTTTAGTTGCAGTTTAAATTGTTGTAGGAGGCAGCAGTTTAGGTGTTTACCTACGCCGCCATCTTGGATTCCTCCCGGTTTATTCTTTTTTTAAAAATTACTTATTATTATTATTATTTTATTGCTTGAGGTATTACAAATAGTAGTACATATGTCTCCTTTTTTTTTACCCCCCATTTACCTCCCCCCAGCCTCCCCTACCCCCCAGTACATGCCTTCACCTGCCCCCCACCCAGTGTCTTGTATCCATTGGTTATATGCATAACTACAAGTCCTTCGATTGATCTCTTACAGCACCACTCCCCCAACCTCCCCTGCCTTCCCGCTGTAGTTTGACAGTCTGTTCAATGCTTCTTTGCCTCTGTGTCTATTTTCCCCCCTTTTCTTTCCTTTAAAAAATCTTGCCTCTGTAGACTAGAAATAAACATATAATAACAAAAAATATTTGAGTCCCAATTTCAATGTCCAACAGTTCTGAGTCCCCGTTTCAATGTCAAACAGTTCCTTATGTGTACATGTCAACAGTGATTCTTTTATTTTGCTTTGTTAGGATTTAACAGGTCTGGAACACATGTTAATTAATTGCTCAAAAATGCTCCCTGCTAATATCACTCAGCTAAGCAACATTCCACCAACTCAGGAAGCATACTATGACCCCAATCTGGTAAGTGGCATGGGTTCTTTTATGTAAAACAGAAAGTATATCTTTATCGGGTGTTATTTACACCATTTCTGTATGGCATTTCAAAAACTAGAAGCTGACTCTATGTATATTTATATTTGGTGGAAAGTAGTAGCACAGATAATCCAGAATATTTTATATCTTGCCTTGGAATATCTTTTCTGCTCCTTAATGGATTTTAAGCTAATATTAGGATTAGTTTATATTTCTACTAGAGGCCCGGTACACGCTTTTCGTGCATAGGTGCGCACCTGCCTTGGCCTGGCACCACCTGTTCACCTGCTCCACCATCCCACTGTGGTCCCACTCTCATCAGGGCACATTGGTGCTGGCAACACTGCTGCCTGCTGCCAGTGCTGTGTCACCAATGCCCGCCATGTTCTGTGCTGCCCCCTAGTGGTCAGTGAACATCATAACAAGCAGTCAAAAGACCGCCCAAGGGACAATTTGCATATTAGGCTTTTCTTATATAGGATAAGCAGACTCCTATTCACTAAGGATAGCAGAAGATAGCCCATAGTATTCTCATTGGCTTGGGAGAACAGTCCAAAGGTTAAACATTAACCAAGGAAATATTCATTAAGTAGAATACAATCTTTCATCAGAGCTAAGTGGCTTTGATGCTGGTCCTTTCTTGCTCTTAGCAGTGGGAATGTGGATGATTCGCACACAATGATATTGAAGTGCCACTTGGTTGAAAAGATTGGAAGTCTCTGTTGTTTATAAAATACATCTCAATTTCAGAGAAGTGGGAGAAAATGTGCATTTGGAATTGAGGGAAAAGGGTTTAATATAGTTGTTAATGTGATGCTTATAGATCTTTACTGCTGTATGGAAAGATGTTTACAAAATAAAATTATGTGGGGGAAAATAGGTAGTTACGATATACACAGTATGATTTAAACTATAGAAAAGTCCGAAATACCTTTACACACACACACATACACACACACACACACACACACACACAAAACACCTCAAAAAGTAATGGAAATGACAATAGGTTAAATCATAGGTGGTTTTTAATTTCCTTTTTTCATATTGATATTTCTATAATTAGCTTTCAATTTCATAATTAGAATAAAATGGTATTTTAAAAAATTTACTATCTTACAAAAGTTCAAGCCATATATAAATAATTTATACTTAGCTGCAGATAAGACATTTTTAGATAACTATAGAGAAGAGTAATAAATCGGTTAAAAATCTGATTCCTGACAGAAGGAAATCATTCATTTAGTAATCCTTATGCACGCCAGACACTGTGCTCCTCACTCCTTGTGCACGCTAGACACTGTGCTCCTCACTCCTTGTGCACACCAAACGTTGTGCTCCTCAATCCTTGTGCACGCCAAAGCTGTGCTGCTCACTCCTTGTGCACGCTGAACATTGTGCTCCTCACTTCTTGTGCACGCCAAACGCTGTGCTCCTCACTCCTTGTGCACACCAGACACTGTGCTCCTCACTCCTTGTGCATGCTAGACACTGTGCTCCTCACTCCTTGTGCACACCAGACACTGTGCTCCTCACTCCTTGTGCATGCTAGACACTGTGCTCCTCACTCCTTGTGCATGCTAGACACTGTGCTCCTCACTCCTTGTGCCGCCGGACACTGTGCTCCTCACTCCTTGTGCATGCCGGACACTGTGCTCCTCACTCCTTGTGCCGCCGGACACTGTGCTCCTCACTCCTTGTGCATGCTGGACACTGTGCTCCTCACTCCTTGTGCATGCTAGACACTGTGCTCCTCACTCCTTGTGCATGCTGGACACTGTGCTCCTCACTCCTTGTGCCGCTGGACACTGTGGTCCTCACTCCTTGTGCATGCCGGACACTATGCTCCTCACTCCTTGTGCACGCCAGACACTGTGCTCCTCACTCCTTGTGCACACCAGACACTGTGCTCCTCACTCCTCTTCAGGCATGAGCAGCAGCTGTGGTGAGACCGGTCAGCACAGGAGCTATGGGAATCCAGAGACAAACTATAGGTATTGCCGATCATGCGTTGGTTAGCAGGGGTGAGGAATGTCCGGCCTAAGTTGCCATAGAAGGCCCGTGAAATATTTGGTCTGGCCCTGCCAAGGCATTATGGGTGAGTTAATTAAATGTTTGGTCAAATATAGCAGCTAATTTAAGTTGATAATTTTGTGTGGCCCGAGAATGATGTTCTAAATATCCAAACAACCCTTGACAGAAAAAAAGGTTCCCCACCTCTGGTTAGCATATGACATGGCTTAGTATACAGATATGTGCCACTTAAAACTTTACTTACACAAATGGGCAATTTGCCTGCAGGCCATAGTATGCCAATTTGATTTTTGAAAATATTCATCCTGATTGCTGAGTCTTTTGGTGCCCTCTTACATTTTGCACCCAAGCTGAATGCTTCACTTGCCTCGCCCTAGTCTTGGCCCCTGTTGTAATTAATGTCTGTCTTTCTCACAGCCACCCGTCACTAAGAGTCTGTTAACCAGCTGTAAACCAGTAACTGATAAAATCCACAAAGCGTATAAGGACAAAAACAAATATAGGTAAGTAGACATACAGTATTCTCTTTGTTTAGTTTAAAAGTAATTATTATAAGAGTTTAGTATTTTCATCATTTTACAATAGCTTATTAAGCATTCTTTTTAACATTTATGTGAGATTGTTTTCTTTAGTAGTATTGAAAGATTAACTCATTCTGAGGATGCTGAATCTGTTAAAGTTTTATAAAATGTTTTTCTTATTGAAAATCTGTCATATCCACATAAATATTTATATTCTTTATGTTTGATAATTAGGTTTGAAATCATGGGAGAAGAAGAAATTGCTTTTAAAATGATTCGTACCAATGTTTCTCATGTGGTTGGCCAATTGGATGATATAAGAAAAAACCCTAGGTACTTCTTTTTTTTTTAATTAATAAACTTTTAAATATATTTTATTGGATTTATTGGGATGACATTGGTTAATAAAATTTTATAAGTTTCAGGTATACAATTCTTTAATACATCATCTGTGTAGTGTATTGTGTGTTCACCCCCCAAAGTCTAGTCTCCCTTCATCACCATTTATGCCCCCTTTATCCTCTTCTATCTGCCCCTACCTCCTTTCCCTCTGGTAATCACCATGCTGTTGTCTGCTAACAAAATGATCCAGTTAGTAAACCGCACTTACTGAATACTTAATTGGGGACATGCTAAGTGGAAATCATTAATTTATTCCATAGTTAGAAGGCACTTTTCAAGATTTTCTTTCCTAGTTCTGTTATACAGATGAGGAATATCCAAAGAAAAAAATTTATAAAACATTATTGCCTCGGAGAACATTATCAGTAAATAAAACATCTGTCTGGGGGCATAAATCTATTTAAAATATACTTGGAATCCACATTTTCTTGTTTTGTGAGGTCAGAACCATCCTTTATGATAATCAGTAACCCTGGGTCTCTGTTATTTTCAGGAAATTTGTTTGCCTGAATGACAACATTGACCATAATCATAAAGATGCCCAGACAGTGAAAGCTGTGCTCAGGGACTTCTATGAATCCATGTTCCCTGTACCATCCCAGTTTGAGCTGCCAAGAGAGTATCGGAACCGTTTTCTTCATATGCATGAGCTGCAGGAATGGTAAGTGCTCATGGTTCGTATATGTATGTGTGTATTTTTTGTTTCAGAGTGATGAAATGTCTTTTTATTAACATATACTTTTATTAATTTCAGAGGGGAAGGGAGAGGGGGAGAGAGAGAGAAACATCAATGGTGAGAGGGAATCATTGATTGGCTGCCTCCTGCACACCCCATACAGGGGATTGAGCCTGCAACCTGGGCATGTGCCCTCATCGGGAATGGAACCATGACCTCCTGGTTCATAGACTGACGCTCAACCACTAAGCCAGGCTGGGTTGAAATTTCTTTACTGTGGTGTTTGCTCTATCATTTCTTTGTAAGATACACTGTAGTTTTTATTGAGCTTAATCGTTGAAATATATCTTTTACTGAGCTCACTGGCGGAGCTTATCTGCCGAGCCTTACTCATTGCATCACTGCCATCAGAGTAGCTGCCCTGTTTCTTCATATTTTTTTTGCCCTGTTTCTTGAGCACCTGCCATACGGCAGACACTGTGCTGGCGACATATTTCCTCTGCTCTTTGCAACTAAAGGTGCCATTATTGCCAGGTTACAGGGGCCCCTTACCTGCCCCACCCCCACGCCAGGTACTAAGAATACAAAGGCACAGATGTCAAAGAGAGTGCTTTGGAGAGATTGTGAAGGGTTGTGTCTGAATTAGACTTTTTTCTTTAGGGAATGGGACTCCCCAAGAGCGATTTTTTTCCAGATGTTTGTCTTGATCAGACTTCATGATTTGGAAAGATAACTAATAGTAGGGAAGTGGTGGTACTGGTGAGGAAATGGTTTGGCGTGAGGTAGTGTTATCTGGAAACCCCAGGCGGGGAGACAAGTAATAAGCATTTCAGTTGTCCTGAAATAAACAGTCAAGGTGTGAGCATAGCCAAGAGAATAAAGAGAAAGCAGCAGACAGAATTGGGGGAGATTTTAGAGAGGAAATTATCAGAACTCTTGGGTGAGACAGTTAGCATGTGTATTGCTAATATCTATATTATTTTTATTTTGATAAGGAAAAGCTATTACTAAATAATGGGTCTTGTCTTCCAAAAATGGCTGGAATGGCTTCTCACCATTTTCACTTTCCTTTAGATGAGAGGAGAAAGACCTTGGATGGGTTCAAGTATTAACTCCCCAAATCCAGTTTGTGACTAAATTTACCTTTAAGGGCTCCATTAAGAAGAAGAAGAAGTGGGCTTAAGAGTAGTTTGAGAGAGCTTGGATTTCTGTGTTGTACAAATGAGAGGAATCAGGTGGAGGGGTGTTCTTTGCAGCGCCCCAATCTGGGCTGCTTCCTTCTCATCCTGCTTCTGCATCACCTCTCACTTCATGACACTGTGCTCTTGAGTCCCCTGTCTCCTTTCCCTGGTTTCTTGATTGGCTTTTCTCCTGTCCCCCTTTGTCAGGTAAAGCACTTGGTGCACCGTGTAGCAGCAGTCTGTCACACAGCAGGAAATGAGTGGGGGAGAGCACCATTAGGAACATGTGACTTGAGGTAGAGTCATCTGCTACCAGACAGTAAACGAGAGTCTGGAACTCAGCATAGTGCCCGAATTTGGTAGTTATTAGCATATCTTCCAGACCTTATATTAGGCATTTATTAAGTTTCATAATAAATTATTCATTTATTTCCACATTACAGATGAGGAAGCTGTGCTAGACTGCCTGTCTTTATCCTCAGTGTCCTGCCTCTGAGTCCAATTGATTGTACTCTCAGAATGTCTCTTCTGTTGCTAGTTTCTTTCCACTCTCACTGTCCCTCATTCTTTTTTCATGCCTTTCGTCATCTGTTCATGACATCATCCTTCAAATGGCCACAATTTTCACACACACACACACACGCCCTTCTATCCCCCTTTCCACTAAAGTATTACTCCAGTAAAACTCCATCCAAACTCCATTTCATGATTTTGCAGAACAGCTGAAGTCTGTGCCCGCCTGCATCCCCTGGCCACATTCAGTCCTGTGGGACTCAGTTTCCCTCCCGCATTCAAAGGCCTAAACGAAATGTCCCATCTCTGAGATGCTTTCCCCATTTCTCTACGTATTTCTACAAGACTTTGCTTTTGATAATACATATTTCTCTGCATCTTGTGTGATGGCTATTTGTCTGTATGTTGGTGACTTCCCAGGCTTATAAACACTTTAGAGCAGGAAATTCATCTTGTCCATCTCGCTATAGCCACAGGAAGTATTTATTGAGTGACTGAGTGAATAAGTGAATATGAATGAATAAATAAAAATGAATGAAAGTGTGTTTCTGTTTAAGTGCTAGAAGTAATTTTTTTCCTTTTTATTTTTTTCTTCCTTCCAAGTTCACAGACTGCTCTTTTTTTTTTCTTTTTTAAATCCTCACTCGAGGATATTTTTCCATTAATTTTTAGAGAGAGTAGAAAAGAGGAAAGATAGAAACATTGATGTGAGAGAAACACATCAATTGGTTTCCTTCTGCTTGTGCCCTTGACCACAATCAAACCTGGCGCCCTTCTGTCTGCAGGCCAATGCTCTATCCACTGAGCCAAACCAGTTAGGGCTAGAAGTAATGTTCTTTAGCAGTCCTCGTCTCTGCCTGGATAATGTTTACTAATTCAAATATAATGAAAAATCAGAACTCATGTTGGAAAAGCGTATTGTGTTAACATTTTAGAATTGCCTCCAGACAGTGTTTTTTGGTTTCCCATGGTTGTTTTTGCTAAACTGGTATATAAATAACTCTTAAGTAATATAGTGAAACCATGCACAAAACTACATAATTGCTTTCTTCTCTTTCCGAACAGGAGAGCATATCGAGACAAATTGAAGTTTTGGACTCATTGTGTACTAGCAACATTGATTATGTTTACTATATTCTCGTTTTTTGCTGAACAGGTAAGTTTTATATCTTATGTGGGGATCAAACAGTATTTCTTGGTATATTAGTATCTAATTCTTTTAGAAAATAATATAAAGTCACAAGAAAATTTTAATTTATTTTATTGGTTTATAGCTAATATGTCAAGTATCCTATATAATAAAGAGGTAATATGCAAACTAACCATCACACCCTCACAAGATGGCTGCCTACAACCAGGCTGGCAGAGAGGGGCAGTTGGGGGCAACCAGGCTGGCGGCGGGGGGGATGCAGTTTGGGGCAACCAGGCCGGCAGAGGGGGCAGTTGGGGGTGATTAGGCTGGCAGGGGGGAGCAGTGAGGAGTGACTAGGCCGGCGGGCGGGGGGGGGGTAGTTGGGGGCAACCAGGCTGGCGGAGAGGGGGGGGACAGTTAGGGGTAACCAGGCTGGCAGAGGGGAGCAGTAAGAGGTGACCAGGCAGGCAGGTGAGTGATTATGAGCCAGTGGTCCAGGATTATGAGAGGCACGTCCTACTGCCAGTTTTGGCCTGATCACCGGGATTGGTTCTAAACCGGCAGTCAGACATCCCCCAAGGGGTCCTGGATTGGAGAGGATGCAGGCTGGGCTGAGGGGACCCCCTGCCCCATGCACAAATTTCGTGCACCGGGCCTCTAGTATTTCATAATATGCTGGCATCAAACATAATAGCCTTTTATTCATTTATCTTTTAGATCCATTACCAGTATTCTTTTTATCTGGACCTCAGTAGATTAACTGGCAGACTTTAAGCTAAAACTGAAATGCTCTAAGTGTTTTTAACCAAAACCCAAGTAGAATTCTCATCTGGTATTATTTTTGAAAATGGGTCTCCAATTTTTTTTCTTTCTTATAACCTTTCTAAAAGTGACTGAAGTATCTTATCTTCATTTTTCCCAATTAAATTTTCTTTGAATTCCTGAGAGTTCTCCATGTAAGCACACAACCTCCTTCAGGTGAGGATCCAGGAGTAGAAGGGAGATTTCTGATGTAAAAAGAAAGGGACAAGGGAATCCTTATTTAGGCCACAGGTGTGAAATGCTCTGAAGAAAAAGGGCTGGAGAAGGAAGGGAATGGTGTCTGGACTGACCTGACTTGTGCAGGGCAAGTGAACCTGGGCTCAGCCTCCTTTCCAGGTGACTACTGAGTGGAGCTCCTTTTAGCTGTCGCTTATAGGAAACTTACATTGAATTTACTTACCCTGAGACGGAGGAGGAGGTCGCAGCGCCTGGGCTTCCTGCCACAGAGGGAAGGAAATTCAGGAAATGGAGATGTGGACAGGAGAACAGGGAATATAAATCTTGTTCTTGATTTTTGTTGCCATTCTTCCTGGCAGGTAACATCTTTTTTAAAAAAAAAAAATCTTAAAAAGACTGTACCGGCTTCTAGAACAGGAGTCCAGTGAGGAAACTGTGAGCCTGTTGTGCCGGCCAGCGGTCAGGTCGGAGAGGGACCGTGGGTGAAAGGGCTCAGGTCTTTCATCTGCGTCACTTAAGCCAGCAGAGAGAAGGGAACCAGAGAGGAGGAGGGGAAGGGGATGAGAGGAATGAGTCTCCTCTCTTCTTTACCTACTTGAATCAAATTCCTTAACCTGCCTCTTGCTCTGCCCCAGAATCCCAGCTCATCATTCAAACCATGGACGTCTGTGCTTGTGCAAAGCCCTGCTTCCACCTCGACGTGGAGGAGTAGACAGTAGAATCCCAAATTGAAACCATAAAAACGCATTTATTTTTCTCAGAAAGTGGTCAAGTTTCTATTTCGGATGTAACATGAATAAACTGTTTCGATGAGTTATGTAAATAATGCAGCAATATCACCTTCCAATTCTAAGCTAGTAAATTACAAGTGAACTTTTTGCCTTATAACCCATTCATAAATTAGGTATTACCTGTATTTTCAAATGATTGTTGCTCTGTTTATGTATAGGGAGAAATGGTGAAAGGATTTTAATGTAGGGCGTGTTTGTTTTTTTAAAGATTTATTGATTTTTAGAGAGAAAGGACTTGAGAAGGAGAGGGAGAGAGAGTAACATCAGTGGGAATGCAAAACATCTATCAGCTGCCTCCCACATGCTCCCCCCACCCTCGCACTAGGGATTGAGCCCCGTAAGCCTGGGCGTGGCCCTGACAAGGAATTGAACTGGTAATCTTTCGGTGCACAAGACAATGCCCAACCAACTGAGCCACACCAGCCAAGTTTTTAAAAATGTTTTAAGAATTCTGTCTTGCATCTGTAGTCATTTTCAAGCCTCTGTCTTAATGGCTAAACAGAGCCATTTTCCTTCAACAGAAAGACTTGACAGACATCTTGAAAATAAGCATGCTTGGTAATAGCTGTGTAAAAATCTGTAGCTATAGGTCTTTAAAAAGTGAAGCTTAGACCAAAATAATTTTAATCCTTATGGATTTAAATATCTTGTGGGCACATAGCTAGGTATATTGATCCTACAAAGTGAAACAAAAGTAGGGGTTGGTTTTGTTTTGGGGGAGGAATAATGAGACTAATTCGTTGTCTGTTTTTTATGTATAAGACTGTGGCCATAGTTAAGGCCATGTGACTCTCAGAAAATTTAAAGTTTGTCAATTAAATTTGTCAATTTGGAAATTAAAATTTATTTTCTGTCTTTCATCATTCAGTTAATTGCCCTTAAGCGGAAGATATTTCCCAGAAGGAGAATACAGAAAGAAGCAAGTCCCAGTCGAATCAGGGTATAGAAGATCTTCATTTGAAAGTCATCTACCTCGGCATTCACTGGGCATTTTAAAGCTTGGCCAAACAGAAATGTCTTCATGATGTGAAGCTTAGCCAGCTTGGCCTGAAGAAGGAAAAACATCCAGGACAATACTTGTTTTGTGGTGTGCGTATAGCCTACTGACCAGGGATTGCGAACATTTGTGTGTTGAGCAGTTCTGACCTGGTTTTACTTTTAAAGCATTTGCTCATGGACCTGTCATTCTTTTAATGAAAAGGGTCACTAACAAGAGACGGCTTCCAAGTTCCCATGGCAACCACTGTCAACTAACTTCAACATGAGAAGCCTACGCCAGCTTGGGATTGCTGGAAGATTGGGAGAGACCCCCAGTTTTTGCATTCCAAAGCCTTTTGCTGTGGTTCTACATTTTTGGTGTTTCTTTTTTCATTTCTCATTTTTAAAATTAAGTAGCTACTAAGTTGGCTAGGAATTTTTGCTTCTGAAAATAATGAATTGGGATGTCTGAACATGTTTTTAATCAGTGTTATTTAAATTATGCAGCGATATCACCCTCTATTGGCAATATCTAAATTATTAATTTTATTAATGTTTAAGACTATTAAGTGGTCTTAAATGACTTACAACTACTGACAAGCTCAATGACTGACCTCTGGAATACTTTGCCCTTGTTTCCTCTGTCCCCTAAGAATACTGTGATTTCATGTGGAGATCTAATTGCAAAGGGCTAGACTTAAGTAGCAGAGCTACTTTTCAGATGTAATTATGTTTTGAAATGTACATATTTGAACAGAAGTGATTCATTTTAGAAATGAGTACTGCTAATGGTACCGACCTTACAGTGTTGTCTTTTTAAATACCCATCAGTATATCCCAATTGATTTTATATAATGCAGGGATGAGCAAACCTTTTCTGTAAAAAGCCACATAGTAAATATTTCAGGCCATATATCTGTCTCGGTTGCATTTTCTTCTTTGTTGTTTAGTTTAGTTAGTTTAGAACATTGTTTTTAAACTGTAAAAATGTCAAAACCACGTTTAGCGTACAGCTGTACAAAACCAGACCACTGGCTGGATTTGGCCCACAGACCATTGTTTGCTGACCACTGGGATAGAGAATTAGTATTTTTATGAATGGGTAAGCCCTGACAGCCAGCCATATTTTATTTATATCATTATGCAGTGGGATTCTGGAGACCACATTCCATGAGTCTTTTTGAACTCTGGCGGGTATTTTAGATCAGGATCTCAACAGTATTCTTTCAAAATGACACGCATTTTGTAAAAAGAACTTATGATGTAAATATTTTCTTTGTGCTGTAAGTTATGTATTTCAAAAACTGAAGTCTCTTAACAATTTATATTTTGTCTGATGCTTTGATTTTTAAATCTTTGAGGAATGAGTGTATTTTATCGAGATTCGGTAGTCACTTGAATGCTTAGACAGTATCAGGGTATGTAAAAATAAGTGGAAAGGAATGTAAGGCCACAGTAGTATTATAACATACTGGAGAATGTCATTTTGTAGGAGGGAAATAAGTTCTAAATGGGATTTATCATGTGGTAAAAATGTAGGGGCTATCTGGAGATTATTTTAATATTTTTTAAATTGATTTTAGAGAGAGAGGAAGGGAGAGGGAGAGATAGAAACATTGATGAGAGAGAAACACCAACATTGATTGGCTGCCTCCTGCATGCCCCCTGTTGGGTACTGAGCCTGCAACTTGGGCATGTGCCCTGACTGGGAATTGAACCCGTGACTTCTTGGTGGGTGGGTCAATGCTCAACCACTGAGCCACACCAGCCGAGCTGGAGATCATTTTAAAAATGAAGAGTTTATTTTAGAAAGGTAGAGAAATGATCCTTTGGGTGTGGTGGAGATGTCTGTGGTTTGGTAAATATATTCACATCTAATTAGAAGTTGAATAGATAATGGGATTGATCATAGAATATTCATACAATTATTCATCTAATGATTATGTAGAATCCCTAAGGACAGAGGAATTTTAGAAGTTGATGAGTAATCAAGTGGTTTCAAATTCTTAAAGCCTCAGAATCATTTTAGTTCAAATGACATTCTGTTGAAGGCCGGTATGTAATACAGAAGAAGGAAAGCTGCTCATGTTGCTGAACCCCCAGTGGTGCCTCCAAACTCCCAGGCCTCACAGGCTGAGTTTCAAAATTGCCTGGACCATGCCCTGCATCTTATCATGAGGCCACTAGGGTCATGACGATCATGTGACTTGCCCAAGATCTGACAGCCAGTTAGAGGCAAAGGTGGATTGGTGCCCAGGTTGCCTGTCTCTTTTTTCCCATCCCCTCCAGGCCATGTTGAGTCCCCATGACATAATGTTAAAAGCAGGTAAAACACCCACTCTCTGCAGTCAGACTTCTGGGGTTTGAGTTCTGGATCCTGGACATTGTTTGCTATAATTCAGTTTTCTCTTCTAAAATATGAGAGGCTACACTGATGTCTAAAGGAAATGGCATATGTAATATACCCAGCACAATGCCTGGTAAATGTCAGTGGTGACGATGGTAGAGGTGAAAATTTGTGTGAAGGATTGTTACCCAGGGTAGAGGTGAGGTTTTTAGTGTAGTCAGGATAAAATGATTACATTGCCTTTATCTAAGTGAGACATTTCTTAATTAAAAAATTTTTTTGACTACTTAATTTTTCAGAAGTGTTTTTATTAAGATTATTTCTACACATACCACGAAGTATACAAATAAATGACTGACAAATCAAGGATTTAAAGGAAAGTCTAAGCACAATTCATATCAAAACATTTAAGAGAGAAACAGCATCAACCCCACAAAAATCCCTCTAGAGTGTAAAAAAGAGAAGGAAAACACACTTATTCCTTGAGGTCAATACAACCCCACACCAAAACCTGGCTCAGTTACCATAAAAAAGGAAAACCACAGGCCATCTACCTTATGAATCTCAAAGCACTAGCAAGCCAAATTCAGTTATTCCTCAAAGGAGCAGTTCTTTATGATTAAGGTGAGCCCACTCCAGGAATGCAAGGTTGGCCCAGCACTTGGAAAGTCAATGCAAATCTCATGACCAGGAAAAGAGAAATTTCATGATCATCTCAATGGACCTTTCTTTAAAAAAAAAAAAATTACTGTAAAACTTTTTTTAAAATATATTTTTATTGATTTCAAAAAGGAAAGAAGAGGGAGAGAGAAACATCAATTGATTGGCTGCCTCCACACCACACTGAAGATGGAGCCTGCAACCCAGGGAATGTGCCCTGACCAGGAATCGAATTGAACTATGACCTGGTATACAGGTCGACACAACCACTGAGCTACACTGGCCAGGCAAAACTTAAAAGTAATCTAGCACAATGACGTCCCATCTGTCCAACAGTTACTAAGATTTTGCCACATTTGTTTGCTCTCGTCTTTATTTATTTGTTAATACATTTTAAAGTGAATATCAGACTTCCTGGAAACAGGAATACAGGGCCTCAATTGTTGGAAAATGAAAGGGCTTTTGTCAAACGAATTTCTCCTTCCCATTTGCATTGATCATAGCTACGTCTTACTGAGCACATTCTATGCGCTAAACACTGCATGTTCATAATCTCATCACATCCCCATTTTACCATGGGGCGGGGGGTAGCTAGGTTAAGTGCCTTGCCTGAGGTCTAATTATTAAGTGGCAGCGCCAACCTTTAACCTAAATCATTCCAAAAATTCACTCTTAGCCACTAAGGTTCACTTGGCTTTGCAAGGGACAAATCTTAAGTCAACCTGCTTAAGGAAAAAAACAAGGAAAGGTGAAGGAGACAGATACCTTGCCAGGACTGTCACTCAATATGGCCTCTCCCTGCCTCGCTGTGTGTCGTTTTCCTCCCCATAGGAGTGTTGTGCAGCTCCTGGCTCACATCCCCCAAGAAGCAGGAAGCTTCCTCTCTGGCTTCAATGTAGAAAACCCTGGAGGACATGAGTTACTCTGATTGGCTTAGTCCGGGTTCTGTGGCCAGGGGAATGGAGACTTTTACCAAAAGAAGGGGGAAGGGATGCTGGGCTGACCAAAAACACTATGGCTTCACAGAATAAAGACTGGGTGCGTGTGGAAGACTGCATTTCTGGATTAATTACTCAAGTTGAAAGTAAGCTGCCATACTTGAAAGCAATTAGAAAAATCAAATCTGGTGATTAGAATACAGTGAACTTTATAAATGTTTCATTGTTGAAAGGATTCAAAGAAATGTTTGTAAAGCATCAGTACATTCCCTGTCACATAATAAATACTCTATAAATGGTTCACAATTGGTTCCAAGTTACCTTTCTGATCTTATACTTTTCCTCCCCTTCCAGTCTCACCCATGGCCACACACTGTGCCAGCCACATTGCATTTTCCCAAACACACTATGTACTTTTGTGCCTCTATATCCTTTCAGATGCTGTTGTTATTGTTTGACCTGTCCTTTCCTTTTTATCTGTTAAACTTCTCACATGGCAAGGTCCATCACCAGTAGTTCATCTACTGAGAAGTTTTCTAAGAGATTGACTCTATCACCTGGAGTTCTTTAAGACAGTGAATAAGGATATAAGGGATGGAATGTTTAGGCTTTCAAAGGACCTTAGCAAGATTCTACACCACTGATTGCTAAAGAAGATGAAAAAACTTTTTGTCAGAAATCCAGGTAGAGTAAATGGGTGATGATCTATATGGAGGAGTAGTAACGATGTGGTCTTCTAAGAATTAGCACTGAGACTTGAACTGGGCAGTCTGAGCGTGATCAAAGTCAATAAAACACTGAAGCCCTCATTTTCCACATCTTTTTTTTTTTTTTTATCCTTACCTGAGGATATGTTTGTTGATTTTAGAGAGAAATGAAGGGAGAGGGAAGAGAAACACTGTTAAACCTGAAACCTGAGTATGTGCCCTAACCGGGGATTGAACTCCCAACCTTAATGATGTACAGAGACAATACTCAACCAACTGGGCCACCTGGCTGAGGCTCTGCTTGCCATATCTTAGAAAAAAGAGGTAAAATATATAATTAAAAACAAAATTTGCAGAACAAAACTCAAAATATATTTTTTAATTATTTGGGGGGAAATACATGCATGTACAGAAAGAAAGAATAAAGGATAATACAGCAAATTTAAAATTTCATATTTTGGTAATGAGATTATGAGTGGGAATTGCATTTTCTTCATAAAATTTGTCTTCTAAAATTGATTTACAATGAATACTTATTACATTTATAACTAGAATAACAATGTAAGAGTAAACATTAGGTGAATTTTAATAACCCACATTAAATTTTTAGTGGAAAGTAGAATGCTTTTTGCTAGCCAACCTCAGGAAAGCTAAGCTTTGGCTCCATTTTAAGAGACTTCATGTGATGAAATAATAGTTCTAATTCTTGTGTTTTTATTTAGTTGGAGGAAGATTAAAATTTGAAACTTGAACATAGATGATTTCTCTGTTGGAACTAGAAAAGTAAAAAAAAGATGACATAACCCCATCTTGATTATTCCTGGGGTAGATCATTCATATCTTTTGTTCCTTATTTTCTTTCTGTTTTTCAGATTTTTAAGTTTCCTAACATTTGAGAAAAGAAGGCGATGGTGTTAGTATGTCACCAGATGGAGATGTTGAGCTGTCCTTGTTAATGTAAAATGAAGGTAGCGGTTCCAAACTTTAGGTGGTAGGAGAATAACCTGGAGAATTTATTTAAATGCAGTTTCCAGTCCCCACTTTCAGAGTTAATTTGGTAGGGCTTGAATTGGGCCTAGGAATCTGAATTTTAACATGACTTCCCCATTTCATTCTCTGCAAGTGATCTTGATACAAGTTGGTCCGTGAACCACACTTTTAGAAACTCTGATATTTGAAGCTATGTGTATATATTAAAACATTTAGAGAAAGGCTACAAAATGAGAAATAAAAAAGAGTAAAACCAAGTCCTGGGGAACTGCAAGTCTTGCAAGAGGCCAACTGAGGGAGGAAGTAGAATGATAAGAGAATAATGAGAATGTGCAGCTAGAGAAGCCAAAGGAAGACAGAAAGGAGGAAAAAAAGAGTGGTCAACAGTTTTGACTCTTGCCAAGAATCAAATGTGATGAGGACCAGAGAATGTTCACTTGATTTAGCAATAGGGAGGTCACCAGTCACTTTAGAGCAAGCATGTCAAACTCAAAGGCTAACAGAGGCCACATAAACAAGGTTTAAATTTATGTGGGCTGCAAAAAAACAAAAGCTTCAATTTTCATAGAAATGTAGGTTATTTCGACAGAGACATGCTGAATACAAAGGGCTGAAATAAATGAGTAATTGTTAGCATAAAATAAAAAACATTTTAATAAAACTTAATATTTTTTCTTGAACATTAACTTACCAGATACTGAATAACTGCACAAATTAATAAGTGTAACACAAATAAACCTATTTGTCTTGTTCTCCAAAAGCGTAATATCTCCTGTTGTGCACACCAAATAAGTCAGTACAAGACTAATGACATGGCAGTCAGCTGCTAAAATATTTCCTGCTAGTATTAGTGGAAATGGTATGCCTGCGTGTAAGGCACATAAGGGAAATGAATGCAACACGATTATAGTAATTAGTCATTAGAGAACATTGCAGTTCGTTGTTAATAATTATGTATAACAGGATATTGTAAAAATGAAGTTACAAAATTTTTACTAAACCATTTCTTACATACTGTTATATTGGCTGGGCTGCAAAAATATTCGTTGTGGGCCACATGTGGCCCGTGGGCCCCGAGTTTGACATGCTTGCTTTAGAGAGAGCACTGTTTTGAAGAAGTGGGAGGGGCCAAAGTTGGTTTACAGTGGTTTAAAGAGTACATGTGAGAAGAGGAAATTGAGGCAACAAGCTTAGATAATTCTTTCTAGAAACTTTGACTGCTAAGAGAAAGATATAGGGGAACAGTAGCTTTTGGAAACAAAACTCGGGAACTGTTTAAGTTGTGAGAGATTTGAGTATTTGTAAATGTAATGGGAGGGAGAGAAAAGGAGAGAAAAATAGTGGATAATGTAAGATTCTTGGAAGATAAGAAGCCATGGAACTTAGAACAAAGGAGGAAGGACATCTAGTCTAAAGGACTAAAGAATGGACAAACATCCAGGTAGGTTATAGGTTTGATGGCAGAAGATTTGGCAGTTTCAGTCTGAACTACTTCCTCAGAAAAAAATAGGAAGAGGGCCAAATATTAAGCATAAAGGGAGGCAGGGTTGAAGTTTGAGTAGAGTAACACAGGCTTAAAATGGTAACTGGGGAGAATGAATTGGCTAGAAGGAAATGGGAGAATCTGGGATGATGTGGAAGGCCCAGTTGAGGCTGTAATTCATAAACGTAAAGTGCTACATGTTTGCTTCATTTGGGTAGGTAATTTTCTCCAGAGTTACTAGGGTGGGCACAGAGAAAGATAGTTGAATGTTTGCAGAAACAACATTTTGCCAAATGCAATGGAAGCGCAGGTTGCTATTTACAAGAAACTGACCGAAAGGGTGGAATTTGAATCTAAGACAGGGTTGGGGACTCACTGAGAAGGAAAAGTAAAAAGGTCATGGATGGGAAGTCTTGATGAGACTGGCAAATGGTTCAAGTGGGGACAGATGAGACTACGTGATCTGGAAAGGTGGGAGGTGCTGGTTTGAGGACAGGATGCCTGAAAGAGGCATTTTGAAAGTTGACCAGCTTCAGGTGTGGCCATAGAAGTTGGGGGACTTTGAATGGAGTGTAGAGGCCGGTCATTTCAGATGAGGACATTAGGAACTGAGGGCAGGAGTTGGGGTGAGAAGATTGTGCCAGATGCCAGAGTGTTCAGTAAATAGACGGGAGGCCAAGAGGTAGATATCAAGACTGCTTGGGACATCTACCTCGAAGATTAATTTTCCAAATTGTACTTTTATTCTTTCTAACTGTGATTGCAAAAGTATCACCTAGTTATGTATAATCTTGTACCTTTCAAACCTTCTAAGAAGGCTCCTTCGTTTTGGTGAGCGGAATTATGGGGGGGATGCAACAGAAACATCAGAAAGTTACGTTGTTCACAGAAGAAAGCGAGAGTGACCCAAAAGGGAAGATCCAGGGCAGTAGGAAGAAGACAAAAATAGAGAAGAGGTGCTCACGGGGAGGCCAGCAGGTAAGAGAGAGAGTGTGAGAGAACTGGCAGCTGCTAGTAAGCTCTCCTATGGGGACTTGGAGGGAAAGAGGCCCCCTGCTTAAAGGGATGTTTGGAAATTGAGAACAAGCAAAAGTTTGTTCAAAATGTTACCTGACTGTATTTTTAATAAAATCAATATCATTTGCTAGTTATAGGCAAAATTAGATGGGGCAACATGTGAGAGATTGGCCTCAAGATTGTGAGAGCAGTGATTTCCACAGGGTCCGACAACAGTCTCTGCAAGCAGTTTTCCTTTTGGTTAAATAGCCATTCATTTCTTAGATCTTTTTTGATGCTTCCTTAAAGACTGAGAATACCTGTGACCGTTTATATATTCTAAGTAAGTCTCATATATGAAAGAACTTACAGTTTCCATTAAAAAATCTACATTTGTTAATAACATTAATTCTTATTTTTATTTATTTTTTGTTATTAAATGTGTTTGGCGCTGGTAAGCAATCATATGTTTGATATTCGGGAAATAGTATGACTCAACAGAAAAATTATTAGAAGTGATAAAAGTGTTTAGCAAGTTGTTGGGTATAAGAATGAGATCAATATTACAAATCAATTGGATTTTTATATACCAGCAACAATTAGAATAAAATAACAATAAAATGTTATTTATAAATAGATTTAATAAAGGTACAAGACTCAGTTCTCTCCAAATTGATTTATAGATTCAAGGCAATTCCAATCAAAATATAGCATATCTTTTTCATGGAATTCGGAAAACTGATTCTAAATTTACTTGATACCCTGGCTGGAGTGGCTCAGTTGGTTGGACATAGTCCAGTGCACTGAAGGGTTGATAGTTCAGTTCCTGGTCAGGGCACATGTCTGGGTTTCAGGCTCAATGCCGATGGGGGATGTACAGGAGTTAGCAGGTCAATAAAAAACTCTTAAATAAATAAATAAATAAATAAATAAAATTTTATTTGAAAAGCAAAAGGTAAAGAATGCACAGGATACTCCTGAATAATAATAATAATAAAAAACAAGGTGTGAGACTTGCCCTGTTAGTTACCAAAGTGTTAATAAAGCTGGAATAATGAAAACTGGTTTTGTCATAGGGGTAGGCAAATTGACCAATGGAAAAGGCTACAGAAGCAGACTCAAAAACACACAAAAACTTGAGGTATGACATATATCGTAGGGAAAGCATGCACTATTCAATAAATAGGTTTGCATATGAGAAAAGAAAAAAATGGAATCTTTCCTCATACCATGCACAAAAATCAATTCTAGATAAACAGACTTAAAAATGAAAAAACTTTAAAACATTTATATTTTTATGACTTCAGAATAAAGATACAGATCTTTAAAAGATACAGAAGTCATGAAGGTTAATATCCAGCATATATAAAGACCTACAAATCAATGAGACACATGCTACTCAATTGAATAATGAGCAAAAACCAAAATAGATATGTTAGTGAAAAGGAAATGCAAATATCTAATAAGCATAACAAGATCATAAACTTATGAGTGATTAAGAGAAATAAAAAACAAGGCCCCAAAGATATTCAAGTGGCAAAATTAAGAAATCTGACTATATCAGGTGATGAGTATATTGAACAATGGGCACTCCCTATGTTGGTGGGAGTATAAATTGGAAATCAATTTGGCATTACTGAATATCATCTAATCTATGACCTAGCAACTTTACATCTAGACACTGTAAAAACTTTAGCGTTGTCCTAGCTGGTGTGAATCAGTGGTTAGAGCACCGAGCCTGCACACTGAAGGGTATCAGGTTCGATTCCCGGTAAAGAGCACGTACCTGGGTTACAGGTTTGATCCCCACCGCAGTCAGGACACATACAGGAGGTAACCAATCAATGTCTCTCTCACTTAGATGTTTCTCTTTCTGTCTCCCCAACCCCTCCTTTCCATGCTCTCTCGGTGAGGATTAACCAAAAAAGAAAAACAAAAACCAAACAACTTTAGCATATATGCCTGAGATTAGAACATTTATAGTAACACTAGAGGCCCGGTGCATGAAATTCATGCACAGGGTTGTGTCCCTCAGCCCAGCCCGCACCCTCTCCAATCTGGGACCCCTAGAGGGATGTCCGACTGCCCATTTAGACCAGGGCCTAAATGGGCAGTCGGACATCCCTCTCACAATCCAGGACTGCTGGCTCCCAACTGCTCACCTCCCTGCCTTCCTGATTGTCCCTAACCGCTTCTGCCTGCCAGCCTGATCACCCCTAACCACTCCCCTGCCAGCCTGATTGATGCCTAACTGCTCCCCTGCCAGCCTGTTTACCCCTAACTGCCCTCCCCTGCAGGCCTGGTCACCCCCAACTGCCCTCTCCTGCTGGCCATCTTGTGGTGGCCATCTTGTGTCCATATGGGGCAGCCATCTTTGACCACATGGGGCAGCCATCTTGTATGTTGGAGTGATGGTCAATTTGCATATTACTTTTTTATTAGATAGGAGGATTGCTTATGCAGTTGGGAATATTAAAATAACCCACCTGTCCATGGACAAGCACATCAGTGAATAAATTTTGGAAGAGTCACAATGGAACATTATACAGCAGTGAATATGAAAGAACCATAGCTATATGTAATAATATAGATTTTCTGTAACATAATGTTAACCAAAAAAAGTGAGTGACAGAATACTACATAGAATATGGCTCAATTTTCTGTACTGCCTAAACACAAACTAAACTAAACAGGGTTGTTTAAGGGCACATATATGTGGTAACAAAACTTAGAAAATGGGAGGGAGGAGCGAATACTTACACAAAATCCAGGATAATTGAAACTATCTCTGAATGGAAAATGGGGCAATGTGTTGGCAAGTATTTCCTGGGGAGATTTCATTGGGTTCATTGATAAAATTTTACTTCACAAATTAGGTATGTGTTCATCATATTTCATAACTTATATGTGCTTTTGCAACTTTCAAACATTATAAAATTTTAACATTTAAATTAAAAAAGAAAAAGAAACTGGAAAGCAACAGGCCTCAAGCATATATTAGCCACAGGCCCCAGCACGCAAGGTGCTCTGGGTCAACAGCAGTCTTGTGATCCCTCACGCAGGGGGCGGAGCCCAGCAGCCCACTGCACGCATGCGTGCACTGCGACCAGCCAATCAGCGACGCTCCTGGGCGAGGAGCTGCGAGGCAGGCTTTTTCTCCTCTGTGCGCCAATTCCAAGCTGCCTCCGAGGAGCGAGGAGCCAGGAGCCAGGAACCAGGAGCCAGGAGCCAGGAGCCAGGAGCAGGGAGCGTCGAGGTAGAGAAGTGGCCGCCTCAAGTAAGGCACTGGGTGGAGGAGGCTGGAGTGCCCAGGCACCTGTCGGAGACCTGTGCCGCGGTCCTCAGCCATCAGGTTTTTTTTCAGGTGAGGAGGGTAGGAGTTTGTACAGGGCCGGAGTCGATTCAGAGGTTACTCTTGCTCTGTGAGATAAATCATTCTCATTGGCTCCACCTGGGACCTTTGACAGGTAAATGAGAGCAAGGGCCTTGAACTGGCCAGAGGGCAACCGGATTGAGGGGATGGACGGAGCGGAGGGTCCTAGGGGGCAGCCAGGGCTGAGGGGGTGGCCGGGGCTGAGGGACCTAGGGGAGGGCCGAGGATGAGGGACTGAGGGGGCGGCCGGGGCTGAGGGACCAAGGGGGCGGCCGGGGCTGAGGGACTGGCCAGAACTGAGGGGGCAGCCGGAGCTGAGGGACCGAGGGGGCGGCCGGGGGCTGAGGGACCAAGGGGAGGGCAGAGGATGAGGGACCGAGGGGGCGGCCGGGGCTGAGGGACCGAGGGGAGGGCAGAGGATGAGGGACCGAGGGGGCGGCCGGGGCTGAGGGACCGAGGGGGCGGCCGGGGCTGAGGGACCAAGGGGGCGGCTGAGGGACCAAGGGGGCGGCCGGAGCTGAGGGACCGAGGGGGCGGCCGGGGGCTGAGGGACCGAGGGGGCGGCCGGGGGCTGAGGGACCGAGGGGGCGGCCGGGGGCTGAGGGACCGAGGGGGCGGCCGGGGGCTGAGGGACCGAGGGGGCGGCCGGGGGCTGAGGGACCGAGGGGGCGGCCGGGGGCTGAGGGACCGAGGGGGCGGCCGGGGGCTGAGGGACCGAGGGGGCGGCCGGGGGCTGAGGGACCGAGGGGGCGGCCGGGGGCTGAGGGACCGAGGGGGCGGCCGGGGGCTGAGGGACTGAGGGGGCTGAGGGACCGAGGGGGCTGAGGGACCGAGGGGGCGACCGGGGCTGAGGGACTGAGGGGGCTGAGGGACCGAGGGGGCTGAGGGACCGAGGGGGCGGCCGGGGCTGAGGGAGCCAGGCCGCGGGGTGGGGCAGCCATCCTGATCTCCCACCCTTCCGGTGTGAACTCTCCATAGCAGCACCGCTGGAAGCAGGGTTGATGCTCACTTTTTGTTGTTGTTTGTTTGTTAATTCTCATTAGAGGATATTTTTCCATTGATTTATTTTTACTTTTTTACAGAGTGGAAGGAAGTGGGAGAGAAACATCGATGTGAGAGGGACACATCGATTGGTTGCCTCCTCTCGGGCAGAGATCAGATACTCTCACTGTTAACTTTGGGTCCATCAAAATAAATGAGGAGACTCCTAAATGTTACTCAACTAAGATCATCTTTATTTGATATTTCTAATTTTGAAATTTACCAGTTTATTTAATGGTATCTTTGGATTCAAAAGGTTTAAGATGTTTATTTTTTAAAAGTAAAAAATATGGTGCCCCCTGGAAGCAAACAAACCAAGAAACCAGAGAAGACATCAGTGGAGGATAGGAAGACATCCATGAAGGATCGGGCTGTAATTGCCTATGACTTTAAGAAAGACGATAAACGAGATCTGAATGGTTCAGAGGAGGATGCTACTGATGGTACAGTATATCTCATATTGTGCAGCCACCAGGTCCTACAGTTCATTTATTTTGAACCTACTGCATTTTAATTAATAAGACTTTCTCAAACATTTTAATGTACTTCATGTTTCTCATTTGGAGTTAGAGTAGTTTATATAACAGATCTTGTCTTTGCATTCGTTATTCCCAAAATGTCGATTAAATAGTGCATGGCTTTGCTATGACATTAACACAGAAAAACTTGCAAAATTGTTCCTTTAAAATGGTCCTGGAGCCCTGGCCGGTGTGACTCAGTTGGCTGGAGCATCCTCCCATACACCTGAAGGTGGCAGGCTTTATTCCCGGTCATGCACATACCCAGGTTATGGGTTCGATCCCCAGTCCAACTGGGTACGGGAGGCAATAGATCTATGTTTCTTTCTCACATTGATGTTTCTCTCCCCGCTCTCTCTTTTTCTCTCCTTCTTTCTCTCTCCCTTCCTCTCTCTCTCAAATCAATAATCATATCCTCGGGTAAGAATGAAAAAAAAAAAAAAAGATCCTGGATCTTGATTTAATTCCACCTGACCTGCAGAGAAAGTATTGCATTTCTATATTGACTTTAAAAACTCATGTTAGCAAACAGCCTAAAAGATCTCAAAATTAAGATATTACTTCATTAAAAATTATCCAAACAGCATACTTAATTTCAAAAATATTTCTTTTTTTATTGTCAATGCAGCAAAGACTCCAGCAATTGATAAGCTTGGGAAGAAAAGGACTTCTGCAGCAATAGTTCAAGATATGGGGTAATGTGCTCAACATAAGTTTTGCCTGTTAGATAGTACTTTAAGAAAAGTAGATTTTGGTTGTCCAATGAGTATTATATGTAAAATACTGGGGGTGTGATATTTCTTCCAAAACAAGTATGATATTTTCTGGATCCTTAATTTAAAATATTTAAATGTAATTTCTTCACAGAGGTGAAGTACAGAATATGCTGGAAAGATTTGGAGGTATGTTTTAGAAGATTCTTTGTATTAAAAAATTGTTTTAAACCAAATAACTTGTATAATAATCAGTGTATGCAAGACTGTCATTTATTTTAAAATATATATATTTTTATTGATTTCAGAGAGGAAGAAAGAGAGAGAAACATCAATGATGAGAGAATCATTAATGGGCTGCCTCCTGCATGCCCTCTACTAGGGAATGAGCCCACAACCCGGACATGTGCCCTTACTGGGGAATTGAACTGTGATCTCCTAGTTCAGAGGTTGACACTTAACCACTGAGCAATACCAGCCAGGCTCAAGATTGTCACTTAATACTTTGTTCTCATATAAATGACTGCATAAATATATTGTGTGATTCAGCTTCATAGTTTTCCTTACTTAACCTTTTCCAGTTGTTGATGTGAAGAGTGAAAACAGTACTAACAATGATGAGTACTAGAATGGTGCTTTTATTTTATACATGTGCGAATTTAATGGATTGGAATTTTAGGACAAAATGGATGGGAAAAGTCTTTGCCTCTCTTTGGACTTTTGCAGACTCTTCCACACACTACAAACACACACATATCTGTATGTATGTCAGTTTTCCATCTACTCAACTTAGTTATTTTCTATAACATTCCTTAGTTCTTTTCTTTAACAGGGGAGTGTAAACTGAAGCCTTTGAAGTAACTCTATTGTATTTTTACATCATTAAACTATATAGTTGAGAAGTAAAAACAGTCTTGCCTAGCTACTAAGAAATATATAATCAGAAAAAATTTCATAAACTTTAACCAGTATGTCAAATATCAGTTACATTAACTGTTTGGGGACACAGTACTCAAAAAAGTCAATATTTGTCTTCTCTATATGGTTTATTCATCATATAATTGAGTCTTTTTTGAAAGCTTTGCTCTGGTGGTGGCAAAATGCTTGTTTTGTAATTACATGTACTTATTGTTATTGATGGATATTGGATATATAAAATCTATACTAATAAAAGGGTAATATGCTAATTAGACCGGGAGACCTTCTGGACAAAGCCATGGTGGTGGGGACGAGGCAGAGGTGGTTAGGGGTGATCAGGCCAGGAGGGGAGGGCAGTTGGGGGCAAGCAGGCTGGCAAGGGGAGCAGGTGGGGGCGAGCAGGCCGGCAGGGGGGAGAAAGTTGGGGCAAGCAGGCTTGTGGGGGGGCAGTTGGGGTGAGCAGGCCAGCAGACAGAGTGGTTAGGAGCAATCAGGCAGGCTGGCAGGTGAGCGGTTAGGAGCCAGCAGTCCTGGATTGTGAGAGGGATGTCCCAGATTGGAGAGGGTGCAGGCTGGGCTGAGGGACACCCCCCCCCCATGCACAAATTTCGTGCACTGGGACACTAGTATTTATATAATAATGCAGCTCCATCATGATTACTGAAAAATAATACTTGAAGGTAGATCCATATGCATGTGTTTAGCAAAGCATTATTTAAAGTATTAAAATTTTGTTGAGTTCTAGCCAGTATGGCTCAGTTGGTTGAGTGTTGTCCTGCACGCCAAAAGGGACCAGTTCAATTCCAGGTCATGGCACATGCCAGGTTTCGGGTTCAGTTCCTGGTCAGGGTATGTATGAGAGGCAACTGATCAATGTTTCTTTCTCACATCAATGTTTCTCTTCCTCTCCTTTCTTCTCTCTAAAGCAATAAAAACATATTAAAAAAATTTTTAAATACAGTACTTACAAATAAAAATGTACTATAAATAGCTCCATGAAAGTATTCAAAAGGTTCTTAAATTATTTATCTAGATAGTTTCTTTCTTTTAAAAATATATTTTTATTGATTTCAGAGAGGAAGGGAGAAGGAGAGAGATAGAAACATCAATGATTAAAGAGAATCATCAATTAGCTGCCTCCTGCAAGTCCCACACTGGGGCTCGAGCCCACAGTCTGAGCAAATGTACAGACCGGGAATTGAACTGTAACATCCTGGTTCAAGGTTGGTGCTCAACCACTGAGCCACGCTAGCCAGGCTAGATATTTTCTTAAATTAAGATTTTTCTATGCTTGGTTTTGGTCAGATTTAAGTAAAGTATATGATTTAAATGATCACCAACTGTATTTTTTAAAAGTAGTAGTCTTGCCCGGTTAGAATGGCTCAGTTGGTTGAGCATCCTCTCATGCACCCAGAGGTTGCTCGTTCGATTCCTGCTGAGGGCACATACCTGGATTATGGGTTTGATCCCCAGTTGAGGAGCATGTGGAGGGCAACCAGTTGTTTCTATCTCACATTGGTGTTTCTCTCTCTGTAAGCATGTCTTCAGGTGAAGATTAACAAATAATAAAATAATAATTTTCTTATTAACTATTTTTATCCTTTTTGGATTTAAAAATAGTTTTGTGTGTTTCCTATAATGAGTTCTAATAATAATTCATCTAAATGTATTGTTTCAGTTGGGGTGAGGTAGGTATTTTATAAATTTAGAAAAATGTAGCCTTTGTGTTTTCTCATGAGGAAATTAAAGCCTGTCCTTGAGGTCCTTTTTTCCTTTTATTAATTCTTTTTAATCATCTATAAATTTTTTAAAAATCTGAACTTGGATATTAATAACGAAAAGTTTTCTCAGGAAAAAGCAAATAACCTTGCTTTTGGATATTATGCTTATTTTAAAATTTAATGTCTTTCTGAAACTGTTGAACCACATTTACTCATATTTATTTCAGTACTAGAGGCCTGGTACACGAAATTTGTGCATGAGTAGGGTCTCTAGGCATGGCCAGCAATCAGGGCCAATCTGTGGGCCCCCGCTGGCACCCGCCTTGGCTGGCTTGGCGCTGCCAGCTCGCCAGAGAGGAAGGCAACCGGTGGGGCAATAGGGGGGTGGCACCGCCCACTCGTTGGCCAGCCCTGTCCCCGCTGGTCGTCTCCCTCTGCAGGGCAATCAGAGCCCCCACTGGCATCCACCTTGGCTGGCCTGGGGCCTGTGGGCTGGGTTGAACGTCTGCCCCCTGGTGATCAGTGCAAGTCATAGTGACCGGTTGTTCCACAGGTCGCTCCACCATTAGCTCAATTTGCATATTAGGCTTTTATTATATGGGATTTGGGAACAAAATATGTAAATTTCTTCAATATTACATTTTAATGAATATTTATTTTCCACATAGCTAACATTAGCAATTCTCTTAATACAAAGAAAAAAAGATTAGCACTGTATACGAAGATTTCTCTTAAAACCAGTAACCAGAAAATTGAACATATTTGGAAAATCCAACAAGAACAAAGGTATGGTTGTTGGTTCTTTCACAGCCACATTTTTATCATGTTATAGTATTCATTAGTGTAAATTATGAAAAATACTATTATATTTATTGGGGTCTCCAGTAAAAAATATATTTGGCTTGATTTTTCTCTAAGTCCTTTAGTACTATAACTTCACTCCTTCATAGACTTGAAATATATTTCCTAGAAATCAATGAAGATTTCCTTGATCCTCTTTTAAATGAAAATTGAGGTTTATTTGTCTAAAGGTAATTTGTATTTGTTATAGAAATATACTAAGTGAATAAAAAGTAAATGTTATTAAACCATTAATCTTGTGAAAGTCAACTATTTAACAGTGTAGAAAAAGATCAATCTGATATTGTAAATAATTTGTATATTTAAGCTGAAGTAACTATTCTTTTGTATAAAATCATTGTTGTACCAAAATGGGCACAAGTTAAATGAAATATGTCTATTTGGAAATCTTATATTATAAATACTAGAATAATAACTTCATGGAATCTATCATATCAGAACCCATATTCAGTAGAATAAATGAAAAATAAACTGCTTGGCAGTAAAATGGGGTTTTCTGAAAATTTTATACAATAAAAATTTTTAAATTTTCAAGAGCTAAAGGGTTAGGAGAATAAACACTTCTGGAATCATGATTTTACTTCTTGGTTTCATATCTGAAATTTTAAGGTGCTTTTATTTCCTTCTTTTATTATAGTTCAAAGTATGTAAAGTCATTTTTGTTTTGAATCTTTTTTTCATACTGGTGTGAAATATGACAATATCATTATTATGTTTTCAGGCAGAAGCTTAATCAAGAATATTCTCAGCAGTTTCTGACTTTGTTTCAGCAGTGGGAGATAGATACACAGAACGCCAAGGAACAAGAAGAAAAACTAGCTGTTAGTGTCATGCTTAGAATTATAATTAATCTATTTAACCAAGTGTCAAGTGGAAATGGAGATCCATAGAATTTGGCCAGGTTCCATTATCCATTGCTGGCATTATGCTTTGGTCCTGGTGATTGGTAAACCAGAGAAGTATAGGCTCATATCAAAATCATAAAAGCTGATGTTCTTTGCTTCCTATACTGGTTGTGATTCTTTTAGTTCCAAGTGAGACAAATTTGCCCAAGTACAAAAGGACTATTGGTTTATATAAAAAAAGTCCAGGGGTAGGTTAGCTTCATGCATAGGTGGATGGGGGTGGAGGATTGCTCATGTAGTATATACAGTCTTGGCTCTGTCTCCAGTTCTTAGTAGGCTCTCTCAACGTGGTAAGCAAGATAGCTTCTTACAATCCCAGACTTAACAAATTTAGTGATCTCACTGGACTGTCTTTCTTAGTAACCCTGGCAGAAGAGTTCTTTGGAGGAACATCACTGATCCCTTTGGAAAATTTGCCCATTATTGAATCAGTTATTATAATCAAAACATGGTTTACTCTTTTTTTTTCTTCCCTTTTTTTGTTAATTCTCACCCAAGAATATTTTTCCATTGATTTTTAGAAAGAGTGGAAGGGAGGGGAGAGAAACATAGATGTGAGACACACACATTGATAGGTTGCCTCCTGCACAACTGGGCGTGGGGATCAAGCCTACAACCGAGGTACCGGCCCTTGACTGGAATCCAACCCGGATTCTGAGGCCTGATGCTTTATCCACTGAACCAAACCACCCAGGGCAAAACAGTTTACTCTTGTGTTACCTGCATATTTCTATGGGAGATGGAAGTCAGTTCCACATATATATTATATAACTACATTATCTTTTTATTTCATCCTTTCATTTTTTTGTAAAATTATCTAAGAGCTAAGGTGCTATTCATATCAAATAATTTTAAGGGTTGGTTGATCATCTCAGTTTTGGAAATATTAAGATGCATATGAAACATACCAAGGGGAGATGTTGAGTAAGTCACTGATATGAGGCCAGTTCAGGAAAGAGGTGTGGGTTGAACGTACAAAGTTGGGAACTCACAACATAAAGACAGCATTTAAGGCATTAGGTTGGATGAAATCACCAAAGGAGTGATTGTAAATGTAAAAGAGAAGTCTAAGAACTGGACCTGTAGATTTCAATGTTTAGAGTAAAAACCCAATTGGAATGAGTATAAGAATGGGGCTGGAGCGAAGGGGTGGTAGCCTGAGTATAAAAGAAAGTGTTATTGTGTGTTTTTTGTTGTTTGTTTTGCATTGTTAATCCTCACCCAAGGACATTTTCCCATTGATTTTTAGAGTGGAAGGAAAGGAGAGAGAGAGAGAGAGAGAGACATAGACATAGACATAGATTGGTTGCCACCCACAGGAGCCCCAACCAGAGCCAGGGATCCAACCTGCAACCAGGAATGTGCCCTTAACCGGGAATTGAACCCTCAACCCTTTGGTGTGTGGGCCGATGCTAACCACTTTGCTATATTGGCCAGGGCATGGGGTTTTGATGTTTTTTAAAAAATGATGAAAGACTAGCATGTTTGTGTGCTAATAGAAATAATCTTCAGGGAAAAATAAAAAATAGTGGAAAGAGGGGAAACAGTTGCTAAATTCTTGATAATGGATGGGATACGTGAAAAAGCCTCAGTAAGGATAGTACATCCTTAAAAATAGGAGAGCCCTAACCAGTTTGTCTCATTAGATAGAGCATCGGCCTGTGGACTAAGGGGTCCCAGGTTCGATTCCGGTCAAGGGCATGTGCTTTGGTTGCGGGCACATCCCCAGAGGGGGGTGTGCAGGAGGCAGCTGATCGATGTTTCTCTCTCATCGATGTTTCTAACTCTATCCCTCTCCCTTCCTCTCTGTAAAAAATCAATAAAATATATTTTAAAAAAATAAGAGAGAAGGTAGAGTATATGAGCAGAGAGAGATGTAGATGGGTATGAAGATATGCTGATAGGAGACTGAAAACTCTGGATTGCTTCTGTTTAGTGAAATAATTAAGGTCATCATAGGGCGGAAAATATGTTGCCTTTTGAGGTCAAATCAGAAGGTATAAGATATTTTGAGAGTGGGACAGTGAATAGACTAAGAAAATATAATTGCCAAGCAGCACTAAGGGTCCAATTTAGGCTAGTGATCATGATTTAAAGAGACCTGTTAGTGTAGTTGCTTTCTTCAACTATGACCATCTGCAGGAATGTAGGCAGGATAGCTAGAGTTATATTTTCCAGGGTTGAGATTAGGCAAACAAGTGTGACAGAATAAAAAGGGAGAGCAAGATATAAATGGAAAGGAATAATTATAATGATTTACAACAGAATTTACACTGGGAAAGAGGAATGTGAGGACATGGAAATAGGGGACAGTGAAAAGTAGGATGAATAGATTTTAGGACTTGATAGAGATTATTGAGCTTTAATACTACAAAGAGTGAGCTAGAACAGCAAAGTGGTTGAACAAAGGGATATATGGAGAAACTGTGTGAGTAATGGTTAGAGTCTGGATTCTAGAAACATACTGTTTGGAATCACATTCTGGTTTGACCAAATGCTGTGAACTATGGAAAAATTATTTTTTCCCTCAGTTTCCTCATTTATGAAAGGGGGAATAATAAGAGTACCTATCTCAGAGAGTTGCTTGGAGGATTAAATTTACATATAATAAGTTTATTTAAAAGAGTTCTGAGTAGTATGCTATTATTCATACTATAAAGAGGTTATAGTTATTGATAGTGACAGAATCTAGGGTATAAGTATGTAAGGGAATGATTAAAGTAGGGTAGAAAGTAGGCCAAGGAACTGAAAGACCAGCATTATCAGGATTATTTGTGTTGATATTGAAAGCACCAATAATTAAGATATATTGAGTATTGTTAAGATTTCCTATTCAATGACTGGTAGGATTATTATATTGTACTAGAGACCCGGTGCATGAAATTCATGCATGGTGGGGTTGGGGGGTATCCTTCAGCCCGGCCTGCACCCTCTCCAATCTGGGACCCCTTGGGGGATGTCCTACTGCCGGTTTAGGCCTGATCTCTGTCTGGCAGTCGGACATCCCTCTTGCAATCCAGGACCCCTGACTTCTAACCACTCGCCTGCCTGCCTGATTGCCCCTAACTGCCTCTGCCTGCTGGCCTGATGCCCCTAACTGCTCCCCTGCCAGCCAGATTGCCCCCTAACTGCCCGCCCCCCCCCCCCCCCCCGCTGGCCAGATCACCCCCTAACTGCCCTCCCCCCACTGGCCTGATCACCCCCAACTGCCCTCACCCACCAGCCTGATCACCCCTAACTGTCCTCCCCTGTGGCCCTGATTGCCCCCTAACTGCCCTCCCCTGCCAGCCTGATTGCCCCTAACCACCTCTGCCTTGGCCCCTGCCACCATGGCTTTGTCCAGAAGACATCTGGTCTAATTAGCATATTACCCTTTCATTAGTATAGATATTCATGGTGAACACAGATTTTTCTCTAATTTTGTTATAATAGCTGTTAAAACAAATATTTAAAGTATTGACTTTAAAACTATTCCCTTTAAATGTGTTTTTTTTTTTTTTTTGCTAATTTAAAAGTTTCCTTAAATTATCACATGATTTTTTTCTTTTACATTTTCAGAATTTATTTCAACAGCAACAACAGATTTTTCAACAATCTAGACTTGGTCAGAGCCAGAGACTGAAAACAATTAAACAGTTATATGAACAATTCATAAAGGTCTGTTGTATTTGGTAACATAACATATTCTTTTAAAGCAATTTATGTTGGAAGTAGAATATAATTTTTTTCTAAGTTTAAGGAAAAACATTTTGCTTATGCATTTAAAATTCTTAACAAGTTTAAGAATTTTCCTTTTCATTTTAAATTCATTGTTTTTTACTTAAGTATTAAATGTATTCTACTTTCAGATTCTAATGTTTTTGTGGACATTATTCAAAATAGAAAATGGTAAATTGGTAATTTTACCAAAAAATATGTTATGCATAAGATTTGTACATAATATAAGCACTAGTGATAGTTCTCGGTTCAACTGAAAATAGAAAGTTCATACATCATTTCTTGGTAGATTTCCAGTCTTATTTTTAGTATGTTCAATATTGAAACCTTAACAGTTCATTAACCCACTGTTTCAAGCAAAGTACACTACAGTTGTTACCTCCTATACTACTATTTGATTTATGTCTGGCACTTTTTAACCCTTTAGTGGATATTCTGGTTTTGATGCATTACTTAGAGAATATTTTTATTCAGAATAATGTACACTACTTGAATTTTTTAAAGTTCCTAGTTTTGAAAGTTAATTGCACAAGTTTAGAACCTGAGATTAAAAACGGTGATTTATAACTAAACAAGCTTTTTGTGTTTTAGAGTATGGAGGACTTGGAGAAGAATAGTGATACTCTAATTACTGATGCACAAAATGAACTTAAAAATGAAATGGCTATGTTTCAAAAACAAATTATGATGGATACTGTAAGTTATAATATAAAACCGAAAAGTAAGAATTAATGTTTTAAGCATTGAAATGTTTTATTTGTTGAAATTGGTTAACACTTATCTAAAAATTAAACAAATGTTTAATATCTCCTTTCATGAACAGCAGCAGCAGGAGATGGCAATTGTTCGAAAGTCTCTTCAGTCCATGTTACTCTGATGGCTCTTTGAAGGAAGAACTTGAACCTAAGTAATATGATACAATTATAACATTAGCTAAGAGGCATATACATTTTTAGAGTGGTTTAAAAATTGTATTTTCAAATATTACACTGTGTTACTCATTAGCTTAAATGCAAGCCTCCTCTTTGTTAACCTCCAAATAAAATCTAAACAGTTATGTGAATAGCAGCAATTCCTAAATTGTATGTATAAGCTTTCTGCCTTTTAATAGTAATAGTGAATTTTTATGACACTTGTCAATTAACTTAATAATAAAGATGATCTAATTTCAAGTTTTGGCTTCAGTGTATCTGTATCAGTCCCAAAAAGTAGAAAGCACAAGTACTGTAGGTTACATTGTTACTCTTTGAGAAAAAAAAATCTATTTTTATATGTACATCCTTTTGTATAAAGTCATTAACTTACATAGCCAATTCCAATGATAAGATTTCAAAAGAAAAATCTACTGACTTATAAAATGTATTAAAAGCAACTTAAATTTGTGTTGTGGAATAAAACCACTAAAAACCATTAAGGTGACTGAACAAGATATAAATATCTGTTTTTTAAAATACAGATTTGTGACTGTCATTTCCACAAAGACAATAAAATGCCATTTAATTGAGCTTGGTCTGAAATTAAATGGCATATACTTGTAGTACTGATTAAATATATGGAAGTTTGATTTTACATTGATTTCCAAACTTGAACAGTTAATTTATATACCTTGTCTTTTAAAATGTGTATTTTAAAAATAAAATATATGAAACATTTGATTTAATAAAGAAACAAATTGTTCCACTATTTAAGTATCAGTTAAACTTACTATTTTTTGCTCGAACTACTTTCATTGAATCATTCAAAACAAAAAATATCCCCCCCCAATATGTCCATTAGAAGTGATTTTCTCCTGTTTTTCAATGTTTTAAATTCTAATTCTTCCCCCACCCCATAACCCACTCTTATCTTACTTTTAAGGTTTTCAAAGTTTTAAAAAACAAATCCATGGGGAGTCTCTTTTTCTGTGATAACTTACATAGGAAGAAATTAGTCGACCATTAACAATAGTCTACCTGACATTAGGGGGACAATTTGCTTCCTAAATTTTTACATTTTGTAGAGGTGTTCCCTTGTAAGCCAAAGTAAATTTTGGAATATAAACTTTAGGTACTATTCAAATGTCTAAGAAGGTCCTTATTTGAGTTTACCAAGTGTTACAGAGACAAAATAAGTACCGTGGAGTGTTTTCTGTGTCCTTAATTCATGTAAGTATATACTTTTTTGATTCATGTAAGTATATACATGAAAGGAATATCAACTTTCACTTTTTTCATTGTCTTTTTCTTGCTTAAGATACAGTACATGTTCATTACTTCTTTATTTTTTTTATTTCATCCTAAGGTTTATGGTCTACAGAACTGTGGGATAAAATTAAAAGTAGGATAAGAGGGGAGAGAGTCTGAGGATCTGGACCACCAAAGAGCCTGGTGATAGTTCTATTATTCATAATGAACACTATAAATACTTTGAAATGAGAGTAGAAAGATAAGAATCAGTACATAGTACACTTAGTAGTTGAATAACTGATACTTATTTTATCCCCTTTTACCTCAAATAAAATGTGTAGTTGTAGTAACTTTGGCTAGTATTCTAAAGGGAAGATATTTTTGCCATGTTTTCATAAATGACTAATTGTCTTAAGTCAACTGTATTTTAAGTACTGTTTTACTTTTAATAAAAGGGGATGTTTAAAGCCCATCTTTTTGTGACAATGAAATTTTAACTCAGAATATCAAGAAACAAGTTGCCCTCACTATAAAGATTCATTTGTTTTTCTGAACTAATAAGACAAATTGCTTTTACTTAATACAAATTATAGAAAATTCTAATAGCCCTTTTAAAATTCTAGTTGGTATACTAAAGCATGTATTTCATTTTATATGATAGCGGTAAACATGCCTCTTTTGAAAATGACTAATAAAAAATCATATATCATTCTTAATAAATACAGTATTATAATCCATGCACTTATGCAGTATTATGAATGCACCAATTTTTAGCAAAGTAGCATCATCCTCAACATGGCTAAAAATCCTTGAATTTCTGAATTTTTATGTAATCATTTGGCTATGAAAATCCTGAGTGTAAGAATTTCTGAGACAGAGACTGCTATTTAGAGCTATAGTGGTTCACTTTCTTGTACCTAGAAAATTTAAATTTCTTTCTTTAGTTTTATTTCTAATTTATAGATTGGTATTACTCTGCTTATCTGTGGTAAAAAAATGTTGATACACAATGAGGACTTCATAACTGAAATAGACATAATGGAATTTACAGGACTTAATGTTTTATATTCAAATATAACCTTATTTGATAGTATACTAGCCTCCTGCAAAAGGGGATTTCCTTCACTCCTAGGTTCCCCTAACTGCTTCTCCTTTTTTCCTTGGGTTATTAGTCAATATGCTTGTGAACCTGTTCAGGTGCTTGATGACATGAAATCTTGAAGATATTTAGATGAAGGTGTCTTGAAATTTGCAGGCACAAAGCACTAAAGTACATAATCATATCAAATGAAGAAATGACCTTGAGAGCAAAAAAGAAAATATAAAATAGATTATGGTCTATTCTGAAGCAGCAGCTATTTTTCTGCCTGCCCCCCTCCCCAATCTCAAACTTAACTGAAAATTCAAAAATACATTTTAGAGTATTTCAATATACTTCATAGTTGAACCTCATATAGTCCTCTCGAACATGCAAGGTATTTCACAGCTACAGAATCTGAGGCACAGTGGTAAAAGCCTAGACTAAACCACAAAAGCTGGAAAGTAATAGAATGGAAGTCTTCACATTCTTTCAATTATCTGCTGTGCAACTAAACTACAAATTT
Source organism: Corynorhinus townsendii (assembly GCA_026230045.1). Taxonomy (NCBI): domain Eukaryota; kingdom Metazoa; phylum Chordata; class Mammalia; order Chiroptera; family Vespertilionidae; genus Corynorhinus; species Corynorhinus townsendii. The sequence goes on along the minus strand of JAPDVU010000003.1, from coordinate 204,524,853 downwards.
CTACTAGAAGGGGCTATCAGTTATAACAAAATCATTCCATCACAGACGTTTCTTACTCCTTACTCCTTTAAGACTAGCTGTAAGAAAGTAAAGGCCCATGGAAGTGAGGTAGATGTCCCTTGTGTGGACAAAGGAGGACATAAAGGCCTGGAAAAGATACCATAGTTAAGGGGAGGCATATACAAAATTGTGTTGTATAAAAAAATGAGGAAAACACCATCCAGAACTGAAATATCATTGCTGACATGTACACATAAGGAACTGTTTGACATTGAAATTGGGACTCAAAAGAACTCTTGGCCCAGAAAGAAACTCACTACAGACTATGATTTATTTGCCTCTCAGCATAACCATTATTGCTTGTATCATTTTCAGTTCTTATAAGTGTATTTCTAGTATTACATTATCTCACTCATCTAGGGGAAATAATGAACAACATAAACTGATGAACAAAAACAGACCCGGAGACAGGGAAGCATCGATCAGACTGTCAAACCTCAGAGGGAAGGTAGGGGAGGGTGGGGGTAAGGGGGAAAGATCAACCAAAGGACTTGTATGCATGCATATAAGCCTAACCAGTGGTCATGGACAACAGGGGGGTGGGGGCAGGCGTGGGGAGGGGTTTGGGATGGGAATGGGGGGATGAGGACAAATATGTGATACCTTAATCAATAAAGAAATTAAAAATAAAGTTGAGAAGCGAAAAAAAAAAACCACACAAAAAAAACTTTCCCAGAGACTAGAGGCAGATGCTTCCTTTCAGAAAAAGGAGCTTCACAGCTCTGTTGGTAGAGAGGGAATTCTCACCTATGAGAGGTAAATCCCCCTACCATTTACTTGAAAAGCTCCATGTGGCCCTTTTCTCTCTGAAGCAAGAACCTTTTCTCTAAGGATGCCAAAGGGCACAAGTGTTTTGAATTTGACTTCCTCACCATAATCACCATTAGTGTAAACCAGGCCAACTCGCTCATTACAAAATAGGTACTTGAGTTTTTAACCTGATATTTTAATTATGTTAAACAATTCCATTTGGCAATATTTAAGCTCACTAAAAGAAACCCTACAATGAATTCTCAGATATTTTGGATAATCATCCATTTCTTAAATGTATACTGTTTTAGAGCTCTAAAAGTATTTAAAGTGGACAGCAAATTAAAAGAAATTATTCTGATTTGCAAATACTTTAGAATACTGCCTGAAAGACTTTCAAGGATCTCACCACCATTTGAAGAATGGAAAACCTTTGCATGAACCACGAATGGATATTATTAATTTACTCCAGAACCTAGTATAAAGGATCATCAGATGTGGTACTCCACACAGAACAGATACAGTTTTTTAGTGCCTAAATCTAACAAATAGGGTGAGTTGATTCAAATTATCAAAAGATTCACTGCAGGGTTTTTCAGCACACTTTAATATGTGTTTATATATCACTAAAAATTTGGTGAAGGCAAGTGAGGTCCAGAGGTAGGGGAAAATATAGCAGAATTGTTTGAAACCACCATAATTAAAGATCTACCATAAAGTTGTCTCAATAAAATAAGAAAATAATTCCTTTATCCATTTTTGTGATTATTACCAACAATGATTTTCTTTTTCTTTGATGGCTGAAGCTTCTCTCTTAAGTACCATAATTCTATATAATCATTTTGGATAATAATATTTTGAAACTACTGATATATATTATCCATCACTTTCTTAAGCAGGATGTAATCAATGAGAGTTTAACATTTGCTTGATGAGACATCATGATGAATATAAATTACGCACTATCCTCGAGGGCCATATACAGGGTTGCTTACTTCTACTAGAAAATGTACCCCAATCTGGTACTTGGTAATACTGTCTGTTTTGTTTCATTTCCTCAATATTAGCTGACAGTTTTTAATGCAATAAGTGCTCACCTTTGCTAACATGATCTCCATCTAATTTACCGGTTACTTGCCATAAGCTTTGATTAATTCTAATGAGCTTGATTAAGTAAAAGACAATAAGTGCTATAGTCCTTTGGCCGAGTAAAGTCATTTTTGGTATCTTTGTACTATTTTTGGGGGGAGGAGAAAGATATAGTTATTTTTAAGTAAACAGTTGTATTTTTAAAAATTTGGGTTGTTGGAACCAAGATCTCCAGATATGTAGGCTCTTTCTATACTCAATAAAAAATAATTCACAGCTTTAAATTTTACAAAAACATTTTTGGTATAAGACTACCTCATATTTCACTGAAATGACTCTTAAGCATACCATTATCTGACATCTGTTAAAAATAAAATAGTAGCAGAAAAGAACTTACCATTGCTATCCATAGAACAACATATTCGTCTACAAAATTATTAAAGTACTGGTCTAAAAATAAAAGTCCTGGGCCCAAAAAGGCAGTGTCTTGAAGATACAGTTCACTTTTAGTCATGTGAGCTATCTATAAAAAAGTAAACAAAATTTTATTATTAAATTTTAAACATTTTAGCTTTTACTTGCAGAACAGAATTGATTATAACTTTAATTCACTATTAAGACAAATAAGGATAAAGACATCATTTAATCTCACATTTGATATGGAAATACTGAATCTAAAATTTCTTAAATTCATGATTGATGACTGGGTAGCTTATTAAAGTTTCCAGTATTTAAATTTCTTGATATCAGAAAGTTATAATTGATAATTATAGCTAAACAAATAAAAGAACTTACTATACAGTAAAGAATCTGTTTCCCTAAATATAACATTAACTCATTCAGGACAAATAGATACCTACATTTTGTGATGATAACACCACACATACACAAAATACCCATTGTATAAAATAGTTTCCAGCTCTGAGTTTGAGGACCAAGTAGATTATTATACAATAAATCATAAAATAATTTCTTACCACCAATTTTTGTGAGACTTTAGCAAAGACACATCCAAACATTAGCGTATAAAGACAAGGATGCTTTTCAAACACATTAGTTGCTGACTTTTTATAGATCATTATTGCCGGTATAATAATTATTCCTATGTGAAGTCCAGGTGACAAGACACTGGTGCCCTAATGGATAAAGCAGAAAATCAGCATCACATTTTAACACTATTGATTACATTGCATTTTCTGAGCATCTATTTTGTTTTAGGAACTAGAAACTAGAAACCTAAAGAACAGTGAGTACACAGGCATTAGCTGTGCTTTTCAAGCTTTCACAGAACTCTAGGGTTACAAAGATTCAGTGCTACAGATGTTTGATCCCAACTAAAAATAACAACACTAAACACTAAAAATAATATAATTTATTCTGTACCAACTTTTACTACGCTAAAGGTCATCAACTCTTGGACTGCAAAATTAACATATTTTTGTCCAGAAATATCTTCCTCGGTTTCTCTCAATACCAACCTCCCCTTCCCCCTCCTTTTTTTGTATTTAGATTGCAAATGCACTCTTATATAACACTGTAAAATCCAACCCATTACATTTTTATCTTTGTGAATCAGGATTCTCTTAGCATTCCTTATCCTAAACAAAATATTGAAATAAATTTGGTCTTAAGACTTAGTAAATCTATAACCACCAATTTAATGTGTTCATTAAAACAGATGTATTCTTCTTTAAGTTTACATGTTACAACTTACTATAAAATTATAGTAATAATACTACAAAGCCATATATAATAAGACATTATACTATATAGTAATAACATAAAAATTTAGACTAATAAAATAGTGCTTTTATCTGTATTACTAGAGGCCCGGTGCACAAAATTCATACATGTGGGGAAGGAGGAGTTGTCCCTCAGCCCAACCTGCACCCTCTCCAATCTGGGACCCCTCGGGGGATGTCCGACTGCTGGTTTAGGCCTGATTCTTGTCCGGCAGTTGGACATCCCTCTCACAATCCAGGACTGCTGGCTCCTAACCACTCGCCTGCCTGCCTGATTGCCCCTAACCGCTTCTTCCTGCCAGCCTGATCACCCCCTAACCACTCCCCTGCTTGCCTGATTGACACCTAACTGCTCCCCTGCAGGCCTGATCGCCCCCAGCTGCCCTCCCCTGCCAGCCTGATTGCCCACAACTGCCTCCCCTGCTGGTCTGATTGCCCACAACTGCCCTCCCCTGCTGCGACCCGCCTCCTCCGCCGGGACCCGCCTCCTCCATGCCACGCAGAGCCCCAGGCTTCACTGCGCGGAGTGGCTGCCGGGCCCTGCCTCTGCTGTGCGCGTGGCCATCTTTTGACAGCCATCTTGTGACGACGTGAGGTGTGACACCACCTAGGCTATTATTAGTATAGATGGTTCAAGAGATTTTATTCAAGAAAATCTGCTGCTAAAAAAGTTGGAAAACCACCAGTTGAAGAGTTTAAAATCAACTACTTTCTAGCCCTAATATTTGATTTCTTGTCCTTCTTCAAATAGTCAATTATTTCTTAGTAAAACATTCTATGAAGTGAACACTGATCCTTACTAAATCATATTTTCTTTAGTAGGATTCATGTTCCAGCTAGTGCTCTATTTTGTCACCCATGGTCAAGCAACTAGTCTTCCTAACCACCTCTGCACAGTACTGTACTGAGGTCAACAGACAAAACACCTCAAAAAACATCAAATTAATTTTTCCCAATATATCAGAACATATGCATTTAAATGAGTTTTATACTTTGCTTTTGAATTATGTATATAAAATATATTTTAAAAGACTGATAATTTACAAATTATGTGGATTCTTTTGAAATTGTCCTGAAAGCCAATTCATACGTCATTTAAGAGGATAAGACCTTTTAAAAATGAAATGCTGTATTTTATGTTTATTACTCCTCTTATTTATTAGACCTAGCTCCAAATTACTTTTTTTTCAAAATCAAATCCACCTTTAAAGGACAGAAAAATTGAACTACAGCACCAAAGAAATTAGCAAGAATGAGTTACAGCTTAAAGTAATTCTAAAAAGACATTCCAAAAATGTTTTTGATAAAAGGTGGCATCACTGGAATAAGTATTCATATCCTTATGTTCAAGAACCTTGAAGATTACAATATGTTTTTTTAAGAAACAGATACTGTGTTATATTTATTTAAAAGCTTGGCAGGAATTCTGACTCTCATATAAAGTATTAAAAACGTTGGAAGAAACAAATATAAATAAATACAAAAGTATTAGAGCATGAGCAAAGTGTAAAGAACACAGAGCACCAGGTCTATCCACTCAATTTAAGAATTAAGGTTAAAATATTTTACCTTTTAAAACAGAATAGTTAAAAAGTATATATTTCAGTGAAATATACTTCGCTGGTAATAAGTAGCCCATATGTGAAACAATGACCCCGGCAGCTTTCTCGCCATTCAATCAGGAACTCAGTCTCTACCTTTTCTCCTCTCCTCTCCTTATTAGTGTAAGGCACAAAATGCAGGACAACAAATGGCAACTCTTAATTATGTACAGTAATGAAACAGTAGATGAGTGAATGAAATGCCAGGAATGTCTATTCAGGAAGGCTATGAGGAGGAAAAGTGCTTTATTATCAGTCTAAACTGTTTTAAAAATGCTTTTGTATTATGTACCTAAAAAGAATCCTTTAAGATATTTAGTTCCCTTCCCCATTCTTGAACTTCAGCATATGTTTAGTATCTCTGTAGCTGTTGATAAGTAAATTTAGCATAAAATTAATACTACATGATGATGAAATTAATGTCTTACTGCTATAGTGGATCCATTCTTGCCAACTCCACCATGGAGGATAACATGGAAATAATTTGAACAGGAAAAAATTGCTCCACCTACAACTCCAAGAACTGGGAAGATCTTCAATTTTACTTCTAGAATGGGTATCTTGAGGGGTAGAGGAAAGAAACATCATTAAGAAAATAGAATGTATTTTCCTATTAAATAATAAAGAAACATTACAATATGGTCCTGTACAATAAGTTATCATTTTCCTTTTACTCAAACCTTAACTTCTGGAAGATAGCCTGAAGTAGTAACTTCTCTTTTAATGGTTTTATTCATTAAGTGAAAAACGAATCCACCAAACTCAGCTAAGTCTAATTGTCATGAGACATTTAATCTCATAAACCTTTATCTGACTTAAATGAATGAAAAAGGATAGGTCACTTGGATTTAGTAAATCACAGCAAAGTCAGACACCGTAATCTGCATCATGAATGTGACAATCATGATGCGTGTCCATGCAAAACTTTTGTGTAGTTAAGATCCAGGATTAAATCTCTAGCAGTATATTTACCTGTTGGTCAAATGCTGTTCAAGAAAACTTCCAAAGGCAGCAAAGGATTTAAAAACAGTAACAATGAATTGCCAAAAGCTGTAGGCTGTTGTGTTCTGAAAATAGACTTTGAAATATTGTCCCAAAATTTGTGTAAATTATAGATTAACAAGTAATTTAGAAAATTTACATCTAAAATAAATATCCTTACAGGTAAGAATAAGCAGATGTGCTTTCTTCCTATAATATTGTCAAAACAGTGAATGAAATGATTTTAAGATGAAGTTACATTCTTCCCCATTAAAACTAAATCAGGCCCTAGCTGGTTTGGCTCAATGGAGAGAGCGTCGGCCTGCAGACTGAAAGGTCCCGGGTTCGATTCCGGTCAAGGGCATATCCCTTGGTTGCGGGCACATCCCTAGTGGGAGGTGTGCAGGAGGCAGCTGATCGATATTTCTCTCTCATCGATGTTTCTAGCTCTCTATCCCTCTCCCTTCCTCTCTGTAAAAAATCAATAAAATATATATTGAAAAAAAACAAAACTAAATCAGAATTCCAATTTAAGATAACTATGTCTGACTCAATGACCAGAGATGCCTAACTGCCTCTAGGTCCACATTCACCTTCTTATGGACACTAGCAGAGCAGCTACCATCTAAGACACATCACATTCCTCTAGTAGCATATGCTTTGTTCTACGATTTAATCTTACATGATGAGAAGAAATATGAATGTCTCAGGGAATGTACCACTACTTGAAAATATGCTCAAAGTCTATTTCTGATCCTAGTGATATAAACTATAATTAGCCAATTCTGAAACTAAATGTCACAGAGAAGTCTCCTATTTACTATTTTTAATAGAATTACCTTTTAGAGCAATTTTAGGTTCACAGCAAAATTGTACGGAAAGTACAAAGTCTCCACAGGTCCCAGTGCCTCCAGCATTATATCATACAGAGTAGTTTCACTGCCTGATAAAAAGTCTGTGCTCTGTCTACTTAACCCTCCTCCCCCCAAACTCCGGCAATCACTAACCTTTTCACTATCTCCATCGTCTGCCTTTTCCCGAATGTCATATAGTTGGAGTCATATAATAAATAGCCTTTTCAGATTGGCTTCTTCTACTAAGTAATATACAGTTAAAGTTTCTCTATGTCTTTTCATAGCTTGGTAGCTTTTTCTTTTTAATCGTAATTAATATTCCATTGTCTGGATGTACCATGGTTTATCCATTTACCTACTGAAGGACATCTTGGTTGCGTCCATGTATTGGAAATTATAAATAAAGCTGCTATAAACATCTGTGTCCAGGTTTTTGTGTGGATAAGTTTTCAACTTATTTGGATAAATTCTAAGGGATCTTATGGTAGGAGTATGTTTAGTTTTGTATCTCGTACTATTTTCACTGGACGTATAATGTTGCTTAGTGACTAAAATCATAGAGTTTGGAATTAATTCCTAGCTCTAGATCTCATTAGCTATGTGTTCTTGGACAAATTACTTAATTATTCTAAAACATTTATAAAACAGATTAACGATATTGCTTTTATAGGACTGTTCTGAGGATCAGATGAAACAATGATAGTAAAGTGTTTAGGAGAGTAATAAGTGTTGAATAAACATTAGTTGTTGGCTATTGATATTATCCTTCTTCCTAACTCTACGGAAATGAGGTTGTGAGTCAGCCAGTATTGTGAACTTAGGCTGTAGAGACACAATAATTTGTTTCTTTCTAGTTTCTTCCTTTGCAAAGCGTGAATTTATGACAGTGGCTTTGTGAGAGTCAGTTTTGATAAAAATACTGAGGTTACCAACCAAGCAGAAAATGAAAATACTCCTTAATATGGGAAACTTCACCTCATTATAGATTATAAAAAATGCAAATTAGCAACATTTCTCTCCTAATATTGAGGGACAAGTTTCAAATGTAAAATATTTTATTGAATTTACTCTTCTAAACATCTATTTCATGAGATAAATTTTGGCCTGAAAAAGGCAGTTCAACTAGTGTTTAAGTTTGTATTAGGGAAGTGGGTTGTTTTGTTCTCTGTGCTAATATATTCCTGCATAAAGGAAAATATCATAATAAGGTATGCAGGATAAAAAAATATAAAACAAAAGGAGAAAGTTAAGAAATGCAATGAATATTAAGTACAATGCCAAGGATTTCTGAAGAAAATTAACAATGCATATTTTTCCTAAATATTTAGAAAGTACTTAAAAATAAATATAAACATTAAGTTTTACCGTATAGTCCCACATTGTGGCTCCTCCAAATGTAGACAACACAAAGATGATCATTAAACCTACTTGAATTTCATTTACATCCACTCTAAAGAGGAAGGATAAAGAACAGAAAAGATATTTGTAAATAAAATTCCTGTCTGTAAAGGTTAGTTAACCATATATTAAATATCAAGGATATAAAAATAACTATAGGCTTAGTTTATTTTTACCTTTAGTTCCATCACTGAATTATCAGCTGACTACACGGTTAAGTAAGAAACATACCTACAGAATGACATGTGCTCACATACAGGTAAATATTAGTATATGCATAAAGAGGACAACTCTATAGCATATATAAAATTGCTAATAATGGTTTCCACTGAGATGGAAGAAGACTTTTTACTTTCTATTTTATGTACTTCTGTAAAGTTTGAATTTTTTTTATAACAATTACTCTCATAATCAGAAAAAATTATAAAATATAAAAACAACAGATAATTTAAGACAAATTCTTAAACACTCTCAAGTCAATTTAACTTAAGAAGCAGGGAAAATTCCAACAGTTTTCCTTATTAAGTTACTAAGAATTCCCTCCCCCCCCCCCTGCACAAATATTTTACTCTTAATATACAAATGTGCTTCAATTTCTTGTATAAAAAACAATCCCTAAAAACCAGCCAATATCAAGTCTCTAATCGGTACCCCCTGAAGCTATTGACTCCTCTCTTCTTTGCTCCATAAACAGGTTAACTGAAAAGTAGTACATTTCTAATTTCCTCCTGTCCTCAGAGTTGCTGCTTAATTCACTCTAGTCTGATTTTTAGCGCCATTCTACTAAAATTACTTAAGGTAAACAGTGACTTTGAATTTGCAGAAATTAAGGAATACATTTCAGTTACTATCTTGCATAACTTCTTGACGATATTTAAAATGCTGATCATTCCCTCTTGAAATGCTTTGCTATGGTTTTATTTATTCCATTCTCTTTTCTGATTTTCCTAACTTGCTGGAAGCTCTTCTCAGGCTCCTTCCTAGACGGCTTCTTCTTCCACATCTGAAATGCTATTACTCCCAGAATTCCATCTTTTCTCCTTTTAGAGTCTCTGACCAATTCTATCTGTACTTAAAACTATCATCTATATGCTAATGACCTCTAAATCCCCATCTTCTTTCCTGAGCTCCAGATTTTTGTATCTGTCAGCCTACTTTACATCTCCACTTGGATGCCCTGGAGTCTCTAGATGCTAAAGGAATACTTAATGCTCTGCAAATATAAAAAACGTGAGGATTAGATGATAAAAAGCAACAACAACAAAAAAACAGAAATGAAAGAAAACACAACTGAGTTATTTGGGGACAGTTAGGAGGAAAAGGTGAACTGAATATTAAGGAAAATATGAATAATGACATGCAGGTATTAGTAAGTAAGATCAGTGGCCTCCAGGCTTCATGGAGAAATAATCAAGTTAGCTGGAAAAGGAAAACATAATAATAAAATGTTTGGTACTTTGTGGAGAAAGGAACTAACATTTACTGAGCATTGATCATGAGTCCTTTTGCTATATTATTCGGGTCCCTTATTTTTTTCTTTCTCCTGTCTAATATAAGTTTGGGCTAATAAATTGGAGGAGAGAAAATAAAGTTATTATCAAATATGTAACTATTTATAACCTGCAGAATACCTAAAAGATTTAAATGAAGATAGAACATTTATGGGTGCTCCAATAAGTTAAAAGATCATTTAAATTCCTGATTGAAGCTTTGTTCCCCTTATTACATATATATGAACTATTAACAGACGGTGAAAATAAATTCAGTAATATTTTTTAAATGTACAACTTAAAATACATACTTACTTTCCAAACCTCAACACACCCGAAACATAAGTCTGCCAATGAGCACAATAAAATAAGAACATCCCAATAAAACAGCAGAAAAACAACCAATCATGATGAGTTCCTAAGCGCACAGCAATCGAAGCTCCAACTGCCATCAATACTGAAAGAAACAAGGTTTAAGAACCATTACGAATTAGAAATAATTAATTAAAAAAATCGCCATCTACTATTTAGCAATAGAGTTTTAAGGAACATAATCTTGGCATTAAAATAAGGTACACTAAACAAAATAAACACTTGAAGATACTTTTAAAATACACTGTACAAAAATTGCTCCCATAAGTACACCTATCCAAAAATAAATAAATAAATAAATAAATAAACCATTCAAACAGCTCATTTTGTGTTTAAGTCATTATTGAAAAAACAAACCCAACTTTAGTTAATTTACCTGTGGAAAGAGAGTCACAACCATGGTCAAAAAGTTCTCCTAAAGGAGAACAAGAATTTGTTCTTCTGGCTTGTTTCCCGTCAATAGCATCCAGTGACTGGTAGATAAAGAGCCCGAGTGCACATAATAGGTATGTCCAGTATGGTGCCTAAAAGTAAATGTAAATAATAAAGACTATTATAATAAATAATAACGAGTGACAGTAAGCTAGCTTCTGTTTGACAATAGCTCAATCTAAGCCAATCGACACATTTTCTTGTGTTCATACTTAATATCACCTCTGTGTGTTATAAAGAAGATTCATAATCTTCCTTCTACAGGTAAAAGTGAAACTGAGAAATCAAATGAGTTGCTGTAAGTCAGTGGTTGGCAAACTCATTAGTCAACAGAGCCAAATATCAACAGTACGACGATTGAAATTTCTTTTGAGAGCCAAATTTTTTAAACTTAAACTTCTCCTGACGCCACTTCTTCAAAATAGACTCGCCCAGGCCGTGGCATTTTGTGGAAGAGCCACGCTCAAGGGGCCAAAGAGCTGCATGTGGCTCGCAAGCCGCAGTTTGCTGACCACTGTCCTAAACTCTAAGGGGCTCCCCAGGGGAGCAGAGTCAGCAGCAGCTTGTCCCAGGCTTACCCCCAAAACTGTCTCTAAGGCTTTCTTTTTCTCTTTTGACTTCTCAGTGAGCCAAAGCAGCCCTGCTTCAGCTCATTTGTTTTCTCTAACATTTTTTAGAAACCAAAGCAGTCCCACCTAGGCTCTCCCGTTGTTTCTTCTATGCTAAGCCCGTCATTATTTTACTGTCCCCAGCTTTATTAAACATACCCTCATAGTCACCTGGACTCATATTGTGAAATCTTTTCTGCACAAAGAGCCCACACAGTACAAGCTGGCCCTAGGCAGAGCTGCTCAGGGCCAGGTTCCCTGAGCAGTAACAGAAAGAGCTCAGTAAAATTTCATTATTTATTGTAACTGTTATTACTGATATTACCTGCATAAGATAATTTTAGGTGCTTCATAGGTAAATTTTTCATTTCAATATTTACATCTTTATTTTAGTGTATTTTGGAAAAATTTAATATGGTTACTAAAAGGCTTAGAATGAGCCTAAGTGTTTAAAAAAAATGTAAGTTGATGCAAGAAAAATAGTAAATAAAAAATAGTAGAGGTAATACACAAAAAGCAAATCTTCGCAAATTAAAATTTAGGAAATACTGGAACTATACAATGCTCATTTATATGAATCTTTTTAAAAAAGGCCTCTTGGCTTTAAATAACCTTGGGTATAGTTGATAAATATACAAGATATTACATAACCAGTAACGACTGGGTCAGCTGCTAACAGGGACATTTCAATGATCCAAAACATCAACTGACTACTCTCTCCATAAAAATAGAAACTGCATTTGTAACAGGTAGGAAGAAAGAAAACTGTTAAGACAGATCTTGCATGTGTGAAAAAATGTAATACTGGTGTGGTGTCAAAGGAGGACTATGATCCTAGTGGAGTGATTCTAGTGATTTTTTGGAGAAAAAATTCTTGGAGGAAGAAAGCATTCTATGGGAAACCAAGCTGGCGGCACAGGTAAACACCTAAACTGATGCCTCGCCCAACAATTTCAAAACTACAACTAAAAGACAAAACAGACATCATCCAGAACCACAGGAAGGCTGGCTGAGTGGAAATTTTACAACTAGAAGGAAAGAGAAAAGTACACTGAGACTCAGAGGAGCTGCAGGAGGTAGAGGTACTGAGACGCACGTGGAGAGGACTGGCAACTGAGTAGTGGCTAGATTTTTCAAGTGGGAGGGAGATAAAAGCTCACGACTGCGCTGAACCCCAGTTCTGGGCGAGACTCTGGGGACCCAGACTCATTTGGGGAGAAATTGGACTGTCTGGCAGCGGGTGGAACTCGAGGGCGGCTTTCTCTCAGAGGTGCTTGCAGCAAGTACCATGGGACACTGAGACACAGGGGCCTCATAGGGCAGGGCTGACAGGAAACCAATGCTGTCTGCTCTGCCCTGAGACTCCGCCCCATTCAAGCTGAGCACAGAGGCAATTTCAAGTCTTCTCCCATAAGGGTGTCTCCAGCACAGAAGAAGTGCTCCCAGTGTAGACACAGCTGATCCTCATAGCCAATTGTCCTGGAGGTCAATTCCTCCCAGTGATACCAACAACAATCAAGGCTTAACTACAACAAGACTGTGCATACAGCCCACAAAGGGATACACCAAGAGTGTCCACCTCAGGTAACTGGGGAGGCTGAGCCACTGGGCCCTATAGGACACCTAGCACACAAAGCCACTCTATCAACTCAGGGAACCAGCCAAAATGCAGAGACAAAGAAACGGATCACAAATGAAAGAAATGGAGGAAAGCAAACGACTGGATATAGAATTCAAAACCACGGTTATAAGGTTTTCCAACAATTTTCTAGAGAAGGCCGATAAATTTAGTGAGACCTTCGAGGATATGAAAAAGGACCAACTAGAAATTAAGCATACACTGGCTGAAATAAAAAATAGTATACAGAGATCTAACAGCAGACTAGACTCTAGTCACTAGAGGATCACAAGAATCAAGTTAACGATTTGAAATACAAAGAAGCAAAAAACACTCAACCAGAAAAGCAAAAAGAAAAAAGAATCTAAAAATATGAAGATAGTGTAAGGAGCCTCTGGGAGAACTTCAAGCATACTGACATCAGAATTATGGGGGTGCCAGAAGAAGAGAGAGAGCAAGATACTGAAAACCTACTTGAAGAAATAATGACAGAAAACTCCCCCCACCTGGTGAAAGAAATAGACTTACAAGTCCAGGAAGCGCACAGAACCCCAAACAAAAGGAATCCAAAGAGGACCACACCAAGACACATCATAATTAAATTGCCAAGAGCAAAAGACAAAGAGAGAATATTAAAAGCAGCAAGAGAAAAACAGTTAGTTACCTACAAGGGAGCATCCATACAACTGTCAGAGGATTTCTCAACAGAAACTATGCAGGCCAGATGGGAGTGGCAAGAAATATTCAAAGTGATGAATAGCAAGAACCTACAACCAAGATTCCTCTACCCAGCAAAGCTATCATTCAGAAATGAAGGTCAGACAAAGAGCTTCACAGATAAGAAAAAGCTAAAGGAGTTCATCACCACCAAACCAGTATTATATGAAATGCTGAAAGGTATTCTTTAAGAAGAGGAAGAAGAAGAAAAAGGTAAAGATAAAAATTATGAACAACAAATACTTATCTATCAATAAGTGAATCTAAAAATCAAGTGAATAAAAAAATCTGATGAACAGAATAAACTGGTGAATAGAACAGAATCAGGGGCATAGAAAGGGAGTGGACTGACAATCCTCAGGGGGAAAGGGGTATGGGGGGTACGGGAAGAGACTGGACAAAAAGCCTACACCTATGGATGAGGACAGTGCGGGGAGAGGGGGTAAGGGCAGAGGGTGATGTGGGAACCGGGTGGAGGGGAGCTATGGGGGAAAAAAGAGGAACAATTGTAATAATCTGAACAATAAAGATTTATTAAATTAAAAAAAGAAAAAAAAGAGCAATTCTTGGAGTTTCTAACAGACTGCCTGCTCTAACCCACATCACGTGCCTGTGATACAGTTGAGACATTCACCTGGGCTGGATGGGGCACTTCCTTGTTTACAGAGGGAGGCTCCCACAGGATGCCTGGGAGGCTCCAGAGGCCTTGGGTGTCAGGAAGGGTAACACTGTTCTCAAGCCACTCAGGAAGGGCCCTGGGGGCTAACTGGTTTCAACAGGGACCTTTGGCCTCAGCTCTGGTTAGGGGCCAGCATTTGAGAAGGGCACACCCATTCTCAGGAAGTGAGGCAGGTTCCAAGCTGGGGAAGGAAGCCAGCCAGAGAACGCAGTTGTTAACCCGCACTTCAGGGCTACAGGGGCTTTCTCTGTACTGTGAAAGGGAGGCTTCTTTTTCTATTTTGTGTGAAAAGTCATTCATTCATTCATTTATTACCAACTCTAGTACTTACTAGAGTTCTTGTTAATGCCAGACTGCCATAGTGCTAAGGGGAACAGGAAGGAAGAGGGGCGTGAAGAGTACCCCCAGGGTCAGATCTGTCATCAAAGTCAGCTGTACCTGGGTGCTCTAACATCTGCTCAGTTTTATAACTTCACAAACTCCAAGTGGCCAGAGCCTTATGCCCAGGTCGAATACACAGGGTGTGTGATTTAAAGCTCTTTCCATACACTACAATGCCATGTTTTAGCCACACTTGAACCAGAATTCTCAAGGAGCAACAGCTTAGTCCTTGGGTATCAAGTGCAGGAAAACCACAGGAGTCAAGGGGCAAACCCCACGGCAAAAGCTCCTTCCACATCACCTGCAGAAGTTCCTTCCAGACAGGGCTGGGACCAGGGTGTGGCACGCTTTACTCTCAGGGTGGTCCGCTTGCCTGCTTACATTCTGAGGCCTGAGGGCCTGCATGCCTCACTCAAGCCCCTGCCCTGCTTCTAGACCTTTCACCTCCTGAAAGTTTGGAGTTTATATTTTATTTTACGGTAGAAGGAGAGGCCAATCCCTTAAAAGAGTCCTGCCTTAATAAGTGATACTTGGTAAGTTATTGAGCTGGATAAAAAAGGAAACAGACTAGATTTCAATAAAACCAAACCTATACAAAAACTGAAAAGGAATCTACAGATTATTGCCTTTTCTTATTCCCCCAACAAATAACTCTTTATAGTGCAAAGGCAACTATAACCTAAGTTATTAAGACAGGGAATAAAACATTTCTTAGGGTCTTTCTGACTTTCTCAGATATACTTGCTTTTCGATTCAACTTTCTATCATAAACAAAATAAATTGTTCAGTGCACCCATCTGCTATAAACACACTCTTAACGGAGACACCGACATGGATTTATACACACAGACCGAAAAGATAGAGCAAAAACATTTACTCAAATCAACTTAAACAATGGAGCCACAGTTTATACCAGTCAAAAACAGGTGTATGAGGGTTTTGGGGAGATAACTGCTACTAGGCTGGAGTTTGAAAAACTAGATTCCAATCACTGAGTTCTCTCATATGCAAATGTAGGAATCACATTAAATAAGCCCTAAGGCCTTTCAAATGCTAGAGGTCTACCATCCTTTGTAGGATCAGGCAGCCAAGGAATGGGGGCCAAGGACAGGACAGCGTTGATAGAACTGCTTCATCACAGTAAGGAGGAGGCAATTCAGTTCTTGTTTTCTCTATTCGCCCCAACTCCTGCTTACTCTTGGTAAAATTACCCTGGCCAAACAACTGCTAAGTATTTAAGACCCAATAAAACTGGATAAGGTTGGACAAACATGATCTCCCAATTACATTTTGTTATCTCATTTGTGCAGTCAATAATTCAGCAAATATTTTCACTAAGCCTCTTGCTTTGTGTAAGGCACTGTGCTGTGGAGAATGGACAAATGAGCAATCGCTGTCTGAATTTAAAATCTGGCAGGTTGTCCTGCTCAGTAAAGACACACATAACCTAAGGTCCACGGTGCCGTTTGGTTTGGCGCTGCCAGGGCATTAGAGGTAAGTAAATTAAATGTGTGACCAAATATTACAGGCTAATTTTTAAGTTAATAATTCTATATGGCCCGAGAATGATGTTATAAATACCCAAATGGCCTGTGGCAGAAAAAAAGGCTCCCCAAATGGAGAACAAAGTCCTGTGGTGAAGCATAACTTTCAGGTTTGGGATCCTGGTCTCCATTTAAAGCTATATACCCTGCAGAGGTTAATTTCCCTCCCGTTTCCTCATCTATAAAATGGGGATAATACTAGTACCTTTTCATAAGTCCTTGAGAGGGTTAAATGAAGTAACAGACAAAAGCAGCTTCAAATAACACCAGGTACAACATAGTCAATACCTGGTCAACCTTAGTTCTTCTTATTATTGGAGTTTAGAAGATTAAGTGGTTGATTTGACTCCGGAGAAGGAAGAAATATTTCATCAGGAGTTAGTGTTAGAATTGAGCATTAAAAAAAGGCAGTGGGACAGGAGAAAGGAAGAGGAGGAGAAAAGAGAGGGACAAGGAGACAAAGCCTGCTGTATAGTAAGCAGTTCCATTTGGCTGGAGTGGAAAGTTCCTTAACAGAAATGGTGGTGTGAACTGCAATTCAGAGTACTTGCATTAACTTTTTCCTATTAATTTCCCTTCATCCCCCAGTCATGTCATAGAAACTAAAACACTAGTTAATAGATCAAATCTTATTAATATAGATATGTAGTCTGCATTACACACATATAATCCTCTATGAGTAGGATTATTTCCTAGTAGAGGCCCGGTGCACAAAATGCATGCACGAGTAGGGTCCCTAGGCCTGGCCGGTGATCAGGGCCAATCTGTGGGGCAACCGGAGGGATGATCGAGCCCCCCGCCACTCCCCTGCTGGCAACCGCCTTGGCCAGCCGGGTGCCACCTGCTTGCCAGCCCCGTTCCCCACTGCCACTACCGGTCACCTCTCTCTGAGGGGTGATCAGGAGGCCCCTGAAAGCACCCATCTTGGCTGCCCTAGAGTCTGCGGGCTGGGGGCAGCTCCTGCATTGAGCATCTGCCCCCTGGTGGTCAGTGTGCATCATAGCAACTGGTCGTGCTGCTGGTTGTTCCACCATTTGCATATTAGGCTTTTATTATATAGGATATGGGTAGATAAGCCTACACCTCTAAATCAAAAACACTTATGTGTTTTTCCTGATCCTTTATGGAAGCAATCCTTTGGGTTTTTCCTGAAAAAGCACGAAGAATTCTTAAGTCTAAGCATAAGAAAACAAGTTCCAAGTCAGATTAAAGTCACTTAACCCTCTGGGCCTCAATTTCCTCTTACTAAAAATACTGTACTACTGTTACTTCAAGATGAATAGGCAGAAGGAATATTAAAATGGTGGAAAGACTATTTTAGGAAGGAAAAAATTTGCCAACGTCCTTGGGTTGGTATAAGACACAAATGCAACAATGGATGTGAAAGCACTTTACATACCTGATAAATACTGGATAAGATACAAGGTTTTTCTCCTACATACCATATAGAAAAAGGCAGGAACTCCAGATAAGAAGGTGGGGTATATGTAAAAAATATATAAACTTTGGTGTCAGACCGACTTAGATCAGAATCCTGCCTGGACCAGTCATTTACTAGCTCTATGATCTGAAAGCAAACCACGCTTTTCTTTCTTGTTGCTGCTGGAATCATCAAACAGGCCATCTGGATCCTGCAAAGGTGTTTCTCCTCACGGCTTCAGGCACTTAGAAGCATCTGCAGGATCTATTGACATATTTCAGGAACTCTTCTTGCTTTCATCTTAGCCCTTACCTCCCTTTTTAGATCCTTCTGATTTCTTTTTTACGTTTTCTTAAATTGCCCCCCTTTTTAAAAAGAGGCTGAGCCTAAAACTTAATTAATTATACTTTGACCTCTTCCTTCACTCTCCTCCCCTTTACATCCCTAAACTGAATCTCTTGGACTTGTCTGTACACCCTGTTCTTTCTACGTGCTCAACAAATGGTTCTTAAATTAATAACAATATTGAAAAGTTCACAATCTAACCGGCAAATATCAGAAACATCCAAATACTGTGGGGCCAAATCTAGGCTCAGGAAGAACTACATTTTATTATATATTTTCAGGACATTTTTAATAACAGTAATACTTTTAATTTGTTGAGCAAGTTGTCACCCTTTACGTTTATCTGCATGTGATTTATCTGGGTCCTCACTGCGGCCTCGTGAACTGGGTAGAGCTTGGCAGGTAGAGCTTTCTATTTTATACCTGGGCAACAGACCAGCGCTCTCTTCTTGATGTGGGAGAGCCACAGTAGAACCTACGTCTTCCTCATTCTAGCCAACAACTAAAGCAACTTCCTTTTTCCAAAAAAGATGGAAATGAATAACAACAGGAACGTCTGCCAAGAAATCATCGCTAATAAACATAACTATCAGTCAGCAAAGTCTGTTTAAAACATGTAGGCTCCCTCCTCAGGCCTTCCCCATGCTATACTGTCTGTTCATGGGCTATGCATATATGCATACACATTCTTGGGTTTCCCTCTAACGCAGGAGTGGGGCTGAGGGAGTCAATGGGAGAAAAAAAGGGGACGGCAGTAATACTTTCAACAATAAAGATAAATTTTTAACAAGCCTTACGCAACGAAGGCAGTAACTGCACTACTGCAGCATTAAGTCCAACCGATACATCAAGTCTGTACATGAGTTTGCACTTTTCATAAGACTGTATTTTAATTTTGTGTGGATTATTTTAATTTATATATATATTTTTTGTGTGTGGGGGGGATATTTTAAATCACTGTGTATTATTTCTATGGCCAATGTTTCTCTGAAAAAAAAAAAAGCATTCTAAGTGGGGGAAAAGTGTAGGGGCCACTAATTATTATTTTTTAAATGGATGTATATAGGGAGGACAGGAGATATTTCCACTGTATTCATGTTACCCAACCTCAAATCACATTAGCTCTCCCACAGGACCTATGTTCACATATGATTATAAAGGGACTTCACTATTTGGAGGGCAAAGACAAGAAGACAATGTCACAGAAAGTGCCATGTAGCCTTTATCCCTGCACTCCACAAACATATAGCACCCCCACCCCCTGCCTCCAAACCCTCCACACTCAGCCCAAGGGGTGCTACTGATGAACAGTTGTCAAGCTCACATTATTTACTCTTATGTGGGACACAGGTCAACGACCTGTTGCTCATAAAACCCACGGGCTTTCATGCTCCCTGGGTCGTGAGGATAAGGATCATCACCTCGCTACTACCTTAGGTGGTGTTTGATGAAAAAGTCCACGAAGCAAAGAGGAAGTTGTTACCTCTTAGAAGAGTAACTTCTCTTTGATGAATGCTACGGATATTCGTGCTGGAGGACCCTTTTGGGGGGGTTCCTTTCAGGATCACGAGCTCAACCTTGAGAAACACACGCCTGTCGGTGTCCAAAGGGCCTCTCGGATGACCTACCTGACTGACCCCAAGCCCCGGTGCCAGGCCGACCGGGATGGTGGTGTCAGTCCCCAGTGTGTGTCAAGTAACGCCCCGCTCGCCGAGCCCACAGCGTGGCGTGGGGCGGCGGGGCGGCCGGCAGCGGGCCCCTGGCTCGCAGTGACCTTGACAGCCCCTCCGCCGCGCCGCCGGGGAAGGCTCCGGGCGGACGCGGGACCGGGGTGGCGGCGTGACAGCCGCTAGGCAGCCGGGGAAGCTCGGGGCGGGCGCGGCGCGGGAGAAGTGGCGGGGTCCGCCCTCCGCGGTCCCGGGAGGCTCAGCCACGCGGGGGTCTCCCGCTCCCCTGGCGCCTGCAGCCAGGGCGGTGCCGGCGGGGGACGCGGGACTCCGGGACAGCAGTTGGGGGTCCTTCCGCCGCAGAGACGGGGAGGCCCCCGGGGGCGCGCCTACCTCCTCGGTGGCCGTGGGGCAGTAGGCGATGAGCAGGAGCGTGGTGAGCAGGTTGATGGCGAGGCCCAGCAGGGTGATGGAGTTGGGGGCGAGCCACAGCGGGACCCACTGGAGCAGCCAGGCCCAGTAGCGCTGCAGCGGCGGCTCCAGCACCGAGACCCCCGCGGCGCTGTAGCGGTGCTCCTCCAGCCGCCGCAGCTGCGCCGCGCTCAGCGGCTCCGCCAGCGCCCGCAGCCAGCGCGGCGCCGGCCTGGCCCCCGCGCCCGCCGCCATGGCCGCCTGCGGGCCCCGCCGCTGCGAGCCGCCCGCGCCGGGCGCCAGGCGGGGACGGGGAGGGAGGGCTCGCGGCCGGGCTGCGCGGCCGGGTGGAACCCGCTCGGCCGAGGTCGAGGGTAGGCCCGGTGGCCCCAGGTCCCGGGCCCCCGCCCTCACCCCACCCCTGAGGCGCGGCCCGCAGGCGGGGGGCGGGGCCTAGGGGCCGGGCGGGGTTTGGGAGGGAACCGGTGAAGTGGCGGGGAGGCTGGGACGGGCTCCCACAGGCCACCGGGTCACCATTAGGGCCCCGCCCACAGCCACTTTGGAATTGGCGCCCCACGGGCCGTGACTTCCCCAAGGGCTCAATGCACGTGTTGCTCAGGCCCAGTTCTTCTTCCGGAGGCTGGTCACGTTCCCCTGAGGAAGTCAGCTGCGCGGACAGTTAGGAGCTGGTTCCTGTGCACCGCTCCGGCCTCCCAGGGTGCGGTTTGCTCTGGCCTTTGGCTAGCCGCACGGCAGGATGGCTCTGCAGGAAGGGGGAACTTGATTTTGCACGTCTTGGGTCACTAGTAGGTTGGCCCCATCTGTCAATCTGAAGAGAGGTCCTGTGTGCTAAGCACACAAGCGCAATTCTTCCTTCCAACCCCCAGGTCTGGGGCCCCTGCCAGGTATTCGTTCTGGAGGACCCTTTCTGGGGGTTCAGGGTTCAGAGACCCAGGTGTTGGAACTAAAAATCAGGACTTGGAAACACTAACAGAGGGACTGAATGCTTGAAACCCAATGCCCCTTTTTCCGAGCATAGGATACTGTTGGCCTCGGCAGAAACGGCAACAGGTGTTAGGTGAAGTCTGAGCAGACCTGGGCCCAGCAACCTCGGTGCTTGAGTTCTGGCTGAGATAGAATTCCGAGCCAAGACTCAAACTGTAAGAGAAAGTTTATTTAGAAGAAGTGAGCTGTAGAAGAAATGGGCTCAGGAAACACGTTACAGAGGCAAAAGAAGGGGCCCTGGGAGCTTAGGGTAAAGGTAACATTCCTGGTGGAAACAGGAGGGGGACAGCTTGCTGGGTCCCCTGTCCTAAGGGCTTTCAAGGGTGGATTAGGGGTGGTCCCAGGGAGGATCTCTCCAGGTGCGTCCTTTCAGGGTCTTGGTCTCCACTCCTTGGTCCGAGCCAGGGCAGGGGGACATTAGTCAATGCAGCTGGTCCTGATTTTTGCTCCTTTCCTGGACCTGGAGCTGCAACACAGGTGAGGCCCAGATGTATTGGATTCAGGTCAGAACGCTATTTTCCTGGGAACTGAATGCTTGAAGGTTATTCTTTGGCCCCTTCGATGGTTCCCCCTCTAAGGGGGTCTAACCTTCACGACTAGCAACATGCCAGGGGAGGAAAGGTCAGGAGGAGGGGGGGGGGGCGCTGGGGGGGTGTCCAAACCCCACGACCAGTAGTATGAAAAGTCAGGGGGGCTAAAATGCCATGACCGGCCATAGGCTAGAGGAGGAAAGGTTACCCTGGGGGAGAGGTCCTTGTTTTCCCAGTTCCCCTGTTGCTAGGCACCTGGGGCTTTCTGCCCTGCTGGCATCCGGACCTGGCCTTCTGTCCTGCTCTGCTCATGTCTGTCTGACTGCCTACCACAATACCAATAACAATGGATACTTTGACACATACCCCTCTGTGGGACTGGAGGACAGGGGTCCAGGCGGTGTCCTCCACCGCACAAGGGCGCATCACACTTGCCACATGTGATAGTTCACAGGCCTTACCTCACAATGCACCCACTGAAGACAGGCAAGTCCTGCCAGAAACATGTTGTGCTGAGATGAGCCTGCCACTTGACTGTTTTCTCTTCATGCTTCTGATCTGCACAGAATAAGCTCCAGACAGTTGCGTTGGGCAGCATCTGTCAGCGGATGCAGCTTGTCCCGTAGGATTCATCACGACACCTCGGAGGTGGATCAGGCCACCACCTCCTTTTGCGCAGCCCATGAGCTAAGTCTGGTTTTTACATTTTTATTTTTATAAATAGCTCTATTAAGGTATAATAGACATATATTTAAATATATTTTTATTGATTTCAGAGAGAAAGGGAGAGGGAGAGAGAGAGAAACATCAATGATGAGAGAGAACCATCGATCGGCTGCCTCCTGCAAGCCCCACACCAAGGATCCAGCTGCAACCCAGACACGTGCCCTGACCAGGAATCGAGCTGTGACCTCCTGGTTCATAGGTTGACACTCAACCACTTGCCATGCAAACCGGGCAAGGTCTAATTAATATGTAAAGGATTGCACATATTTAATATGTACAGTTTGATGGGTTTGAACATGTGCAAACATCCAGGATAACATCACCACAGTCAAAGTAACAGACATATCCAACACCTTGCAAACTTTCCTTGCTTCCCTTTGTTATGTTTTGTGGTTGTTGTAAGAACACTTAACAGGAGATCTCTCTTCTCAATAAATTTTGAAATGCACAGAACCATGTTGTTAACTGTAAGCACTATGCTGCTGGTTTTCACATTTTAAAATGCTTGAGAAAAAAATTTGAAAAAGAATTTTTTGTGATGCAAAATTATATGAAATTCCAATTTCAGTGCCATGAATAAAGCCATGAGTATGCCTTACATATTGCTTATGACTGCTTTTGTGCTCCAAGGGCAAAGTTTAATGATGTGGCAGAGACCATATGGCCTGCAAAGCCTAGAGTATTTACTGTCTGGCCCTTTACAGAAAAAAGTTTGGCAAATCCTGCCGTAAGGCCATATGCGGGTGTCTGCGGGCCAAACTGTCTCCTAATCTTTAATGTGAAAAATGATGTTGAAAATGCAGGAAACTAATCACAACGGCAGAGACCGGCTTGGAACTATGCTGGTTTTATGGATAGTAAACTTGGACATACCTGCTTTTTAAATGTCAGTACCATGAGTAATCCAAGGGAAAATCCCTTTCTAGGTTAATAAATTTAACTATATCATGGGTTTTTTGTTGTTTTGTTAGTTTCTTTTTTGCTTTATATTCCACATATTAGTGAAAGCATATGGCTTTTGTCCTTTTCTGTCTAATTTATGTCACCTAGTATATAACCCTTAAGCTCTATCCATGTCCCAAATGGCACTATTTCATCTTTTTTATGGCTGAGTAGTATTCCATTGTATGTATACACCACATCTTCTTTATTATCTGTTGATGGATGTTTAGGTTATTTCCATATCTTGGCCACCATGTATAATGCTGCAATGAACATAGGGGTGCAGATATCTTCTTGAATTAGTGTTTTCACATTCTTTGGATAAATACCCAGAAAAGAAATTTCTGGGTAAATTCTCAATTTTTTGAGGATCCTCCATACTGTTTTCGATAGTGGCTGCACCAATATACAATCCCACAGATAGTGTACAACAGTTCCCTTTTCTTCGTATTTGCTCCAAAATTAAACTAAAAAGCTTCTGCACAGCAAAGTCAACCATCAACAAAAGAAAAGGGCAGCCAACCTAAAGGGAGAAGACATTTGCAAATGACATATCTGATAAGGAGTCAATGCCCAAAATTTATAAAGAGTTCATGCAACTCAACACCAAGAAGCAATCTGATTTTAAAAATGGGCAGAGGATCTAGAAAGACATTTTTCCAGGGAAGACATACAGATGACGAACAGGCACATGAAAAGATGTTCAACATTACTAATTATTTTTTTTTAAATCTTTATTGTTCGGATTATTACAGGTGTTCCTCTTTTATTTTTCCCCATAGCTCCCCTCCACCTGATTCCCCACCGCACCCCATGCCCTTACCCCCTGCCACTGTCTTCATCCATAGGAGTAAGATTTTTGTCCAATCTCTTCCCGCACCCCTCACACCTGCTTCCCCTGAGAATTGTCAGTCCACTCCCTTTCTATGTCCCTGATTCTATTATATTCATTCTGTTCTTCAGATTTTTCATTCACTTGATTTTTAGATTCACTTGTTGGTAGGTATGTATTTGATGTCATTTTGTTGTTCATAATTTTTACCTTTACCTTTTTCTTCTTCTTCCTCTTCTTAAAGGATACCCTTCAGCATTTTGTGTAATCCTGGTTTGGTGGTGATGAACTCCTTTAGCTTTTTCTTGTCTGTGAAGCTCTTTATCTGACCTTCAACTCTGAATGATAGCTTTGCTGGGTAGAGTAATCTTGGTTGTAGGTTCCTGCTGTTCATCACTTTGAATATTTCTTGCCACTCCCTTCTGGCCTGCATAGTTTCTGTTGAGAAATCAGCTGACAGTCGTATGGGTACTCCCTTGTAGGTAATTAACTGTTTTTCTCTTGCTGCTTTTAATATTCTCTCTTTGTCTTTTGCCCTTGGCATTTTAATTATGATGTGTCTTGGTGTACTCCTCTTTGGATTCCTCTTGTATGGGGCTCTGTGCGCTTCCTGAACTTGTAAGTCTATTTCTTTCACCAGGTAGGGAAAGTTTTCTGTCATTATTTCTTCTAATAGGTTTTCAATATTTTGCTCTCTCCCTTCTTCTGGCACCCCAAAAATTCGGATGTTGGTTCGCTTGAAGTTGTCCCAGAGGCTCCTTACACTATCTTCATATTTTTGGATTCTTTTTTCTTTTTGTTTTTCTGGTTGGATGTTTTTTGTTTCCACATATTTCAGATCTTTGGTTTGATTCTTGGGGTATGTTGATCTACAGTTGAGTTTCTGCATATTCTTTATTTCAGACAGTGTATGCTTCATTTCTGACTGATCCTTTTCCATTTTTTTTTGGCATTCTCCTTAAGCTCCTTGAAGGTCTCATCAAGTTTCTCAGCAGTTTTAAGAAGATTCTTGAGTAACCTTATAAATGTGGTTCTGAACTCTATGTCATCCAGTAGTTTGCTTTCCTCCATTTCTTTCATTCGTGACATGTTTCTTTGTCTCCACATTTTGGCTGCTTCCCTGTGTTGATGGAGTAGCTTTATGTGGTAGGTGATCTATAGGGGGCAGTAGCTCAGCCTCCTCAATCACATGAGGTGGATGCTCTTGGTACACCCCTTTGTGCGCTGAGTGCAAAGTCTTGGTGTAGTTAAGCCTTAATTGCCGTTGGTACACTGGGAGGAATTGACCTCCAGGCCAATTAGCTGTGAGCACTCCCTGTGTCTATAATGGAAGAACTGCTGCGCTGAAGACACGCTTATGGGGCAGGACTTGTTTCAGTGGGGCTTTGGTGCTCAGTGAGTCTGCCTCTTGAATGTGTCACGTATGGATGTGAGGAGTTGAAATCTGGTGTCTCACACTGACCACTAGGTACACTGGCTTCTGGATCTCCAATGGGGTGCAGGTCAGCTACTGTCTGAGGCCACTCAGCAGCAGCTACAGTGAGAGCTGCAGTTTTCTCCTCTTTGCTTGGGGTTTGGAGGTTTTGGAGCTGTCTGACCCAGGCTGCAAGTTTGCTAGGTTAAGCTGCGATAGGGCAGGTCTTTCTTATGCTAACTGAGCTGCTTGGAGCTTGGGTGGGTTTGTAGGTTGTGCAGGGCGGGGCCACAGGGTGTCACTAGGGTGTGGCAAACAGCAATGGCTGCTAGTTAGCCGGCTCTGTGTCCCCAAGGGCGTCCCAGAGTCCCGTGCCCCAGTGCAGTAAACAATTATTCCTGCGCGCAGCTCTGCAAGCAAGCCACCCTCACTGGCACACAGTCCAGCTTCTCTCCGTAGGAGTTTGGGTCCCCTGCGTCTCCCCAGAGACTGGATTTCAGAGTAATCGGGGGCTTGTCTCCATTCGGGTTGAAAAAAGCAACGCACCCAGTTGCCCGCAGCCAGCCCAGATCACGCACCTCTCTGTACCTCAGCTTTTCAGCGCTCGTGCACGTCTCAATGCTCTTTTCTCTTTCCTTCTAGTTGTAGAACTTCCACTCAGCCAGCTTTCCCGTGGTTCTGGGTGATAGACGTTTTGTCTTTTAGTTGCAGTTTAAATTGTTGTGGGAGGCAGCAGTTTAGGTGTTTACCTACGCCGCCATCTTGGGTTCTCTCTCTGCAAGATTTTTTTAAAGAAAAACAATATTACTAATTATTAGGGGAATGCAAACCGAAACCACAAGGTACCTCACATCTGTTACAATGGCATCGCCAATAAGACAAGACATATTTAAGTGTTGGCAAAGATGTAAGCGGGAATATTTTTATCAGAATGCTTTCCTTTGGGACAGCTGAGAGAGAATGGCTCCATATACATACTAGTGTTCATACAAGAAACTAGAGGGAAAGAAGGCTGGAGCTGCAACTCTCCAATAAGAATGAGCCCAGGCATCACCCAGAGATCCTGCTGTAATGCAGGGTCTGAGTCAGTGGAGCTGGGGAGTGCAAGTGGAGCTGAGAGTTTTCATTCTAACAAGCTCCCAGGTGCTGCTGCTGCCGGTCATTGGGCCACATTTGGGAACTGAAGCATCCAGTCTTAAAACATTGGATGGAGGTACTACTCTGGGCCAGCCCCTTGAGCCTCAAGTGGAAAAGAAAGGGGCAGAAAGAAGAGAGAAAGGACTCAGGGCAATTCAGGGATGAGGAAGACCAGCTTGGCTCAATTTTGCTTAAGGCTATTCTTTCCAGGATGAAGAAAAATAGAGAAATAGAAGTTCAAGATCTTTTATTTTTATTCTTTATTTTTATTTTACATCTTATATGTATTTTAATACCTATGTGCTAATTGATCTCATATTAAATCCAGTGGAATTAAGATCTCGGTCCTTGGTGAAGGTGTTGGAACAACCTCCATTTGAAGATCTGGGAAGAAAAACTTGTTTTCTTTAAATAAACTCTTAGATCATAGAGAAGAATACATGTGGATAAATCTTAATGAATATAAGGGCTTGTGCCCTAGCCATTTTTGCTCAGTGGATAGGGTGTTGGCCTGTGGATTGAAGGGCCCCAGGTTCGATTATGGTCAAGGGCTCGTACTAGGGGTGCAGGCTCGATCCCCAGCCCTACTTGGGGTGCGTGCAGGAGGCAACTAAATGATGTGTCTCTCTCACATCAATGTTTGTCTTCTCTGTCTCTCCCCCTCCCTTCCACTCTGTCTAAAAATCCATGGAAAATATCTTCGGGTGAGGATCAACAACAACACCAAATATATAAGGGGTTGTGGCCTTGGCTTCAGGCTGTGCTATCACATCCGGTCCCAGGTTTTCCTTTCTCTAAATAGGAGTGCAGCAGTGGTGAGTAGAATTGCGAAACCATGATTGAGATAATGCCTGTAAAAACACATAAGGAGGGACTGTTCTCTTTTTATTGTTGATTTTGTCACTGCTGTTTCCTCTTTCTTTAATTCCTTGTCTGGTGATTGCCCTGTCCTCTGTACAAATAATCGTGTTAGTCCTCCTTTGCTCCCTCCTGCTTAGTCTTGGCCTTCACAGGAGCACCTTCCTGCCACACCCTCCCTAGCTTTCCATCACTCTCTATTAACATCTTCAGAGAGCGTAGCTACTAAAGGCTGACTTTGGTCAGAATCCCGGCCTGCATTGTTTTCTTGGATTTGATAATCATCATTGAAGGACCCAGGGAACATCGTCTCACTGATGAACTCCTGCTTCTGTTGCTAGCTAATATTTACTGAACCCAAGTATGAGCTAAGAAGTACATGAAAATAGCCCTGCACAGAGAGGCTCTGCCTCTGCTTGGCAACCTCCACTACTATCCAACCTGCCTCCAGCTCAGTGGTACCTCCCAGTGCAGGAACTGGGGCTGACTGTACAGTAACTCTCCAGTGGACACTCAGGAGGGGGCCTCGGATGAACAGCCCAGTGGCACTTTATCCGATAGCTTAAAGGGGATACATTAGTTGGCTCTCTAGTGCCTGGAATTTTCCAAGTATCCACATGACTTTAAACCGGCTTTGATTTATTTTGTAACATGGCTCCTTTCCAATGACCCTTTGTCCCAATCATCAAAGAGGGATGCCTTACGAAATCTGAACAATGGCTTCTTTCCTTGCCACAGTGTGGCTGGTAACCCCTGGTTATTTTTTGTTTTGTTTTGTCTTCTTTTTTCATTAAACTTAAAGAAAAAATTTGATGCCAAATTGGTGTATGATGTCTTTAAGATATTTTCCTGGGCTCTAAGACTAGGTTAAAGGTGAGAGTAGAATAATAAATGGAGGGAATCTCTTGCTGTGGATAGCTAAGTGCTTATCCACAAAGGATGAAAAGCTTTTTCTAAAGCTAATGCTTGGGAGAAAATAAATATGGTCAATTATTCACTAGAGTGCAAGTTTTTTTTTTTCCCTTTAGTGAATTGAGTCAGCCAGTGCCCCAAGCCACACTCTGAGTGACCCCTTTGGGAGTGTTTAACTGTCTTGCTGTCTTCCTGGTATTTTGTCCCTAGTAATCTACTCCAGATAGATACATATTCAGCGAGGCCAGAGATTGCGCCAGTCGGTACATTTGGGGTCAGAGAGAGCTCAAGTGTCTGAGAGGGTGAGGACAGCCCTTAGAATCAGGAGAACTGGCCATCCCATGGATGGGCTTGTTTCTCCAGTCCATTCTAAGCTGTCAAAGTTTTCACAAAGGATTTTATAAATATCTACATGTAGCAATCACCTGAATCTTTGGTGCAAGGGTGATTATAAGTTTTCTCTCTTTACTGCGACCAGCACCGCTAGAGAGCGAACAAGTTCCTGAGTAGGGTCGGCTGGGGATTGAGAAAAGGAATAAAAGGAGACAGACACAGAGACAGTAGGGAAAGCCAGGACCAGGAGTCCTTACTCTCTGATGGAGGGACAGTGACACAGAGCTGGTGCAGCACATTTATTATATACAGCATGATTCCAGGAAGTTTTACTAAAGTTTAAAACAAAGGAAATTATGTGAAAGCATGGCTAAAAGGATCAAGCTGCAATTCTTCATTCTTGTGGCTTCTTTATTATTGTCACTCCTGCCTGAGGCCAGATAATTGCATCCCCCTGGCAACTGAGCTAAGGGTCAGGCTGACAACATACCTGCCTCTGGCATGATATGTTTCCAGGACGTGGTTCTGCCAACGCTACTGGACTTAGCTGACAATAACCAAAGAAATGCTCATGTGCCTTCCCAGGTGCTCTCTACAGGTGAAATAGTGGCCTGGTTAAAATAAGGAAATAAGCATAGAGTTCAATTTAGAATCAAGAAATATTATAGGGACAATTGGTAATATTGTCTTGTATTATTATCCCTTATTCTATTCCAAAGAGGAAATGTATATTTCTAGAATTCTGTTCCAGGGAACGTAAGTGGGGCAGGAGATAAATGGTTGGATGTGAGTTTTGTGAGTGGGGAGGAGGAAGTAATGGGAGTGGAGAGGTGAGAGTGATGTTGGATGGTGGAGGAGGGGTGGGAAGGATACAAGACAGGGAACAGAGATGGTTGGGGGCTGCCTGACCTCGAACCTTTATAACTCACACATAAATATTTAGAGGTTATAAATCAAGCTAACAGATGGTTAAAAAAAATAATTTTATCCTATAGTCTTTATGAGGATACCCTCAGAATGACCTGGAAGGCCTGATTTGAACGTAGAATTATCAGATTCTTCAGAAATATTGGCTAGAATATTGTTGCCCACTGCTAGTCTCTGGTCCCCTGTCCTTCCTTTGCAACCCAGATCCTTCCTCCACCACACCATGAGGGGTCTCAGGTCCACACAGGTAGATGTCCCAGCCTTATGCACAAGCTCTGGTCACATCCGCACACCCCACCTCCTGGCAAACACGTGCCTCTGTCCATGCCTTGGGACTCAGGGTTCATATACAGGCCACATGGTTCTTCCTTAGGGGTTTGAACCCAGGGAAAAGGCCCACAGAAGCCCTGGCAATGAGGGTGGGTACAATCTGTAAAAAGGAGCAGTGTGGTAAGGGTTCCAAGTTGGCGCTAGAGTGGGACTCTTGAAATTGCAGAAGTCCGTCTTGCCCAGGTTCAAGCTGCTGCTGAGTGGCAGGACTGTCCAGTGTCCCCACACTTGTCTAGCAAGTTGAAGGAACAATACTGAGCTGAACCACAGGCATCTCTGTAGCCACCAACAGAGATGGGAATGCAGAGACTTCTGTCCATTTTCTTTTTTTTTAAGAAATATACTTTTATTGATTTCAGAGAGGAAGAGAGAGGGAGGGAGAGCTGGAAACATCAATGATGACAGAGAATCATCTACGGCTGCCTCCTGCACGCCCCCCACTGGATATCGAGCTTGCAACCTGGGCATGCGCCCTGACTGGGAATCGAACCGTGAACTCTTGGTTCATCGATCAACGCTCAACCACTGACCCATGCCGGCTGGGCCCTTCTCTCCATTTTCTAGGCTCCAGGAAAGATTCCAGTTGGCCCAGGACCTGAGATAGGACCTTCCAAGCAGGGCACAGAGAATTTCTCAATTTCTCTGGCTAGTGGGGAACTCAGAGTGATCTTTAATCTGATTTAAAAAAACAAAGTAACGTGGCATGTCCTGTACTACATTCTGGTGTGATACGCACGTGGGTTATAACACATAGACCACACCACTCAGCTTCTGAAGCCTTATACACTCAGTGGCCAGATTATGATCTCTGAACGCATAATAATCTGGCCACTCAGTGTGTGTGTATATGTGTGTGTGTGTGTGTGTGTGTGTGTGTGTGTGTGTGTGTGTGTATAATTTTTTTTTTTTAGAGTCCCAGTGCATGAATTCATGCATGGGTGGGGTCCGGCCAGCCTGGCCAGGGGGAGGGGACATGGGCGGTTGGCCGGCCATTGTTGAGGGGACAATTTGCATATTTGCCTTTTATTATATAGGATATACGCTGAGTGGCCAGATTATTATGTGTCCAGAGATCATAATAATCTGGCCACTCAGTGTAGATCTCTTACACCTGCGTGCTGCTCTGCTTGTGTTTTTCCCTACATGTATTAGTGTGATGTGCTATGAATTCCTTAAAGGCATGAAGTGGCTTATTTCTCATTGGGTTTCATTTCCAAATGTTTAGTTCCCAAAAAGAATTTTTGGTAAATTCCTCTAATATATAACTTTTTCTGTAGCAGAGTGAAACTAACACAAAACTAGAACAAAGGTGTAGGCAGCTAATAGCAATGACAGCTTCTGACATTCTTTGCTCTTTGTAGTTCTAAAATAGGATTTCTCTTTCCTATTAGAACTTTGCAGTATGGAAGTGCCCTTAATATGAGGAGAGAAATCACTTGTAGAAAAATAACATTCTCTGGTACAAAATATAGTTAGAGCATAAGTAATGACTGGGGAACCAGCATTTTATAAGGATGCTTTATAGTCCCTTTAGGCTATGTTTACAAATAGCATAACAAGCTTGACCATGAGTGTTTAAATTAGGCAACCAGCTCACCTGCTGCACTGGGCCTCTGACCCAGCAACCAGGCAGCAGGGGCCATGCTGATTGGTTGTGCCACATAGAGATAGGGTCTTACTTGGTTTGCAATAGAGATATGTGGTCTTCACTCCTTTATAGATAAGCCAGACTTCTTTTTTTTTAATTTATTTATTAAAAAAATTTTAATAATATATTTTTATTGATTTCAAAGAGGAAGGGAGAGGGAGAGAGAGATAGAAACATCAATGATGTGAGAGAATCATTGATTGGCTGCCTCCTGCATGCCCTGTACTGGGGAATTGAACCTGCAACCGGGCATGTTCCCTGACCAGGAATTGAACCTTGACCTCCTGGTTCATAGGTCGATGTTCAACCACTGAGTCACACCGGCTGGGCCAGACTTCTTTTATGTAAAGTATCTTAGCCAATAATGTGGAAATGGATTTTCTGATTAAAATGGGGCTTTGCGCAGGGATTGCACACATTATTATTTCAGATTTGTTGAGAACATGTGGTGATGGCCAATATTCTTCACAACCAGGAAGACAAGATCACCAACCAATCAGGACAGGCAAAGAGGTGGCCACCATAGTTTGGACAAGAACTGGAGTTTCTCCTTGCTGTTCCCAAACATACTACAACTACCCGCATCACTCACTCCTTCCCGTTAGGAGCCTCACATCCACCCAGGAGCAGGACCACCCTTACAGCTTCCCAGCTCTCAGATGGAAAGGAAGCAGAGCAGACATTTCTAAATGTTGTCCCAGGGTGCTATGGGCCCACCTACAGGTCACAATGTAGTTCGCTCCTAGAACAAAAGGCCAAAAGAGAAAAGGGAGACAAGGTGAGGTATCTTCCTCACACTCCTACTCCTCTCCCTTAACTGCAGCGTTCCCTACATCAAGAGGAGGGAAGGGAGCTGCCAGAGAGATTATGGGTTTGCACAAATGTGTCTCAGCTTCTAGATTTTTAAGAAGGCTTCCACCCGTTTGAACGGATGCCATCAGCAAACCCTACACCTGTAGCTGCTCTGTAGCCTGCACCAGCTCTCTGTCACTGTGGCTGTTTTGGCAGGAGTTTTGGTGGGTTTGGCCAGGATGCCGAGCCAGGGAGACATGCTGGAGGTCAGGGCTGAGTTTGGTAGCATGCTGGCTCCTGGTCTTTTGTCCTCAGTTCTGTCTGAGCACACAGACCCTGACACAGAAAGCAGTACTGTGTCATTTCAGCATAAACACTTCAGATTTATTGTAGCAGTTATTGAATACACTTCCCCTTCTGTTGAGAAAACTTGTTTGACTTTAAGAAGTCTTCTAGCAAATTCAAATGGGGAAATAGGCACAGATCTACTGGTGTTATGCGGGGTTGTGGGAAATACACAATTTTGCTTTGCTTAGAAAATCTCTTAGATCAGTGGTCGGCAAACTGCGGCTCGCGAGCCACATGCGGCTTGTGAGCCGCGGTTTGCCGCTCTGTTGACTAATGAGTTTGCCGACCACTGGGATAGGAGCTTAATCACAAGGAACAACAACAGCCTGTAATTATTGGAATCGAGAGTCTAGGTCAGTGGTTGGCAAACTCATTAGTCAACAGAGTGGCAAACCGCAGCTCACGAGCCGCATGTGGCTCGCGAGCCACAGTTTGCTGACCACTGTCTTAGATCAAGAGAAAGATGGGTTTTCAAGATTCTATCGTGGTGTATTGGACTGGTTTTTAGTCTGGAAAAAAGAAGAATTTACAGCCTGTTAAACTAAAGTAACTACTTTTGCTTATAGTATAGCTTGCTTTTTTGGTAAAGTACAGTGACAAAACATAGACAAAAATGACCAAAACACTGACTTTAAGTGGGATTTTGTTTACAATTTTTAATGAAGCAATCCGTGCAAACATTCTTTTCTTCTTCAACATTAGAAAGGGAAAAAAAAAAAGAAGAAAAAAAAAAAAAAAACCAACGGCCACACTTGGGTGCCTGGTGTTAACACAGAAAGTGCTTTCTCATTGCAACCATATTTCAAAGCAGCAGAGTGCAGGGGCAGTGGCCGGGCCCTTAGTATTCCTCAGGATTGCTTGAGTGCAAATCTCGCATATATGACTCAATTATGTTAGGAGGTACACCTTGCAAGAGGAGCCTGCAGAAGGAAAGTCCACCTGGAGAGGACAAAAAAGGCAAAGGCAAAGTCAAAACCATCCATGTGAAAAATGGCTGAAACAATACTCCTGGACTAGCTGCCTGGAAATGTGTCTAATTATGTTCCAGTTAGTTACAAAGATTCAATCAGTTCTTACTCTGAAATCTTCTCCTGGGTTTAGTATATTTAGACTTTAAAGCACTTGCCATCTGGAAGGAAAAGCAAGTTCTGGCTAGACCCATACAAGTCCTTTGTTTCCTGCTATTATCTATTATTCAATCTTAATTTAATTTCCTAACTGGTTGGAAAATACTTATCACTCTTCAAGAGGTTTTGGGATTCTCTATAGATGATTTAAGTGCTCTGGCTGAATGGCAGAATAAATGCATACCGTGTTATGAATAAGCAGGAAGAACTGTTTCCGGTTTATTTCTGTTCTTTTTAATTAAGCACCAAGTTCTGACTCAAACACATTAGAGAAGAAAAAGGAGATGACTCCTTTAAACTTGGCTACTTATACATTGTCAAGAGTGAAACAAATTGGAAAAAAATTGTTTTCGGTTTGTTAATCTTCACCTAAGGATATTTTTTGCATTGATACTTTTTTTAGAGAGAGTGGAAGCAAGGGGGAGAGACAGAGAGAGAAACATTGATGTGAGAGAGACACATCGATTGGTTGCTTCCTGTACACACCCTGACCAGAGCAGGGATCAAGCCTGCAACCAAAATGCGTGCCCTTGACCAGAATTGAACCTGTGACCCTTGAGTCTAAGGGCTCACGCTTTAACCAGTGAGCCAATCTGGCTAGGGCTCACATTGGAATATTTTGTTAAAAATAGTAAAACCTATCCAATACCTTCTGAAGGTCAGAGAAATACCTACTAATATTTCATACTTACCTTTCATGTTTCTGAATTATATCTAAAAAAATAAAAGTACCCTTCATGAGAGAACCCATGAAACCATACAATTCATAGTCCTTTGGAGAAGTACTTCACTACTTGCTAATAAATTCATGTCCAGACAAAAACAGCATGCCATATGAACATTCTTAAACTTCTTTAGTGCAAATTTGGAAAAGTCATTCTCCTTTTAAAAAAAGACTTCAAGTCACATATCGGTAGAAATGATGCCACTTTTGTACATGTCCATTCCTTGATGCAAAGAGTTCAGAATGCTTGGGTATCACTCGTTTTCATCCACATTAAATGCTTAAATTCATGCTCTACCGCATTCATGTCAACAGGAGATTGTTGTGCTGAATAAGTACTAGTTGTTAATTTCAAGATACTAAAATACAAATTAAAAACTACAAAGTTAGATGTTTTAAGTAGTCTGTTTTCATTGGACTATATAATGAAAATCATGCCATACTCCACAAGCTCTGTATGACTTATGACAGCATAAGCTTCATATGCCAAATCCATATGAAAGCTTACCTTAGACGATAATACACATTCAAAAATCCTTACTGTGCTACAACTAAGGAAAAGAGAGAGAAAGAGAGAGAGAAAGAGAGAAGTTGTGAGCATTAATAAAGTGCTAAAACCAGAGTTGAGTATGTGTTGGATGAAATTATGGTCGCGGTTATGATGAGGTGATTTCATTAATCCTTAGTCATGTGAAAGATGTAGGAACATAGAAGCAAATGGAATGAAGGGCAGGGATCCAGTCACTTCAAAAGGATCATTAATATATAAAACACTTATTAATATGCACAACCACTTTGCCTAAACAGGTGGCAAAGCCAACTGGATTGTACAGTGAATATTTATGGTAAGAGCTTCCAAACCATTAGCTTAAAAAAAAAATCCTACAACATATATATATTGTGTTTTTCAACAAAAGAAAAACATAGATGATGAACAAAGCATTAGTGTACATATATATATGTTGAAATTCTAAAAGGCAAAATTATCAAGTAGATATTAATATCAGACTAGTGTATTCTATAATATGTATTCTGAAATGATTCCAAATGTGACTAATTTAAATAAACACAAGGCTTAAACAAACAGTCTAGAAAGTGACTATATGTATAATCTACAAAACTTTTAAGAAACAGCCCTAATTCTTTCTTCCTTTGAAAGCTGACATTACCTCTGAGAATTCAGAGAGTGCATATGATAAACTCAGGCATAGATCTACATCATTAGAGTTTACATCAAGTTTCTTACCCACCCCCAAAGAACTTCTTAATCCACTCTTCCAAATGGGGGAGAAATCATACATATACCATCGGACTCATTTAATGTTAATACATTTAATAATGGGGCCTAGAATTTTATCTCCATTTAAGTTCGTGAGTATATGAAACACTTTTGGTCCCATGAAAATATTTACAATGTCCAACAGAAAGATGGGTTACAGATACCCTACGGGTGAATTTTTCATGGGAAAGTCTTGACTATGAAAGCTTCTAAATATTGGATCTGTTTTTATTTATGACCTTTCCCTATCAAAAATGCTTGGAATACTTTTTCTACAGCTTAGCAATTTAAGAATGTTCAGTTTTCTGAATTTCAACATGAATCTAAGGAAACCACACTGGAAACTATCTTAAAGGAAGATTGTATCTCTTTATATGTGAAAAATGCAATTATTTCATTGGTTCCCAGGTGTTGATAACCTTTATAGCTAAAATATGGTATCTTCAAATGCAGCCTTCTGTCTTTATTTATGGGGACCTGTGCTATGGTACTTAGTTTTCTGACAAAACTTAGTTCCTAATTACTTAATAACCTTGAATAATTTGGCCTTCCTAGTTCATGGCATAAACACTGTATGCCATGAGCTGCTAAAAAAAAAAAAATGTAATGAGAAGCAAATGAGAAAGTCAAGCTTTACATGCAAAGTGCGATTTCATGTAAGAGGAATGGAACAGGAAGTAGAAATATCCGGTGCGATATGAATTTTTAAAACCTGTTGCTGCCCCTCCAGGAACAGTGGTTCTCCAGGGGAATATACTCCTTGATATATCACTGTAGAATTAGAATATTTGTACCAATATTTATTTGTTCTCCGTTCACATTTTTACCTTTATTTTTACAGTTTAACTTGATTCAAGTCATCTATTATCAGATAACAATCTGACGATAAGCAACCTTGGCGTTACTTTTAGGAACCAAAACTTTTACCAATACAGTATGTTGCAATTGATATCTTACTATGCACATATGTACTAGAATATGTTATTTCTATTATTAAATTCAATTATACAATTCACTATGCAATTACATAATTAATATATCATCTACATATACATAACATTGTTATCTTTTAAGAAGGACTCCAAATGTTGAACCATTTATGAAGTCATCATTTTATACCATTAGCAACATTCAGTTATTTTCAAAACACACAAAAGTTGCCATAGGCTTTTGTTTTTATTTTTGGATGCTGAAACATAAGTACCAACAGTACCTTGGAATTATTAAGCCTAAGAGTTTAGAAACCAGATGTATTGCAACTGGGACCATAATCTGAAAGCTAATAAAAACTAAAAAGTAATGTTTACATTTGTAAGCACTATTTCAAGAGTAAGCTTTAAAATTATTCTAAGGATATTATGTTTTAAACTTGTTTTTTCTCTCTCACTCAATTATGAATCTATTGTATCATATTACCACAGGACTGACAGAGATCAGAAGAGAAAGAATAATATATATTTTTTTAAGTTACAAAAGGAATTTTTTTTCAATAAGTTTCTTAACTATTTTATACTAAATTTAGGACTAAAAAACTTTTTTAAACATAAGTACGCTAAGCATTTACTATGTTTTTCCAAAAAATAGATATTATAAGATTATCTTTCTGACTTTTAAATAATTTCTTCATTATAGAGAGATAGAGAAAAGACTTTGGCTGTCATAGAAAGGCAAGGAAATACAATACAAATGAGAGAAAAGATAGTAGAATCATGTCACCTATTATCTCATGGTGTCCCAAAGTAAGTATTGATTGCCAAGAAAAAAAACTTTAATATACAAATTATACTCAATTAATATGAAAACTGAGTAAGATGGCAGGTTATGCTGAAACTTTTCTACCACATCAATCCTTATATGGTTTCTTAATTTACATTGGTAGAAAACTAGTATAAATGAAATGTACACCTGTAAATGGAAGATCTCTAGTGAGATTTAAAAAGCAACTGGTTAAAATATGTGGATGCTATATTCCACATGAGTGATAGTCTACACTAAATTAGCAAACTTACCCATGTGTATTGAAAGTTTCACAAAATAGTAAACTAATTAAAAATAGTGTAAATTTCTATCTCTAGATAAGTTTTTCCCTAGGCTTCTATTTATAGATGAACTACATCACCAAAATAATACCCTCTTGACTTCCTCTATTCTCACCATGCTGTACACATACCAGCATTCCACTGTAAATTAATATTTCTTTAGTTAACAAGAATTGCAAGAGATAAAGATACGTCTACTTAACAAGTCAAACTTCACAAATAATCAAAGAGGTTAGGGGAGGCTGGGGGAAGGTCATTTGGAAAAAAAAAAGGAGACACATGTACTACTATTTGTAATACTTTAAACAATAATAAAAAAAAAGAGTGAATGCAAGATGTAAAAATGTATTCTCTACCCCAATTCTCTTGCCCTTTCCTCCTCCACCCCAGAACATTTTGGCAAACAATTTGAATTTTGCAGGAAGCACAATAACTAAATGGTTTTCTTTCATTTTATTCTACACCCAGGATCTTGGATGTCATACCTTTCACCTCCAGTTTGCATTCGACTTCCACTGTCCCAAGGTTATTGACTGCTTTGCAGCAGTAAGTGCCTCCATCATAGGAGCTGGGCTTGCGGATCTCCAGCGTACAGACCCCTTGGTTGCTGAACATCCTGTATCTTGGGTCATCCACAATAGCAACTTTGTTTTTCATCCAGGTTATTTTGGGCTGAAATTAATATTAAAGTAAATTAGGTCAAAACATATCTGTACTCAGCATATTAATAGGCCATCAAAGCAATGACAGAATTTTAAAGCATAGCTTAGAGAGAACACCTCAAAAGAATCCACATCTATTTGAGCACAGTTTCTCTCAAATTAAACTCTACTTAGTGCTTGGCAAGAGAGCAAATGAGCAGTTCTTCTTTTCTTTACATTGTACTACGATAGAATGGGCCGCCTCAGTAGCTTCTGAGGCTAATACATTTCTATCACCACAATAAATTCAGCAAACCTGGTTCCCTTCGCTTCTGCAACATCATGCAGAGTTAGCGAGTGATCAAGTTAGCACTACATGAACGGTTCTGAAGAAGTAAGCCAGGTTTGTTCACAGGACAGCTCTGGGGCAAACTTCCCAAAAGGATTCAATTGCATTTCAATTTGATCTACAGGTCCATGAGGTTAACTCATCCAAGAGACTATATATTGTTGGACATTTTTCAGAGAATCCCCATAAGGTGTCATAACCATCAAATTTCCTCACTTCATTTTCCTGATATCTTTTTCTAATTACTTGTGGGCTACTTATGCCTTCACACCATTTAATCTGTCCTCTGACATCTGTTTTCATCATCTGGTGGCAATGGATCTTCTCCAACCAGATAATTCAAGATCGATCATAACCTAATCACCCAGGGAGGTGACTCCATTCTCCTTGACCCCTGAACTATATCTAACATCACTGACCTCCAACTCCTTATTCATAGTATCTTCCCCTTCCTTATATAAGTGCACAGCCTCCTCATTCCCTCTTCTACCTCTTTTTCTTTTTCTCACTATGTAGGCTTGCTTTATTTTATTCTAGATTCTTAGAAATTATCTTAACTTTGTTTCCTAGCTCTGTGATGTTTTATTTCAGCAATTTTATTCTAATTTCTAAGATCATCTTATTTTCTTTGGTTCTTCCCTTCCTTTCTCTTTATTTTGTCCCTTGTTTCTTCCCAGATCTTTTACTTATTTATTTATTTTTATTTTTTTAAATTTATTTTATTTTATTTTTCCCCCTCTTTTACCTCTTATATGATTTTGCTTTTTCAGACCTTAGAGATGGCCCCTCTCTTTCTTCTTCACACTGTTCTCTCTTCCTTCCACCTTTCAAGTGGAAGTATTCATTGAGGCTCACTTGGTCCTGGGCTTTTTCCTCATTAGCCTCTTTCCTCAATGGTATTCCTTTCTAATGACTCCAAGGGATGGATTGTACCTCCCATCTGCCCCCATGCCTGGGGACTCCTAAACTGAGGGTCACAGCCTTGGCCTTTGTCTAAGTTCCAGTGAACTTCTCCTCTGCCTACTGATCATTCCTACTTGGAAGGACCAACATCACTTCCAAATAAACACAAATTCAGCATCTTCTTCCTATCCTCAGTTTGGCTTCTCTCTGACTTTCCTATTTCTGTTCATGGTACATGTGGAAAAAATACCACTATTTGCAATTTTTCAAATTCTAAGGCTCCTTCCCTCAGTGCCACCCAGTTAAATGTCTCCATGGGCAAGATTCATTAACTGGTTGTTCTTTTCAAATGCCAACAACATGAGACCTTCAAACCTTTCTAATCTCTTCTGTCAGATGTGATTTCTCCCTTCCAAGTACTCTGTACCCTTAATATAGCACACTCTACATTCTGCCTTGTATTATAGTATCATCATTTGTCTTAATCTATTAGAGAAAACTTGATGAATCAATATTTCCACCTAATTTTTCAGGTGAAACAATATTACTTCCATCTCCTCACCTCTCAGTTCTTTTTAAAATAGGTGATTTGGTTTTTCCTTAGAATGAATTCCTTATTTAGTAAAGAAATGTAAACATTTTTTTACTACTTAATTAGTGTACCTAATTTTCCAACAATACCACCCTCCAACCCCAGGATAAGACACAAATAGCAGTTGGAGGGTCCGTTTGTATTCATACTTATATTTATAGTGTGGCAAATACAAAAGGGAGAGTTTTGGGTTAATTCTTCAATTTAACTAATGTGATTAAAAAACTAGCAAACATGGTACCTTGGGATTTCCTCTCACACTGCAGTTCAGAGTGGCATTGTACCCAGCTATAGCGTAGGTGTTGACCAAAGGCTGAGTGAACATGGGTGCCTCTGTGAAATCGAAGTCTTCATACACTGGATTTTTGTAGACTTTACCTTAAAAACAAGCATTAGAAATACACAAATTGGCCTGAGACTGTATTATTCTTGGCATACTTTGCTCGTTGTCATGAAAACTTCCCTGAACTTAGAAAAACGTGTAAAAACACTAGTGAACACCACACAGCATTCATTCTGGAGGGTACACATACCCCACGGGGGGCAGAGTGGCTATCTGAAACTGAAACAAATATTGAGAAGAATTTGGTGTCAGAGTATTTTGATCAACAATGCTCATTTATTTGTGACAGTGATGAGGAAATGAAATGATAGGCATGGAATTCAGCCTCACCCATTTCATGGGTCTCATGTGTAGCTACTTTGAAGGTGTCTAAGAATAGAAGTAACCCAAGCTCAGTAAGTCGATATCTACTTTTTCCTATCCTTGTGAATTTTAGGCATTTATATACCTACTGCCCAGAAGTTAGAATAAATTACAGCTTACATTTTAAAAAATGCAATAATAATATAATTTTCCTCT
This sequence comes from Corynorhinus townsendii, assembly GCA_026230045.1. Lineage (NCBI taxonomy): Eukaryota > Metazoa > Chordata > Mammalia > Chiroptera > Vespertilionidae > Corynorhinus > Corynorhinus townsendii. Next base: position 204,483,444 of record JAPDVU010000003.1, on the reverse strand, counting down.
AAAAATTTTACTTTGAAATTTATTACTGGCCATTGTTACCATAATTTAAAAATATGTGTTTATAATTTTCTTATTTCCTTTCACCACATTTCTTTTTCTTTCAGTCTCCTCTAGCTAATGAAAACCAGTCTCCAGATGTCTAGTTGTGAAATTGTGATTTATAATAAGAAACATACATTTGGTCTTTATCCCCATTTCTGGCACAGAGCTCCTAAAACCCTTGAAATTACTTAAGCAAGTAGAGCTATAAAGATGTCTTCTGTTATGTTAATGAGGTAGCATTTGACACACACACACACACACACACACACACACACACACACACACACACACACACTGCCACCTGGGGACTGGTTGCCAAAGGAACCAACCTTGTGATTAGTGGGTTGGAACTTTTAGTCCCGCCCCCAGACCTCCAAGGAGGAGAGAGGAGCTGGAGATTTAACCAACCATGGCTGTGTAATGAAGCTTCCCTAAAAACCAAAAGGACATGTTTGTAGAGCTTCTGGATTGGTGAACACTGGGAGATTCTAGGAGAGTGATGGCGCTCTGAGAGCTTGGAAACTCTGTGCCCATTCCCCATCCTTTGCCTATGCCCTTCTCCCATTTGGATGTTCCTGAGTTATAATCTTTTCTATTAAACCAGTGAGACAGTAGATAGAATGTTTCTCTGAGTTCTGTGAGCTACTCTAGGAAGTTAATCAAACCTGAGGAGCGGGGTCATTGGAACCTCTGATTTATAGCCTGTTAGTCAGAAGCACAGGAGACAGCATGGACTTGCAATTGGCATTTGAAGTGCAGGTGGGGACATTTTTGTGGGACTGAGCCTGGAACCTGTGGGATCTGATGCTATCTCTGGGTAATGTCAGAATAGAGTGGAATTGTGGGGCATCCAGCTGGTGTGTAAGACTTGTTTGGTGTCAGGGAAACTCCCCCAAACCTCGACTCACTGGAAATGGATGAGAGGCCCCTTTATCAGACCACTACAACTCACCATCCTTGGCGATCACAGCACTCTCTTTAGTCATTGTTGCATTCTCACTGAGGCCACACATGTTTTCAGCAAAGACCCGGAAGTAATATTCATTGCCTATGACCAGTTCAGTAATGGTAGCATGGGTTCGGTGATAGTGCTCAATGACAGTGAACCATTCCTGAAAGAAAAACAATTTGAGGAAAATCACCTAAAAATACACAACTATTCCAACTGTTGATTAGAATAAATATCAGGGATGTTTCATTCACTAAAAGAAAAATAGCACTAATTTTTATCTTGAGAGCAATAACTATGTACATTTAATTTATTTAATACTTTATAATTGCTTTATACTTGTATAATTTAATCTTCATTTATACATTAGAATCATATACCCTAAATGTCAACTACTACCTTTATACTTTTCTCATAACTGTACAGTCTGTCATCTATCAATCTACTTGTCTACTTATCTACCTTTTGTATAACAAAATATAATTATAACATTTTACTGCCAACATATCTATTCTGAGGAGATGATGCTAAATCACCAGAGAAAAATTAAAATTGTTCAACAAATTTGCCTAATATTATCAACACAGTTTCTTTTAGGTCTTTGCTCAGATCTCACCTCCTCCCTAACTGTTCAGCCTTCCATTGCTCTACTTAGGCCATACTCTGTCACCTTACTCTGGAGAAGTTTTCTTCACAGCACTTGCTACCTTAAATTATATAATTACTGTTTGACTTGTTTATTCTCCACCCCACCCATCACTGGTGTGAACAAGCCAGGATGTTAAAGACAGACATTGCTTCTCTCTCCTTGTATCCCTAGTGCCTATCACAATACCTGGCCCATAGTAGGTACCTTGCACAAAATAAATGTTTATTAAGTACTATAACGGACGAATGAATGAATGAATGAGAAGCTAAACTTTTTTTTTTCATTTTTTCCCCTCACCATACCAAAAAATACAGTAGTCTCAAAATTTATCTGGCAACCAGTGGAAATTCCCATTGTACCACATACGTTTGAGACCACTAATTGAGAAAACACACTTGCTGACAAAAAAGTTCATAAAGGAAAGAATTTTTCTTAACAACTTTTAGGGGCCATCGTTATATATGTGTTTTGCACATTTTAAGACAACAAACAAATGTATTTATGCCCTTTTTTATATCCAAAGCACTTTATATAAACCTTTATTCCAACATTTATTATATTGTTTTGTCATTTGGTTTTATGTCTTTCTTCTTGCCTAGACTGTGAGTGTGCTAAGAATAGAAGCTGTCCTTCCTTCCCTCCCTCCCTCCCTCCCTCCCTCCCTCCCTCTCTTCCTTCCTTCCTTCCTTCCTTCCTTCCTTCCTTCCTTCCTTCCTTCCTTCCTTCCTTTCTTCCTTCTATCCTTCCTTCCTTCCTTCTTTTCTCCAGCAGCTAGAAGTGTGCTCAACCCATAGTAAAAGACTGGATAAATAAATACATGAGTGGGCACAAGCAGGTTTACTATTACTCTTATGGAAGATAATACAATAATTAATAAATAATACAAGAATGAACTTTGTGTGCCACGTAATCTCAACTGTAAATCTACCTTTGCCTACCCTTGTATGTTGGCACAGATAATCAAAACCATGTTTATGGAAGGTATGAAAGACTAGGAATTTAAGTGAAGAATAGCATCTGTAGCCACAACAAGGCCATGGTACAGTGAACTCCTGGGAAGGGCACTGGGCAGAATGAGCATCTCAGGGTCCATAGGTCTGCCCCTGCTGAAATGCAACAGAAACACAGGGGTGTAGGGGTTAGGGATCATCCCTTGTCACTAGACAGACCTGAGACATATGAAGCATCAGGAACGTACTGGCTCATCTAAACTTGACTAGGTATCTAAAAAAACAAATATTGAGCAAGTTTGACAGGGATGGAAGAATGGAGGTACCACCTGAAGGAAATGTGGATTCACTGCCAGTCTCTAAGCCACAGTCCAGAGGAGAGCTCTCAGTGTTAAGGAAATTTAAGACATGCAGTACTTCCCTTGCAAAGTCATCCATTGATCCAGCTCTCAAGCTGCCTAGGTTTAGCTAAAAGATGTTGCTTTAAATGACAAATCTCATTTTGTCACATAACACCTATCCAGTGGGGGAAAAGACATGCTAGAAATAGTTTATGAAAAGGTGGGGCTTAAGTGGCCCTTCCCAACTCCTCTCCCTTGTTCTATTAACCCTATGTAATTTCATAACCTATGTTCTTACTGCTCTCTACTGGTGTAAATGTTTAAAGACTTCTTATTGGGGGTGGGAGGAGGTAGAAGATGGTAAAGGGGGGACAAATGGTGATGGAAGGAGACTTGACTTTGCGTGTAGAACACACAATATAATATACAGATGATGTATTATAAATTGTCCACCTGAAACCTATATAATTTTATCAACCAATGTCATCCCAATAAATTCAACAGATGTTTTACTCTTCCTATGAGAGTGAAAAATGGTTCTATGCCTTTGTATGTCCAAACTTTCATTTAATCCTTCATTCACTTACAGGCAGGTTGTAGTGGATGGATTCAGATTCAGGAAGACTGACACTCTAACATTTGAAATCTATTGATTTCAAGCAAGTCATTTATACTTTCTGAGCCTCAGTTTCCTCATCTATAAAATATGGATAGTAATAATTCATACTTCAACTGAGTTTCTTCTATTTAAAAAATATTTTTATTGATTTCAGAGAGGAAGGGAAAGGGAGAGAGAGAGAAACATCAATGATGAGAGAGAATCATTGATTGGCTGCTTCCTGCACGCCCTCAACTGGGTTTCTAGCCCACAGCCTGGGCATGTGCCCTGACTGGCAATGGAACCATGACCTCCTGGTTCATAGGTCGATGCTCAACCACTGAGCCACACTGGCCAGGCTGGGTTTCTTCTTGAACACCCTAAGCTCCTTCCTTCCTCAGGACATTTGCACATGCTGTTCCCTTTAGAGTCTTTCTTTTCTAACTAGCAACCATGCTATTCAACATTTATTCTACAAGAAGAAAGAGTTGCATGGGTGTAAATCTGAGTCAGAATCCAGAGTGAGTAAATATTTGCTGAACAAATGAATCTATAAAATTCTATTAAGCATTGTGTCAGGTGCTTGTATTTTTTATTATTATTACTAGAGGCCTGGTGCATGAAAATTCATGCACTGGAGCAAGGGGGTCCCTCAGCCCGGCCTGCCCCCTTTCTGGGAGCCCTCAGGGGAGGGTGGCGACCCAGCGATCAGGGGAAGGAGATGCACCTATCACACCTCTGCTGCTGCCACTGCCAGAAGTGCAAACCTTGGCCGGCCCTGGTTACTTGAGCCTCAGGCGGTCCTGGGTGGCTGGGCAGCCGCCATCTGAGGCTTGCCTGCGCCTCGGGCCAGCCCTGGGCAGCTGGGAGGCTGAGGGGACTAGGGGACTCCAGAGGTAGGTGGTGCTGTGCCGCCTGCCTGGCGCCCCAGCGGGGCTGAGGAGACTGGGCTCCGCCATCTTGTGGCTGTGGGCACTGCCATCTTTGTGAGGGTGTGATAGTCAATGAGCATATTCCCTCTTTATTAGGTATTATTATTATTATTATTATTATTATTTATTTTAGCTTCATGATAACCAAGCAAAGTAAGTATTCATGAACCTACATGATAGACAAGGAAGATGGAGATCAAAATGATGTCCATGTGCATGTGGTCTTAAGCGGCAATGCTGGGATTCAACTCCGGCTCTTAAGTCAACTCATCGCTCCATGGCCCATGGGGTCCTCATGAGAGAGGACCTCCTGTTTCCCCCTTTACTTCTGGTGAAATGTGATTTTGCTGCCTTACCATGCTCTTCTTGTCAGCCTTCTGGATCGTGTACCCTGTAATGGCCGCATTTCCATCGTCCTTTGGTGGTGTCCATGTTAGGGCAACATTCTCTCCCCAGACATCCTCAATTTTCACAAGTTGGGGTGGACCCGGCCGGTCTACAGAATTAATTCACAGCATCATGGGAAGGTCACTTTCGCTCCCAAACTAGCGTTGCTTCAGGAGGATATTTTAAAACGTCCCTCCCTCCCTGCATCTCTACCCACATTTCTTGTACCATTCTTAAACTTCAGAGAAGTGGAATGCACTCTAGCTAAGCTTATTTGGAAACTTGATTTTCATCTTCCTGGGAGAAAAAAGGGATTTTGAAAAGAAAATTAAAATGAAATCTCAGACCTTATTAACTACCCCTCCAGGGCAGCCTACTGGCATTGAATCACAAGGCTACGCTGCCTAATTGAGAACATACTGGCTGTGTCCAGAATCTACAATGTTTTCTATGCAAGAATTCAACACAGGAAGTAGTTCTATTGAGGAGTTGAGAAACAGACTATGAGAGGACTGAATTGTAAAGCAATACAGATATTTTCCTCTAAAAAGTATGTCCATTAATTTTCTTTAACATAGATGCCCCGTCTCCCATGATTAGTCCTTTTAGTGAAAAATTGTTCTGAAATGCTAACAAATCTTACTAATTTATGGTAAGAAATTTTTAAAAATGAATTTTATGTAGAGCCAGCCTCACACAAATTGTTGCTTTAGCCTTAATGACAAGGACAACTAGTCCAAATCCTGAGGTGACAGGACATTCTAGTTCCTTCTTCCAAACCTACCCACGATCTGGATGTCAATCGACGCGCTTTCCACGTATTTCTCCACTTTGACTTCCAGATCATATTTCCCTGAGTGGCTCCTCTCCGCTTTTCTGATGAATACGATCGTGTCAGTCTCCGAGTTGCGAATGTTGATTTGATTTTTATCAATTTCGGCACCATCCTTCTTCCAAGTTAATTCTGGTCTTGGTTTTCCCTAAAAAGGAAGACAGAGAAAGCAGAGGGGGAGGGAAGTCAGATTGTCTCAATGTTTGTTTGTTTGTTCTGCTATTACCAAAAAATGACAATGCCTTGCCCTGTTCAAGGCAAAGTTGGCAAAGAGCCTGGAGGTGGGCAACTATAGCAGCAACAGTAATTCTCGCTGCCTTGGTTATATTCTGCATACAAGGCACTACATTAGGTACATGAAGTTTATTATTTCCTGTCACCTTCATATCAAGATAGTATCATTATCCTCATTTTTTGGATAAGGAGTTAAATGACTTGCAGCTAAGGAAGCATTAGAACCAGGTTTTACTGCTGGGTCTTCTCTAGCTCCAAAGCTACACAGCACAGCATAATGGTCAAGAGCATGGGCTCTGGGGCCCTGGGGTCTCTATTTGGACTCTGATTCCACCACCGGATAGCTGTGTTTCCTTGGGCAAGTTTACTTAAATTCTCTGTGCCTCAGTTTTCCAATTTGTAAAACAAGAACAAGAACAGTACTGCCTCACAGGGAGTTATAAAGATAAATTCTTTGAAAGCTTCTGTACACTACGTGTTTTATTAATATCATCTAAATGTGAATGATTATTATTCCACCTTTTATTCCAGCTCATTTCAGACCTGTCTATAATTCTCTCTCCTTTTTTTTTTTTTATAGCTGTTGAAACTATTCTCTCAGAGCAGATTTTGTGCCCAGCTAGAGTGGCTCGGTAGTTGAGTGTCGACCTATGAACTGGGAGGTTGCGGTCTGATTCCCGGTCAGGGTACATGCCCGGGTTTTGGGCTCGATCCCCAGCAGGGGATGTGCAGGAGGCAGCCAATCAATGGTTCTCTCTCATCATTGATTTTTTTCTCTCTCTCTCTCTCCCTCTACCTTCCTCTCTGAAATCAATCAATCTAAAAAAGCAGACTTTGAGGAATTATAATCTCACTCATGGACAAGAGTTTCAGTTTATATGACAAAGAAACTTCCTAGGATTCCTGAGCTCCCAGGCTCACCCCGAAGGTGGGAACCAAACATTCATTCAGTCAGGTGAGGCACGGCCTTCCTGCGGCTCCTAGTGGGGCTTATTGACAGGCTATGATAAGGAATGTGAAAGACACATCAAACCCCTGCCCACAGAGCTGGAAAAATGGCTGGGGGTGCTTAGACTTGCACATGGAAAGTAGAGCACGATATGGTTAAGATAAGGAAAATCAATTCCAGGTCTTTCCTTGAATGTATGCTCTTAACTACTGGGGGAAGGGGAGGGGTTATTGAGTTCTCTGATAACCTATAAAGTAAGAAAAGCACTGGATTAAGTGTCAGGAGACATGGACTCTTCTCTTGGTACTGCCATTTACTTGCTGTGTGACCTTGGGCAAGTCACTTAACTTCTCTGACCATCAGTTCCTTCTCTTTTCAAACGAGGATAAAGAAATCTGCCCTTCTTGCCTCACAAGGTATTTTTTTTTTTCAAATTAAATGAGAAAATGTTTATAACTCTAGAGGTTATACAAACACGGAGCAGTCTTGTCAGCCCCTTCCTGGCAGCTAAGCAACCTGGGAAGCCATACCTACGAGGTCCCTGTTCTCATGCTCTTTCCTCTCCCAGACCCAGTGACAGAAATGAAACACACAGACCCCCAAAATCTGGGAACTGGGGTGAGCCCTAGAGGTAGGAATGATTCAGCAGCTCCAGTCCAGCGCTGGGGCTGAGTCCTGAGTGCTGCCTTGTCCTAACTCCAGCTTTTATGTGAGGCTGTGGAGGAGAGAAGTGGGAGGAACCTTGCCAAGTCATCTCCTTCCCCCTCTACTGTGTTTACACTCACGTCCTCCCTGCCTTTCATTCTGATTTCACACATGGTGTATGTGGAAGATAACAAACTGCCTCTTCTGAGGTGTGGGCCCCATGGCTTGAGTTGACCGTCTTGATAGCTTGGTTTTCATGAGGCTCTGAGTTTTAATGAATTCTGTGTGTGTGTGTGTATGTGTGTGTGTGTGTATGTGTTTTCAAATGTGCACAGGGACCTGCATTCTAATGCCATGCTGTCTGATATAATAGCAACATGTGGCTAGTTAAACTGAAATTACTTTAATGTTAAAAAGTTGAAAATTCCTAGTTGCACATTTCAAGTGTTCAACAGCCACATTTGGCTGCTGGTTACTGTTTTGGAGAGCACATATATAAATATTTCCTCCATCATAGAAAGTTCCATTAAAGAGGCAAAAAAAAAAAAAAAGGTGTCAAATAAGTAAGGGTGTGATGATGCAGTGTGTGTGTGTGAGGCCAAAACTGATTACTGCAGGCAAAGTCTAGTTAATCTTATAAACAACAAATTCTTTCGATGGAGCAATGAGCTAACAATGTTCCCATTTTTTTCAGTTAGTGGCATTGAGACATCAAATTTCAGTAATGTCCTTTATTGGAATTCTGCTTGGTTTGGGATAATTGTGAGAAGTAATCCCACGCTGTTTGCCTGAGAACTTCACTTTGAACGAAGGTCAGTTTAACAGATGTGTAAGGGCCAGAAAGAGTCTCCAAGCATTTCTTGCTTTGGTTTCTCCTCGATTTTTCCTCCCTGCCCCACCAGAGTCCCAGAGCTTCAGGTCTCACTTGTGTCATGCGGAAGGAAAATCTATGACAGTTTTATAGATTTCTCTTTCACAGCAGGAGATCATCACTCCCCAAATCACTTCCCTTAATTAGCTTCTCCCTTGGAGGAAATCCTGAGTCCTGATGAACCCCAACACTAGGGCATCTCCCCTATCTTCTTAAACACCCCAGCATTGAAAGAGAAAATGAGCGAGCCCTGGATTGTTACCTGGAAAGGTATAACCAGGTTGACAGCTTCTCCAACTCTGCGGATATAGGTTTGCTTCAGGTGCCGGGGGATGCGAATCTTTGGAGGCTCTGCGTGAGAGGAGCAGAGCACAATTTTGTGATCAGTACAGTGCACTGGAAATAGCCTTATATTGGCATACTGACATGATGCTCACTGCTCGTCTTTGCAATAAAACTTAGATGGGCCACTAATAGATAATATAGGGTAACTCTGGTTCCAATTGTTTTCTTCCAAGCAATGTTTTAACAGTTTAACACAAAAAATTAATCCTTAATCTCTTTGATTTTTATTGCAACTTCCTATTTTTATTGCCATTATAAGCCTAAAGCAACTTTATAGAAAAACACCAGATTTTCTCTTGGGACCTTGTACATATTTTTCATAGTGTCCAACAGGGAGTATATTCTCCAATGAACAATCCATTAAAGGTCTATAGACACCACATTAGCTGGTAGGACTGCCTATTCTTTCTTGCCAGAAAAAAAAAATGATTTAGCACTGAGAACTTGCTATTGAGATGATTCTGTTGGCATTTTATAGTAACTTTTTCCCTTGTGCTATCATAAACTGCATAATAGGCAACTCTAGCATACTGTGTATTAGTGTCCATTAGTTCAACACCAAGAAGATACTAGAACATGTTGCTGCAAATCCATTAGGAGCAAGGAGTCAAAGGCTCATGGGCTCACAGGGATGATGCAGGTCTCATCACTTGGGTACTCATATGTGACAGACACTGGGCTAAATGCTTCTCATGATGGGACCAATTTAAACCTCTTAGCCACCATAGGGGCTATGTACTGCTTTACTTTATGATAAAGAAATGGGAGCACAGGAGTTAAGGAAGTTGCTCTTGGCGACACAGGCAGGATTAGAACCTGGAGTCAGCCTGAGGGCCCATGTTCTGCTTAGAAGCACAGACTGCAGAGTCACAGACCATCGATCAGACATGTAACAGATCGATCTGATCACAGACTCCTGTTCTGTAAACTCAGGATGATAACAGCATCTAATTTGGGATTGTTGTGAGGATGAAATAATGTTATGCATGTAAAACATTTAGCGTAATGGTCAAGAATAGTAAACTTTAGCCCAGCTGGTGTGGCTCAGTTGTTGAGCATTGAACTATGAACCAGGAGGTCATGGTTCAATTCCTGGTCACAGCACATGCCCGGGTTGCGGGCTTGATCCCCAGTAGGGGGCGTGCAGGAGGCAGCTGATCAATGATTCTCTCTCATCATTAATGTTTCTATCTCTCTCTCCCTCTCCCTTCTTCCCTGAAATCAATAAAATATATTAGAAAAAAAGAATAGTAGTAAACTTTAGGAGATAATGATGATATTGATGATGTCGATGATGAGGACAGAATGTTGGGGTTGGAAGAGAACCTGGAGATCCTCCAACTCCCTAACTTAACGTGTGAGGAAAAAGAGACTCAGGAAGGATAATCAGCAGACTGAACCATCATCATAATAAAAGCTAACACAGAGTGAGGGCTTAGCACTCTGTGAAACAAGCAGTATGGATTCATTTCTTTAATTCTCACACCTCTTGAGGTAGTAAAAACTATTGCTGTCTCCGTCTTATAGATGAAGAAACCAAGGTTCAGAAAGATCAAGTCTCTTACCCGAGACCACATAGCTAATAAATGATGGAAACAGTTGTAAGTTTTAGAGAGCTGTCAAGTGCATGGTGATGGATAACATTTTCCCAAAATTCTAATTTTTGCTGAAAAGCTCTTTTTTATTTCATTGACAAGATGACAACCAATAGTGTAAACTGTTTTCCTTGAAGTGACAGGCTCGCGCCATTCATTTTCTAGAAAATGTCTGCCAGGTAACCGAATCTGACAACACATTGTTTGTCACATGGTCATTCTTTCAAGTAAAAAATGGAATTTCATGAAACAAGTCACTAGTTTAGCCTCTAATTCAGTTGCACGAGGGCTTTTCCTAGAAACAACCATTATACTATGGTACACAGCACAGGGCGTCATGCATACTGTGCCTTTTATGGTTGCAGAGTATAGAAAAAAAAGTGTACTCAAGCACCAAGCTTTAATAATACTAACGATTTTATGCCACATCAAGAACACTCCAAGGCAACACTGGCCCTTTTATTTTAGCTGCAAGTGCATGGTGGGGAGGAAGATAAGAAAGAGTAACAGTTGGTGTTGTCGACTTGATCCACGTTAAGGCACCAGCCGTTTTACCCATGGTCACTTTCATACCGTTAGAGCAGATGTCAGTGTGTCCAGATTACTAGTTCTCTCTCTCTCTCTCAAGTCAATGGTGAAGAACCCAGTGAGGCTAACTAATTGGTCCTCACACTAAGTTATAAACCCAAGCTACCCTCCACACTGCCTGAAAAGTAAAATATGTTTTTATTGACTTCAGAGAGAGGGAAGGATAGAATCTTCAATGAGAGCGGAACATCATTGATCAGCTGCCTCCTGCGCACCCCCTACTGGAGGTGGAGCCTGCAACCCGGGCACTGTGCCCTGACTGGGAATCTAACCAGTGACCTTTTGGTGCATGGGTCAGTGCCCAACCACTGAGCCATACAGGCTGGGCTGTTTTGTTATTTTTAACTCCCAGGAAGCATGAATACAATATCAAAGGAGTGATGATGAAATGGAAAGTTTTGAAGAAGAAAGGGATTTAAGAAATAAAAGCAAATAATGTAAAAGGGAGATAACACGTCGAAAGGCTCACCACCTACCTATGATTTCCTTCACAAGGATGGGCTGAGAGTAGTACTTGGGCTCGCTGGCACCGGCTGCGTTCACAGCCTTCACACGCACAAAGATCTTTGCATCCGTGGGCAGACCCGTGATGGTGAACTTGGTCTTGTCGATCAGATCTGTGTTTGCAACTATCCAGTCCTCAGCTAAAATCCACAAAAGAAAAAGAAGGCAATGCGGTGTTTAGAGAAACAATAATCTTCACCAGTACAGTCAACTCCAAATTAGTATTTTACTCATAATTACATCATTATTTGGCCTGGACTCAGACCACGTGTGTGGCTGGGCATTTTTCATACTTAAATGAAAAATGGCCTATACTGGCTAATGCAAATAACAGGAAGAAGGACAACCAGATTCCGTTATTTCTCAAAAACCTCTATTCAGGACACTAGGGTCTCTTGCATAATAACTGCTCTGAAGAATTTGGCAGCAGCTGTACAATGAAGGGTGTAACCATGCTATCTAGTCATCCATGTACATTAAATTTCAGAAACACAAGAAAACGTTCTTCTTATGAAAGAGACAGAATTTTCTAGTAAATTTCCAGTCATATAATCTCTCTGGTTTATTACTATCAGATGCTAGTTTATTACTATGAGATGTAGACATGAGGATAGGGAATCTGATCATGCTCCCATTTACGAAGACAATACGCATATACCCACGAAGCACAGGGGCCGAGACCTCCTAAGGAGTTGGCACAGTTCTTCCACCTCCAGCCAGCACCCAGGGCTAATAACTATTTCAGCTTCTAAAAGTTCCTGTGCATTATGCCCACAGGACAAAAGAAGGCTTGGATCCCACATTATGAACTCACTGCCCGCGCCCGCCTCCCTCCATCTCTAAGGACTTTTCTTGTGTGTATGGATGGTGGGTGTACTTCATGCTGGGTTATGGGCATTCCCAGAAACTTTATCATAGAGAAAGAAAGTGTGAAAGCTTTCAAAGAATACTTTACCTGATGACAGATCATATGCAGCCTCCCCATTTTCATCAGACAGTTTTGCTGATGTACCTTTGAGAATCCGTCATTAAAATTAATTAAAGACACCCACTGTCACACCAGAAGACTATGTATCAGTAGTCAGCATTCTCTGTTAGTAAAGTATGCAAAGTATGCAAAGATATTTGTCTTCAGAGCAGTGACGGAAGAGACCAAACACGTTAGGGGGGCAGGACGGGTTCCTGAGGAGGGGCATGGCCTGCTTTGCTCAGACTGTGGGTTTTGTCCTGTGGCACCGGCCACAGAGAAGAGGAGGAGAAAGGAGCCTGAAGCACCTCCAGCTGTGGGAATAAGAGGTAGAGAAGAACTGGGCAAGACCCTGAAGAGAAGGGAGGAGCAGGCCCTGGACTCCACAGGGGAGCAGTGCACAGTAGAACAGTCCATCCTTGCTCCTGCCCCAGCCACCCCAGCCTGGGAGGGTCCTCCAAGTTCCCAGGGGATGAAGTGCTCCCGTGATGGGGCTCATGAACCAGTCTGGGAGTGAGGACACTCATAATAAGGCCAACCCTGTCTTACCAGGGCTCTAATTCTCAAAGGAAATGGAAACTGCCCCAGCTGCCCAGGAGGCAGCCCCTGGTTGCCAGGAGAGCAAGCTTTTGGTCAAGAAGACAAGGGAGCCAGCTGGTCTCTGCATTCTGCAAGAGTGGAGGAGACGGTGCTGGCTCACAGGGTGGTCACGGGCACACCCCACTGTTTTGGCATGATGACTTTCTGGGTATCGGGACTGCACGGGCCCCCATGGAACTTTCTCTTCTGTCTTATTCCAACCCTTCTAGGAGTACTAGTATCAGGGAGAAGGAGCAGGAAGCCAGAATAGCCTGGTGGCTGGGAGTGTATGTTGATAATAAAAATTACTTAGGACTTTGAAAAAGAGATACATCTTTAAGCCAGTGGTTGGTTTGGGAACTACTGTGTTGACATTTTCACAGTCAAGAGACAATTGATGAGCAAGTGAAATGAGGAGGCAGAAAACGTGCATGAAAGAGCAAAGAACTAGTACAGAAGAAAATTTCAAGAGAAAACAGGATGCAAGGGGACCCGAGGGGAACAAAACTAGCTGATCCCTTCACCTTTGAACCACTTTCGCTGAGGGAAGCAAAGAGAAGAAGGAGCGAGAATGAAGGAAGAAAACAGAGAAGAGTAAAATGCTGCAGGCGTTAAAAGAAAAACCAAACAAGAGAAAGGCAGAGTCAAAACCAACACACCATCTTATAGAAGGAAGAGAGTTCTCTTACAGAATAAAACCTGACATGTCGAAAAGCATTAAACACTACAGAAAATTAGTCTAGAGGACAACAGCCATTAAAAGAGAATGAAGAATAGGTCAGCCACATGAAAGAAGTAAGAAAAGACTGCAAGAAGAAAGATGTACACGTTCCATAGAAAGCTAATTCCAAAACGTTATGTGGCAAAATATATACATAATAATGACTGTGTACATATATATATGTATAGGCTTATACATATATATCTACACAGACCACACACAAAATCATGTAAAATACACTTCGTTGTATTTTATCTAAGGTGGGCAACATCAAAATGACAGCCATGTATCATTTTGCTGTATCTTCTTACTTTTTAAACCTATCAGAAAGAAAAGAGTAAAGAATTTGCTCCGGGTCATACATATACAAAAGGTTTGTGGTCAGCAGCCACAACACATATAAGATTGGGGAATTCTGGGTGATACAGACAACAGAGTGAAGTGCTCATGATTTTTTTGAAACGGTGGGGGGGGGGGGGGCCGGGGGGGGGAAGGGGAATGCAATGGGAATGAACCCTATTAAGTTCTCAAGAGTTTATCTGTTGTCCCCCTCCCATGCTGAGATAACTCTGGGAACTTTCTTAGAATGCCCCCACTGGTTTTGGTTAGTGGCTTTCTAAGCCCTGGAGAAATAAGCCGCGTGCTCTGTGAGCACAGCGCTTGTAAATGGAACTGAGTGTTACCAGGAGGCTTCCTCCCCCCTCCTCTTCTTCCCTGCTGACCACCCCTGGTCATTTCCACAGGTGCCCCGATCCAGGGCCAGAGGTTCCTTTCTCAGCAGTTTTCTCTTCATAAGAAGTTTCTTCTCCATCGTGGTGTTGCCTCCTGGGGAGGTGCATTTGTAGTCACACTCCTGATTTCCCAAGTGTACTCTGTGGTCTCTCTGTCCTTCATGTGAGACCCAAGTTAAAGGGTGAGGTCCAAAAGGTTTTCCTTAAGGCTGCCTCTTGGCTCATCCTTTGTGGATATGAATGTGCTTCCCTGAGGCTGGTTTACCTACCATCGTCTAGAATGGAGCCCGAGTCCAGAGCTGGGGCAGTTTGAGTCATACATTTTCAAACCATGACAAGTAGGAAATCAAGAAACATTAGAGGCTTTGAGTGAATTTCACCTCCTTTTTGGTTTTCGGTACACTCTGGCCCATATTTTCATGTGCCATTTTTCTCTTTTTCTCTGGTTTTTATCAGCCATTGTCTTCCTGTTTCTTTTCTGCTCCTGAATTTGAGTGATTACATTTTTAGGTATCCAAAGCCCTGAGCGAAGTTACCGCCGCATGTGCGATCCATTTGGTACTCCATGTGGGATTTAACGCTGCTTCCTTTAAACACTAAAAAGTTGTCCTTAATTCTTCTTCTTCCTTTTGGTTTCCCACCTTAGAAGGCAGGGGATGATCACTAAAGAGCCAAATATGTAGTCGCTCTTTATTCCCCAGAAAGAGGCAGCTGTTTTGATTGCTGACCTCTGCTCAGTTTAGGGTTGAGATTTTCAAATTCGCTTCATTCTAACTAGACTTTTATTTTGCTTTGGTACCAACTTAATCCCACCAATTCAAGAACTGGAAGTCCCTGAACTATTTTCAGCATCCTCTCCCTCCTATATCTGGACTTAGATCAATGGTGCTGTCCCATCGGGCAGCCAACCTAGGGTATTTCTGAGATCTTTGCTAGCCTTGAGTATCAAAGAAGGGCTAAATTTTTATACATCTTAGAAGGATGACCTTTGGCTTGTCATTTTCAGTAGGCAGGAGGTGAGTTCCCAAGAGAGAGAAACAAAAGAAAGGGGGGAGGGGAGACATATCTCACCTAGTGATGATGGTATTCATTTTAACCACGGAATTGTACTTACTTCCTTCAAGGCAATACTCTAGCACATAGCCATCTAAACCTGCGGCACCGATCTGATCTGGGGGCCGCCACTTCATCGTGACAGTGGTGTCAGTTACATTGTCAACAGCCAGAAGTGTAGGAGGGCTGGTTACAGCTTCAAAGATAAAAGAGACAGAAAAAGAAGAAATTATTAACTGCAGAGGTATGGCACCAGGAATGGTAAATAAAATGAGCGAGGATACAAATACAAATATATACAGAAGACCTACTTAGTAAAATTAAATGAAGACTCCTCAAGCATATGCTGTGTGTAAAGATCCACTAGACATGGAAACATTTTATTTTATTAAAAAAAAAATATTTTTACTAGAGGCCCGAGGCATGAAATTCGTGCACTCGGGGGTGGAGGGGGCCCTCAGCTTGGCCTGCGCCCTCTCGCAGCCCGGGAGCCCTTGGGGGATGTCCGACTGATGGCTTTTGGACATCCTTAGTGCTGCCGCAGAGGAGGGAGAGGCTCCCGCCACTGCCACTGCGCTCGCCAGCCATGAGCCCGGCTTCTGGCTGAGGAGCACTCCCCCTGTGGGAGTGCACTGACCACCAGGGGGCAGCTCCTCGTTGAGTGAGATCAAGTTGAAACCAGCTCTCCAACATGCCCTGAGGGGTCCCAGATTGTGAGAGGGTGCAGGCCAGGGAGGGACATGGGAGGTTGGCCAGCTGGGGAGGGACTGCGGGAGGGCTCCAGGGCATGTCTGGCCCATCTCGCTCAGTCCCAGGACCCCAGAAGCAAGCTAACTTACTGGTCAGAGCATCTGCCCCCTGGTGGTCAGTGCACGTCATAGCAAGTGGTTGAAAAACTTTAGCATATCATTAGCATATTACGCTTTGATTGGTTGAATTGGACGACCAAACACCTAGCATATTAGGTTTTTATTATATAGGATTGATTGGCTGCCTCATACATGCCCCATACTGGGGATCGAGCCCACAACCCAGGCATGACCTCCTGGTTCACAGGTCAATGCTTAACCACTGAGCCATGCTGGCTGGGCAACATGGAAATATTTTAAAATGCTGCCACATGTTCCCTCCAATTTGGGAGGTTAGTGTGGAGGCTGTGGGAGGCCCTAAGAAGTTAGAAACAAGTCAAAGTTTAGGATCTAATGATCTAGAATATATTTTCCATAATGCTCTAAAGTACAAATTCTTGTATTAAGTCTTTCTACTGAAAGAAAAATTCACTATTATAAAATAGCGAAGGCCTCACCGTCTGTTTCTTTGTCTTTGCTGAACTGACTTTTTTGGTTCAATAGATAACACTTAAGATGTGCTTGTAAAGCAAAGACTAGTTCTGAAGCGTGTTTCGTTGAACGGATCTCAATCTGTTTTAGTTACAGTGTTTACACAAGGTGCTGGGTTATACCTTCAGAAGGACAAATGGTGTGTGGTCACGTGTCAGTGGGTTCAGCAACATGTTTTCAGTGGGAAATAGAAACTGGAGCCACCCACAGCTGTCACTGGAATTCTGGTCATCAATTCCAGGGCCAACATTAGGAAGACATTCAACTCTACCAAATTCCTTAGTCAGAAAACCACTCCTAACCACCTCCAACCTCCTGCTCACCCACCACTCTAAGAAGCCTCCAGATCGGCTCCAGTTGGAGGTCAGAAGGAAGCAGTCATAATCTGGGGTAATGATTTCTGGGAAAGAACACATCTCTCATGACTTACCCAAAGGAACGAATGGCTTGGAGGGCATACTGGGCTTGGATATGCCGATGGCATTGACAGCAAAGATACGGACCTCGTAGGCCACGCCTTCAATCATTTTTTTGGGCTCGAAAGTTGTTTCTTTGCAGAGCTCAAAATTCAGCCTCATCCACCTGGAGCTTTGCTTCTTTTTCCTCTCAATAAAGTACCCTACAGATGTCATAAAATAGAAATGCAAGTTTTCCCCCTTGGTCTCTAAAACTATACTTTGTCAGATATTAGAAGTTCTTCAATTTTCTAATATCCTCTGCACTCTAAGCCAAAGAGTCATGTATGTTATTTTTAAACCACCTTATTTCATCAGTTGTTTGAGATTATAGGGAATACAAGTATTAACAGCATAGGAGAAAGAAAAAATAACAGGACTAGAAAAAAATTAGAATTGTACTAAGAAGAAAAAAAGAAAAATAGATAATAGATATGGAGGTCATACCAATTTATAGAGTTGGTATAGTTGAGCAATAGATTTAGCTCTGAGTCCAAACAATATTAGGGGGAAATGACCAGTTTTTTGAGTAAGTAAAAAAGAGTTTTTGTTTCATAGGGAAAGCAAATTCTCTAAATATTTAACTCTAAAATAAATTTCCCCATAGACACAATTCTACAAAACTAGACATTTACTTACTAGAAAGGTTTAAAATTAGACTCATAGTGTTTCAATATAAATAAATATTATGTCAAATATAAATGTTAACCAAAAAAGAGAATACACAATCATACAATATTAATCAGGGCTATTAAAACCCTTGAATATGTACAAAGCATCCTAAAATACAGTATTTCATTTTGAAAGAATATGTAAAGACAGTATAATAAATTTTCTTCTAAATACCAAATTTTTAATGCACTCTGTACTAATTTTTAATGTACTCTGTACTAATGTGCACAGAGGACACCAACTCCAGTGGCAGTTCCACAGTCTGACCAGCATGCAGTTACCTAAGATTGGGGACCCCCCATCGTAGGCAGGAGGCTCCCAATTCATGATGCACCAATCATCTCCCACATCTGTCACATTTGGTGCCACTGGAGGATCAGGGATGTCTGTAGCAAACAAAAACATAGAATAAGATAAGAGAGAGAGCACATACAAAGAAAAATGTTAATTGGAAAATGTGCTTTTTGGTGATAATCATAGAAGCAGTGTTATTTCTGAGAACTTTTGCATATTTACTGAAATGCACTTAGTAACTAATTTGGGCAAAAACTCAGGCTTCATCTGAGATATGAGAAGGTAAGCCATATAAAAATAAGAATCCTTTAAAGTAGTGTCACCGCCTAGATAACAAGCCCCACATGGAACCCAAGACTCTTGTTCTTTACCTTGAGAATAGTAACTAAGAAATGAAATGTCCACTGTGATTTTGTTTTCTTTTTTTAACTACAACGTGAATTTCCAGCAGAACTGAATCTAGGATGGTTCATTGTGCATTTTACAATAGCTGGAAGACTCAAGATGTCCACTGATAAAAATCCAAGTAAAAATGATAAGTCACCATGTCTTGTAAATACAGTTCAGTGCCTGATAAAATGACCTTAGTTTACGGTCAATTTGAAATATGTTTAAGGGACATGTGAAGTGCGTTAAAGAGTTCATGAAACCTAGGATCCCCAATAATCTGCTAGACTCATTTCACTTGGATTCAGGCTCAGGAAAAATGTACTTAGATGGTCATCGAAGGACCAAGACAGACTTACTCCTCTATAATGATTGTGATGTGGGAAATGATTTAACATTTGTTTCAGTAACTTTAGAGGACACCGCAAGGGAATGTGACTATCAAGAGCGACTGACCAGCACCCAGAATGGCTGTCTCAGTTAACTCATTCCTACTGTATGTCCTTCATGCCACAAAAAAAAAAAAGAGGAAGGGAAGAAAAAGAGAAGGAAAGAAAGGAAAAGAAGTGTCAAAGATAAAGAAGGACAGTGATTTATAATACAACCAAACTATGTTTCTCTTTGTTGCCTACCCAGAAATGTTGAGAGAATCAAGAGCTGATGGTGTACTCATGATCTAGACATGCCAACTTGTCTTTAGAAGTTTACTGATCTAGTGGACTTAACACAACATATAGATAAAGATATAGATATAGATATATAGATATAGACTATATAAAGAATATATAGATAAAGAATTGATTTCAGAGAGAGGAAGGGAGAGGGAGAGAGAGATTGAAACATCAATGATGAGAGAGAATCATTGATCGGCTGCCCCCTGCACACACCCCACTGGGGAGCAAGCCCAAAACCCGGCACGTGCCCCTGACCAGAATCAAACCTGGGACCCTTTAGTCCACAGGCCAATGCCCTATCCACTGAGCCAAACCAAATAGGACGACTTACCCACAACTTTAATCTTGATGCTGGCATGTGCTTCTCCAGCTTCATTTTTCAGATTTATGTTGTAAACACCAGAATCATCTCTTTCAGCGACATCGATAACCAGAGTGCTGCTGTCAGGGTAAGATTCTGCCCTTATCCGGCCACTGCCCTCCATGATGGCCTAAGGAGGAAAGAAATAAAATGTGGCATGACCTAGACAACAACAAGGACTATACTGGAGTGCCGTATAACCTAAGCTGGACAAGGTACTAATGCCTAAAACGCACATTCTTAGTTTAATCTTCCATCAACTCTAAGGACAAAGGTATAACCCCACTTTTACGCATGAGAACACTGTGGCCCATGGCCACATGGCTAAGAAGTGGTAGAATTGGGATTTGACTCCAAAGCCCACCAATCATTAATTCACCAAAGAAAAAGTTGGAGGACTAAAAATATGAGTACAGAGTGTTATTCTAGGAGAGAAGTCTCTTTGCATATGAAATTAGAAATTAATTTCAGAAACTAAACAATGATTTCTTCCGTGTTTTAAAGGTCTTGAAATTTTAAAAATATTGAGAAGGTTTGAAGGTCACAATGCCTATTTTTCATAAAGTTAATTGGGTATTGATTTTTCCCTTCCAAGAGGACACAGAGAATGAACTTCTCATTCCCAAAGTGAGGTTGAGCATTCTATTATGTTTTCTTTTTTTCCTTCTCCTCCTCTTTCGTCTCCACTTCTTTCTTTCCATTTTTCTTAAACCATAATTTAAAGCAGCATTACACTTTTTTCATTTATAAAATATATTTATTATTTTTCTGACCAAAGTGCATTGATTTTAAAATCTTAAACAAATAACTATGAAAAAATATTCAAGAAAATAAAATACAAATGGGAAGTTTAACCAATAGAATTCTTATACTTTATACTAAACCTTTATATTTAGTCTAGAAAGCAAACCAAAAAAACAAAAAACAAAAAAAAATCCCAAACCACTTCACCATAAATCTAGTACATGCATTTTAAGGTTCTAGTACTAGGAATTTTGTTGAGATCCATTTCATCATTAATAACACTATACAATAGAGCATAAGGAACACATGTTACCCTCAGATTTATGTCAGGATAAAACTGACAATTCTGCCAGGCTCTGAGCCCCCAGTGCCCCCATCCCAACCCTTGGGAGCAGACTATCCCTGTCACACAGCTTTATAAAGTTGTAGTAAAACTAAAACGTAGCCTAAGTTTTCTTACCTTTCTACAGGATATAGTCAATTATTGGATAAATACTAAAACACTTCTAGCAATTCATCTTATGAGTTGTTTTTTTTTTTTACCAAATACATTGTGCAAGAACTAACTACACAAAAAGTTCCTTTGGAATTTGGTCCACAAATTCACTGAGCAGGTTGGAAATTTAAAACCTGCAAGAAAAAGAGGAAGTGAGGAATCCCTAACTCTGACACGTTGTAATCACTAAAGGGATATACACATACTAAAAAGTTTTCCTCACAGAAGGCACAAACTATAAAAGGGATATCCTTATCGAATAAAAACAAAGAACTAGCTAATTCCATTCTCTGTTTTGTGAGCACCATAGCTAAGACAAATTTAGACCCCAATTCACTGTCTATTCCTGTGACTGACTAAATAAATAAAATTGGATGATAAAAAATTTAATTTGTCTTACTATATACTTTCTGGCCAGTAATTGTGACGTAATTATGAAAGATTAAAATTGCCTTAAAAAGGGATTGTGATAGCAACTATCAAAGCAATATTCAAGCACGATTTCAATGATGTTTTCAGGTTTAGTTTAGAGTTAGCCTTCTTTGTCAAAAATCTTCACAACTTCATCAAAAACTTCACCCACAGATTTAGAAGTATCTATTTTCTTGACTTGCCCCATTTCTTCATATGAGTCAATAACTGGCTTTTGTGCACTGAAGATAGGTTTGAATTTTCTTTTCCACGCTCTCTCTGTTGTCACCACTACTCTTTCCCTTCTCAAGACATCGTACAGATCTCATTATCACAATTGAAAAAAATGTGCTACAGATCTCACTATCACAATTAAAAAAACAAAAAACAGAACGAAAGATACATCTACCCTCCCATCCATGGTCTTGTTCCAACCCTGAAGGTTGTCTTCAGATCGTGGAATTTCTTCTTCTGAGTATTCGCAGCCGTTATCTGGCCCATCTCCCTCTTTAACAAACTGGCGATTATCTCGACTGGCACAATCTTCCCTTCTTTAATGTACTTTTCAGTGAGTTCACCGTACTCTGAATCTGGGTTTTCCCTTTCATCACGAAGGAGTTCTCCTGCAGAAACGTGTGTGTAGCCATATTGCTCGATGAGGCAGGCGCACTGGGTCCCTTTGCCAAGAACGAACCGGCCAGTGGCTTCATGAGGCCCTGAAGCCAGTGGGTCACCAGCGGGAAATGAAGACCCAGGTTTGGCAGCAGCCTGCAGCCGCAGTGGCTCAGCATGCACAGCCAGCATTACATTTTTTTCTTTTTGGTTCCCAGGTTATAGCTTCTATATGATAACGAAGAGCCAGTATACAAAGAGGCGAAACACAGACGATCAAGGTAACTTTAGGCCACCTAAGTAACTTGCCACTATTGTTAGCTCTCTACTCTATTGTCTCTGGATTAGAACACATAAATCTTCAATAATAAAAGATCTTGACAACAGTAAGAATACCTGAGTTTCCATAATTTTTGTTTTATAATAGAACAAAATTTTATCGTAGTAGCCAAATTCTAATCTTAAGATTATAAAAGATGTTCTGTTTTTCATGTGAAAAGAAAAATATTTATTTAAGGTGGTGTTATATTATCCTCAGTTTTCTATGTTTTATTCTCCTTATTATTGTGCTATAATGTGTATAAAGTAAAATACACACTTTTTAGATTTACAGTTCTATGAATTTTGACAAATTTATATGATTCTGTAACCACCACCATAATCAATATACAGATTATTCCTATCACCACCAACAGTGTCCCCATGCAGTCACGCACTCACCCCATACTCTGACCCCCCCCCCACCCCCCCCCCCCCCCGGCAATCACTGGTCTGTTATCTGATAGTTTTCCCTTTTTGAAATTCCATGTAAATGGAATCAGTGTGTAGCCTTTTGGATCTATCTTCTTTCATTTAGCATGATGCTCTTTCAACTCATCCATGTTTCTGTATGTATTATTAGTACACTGGAGGCCTGATGCACGAAGATTCATGCAAGAATGGGCCTTCCTTCCCCTGGCTGCCAGCAGCGCCTTCACTCTGCCCGGAGCCACCTTTCCGCCTTTGCCCTTCACATGCTGCCCAGAGGCCTGGAGCAGCTGGGGTGATGCGGAATGCCTGTGTCATTGCCATGGCTGCCAGCCACTCGGCACCTGCATATGCAAATTAACCTTCCATCTTTGTTGGGTTAATTTGCATACTCACTCCTGATTGGCTGGTGGGCATTGTGAAGGTACAGTCAATTAGCATGTTATTCTCTTATTAGGTAGATTCCTTTTTTCTGTTGAGTAGTATTCCATTGTATAGTTCATGTGCAGTTGATTTATGTATGTACAAACTATGTTTATAGAACTGAACTTTTGAGTCATTTCCATGTTTTAACAATTATAAATAAAGCTGCTATAGTCATTTATGTATAGGTTTGTGTATGGACCTATGTCTTCATTTCTCTTGAGTAAGTATGTAACAATAGCATTGTAGAGTTATGTAGTTAAGTTCACAACTTTATAAAAAACTACCACACTATTTTCCACTTTCCAAAGTAACCTGAAACACTAATTCCAAAAAAATATATGCAGCCCTATATTTATTGCAGCATTATTTACAATAGGTAGATTTGGAAGCAGTTCAAGTGTCCATCAGTAGATGAGGGGATAAAAAAAGCTGTGGTACATTTACACAATGGAATACTACTCAGCTGTAAAAAAGAAGGAATCTTACCTTCTGCAACAGCATGGATAGAGCTGGAGAGTATTATGCTAAGTGAAATAAACCAGTCAGAGAAAAACATTTACCATATGATTTCACTTATATGTGGAATCTAATGAACAAAATAACTAACAAACAAAATAGAGATAGATTCATGGATACAGAGAACCGACTGACAGCTGTCAGAGAAGATGAGTTTGGGGGCTGAGTAAGAAGAATGAAGGAATTAAGCAAATTAAAAAAAGAAAGACTCATGAACACAGACAATAGTATGGTGATTGCCAGAAGGGAAGGGGCTGAGGGGAGGTAGAAGAGGTTAAAGGAGGGATATATGGTTATGGAAGGAGACTTGACTTGGGGTGGTAAACACACAGTACAATATACAGATATGTATTATAGATTGCCCACCTGAAACCTTTTTATTTTCACTAACCAATTTCTCTCCAATAAATTCAATAAAAAATAAAGTGATTATTTATAGGTAAAAAAATAACAAAAAAACGAAACACCCAACTTTCCAAAGTGGACATACCATTTTGTTTTCCCACCAGCAATGAGTTTAATTGTTCCATATCCTTCCCAGCATTTGGCACCGCCAGTTTTTTTAAAACATCTTTTTAAAAATACTTTTTTGTCCAGCTTCTTTCACTTAGCATAATTATTTTGAAATTCATCCACATTGTTGCATATATCCTTAATTCATTCTTTTTTATTGCTGACTAACATTCCATTGTGTGACTATCCTAGAATTTGTTTATTCATTCACCTGTTGATGGACAATTGCATTGTTTTCAGCTTTCTGATAATACAAATTAGGCTACGGTACCATTTGTTCTAGTGGAATTTTCTACAACTATAATTATGTCACATGAAAATAAATGCAGTTCTACTTCTTTCCAATATGATTACCTTTTCTTTCCTGATTGCCCTGGCTAGAACCTCCAGTACAGTGTTGAAGACAAATGGTGAGGGTAGACATCTATCTCTCTTTTGTTCCTGATGGTAGGGGCAAAGCATTCACTCTTTCAGCATTTACTTAATGACAGTAATAGGATTTTTATGGATGTCTTTTATCATGTTGAGAAAGTTCCTTTCACTTCCTAGTTTCCTGAGAGATATTAGGAAAGGTTGTCGGATTTTGTCAAATGTTTTTGTGTCTACTGATATGAACATACTTTTTCCCCTTGGTTTATTATACGGTAAATTACATTAATTGATTTTCGAGTGTTAAACAACCTTTGCATTCTTGGGATAAATTCTACTTTGTCATAATGTAGTATTCCTTTTATATATCTTTGGATTCAATTTGCTAAATTTCGTATAGAACTTTTTCATCTATGTTCATGAGTGATATTGATTTGTAGTTTTCTCTTTTTATAATGTTTTTATTTTTCTGATTTTGCTATAAGAGTAATACTGGCCTTCAAGAGTGAATTGAGAAATACTCTTCTCTCTTCTCCAATTTTTCTGGAAGAGTTTGTGCAGAGTTGGTATTATCTCTTTATTAAATGTTTGGTAGAACTCTCAATAAAGCCATCTAGACTTGGGATTTTCTTTGTGACAAGTTTTTAACTACAAATTCCGTTTCTTTTATAGGTAGAAGGCTATTCAGTACTGATTTAGCAGAATTCATAAATTCTGATATGTGGTGTGTTCATAAATATTCTCTAATTTTATTTATGATTACTTCTTTAATTTATGAGTTCTTCAGAAAAATGTTCCTTGGTTTCCAACTATTTGGAAAATTTCCAGGTATCTTTCTGTTATTGCTTTCTAATTCCATTGTAGTCAGAGAACATATGTTGCATAACTTGAATCCTTTAACATTACTGAGACTGTTTTATGGTTTATCTTGGTAAATTTCCCATGTGTTTATTAACATAGTTGCCCATTCTGCTTTTTCAATGGAGTGTCCTATAAGTGTCAATTAGTTCAAGATGGTTGATAGTGTTCTTTGAATCTTCTGTATACTTAATGATTGCCTGTCTTTGTGTTCTATGAACTATTGAGAGAAGAATATTGAAATCTCTAATTTATATATTTATATATTTCTCTTTATATTCAATTTTATATCTTGCTTTTCCCCCTATTAGTCCCATATATTCTTCATGCTTCGTTATTGCCTTTCTTTTGAATTAATAAATATTTTGGTGATTGAATTTTATGTCCTTTGTTGACTTATTAGTTATAAATCATTTTTTATTTTAGTAGGTCCTTTAGAGTTTATAATATACATCCTTAACTTTTCATGGTCTACCTTCACATGATATTATAGTAGTTCATGTACACCAAAGAAGAGAAACTTACAATAGCACACTTCCATTTTATTTCTACTGATTCTTACTTCCATTTCTCCCCACGTGACCTTACGTTTTTATTGTCATAAATTTTACTTACACCTATGATATAAGCCACACAGTGCATTGTTATTATTTTTCAGTCAATTACCTTTTTAAGAGATTTAAATATTGAAAAACCTCTTATATGTTTATCTATTAAATGTAGTTACCATTCCTGAAGCTCTTTGTTCCTTTGTGAAAATGTTTCATCTGATATCCTTTTCCTTCTAACTTAAGGACTTCTTTTAGCATTTCTTATAGTTTAGGTTTGCTGCTGATGCAAACCTAAACTTTTTTTAGATTTTATATAACTGAAAATAATTTTATTTTGCCTTCATTTAAAAAAAGTATTTCTGTCGAGTATAGAATTCTAGGTTGACAGTATTTTTCTTTAAAGATGTTGCTCCACTGTATTCTTACTTGCCTTGCTTCCAGAGAAACCTGAAGTCATCCTTGCCTATGTTCCTGTGTATTGAATGTGACTTTTTTCTCTTTCTACTTTTAAGGTTGTTTCCTACTCACAAGCTTAGAGCAATTTAATTATGGTGAGTCTTAGAGTCATTTTCTTAATGCTTCTTGTGCTTGGTTTTTATTGAGCTGCTTGTATCTGCATTTATAATTTTTGCCAAATTTGGAAAGATTTTGACTATTATTTCCTTAAACAGTTTTCTGACCCTCTTTTAAGACTCCAGTTGCACTGCTTGAAGTTATTCCATGGCTCAGTGATACTTTTTCCCCCTCTAGAAAATAGAAAAGGAGGAAATACTCTCCAGCTCTTTGATGATGATGATAATAACTATGATGAAGAAGAATAAATTAGTTTTAGGTTTACTCCAAAATTGGACAGACAGTCCAGAGAGTTCTCATATAACCTGTCCCTACATATGCACAATCTCTCCCCCTATTAACACCCCATGTCAGAGTAGCACATTTGTAACAGTAACACATTATTATCACTTAAAGTCCATAGTTTACTTTAGGGTTCACTCTTGGTGTTGTATATTCTATGGGTTTTGACAAATCTATAATGATATGTATCCAAAATTATAGAATCATATGGAGTAGTTTTGCTGCCCATAAGACATTCTATATAATAAAAGCCTAATATGCTAAGTGTATGGTCATCCAGTTGGCCATTCAACCAATCAAAGCATGATATGCTAATGATATGCTAAGGCCACTCAACTGGTCACTATGATGTGCACTGACCATCAGGGGATAGATGCTCCAACTGGTAGGTTAGCTTGCTGCTGGGGTCCAGCCGATTGGGACTGAGCGAGACAGGCTGGACACGTCATGTAGCCCTCCTTGGGTCCCTCCCTGGCTGGCCAACCTCCCACATCCCTCCCCAGCCCCAATCCTGCACTGGTGGGGTCCCTTGGCCTGGTCTGTGCCCTCTCATAATCTGGGCTGAGGGACCTTTCCCCAGTGCACAAATTTCATGCACTGGGCCTCTAGTCCTATATTATAAAAGGCTAATATGCAAATTGTCCCCAAGAGTGGAGTTCGACGAACAGGGAGTTAGACATGTGCTGACCACCAGGGATGGCATGGAGCATGGTGGGTGCTGGCAGCAGGTGGCAGTGGAGGCACTTCCAGCCCTGATGGGTCCTGACAAGAGCGGGACCGTGGTGGGATGGTGGAATAGGTGAGTGGGCGGCGCCAGGCCAAGACGGGTACTAGTGGGGACCCAGATCACCCTGTCAATTGCCCCACAGATTGGCCCTAATTGCTGGCCAGGCCTAGGGATCCTACCCATGCACGAATTTCATGCACTGGGCCTCTAGTTTTATATAAGAATCCATAGGGTTACATATGAGTTGATACTAGTCTACCAGTACAACCTTATTATTCTCTCCCTCACTCTACCCCAGTCACACTGGCTTTCTTTTTATTCTTCCAACACATCAAGTTCATTCTTTCCTTTTATCCTTTGCTATTGCCTTGACTTGACCTGAAAATATTTCTCCTTTGATCTTCACATAATGGGTTCCTTGTTGTCATTCAAAGAGGCTTTTGTCAGTCACCACACAATCACTTGCTAATTATATTAGCCTATTTTTGTTTAATTTTCATAGCACTTATTACTATGCAAAATAATTTTATCCGTCTATTTATTTAAATAATTCATTGCCTCTTTCTCCTTCATCCCATTTCCTGACATTCATTAGAATGAAATATAGAATCTTGTTCACTGAACACAAAAACATGTCAGGTCACATAGAAGGTAGTCACATATGTGAAAGGTAAATGAATGATTATTACATTTACCTGAGAATCAGTGATCTTTCTTTATAAAAAAAAATTACATTGTTGCTGTACCTCTGTACATTTATTTGCTTCTTCTTTCATCTAACTAATGGAGGTCAGGAAATGGGGTGGACAGTGTGTGTGTGTGTGTGTGTGTGTGTGTGTGTATGTGTGTGTAGAACAAACCTTATCTGCTCGGCT
The DNA here is from genome assembly GCA_026230045.1 of Corynorhinus townsendii. Classification (NCBI taxonomy): domain Eukaryota; kingdom Metazoa; phylum Chordata; class Mammalia; order Chiroptera; family Vespertilionidae; genus Corynorhinus; species Corynorhinus townsendii. The sequence goes on along the minus strand of JAPDVU010000003.1, from coordinate 204,455,099 downwards.
CCAAATAACTTTAGGAGGAGGCTCTCCACTGATGGGAATCTCAAGACGAAGCTTGTTCCCTGCAATTACTGTTACTGTATTGTCAGCATCAAGACCATCCAGGTTGATTTTAGGAGGATCTGGAATATTAAACATGGCCTTTGTTATCAGACAGTCATTCCCATGTGAATATCTGGGCTAGTACTTGGCTAGTGCTAAACATTGGTAGTAATCAATATTTTATCTGGCCAAAAAGAATGTAAGAGGAGTCAGTATAGATGGTACTGGCACCTTTCAAAACTACTTCATAGTAAGATTTCTTAAGAATCAACCATATGGTTAGTCATTAATAACAGTTCATGTATTTTTTTTTCTTTAAACATCATATAGTTTTGAATATGTTACAGTTCCAAGGTATGCAACAACAAAAATCAAAGAACAGGATTCTGCAAAGGTTACCTTTATCTACTCACCAATAACATGAACTTTGGCAGACAAAGTCTCAGGGTAGTCATCTGGTGTGAATACATAATCACCTTCATCCTCAATGAGAGCATTGTCTATCACTAATTTGTGGATTCTAAGGAAATGAGAAAACCATATTTCTAAGACTTTGCAAAGATTTAGATTGTATATGACCCAAACTGAGGAGAAACCTGGCTTTTATCTGATTAACTTGTTTATTGCAGCTTGGAGAGAGAGAGAATAATGTGAAGTCTTAATTTTCTTATGTATTGGTCCATATTAAATACCTATTTTAGACTATATGGAGTTATCTCCTCAAATACAATTTACTTATTAAGCAAGAATCTCTCTTTTTTTTTTTATCTCATAGCATTAAAAAGGCTAAAAGAAAATATCTCACTGATACCATACTTTAAGATTTAAGAAATTATTAAGAATAATCTTGACTTTGGCTTTATATACCAAAACGAAGAGTAATACTTCTTAACTTTATTGAGGTCATGAGCCAGTGAAAATCTGATAGCCACTATGGATCTTTTTGCTGGAGAAAAACAAGTATTTTTGTACACACAGAATTTGCTAACAATTTCAGAGGATTTATGAGGGCCCTTAAAGGTCATTCATGATATCGTTAGGATCCATGCATCCAAGTTTGAGAACCCATGCCTTAGATTTTTTTTTTTTTTTGCTAGATTCTAGGATATTATGCCTTTCCCCCTTCCCCAAAGGGACAGTTAATCCAGTTTGACCAGTTCCTCAATTAGAATTCAGTATCATTCCTTTAATGTCATGTTTAGATAGAAAGAATCAGTCAGTGGGTTTTGAATAGACAAAGCACCATATTGTAAGGTGCAGATCCAGGATTACAGGTAGGACATGATGTATAACAGAGAAATCATACGCTCCTGCTATTTGGCAGCAATGAATCAGAAATACATTCTTTCCCTTGGAGGGCTCTTCAAACATTCTTGCCGAGAAGGGGAGAAAGTAAAGATGGGGACCAGCCTTCACTTGGGGATTGCCTAGCTTGCTTACCTTCCTTTGTGTACAACCTTTAGGCGATCGCTCTCCTGAACAGGTAGCCCATTCTTAGTCCATTTCCCTGTAATGTTTTCAGAGACTTCACACTTCAAGCAGATTTCTTTTCCAAGTTTTGCAGTCTGATCAGCTAGAGGTGTCAATATCTTCAGAGGCTTCACTACAAAAATAATAGACAATTATCAGTGCCAAACCCAATCCAGACAGGCAAACATGGTGTCATTTCAAAATGTATGGCCAGTTTTGCTATTAAGGATTGCTTTGAAAATGAGAATTTGTTCCAATGCAATTAATCTATTAAGGGGGCAATTGTAGCATAACACAAATTTCATGTTTGATTGCTTACAATTTCATTCGTGACAAAGATTAGGTGAATTCAAAAAACTGCACCCAGATGAGCTGAGCCAGGTAGGACTATACAAAACACCCCCCACATACCCACCCACACATCTACCAGCTACTTCAGTTCACCCATGTGATATGAGCCACAGCCATGCACAACTGAGATTACTACTATCCAATAGCTCACAAGCTGCAACACTTTTGATGCCACTTCCATAAGCAAATGTCAGTTCCTTTTTAAGGTAAAGTACCATATACATTGTTCTATTTATTAACTACTTAACATGTGTAAAACTGTGCTAATATTTTTGTTAAGTTCTTATTGGGTTTTTGTAAGATGTGTTGCTGACAAAAATTTTGAGTGTTGTGCCCATAACCCCATTGCCCTCCCCCCCCCGCCCGCCCCGCTAGTCCTTTGGTTTTTATTTCATGACTTTGGATAGCACAGTGATTTTCAGAAATGCATATGTTGCATTATAACAGAACTGACGGTACCTGCTTTAAATAGATACAAATATCAGATAAGGATCTGCCTACGACTAAAAAAACACTTTTTTTGATATTAAACTAAAATGGCCACCACTCCAGGAAACATAGGAGTGTATTGAAATTACTTTTGAATAATTTGATGATCATATGAATTGCAACTGGACTAAGAAAGCAGTAAGGAAGTAGGATTTCTGCGCTGTGTGTATCATCAATCTTCTTGTGAGATCTGCTAGTTTAATTTTCATAGCTAACTGAAAGGGACAGACTGCCATTGAGAACTAATAGTGGGTATTTGGGGGAAGTACAATAATTCTCTCATGCCTCTGAAGCATATTAGCAAATTAGCTCTTCAGTATTCTCAGTTGAGGCCTATTAGTTGAGTAACTCTCATCTCAAATGTAATTGCAGAATATGGCATGTTTATTTAATGAACAGATAGCAAGTTCGCCTGTGGATTAAGCAAACATGATCAAGAGTTGATATCATGTCTAACTATTTACCATCTATTATGTGATTTGGAGATGAAAATATTTTTTAACCATGGGTAACTTTTCTGGCAGGTGGTTTTTATCCTTCCCTCTCAATATGGGTGTTTTACTATGAACTTGAATAGTTGTTCTTTTCTCAGAGACCCTGGTTGACAGGACATAGACACACAGCTAGAATGGAATTTAATTTTACATACTTAAAATTGCCACAGGTAGAAATCAAATAGATGGAAACTTTTCTAAAATGGAATAAACAAATGCAACACCACTGGTAAGCCAACAAGGAAGACATCCAAGGAAGTCTTACTTACAGCCAACACTAAGTTTAGCGCATGATTGTCCTCCTGTTGTCATTACAGAATATTCTGCACTATCAGCCTTGGTTGCTCCTTCTATGATCAAAATGTGTTTTTTGCCCTCAATTTTAACTTTGTATCTTGATTTTGGACCAGGGATGATCTCTTCACCATTCTTAAACCTGGGTTAAGATAGATTAAAATGTTTTATAAATGACCCTTCAAGAGATGGGCCTTATTGGCCTTGTTTTTCCGATATCCCAGTGTTTTGCAGAATATTTGTCAAGACACCAGACATTCAAGAACTATTTAATGAATTAAAGAATGTATAAATCAATCTATCAATAAATTATTATTATGACAAATGTTGTTTGAAAAACTACATGAAAAGAACATAAGCTCCCTCTTTCCATTCAAGATCAAACAGATGAATATGCTAAGAGCAGATATTACCCATGTTGGGCCTTTGACGTACACTAGTGAGTATAATGGTTTAATACATTTTATTATTCTAGATTAGAATGCACAATCAACTCTGTGCCAATTACTACAGACTTTGGCCATGTAATTTACTATACTTCCCAACAAAGCATTTTAATTTAGGATTAAATTAAATATTTCCATCTGACAAAAAAAGGTTTTATTTTTTAAAGTAATTGGTGATTTTTAGTCCAAAATATTTTTTCTGAGGCACTGTAACAATAAAGTGCTTAGGAATAAAATTTTTAAAAAGTATATATTCCATGTAAATTGACAGCATGGTATAGTGAGAGGAAGCATCTATTGTCTTTGGGGTTGAACAGACCTGGCAACCTTGAACCTACTTCCCTACATCCTTACCAATACAGCTTTTCAGATCGTTTTCAGTTTCATAAGTAAAAAACAAAACAGTATTTTAGTATAGTTTTAGTTACCATTTATACTAACACGAATGAGACTGGATTCTTTTCATATCTGTAAAAACAATTTCCTATTCTCCAATCTATGAAGGTACTTTTTTGTGTGTTTACTAAAAATGAACAGACCTCATAAGAGATATTTACCATTTTACATTTGCATCATCTTCAGACACCTCACATTCTAATTCCACTCTCTCACCACAGTACGCATTTGTATCTTCCAGCTGCTTGGTCACCATAATTGGAGGCTCTAGTGTGAAAACAAGAGAGAATCAGAATCATTAAATGTCCCAAACCTGCCTCACAACCCCAAACTTATTCATAGATGAAAAACCAGAAGAAAGTATCATACCACAGAGCGATGGTTAGTTTGACGGTGGTAGATAGTAGGTAGGGTCTTTATGACTTTTCTTGGCAAAATAAATAGCTGACAACCCTGAGTAACTTTTCTCAGAACTCATCAAATCAAATAAATTATTGTTCTAGAGAGCAGACAAAATGTATCAAACATCATTTAGCCTTAAAGAAGAACCGTTAAGACTAAAATTCTTCAATTCTGGCTCTAGGTGGGTGATAGAGATTGCAGAATTGTCTTAAGCGGGGGTCTCACAAAAATAAAAATAAGTGGTGGCTGGCTTCACGACAACATCTGGCTCTTTTCACAATGTCTTAGGAAATGGTTCTCTTTAGAGCCCTCAGTGCCAACCACTGATGCCCCTTTAGTTATGAAGCTGGGTTCAAGAGAAATCTATTTTTTTTATCAGCTGAGCATGAGAGATGAGGATTATTCTGTAGACTTCATTGGTTTCAGAAGGTATAACTAGAATAATTATTTTGTAAAATACTGCTTGCTTGTATCAAAACCTATAGGCATTTGTACTCAGCAGTTTTTTCTCTCCTTGGTTTTTCTAGTCTTCAATGAAACTGAAGATTAATTAGGATATACATTAGCTGCCAGGGTAGAGAGCTTCAATACAGAGCCAATCTTGAGCATCCAAACTAAACCATCTCTAGAGGCGCTACTTAGTTCTGTTGTGGACCTCAAAACCTCACCTCATCACTTTCACTTTAATTATTACCCCCAAAAGACAGCTATGGCTCTTGATGACTACAGTAAGAGATTTCACTTTACCTCTCACAAAGAGCTCAGTGGAACATTTCTCATCGCCAGCCGTCACATAATACTCTGAATCATCTGTTAGCCCACAGTTATTGATAAACATAATTCTTTCACATCCTTTATGTTCAAAGATGTATCTATTTAAAATAGGAGGAAGATAAATAGAGTCCATAAACCTGATTTTATTCTTTTCTTTCTTGCCAGAAAATTTGACTTATAATTTGGTAATGCTTAAAAGACAGGGATATAATTTTGATCTGCGATTTATGAAGCATATCTTCCATAGTTTACTGAACAGCAAACATGAAACCACTTTTTATCTTTATAATACATATTGTAATTTATATGCATACTTATACACTAATATTTAATTTCAGTAGTTTTCTTCTATATAAGGTTTTTATTTCAAATATAAATCAGTGCTCACATATTTTCTATTTAATATTTTTAACCCATTTTTGGAAAATAGGGTTGTCTGAGGTAGTCAGAGAGATTGTCAACTCTGTACATTTTTTTAAATGACCAATTTATCTACTTTGTAGAGGGACAGAGCCTTGATCTTATTCACTGATTCATTGATTCCACTCCTTGCCTCGTCCAGTGACACAGACTTTTGGGGCAAATAAATGATTACACAATTTAAGCAATAATATGAACTTAATCATTAACATAGACAGTAATTCTATAGAATGTGACATTCTCTTAAATGAACTTAAGAACTTGTGTTATCAGATCACAGTTACCATCTATTAAGAAAGAAATTGGGTATTTGGAAACAAACAAACAAAAACCTAAAAGCCAAAAAGACTGCCCAATTTCATCATCTCTGATTTGGATTATGGACGAGTGTAGTAGGGCATTAAAACAGACTACAGAAACACATTTCATTTGGAAAATTCTCAAATTGAAGACTTTAAGAATAAAACAATAAACATTTTCTAGACTAAGGTAACCAAGTAAAATTATGTTTTTGGTAAATTCAGGCCACCTTCAAGAGGTTTTTATCAGGTACAAACTATCATCACAGTCACTCTTGTAGGCATGACCACATTAAGAAATCGGAAGCCACCTAATTGTCCTACAGAAGTGACACATTTTTAGGGTTAAAGTCTTTTATAGATGTGCATGTGGCTCCTATTAACTTAAAAAAATGTATTGGAATTGAAAATCTCTCGTGCTGACAAGGATCTCTGTAAATCAGTGTCATAATAGACCAGTGATACCACCAGACATCAGGGATTAGTCTGTCTTCTTCATTTAGGAGAGGGTCAAGCAATAATAAAACACAGGCTTTAGATGCTACTCTGGAAAAACAAAAGCTACATAATTATAAATTGGGACTCCCAGCTGGTATATCAAATATGTATTTCAAAATTTTTCAAGCTTTTATTTTAAAAAATTGAGAGAAGTTTGGTAATGCCCTGATATAATCACATATAACTTGTAGTGATAAAAACCACAATTGGGAGTCATCTGAAATAGCTTGTATAGAATTAAATCTAAAACAAGGTTTAATTCATACAGCACTATACTTTTAATGGTTCCAAAATACATGAGAAGTTTTTACTCTCCCTCTATATAATCTTGCTTTGTAAAGGTTAAATAAAAAGTGCTGTTATTCATAGAAAATTAAGTCAAACTACTGTTTGATTGATATAGTTATCACTGATTATTTGTAAAGTTCACTTACTTTGTACTGGGTCGAATTTCTTGACCATTTTTATACCATTTCACCTCCAACTTTGGATCTGCCAATTCCACAACAAACCTTACCCTGCCTCCTTTATCAACCTGATATGCGGGATCAAGAATTTTTGCAAAAGCTAGTAGAGAGAAGAAGCAAAACTATGTTAATATGCATGCATGTATGCTATGAATTTAAATAGTCAATATATGTATGAGAACCCAAAACAAAATGAAAAATTAAGACTCAGAGAAGAAAAGAAGTAGAAATCTTACAAATTACCCTTTATATTTTAGAATTCTGGGCTGATTTACATCCAATAAAATAGTTTATAAAGTTTAAAGAGAATCCACATGTTTTTGGAAGATGTAAGAAAGGAATTACTGAGGAGGCTTTTAAAATGATTGTCATAATCCTTTAGAGGTTGTATAATATAAAGCACCCAAATGAAATTGAATTTAAAGAATATGCTTATCCTCCTAGTATACTAATAATTACTGTCAGGATTATTGGTATTACCTTAGTATGTCTTCTATGTCACAGATAGTTTTTTTAAAATCTAGAATTTGTGAGATAAATCCAATGACTCATAAGATTAAATTGAATGCCTTTGACTAATTGAAATAGGCTTATCAGATATTTTTGTACTGTGGTTACTTGCCCGAATACTGGCACATTTAAAACTCCTCTTACATATATAGTTAGGAACTCAGGGTTTCCAAAAAATATAAATAACATAGAACATAGTGGTTCTTTAAAATATTGTCTTTGAAAGGTCCTAAACAAAGCTAGTTAACCTTTTTTAAAGTTCATATGTTTTATGATTTTAAAGATAATAATTCTCATTTTAACAGTCTGTGAAATACCTTTAACTGAGGAACGCCTCATGAAGTTGTCATGCTTACATTTCCATCATTCCAACTTTATTATACTACTTCTCAAACAAGCTCATGTCCTCAGATTTTAGCAAGGTAAAATACATATTAGCTTAAAAAAAGTTATCTATCACATACCTTGAGACATCAATTGAGAGATAAGTGACAAGTATAAGAAAGGCCGGAGTGTCAGACACCACTTAGAAATAAAACTTCAGGAGTCCGAGAGAGTGAAGTCTGAGAAGGGCCACGTTAGTAAACAAAACAGAAACAAACCACTTCTATATTTCTGTGGGGCCGTTTCTCAACCGATTTACAGAGAGAAATAAAGGGCAGATTTTTAAAAGGAGGTGGTGAGATTCTTTAAATTCTGTTTGAACATTAACAAACAATAAACAAGAATTGGATTGATGTTAACCTGCTGTGTCATAAACCGTAACTGACGATGACCAAGTATAGGAAACTATGAGGAGCTAATGATCAATTTAAAACGTTTTTTTGGTTTGTTTGTTTGTTTTAGTTTAAATTTCAACGTCTTACAGTATTTTTTAAAGGGTATTTAAAAACCACACGAACTGCATCCAGTTTAGGTCACCAGGGGGCAGCATAGCTATTTCACAAAACATGTTGATAACCTTACTGGCTGTGAGAAGTGAATTTACGAGAACATGATGGAAAAAACAAAGAGACATGGAATCTACTCTGCCTAAACTAGAGTGAAGGATTAGAGAGTGCGGGAGATGTGGAGGCTGGAGAAAGGGGCCGCTGAGAAATTATCAGTGACGTTGGGAATATTTAATATTCTATTATATGCAGTACGTGGCAGTATTTTAATGTAATTCTTCTGTTACCCTTACACCTTCAATAGCTGGTCAACTACCTAGATAGTCAGTGCTGTGCGGGGCAGTGAACTAGTCCACCTGGAGCCAAAGGTAATCAAGAGAAGCGGTAACTCCTACAAAGCCCACCCCATCCAGTCCCACCCCGAACCCCGGGGGAGAGAGGCAGGATCTCGGGCCGGGGTTTCGCTGGCGGCCACGCCCCCGAGCGGGCTCACCTGCGCTCTTCTTCTCCACCCTGCGCATGCGCTTGAGCCGCTTGAGCATCCCGCGCAGGTCGGTGATGCCGTACTGGAAGGCGATCTTCTCGTACTCGTTGGGGTTCGCATTTTTCAGCAGCTCCCACACGTCTATCTCGGGTTCTTCCTCCTGCTGCTGCTTCACCTCCCTAACCGGGGAGAACCATTGCTTAGTTTAGCAGCCGCTCACTGGCCCTTAACGACCGGGAAGGGTTTTTTTCGGTTCAGGGTTGAAAGCTCTGTTTAGCGTCTGAGCACTTAAGCTGTGAAGAAAGTCTAGTAGGGCTTTGCTTGAAGTCTCAGGGAAGCTCCCAGATAGTTCAAGATCAGATAGGTGCGCTTACAGGAACACTGGTTTGCCTAGTGCAAAGCCCATGGGCGAGGCGGGGTGGGGGTGGGGGGTGGCGGGGAAGGGAACGCGGAGGGGGGACGGGAAGGACTGGAGGCTATCAGGAAATAGCCTGAAGGTATTTTTACTTATTGTCAACTTGAAAAGCCTAGAAGGTGAGATTTAAGGAACTTAAGATCAATGTTCATCTAGGATATGGTTATTGAAAAAAGCAGATTAAGAACTAGAAGTTTTAACTATTGGTTTATGAGGGAAAAAGGCCCCTTACCTATCTATGTATGAAGACAGTACACATATAGTACACACACCTTTGGATTTTGCAAATAGCGTGTTTCTTACCATATTAGTAAGTGTGTATGCTAATCATTTTTTGCTATTTTCTAAATGCAAAAAATATTTGAAATTGTCATGTTTTATTTTATTTTTGATTGGTTGTTTGGTGTTTTTTTTGGTCTGATTTTTTGTGGATACATATGATTTTGAAAAGAATTGTGTTCTAAATTGTCAGGGGAAGGAGAACGAGGCCAATTATTTTTTCATTTTAAAGTACTGTCTTGAAATTTTTAGGACAGGCTTGGTATGAGTTATAAAGGTGTAAATGTTAAACTTTAAAGCAAATGGTTAAGGGTTGCACGAACAAGGGGATAGTAACTTCTTAGTGTAATTGTCAAAATTATGACTCAAAACTTTGATTACTGACTATAGAACATATAGAACATGTAAAGAACACATACAACTAAAGAATATTTGATTTAAAGTATACTTGTCTGCCCTTGTTAAAAAAAAAAACAAAACTCAGGAATAAACACTCTTTAGGAAAAGATCCTTAGGGTAAATGCAAAATATAATTTCAATGGATTTCCTTCATTGGCTATATCATCCTGATTTTGTTGACATTTAATTGACTTTTTTTATCAGATTAATTAGGAAATGTTACATGACTACTTACTGTGAATAATGCTGGTTTGGATATGATTTTCCAGGAAAACTGGTCAACACATCTTAAACATCAATGTGAAAACAGATTCATGCTATCATGTTAGCAAATGATGGATTACATATGTTTGCATCATCACATGAATCACACTTGTTTCAGTGTTTTGGGGAAATGCTGGATTGCAATTATGGGAACGGGAGGAGAACACAAATATTAACATAGAGTTTATGGTGATGTTAGGCAAGGATGACTTCTGAATATCTAATTTCCATTGTCCTGTAAGTCACTTTACCTAGAGGCAGAGGATGCTGAGGCTAATCTGGAAAGTGGAGGGGAGTGAGGGTCACTGGTCCATCAGTAACCTTTGTGGAAAGGACTAGAAAACACCACTAGGAAAAGCGTGCCTCTTAAAAACACAAGTATTGTTATGTTCATCTTACTGAAATAACAACACTGTCTATTAACCTGGGGACGTTGAAATGTTTGGGAAATTGTACTGATGCTGGAATATTAGTAATAATTTGCCAGATCTACTAAATCTACCGCCTGAAAGCAGTCTAAATTTCAAATATGTCTTTTAAATATTTTGTAGGAAGTCTGGAAGAATTGCAATTAAAATGCATATGTACATATGTATATATTCTGTGTGGGTATTCCCTCAATCCACTTTATTAATGCTCTATTTTTGTCACATTCCAGCCTCAATATAGTCCCCAAACTATAAAATTGTGCCATGATACATTGGGTTAAATTTGTATTTCAGCCAAGAAGAATTAGATACGTATACATTTCAAGTATCCTCCTGACACTGGTGAAAGGATTTAAAATAGCAAACTAGATTGAAATAGCTAAAAAGAGGCACAAGTGAAACACTGAGGCATGCCTAGATCCATGAGGTGAGTATTAATATGATGGAAGCCAGTATTAAAGATCATTTTCCATGTGATTTCTTAAGTTTTGTTGGCAGATTCATAAAACCAATCCTTACCATCTTTTTCCATTAAAACACCAAAATATACCTCACTCTGCCACATTCTTAATTTTATCAAATTTTGTGTGCAGACACCGATGACCTCGTGTCTATTCCTTCCTTTTCTATCACTTAACTGAATCCCAAATTGCAAGATTGAAGTATTTCTCATTTTGTACTGGATTGTGAGATCAAGACTCCCATCTGTAGCATTTGCTTAATTCATCCAGAACATATCTTTTCTTAACCTATGTGGCTGCAGATGGCCCTACCTGCATGGCTGCATTAATTTAAAATAGGGAGAAAAATTCAAATTTCTACAGGCACTCCTGATTCCTTTCCAAGCACTGGGATCAACCTATATAACATTTACAGTATTTTCATCTACATTAAAATTTCTATAACTTGAGGATCCTCATGAAGTACAAAGCAGTTATAGAAATTTTATGTAGGATAAAATTTTCAAGTATTTATATAGGTCAAACCCCATAACAAGATGCTACCTAAAAGATTTACTCAGGGCAGGGATATCTTTTGTTGTCTAGAGATGTTGGTTATAATGACATATATTCAGATAGCGGTTTTGCCGCAGACTCTTAGAGTAGAAATGGTAACCACGTGTCATTACAATGAAAACATATGCAATTCACAAATTAGTAGAAAAACACAATGATTCGTAAAGTTATATTGATGGATTAGTATAGTATATTAAATGAATACAGTCTTATGTCAACAACAGTCTATGAGTCAAAATCATAATTAGGGGATGTGAAGAAAATGAGACATTTTGGCTGCCCATATTTTCCAGTAATTTTTTTCCTTAGTCATTTTCACCATTAATTGGATGATTTCTTTTACTCTGCAAACTGGTAGAACTAGTCTGTTCTTTTTTCTTTTATCTTTTTACCCAGAATATGACAATTAATAATCTACTGTATCATGTTTTGATTGACTGATTGATATGTATATATTTTGTTTACAAATATAAACTCTTCAAAGGGAAATGTCACATTTTTGGTGGAAGTGAATATTCAACACCTACTGTGAGCCATGCCTTTGACATTTAATTCTCACAATAATTCTAGTAAGTACATTTTATTCTCCACATTTACAGTTATAGAAACCCAGTCTCAGAGAGGACATATAATTTGACTAAAGTCATGTAATCAGTAAATGGTAGAGTTGAAACTCAAGTCCATGTTTTTACCACTATTCTTTCCCTCCCCAAAATATGTATTCTTCCCTTTCTGTGTGCCAGGCACTGGAAGACACTGGATTTTTTTTCCTCACATCACCTGTAGCATTATATCTATACAAAGAAAACAGTATTTTGCTGGTTGGGTAAATGTTTGCAGGGGAAAAACCTTTCTTATCTTCATAAAGTGTCAATTTGTGTTACAAATTGAAGCATCAATTTGAAGTGTCCAAAGGAGGAAAGATGATTTGATACTGCCAATGTATACTGAATGGCTAATATCCATTGGTAATTAATAAATTGCACCTTTTAATATTTCTGTTCTCATCCTAAATATTTAGAGCTGGGGGTGAAATTTTCATTCACTGGAACTTGCATAAAGGCATCAGACTAAACTGAGATAGCCCAGTTATTATTTTTTTTATCATTTGTTGTCAAGCATATTTGTACTTGTGTTCCTTTAATAACCATAGCAAGCACTATAAGGGATAAAAAGTGAACCTAAAAAGTTAAATGAAAACTGATATCAATATTATATATCCTCAATTTAGAGTTGTAGTTTTACTGTTAACTTACAAATTTACTAGATAAACACAATCCCAGCAAATATCAATTTCTTCTTGTTGTTTCTGCACTAAATATCTGGATATGTTTAACTTTATATATAACAAATATAATATTACATATGATATGATTATATATGCAACTGTATAGACAGAAATATAAAATGATTATGTGCTATACATCCATAATGAAGTTGTACAAATTTTATTGTAAAAGAGAACAATGTTAACAGGGTGTGATAATGCTAAATATTTATTTCTATTTTACTACCATATTTTATTTCTTTTTAAATGAACTTTTTTTGACATTTTAAACAACTCTGAAAGAAAGATGTATCTTATAAATCAAAAGTATGTCATACTAAACTATTTGGAGCAATTTTTTATTGCTCAGTGATTTATAAAATACAGGTATATCTTAAAATGGATGGTGTCTTAGATTTGATGAAATAGAGTAAATAATAAATGCTATATTAAAGTAGGTGTGCCTTCAAAATATATATGTATTTTATATATATGATATGTGTATAATATATATGTGTGTGTATATATATGTATATATATATACACACACACACACACACACACACACACACACATATAACTGCATAGACTTCTACCAAAATTGTGAAATTGATTTGATTTTTCAGTCAAATATCAAAGGCAGGAGAATGGAATCTTTATTCCGGTATCATAGGGAATCATGGTTGAAATGAGAGAAATTAGAGGTTTTTAGGTATTTAAGTCTTCTGTCTCAGTTTTCAATCTCTTCACCCCCGACTAAGAAAATATGCAAAGACTCATAAAACATTTAAGAAGAAAATATAACAGCACCAGCTAAAACCTTAAACAGATTAGTATGCTAAAACCTTGATCAGATTAGTATGCAGTTGTTTCTCTGTCTCTTTCTTAGTTGACTCTGTTATGTTCTAGAAGCAAAACACGTTTTAAGAAATAAGAAATTCTTTGAAACACATCTACTTTAAACTTGACTTCTCTGAGTGGGTATCTAAAAATTTCCAGGCCACAGCTCCTCACTCCATCACTTGGTTCTCACCTACGTTTCAGGAGACCACTAAAGTCAAGTTCCCCTGCATCCTCTTGACCTTCTCCACTGTCATTAACAAAAGAAAAGCAAATCTGGGTTTAGTGCTGAGACATACACAACAGTTTCCCCCAAACACTCTACGTATAATGTATATGCAATTTTTGTACCAGCACACAAGTCCTGGGACTAAATCAACACAAGCTACACCTTTTCACACAAGTGACATTGAAAACTTTTTGGAGTATGTAACTTGTGGAAAAGTAAACATGAAGAGACACAGTTTTGTAGATTGCATATATGAAACGGCTCAGATTTGTGTTAAAACGGAGTAACACAAATGCAATGAAGCCAAACAACACAAAGTACTTTGTTTTTGCAACTTGGGGGATCTGGAAACATACCCGTGTAAAAAGCAAAGGACTTTTGCTGATCTCTGTCACTCGTGTCAAACAGAGATTGGCTTGGAGGACGAAGTGTACCAGTGTCAAATATATAAGTGCAAAGCTTATATTCAAAGGTAACCTCTTTGTGTCCATCAATAGATGAATCAGATAATGTCATGCTGACATAAGAATGGAGCTAGTACAAGGCTTTTTAAAAGATACATTCCTGCCTGAGCCAGTGTGGCTCAATGCATAGAGCATCAGCCTGAGGACCAAAGGGTCTCGGGTTCCATTCTGTACCTTGGTTGCAGGCTCCTCCCTGGCCTGGGCCCTGGTCCGAGTGTGTGCAGGAGGCAACCAATGTTTTTCTCACATGGATGTTCTCTCTATCTTTCCCTCTCTCTTTCACTTTCTCTAAAAATCAATGGAAAAATATCCTCTGGTGAGTATTAACAAAAAGTAAAAATAAAAAATAAAAATTTGCATTCCTTTCTGTTTTAAAGGGAAATAAGTATAAGCTTTTCATTTTCTTTTAAAATGAATTTTTCAAAAATTTGCCTTTGAAATGTTGATGAGCCTTCTACAGGGACTTTTTAAATGTGCCTTTCTATAGAAAAATTCATCTTAAATTAGGCATGCAGCCATCTTTGATTTCTTATAAACTCTAAATAGAAGCTATGGAGCTTACACTTAAATGGCACTACATACTTACTTGCATGTTTAATTTTTTAATAAAGATTTTGTTTCCTGCTCTTTACAAATGTTAGCTATGGTTCCTAAGGGGAGTCTGCTGGTTTAAAAACTGTGTAAAACATATAAGCCATACAAATGGAAGTCCAAAAATGTGTTTTCAAAAGTTCTTTAATTGTGTGTATTTGGAGAATTTTGTGTAATTTGAAATAAACACATCTCTATTCCTTTGAAGCACAAAACTTGGTAAAATATACCAATTGTACATGGTATGAGCAGAGTGTCAGATCTCTGCATTTGCTAGACCTGGCAAGGTGGAAGGAAATGAACAGGATTTGAAAGTTATGACTTTTTAAAAAAATGCCAGTTGACTGATCATGTAATATTAAATATATTTTAAAGTAATTAAAATTTTCATTTTTTTATAATTTAGGAGGAAAATATGCCTTTTATCAGCAGACTAACTCATTGTTTTATAATAGTTTGGATTGACTTTTCTTATTAAATAAAACTGTATGTACCTTTAGTTGTATGAAGAACAAAACATTTGCTCTCATTAAAGAATTTATATTATGGAAATGTCAAGTACTGAAAGTAAAATAATAGCAGGAAAGGTCTAGTTATACTTGTAATAGATTAGAATTTTTTTTTCATTTTTCTTTCTTGACCCCTGATTTTTCAACCTTGCCGGTTGGGAAATAAATCAAGGAGGTATTTGTATTTAACTTTTTATAATGGTTTTTATTCCAGCAGACTCAGTGGTCTTTCATTTAGGATAATCCAATATTTAAATAGTGTTAACTTCAGTAAGTAGCTACTTAATTGTGATTTAATAGCTCCATAAGTGATTTCTAGATGAAAAGTGATATAAGTTTTCTGACATTACTTAACTGGTTCTACATAAGATGTGTATCTTTATATATTTATCTTTTTTGGCCATTTGGTGGGAAATAATGCAATTAAGGAAGAAGGCACATATGAATAGATTGAAAGTATGTTTTTTATAAGGCAACTGTGAAACCTGCCCAAATGGGAGCTTCACTATTAACAAGAATATTCTTGAGAATGACCCATAAGCTCTGGCCTGTGTGGCTCAGTTGTTTGGAGTGTTGACCCCGTACACTGAAGGGTCGCGGGCTGGATTCCCAGTCCTGGCACATTACCTAGGTTGCGGGTTCAGTCCCTGGATAGGATGCATATGAGAGGCAACCAATCGATGTTTCTCTCTTTGCTCTCTCTAAAATCAATAAATGTGTCCTTGGGTGAGGATTTTTTTTTCACAAAGCATGATCAGTATATACTTGATTTGGCCTTAAGCCCATGGCTATTCCAGAACACTAACTTTTGAATATATGGTATGTTTAACTATAGTGAAAAAAAAAAAAGTTCTCATTTGGAATTATAGAAGGTGGAGGAAGAGAAAGTGCATTTTTAAAATCCTCCACTTTCATGTTGTGCAAAAGCTACATTGAGTCCCCTTTTGAGGTTACCTTCTCTTGAAAGCAGATCTGATGTCAATGTTTGGAGTACTCCCGGTAGATTCTTTGAAAGGAAAGAAAAACAATAAAATAAACACCATTAAGAAGGCAGTTTTGTGTCCAGTTCCTTTCCAGGCTGTGGGGATTCTTCAGAAGGAAGGAAAGCCAGGTGAAGGGGACATGGCTGCTCCTGGAATGCTGCCGAGATAGCATAATTTATCCTCCCTCACACAGAATCAGTGTTACCACAGCCCATTGTCATTCCACCCGCCTGCCTGTTAGAATCTCCTGAAGAGCTTCCAAAAGTGCCAGCTTCTTGATCTCCCTGCTGGAGATTTTGATTCACCTGATCAGAGACAGGTACCCAGAAATCAAAATTCTTAAAAAGCCCTTCAGGTGATTCTCAGAGATGCCTGGCTACATTCTGTAATCCCAAATGGGGTGGATCAGGACCAGATTCCCACTTAATACAGAAATCTTGACAACACCTCCACCCCAGATCATGCAGCCTCTGCTTGACATCTCTTGGGATGGGCATCTCACAACCTTCTGTTGTGTCTACAAAGCTTTAACGAAAGAGCTCACTCTAATGTTAAAACAAAATTCACCATCTTCTAATTTCCACCTTTTGAATCTAATCTGCCTAAGCACTTCTCGAGTACATGGAAAATGGCCTTGTCCTTTTGTGTGATGGCCCTTCCTCTATTTACAATGAATCTATATGCAGGACCTCCTTCATCTACACTGAATAGAGCATGATTTCTGGATTCTTCATCCCCCTGGCTACCCTCCTCCAGAAGGGATGCTGGTGGAGTATAGTGCCCAGGACTCAAGACATTACTCCAGAGATGGATCAGCTAGCATGCTGCAGAGTGGAGTGTCATTTTCTAAACCTAGATTCTAATGGCCTAGTTTTAAATTATGCCAGCTTTGTCTTTTGTAACGACATCACACTTTGGAATCATCTTTACTGCCAAGTCAACTTTCCCTTTGTGTACTCAGAGAAGTGGTTCCCACCCCCAAACTACCTGTACACCTTTACATTTATCCTATTAAATCCACTCTGGGCGGAACATATAAATGAAGAACTTCCATATCTCATCTCTGTCCTTATAAGAGAAATCCTCCCTTCCACCTGGGTATCCTAACATCCTTGTGCCATATTAACTTATCCCCAAACCTGAGTGGGAATAAATGGACCCAATGACACAAGTACATTCAGTACAGCCTCAGCCCTTATTTGGGAGATTGAAGGGATATAGATAGCACGAACAAGAGATACTCAGCAATAATATCCCTAACTTCCCCTTTTAAAATAACCTCATAACTATTTAATTCACAGGCTTGCTGAGACCATCACAACAATGAACACACACTGTTTTAAAGGAAACTTTATTTTCAAAATATCATAGTATTAAATGACCTTCTTCTTCATTCCCTCATGCCCCATCCAAAAAAAAAAAAAAAAAATCACACTTATCCAGACAAGAAGGCTCTCTTACCACGCACTTCAAGATCGAATGAACAGCTGTCAAACTTATCCTTATAGCTGACCTCACATCTGTAGTTTCCTGCATAGTTCTCTTTGGCCTTGATGATCTGCATCTCGAATGTGTATATCTGCAATGCAATATATCCGACACATGTCAGTCCTACCTGGCAGAAAGATGCCATCTTTTTTCTGTGTTTCCCCCAACCCTTTAGCACTGTCTTAAAGACACATCTGTGTCTGTGGAGTCTATGATGATGCTCTCAATAGAGGAGGGGTCCTGTGCTCTGCAGCCTCTGGGCACAGCAGGGCAAGCATGCTAAGGGTAGACGCTAGGAACACTAACTCCAGAGAATTTTCTGGGACTGAAATCTCTTCAAAGCTGAACATAAAAATGACCTTTTACCCACCCTGAAGGAATAAGCTAGCCAGGCCCCTACGCCAGGAGTTCAGGGCCATACCCGAGTGTGCCTTTCGAAGGTTTCCTTCAGCTGGAGATGCTTCCCAGCTTTGCTGGCCAGGTCCATCCATTTCCCTTTAAACCATTTGACAGTGGGTTTTCTAAGCAGATCTTCAGCCTTGACCTTGGCTGTAAAGGTTATATTTTCACCTAGAAAAAGCACACGTGATTCAGGCTGGTTTAGAAATTGTCATTTGGCCCAGCCAGTGAGACTCCCAGTTGGTTGAACATCGCCCTGTGCACCAGGAGGTCACCAGTTCCATGCCCCATCAGGACACATGCCTGAGTTTGGGGCTCGATCCCCAGTGGGGCTCATGCAGAAGGCAGCCAATTGATGTTTCCCTCTCTCTTTCCCTCTCCCTGAAATCAATAAAAACTGTCATTTTAAAAAACTGTCGTTTGTTTTGCTCTCAACTGGAAGGAGTTACATGGGACTGCATTGCATACACTATGATGAGATGGGTGCCCCTAGAATTGTGCAATGAAATGGCCCTGGTTATTTTACAAGCACCCTAGAAGGTCTTTAGATTCTCCAACTTGTTCTGTGTTTGAGGTTTATGGAACAAAAAAGGAGTAATGGGTTAATTAGTAGAAATCACTTTGGGGGGGGGTTGATATTCTATATATGAAATAAAATGGTGAAAAATTCACAAATGTATGTATACAAATCTATATATACTAGAGCCCCAATACACAAAATTTGTGCACTGGGCGGAGGGTGGGGGTGTCCCTCAGCCCGGCCTGCACCCTCTTGTAATCCTGGAACCCTTGGAGGATGTCCAGCAGTTGGACATCTCTCTTGCGATCTGGGACCACTAGCTCCTAACCGCTCGCCTGCCTGCCTGCCTGGTCACCCCTAATCACTCTGCCTGCTTGCCTCATTGCCCCTAACCACTCGCCTGCCTACCTCATCACCCCTAACCACTTGACTGCTTGATCGCCCCTAACTGCCTCTGCCTCGGCCCCCGCCACTGGGGTAACATTCCATTTCATCTGGAATGTTATCCGTAATGTTGTCTGGCTGTCCAATCTAATTAGCATATTATGCTTTTATTAGAGGCCCGGTGCACGAAATTCGTGCATGGGGGGTGTGTGTCCCTCAGCCCAGCCTGCACCCTCTCCAATCTGGGATCCCTCAAGGGATGTCTGACTGCCCGTTTAGGCCTGATCCCGGTAGGATAGGGCCTAAACGGGCAGTCAGACATCCCTCTCACAATCTAGGACTGCTGGCTCCCAACTGCTCACCTGCATGCCTTCCTGATTGCCCCTAACTGCTTTTGCCTGCCAGCCTGATCACCCCCTAACCACTCCCCTGCCATCCTGATTGATGCCTAGCTGCTCCCCTGCCAGCTTGATTGCCCTTAACTGCCCTCCCCTGCCAGCATGGTCCCCCCCAACTGCCCTCCCCTATAGGACTGGTCCCCCCTAACTGCCCTCCCCTGTAGGCCTGGTCCTCCCCAACTGCCCTCCCCTGCTGACCCAGTCACCCCTAACTGCTCTCCCCTGCAGGCCTGGGTCCCCCACAACTGCCCTTCCCTGCAGGCCCAGTTGCCCCAACTTCCCTCTATTGCAGGCCTGGTCCCCCCAACTGCCCTCCCCTGCAGGCCTGGTTCCCCCTAACTGCTCTCCTCTGCAGGCCTGGGTCCTCCCCAACTGCCCTTCCCTATGGGCTCGGTCACCCCCAACTTTCCTCCTCTGCCAGCCTGGTCACCCCTAACTGCCCTCCCTTGCAGGCTTGATTGCCCCCAACTGCCCTCCCTTCCAGGCCTGCTCCCCTGCAACTGCCCTCCCCTATAGGGCTGGTCCTCCACAGCTGCCCTCTTCTGCTGACCCCGTCACCCCTAACTGCCCTCCCCTGACAGCCTCATCTCCCCTAACTGCTCTCCCTTGCAGGCCTGAGTCCCCCCGAACTGCCCTTCCCTGCAGGCCCAGTTGCCCCAACTCCCCTCCCCTGCAGGCCTGGTCCCCCCGAACTGCTCTCCCCTGCAGGCCTGGTCCCTCCCAACTGCCCTCCCCTGCTGGCCTGATCACCCACAACTGCCCTCCCTTGCAGGTCTGGTCACTCCTAACTGCCCTCCCCTGCTGACCATCTTGTGGCAGCCATCTTGTGTGTTGGAGTGACAGTCAATTTGCATATTACTCTTTTATTAGATAGGATTATTATAGATAGTGTATAAATTTTTTCAAATATTTTTTATTAAGCAAGTGATGGGAAGTCTGGAATTATGAGAATATGATTATATGAAGCTGATCTTTAAAAAATAAACCTGCCTATCTGTTTGAATTGAAAGATTACTGATAAGATCCTAAGCACATGAAAACTCTAGCTCCATGGCCAGACCACCATTTTGGTGTCTTCCAGAAACATGAGGGGCACTGACATTTCCATTTACATTCAGTGTGCTTCTACATTCCCGACCTGGAAGAATATAGGCAACTATAGGCTCATATGCATACTATTTTGTAAGTATATTTCTATATAATTCCCAGTATATTTCTTATAAAAATTTACTTGGTTAAAAATTCCTGGACCCCAAGTTATTCTCTAACTCACCACCCTGTTTGTTTCCTTCATGGTACTTGGTTTTTGTGATTATCTGTTTGTTTAATTTGTTGTTGTCTGCTCCTCCCATTAAAACTGCAAGTTGTGAGTACTCACATGTTATACTTAAGTGTTCAGACAGTGTTTTAACAGGTGTGCAATCAGTATTTTTGAATGAGTATCTCCAAAGTTGACCATCTGCTTGACTAGCTTCCTCTGAGATACTATACATTGTGATAGTGTTGTAATCATCTTACAGAATGAGGCATGTTGTAATGACAGCAAACACTGGCTCAGAGATTTAAGATACGCCAGGCATTGTTCAAAGGTAGTATTATCTCCACTTGACAATTGAAGAAACCTATTTGTATCCCACCTGGCTCCAGGCTCCAGGCACTCAACTCCTACATACTAAAGTGTACTGAAATGATAACTCACCTTTTCAAGGATTTAATATAGAAATACAATGGGATACTATCCTATATAATAAAGAGCTAATATGCAAATGGCCATCATGTCCCCACGCTGTCTCACTGTAACAGCTCAGACACTCTATACTGGGGAGAGAGGAATGGGGACCAGCGAGGCTGTGGCCTGGGAGAGGGACAAGCCACATGCCCCGCAGTCCAGGGAGCCAGTGGCTAGGGCTGTGGCCCAGGAGAGGGACAAGCTGCCTGCCCCACAGTCCCGGGTACCTGTGGCTGTGGCCTGGGCAAAGCCACCCACCCACGGTCCCCTGTGGCTGTGGCCGGCCTGGTAGAAGCTGACCCAGGTCCTGGGTGCCTACAGCCAGCCAGAGGAGGGAATCCTGAGTCCCAGGTGCAGGGTGAGGCAGAGGTGGTTAGGGGTGATCAGGCCAACAGGGGAGCAGTTAGGGGTGATCAGGCTAGTAGGGGAGCCATTAGGGGTAATCAGGCAGGCAGGCAGAGGTGGTTAGGGACAATCAGGCAGGCAGGCAGAGGGGTTAGGGGTGATCAGGCAGGTGAGCGGTTATGAGTCAGCAGTCCCGGATTGCTAGAGGCATTTGGACATCCCCGAGAGGTCCCGGATTGGACAGGGTACAGGCCGGGCTGAGGGACCCCCCTCCCCATGCATGAATTTTGTGCACTGGGCCTCTATTTCAGCCATAAAAAGGAAAGGAAGTACTGATTTATGCTACGGCATAGATAGACCCAGACACTAAAGGTCACATATTGTGTGATTCCATTTATATGAAATATCCAGAATAGGAAAATTTATAGAGACAAAGGAGATTAGTGGTTGCCAGAGGTTGAGGGGAGGGAGATTGGGGAGTAACTGCTTAATGGGGGTACAAGGTTTCTGTTTGGGATGATGAAAAGTTTTGGAAATAGATAGAGGTAGTGGTGGTACATTGAGTGTACTAATAGCCAACTTTACAATGGTTGAGTTTTTGTTATGTGAATTTCACCTGCATTTTTTTTTAAAGCAGGATTTATGCTTGGCACTCACCAACTTTCACTGTTCCTGTTTGAGGCTTTTCCACAAACAGGATGGACAGCTGAGAATCAGCGTTCTGCTTGTCTTGATCCTCTGTGGCAGGTGATTCTCCAAGAGACCATTCTAATGTGCAGAAAGGAGGAAAAGGATCATTTCAGGGCCAGGTTCTTCGGAGGTAGACTTACCTGGGTTTGTCGTTCTCATCACCACGGAAGCTTGGTTATCTAGTCAACCTGGATAAATGTAACACCATTCTTTCTATCCATCTCCCTGCAGTCATCAGAAGAGAGTGACAGGTTCCCATTCTTACATGGATGTTTCTTCCATGATAGGATAAAGGAACATTTTCTAATTCCTAGAAACTAACACTTTTCAGGTAGGGTGTTATTCTGTCTTTGTTAGGAGCCATGGTTCCTTTCTTTCCCCATCCTGCCTGACCCCTAACAAATAAATAATGGTGAGAAGTATATTAAAGCAGTACTCTGAGTATTTTTGCAGGTCACGGACTATAAGGCTATACACGTATAACGAAAGAGTAGGATGGGTCATTTTGCAGGTCAACTGGGAAGGGTAAGACAACCAATTCTGGCCTGATATTTCTAAATGTCTTGCTATTGTATAATTAGACAATTCTATTAGGATCATGCAGATGTGGCCATAGTTGGACAATTCAGTAACAGATCATGACCTGCAGGTACAGTTTCAAGGATATTAGGAGCATCCTGAAAGGGGAGAGGAAAGCTCAGAAAAACAGAAAGAAAAAAAACTCTTTGAGGCTTTCCCATGAAGAGAACCTGGAAATGAAGTTTATTTTGCATTTTCTTTTGCACTCCAGGTTCTTAGCTTGGATTAATCATCAGTCAACTTCAATGAGGGGGTAGGAGAGAGAATGTAGATATTCCCTCTGTCTCTGAGAGCTGAATTCAGAGAAGTTCAGTTTCAGCTGCTTAAATAGCTGGAAAAAAAATGCTTGGGTTGCCAACTTTACCTGTTAATGCTTCTTGAAAAGAAGAGAATGTAGATTTAGTTATTTTAGTTGTCATGTATCAGTCATGCTCAGTATTTCTATCCACAGAGACCATCATTTTCACAATGAAGTTATGCAATGTAGTCACATGATTACATGATTTTTAATAACAAAGTTGATGTTAAAAATTTATGTTGTGTGTGTCTGTGATATTAATAATAATAGTAATCATTCACATTTAGAACACAAGGCAGAAATTTTACTGTTTTGTTTTTTTTCATTTCTATACCTACAAATGCTTGGCCCATAAGAAGCCCATAGTAGGATCATAGTAGGCACTCAACACAAATTTGTTGAATGAATGAATAAATGAATTGTACCACAGCTGACAGGATACATCTGTAGGTGTTTTATCAACTATATGTAAAGCTCTATAAAAATGTGAATTATTATCTAACTTCAGCACTCTCCAAGTATAGATTTTAAAAGTTTCTTAATCTCTCTGTATTTGTCAAATGATAGTTATAATAAAACAAACCAACCTGTGGTGTATGTAGGTAGATTCCTGCATTTGTGTATATGTATCATGCAAAATTAATTGTTTCTTAATACATTAGTTTTCTTGTAAGAAATGTAATGTAATGAAAGATGGCTATCAGAGCTACAAACTGAATAAAACAAACATTAGAATCAACGCAGCTTCAAGAAATGAGGTCATTAGTGATTGTTCCAGGCGTCTGCTCACCTGAGTCTTTTCTCTCCAGGGCCCGACTACCCAAACCTGAAAGGAAAGCGTGATCTGGATGATGTAAGAGGAAAGGGGTGCCAATGAAGTGCTGACTGCAACCTCCTTGGATCCCCAAACCCTCTTCTGATAATAGGGAGAGAAAAAACTAGAAGTTGGCTTGGATGGAAAATCAGTAGAGCTTCAACTATGAAAGCATCTCTAAAAAGATGTCTTATTTAAAAAACAATGAGCCCTCACCGGTTTGGCTCAGTGGATAGAGCATCGGCCTGTGGACTGAAGTTGGATTCTAGTCAAGGGCACATGCCTGGGTTGTGGGCTCGATCCCAAGTAGGAGGCGTGCAGGAGGCAGCCAATCAATGATTCTATCTCATCATTGATGTTTCAATCTCTCTTTCCCTCTCCCTCTCCCTTTCTGAAATCAATAAAAAAATTTTAACTAAAATAAAATAAAATAAAAACAATTAAGATTGCCCAGCTGGCATGGTTCAGTGGTTAAGCCTCTGTCTATGAAGCAGGAGGTCACAGTTCAATTCCGGGTCAGGGCAGATGTTTGGGTTGGGGGTGTGCAGGAGGCAGCCAATCAATGATTCTCTCTCATCATTGATGTTTCTAGCTCTCTTTCCCTCTCCTTTTCTCTCCAAAACCAATAATAATATTTAAAAAACAAATAGAAGACAAATATTTTTGCCCCTAAAATTTGTAAAATTATGAGTCTTATTTATTTCACAAAGGAAGACTTTTTTTTAAAAATGTCCCCATGTTAAAAAAAAAACAAACAAATTTGCCATTAAAGCTGTTGTTTTTCCTCTTAGCTCTGGCACCACCTGCTCTGTGCCTTGTCTCATCAAGGTGCCCTGTCTTTTCTTTTCCTTTACTGCAACTTAATAATAAATTGCAAAGTGGGGAAATAGGGGGTTTGGGATCATCCTAACCTGGAGGCAGGACAAAAGATGGGGAGGCTTCCTCTTCATCTGAAACAAGAAATAGGCACACAAAGTCAAGGAGAAAAGGACTTCATCCCAAGTATCCTGAGGAAAGAGAAATCTGAAAAAGAAGAGGAGAAACTACACAAAACACTTTCAACTGATGAGTAAGCCTTAGAAGACTTGGTACCTGAAAGATTAAATTTGAGTGTTTTGGGCAAAAGAGAAAAATAAATAAAAGGGAGTAAGGTAATCCAAATGAAAGTGTAAATTAAAAATTGGAACTCTATGCAAGCGTTTTGTGTGATTGTAGGTTAGGATGTTAAAATTTTTAACCTTGATGAAATCCACAACAGAGGTGATTTTTGAGTTCTCATTTTGTAGCTAACATCAATGACAGGCATAATTCATGTACCACGATCATCTGGACACAGACATCAAAGCATATATGTATTGTTTGAGAACTTGTTCCCTCAACCCCGAAAACCTCATGATTAATTTCCTTTTTCTATAGAAAACAAAAGTCAACATAACTAATATAAATCAATTTGTCATACTTATTAACTTCACCAACAATTATTTTAGAACTTTTATAAGAACTTTATCAAGATTATATTGGTGTTGGTCAGTGCTGTATAATTTTAAAAATATTGCCTAGCTGGTGTGGCTCAGTGGTTGAGTATCGATCTATGAACCAGAAGGTCATGGTTCAATTCCTGGTCAGGGCACATGCCCAGGTTGCAGGCTTAATCTCCATGTGGGACTTGGAGGAGGCAGCTGATCAATGATTCTCTCTCTTCATTGATGTTTCTCTCTCTCTTCCTTCCTCTCTGAAATCAATAAAAAATAATTTTAAAAAACAAAATAATAAAATAAAATAGTATTCAGCAAATGCATACACATGACTGTTAATTATACCAGGTAAAGTGCCTTAAAAGATTCCTTGAGATAAAATAGAACATTTCTGTATAATTTATTAGAATATTTACAGCAAATAATATTTACTAGCCTGAAATTTCTTTTCTAAGACTGTCAACCAATGATATCTATTATTACTTTTTACAAAATAATTAAAGTAATATTCAGAGAACCTTAATGTTATATCTTCAGAACCCACGAGGTGACTTGCTGGATACTGTGAGAATTAGGATCTTCAGAGGAAGCTTTCTGTGGTCAGAGAAACTTGGAAGATGTTAGGCTAAATGAAGTTTAATGCTTGCATTCTATTGTACTGTGTGTGTGCTTTTGTTAGGGACATCTCAAAGCTGTCAGTGTGCTAATATGCTCCAGCAGTCAGGGTGGAGACAAGAAATTATATAGCAGTTAGTATTTCCCAAACTTAGTTCACATTTGACTCCTTCTGGAATATCCATGAACATTACACAAAATTGTACATTTGGGGAAGGAGAGCCATTTCTGAGCTATCAGCAGAATTCTACAGTTCAGAAGACTTAGATAATTCAAATTTTACATAAAATGAAATACCCGATGATTTAAAAATGCTTGCCATAAATTTAATTCAATATTACTATTTTATTCTTGTAACTTAAAGACTTATTTACTGAAATACATAAAGAATCTTGGGAGAAACCAAGATGGCGGCATAGGTAAACACCTAAACTGCTGCCTTGCACAATAATTTCAAAACTACAACTAAAAGACAAAACGGATATCATCCAGAACCACAGGAAGGCTGGCTGAGTGGAATTTATACAACTAGAAGGAAAGAGAAAAGCACACTGAGACTCAGAGGAGCTGCAGAAGGCAGAGGTACTCAGATACACGTGTGGAGAAGACTGGCAACTGAGTACGCGGCTGGCTTTCTCAAGTGGGAGGGAGACAAAAGCTCCCGACTGTGCTGAACTCCAGTTTCAGGCGAGACTCTGGGGACCCAGACTCATATAGGGTGAAACTGGACTGTCAGGAAAGAAAAAAACACACTGAGACTCAGAGGAACTGTGGAAGCCAGAGGTACCGAGGCACGTGCGTGGAGAGGGCGGGCAACTGAGTATGTGGCTGGCTTTCTCAAGCGGGAGGGAGACAAAAGCTCCTGACTGCACTGAACTCCAGTTCCAGGTGAGACTCTGGGGACCCAAACTCATTCGGGGAGAAACTGGACTGTCTGGCAGTGGGCAGAACTAGAGGACGGCTTTCTCTCAGAGGTGCTTGCAGCAATTACCACGGGACACTGAGACACAGGAGCCTATTAGGGCAGGGCTGATGGGAAACGAATGCTGTCTGCTCCGCCCTGAGGTTCTGCCCCATCCAAGCTGAGCACAGAGGCCTCTGCAAGTCTTGTCTCACAAGGGTGTCTCCAGCACAGAAGTTCTCCCAGTGTAGACACAGCTGATCCTCACAGCCAATTGGCCTGGAGGTCAATTCCTCCCAGTGATACCAACAACAATCAATGCTTAACTACAACAAGACTGTTCACACAGCCCACAAAGGGGTGCACCAAGAGTATCCACCTCAGGTAACTGGGGAGGCTGAGCCCCTGGGCCCTATAGGACACCTAGCACACAAAGCCACTCTATCAACTCAGGGAAGCAGCCAAAATGTAGAGACAAAGAAACAGGTCACAAATGAAAGAAATGGAGGAAAGCAAATGACTGGATATAGAGTTCAAAACCACGGTTATAAGGTTTTTCAACAATTTTCTAGAAAAGGCTGATAAACTTAGCGAGACCCTCGAAGATATGAAAAAGAACCAACTAGAAATTAAGCATACACTGACTGAAATAAAAATTATTATACAGAGATCTAACAGCAGACTAGAGGATCACAAGAATCAAGTCAAAGATTTGAAATACAAAGAAGCTAAAAACAACCAACTGGGGGAGAATCCAAGATGGCGGTGTAGGTAAACACCTAAAC
Source organism: Corynorhinus townsendii (assembly GCA_026230045.1). NCBI lineage: Eukaryota > Metazoa > Chordata > Mammalia > Chiroptera > Vespertilionidae > Corynorhinus > Corynorhinus townsendii. The sequence continues at coordinate 204,427,272 of JAPDVU010000003.1, read as the reverse complement.
TGCTGCCTCCCGCAACAATTTCAAAAATACAACTAAAAGAAAAAACGTCTATCACCCAGAACCACGGGAAAGCTGGCTGAGTGGAAGTTCTACAACTAGAAGGAAAGAGAAAAGAGCATTGAGACGTGCACGAGCGCTGAAAAGCTGAGGTACGGAGGCGCGTGATCCGGGCTGGCGGCAGGCGTTGCTTTTTTCAACCCGAAGGGAGACAAACCCCCGATTACTCTGAAATACAGTTTCTGGGGAGACGCGCGGGACCCAAACTCCTATGGGGAGAAGCTGGACTGTCTGCCAGTGAGGGTGGCTTGCTTGCAGAGCTGCACATAGGAATAATTGTTTACAGCACTGGGGCACGGGACTGCCGACAGGGACTCAGAGCCGGCTAACTAGCAGCCATTGCTGTTTGCCAAGCCCTAGCCTAGTGACGCCCTGAGACCCCGCCCTGCACAACCTACAAACCCACCCAAGCTCTAAGCAGCGGCTTTTGCATAAGAAAGCCCTGCCCTATCGCAGCTTAACCTAGCAAACTTGCAGCCTGGGTCAGACAGCTCCAAAACCTCCAAACCACAAGCAAAGAGGAGAAAACTGTAGCTCCTGCTGGGTGGCCTCAGACAGTAGCTGACCTGCACCCCATTGGAGATCCAGAAGCCAGTGTACCTAGTGGTCATTGTGAGACACCAGATTTCAACTCCTCACATCCATAAGTGACACATTCAAGAGGCAGACTCAGTGAGCACCAAAGCCCCACTGAAACAAGTCCTGCCCCATAAGCATGTCTTCAGCGCAGCAGTTCTTCCATTATAGACACAGCGAGTGCTCACAGCTAATTGGCCTGGAGGTCAATTCCTCCCAGTGTACCAACGGCAATTAAGGCTTAACTACACCAAGACTTTGCACTCAGCCCACAAAGGGGTGTACCAAGAGCGTCCACATCAGGAGATTGGGGAGGCTGAGCTACTGCCCCCTATAGGTAACCTACCACACAAAGCCACTCCATCAACACAGGGAAGCAGCCAAAATGTGGAAACAAAGAAACATGTCACGAATGAAAGAAACGGAGGAAAGCAAACTACTGGACGACATAGAGTTCAGAACCACATTTATAAGGTTACTCAAGAATCTTCTAAAAACCGCCGAGAAACTTGATGACACTTCTGAGGAGCTTAGTGAGACCTTCAAGGACCTTAATGAGAATGCCAAAAAAATGGAAAAGGACCAGTCAGAAATGAAGCATACACTGTCTAAAATAAAGAATATACAGAAACTCAACTGTAGATCAACGTACTCCAAGAATCAAACCAAAGATCTGAAATATGAAGAAACAAAAAAACACCCAACCACAAAAACAAAAAGAAAAAAGAATCCAAAAATACGAAGATAGTGTAAGAAGCCTCTGGGACAACTTTAAGCATACCAATATCCAAATTTTTGGGGTGCCAGAAGAAGAGAGAGAGCAAGATACTGAAAGCCTATTTGAAGAAATAATGACAGAAAACTTCCCCCACCTGGTGAAAGAAATAGACTTACAAGTTCAGGAAGCACACAGAACCCCATACAAGAGGAATCCAAAGAGGACCACACCAAGACACATCATAATTAAAATGCCAAGGGCAAAAGACAAAGAGAGAATCTTGAAAGCAGCAAGAGAAAAACGGTTGGTTACCTACAAGGGAGTACCCATACGACTGTCAGCTGATTTCTCAACAGAAACTATGCAGGCCAGAAGGGAGGGGCAAGAAATATTCAAAGTGATGAACAGCAAGAACCTACAACCAAGATTACACTACCCAGCAGAGCTATCATTCAGAGTTGAAGGTCAGATAAAGAGCTTCACAGACAAGAAAAAGCTAAAGGAGTTCATCGCCACCAAACCAGGATTACATGAAATGCTAAAGGGTATTCTTTAAGAAGAAGAAGAAGAAAAAGGTAAAGATAAAAATTATGAACAACAAAATGACATCAAATACATACCTAACAACAAGTGAATCTAAAAATCAAGTGAATAAAAAATCTGAAGAACAGAATGGACTGGTGAATATAATAGAATCAGGGACATAGAAAGGGAGTGGACTGACGATTCTCAGGGGAAGCAAGTGTGAGGGGTGCGGGAAGAGATTGGACAAAAATCTTACTCCTATGGATGAAGACAGTGGTGGGGGGTAAGGGCATGGGGTGGGGTGGGGAATCAGGTGGAGGGGAGCTATGGGGAAAAAAAAAAAAAGGAACACCTGTAATAATCTGAACAATAAAGATTTATTTAAAAAAAAAAAAACCAACTGGAAAAGCAAAAAGAAAAAAGAATCCAAAAATATGAAGATAGTGTAAGGAGCCTCTGGGAAACTTCAAGCATAGCAACATCAGAATTATGGGGGTGCCAGAAAAAGAGAGAGAATAAGATACTGAAAACCTATTTGAAGAAATAATGACAGAAAACTTCCCCCACCTGGTGAAAGAAATAGACTTACAAGTCCAGGAAGCGCACAGAACCCCAAACAAAAGGAATCCAAAGGGGACCACACCAAGACACATCATAATTAAAATGCCAAGAGCAAAAGACAAAGAGAGAATATTAAAAACAGCAAGAGAAAAATAGTTAGTTACCTACAAGGGAGTACCCATACGATTGTCAGCTGATTTCTCAACAGAAACTATGCAGGCCAGACAGGAATGGCAAAAAATATTCAAAGTGATGAATAGCAAGAACCTACAACCAAGATTACTCTACCCAGCAAAGCTATCATTCAGAATTGAAGGGCAGATAAAGAGCTTCACAGATAAGACAAAGCTAAAGGAGTTCATCACCACCAAACCAGGATTACATGAAATGCTGAAGGGTATTCTTTAAGAAGAGGAAGAAGAAGAAAAAGGTAAAGATAAAAATTATGAACAACAAAATGACATCAAATACATACCTACCAACAAGTGAATCTAAAAATCAAGTAAATAAAAAATCTGAAGAACAGAATGGACTGGTGAATATAATAGAATCAGGGACATAGAAAGGGAGTGGACTGACAATTCTCAGGGGGAGCGGGTGTGAGTCGTGCAGGAAGAGATTGGCAGGGGGGAAGGGCATGGGGTAGGGTGGGGTGGGGAATCAGGTGGAGGGGAGCTATAGGGGGAAAACAAAAAGAGGAACACCTTTAATCTGAACAATAAAGATTTATTTAAAAAAAAAAAAGAAGAGAGACTAAGAAACATCAAAAAAAAATCTGATGAACAGAATAGACTGGTGAATATAATAGAATCAGGGGCATAGAAAGGGAGTGGACTGACAATTCTTGGGGGGAAAGGGGTGTGCAGGAAGAGACTGGACAAAAATCGTACACCTATGCCTGAGGACAGTGGTGGGGAGTAAGGGCAGAGGGTGGGGTGGAAACTGGGTGGAAGGGAGCTATGGGGGAAAAAAGAGGAACAATTGTAATAATCTGAACAATAAAGATTTATTAAATTAAAAAAAGAATCTTGATTTAAAGTCCTATCAAAATTATTGAAAAAATAAGTTTTAAAACTCAACCAAGTCCTAGAAAGGAACTTCCTTTATTATATAGAAATTAGAACCATTTTGTGTCAAATGAACAATTCATTTTATATAGGTTTTATAGGTATTTGTTTGCTTTATGCACAGGGTATAATGAATCCTTGAGTCAATTGTTTGGAATGCCAAATGATTAAGAAGAATATTCACATACTTTCATAAAACTAAAATTAAGAGATAAGCAAAATGTTGATGAATGAGCAGTTTTGATGTCCACTAAATGTTAAGACTATTTGGATGGACATGCACAATTAGTTTAGACTATTAAGACACCACATATTAAATAAACCAAAGCTTCAGAGTGTCATGAAATGATGGTTCTAGATGAGCCAACATTACTTCCAAACAGCAATTCCTGCTCAATTGACAATTTTTGATTTCTTATACATACATTTCCAAATTTACTTAAGTGCTAGAAAATATAATGGACAAGTTGACTGTTTCCCTTCTTTGAAAAGTAGCTTTATCCAGCCTTGGTGGCTCAGTGGTTGAGCGTTGCCTTATGAACCATGAGGTCACAGTTCAATTCCCAGTCATGCCTGGGTTAATCCCCAGGAGGGGGTGTGCAGGAGGCAGCAGATTGGTGATTCTCTCGCATCATTGATGTTTCTATCTCCCTCTCCTTTCCTCTCTGAAATCAATTTAAAAATATAAATACATACATACATACATACATACATACATACAAGTAACTTTGGTCCTAACATTTCTTTAGATTAGGAAATGTAGTTCAGATGTAGGGATTCTGACCTGAAATTCTTGAAAAGTTGCCTGTTTAAATCTGGTTGAATTGGATGAAAATGAAAGGTTTCGTGTGTTTTTTTACCATGGAAAAACAGGTTCTACTGCTAGAAGAGAAACTGAATATCCAAATCTTTTGAGTTGTGCCTAATTCAACAAAACACATGGGAAAAGTATGGCATCATACAAAGAACATTTTCAAAGAAAACAAAGCAAAATATGTATATACAATGCAAGTCACAATTTCTCTTTTTTTCTATTTAAAAAGTGACTACAATGATGATGAAAACATACACATCTGTTTTTGACTCTTTAGGATACAGCATACATGAAGACATGGACCTAGAGCAGCTGCGCTAGCTCCCTAGCTACATTGAAGAGAATTCATCAAAGCAGAATTTTATTTACCTTCAAGTCATGGGAAAAAAGCATTTGTAAAACCATAAAAAATGATTCTTTAAGCAACTGAAATTCCCAAAGAAGAATGTCTGGAAAGGAGAGAAAGAATTTAGTCTCATATTACATGGCATTTTTTGGAGGATACACATGAAATTTGAAATTTGAGGGAGAGACTTCCACTGATAATAGGATATTTACATTCTTATAATTTTCTACACTCCCTTAAGCATAAAATAACTTCTACCTATGGTTGATTTCAATTGCCTTTTTACATTAATTTTTTATGTAAAAGAAACTTGAGATTATTGTTGAGATTTTAGAATAAAGACCAAAAAGCCTATAAAATTAAAATACATGTGAAATCTATGTTTGGCTCAGTGGATAGAGCATCAGCCTGCAGACTGAAAGGTTCCGGGTTCAATTCTGGTTAAGGGCATATGCCTGAATTTCGGGTTTGATCCCCAGTGGGGGGCATGCAGGAGGCAGCTGATCAATGATTCTCTCTCATCATTGATGTTTCTATCTCTCCCACTCCCTCTCCCTTCCTTTCTGAAATCAATAAAAATATATTTTAAAAAATATCTAAAAAAATAAAATACATGTGACTATAAACAAGCCTCAGGTAAACACTTGATTTGATTTAGACAGATTTATGAATTCCTCAAGCAAGGTAATCGGTTTTAGTAATTATTAACATACCGAAAATAAAATTAGCAACAACAACCCACCACATATGGAAGACAATAACACCAATGGCTAATACTAACTCATCATGTGTTAAGGCATTTGTTAAATTATTGTGTTTTCTTAATGAGAAGATGCATGCCTTCACATTTTGATGCTTCTTAAATCAAGATTCATCTTACAATAAACATGTCTAATAAGAAGTTTTTTCTTCCTCAAATCTATTAAATTGATATTGCAACTTATAATGGTTTTGTCTTAGAATCAAAAAGTATGGTGATATTGCCCAGCTGGTGTGGCTCAGCGGTTGAGCATCAATCCATGAATCAAGAGGTCACCAGTTCGATTCTCAGCCAGGGCATGTGCCTGGGTTGCAGGCTAGATCCCTAGTAGGGGGTGTATAGGAGGCAGTTGATCAATGTTTCTCTCTATCTTTCTCCTTCCTCTCTCTAAAAATATATGTATATATTTAAAAGAAAACTACAGTGATATTAATTTTTAACAAACTTCTTCACAAAGAAATATGTAGTTAGAAGACACAGATAAAGCACAGAGACATTTTAGTAGATGGTTGTCTGATACCTAAAGGTAAAATTCCACAAAAATATTTTAGCATGCTAGTAAGAAGCATGAAGATAGTGTTATTGCAGATGTAAAGAGACCTAAATGAAGAAAAATTACAATCATTTTTTAAATTAAAAGAATCATATTATTTAGGAGAAATTTTCTGGAACTTCTGTTGATTCACTTCCTCCTCTGCCAATCATGCTCATTCCCAAAGAAAGAGGCTTCAGCTCAAGTTCTGTGTGCTCTTTAATATGCACAGAATTCATTTACGATAGTTTATGTGGTAAAGTTATTTTTAATGACTGGGAAAAGAAAGATTTTACTTTTCGTGCCATGAATGTCAAAAGGCAGTAACTATCCCAATTGAGCTTACCAAACAATATACAGACTATACATTAATAAGATGCAAAAACTAAAATTAAAAAACATATATCAGAACTTAGGCATTAAAGTGAATACTCATTGTCACAGTAATCTCTGATTCTAATGCTGCTGGCACATTTGCAACCACCTACAGGGCCAACCAGTTTTGACACTTGCCACAGGGCCCATTATTGAGGCACAGAAGAGAGTCAGTCTCGTTACTTTATGTTCATGGATTCAATGTCGGTTGACCATAAAAAAGTATAATCTCATTTAAACACCTACATTCTTCTTTACACATGGCTCTCCATGACAATTGTCTGCTTTCAAAGCTGAAATGCACTGAATTCTGTCGATGGTCATTCTCTCCTCTAACGCTCCCAAAGTCACCTCCAGGAGGGCAAGACCCAGCACTAGACTCTGGCCTGGTACACAGCTGCCTCAGAACACTAGCTGAATAAATGAACGTCAGAATAAAAGACAGTTCTCTGGACCACTGATGGTGTAAAAAAAGAATATGTACTTTACCCCTTTTTTTTTTTTGCCACCTGTCATATTTTTTCAGAGTACATGGAAGAATTCTAAGTCACGGTAGCTTTATTTTTATAAGGACAATGTCTCCCAGTGATTTAAAGGGATTTGCACATGTAAATTCTTGTATTGCTGTTTAGTTAAACACTTTTTTTTTTCAAACTGCCATATCTACTGTTTCAATTCCAGGACAAGTGGGCAGTATTAAGGAACAGGATAGCTGGATGGACAAGTCCAGAGGCAAACAAGCAAATCAACAAAATAGTAAAACCCCTTTCTGGGAAATCAGCTGTTTCCCAGACAGAGACTCTTAGTACACATGAAAAATTGGCACATCTACCCATAAGCATTAATTGTAAGATTGATATCAGAACCAGACAATATTCTGCGGCTACATAAAAAGGTTCAGAACATTTCCGGATTGTTGCATAAATATCTGGGAATATTAAGGCTGTGTTGGTATGAATGACATTCTTAACAGTGACAGTCTTGGAACTATCAATGGAATATATTTCAACTACTTGAATAGGGGACCAATGAAGTGTGGAAATGTACTAATATCCAGGCATGACCATTTTCAATAGCGTTAAGTGAGTTTGTTGCACATCATCTATCTGTTCTGAGGACTATCTGTTCTGAGCACTCAATGCACAGCGTCATTGTCTCATTCTGAACCTCATTATTAAACATATGCATGGGGTGTTCATCATCCTGCCCAGCCAATAGAAATAAAAATTTATCTAGATTACCATGGTCTGTGGGATCACCAGCTAAGCCAACATGAAAATTCCAATGTTCATTTCTTTAACAGGTACTTATTAGGAGATTGCCTTGTGTGACTCTGGCAAAAACTGGTGAAAATGACATGAGCGGTAAGACATGGTGCCTGACTATCAAAAAGCTTCCACCTGTGAGGGAAATAAACGAACCATTAACATGTGATAAAGTGGAGAAAAGAGTGATTGAACAACAGAGGCCATAGGTCCAAGAGAAGTCAGAAGGAGGAAGGGAGATGGAAGTCAGGGGAAAGCTGTATAAAGGAGTAAACCCAAGATGAAGGGTTAAATCAATTAGATGGACTGAGGATTGTGGAGGGTGAAGGGCAGGGAAGGACATTCTAGTCAATGCTGCAGAAAAGGTCTATTGCACTTGCCAGTCTTGCTTATGCTCATGCACATCTTCTTTCTCAACCACAGCCATACAGACAGCAATGTTTATTGTGTCTATTCTTTGCTTAAGTATTTTTCTTTGAAATTTTCCTATCCTTGATGAAAGTGGGTAATAGTTGAAAGGTTTATATATTTAGAAATGACTTCTATTTACCTACCTTCTTTATTTAGGGATGTCACCTTCTATCCTAAAGTGATTTTCTTCCTAGGCTTGTAGAGAAAATAGATACATGGAAGTTTATGTATTTGGGCGTGTGACTGTATGTGGCCATGGCCTTGCTTAACTTCTGCAAATATCAGGAAAAAATGGCTACTAATTTCAGGAGTCCCTCCCTAGTCATCTGGTCTGGCTCTTTCATCAGACTGCGTTCTCCAGAAAGAAGAGTTTTGTTGATTGGTTGACTGCTTGGTTGGTTGGTTGACTGTAATATACAGAAAGTCATTTTCTCATTTAAACACACAAATATAATTGGATGACTTTTCACATTAAGGGTCAAGCACAGGCTTTGTTTAAGCGTTGACAGCTTGCCCTCTGGGATTATATCATCTGCTCTGTTGGTTGAGCCTTACAACCTGGCCCAAACATCTTTCCAAATTTGGAAACAGAGGTGTATGCCATCAGCTTTGTAGAGAATAATGTTACAATAACTTCAGCCAGATGTCCAAACATCCTTGAACCCATCTCATGGAAGGAGTTCTAGGAGTTTGCATTGTCTGCATTCCATAAGCAAATAACCTTCAAACCGTCTCATGTAGCCAGGATTAGTATTCAGGTTACTATCCACGGGAGCCACAGAAGGTCAAGGACAAAGTGAGTGTACTAACAACATTATGTGTTCATTTATGAGCGCATAAGTTCAAATTAGCTGAAGAAAAGTTGTCCAATATACTGAAAGAAAGAAAAAGGTATTTTACTCATGTATAGAAGACAATAGTATTGTAAGAATTAGGTAATGAAATATAACATAGTAAGAATGAAGGTACTTAACATTTGTGGAGTGGTGTCCAGAAAAAAAGAAAAAAGTCCTATTGTAGTCAGGAAATAATTGGTTATTCCAAAATTTAAACTATGCTATTCATTACACAAATAAATATGAATGTATAAGTCATGATACAAACATATAAAGCAGAATTGTCAAATCTGCCTCCGTGAAAATTGTTTTTAGTAGAAAACTAAATACTCCTTAGCTTAAGACAGATGGTCAGAAGTGACAATGACTTCCTCCATAGGGACACAAAGGAATTTGTATTTCATGGATCCATGTAATAAAGATTATATATTGTTTAAAACTAGACTCTCTACATATAAAGTAAAAACAATAATTTTGCAGAAATAAATGAGTTTTCAAATCAGTAAGGAGCAATGTGATGTTTGCTTAAGGTTGTCTTGTCTATCTGTATGTCATTATATAAATCTACATGAATACATAGTGTTACAAAATGAGATGCTGGCCTTCAAAATTACTAGTGAAACCTGGAACAGTTTAGCACGGTGACATGAAAACATTCAAGTCAAGAAAAACTGGGCAATCCAGATGACTTTCCAAATTGGTATATTCCCAAGAAGACCAGACACCTCTTTTTTTTCATATGCACATCGGAAATTAGACACTACCAATTAATGTGCTGGCATCTCCACAAGTGCTTGTCATATATACTTTTTATCATTGTTTTTCTTTTAAAAATGTGTGTAATAAAAATGGATCAAAGCACCATTTGCCATTATACTGACTGGGTTGTACAGATAAGATGAAAACAAGGAACACATAACCAAGCTGATGAAAGATAATGCAGAGAAATTCCATGGAGCCCCTCTGGCAACCCTTACTAACTTCTTTCTGCTTCTGATTTTATTGAATTCAGCCCCATTCTACCTCCCTTCACTCACCTTTTGCTGGTGCAGTTCCGGCTTCCTTCTCTTTATTTGGTTCTGTGTGGAAAGTACAAGCACATTTTTAAAAAAAATATTTATTTATTTATATGTTTTATTTATTTGTTTGTGTTTGTTAATCCTCACCAGAGGATATTTTTCCATTGATCTTTTAGAGAGAGTGGAAGAAAGAGGGAAAGCCAGAGAGAAACATTGATGTGAAAGCAACCAAGGTACGTGCCCTTAACTGGAATCAAACCTGGGACCCTTTGGTCCTCAAGCAGATGCTCTATCCACTAAGCCAAATCAGGTAGGACAACAAGCATACTTTTAAAGTGTTTTAAGGAAGGTATTTAATGTGTGATGGGCAATGGGGAGGGTGGAGGGGGTTAAATGAAAACAGACAGATCATAAATGATACTAATATTCACTTATGCTGCACAGGAATGGTGAATTTGGGGAGTCTAATGTAGAGTCACATTCAACTGTTTATAAAGGCAATTAATCTGATCACTTCTGGAAAAAATGTATGTAGAAACATACAATACAGATTTTGTTAAAATACATTCAGCTCTGGGTTCATGTTAGAACATGTTGGCATGGAAGTGAATATAAAACATGGGTCATGCTCCAATGGTCAGCTGGTTAACACATGGTGCTTAAAAATGTGGGTCAATTCCTTGTAGATCCCAACAAGAGACTTACTGACTTTTTAAGGATGTTTGATCCATGTAGTGGTTCTAATAGCTTTTATTTCTAAATAATATTACACTACACATATGATTATACTAGAGGCCTGGTGCACGAAATTTGTGCACTTGGGGGAGTGGGGTCCCTGAGCCTGGCCTGTGCCCTCTGGCAGTCCAGGAACCCTCGCTCCCTACCACCCGCCTGCTTGCTGCTCCTTACCACTTGGGCTCGCTGCTCCTTAGAGCTGCCACAGAAGCAGGAGAGGCTCCCACCACTGCCACTGTGCTTGGCAGCCGTGAGCCCAGCTTCTGGTTGAGCAGCACTCCCCCTGTGAGAGCACACTGACCACCAGGGGGCAGCTCCTGCATTGAACATCTGCCCCCTGGTGGTCAGTGCACCTCATAGCGACTGGTCATTCTGGTCGTTCCACCATAACGGTTGCTTAGGCTTTTATTATATAGACTAGAGGCCTGGTGCACAAAATTTGTGCCCAGGGGCGGGGGATGTCCCTCAGCCCGGCCTGCACCCTCTCTAATCTGGGACATCCCTCTCACAATCTGGGACTGCTGGCTCCTAACCACTTGCCTGCCTGCCAGCCTGATCGCCCCCAACTGCCCTCCCTTGCCGGTCTAATCGCCCCCAACTGCCCTCCCCTGCTGGCTTGAAGACCCCCAACTGCCCTCCCCTGCCAGCCTGGTTGCCCCTAGCTGCCCTCCCCACAGACCTGGTTGTCCCTAACTGCCTTCCTCTACAGGCCTGGTCACACCCAACTGCTCTCCCCTACTGGCCTGGTTGCCCCCAACTGCTCTCCTCTGACAGCCTGGTCACCCCCAACTGCCCTCTCCTGCTGGCCTAATGGCCCCCGACTGCCCTCCCCTGCAGGCTTGGTCCTCTCTAACTGGCCTCCCCTACAGGCCTAATCACCCCAACTGCCCTCCCCTGCTGGCCTGGTTGCCCCCAACTGCCCTCCCCTGCTGACCTGATCACCCACAACTTCCCTCCCCTGCCGGCCATCTTGTGGTGGCCATCTTATAGCAGCTATCTTGTGATGATGTCATGTGTGATGCCACCTAGGCTTTTATTATATAGGATAATATAATATAGCCAGGGCATAAAATCTATAATTGTACAATAGTTTCAAATAAAATAATTTGGGACAAATATTAATCTTAATCTTCTGGATTGAGTTGAGTGCCAAGAGTACAATATGATAGCAGGAAAATCATATTTTATCAGTTGATCCCATCTACTTTGCATTTCTCTCTGTTATAAACCACATTAGTTTAGATACCTTCAAATGGTGTCTGACTTGTGGTACATGTAAGAAAGGAATTCTTTCAAGGAAGAACTCTCTTTTTTTATTGAATATAGATCTGAATCTTAGTTAACTAATAGACACTTTGAGCAGAGTTTCATAGGAGACTTGTTTGAGCAATAGGAAGTCAGTACTGTGTAATGACTATGAAATATGGCATAATAAAGGAAACTTTATAGTGGCCCAGTGACAGCTACTGATCTGAAGAACAGAAGGGAAAGGTTATGTCTGTAATGGCCTGTAGGTCCTCAATGTACACAATGTTGGCAAAGATAATTCTGTATATGCAAGAAGAAAACATACCAAAGGAGAAGTTCCTAAGAAGAATGTCACACATTTATACTGGTTGAAAGAAAACTAAACTTCACCCATTTAAACTCATGGCACTGAACCTGTTTCATTCATTTTGACACATAGCAATACTCTTCGATACTACTGAAGGGTTTGGGGCATGTGGTCTGGTATTCTTAGCTGGACAAAGGGGCTTCTGTGAGCAGTTAGATTTCTCAAACTGTCTTCCAGAAAATGATCTCTAGGGTGGAAGAACTTCATAATCCCCTTACACATTTAATTGCAAAAAGATCACTAGCAACTGAGGTCTTATTCAATTCCTGCTTTCAACTAGGCTGGACTGGTCTACAGGTCCTCCCACGCTTGTCTTCACACCACATTCTCAAGTAACATGCATTAAATCACATATCGCCTTGTGAAGTTCTTAGAGATTTGCTTCATGTTTCAACATAGTGGTTGTAATTTATTGAATTTTTCTCTGGTCTGTGTTTTATTTTATATGTGGCGTTAAGCACACTGAATACACAGAAATGTTTTCTAAGAGTTCTCCACTGCATCCAGTTCAGTTTTCTTGTACCCAGTTATCAATAAGAATCTGGTAGAGAGCCCTGTATCCTTTTGAAGGGTTAAGGCAGAGTTATGCACATGGTGAATACCCTATGAATAATTCTTTTTCACAAAATTTTCAATTACCATTTACGTTCAATATTACTTTGTGTATAACATAGTGGTTAGACAATCATATACTTTACAAAGTGTTCCCTCTAATATTTCCACTACCTCCCTGACACCACTCATAGTTATCAGAATATTATTGACTAGTCCCTGTGCTGTACTTTACATTCCCACGATTATTTGGTAACTACCAATCTGTACCACTCAATCCCTTCACCTTTTTCATCCAGGCCTCTGACAACCATCAGTCTCTTCTCTGTATCTACAGTCTGTGTGAACAAGTCTTTAATGAATACCAGTTTCTCATCCTGTTCAAGGAGGAAGAGATGCGGGAAGGCACTTTGATGTCTTCGTAGGAAAAAGCACATCGCCTCCATCTGGAGGGTCATTTGCATGGTAGACAAATGATGCTGGAAATCCATGCTGGGAGTTTAACATTCCACTCAGGCCTGTCATCTTATCGGTCCTATTCTCTTCCTTGGATCTGTGTAGGTATAAAAGCTGGCTTCACCTGGTGTCACTGGACCTGCCAAGCTCACTGGAACTCTTTACTCCTTGTTTTTTTTGTTGCCACCTGGTGGACCACAGGATACTAAGAACTGGAGAAATTGGTTCTGATGGTGAGACCCAGACCACCAAATCTTCCTAGAAACTCGCTGAGGAGTTTCTGGAGGTGCTTGATGGTGGCAGAGTCCAAGTCGCCAAGGGGCTGCTGATCTTCCAGAACCGTGGTGGGATCTGCTCTCCACTCTCACAAGAGGGATGTGCGTTTTGTTTGCTCTGAGCTTATGTGACAAAGCCCTGCAAAGCCTTTAGCCCCTCGGAGGCCCAGCCTCCACAACACTAAAACATCAGCACAACTACAATTTTGGCATAACTCGAAGGGTTTTACAAGTATATGACGTGTCATCTAAATTAGATCAACGTGAGAGGGTTATATAGACACAATGTATTGTTGTTATTATTATAAACCCATGACAAGTGTGGTCATCCACTTTCTCCATAGGATTTAGAGTAAAGCTCCCAGCTTCACTGAAGGCCAAATCATGCCGGGAGAGACATTCTGGATTTGCAGCCCAAATGGGTAAGGTAGTATCTTTACTTACCTTCCGGGGGTGGGGCTGGGGCTGGGGCTGGCACTTCATTTTCTAGAAATGAAAAGAGTAACATATGTGTTAGGCTCTTGTAACACAGAGCTACTTTTCATAGCCCCTGGCTGCACTAAAGTCTAGGCCATCATCTTACTGGTACTAACAAGAGGGATGAAGCAGGTAAAACATCAACCTGTGGCATCAAGAGGCCCAAGACACAATGCCTTTTGGTGTATGGTGTGGGGTGAGTATCTAAATGGTATTGTACAGCCCAGCCAGTGTGGCTCAGTGGTTGAGCGTCAACCCATGAACCAGGAGGTCACAGTTCGATTCCTGGTCAGGGCACATGCCCGGGTTGCAGGCTCTATCCCCAGTGGGGGTTTGCAGGAGGCAGCTGATCAATGATTCTCTCTCATCATTGATATTTATATTTCTTTCTCCCTCTCTCTTCCTCCCTGAGCTCAATAAAAATAAAATAATATGTTTTATAAAAAAATGAATGGCATTGTATAGATTTCCAGGAGGTGGCAGAGACTAGCGATGGATAGAGCACAGGTAAAATGGGGATCCAGGTGGCAGTGTCATATGCCTGGAGTAGATTTCCACCTACACTTATCCAGCGGTTTTAGAGCTCTGGTTTTGAGATTTTATACTTGGCTTTAGAGTTCCAGAATTATAGAGCAGTCTGGCAGTCAAGTCTGTTAAAGAAACTTCTGTTAAAGAACATTCTATGTCCAAATCCCTAAAGGCACACCCCGTGACCAAAGGGCATAGAATTTCCCCTGCTGAGTCCCGGCGGATGCCCAGGATTGAGGATTAGCGACCTGCGCGTGAGGACCAGCTGCTCCTCCTCCAGCGCAGGAAGACACAGTTAACGAAGGCGATCTCTTTTGCAATTATTTTCTTCTTGACAATTAAATATCAAAGCAAAGTTGTTATATTGTAGGCACTTTGTGGGACCCCGGGAGTCTTATCTTTGTCTGGATCTAGGATTTTCCACAAGTGGCTCTTTGCAAGCCAAGAGGACAATACCTCACAACCAGCAGTGTGGCCCAAGAGTCATTTCCATGTGCAGGCCGAGCGCCCTGTTTTAGTCTGGGCAGACAGGAGTGGGCACAGAAGAAGGGCTAGATGTCATGGCAACAGAAAACAAGAAAGGAGAGATGCAGGGCTGCCAGGATGTAGCTATGTCTTCTTCCATCACTAATTTTTTTGTGTGCCGGGTATAAACTCCAATCGAAATTTAAAAATGATTTTCATTCAGATGATCATATAAATATATTACTATTCAGTAATAAGGTAGGGAAAAAATAACTAAATGGAAAAAAACACACATATAGCCCTAGCTGGTTTGGTTCAGTGGATAGAGCATCGGCTTACGGACTAAAAGATCCCCAGTTCGATTCCGGTCAAGGGCACGTCCTTTGGTTGCAGGCTCCTCCCTGGCCCGGGCCCTGGTCGGGGTGGGTGCAGGAGGCAACCAATATCTGTGTTTCTCTCACATCAGTGTTTCTCTCTGTTTTTCCCTCTCTCTTCCACTCTCTCTAAAAATCAAACAAACAAAAAAACCACACATATAACCTTTCAGATTGGCAGACGATAACGTGACAGGATGTAATGTGGCTTAAAGATACAGTGAAAGACACGTGTTCCATAGATGGCATCTTTCTTCGTCACATCATGGAAACGATCTTTGGTGCCATTGGCAACCAGAAGACAAAGCCCAGGGTCAAAGCATTTTATTTTCAGAGTTCTGAGTGTGGAGGTGAAAATCTAATGTTGAGCTCTCAGCTTTGGATGAGCTGACTCAGCACATGGATATCAGAATACTGAGAGCGAGAAGCCCATTTCTTTGACATGCTATCTCTGGTGCCCATTGCCTGAGCACCTCTTCCTCGCTCTCTCTGCAGACAAGTTTCTCCTCCCTCCAGTCTCTTAAAAAAAAAAAAAATATATATATATATATATATATATATATATATATATATATATGTTTTTTTTATTTCAGAGAAGAAGAGAGAGGGAAGGATAGAAACATCAATGATGAGAGAGAATCATTGATCAGTTGCCTCCTGCACGCCCCCTACTGGGGATCGAGCCCACAATCTGGGCATGCATCCTTACTGGAAATCTAAACATGACCTCGTGGTTCATAGGTCAATGCTCAACCACTGAGCCACACCAACTGGGCTCCCTTCAGTCTCTTTTCCCCACAGCTGCAGGGATTACTTAGGCCAAACTGGGTTTCATCCTGTTATTCTACACGAGAGGGTCCTGTTACCTATTTGGTTAGGTCTAGGCCCTTGAGGTTAGCATTCAAAGCCACTGTCAGTGACCACTTCCTCCCTCTCTCTCTGGGCAGCCCCTCTGTTCTAGAGCTGGTGTTTCTCTTCACCTTCTGACCTTTCTGCCACTGAGAAGAGTGATGATCTTCTTCCCAACAGACCTTTTGTGTTTTTCTCTACGTGGGATTGTGTCAGACAGACTTAGGTTTTGAATCCTGACTCTACACCCTATTAGTTGTGTGACCTGGGCAATTCCTTAATCTCTATCAGCTTGGTGTCCCCATCTGTGAAATAAGAATAAAAAGATAAATGATCTCCGAGGGTGCTAATCCTATGTAAAATGCTCAGCAATGTTCCTGGCATGTAGATAGGGCTCTACAGCAATAACTATTACCACTATTGTCTGAGAGTAATCTTGACCTATCTTTTTGACATTTCTCGTAAGACAGTCAGAGTTAATTATTCTATTCTGTTCTTCTCCCTTATTTTCTTGGAATTCTGGGACACATCATAATACATTCTTCATTCATTAATTATTTTTCATCAATCTTCAGTTGTCTTTGTATATTTATGTTTCTTTTCTCTCACAACAAAATCAGAACAAGGATCTTTCATTTTTTTTCTTTTCTCCCTTGTACCTCATTTTACTGCCAAAAACACATTAAGTGTGCAGTGAATCGATTTAAAAAAAAACAAAAAACTTAAGGGATTCTTTGGTGATTGCACATAAACTATCAAATTGGTCATACTTTCTCAGCATCTATATGAACAAAGGCCTATTTTGTAAGGGAAGCTGTAGTTACTTAAAATCCTGTTTTGGAAGTAAGGCCAAGGGTGAATTCTAATCAAAAAAATAACAGCGAATAGTCTTAAACACTGAAACTGTAAATGTGCCCTGAATATGAGTTCTCCATTTCCATTGTGTCTGAACACCCCAAATCAAAACAAAGTGAGAATTTAAAGGGCTTAATTCAACTTCCGAGAAATCCACATAGCATGGGTCATTACCAGACAGTCAGAACAACAGAGACATAGGATATAAATGCTGCTACGTTTTTAGAAAGGTTGCAGGAAGGAACAACAGAAAAATGCAGCTTACCTGGTAGGTAGGCAGAGCTAGAACGTCTCCTTCATAAAACCATAGAAACTCCATTATTTTACAGCCAGTGAAGGAATAAATAAAGCACAACCACTTTTTGGCACCCACCACACGTAGGACCTAGTGTATATTAATTCTTATCATCCTTACAACTCTATGACGTCAGTGCTATAATTACCCCCATTTTGCAGATAGGAACTGAGGCCCTGCGAGGTCTCACACCTCCTGAAGGGAGGTCTCACACCTCCTGAAGGGTGGCCTGGGTCTGCCTGACTCAGAACCTGGGCTCTGCAGCCTGGTGCTGCACTTCCCCACTCAGATGCTCATACTTGTGGAGCAGAAGTAAACGGATGGCCTTTTCAGAGATATTACTGCATTTCCCCCACTGAATTGACTGGTCTTAACCCATTGTACTCCACAAGCATCTGTAGACGCAAGCGACAGACCTTCCCCACACGCCACGCGAGTCTATTAAAAAAAAAAATGTTTTCCCTAAGTGGCAGCTCTGACCAACTTTTACATTATTTTTTGTGAGAATTTTCAGCCGAAAATATTCAAGAACACCTTAATTGTGAGTAATATATTTATTTTTATAATATTCATTGCAAATTGATGTTTTAAATTCAATTTGAAATATCGTGGCGTGTGGGGATGGTTTCCGTTTTGGATGCGTGGCAGGTGGATAGCCTCAGGCGGATGTTGCCTTGTCTGTAGGAGTGGAGTGTGCCTTAATTTCCTCTCCTGTGCAATGGAAATAATAGCAGACTTTATCTCAAGGTTGTTGGCAGCAATGAGTGAGTTCCTGCAGGGGCAGGAAACATGGTACACCCTGTATATGTTTTATCCCTTCTTGATTATCATCATCATCAGAATTTTACTCTAACACACGTTGTCTTTCCACACATGCCACCTGCTAGGGATTGGCCTTATTTCGAGGTCTAAGGGCTGTGTCATGTTCTAGAACACGTCTGAACTTGGGGTGGGAGGTGAGGAAGCATCTGGGAACTGAACAGAGGACTCTTGCTCTCCTACTATAAAATGGTAATAACTGATTTTGATGACATTTACGTGCATGATATAGAGTGTGCACAATGTAGATAGCTCTATCAATCAATCCTGGTGGGACAGAAAAGATAAGAAAATGAACTTTCAATAGTTTTCAGTGCACGTGAAACAAAGAATACCAGCTGTCTTAAACCGGGAGAGATGGGAAACCAGGAGTGGCAAAGGCCAAGTGGCACATGACTTAGATGGAACACAACCATTGCAGGTAAGTCTCGGGACCCAAAACTCTCTTACTTTATTTAATTCACACCTGTGTCTCTGACTTTGCCCATAGCTTTGCTCACTCCTCTAATAATCATTTGCATGTTGCCAAAATTCATTGGCTGCCTTTATAACAATAATTCATTCACAGCAATTTCCACAGAATCCCACTGAAAAGGGGCTATAGGGAGAGGCACCAATGCAACTAGAATTCATTGAGCTCCCATATGAATTTAATAAGAATGGCAGCACTTATACTAGTAAATGAGGCTAAGATGAGATGCCAGTGTTTAAGAAGCTCACAGGTAAATGAACTGCCCTTTCTACCAATTTACTCACTGAACTGAATATTTTGAGGTAACTTGCTCTCTCAAAATATTCGAAACTCACCACCTCCAGGCCCCTCCAGTGCTTTTGAAACTGCAGTGTGCAGACAGATCATCTATAGGGATTTGGTCAAGTGCAGATTCTGACTCTGGGTTCAAGATTCTGCATTTCTAACAGATGATGCTGATGCTGCCGGTCCCTGACACACACTTAGAGAGACAAGGCTCAGACTACGCCCTGAATTTCACCACGTCCCCTCCATTTCAAATGCCATCGAGAATGTGAAGGGTTTACAGTAGGTGGAGAGCTTTCTTCTCTCTTTGATCACAAGCTTCTTGAGGACAAGGCCTGTCTCCTCCTCCTTTTCAAAGTCTGCACAGCAGCTGCTCCATAAATATAGTTGACTGGCAGCCTGTTCCTACCCGCACAAAAGGCCCTTCCCCTCACTGCCAGGAAATGGAGAACTGGCCCCTGGCACTCTAAGGGCAGCTTTCTTCGTCTGTCTTACCCACAGGGAACACTATGTCTCCCATTGGTGACCCTCCCGCTGGCTGTATGCTCACAAGCATTCACCCAACCCCATCATTTATATTTCTTCTTACTGTCAACACCTCTTCCACTTCTTAACAAGGGCAGGAGAGCAATTAGGACTAGAGTTTTGGCTGTCAATGACAGTATGCCCCTTGCCTTTCTAAGGAATCCCCCCTTTCAAAATCTGGGCTGCATTTCTTAGCAAATAGCCCCCCAGACAAGCATGGACAAGCATGCCACCTCCGCTGTCAACTAGTTTAGCCTTACTGTGACTATCGGAAGGCAGCTGGCCTTGGGAGGCTCTTGAGATTTAGAGCAAATGGGTATTTATTCCGGGGAGGTCCTACGACATCTCTGCTTTTTCAAAAGCCAAATGGCAAATTCCATGCAACTTTTCTGCCAGGTGAGGAAAGGTGGCTCTTTGCCTCCCTCCCATCACCCCATTGTCTCCATTAGAAAGCAGACCAACAGGATGGACTAAAGAAGCAGGGATATATAAGTTGCTGTTTTTATTTTTTTTCATGTATCTTTTTATTGATTTCAGAGAGAGGGAGAGAGAGATAGAAACATCAATGATGAGAGAGGAACATCAATGATCGGTTGCCTCCTGCATGCCCCACACTGGGGATTGAGCCCACAACCCGGGCATGTGCCCTGACCAGGAATTGAACTGTGACCTCCTGGTTCATAGGTCAAAGCTCAACCACTGAGCCATGCCAGCCGGGCTATTGTTGCTGTTTTTAAACTTTTCCTTTTTTTTTTTTTTTCTTTTTTAAACAAAAAGAAGAAACCAAATACTCTAAAAAGTTAAGCCCAAGGAAATATTTTAATAGACAATGTGAAAATGAATTGGATTCTGAACCAGCAAGTCAAGCGAGCTCCTTCCCCTTTTGGCAAGTGCGACTGCTCTTTGATCCTGTCTGGTTCACAGATATAGACTTTCCCTCTGCAACACTGAAATGCTTTCAAAGGGCTCGAGCTATTTATGGTGGATTTTTCCTATGACCACCTACTGTAAAAAGCACAGGTATGCCACCAATGGCAGGCCCGCACAGCGAGTGCCAGGGCACTCTAACTGATGGGCACTGGTGGCAGCTATTAAGTAGACAGCCCACATGTGGCCTTCGTGCTGCTGCTGAAAGGCTAGGAACCCAGTAACTCCATTACTGGCCTCCAGTGCAGTCCGTTTCTGCTTCCAATGACAAGGGACCCATGGTCAGTAAACTAAGGGGGGAAATTTGAAGTCTTAAGAGGCATTGACTTGCTTCTACATATGTATGTGTCTCTACACCAAAATGATGTAAACAACCCAGCTCTCCTCTTCCCATGGGCTCACTGGCTCAAATAATACATTGCCTGACCTGCTTAAAAATATTTTATGGGACCTCATCCACAATTTATCTTAGCTTTTTGAAAGCATGAAGGGCACAATTGCACCATATAATATGTTATGTTGACATAGAAAAGACAGGAAGAACCTATAGTAACAGTCATTACCCTTGAGTGGCAGGATTCTAGGTCATTTTGTGGTTTTCTTTTTGTCACATTTTTTGGATAAAATAAACGTGCTAAAACCATCCTTTGGTAACTTGGGGTGCAGGCAAATATTGTATGTTATCCCTCATTATTATTTCTTATTCTTAAAGTGAAATTCTCTGTATGAGATAAAATATGTAATGCCTTATGTATTACAAACATTATGATGAATAAGGCTCTGTCTGGCCAACTCCTGTTTTGTCACTTTTGGTAGTATAGAAAATTGTCTTTCTTTTTAGAGTAAATATGTCATAAACACTGGCAGGTGCATCCCCTGCTGATAGTGGGGCCTGCACTCTGTACAAGTAGCAGTCTGGACTACATAAGCCTTGACAACAGAACAGCGGTAAATGCTTTACTATAAAATATTGTTCAGCCCAGCTGGCATGGTTTAGTGATTTGAGTGTTGACCTATAAACCAAGAGATCACGGTTCAATTCCCAGTCAGGGCACATGCCTGGGTTGCAGCAATCCCTAGTGTATGGGGTGTGCAGGAGGCAGCTGATCAATGATTCTCTCTCATCATTGATGTTTCTATCTCTCTTCCCCTCTCCCTTCCTCTCTGAAATCAATAAAAAATATTTAAAAAATAAAATATTTTTCATGGGGGTGGCCATCACTCTTAGAGAAGTTTTGATTATATAAATCATAAGTGTCACCAAAACAATCAGCAAACACAAATGACAATACATTTCTACTGGCTTATGCAACAGTGATATAGATTTTGGGCATAAATTATTGTTTAATCTAATGTTTTTATAGTTTTGTGCTTAATTTGTTTCCTGTCCTATTTATTCGACATTTTACACCTTGACATTTAAGGGAATTACACATTTTTTAGAGGCAATTCTATATTGATTTATAACAGTGATTCTATAAGTATAGTCTGGCATCCCCAAGAGCCCCCAAGACCCCTTTGGGGAGTCCATGAGGTCAAAACTATTTTTTTAAAAATAATGCTAAGACATTATTTGCCCTTTGTACTCACAATCTCACAAATATGCAGTAACCTTCCCATAGAATATATGTGTGAAGACATGATGCTCTGACAGCTAATATAAGTTGTGCTGTGTATTCTTGTGTTGTAAAATTTTTATCAATTTAAATTCCTAGTACAGTAAATATTGATAAATATAATGAGCAAAATAAATGCTTTTTCATTTCCTTATTAATTATCTATCATAATAAAAGCATAATATGCTAATTAGACTCAATGTCCTTCTCAACGAAGTTGGGGAAGGGAAGCCTGGGTCCTGGGTGCCAGAGGGAAGCCGGTGCCACAACTGGAGGAAGGAAGGCCTACTCTTGCAGAATTTCATGTATTGGGCCTCCAGTCTCTCTCTCTCTCTCTCTCTCTCTCTCTCTCTCTCTCTCTCTCTATATATATATATATATATATATATATATATATATATATAAAAGATGGGCCTCTCTCTATATAAAAGTCTAATATGCTAAGTGTCCTTCACTCCATCCGATGGGTCGCTGTGAGGCACACTGACCACCAGGGGGCAGACGCTCAACGCAGGAGCTGCCAAGCTGCAGTGATTTGGCTGTGGTGGTTCTTGGGTAATGCACCCTGAAACCAGAGAGGAAGGAGCCAAGGATGTGGGACCACACAATTCCACCTCAGGTCGTGGGTTATGTTGTTGCTGGGGCACTGTCAGCCCCTAATCTGGTTTACTGCACACTTGTGTTTGCATTCCACACCCTGTAGGACAGCAACTTTGCAGAGTGCCCACTCGCACTCTGGGACCCCTTGGGAGATGTCAGAGAGCCAGTTTCCACCTGATCCCCACAGGCCAGGCCGAGGGATCTCACCTGCCAGAGGGACCCTGCTCACTCCGAAGGTGCCTTTCGAGCCATGGAGCCACCCACGTGCAGCTGGCTGGGAAGGGACCATGGGAGGTTGGCTCCAGGGTATGTCCGGCCCTTCTCGCCCAGTCCCGCCCTGCCAGCTACCTTCTAATGAATTTCCTTTTAATGTCCATGAATCTGCACACTAGGTCACTAGTTAGAAATAATATAAAAGTGGACCTGCGACCAAAAAGTTTAAGAAATATTTAGAATTTATTGCAAATCTTGTTAAAAAATATTTGGTATGTGTGCTTTTCTTTTTCTTTTAAATAAACATGTCATATGGCTCATTTAGGAATAATCTGTAGCCTTGATTAATAAAACAAATAAAGCAGTCAAAGCCATAAATTGATTTGGGGGTAAGAACCATGTTCCTAGTACAATAATAGAGACAAAAGGTCAATGTTGTCTAGTAGCACCTCTCCTCAGAACTCCGCTATCCAGCAACCTCACTTCCTCAGACAACAGCTGCTGAGCAGCAAATTAAAAGGGTCTCCCAAGGGCAAAATGAATTTGTCTCAAGCTCCTCAAGCACCTCAAGCTCTGAGCACTAAGAGCTCAAGTGCTTTACTGACAAGAGAAGCCCCTCACCCAGGTCCTCAGTTGGTCTAGGAACTGGGAGGGACCAGGGTGAGGCAGGCCAGGTGCCCAGGGACCAACTTTTAAGGGGGCACTCACTCACAGGCACTGACACTGCTCTTGCACAACCTTGAGAGTGAGTGCCTCCTTAAATGTGATGTGTTAGGTACCCTGCAGACAGACACTCCTTAGTGAGGCCCTACTCAACCAGATCAGTGACCTGGTCTGGGGTCCAGAGCAAACAACAAAGGGAAGACAAGGGCAGCTTCACGTACTGACTGACAAAAGTAATAAAAGAAGACGGCAGCCTCCCAGCAAGGGATGAGACAGGAAATCTATGAAAAATTGGACACAAATCCTAAATACAAATAACATGAGCCCATTTAATACAAAAGCAAATAAATTGGGTTCTCAGGATTTCAGGTGGTACAATAACATACCTATAATTTAGGACAATGTTAAATTATATCCATTGAATACTCTTTGTTTTTCAGAGCAAAGAGGAATTGCCCTGGCTGGTGTACTCAGTGGTTATAGCATCAGCCGGAGCACCGAAGGATCATGGGTTTGATTTCTGGATGGCAGGTTTGATCCCCAACAATGTGTCTCTCTCACATCGATGTCTCTCTCTCTCCCCTGCTCTTTCCCTCCCTTCCACTCTCCCTAAAAAGCAATGGGAAAAGTATCCTCAGGTGAGGATAAAACGGAAAAAAAAGGTGAGGAGCAATATATTACATTTTAGGCTTGTCTCTATCCAAATTGTTTGAAATAATAAGATTCAAGAATAAAAACCCGTAGCTACCCAGAGAATCCAGCTATTCAGAATGATTCAATCAATTTAATGCGTATTCATTTACAGTGCCTATGTTTTGCCAAAGACGATATTCTAAGGTTCTGAATAGATTAACTTAATTGTGCATCAAGTATGTAAAATTTTTAGTGGCTCATTATTCAGTTTGATGGAAGGTCACTGAATCCACAGGATTTCTTTTCCCCCTCTTCTAGTCAGCTTGTTCTTAAGTCTTTCTAATTAGGAATGTTTCAACTCAAGAGGTCATTCTACACAGGAAGAGGATTAAAATGTGGTATTACATTGCAACAAATAGCTTCTCACTATAAACATGGGGCTGGGTGAAAATAAGACCTTCTGCTAAGATCTGATGACTTGTCTCTCTATCCCTATTCTTACATGCTTTAAAGTAAGAATCGAATGGGGGCTGAATGGCATAGTGGTGTGGGGGACCCTTTACTCAAATGGAAGAAGTTTAAAAACTTGGCACAGGTCCAAAGAAAATTATTACAAAAGTGATTTGACTTGTTAACAATTTCCTCGTTTAGTCCCTTCTTATGCCTTTCCCAGGGGTCTGTTCCTCGGCTGACCATCACCACAACCATATCGCTCTTAGGAGGTTATAGGTTATCAGATAATTCCTTAAAGACCTTGCCCAAGGCATACTGGGCCTCACACTGGGTAACTTTTTAAAAATAGAGGAAGAACAGTGCCAATGCCCGGTGGGGTCATAAAAATAAAATTCCACAGCAGTAAACACAGCAGCACCCAATCAATCACCCACCACATCCATGTGTGATCAAGGGGCGCTCTTTATGTGGTTACCACAGAAATAGTCAGACCCCACCTGCAAAAAGCACCCCTGGTGGAGAGAGAAATCTTAATGTCCAACAAACCCAGATACAGTGGCAGATCTAGTCACATGGTCAACTGTCCAGGGTGACTCCTTTACCTCCGTGGGAGAGGCCATGCCCCACAATAATGTCACCTTCTGTCTAACAAATGGAGACCCCCAGCTGGACATGACACATTTCCTGTAACACAAGAGAGGTTCTGGGAGTACAGAACTCTTATCTGATGCCTGGGTAAAAGCTAAGATGCTTCATCCGAGTTAAAAAAAAAAAAGAAAAAAGAAGCTTATGATGGTATCAATGATGGCTACGATAATATCAACAGCTCTTTTATACTGCATTAGGGATATTAACACAAGGTAAGGAAGTAAAATATCCTCAAAATTTATATTAAATGTGGCATTTAACACCTTTAATAGACAAGATTTCTAAGTTTGCTGCTTCAGAAGGAAAATGCAGTTCTCATTATGTGCTAAGTCCTGTTCTGAGCTTTTTACCTGATCTAATTAATGCTTACAAAGACCCAATGAATTAGGTACTATTATTATTCTCATCTACAGATGAGGTAACTAACTACTTGGTATGACTGTACTTTGAACTGTCTAGAATATTCTATTAATAAATAGTATAATTTTTCCATATCACTATGTTTAATAATTAATATTATTTATTTAATATGCATAAGAAGAAAGCCAAATGCATGCTATATGCAAAACAACTCTAAAGATATCTAACTTAAAAATGAGAAATTAAAATGTAGAATTACACACACAGACACATTTTTAGTTATAAGCAGAAAATTCTGTTTCAAGGTATATACAGTTTTACAGAAGGCAGAAACTGTTATCTAATACAAGCAAAGAATTCCTAAGATATTTAAAAAAAGATTTGGTGCTATTTAGAGGAAGAATTAGATAATTTTGGAGAAAAAAATGTTTAGCCCAGGTTCTTGTAAATGTCTAATGTACAAGGCAAAAAAAAAAAAAATAATAATAATAAGACCAAATGATAAAATCTAACATCTGACATATTATTAGACATAATTTTATTAAATAAGATTTTATTGATTTATAGAGAGGGAAGGGAGAGGGAGAGATAGAAACATTGATGATCATAACCCTCCTGCACACCTCCTACTGGGGATTGAACCTGTAACCTGGGCATGTGCCCTGACTGGAAATCAAACTGGCAACCTTTTGGTGCATGGGGCGATGCTCAATCAACTGAGCCACAGCGGCCAGGCATATTAGACATCATTTTAGATGTTGTAGGCCCATAAAATGATTCCTAAGAGAGTATAAAAGGGCAAAAGTCTTATCAAAGTGGGTTTCAGACTTGAAAGATATAATGAAAGTCATATTGCAGGTAGTTTTTTGGGAACTCATTTTATTTTTTATTTTTTTAATATATTTTTATTGATTTCAGAGAGGAAGGGAAAGGGAGAGGAAGATAAAAACATGAATGATGAGAGAGAGTCATCAATTGGCTGCCTCCTGCCCACTCCACACTAGGAACTGAGCCCGCAACCCGGGCATGTGCCCTGACCGGGAATCAAACTGTGACCTCCTGGTTCATAAGTCAATGCTCAACCACTGAGCAACGCCAGCCGGGCATTTGGGAACTCATTTTAGAGAGAGAAATAAGCATATGCATAAATGATCCTAGTCTTTCTCTTTGCCAAATCAACCACTTCACACTCCCATCTGATGGAATCCATATAAAATCTGATGGAAATGCATATAGAAACATGGGAATAACCTGCCCATTTGAATGGGAACATCCTGAAATGTTGTTTGTTGTGTATTTTTGTGGCTGTCCAAAATGAATGCACTCTTTGTAATTTATACCTGGGCCTATCCAGGCAAAAGAGACATGGTTCAATTTTTAGTTATAAGCAGAAAATATCACTACTGATATTTTGAGGCTGTCCTTGTAAAAAGCTCTGGGGACAGAAGCCCTGTTTGCTCTGGTGATAAGACAATTTGCATACACGTAGGAAATTAGATGATAAAGTTGCTTTTTCAGTTTCACATTCCTTAAATATCATGCTTTCAACTGTTAGGAAACTGCTCTTGCCCAAACAATAGCTACTTCATGGTGACCCTCACTCAGAACACTATAATTCAGTAACTACGATTCTGTGTATTTGAGTTTCCCTAGGACACAACACACTGAACCAACCAAGGACTCCTGCAGAAAAGAAATCTGTTCCCATCGCAAATGGACATAAGGTAAAAACAAAGAAAGGAGACATGGCCATCTCCCCTCGGCTACACATGGAGTGAAAAGTTTTCTGCTTATTTGTTATTGCTAGAGCTTTAATCCTGTTCTTTATTATCTAACACACCCAAGCATGTCTAGGGATGAAGTCTAGAATTACTCCAGAAGACACAGGCTGCCAAGAGTATTTTGTATCTCTTAATATAGGTTTCATAGACTAATTAAGGGAGAGTGCAGACCAAAATAGCAATTATTAACGATAATAAAAACTCTTCTCTGTGTGTTTATCAAGAGCCTACAAATAAATTTTAAATTTAAAAAAATCAGAAGAAAAAAAATAAATAAAAAATCACAAGAAATTTAAGCAAAAATAACAAAAAAGCTTTCTAGGGCTATAAAAACAATATCACTTATTTCCTTGCATAGCAACCTCTTCCCTCAACTCTCTGAAATTTAAAAGAGCATCTATTTGTTTACAGAAGTATTGCAAAAACATCATTTTAAATTCACTCAAGTTTTAAAGCGACCATTTATTTTTGTGCCCTGTTGTGTTTTGGGGTTTTTGTGTGTGTGTGTGTTTTGTTTTGTTTTGTTTTTTTAGAGACCTCAGTCTGGGTAATTTATTTCAATATTCATGTCAGATGCAGGGACTTGGCAATTGGTATAAATAAGAAAACTCTGTGAATTTGTGTGTCCAGAGGAGTCTAAAATAAAATTTTCACCCTAGCCGGTTTGGCACAGTGGATAGAGCTTCAGCCCGCAGACTGAAGCGTACCGGGTTCGGTTCCGGTCAAGGGCACATACCTCAGTTGCAGGCTTTCTCCCGGCCCTGGTAGGGGAACATGCAGAAGGCAACCAATCGATGTTTCTCTCTCACATGGATGTCTTTCTCTGTCTGTCTCTCGCCCTCCCTTCCACTCTCTCTAAAAATTAATGGAAAATTATCCTCGGGTGAAAATTAACAACAAAAAATAAGAAAAAGGAATTTTAAAAAATGTTTCATGGACAAAATAAAATGAGCCATTGAGAGAACAAAAGATTGTAAGTACCGCACTTTTCCCTTTCTCTTGGGTCCCTCATACCCACCAGAGGCCAGAGGGCCTAACCTCGATCTCTGTTCATTTAAGGAACTTTCTTACCCCACCTTTGCTGCTGTTTGAAAGGTCTGGGGAGACGTCTTCTGACTTACTGGATGAGAAACAAGGATATAATTTGTTTTCCCAAGTTTTTTTAAAGTGATATATTTAGGGCGCTTGAGAGGAAAGAATTGGCCAGTCCTTTATTTATCTTCCTAACAGGTGCAATCCGCACAGTCATAAAGTCAGGCTACTGAAAAAGAATGATTTTGCCAAGTATTAAGTCTCTCTCATGTGCATTTGCCCCAGAGTATTCCTTCTGAAAACAGATAGCTCAAACCTACACAGACCTCTCCAGGACAGCATGGCAACGTGTTTTCAGGGGGAAACATATTGTAGCCTTCATTCATTCATACAACTTCTTTATTCCTCTTCCAAATCTTTCACTTGGCCTAAATTAACCATTGGAAGTAGAAGAATAGTTGCCCTTGATTAAATACCTCCTCCCTCTTCCCCCGTTCTTTCCCTTACTTCCTGCAAATGAACTTTTTCCCAATTTGAAGGAAAGGTAATATTTTATATATAAGATGGGGGTACTTTTTCCACTGCTTTTCAGAGAGTGAAAAGGAAGGAAGGAGGGAGAGCGAGAGACAGAGGACAGAGAGAGACACACTCACATCGATTGATTGCCTCTCGCACTCACCCAAGCTGGGGATCGAACCTGCAACCCAATACATTGCCCTTGACTGGGAATCGGACCTGAGACCCTTCACAGTGCACAGGCCGATGCTCTACCCACTCAGCCCCACCAGCCAGGGAATAAAATGACTTTTCCAAAGATAAATTTGTTTTGGTGTTTGAAATAAGCCATCCAATCTCATGCAGGTAGATTTTCTGTCACCAGGCTTCCTTTTTCTGATGATGATTAAGCCTTGAGCCATGCTGAGAAATAGGCAAGAGGTAATGAATGCTGCTCTACATTGAGATAGTATCGGGGCTTAGCAGAATTTTAAAATATGGCAAAATCTCTAGGGAACCAAGAAAGAAAGATATAGCAAACGGAAAAGTCTTATGGACTTAAAAAAAAAAAAAGTTATTCTCCATTACCATGTCCCCACCTATTTCTACTGAAAAGGGCCAAGATAGATGAGCTAGATAGATATTGCATGACGATATAGCAAAAGAATCTAGCAACAATGCCATCCTTTGATTCTCAGAGTTATCAGTATGATGACCTTAAAATTATGGTCATAAACGGAGTGATGTTTTTCTGTATGTTTGAGTTTTCAAGAAGAGATCTCACATGGCTGATGAAGGAATGACAGTGACTCCCCCAAGGTTTTTTGAATGTTACACAAGCACCATAACAAGAACTTTGCCTTTATGTACTTATGTTAAGTACATAAAATATAAAAGGGCCTGATAGGTCATGTAACAAAAAGTGACGTTTTTGTGTAACAAAAAGCCTCAATTTGGTGCTTTAGAAGAGCGTTTTTCTAGAAACTTTAGATTGTGACAGTAAACAGTTGTCTAAGTATGGTAGGGACTCGTTTTATGTTTTTAATTATCACAAACTACAGAGATACCATTCTGAGGAATCATTTGGGGGGGGGGGGGCGGTTAAGAGTCATTTGTAGCATCTTAAAACTATTAGAGAGTCTACCACAGGAGAAAGGCTTTTGGAATTTTCTAATTTCATGTTGATAAAATTACTTTTTGACAGGAAAAAAGAGAGGTTTCTGGAGAACAGTCATTTAAAAAAAAAAAATCAACCCCAGGGCAATTAGTGACGGCTTTTAAAATAGAGGCCATATTGACTATATCTCTCAAGTCCCAGCAACTGATTCCTAGTAACTGCTCAATTAATGGTTGATGCACGAATAAATGTATGTAAAGCATTCCCACAAATCTCAAGATGTATTTCACATCCTCTCTCACCATTAGAATAGGATAACTTAAAATCACTAGGCTCCAGGTTCTGCATGAAATCCAAACTATAAGATCTAGAACTGGTGGTACAAATAATCCAGTTCTCCACAGAATAAATACACAATTTATAGTGGTAGAGAGAATGAATAGGAAGTGGCTGCTCCTTAAAAATAATACTGTCTTCCTCCAAAAGGAGTTAGTGAGTCATCCAGAATATTTTCAAGGGTCTAAACAAGGCCCAATTAACTAATCACTTCCATCAGGGTTCCTTCCTGAGGCCCAAAGTTACACCTGTACTTCTTCCTTCTCCTTAAAAGATCCAGTTCTCCCAAGACCCAACGTGAAGTTCCCAGAATTAGGCCACTGAAGGTTGGGAGGCAGTTGAGAGATACATCATTTGCAGCTTCAGGTGCTGAAAACTCAGCCTCTTCCAAAGGGTTACCAGGTCTTCTTGGATCCTAGGAGGGCCAAACAGCCCTTGTATTCGATCAAGAGTGACAGCAAGTGGTCATGTCCTTCCTGGGCATGGCTGTCTGGGCTGGGGAAGAGGTAATAAGACCTGCAGGGGCTGGAGGAACCTGTCCCTTGGGTAGTTTGAAATGACTCTGAAAAATTGGTTTGGAGGCAAGTTTTATTCTTGAGGCTATCTTTCAGAGGAATGTTTACCTGGAATAAAATGAACCCCGGTGAAAATGAAATCAGGAAAAGGTACAAGAAACAGAATAGTTCCTGAACTGACACAGTCCTAACTCTTCTGATGAAAACAATATTAAAATGCACGCATTTCACCAGGAAAACTCTTCAAGATGCAGTTTCTTTAAGAATCAGTTCTAGCCCTAACCGGTTTGGCTCAGTGGATAGAGTGTTGGCCTGCAGACTGAAGGGTCCCAGGTTCCATTCCGGTCAAGGGCATGTACCTTGGTTGTGGGCACATCCCCAGTAGGGAGTGTGCAAGAGGCAGCTGAATCGATGTTTCTCTCTCATCGATGTTTCTAACTCTCTATACCTCTCCCTTCCTCTCTGTAAAAAAATCAATAAAATATATTAAAAACAAAAAAGAATCAGTTCTAGACTGACGGATGTCAGAGGGGAAGGGGGTTGGGAGGGTCTGGATAAAAGAAGGTGGAGAGATTAGCCAAAGAACATATATGCATAGCCCATGGACACAGACAAGTGTGGTGAAGGTCAGGGGAGGGGTGAGGTGGGAGCTGGGTGGAAGTAGGCCAAGAGGGGGGAAAATGGGGAACATCTGTAATAGTGTCAATAATAAAAAATATATTAATGCTAAAAAAAAAA
Source organism: Corynorhinus townsendii (assembly GCA_026230045.1). Classification (NCBI taxonomy): domain Eukaryota; kingdom Metazoa; phylum Chordata; class Mammalia; order Chiroptera; family Vespertilionidae; genus Corynorhinus; species Corynorhinus townsendii. Next base: position 204,395,706 of record JAPDVU010000003.1, on the reverse strand, counting down.
AAAAAAAGAATCAGTCCCGCTGGTAATGATACAAATGCAAAAAAAAAAAAAAAAAAAATCCCTGTAATTCCTGAAAAGATTTTAAATATATCAGTAACCCTTTCTTTATCTCTACTCCCTGCCACCTAAATTTAAACTAACCAAAGAATCTATGAGTATAAAATTACTGTCCTGGGTCGGGGACTCCTACACAGAATATCAACAGTACTTTTATAGCAAAGGAAGATCATGAGGACTTTGGTATCTGTGTTACTTTAGCAAAAATATACATTTTGGGGTGGCGAGAAGCTGAAGTTAAAGATATAGTTTCCTCTTTGTAGCTCTAAAATTTCATTGTCTCTAAAGGTAGAGTGGATCAGATTGAGTTGTCAGACAAAGTTAAAGTTTAGCAAACAGGATAATTTAATTAGCTTTATAGGCTCCATAGCCTGTCATCTTTTTTTTCCTCAGTAGTTTCTCAGCCATTTTCAAGTGGGCTTCATGCAAATTCACCACTGAGTGTGGGTTAGTTAAAACAATCTTCTGTCCTCAGTCAGGAAACATAGAATGCATTTCATCCACATAAGCCTTGAAGAGGCTAGTCAAGTGACAGATCAAATAAAAAGGACACTTAATACGCATGTAAATCATTTGCATTACAAATAAGACACTTTAGTAGGGGTTGGACTCCCTGCCCGATAGTCAGGATTAAGTTCCCATATTAATGCATGCATTTGGTGTGGTTATTTCGGGTGGAAGACTTCATCCATCAATGCTCCACCAGCAAGTAAAGCCAACCTGTAAGCTGATCACCACAGCCTGTCAACACTGGTTACTTAATTACATAAAGAAAATATATTTCAAAGACTTTCGATAATTTGGTTCAATGTCTAGCATCTTTTTCAATGTTCTTCACAATAATGGTTAAAAGCAGTTTTAAGAATTAAAAATGAAAAAACGAAATGCTATATTTTGCTCTTTGCTAATCTTTTTTCCAGCTTTTATTTGCAAAAGTCAAAAATAAAAATTCAATGAGCACTAATGAAGTCCCATATGAATGAAATAATATTTTATCAGATATTTCCATTAAAAACTAAACTAAATGTACTTGTGCCGTTAATTTGTGCTTTTCATTAAGTCATTTTAGTAATCTCTGATTCCAATTTATTTATGTTACTTATTAGTAGTTAATCTTGATTGTTTTATAGAAAGGAGAAGCATTTCTTCTAATGAAGAATAGTTTCATATTTTCAGTTTAATTATTTTTAAAGGCTACATATTATGAAATTATCTACATTAAGACTCATTAAAAACACAGCCGGTCAGTGATATTCAAAGTTTGCCTCTTTTATGCAGGTGTTTGATTTTCTTCCCATGCAAGAATTTAATGAATGAAGCTCCAAATGCACTAAAAGCAAAAAATGCCTGCATCTGTCTTTTCTAAAAAGTTTGCCAGTTGATAAAAACAACCAATCTGGAAATAGTGTCACCAATTCTTTTTTGAAATCTCGATCAAATCTAGTAACCATTTTTTTAAAAGTATATTCCAAGCTCTTCTCTACACATACACATTGCAAATACATCGTGAAAAATTTGTGATTCAACCTATGAAAATACACTTGAAAAATGCAACTGGCTCACCACAAGCAACTAACATCCTCAAGTTACATGAAAAGGATCCCTTGTCATTGAATGATAAAATCACAATTTGAAACTTTCAGTCACTATTCCTTCACAAACTGTCATTGTCAGATATTTTCAAATTGGTATACTCTTCCTATATCTTTCCTCTGGTCTTTTTATTCTCAAGGGTCTTTTCCTGAAAGCACAGTGATTCTATTATTTTATAGTGTATTTAAGAAATTGGATTTGTTTAAAAATTAATACCAACATGTACACACTCTATTAAAAAGCACAGCAAAAAAGTTTATGGATGAGTCTTACCCTCCTTCTTAGCAGGTTCTGGGACAGGTTCAGGCATGGCCGCAGTAAAATGTTATTCTCCAAAGAGTTTGCTCCCCTCCAGTAAGAGATGACAGAAACCCCACGAGCAGTCGAGAGATGGTGCAGTTCAGTGTGACAAGCAGTTGGGGAGAAATCCAGTGCTTTTGTACTGCCTCTGAACTTCAATCATGTGGCACCGCCCCTTCTTCAGCACAAGGATGCTGGAACTTGACAGCTAGGAGGACCTTTCTCACATCTGTTGTCTGTACTCTGCTCTCTCGCCTATTGGAAGGAATCTCCCGTCCATCTCATGTGGCTGATGAGAACACCTCTACTTTCTAAATTCAGCTGCAGCCTCGTGCTCCTTCTTACTCTCTCTTTTTTTTTTTCTTCTGTCTAATGAAAGCCTGTCTCAACTCAGGAGTGCAAAAAGTTTGCCAGATGATAAAAAAATTAATTAAATTAGAATATGTGAATCCAACATCTATCTTAATTTTTACTAAGGTTATAAAGGAAAAAAAATCTTTGAATTAAGATGATAATTTTATGCTCCCATTAGATTTTTATTTTTTGTCAGTTCTTAATTATTAGATTTAAATTTTTTCTTACTTATCTTTTTGAGAGGAAGAAGAAGAAGAAGAAGAAGAAGAAGAAGAAGAAGAAGAAGAGAAAGAATAATTTTTTGTTCCACTTATTTATGCATTCATTGGTTGATTCTTATATGTGCCCTGACCAAGGATTGAACCCACAACTTTGGCATATCAGGACTATGCTCTAACCAACTGAGCTACCCAGCCAGGGCCATTAACAATATATTGAAGTTAATTTGAATAGCCAAATTTCTATGTTGAATATCTTCTCCCATTTAATCCTCCAAGAACAGCAAAGATTTCTATTAAGGAATACTTAGACTTTATATTTTCTCAAGAAATATCTTTTTAAAACATTACCCGGCATATAAAAGAATGAAGGAATGATACATGGTGCCACACGGATGTAGCTTGAGTACACGGTACCAACTGAAAGAAGGAAGACACAAAAGACCACCTACCATACAGTCCATTTATGTGAAATGCCTAGGGTGCTCATAAAGTTGATTAGTGGTTGTCAGTGACTGGGTGGAGGTGGAATTGGAAATGACTACTAATGGATTTGGAGATACTTTTAGGGATGATGAAAATGTTCTGGGATTAGATGGTGATGATGGTTGTACAACTTGGTGATTATATTAAAAACCACTGAATTGTACATTTCAAAATTTATGGGGGCCTGGCTGACCTGGCTCAGTGGTTGAGCATAGACCTATGAACCAGGAGGTCACAGTTTGATTCCCAGTCGAGGCATATCCCCAGAAATATGCAGGAGGCAACCAATCAGTGATTCTCTCTCATCATTGATGTTTCTATCTCTCTCTTCCTCTCTGAAATCAAGAAAAACACATTTAAAAATAATAAATAAGTCATAAAAATATATGGGGCAAAGTCAGACAGACCAGTAGCCATTGTTTTGTTTCAAGACAGCAGACAGACACAGTAATCTAACTTAAGATATTGGTAGACTATCAGATTTGCCACTTTCTCTCAAAAGTCTCCTGGAACTTCATGGAGAACTATGAACTACCAAGTGATCAACCTAAAAAAGACACCTTCCTTTCTTTATCCACATTCATGGCACCTCAGAGACCAGAACTAAAATTAGTTTATATATGAAAAGACTCCTTGAGTGCCTCTATTGCCATGTGTTTTCAAGATCATTCTCAAGAGACTTTGATTGATTTGTAGGGAACCAGCCACTCTGTCTCATTTAATTTCCCTTGTGGCTGAGAGCGCAGCTGGTCAGACTTAGCTCTACCAAACTCTGTGCCAAGCTAACTTTTCATATAAGGATGGAAACTCAACTTAGAACTCAATAGCATCATGCTTTAGCTATGTGGGGGGCGGGGGAGGAGAGCAGTCAGGAAGGTCAATGACCATTTTCTACAAAGAAAGCCTTTTCTCAACCACGTAGTGCCACTGAGCCCATTGTTTTGCTTTTAAAATTATTTTTTTGCTCTTAGATGCTAAACATCAGCCAGAAAACAGCATATTTTGTAATACAGAGTTAGATGTGCCTTGAAAAGAACAAAACCAAAAATCCTGCCCCCCCCCCGCCCCCGCCACTACCCCCAAGTCTACCATGAGAGTATCAATACATGAAATAAACTAAAGAAGCTAGAATCTGAAGTCAGACCCTTGGGTTCTATTTCTGGACCATCATTGATCAGCTGAGTTACTCTAAGAAAGATAAGGGGCCTTTCTGGGACTCAGTTTCCTTTTGTGTAAATTGAGGGGCATATAAAAATGTTCTTTGGCCCTAACTGGTTTGGCTTAATGGATAGAGCATCAACCTGCGGACTGAAGGGTCATGGGTTTGATTCTGGTCAAGGGCACATACTTCGGATGCAGGCTCCCAGCCCTGGTCAGGGGCATGTGGGAGGCAACCAATTGATGTGTCTCTCTCACATCAGTGTTTCTCTCTGTCTCTCCCTCTCCCTTCTATTCTCTCTAAAAATCAATGGAAAAAATATCCTCAGGTGAGGGGGAAAGAAAATAAAAAAGCTTTAAAAAAATTGACCTCTGTAGCCAATCGATGATTCTCTCTCATTATTGATGCCTCTATCTCTGTTTCTCTCTTTCTTCTTTTCTGAAATCAATAAAAATATATATTTTTAAATGACCCGTGAAGATCCTTCTAGATTTAACATAGTGATTCTATATGGGTAGGCCTAAAAAGGAATCATTTCTTCAGCAGTCCCATAGCACTGAACACCACATATGAAATGGATATAAGGACTGAGTGTCACATTGAAGAATGTTTATAGTCATGGGCAGATTTCACGCATGCCACAAAAGAGGTGCCATGCCATCACTGGCCCCTGCAGAAACTCTGTTGGGTTTTTAATACACTGATCATTTTACTGAAGTGAACAAGTGCCAGGAAATATTGAAACCCATGGAGAAAATATTTTATGGCCTAGGGAACTTTTTGCTAAAAACTGCCCTAGCCTATTTGGCTCAGTGGATAGAGCATTGGCCCAAGGACTGAAGGGTCCTGGGTTTGGTTCTGGTCAAGGGCATATACCTTGGTTGCAGGCTCAATCCCTGGTCCTAGTCCGGGCATGTGTGAGAGGCACCCAACCCATGTGTCTCTCACATCCATGTGTCTCTCTGTTTCTCCCCCTCTCTTCCACTCTCTCTAAGAATCAATGGAAAAATATCGTCGGCTGAGATTAACAACATCAACAAAATGGCAAAACCTAATTGGAGGAATTGGAAGTATGAACAAATTCTAGGAAAATGATTGTAGAGTGTATTAGATAGGTAAAGTAACATTTTTAATCAGGGTAATAAGTCAACATGAGTAATTTTTCAGGATTGTATTGTTTTAGGAGCACATAAACCCTATTTCAGATCTTATACATCCATCTAGAAGGTTGCAGACTCTTTATCTCCAACATGTCTCTCAGGGAGTGAGGAAATGATCAACAGGGCTCTTCTTTTTTCCCATTTTTAAATGCTTTATTGTCCCCCACCCCCCTTGGTGTTCTTTAGGATTAGAGTTGGCTGAATATTGCATGAACCCACAGAATAACAGCTAAATCAAGATAGAAGCCTTTCTTGATCACATAAAGGAAATCCAAAAGTAACTAGTCATTATAGTGGGTCCACAGTGTCATCGGAAATCCTTCGGGACGTTCCTCCTTTCTGCTCTACCTACTGTCCTTCAGGTAACTTCATGGTCTAAAATGGCTGCTGGTGCTCATGTCATTACATCTACATTCCAGGCAGCAGAAAAAAAGAAGACTCACTTTCTTCATTTTAAGGAATCTTCTTTGAAGTCCTACACACAACATCTAGTACATCCCACTGGCTAGAACTTGATCAGATGGCCACAAAAGGACCTGGCAAATGTAGTCTTTTATTCTCGGTGGCAATGGGCTTCTGTTACCAAAGAAAATAAAGAGAATGGATGTTGGCTCGGCAAATACCAATTTCTAGCACATCTTTCAAAATAAAAACAATCATGTTCACTGCACCAAACAAAGAGTGCAGAGAAGTATAAATGTTAACCCTACCCCTCTCCTTAACCTTATCCTCACTCCAAGGTGTGAATTAGGGATCCAAACTTGGTCTAACTTTCCTCTGTATTCATATATACACATGCAAATATATATTCATCCATAGGAAGTTCTTCATTGGTTTTTATCTACATTACTCTCCAACTTGCTTTTCTCACTTAACCTGTCATAGACAGACATCCTACATGTTAATATGTACTAGTACATGTGTGTATGAGTGTGTGCGTGTGTGTGCTATAGCTGAATAATAATTATTCATGGACTGGATGCACCATGGTGTGCCATGTATTCTCAATTACTTCTCTTTTGATGGACATTCAGTTTGTTTCCAGTGTTTTGCCACCACAAATAACGTCATCTTATCTAATAAAAGAGTAATATGCAAATTGACCATCACTCCAAGATACAAGATGGCCGCCCCCAGTGGTCAAAGATGGCTGCCCCCATGTGGACACAAGATGGCCGCCACAAGATGGCCTGCAGGGGAGGGCAGTTGTGGGCAGTTAGGGGTGACCAGGCCAGCAGAGGAGGACAGTTGGGGGAGACCAGGCCAGCAAGGGAGGGCAGTTGGGGGGGACCAGGCCTCCGGGGGAGGGCAGTTGGGGGTGATTGAGCTGGTAGAGGAGGGCAGTTGGAGGAGACCAGGTCATCAGGGGAGGGCAGTTGGGGGTGACCAGGCCTGCAGGGGAGAGCAGTTGGAGGGGGAGGGACCAGGTCTGCAGTGGAGGACAGTTGCGGGGGGCCCAGGCCTCCAGGAGAGGGCAGTTGGGGGAGATCAGGTCTGCAGGGGAGGGCAGTTGTGGGCGATCAGGCCAGCATGGAGGGAAGTTAGGGGTGACCAGGCTGGCAGGGGAGGGCAGTTGGGGCAATTGGGCCATCCAGGGAGCAGTTAGGCATTGACCTGGCTGGCAGGGGAATGGTTAGGGGGTATCAGGTTGGCAGGCAGAAGCGGTTAGGGGCAATCAGGCAGAGGCAGGCGAGTGGTTGGGAGCCAGCAGTCCTGGATTGTGAGAGGGATGTCTGACCACCTCAAGGGGTCCCGGATTTGAGAGGGTGCAGGCTGGGCTGAGGGACACCCTCCCTCCCCGTGCATGAATTTCGTACACCGGGCCTCTAGTAGACTATAAACTTATATAGATACTTTTAAATTAGAGATTAAAAGTGAACTTGCTGGTGTAGATGCAGTTTAAATCTTTATAGATTTTTGTTAAATTACTTTCCCAAAATGTTGCCTCCTTAACAGGCCAATCACCAATATACAAGATTGCCCATTTTCTCATACCCTGTATGGTGTTTTTTTTAAGTTATCAACTTAATATGTTAGAAATGATTGCTCATTATTAACCATTTTTTCCCCAAAGATAAAGAAACATATCATGTTTACTGGTGATTTCTATTTTTTCTGTTATTGCTTTTTTCCAAATATTTAATTTTTTTTCTAGTGATATTAACTCTGTCTATAATATGTTTCAAATAACTTTCCCCCTTTTTTTGCCTTTTGATTGTATAATGCTTTTTTTGCCATAAATATTTTATTTATTCAGATCTGTCCTTTTCCTCTATAGCCTCTGGATTTTCTGTCTTACTTAAAAATGTCTCTCCACCCAGGGTTACTCAAATACTCACATAATTTTTTTTCAAATATTGATAAACATTTTTATTATGTGAATTAGGGATCCAAACTTGGTTACTCTCCCCCACCCCAGCTTAACAGGGAGTCATGCTAGCACCATTCCACTGACTTGAAATGTAACCCAGGGTTTAAGTTCCCATATAAATTTGAATCTATTTATAGATGCAGTGTTCACATTTCACTCATCAGAGTGTTTATCTTCAGCCAATATCATACTATTTGGATTAATTAGCTTTACATTATATTTTAATATCCAATGGGGCAAGTCCCCCTCTCTGGCCTAAATGTTCAAAATTTTCTTTGCAATTCTCCATTTATGTTATTCCTTGTAAACTTTAAATTCATTTTGTCAATTTCAGTAACATACTTCCAACAGAAAGGATATTCTAATTAAAATTATATAAATTGTTATATATTAATTCATAGATGATTGTCAGTTGATCATATTAATCCTTCTCATCTAGAAATATGTTTTGTCTCTCAGGCCAGATATCGTTTTATAGTTATTAATGACACTTTATAATTTTCCCATTAAAATTATATACCATTCATGTTAAATTTGTGCCTATGCATTCTATTTTTGTTACCATTTCAAGTGAAATTCTTTTCTCCATTTTTATTTCTTACTGATTACTAAGAGTATAAAGAAAAGCTATAAAAGTTATTTTTATAATTATTTTGTATCCAGTGTTTATTAGTAATGATGACTGAATTTTATCAAATGTATTTTTATATATATTATTGTAATCATGTGCTTTTCTTCTTTGATTTGCTTACAAAATTAGGTACGGTATTTTGAAAAATTGCCCAACATTGGACAATCCTTGCCCTCCAGGTAATCCATTTATTATGGTGTCTTTATTATTTTATTAATATAATTCTGGATTTATTTGCTAATATTTTAGTTTATATATTTTTACATTTATATATTGGTGAAATTATTCTATAACTTCTTTTTGTGCTATCTTTATCACATAAGTTATGCTGGCATCATAAAATTGATTATAGATACTTGCTTTTTCTAATATTTAAAATAGTTGGAATAACAAGAAAACATGTTCTTTGAATTAACCTACCAAGCAATATAGAAACAGCCTCATAGATTAAGAGCAGGCAGACATCTCTGGGGGGAGTCATGGGGGAGGGGGAGGGATTGAGCAAAAAAGAAAAAAAAAGAGAAAGAACTGGACATGGACAACACTGTGGTGATTTGGGGGGAAGATGGAGGGAAGGAGGTGGAAGAGGGCATAGAGGGGATAAATGGTGATGGAAAAAATAAAGTAATATAAAATAAATGAATATATATATATGTGTGTGTGTGTATATATATATATATATATATATAACCCTAATATGCAAATAGACTGAATGGCAGAACAACCAAACACCCGGTCACTATGACATGCACTGACCACCAGGGGGCATGCACGGAATATGGTGGGCATCAGCAGCAGGCAGCAGAGCACAAAACATGGTGGGCATCGGCTGCGGCAGGATGGTGGAGCAGGTATGCGGGGACTCCAGACCAAGGTGGGTGCTGGTCACTGTCATCAGCGCGAGCCTCTGGTGGTTACTGAAAATTCTTTGTTCCCACATGCCATGGTCCCACCAGGCGCTCACACCTGTTGCCAGCACCTGCACCTGCTGTGGCACCGGCCCTGCTCACACCTGCTGCCGGTGCTGGAGCCACTGCTCATACCCGCTGCCAGTGCCCAGCCCCGGACCTGATCATTCAGCACTGTCAGCGGGTGTGAGCAGCAGCTGCTGGTCTCCATCGCCCCTGAGGGCTTCTCCACCTCCCCCTGCTCCTGAGGAGTGATGGGGGAGCAGCCACTGCTTGTATCTGCTGCTGGCGCCAGCCCCAAACGCTCCACACCGTCAGTGGGTGCAAGCAGGGCTGGTGCCGTCAGCACATGGGAGCGGTGGCAGCAGGAGCAGGGCTGCCAGCAGACAGGGGATGGTGGGGGGGCCTGCAGCGGGAGGGGCTGGGCAGGGGTGCAGAGGATGGGCCAACAGCAGCCTCGCAGCCCACAGTTCCCTTCAAGGTGTACGAATTTGTGCACTGGGCCACTAGTAAATAAATAAAAAGAAAAGGTGTTCTTTAAAGATAACTAACACAATTATAAAACCATCTGGTTTGATCCATTTTTATTTTTCATTTTAATTTATTTTAAATCCTCACCCGAGGATATTTTTCTATTGGTTTTTAGAGAGAGTGGAAGGGAAGGGAGAGAGACACAGAGAGAGGAACATCGATGTGAGAGAAACACATGAGTTGATTGCCTCCCGCAGATGCCCTGACCAGGGCCCGGGTGGAGCCTACAACTCAGGGACATGCCCTTGACTGGAATTGAACCTGGGACCCTTCAGTCCATGGGTGGACATTATCCACTGAGCCAGACCAGCTAGGGCTGGTCTTATCCATTTTAATTCATAAATCTTTTAAAATATTTCCAATTTCTTCTTTAGATGGTGAGATGTTCAGGATTTTTACTTCTTTTTAAATTACTTTAAAGATTATTTATTTTTCTAGATTTAGTAAGAATATTGTTGTATAAATGTTTTAATTTGTAATGCTTGGTATATCTGTGATTTTTATGCCCCATTTTTATTCCTAATAAATATTTTTATTTTCTCTTAATATGTTTTTGCTGAGTGTAACTATTTTTATTGGTGTTTTAGAAGAACAAGTTTGTATGTTTATTACATTTTCTTCTCATAACTTTTTTTGGTCAAATTTGTTGTTGTTTTTCTATGTTAAAGATTTAATTTAGACCTTATTTTTAGCCTAGGACTGTAGCTGCATCCCATAGATTTTGACTTAACCTACCAACCTTTTCATTAATTTATAAATAATCTTCAGTTTTGTTTTTAATTTTCTTATTGATCCAGGAGTTATTTAAAAAGGATTTATTTCTTAATTTCTAAGAAATTAAGATTTCTTCATATTTTTAAATTAAACTTTTAGTGAGGTGAAATTTTCATCATACAAAATTAACCATCTTAAAGTGGACAATTCAGTGGCATTTAGTAAGTTCAGAATGTTGTATAACCACCACCTCTACCTGCTTCCAAAACATTTTTATCATTCTAAAATGAATCCTGGTACCCAGTAATCAGGTACTCCCCATTTACCCCTCTGCCCAGGCTCTGGTAACCTCCATTATGCTTCCTGTCTCTGTGGATTTACCTATTCTGGACATTTCCTATAAATGGAATCATACAATATGTGCTCTTTGAGGCTAGAATATTCTGTCTGATATTGATACTGTTTCTTTCTTATAAGAAACTAGAGGCCCGATGCATGAAACTTTTGCATAGATAGGGTCCCTAGGCCTGGCCGGTGATCAGGGCTGTTTGAGGCCTTCCTGTGGCTGGCCAGGGCCTTCCTTTGTTCTGCACCGCCCCCTAGTGGTCAGCGCACATCATAGCCAGTGGTCGAACTCCCGATCGGTCAAACTCCCGAGGGGACAATTTGCATATTAGCCTTTTATTATATAGGATAATATTCAACCATGAATAAATAAACTAACTGGTGGAAAAGCATTTCCCACCTAATACGCATTTTCAATAAAATATTATTTTATGCTTAGCAATAATTTATCAGTTAGTAATATATCTTTTGTTACTTTAATCAATTGTATATAAGTAATACTTATAACAATAACTTAATTCTGAATGTATTTTTAACACTACAAAGCCTTGTAGTCAGAAAAAAATGTTTTTTAAAATTTCTGCTTAAATATATCTTTTGAGGTACAGAAATATAAGATGAAAAAAATTTTTAACATTTAAGGCCAGAAATTATATTAAATGGGAATAGAATTCTGTGAGGTAAATAGAATAAAAATATTTACTCAGGGAGAAAGAAAATAACATTACATTTCCAGAGGTTAAAGAGCTTATTTATACATCTTTAATATATTATGGTAGGTATCATATCACCATGGCATTTTTATTTCAGAGGAGATATTTAAAATGGTGAGGTTACAGTGTTTTTGTTATTTTTAAGGCCAACTTTTAGAGAAGGCTGGAGATGACATTCTTTGCAACTATTTAAGTTTATGATAGAAAAATTGTATTCCTCACAGTTCTGGAGGCTGGAAAGCTGAGATCCAAGTACCTGCAAGACAGGGTTTGTGTGGGAACTCTTTTTCTGTCTTGCAGAGGGCAGTTTTCTCATTGTGTCCTCACATGACAGGAGAGGCAGAGAAAAAGCTCTCGAGTGTCTCTAAGAAAGGACACTAAACCCATCATGAATATTCCACCCTCATTACTTCCCAAAGGCCCCATCTCCACATGCCTTCATATTGGGGGTTAGGACTCAACATATGAATTTGGGGGGACACAATTCCATCCATAGCAAAAAATATGTGAACCAAATAGCTTTTAAGGGCTTTGTTTGATGGCTGGTTTCAAAGAGGACATAGATTAGGGGGAAGGAGCTCATGGGATCTAAGTGGCAGTAGACAGACCCTGTCTCTACCCCTGCTTTCCCTTTCTTTCTTTCCTGGGCCCTGGCTGAGATAGAGGTGGGGAGACTTTCCCCAAGATTCAGCTCCTGGCCCTCTGGTCTCTGTGTACATTCTCTCCCTTGGTGAGCTAATCCCCTCTCAGATTCTCAGCTATTACTGTGTGAATGACTCGCAGAACCCATCTCTGACCTTGATCCTGAGTTTCACTTCTGAACTGACAATCTGCATTGAATATTAAAAATGTAACCAGTTAAGGATGATAACCATTGCTAAAACTTATAGTATCTTTCATTTTTTTCTGTGCATATATTGTGGAAATTTTTGAGTTTTAACTAAGCTGTGAAAAGCAGAGGTCCAGGATCCAAAATGAAATTACTTAAAATGCAAAAGAAAGCAGGCTATTGAGTAAATTAAAATTTGAAGCCTGACCCCATATTATCAACTTACAGTCTTAGGTCTACCAGTTCTCCCAGCCATAACCAGCCTCACAGTATATGAAACAAGAAGGAACAAGTGACGAAGGTGGGGAAGGTTTGATGAATTTGTAAACTTTTAGACTAAGTGAATTTTGCTTGTGTGTATGTCTGTGTCACGTTTGTTCCATGCACACTTGCAGCTACTGGGGCAGTGATGTTTCCACCCATGACATTATAAATTGGCATTATGAATGCCAATGGGAAATGGGTGGTGATAAAATGGAAGATATTACCCCAAATAGTCTATGGAAATCCATTCCATGTTTTAAAAACTTTCTTGTGCAAAATGTTCCTGGACTCATTGTTCTTGAAATGAGAAAGAAAGAAACCCACTTTCTGGACATCCCTTGGTGTGACTTTGAATTTTCTCTCACACCAAGCTCAAGTTCACACTGGAAGACTTGCAGGCTATCAATAGCACTCTGCTCACCTGCCTTATTTTAAAGCTGAAGCATGTTAAGCCCTCTAAGCCGCTCCTCATAAGACATACCCTTCATCTCCCAAATTAGTCCTGGTGCCTTTGCTGGATCTCTTCCAAGACTCAGATGTTCTTTTAAGCTTCATGTCCTGCCACACATCATGCAGCAGGCTATAAGCAGCGAGAGCTCCTTCACCTTAATATCTCCTTTGATTTATGGACCCTAACAATTTTCAGCCTCAATATCTTCTACTCTGGGCTTATACTGCTCATTGGAATGATCCACGTTTCCAAATTCTGATGACTGCAGGTGACATGCGCAATACATTTCTTTTCAGCGAGACACTAAAACACAAAACAAAAATGAAAACAAAGTTAGAGTAACCCAGAGGTCCCTGACCTTGACCCATTATTTTCCTGCTGCAGGTCTTTGTACCTACTACTTCCTGCAGCCCAAGCAGCTTTACTTCCATCGTGGTGGTTCCAAAGCTGATCCAGTTTGGAAGGATCATCTCAAAGATGACTTCCTCCACAAAGCCTTCTCTAATGTTCCAGCTTGACATGATCTCTCACTCCTCTGAATACTTTACATATACTCCCTGTAGAGTAAACACAGTCTGATTACCTCCTATTGTCCCTATTTATGTGACTTATTGTTTAAACCAGATCTCAAACAGGTAGTCTGTGAGCTAAATCCAGTTTGCAAATGAATTTTGCTTGGCACACACACTTATTTCATATTAAAGAAAAACAAAAAACTATAAAATCAGCCCTGGTCTACGTGGCTTAGTCAGTTGGAGCATCATCCCATACACCAAAAGGTGGTGGAGTCAATTCCCAGTCAGGGCACATACCCAGCTTTCAGGTACTATCCCTGGTTAGGGCGCATACAGGAGGCAACTGATGGTTGTTCCACTCTCACATCAATGTTTCTCTCTCCCCCTGTCTCTCCCTAAAATCAATAATATATCTATATATAACACAAAGTGTGGATTTCTGGCCTCTCTTGGAAATATTGGGTCTAGGTAGACACATTAAACTGGAGCTCAATAGAACCCACCCCAGTTTGCTTCTTGGGCCACTTCAGTCATTTGGCTAACTGCCTAGCCCAGGTGGGCATTTGAATTTGCAATGCTCAGTCTAGACCAGTGGTCGGCAAACTCATTAGTCAACAGAGCGGCAAACTGCGGCTCACGAGCCGCATGTGTCTCACGAGCCACAGTTTGCCAACCACTGGTCTAGACTATAGTACTGTAAAGGCAGGATCTTGTGTTAATCATCTTTACAACCTGCAGCAAGCACTTAGGAATTTGTGGCTGAAAAAAATTAATGTATATGGGTTGAGAGGCAGGTATTTTTTTATTTGTAAGTGACTGTGAGGTTATGTCGCTGGGATCTGACCAGTCCCTCCCATTCTCCTATTCCATCACAACATTGCTCAACATCTATCAATGAGTATCATTCATCCTCCACTACGTGATGAAAGCTTGGAGGCACAAAATAAACAAGTGTGCACCCTGCCCCTCCCTGTAGGGGCCCATGTAAGGAAATGAGAAATAAGCACATGAAATAATTTATGAGCAATATATCATTATAATTTCAAGGCAACACAGCCAAGTGTTTAACAGATGAGATGCTGGAGTCAGACAGACTTGGGTTTCTGTATTTAGAAACTTATAATGTTGGGTAAATTATTTAACTCTCTGAGCCTTAGTTTTTTTTCCATCTTTTACTGGCCTCTTTCAAGACCTAGTTTGAGACAATAATTATATCTGCCCCGTAGACACATGGGAAGGTTAAATGAGCTAACACATGTGAAGTCTTTGGCATAGTGTCTGGATGTGTTAAGTGTTCTATAGATGGAAGGTGGTTTTTATTGGCAGCTGAATAATCCAGAATCATCCATAGTACACTTCATATATAAAATTCACCAAGCCCTGTTTTCCATAAAGTCTGTATTATCAGTCAGCTATACGGCGACTGCAAATAGCTCCTTAATATTCAGAGTTTACTCCTATGTGTGATTGCTGAGTCTGTGTGGGTGTGATAGAAAAGATTAGTTTGTCACCAGGAGTCTTTTCACACTGGACATGTAAAGGCCAGCCCGTAGTCTGCAGCTGCAGCTGCTATTTGCAGCGCTGGGGCCTCTGAGATAGGATTCTGGGCTCAGATTTATTTTCTGCCCTGTGCTTTTGTTGAAAAGACTGGTGCTGCTCAGCTGCCCTGACTGTTGCTGCCATCCCACGGTGCCCTCATTTTGCCTCCCTAGTTGAAGGCATGCTTCACGCTCAGCTGTCTCTCAGAAAATGCAGGGAAGTCACCATCATCATTTAGTAAATACTTAGCGTGTCCCAGGCATCCTGCTAAGCATTTTGCATGTATTATCTCATTTAAAGAATTCTCATAAAATGTTATGAGATGGATATCATTGTTACCCCTGTTTTAAGATGAGGAAACAGATACAAAGAAGGTAAATCACTTTCCAAAGCTCCCAATTAGGAAGAGGTAGGGCTTGTATTTGAAAGCAGGTATGATTTCCAGAATCTATTATCTTAACTATTAAATTATTCTTCCTCAAATAAATTTAGGTGGATATCTTTCCTTCACAAACCCATTTCTTTCTATCATGCGTTGTTTACTGCTTCCTTAGCATAAGGAGGGTAACAAAGAGGTTTCCTCTGTAGGTTCACTCTATAGATCTTGTAGTGCCACTTGCAACACTACTTAAAGGGCCGTATCACATTTGGGTTAAGTGAGGAAAATGCAGTGATCCATTAGTCAAGTCTGCATGAACTTTCAGAATGTACATCTATTGATTATGAAGAGAACGAAGTACACAAATAAGAGTTTTAGTGCTTCAATTCTGAGAGAGGTAGCAAGAAAACAATTTCATGAGTAAGGACCACAGGTCAGACAAAGTCAAAAGCATCATTCCAAATATTCCTGAAAGGTATATGGTCTGTAGTCTCTTACCAAGCAAAACAGAAAAACATTTTCATATCTTCGGACTTTATCAAGTTCAAAGTTTTTTAAGTTAAGTGGGAAAAAGCATTTATGTATCTTCAATCCTAAGTCCAAAGTCTTTAGATATAAATGAGAAACCTATGCACATATCTTAAGAGGTGAAGACATGCATGAAAGCAAGTGATCGGTCTGGTTTTGAGTTGGTCCAGAGTTGCAGACACTTGACAGTGGACAGAGAATTGGGTCATGCAAGTTATAGGGCAATGTCTTTTCAATTTTCAAAACCCAAAACACAGTGACTCTAAGAAGGAGCTCAGGTTGACAGCGGAGTGGAAAGAACTTAGCGAAATGTCCTTGGAGCACCAGGTCTCAAGTCTGGACAGGATCCCTGGTCTGAAATGACCACCATTAACTGAATGGTATCTGTCTTTATGTGAAAAGACAACCTTGGTTCACTAGCATGGTAATCATCTTCATTGAGTATGCATTTTTTTAAAACTCCGGGAAGATTTAGAAGAAAGTGTAGAAAAGTTTCAGAGAATCAAAACCACGGTGCTACTCTTTTCATATTCATATTTGACATTTGAACTGAGCTATTTAGGAGACAGTCTCATGATTCCAACTTAAAAGGTGTAATTGAGTAATTGATTTAGATTTGTGGTTTTAAGTTGAAATTTTCTTAAGTTTATAGGCAACATTCACATATCTCAGAGAATGTTATTTTACACGTGCACACATGAATTATTTAAATATTTAAAGTTTAATTTATATATATGTATGTACATATATCCTCACTGGAGGACATTTTTCATTGATTTTTAGAGAGGGAGGAAGAGTGGGGGAGAGAGATCAATATGAGAGAGAAACATTGAATGGATTGGTTGTCTCCTACATGCACCCAGACCAGGGAGGGGATCGAACCCGCAGCCCAGGCATTTACCCTGACCAGGAATTGAACCCAAGACTTTTCAGTGCACCAGACAACTCTCCTACCAGCTAGATTTTTACCATTTTCCAAATCTTTACAGCTTGTTTTACCGTTACCTACTTTGACATTTTTCTTTTTTTGCAATTTCAATTTGTTTATGCATCCAACCTAGTGTTTATAGAAACTACTCTTCATATTCATATTTCATCTATTTACTTAACATTTAATTAAATTTCAGTTAAAAGTCTTACACTGGCATAAATAGGTTTGGGAACAAATAATACTCTTAAATAAGGCAATACTTCAACTGGTGGGAGAAGTAAGCCTGCGTACTTAAGAGTATTCCAGGGTGCGGCCATCAGTATCTTCTTTTTAGAGGGAGTAAAGAGAGGTGGTTAATTTTGCCAGTCAGTTAAGTGGAGGTGGATAAAGAGAGTTAGGGTAGTAATAGCTATTATTTCTTCAGTACTAAGCCTGAGTCAAGCACTATGCTGAACATTTTGTATCCCTTATTCCATTTAATCCTTACATTCTGTATATAGTTTCCCACTTCATTCTTATAATAACCCTGAAAATTATCATCACCACTTCACAGATGAGAAAAACAAGTTTCAGAAAAAACTGAGTACTTTTTTCAAGTAGAAATATTTAAGAAATAGAGGAGTCAGAATTAGAACCTGAGGGGTCTGTCTCCAACACCCACCCTTCACTCCTATGGAACACTGTCTCGCACACTCAGTCATCCATGGAAAGCTGGGAAGAAATCCCTTTCCCATTACCTAAACTAGACGGCCTGCATTTGACAGGAAATGTCCTCAATTTGAACATTTCACGGGTTCAAATCATCATTAGGGCTCACTACATGGGGGAGAGGCCAAGATATTGGAGGAAGCCAACTGTTCAGCGTTATAGTTTCTTAGGAAACTGGCTCTGAAAAAAGAAAAAGCCCTCGATAAGCACTGGATCATAAATAGTAGCCATGGAGCACACTCAGCAAGGAAAGTTTGCTCGCTTTAAATAATTTCTGTGGGTATCCTTGGCCCTTTCACATTAAGTCAGATTCTCTTCGTTCCCCAACTGTCTTGGTCATATCATTAGCACGGTCCAGTTGCCCCCTTCTGAGGAAGGGAGAAAACCCTTTAAAATCTAACCAGTGACTTGCAAGTTGCTCTGGGAATATGAAATGGTGATTTCCTTTTAGATGCAGGCAGATGGTTTGCTGCACATCAGAATCTCTTGGGTACTTTGAAACAATACCCATACAGGAGCTTTCACTGCTTTGCCCAAGCCCACATTCAGCATTCAGATTTAGCTGGAATGGGTGGGACAGGGTGCCAGCATTAGCATTTTAAAAATTAATATTCCCCCAGGTGATTGAAATGTGCATCCAGCCTCGCTGGTGTGGCTCAGTGATTCAGTGTCGTCCCATGATTCCTTTCCTGGTCAGGGCACATGCTTGATTTGTGGGCTCGATCCCTAGTAGGGGTGTGCAGGAGGCAGCCAATCAATGATTTCTCTCTCATTGAAGTTTCTATCTCTATCTCTTTCCTTTCTCCCTCTAAAAATCAATAAAAACCTTTTTTTTTTTTTTAAAGGAAACGTGCATCCAGGGTTGTAAACACAGATCCCAACAGTCAGACTTTTAAGGACTTAGTAGAGGTCGTTGATTGGTTCAGAGGAAAAATTCCTATCCACATAGCTCACATTATATGTTGAATATATTATTTTTTCTCTTTTTTTAATTGAAATATATTTGACATATAACATTGTGTAAAATTAAGGTATACAACGTGTTTAATATATTCATATATTGTAATATGATTGCTATTGTAGCAATAATTAACATCTCTATCACATCACAGATTAGCATCTATTTTTAGTGGTTAGATTAATTAAGATCTAGTCTCCTGGGAAATTTGATGGTTATACTAGAGCTTTGTTTTCTATATTCAATATTCGGTGCATTAGATCTCTAGGGCTTATTTACCTCGTTGCAAGTTTGTGCTGTTACTATCTTTCCTATCCCCCACCTCCCTAGTCCTGGTATCCACCATTTTGCTCTCTGTTTTCACACATTTGCTTTTATAGGTTTCACATATAAGTGATATCATCCCATAATTGTCTTTCTCTGTCTGATTTAGCTCATGAGAAAGGACACCTGTCATTTGTGACAACAGGATGGACCTTGAGGATATTATACTAAGTGGAGGCATTTCTGAAAGGCCACTGTTGCTCACTCACTGTCTGTATACATTTCAAAAGCCCTAGTCTTTCATTTGTGGCTACTCATCGACACTTCAGCTTCTTTGTCAAATAGCTAATGCTCTAATAACCAAGAAACCTGATATAAAAGGAATCCTGTAGCAAATAGTTTTGTGATTATTTTTATATTTTGCTTTTATTTTTGTGTGTGTTGTGTTTCTTTGTTTTTGCTTTTTTTACTTTTCGTGTGTGTGTGTGTGAGTGATTATTTTAAAGCTTAATATGAATCTGGGTACAAAGGGTTATATTCTGTTCAGAAGTCATATAAAGACAGAGTTTTCTTCCCCATTTCCAAAGTTATCATTTTCCTTTACTTTAAAATCTCAAGTTAGGCTGAGCTAGAGCTTTGGGGCTATATCAGACTTGGGCAAGACAAGAAGATTTAAGTGCACAATTTGTAACTTAAAAAAGGAGAAAATGTGTTTGCCTAAATATGGAAGCAAATAATTCTACACAGCGTATATTTTTTTAAATTTGAAAATTCACCTCCTATTTCCCTCCCAATAGCAATATCATATTCTGGGGAGAGGGTGACCTAAGGATACGTTCAGCTACCTTAGAACAAAACTAAGATATTTTTATATTTTACTGGCCAATACTGCCAAATTGCTTATAAAATATTCTCTTAGAAAAGACCCTAACTTTACATTGTCTCTCTGGGTTTGAAAGGGAAAGGGAGGAGGAGAGGCAGAAAATCTGGCTATTTTTTGAGGACTAGACTTTCGCAGGCTGTGCTGGTGATTAGCAAACTCTGTGCGTCATAGTATAAAATCGGCCCAGAGGGCCCAATGTGGAATTTTCACAGTGCTATGTGCCACATTTGGCCAAATCTATCATAAATTGTTATTTTTTTTTCCTTTCTTACCAAACTCCAAAGCTCATCTTTCTTATCTCATTTGAGAAAATTCCATATACTTGAACTGTTAAGAGAGACAAATGGAAATGTCATTTACATGTCCATAGTTACAGAAAAGGCAAACCAGGAATTTCCAGTTCTCTCCCATTTTTCTTGAAGGTTTATTCAAGGTCATACTAATTTTTTAGAGAAAAAAAATGTACGCTTACTTTGATAACAAAGAAAAAATACTTTAAAGTAAACTAAAATAGTAAACTCTTACACTGGGCTTTTCTGATATATTTGAAAGAAAACCGACACCTACACTAAACAAAATGATGTGTCATCACATTTTAAAAAATCATAGTTTACTGCTCTTTCCTTCCTCCTTAGCCC
This sequence comes from Corynorhinus townsendii, assembly GCA_026230045.1. Taxonomy (NCBI): domain Eukaryota; kingdom Metazoa; phylum Chordata; class Mammalia; order Chiroptera; family Vespertilionidae; genus Corynorhinus; species Corynorhinus townsendii. The sequence goes on along the minus strand of JAPDVU010000003.1, from coordinate 204,375,279 downwards.
GTTTAAACACGTATATTTATAGGGTTGATGAAATGGATACTTTGTATATATTTATCCCATCAACTCTACATACTTAAAGAGATTTATAGGGTCGTCTTCCTAAGCATAATTGACTGAAATTGCTCTAGGCACTACTCCTCGGCCCCTCAGCGTCCCTGCAACTGTGTTTCCCTCTATAAACTGAGTCAATCCGACAAACACCTGCCTGATATTATTTCAGAGAAAAGAGTCAATTCTGCAGATTTAGAAAACGTTTTCCCCTCCAGAACTTCCAGGGCTCTAAAGACAGAGAAATAGAGACGCTGGTGGAGAGGCCCTTCTAGGGGGGAAGATGCTTCATCCCAAAATAAACTCTTCCTGCTCAAGTTAGAGCCTCGGGCTTAAAGTCTCAGCATTCTGGAACCAGAACAATACAAACATGGGATAAGCACGTTGAGAGAGGAGCATTTGTACGTGATGTGATCATAGCTTCGTTAGTGCAGGCTCAGTGGCATGCTGGGAATGCACTGAAGTTAGGGGGCATTGCAATCAATACAAGGGAAGAGGAGGTGCCATCTACTGGTGAAGACACTGAAAACAAGTCATAACTTGCCATTTTTCTCAACAAAACGTAGGGTCTTTTCAGACAATTGCCGTCTCTATGAGCTGGTTGGAGGATACACCAATCCCCACCCTGTGGTCGTGAGAAGTTAGAAATGCCATCTAACGCATTTCCAAGACTGATTGGAAAACTTACATTTTCATTTCTAAAAATTGGCTCTACAAAAATCTGTGCACAAGATGGTAAAGATAATATAAAAGGGCCCTGGCTGCTAAGGCTCAGTTGGTTGGGCTCCTGCCTGGCACCAAAAGGTCTCTGGGTACATTACATGCCCGAGTGGTGGGCTCAATCCCCAATAGGGGGAGTGCAGAAGGCAGCTGATGGATGTTTTTCTCTCACACACGTTTCTCTCTCTCTCTCTCTCAAATCAATAAAACATATATTTTTTAAAGGTCACATAACAGTCACTGTTTGTAATTATTAAGAAAATGAGCTGTGTCCAGTAAGGGGAGTTTGATTACATGGTATGTATATTATAGTATATGAATCTGTTACACTGAAGTGGCACATACTAAGAAGCTCATCGCCACTTATAATAAAGAAGTAGACTGATCCAAATTGACATGGAGCCATATGATAGAGGTATATCAGGGGTAAAAGCAAGTGGCAGAACCGTATTGTAACATAATCCTGTTTTGTAAATTATAATTATAATAGGGTGCCTTATTCATTAAAGTAGTAACAGTTCTCATTTTTTTATACCATGTGCCATTTGTAACTAGGATAAAAGGAAACCAACACAAATTATTTTTAAAGGAAAATAAAAATTTTTCAATGTTTTAGCTATATAATATTTTTTTAAATATATTTTTATTTATTTCAGAGAGGAAGGGAGAGGGAAAGAGATAGAAACATCAACGATGAGAGAGAATCATTGATCGGTTGCCTCCTGCATGCCCTCTGAGCGCACAACCTGGGATTGTGTTTTGACTGGGAACCAAACCATGACCTCCTGACTCATAGGTCGACTCTCAACCACTGAACCATGCCAGCTGGCTATGTAATATTTTATTATCTAAATTTTATACATTTCTGAAACAAAAAATGATTTACACCCTTAAATTGGGCGGAGGGGGGTATATATACCACTTCTATTCCAGAAATTTATTCTAAAAAAAAAACACTTGCAGGAGAAACCAAGAAAGCAGGCATAGGTAAACACCTGAACTGCTGCCTCGCACAACAACTTCAAAACTAAAACTAAAAGACAAAACAGACATCATCCAGAACCACAGGAAGGCTGGCTGAGTGGAAATTCTACAACTAGAAGGAAAGAGAAAATTACACTGAGACTCACAGGAGCTGAGGAAGTAAAGGCAGAGGTACGGAGGCACGCACACGCGTGCATGGAGAGGGCTGGCAACGGAGTACACAGCTGGCTTTGTCAAGTGGGAGAGAGACAAAAGCTCCTGACTGCTCTGAACTCCAGTTCCGGGTGAGACTTTGGGGACCCAGACTCATATGGGGAGAAACTGGACTGTCAGGCAGTGGGCAGAACTCAAGGGCGGCTTTCTCTCAGAGGTGCTTGCAGTGATTACCGTGGGACACTGAGACCCAGGGTCCTCTTAGGGCCCTGGCTGACAGGAAGCCATTGTTGTTTGCTCCGCCCCATCCCAGCTGTGTGCAGAGGCTTTTGCATATGAATGACCTGGTCTTTGAAATCTAAACTTACCTAAGAAACTGAAGCTGAGTCAGTGAGACCCAGAACATCCAAAAGAAGGCCCAAGACCCCACAGCAGCTTGCATTGCTTCACAGCTGGGCCTCATCTAGGCACCTCCAAAACCCAAACAAAGAAGAGGAATCTGAAGATCTCTCAGTAGTTCCTGCTAGGTGGCCTCAGGCAGAGGCTAAATTAGCACCTCCTTGGAGATCCAAGAGCCAGTGTACCTAGGGGTCAGAGAAGGAACATCCAGATTACAACTCTTCAGATCCATAAGGGACACACTCAGGGGGCAGTCAAGTGAGCACCAAAGCCCCATTGAAGCAAGTCTTGTCTCATAAGGGTGTCTCCAGCACAGAAGTTCTCACATCATAGACACAGCTGATCCTCACAGCCAATTGGCCTGGAGGTCAATTCCTCCCAGTGATACCAACAACAATCAAGGCTTAACTACAACAAGACTGTGCACACAGCCCACAAAGGGATGCACCAAGAGTGTCCACCTCAGGTAACTGGGGAGGCTGCGCCACTGGGCCCTAAGGACACCTAGCACACAAAGCCACTCTATCAACTCAGAGAAGCAGCCAAGATGTGGAGACAAAGAAACAGGTCACAAAGGAAAGAAATGGAGGAAAGCAAACTACTGGATATAGAGTTCAAAACCACGGTTATAAGGTTTTTCAAGAATTTTCTCTAAACTGCCATTAAATTTAGTGAGAACCTCGAGGATATGAAAAAGGACCAACTAGAAATTAAGCATACACTGACTGAAATAAAAAATATTATACAGAGATCTAACAGCAGACTAGAGGATCACAAGAATCAAGTCAAAGATTTGAAATACAAAGAAGCAAAAAACACCCAACCAGAAAAGCAAAAAGAATCCAAAAATATGAAGATAGTGTAAGGAGCCTCTGGGAGAACTTCAAGCATACCAACATCAGCATTATGGGGATGCCAGAAGAAGAGAGAGAGCAAAATATTGAAAACCTATTTGAAGAAATAATGACAGAAAATTTCCTCCACCAGGTGAAAGAAATAGACTTACAAGTTTAGGAAGTGCAGAGAACTCCAAACAAGAGGAATCCAAAGAGGACCACACCAAGACACATCATAATTAAAATGCCAAGAGCAAAAGACAAAGAGAGAATATTAAAAGCAGCAAGAGAAAAAGTTAGTTACCTACAAGGGAGCACCCATACGATTGTCAGCTGACTTCTCAACAGAAACTATGCAGGCCAGACGGGAGTGGCAAGAAATATTCAAAGTGATGAATAGCAAAAACCTACAACCAAGATTACTCAGAATTGAAGGTCAGATAAAGAGCTTCACAGATAAGAAAAAAGCTAAAGGAGTTTATCACAGCCAAACCAGTATTATATGAAATGCTGAAAGGTATTCTTTAAGAAAAGGAAGAAGAAGAAGAAAAAGGTAAAGATAAAAATTATGAACAACAAATACATATCTATCAACAAGTGAATCTAAAAATCAAGTGAATTAAAAATCTGATGAGTGGAATAAACTGGTGAATATAATAGAATCTGGGGCATGTAAAGGGAGTGGACTGACAATTCTCGGGGGGGGGGGGGCGGGGGAAAGGGTGTAGGGCATGCAGGAAGAGACTGGACAAAAATCGCACACCTGTGGATGAGGACAGTGTGGGTGGAGGATAAGGGCAGAGGGTGGGGTGGGAACTGGGTGGAGGAAAGCTATGGGGGAAAAAAGAGGAACAACTTTAATAATCTGAACAATAAAGATTTTTTTAAAAAACACTGTAGCACGGAATAGTGAAGATTGTATAAAATCATGCATATATAGAGAAGATATAGGAAAGCTATAGAAATAGAGTAGGGGGAAATCTCATATTACATATGAAAAAAATAAATCACCTGAGATTTCATTACCCAAGTATTCAATGTTATTGGTATATTTCCTTCCTTTTGGTGTCAACTTCACACTTTTCTATACACATACATTCTATCGGCTGCATTTTCTTGTGACATTACCATAACTCTAGAAACTGCCCCATTTTCATTTCCTGTGCTGTATCTTGAAGTCGTCTAAAACAAAACATTTGCAGTTTTACCCTCCCATCCCTGTTAACCTCATTTAAATATTGTTTTCATGCTGTCACCAAGGATAAAACTCCAGCTTCTTCCAAAACAGAGACCGAGGAAACGATCGTATTTCTTGAATGCTCAACTCAGCACAATGACTTGGCTGATGGACTAAATAATACATGCTGAACAGTGGCACACGTGGCCTGAGGAATAAACAGCTGGTTGAAATGGTCACAGTTCTTGCAAAATCTCACAAATTAAGAAAATAAGGCCCTTGGTGAAATAAAACCAATGGGGAAGATTGACATAATCTGATTCAGATTGGAGTGAAAAACCGTATAAACCGCTAGGAAAATGTATCTAGAAAAGAAGTCCTTGATAAGCCCAGCTTATGTTCTTTTCTCTTTAACTGACAGGGAGACTCCTAGTGGATTCGGAAAGGGGTTTATGTAACTCTGAGTGCTGATGGAAAATTTTATTCAAGTGGTTGACTCACCTAAGAAAGAGGAAAGAATGATTGGGGTGACAATGATGACAGGTCCAAGTTTTGAGTGTTGAGCTACATGAGACTCTACTGTATTACCCTCAGAGTTATTTTGGGAAGGTCACAAGAGTACTTGAACCTTGAACAAAGAACCTCTCCTTGACTTACTTTTGCAGATGGGAGTAAAGTGTTTTAAGTGTCTAGAATTTGAAGCAACTGTGAAACCCCAACCGAAAGGCTAGTGAATAGGGTTTTTCCCCACTCTTTTGGCCTGCCTTTCTCCTGTAAAACCCATAGCATTCCCAAGCCCAGGTTTAGTCCTGTTTTCCCATAGGATTTGTAATCACCTGCTGACGGGAACATTGGATAGGACTGATGAAACACAGTGAGTATATGATATAGTTAGCCACAGGTACAGTATGAAAATCTTAGTTACACTTCGTTTTAGCCAACCTCACAGCACTGCTCTGAGTAACGGTGGGAGTTGCATTTAAAAAGGAAAAATAGCAATACCAAGCGTACATGCCCAAAGTCATGTTCCCTTGCAGATAAGCAATTCAGGAATATTCAAGCCTTCAAGCCTTTCCTCTGAAAAATATAGGAGAGTATATTTTTTAAAATAATACAGAGAAAAACACTTGAAAAAAAAGAATAAACAAACCACACTGTGGTTAGTTGCAAAATATGAACTTCCTGCCAAGTTCAACATTACTCCATATCTCCTCTGGAAAACATCTCTGTGACAAGTTAAGTCATCTATCACAAGCCCTGTCTTAGATTAGTGCCTTCCTTTCATTGACCTGAATTGACTAAGGCTCAAATAAATAAAGATCTTCCGTTCCAGCAATAGACTTCCAGGGTAGTTATAAATATAAACTCAAACTCCTTTCCTCATGAGGTTAGGTTTTAATTTCTGACATATAATGTGCTAATGGGCCCAGCCAGTGTGCCTCAGTGGTTGAGCATTGACCCAGGTACCAAGAGGTTGCAGATCGATTCCTGGTCAGGGCACATGCCCGGGTTGTGGGCTCAATACCCAGTAGGGTGCCTGCAGGAGGCAGCTGATCAATGATTCTCTCTCATCATTGATGCTTCTCTCTCTCCCTTCCTCTTTGAAATCAATTAAAATATACTGTATATATGTATATTAAAGTGCTAATGGTTTATGTGAATAGCTGGTCAAAAATCTGCAGTGTTCCCCCAAAAATATCAGCAGTGCTCTCTCTGCTTGTAATATACCATGATTGTATTATCCAAGGCAAATGAAAATTTCTCTCATGCCCTTGGCTTTCTTTCCTCATCCCATTCAGATTTAACTATAATGCTTAAGTTCTATTTTATCAAAACATCTCTATATATAAAAAGCTAATATGCTAAGTGTCCGACCATCTGACCGGTCGCTATGATGCACACTGATCACCAGGGGTCAGACAATGCAGGAGCTGCCAAGCTGCAGTGACTTGGCAGCAGGGGTTCTCAACTGATGCACCCAAAAACCAGAGAGGAGGGAGCCCGATTCCTCGCAGGGCCATGCAATTCCACCTTCAGCCATGGGTTATGTTGTTGCTGGGGCACTGTCAGCCCCGAATCTGATTTACTGCACACTTGCATTTGCGTTCCACAGTCTGTACTACAGCAACTTTGCAGAGTGCGCTCTCACAATCTGGAACCTCTCGGGGGATGTTGGAGAACCGGTTTCAGCCCAATCCCCACAGGCCAGGCCGAGGGACCCCACCTGCCAAAAGGACCCCTGCTCACTCTGCAGACGCTGGGGAGGGGCTGCGGGAGGTTGGCTCCAGGGCATGTCCAGCCCATCTCACCCAGTCACGCCCTGCTGGCCACCTTCTAATTAATTATCTTTCAATGTGCACGAATTTGTGCACCAGGTCACCAGTTTACTATAGGAAGAAAAACATTCTCAATTCTCAATCAGAAGAGGGCTAAATATGCTTGGTTACGATTTATCAAGTACAACAATCCTATGTGGTAGGTAGTAGTATTATCTTTATTTTATAGATGAGAATACCCAGGAACAAAAGTTTTAGTATTTTGCCCAAAGTTTCATGGCTAGTAAGTGGTGGAGATGAGATTAGATTTTAGATTGTCAGGCTCTAAGCCCATATTCAAAAACTGACACCCTCAGGCTCTCATTTTGTCTTCCCCACTCAACGATAACCTTGTTCATGTTATTTTGTTTGTTTTTTACTGTTTAAAGTATTACATGTCTCCTTTTTTCCTGATTGACCTCTCCCCCACCACCACTCCCACCCCCGAGGGCAGGCCCCCACTGCCCCAGTGTCTGTGTCCATTGCTTAATGCTGACATGCATGTATACAAGTTCTTTGGTTGCTCTTTACCCGCCCCCTCGCCCCCCCACCGCCCTGCCCTGCCATTTGTCTCTGGATCTATTCTTCTTCATCAAATTATCTTGATCATTACACCCCACATATGAGTGAGATCACATAATATTTATCTTTCTTTGACTGGCTTATTTTGCTTAGCATAATGCCCTCCAGTTCCATCCATGCTGTTGCAAATGGTAAAAGTTCCTTCGTTTTTATAGCAGCGTAGTATTCCATTGTGTAGATGTACCACCATTTTTTAATCCACTCATCTGCTGATGGGCACTTAGGCTGTTTCCAAATCTTAGTTATTGTAAATTGTGCTGCTATGAATATAGGGGTTCATATATCCTTTCTGATTGGAGTTTCTGGTTTCTTGGGATATATTCCTAGAAGTGGGATCACTGGGTCAAATGGGAGTTCCATTTTTAGTTTTTTGTGGAAACTCCATACTGTTCTCCACAGTGGTTGCACCAGTCCGCATTCCCACCAGCAGTGCATGAGGGTTTCTTTTTCTCCACATCCTCACCAGCACTTGTTGTTTGTTAATTTGCTGATGATAGCCATTCTGACAGGTGTGAGATGGTACCGCATTGTTGTTTTGATTTGCATCTCTGGGATGATTAGTGACTTTGAGCATGTTTTTATATGTCTCTTGGCTTCTTTCGAAAAGTGTCTATTTAGGTTTTGCCCATCTTTTGATTGGATTGTTTATCTTCCTTTGTTAAGTTGTATGAGTTCCCTATAAATGTTGGAGATTAAACCCTTATCTGAAATAGCATTGGCAAATATGTTCTCCCATGCAGGGGGCTTTCTTGTTTTGATGGTTTCTAAGATTTTTATGGTTTCCCATCTTATATTTAAGTCCTTTAACCATTTTGATAGTTTATGTTTTTTTAGCTCAATCCAGTGTGATGTGTTTGTTCCTGATTTGCTTCTTCAATAATTCACTTTCACAAATGGTACTTAAAAATTTAAGCAAAACATCTTCTCCAAAGATATCAGATTATTTTATACCCATGGATAGAATTAATTCATCAACTGTACAAATTCTACCACACTAGTAACATTCAATAGCCACATCAATGAGTAGAAAAGCTATTTTAAGTTACAACCAGGTAGATGGGTCCTCTCCATCCTGGCAAATCCACCTACTGTTACTCCTTTCACATGCCTTTCCACTCCTAACTTGGCTCTCCTCTTAACATTTGCCTATGACACGTTTTTTCCTACAGGTTGCCAAGCATACTTGTGATGGGACAAAAAAAGAAAAAAGTCATGTAAGGGTATCCACAACTTCTTTCTTCTCTGTCCTGCTAAAGAGAATTCTCCCTCTTCCCAAAGCCCTAAAGTGAAATGATTATTATTACTTAATGGAAGAAAAGCTAGGTCAATTCACAGATGAGGAAACTGGTCAGAGAGGTTGTTTTATCCAAAGTTCAAGTTACTGCTGAGTGATAGCACCAAGATTCTAAATCTAAATATTGTAGAAATTACATTTTTTTAAAATATATTTTTATTGATTTCAGAGAGGAAGGGAGAAGGAGAGAGATAGAACCATCAATGATGAGGTAGAATCACTGATTGGCTGCCTCCTGCACACCCCACACTAGGAATCAAGCTGGCAATCCGGGCATGCGCCCTGATCAGGAATCAAACTGTGACCTCCTGGTGGAAAGAGATATAATAAACCTTCGTCCCAAGCACACCACAATATTATATTTATTGTCAAAAATTAAGCAATTTTGTTTCTTGGATTTGTTTTTAATATTATATATGTAAGTTGTTACATAATTAACCAACTTTAAAGATCATCAAAATTAAAAAGGCAAATAATTTCATGTTAAAGTACCAACTAATGGCATCACAAAATGTTTTGACCTTTTAATTTTAATTATTGTGTAAATAAGTTTTACATAATTAAACTACTTTTTCACTTAGTGGTATCTCATAGAGAGTTCTGCATTCATCTATTCACTCACACATTCATTTTATTACGAAGCAGTAGTAGTAACCATAGTGATACGCACAATCCTCCTACCCTTGGAGCAAATCTGAGACTTAGATATCATTGTTATCCCCATTTCAAGATGAAGAAACTAAAGTTCCAAGATGCTAAGTGATATCCTTAAAGTCACATAACCAGCAAGTAAAAGAGCCAGAAGTCAAACACAGACCCAACAGATACCTAGTCTGGCCATTCCTGGTCTATTGCAATGTACTTAGTACATTATGATTTGCTGAAACACTCCCTAATTTTTGGCTATGTTGGTTTTTTATGGCACTGCTAAAGAAAAAAAATTATACTTTTTTTTTTATAGGATAGGGGAGGGAAAGCTATTTTGTAGGGATATATCCTAAAGTATTGCCCGGTTTAGAACCTTTGTTTATTTGCTCTGATCCTTTCCACGAAACCACCGATTTTCAAGGCCCCTAACTGTCTGTCACTATATCTGCTTCTCAACAGTCCTGCCAGCACTGAGGGTTTTTTACTTCACATTTTATTTTATTACTTTATTTCATTTTATTTTATTTTATTTTATTTATTTTCATACCTCAAAAGAAATACTTGCTTCGTTTTTGCCATAGGCCGGACAACACAATGAACAAACATTTTCATCAGCAGTACTCCTCAACTACAAATCTCACCCTGGCCCCCAACTTCAAGGTAATTAGTGGTAAGAGTTGAAGAATATTCTTCTATATCTTTTTTTAGCTCATACAAATATAATGGTATTACTGTTTACTTGAATGGATTGAACATACATATCACAGTGCTACTTGTTAATTTCTCTCACTGGATCATAAATGTTCTCAAAGTCAACAACACACAGCTCTAACTTTATTATTTCTATTAATATGGCTATAACATATATTTTCTATTTTCCCACACTAATGGAATGATTACTTTTATTTATTAAGTTTATTGGAGTGGAGTAATATTTTTGCCCGAATAATTCTGCAATAAACATCCTTGTATAAATATCATTGTACTCTGGTGCTTTTATGTATTCAGGAAAGACTGCAGAAAGAACCAAAGGGTACAGTGCCCTTGGGGGGAGGGGGGAGGGGGGACAGGTCTGTCTCTTGCTTCAACAGTGTTTGGACGCAACAGACCCAGGGACACCCCTTCTTCCAGCCTCTGGCCACCCTCCACTATCTTTTCCAGTCACCATCTTCGGAATCATCAGCCATCTCGGCCTTGGAGACCAGCTAACACTGTTTTTTTACCTTAACTTCTCTCTCTTTTTTTTTTTATCCTCACCAGAGGATATTTTCCTATTGTTATTTAGAGAGAGAGGGAAAGACAAAGAGAAATATCTCACATCGATTGGTTGCCTCCTGCATGAGCCCTGACCAGGGCCCAGGCCAGGGAGGAGCCTGCAACCAAGGTACATGCCCTTGAGCAGAATCAAACCCGGGACCCTTTGGTCCTCAGGCCAACGCTCTGTCCACTGAGCCAAACCAGCTAGAGTGACCTTAACTTCTTATTGCTGAACAACCATGATCTCCCAAGTTTGTCTGAATTATTCCACCGAGGAAGAGGCTGCCGTCATCCGCCTGGTTACCCGGCATCTGCGGGCCTCCTGCACCTACCTCTCTCTGGGCTTCCGTTTCCACCTCTACGATGTGGCTCTGCAGGGCGTGCGCCACTTCTTCCCAGAGCTGGCGGAGAAGAAACACGAGGGCGCTGAGCATCTCCTAAAGATGCAAAACCAGCGCAGTGGCCGCATTCTCTCCAGCACCTGCCGAAGCCTCTCAGGATGAGTGGGGTGACACTCAGGTCACCATGGAAGCCGCCGGGGCCTTGGAGAGGAACCTGAACCAGGCTCTTTTGGATCTGGGTGCCCTGGATTCTACCGGCACAGAGCCTCGCCTCTGTGGCTTCCTGCAGAACCACTTCCTGGGTGAGCAGAACCATGTCCTGGGTGAGCTGGTGAAACTCATCAAGAAGATGGGTGACCACCTGACTCACCTCTGCAGGCTGGCCTGCCCCCAGGCTGGGCTGGGCAAGTATCTATTTGAAAGGCTCAGGCTCAAACATGACTAGGAGCCTTTGGAGCCCAGAGGACTTTGAGAGGGGCCCCTCCGCATTCCCCTGGTGTCTGGCTTTTGCCTGAACCTCTCGTCTAAATCCCTAGCCATTCTTTTCACCACCCTGGAGCCCTCTCCCATGCTCTGGGGACCAAATGAAAACAATAAACTTTTTGCAGGAAGAAGAAGAAGAAGAAGAAGAAGAAGAAGAAGAAGAAGAAGAAGAAGAAGAAGAAGCAGCAGCAGCAAAGGGCATGGGAGCTTTTAAATGTTAATGTATACTGCTACATTTCCTTCCCCAGAAGTGGTAGTAACTCAAATTCCTAACAGCATTGATGGCAATGTCTGTTCCTTTATATCCTTGTCAACACTGAATATTGTTCATCTTTTTAACATTTCCCCAAATATTTCCCCCCCAAAATGGAATGTTACTATTTTAATATGCATTTCTCTGAATACCAGTGATGTGAATATCTTTTCATATATTTATTATGTTCATTAACCCTTTAGGGAATTTTCTTTTCTATGAATCCATTTTTATTCATAAATACTTTGCAATGTGTTGTTCTATTTGGAAATCCATGGACAAGAAACAATTTATGAATTGATAAATGCAGAAGTACTTACTTCAAATGGAGAGAAGACTTGTATAGAGGGGTTGATTGTATATGTTTCTATCTATTATTTTTAAAAATGTATTAATAGAGCTCATTACTCTACACCAGTGATTTTCAATTGCTGTGCTGCAAGAATTTTATTTTTATTTTTATCAATATAGAGAAAGGCAGAGAGAGAGAGAGAGGCAAGAATTTTTAAAACGTGCAATACCTGGCTATTTAGTCAAGGGCACTGACCTCTTTTCCAACAGTTAACACAATAGTCGTCTGATGTGAATGAATCAAACTTACGTGTATTTTTTGGTCATATCAGCAAAAAAGTATAATATATTCTTTGGTGTGCCGCAGAATTTATTATTTAGTTTATATGTGCCATGAGATTAAAAAGGTTGAAAATCGCTGCTCTACACACACACACACACACACACACACACACACACACACACACACACAGTTCCTTTCTTCTCCTCTTCATTTGTGCTCTTTGCTCTGCTTTGCTTTCTCCATAGCAGACCCTGTTGTGTCTATCCCTGTCTGTGTCTGTCTATCCCTATCCCCTGAGCATTAACCACTCCAGTACATGTCTGAGAAGTCATCTTCACCCAAGGGCCTTTTCTTAGCCAGGCCAAGTGAGTGGGAATTGGAGGATAAATACCTTGGTTTCCTCCCCTCGGGGAAGGGAGATAATTTTGAGATGCAAGCCAGAGAGTTCTCACCAGAACCTGACCAAGCTGGCATCCTGATCTTGGCTTTCTGGCCTCCAAAACTGTGAGGAAATAAATCTCTGTTGTTTAAGCCACCCAATCTGTGATATACTGAGCTGACACCCTATTTTATGGATATTCATAGCATCATGCTCCTGTCCTTCAACAGCTCTTATGAAGTCAAGTTTAATTGGTAAAATAAAATAGATTAATTGGTGTGATTAAATAATCCCCCCAAGAAATTCAGCTTTATGAACACTATGCCTCTTGTCTCATAAGGTTTATCATGAGAATTAGCTTCATGCACCACAAAGGGCCCCACGCTTGGTTTAACGTGCTGCTGTCACCATCTTGAAATTCTTAATACATTTTGAAGAAGAGGCCCTGCTTTTTCCTGTTGCACTGACCCCATAAATTATGTAGCCAGTCCTGCTTTTCATATATCCCAACACCTAGCACAGTGGCTGGCACATAGGACCTCCTCAATAAAGATAGTTGAGTGAGTGTATGAATGAATAAATAACGGACTAACTGACTGAATAAGAAGTGCCCAGAGCTGCCCGGCTGGCATGGCTCAGTGGTTGAGCATTGACCTATGAACCAGGAGGTCATGGTTTGATTCCTGATCAGGGCACATGCCTGGGTTGTGGGCTCAATACCCAGTGTGTGGCGTGCAGGAGGCAGCTGATCATGATTCTCTCTCATCATTGATGTTTCTATCTCTCTCTCCTCTCTTCCTCTCTGAAATCAATAAAAATATATAAAAGACAAATTAATTAATAAAATAAAATAAAATAAAAAATAAATTACCCAGAGCTAAGAATTGTGGCCGGGTCTGTCTGACCCCAAAGCCCATGCATTTTCTGCCTCTCCATTTTCCGCTATTTGCACTCAGATATGGAGATGGGTTTGACTAAATCTGCCCAGAGATCTTCCTCTCACACTCATTTGCTCCAATTACTTTCTCCTGGGGCATATCTGGGATAATGTTGCAGAGGCAACATTCTCTGGCATAAACATCCCTCTGAGTCATAGACCAATGCCATCGCCAGGGGCCCAGACAGCTGCAGCTGTCAGGTATCTGTGAGTTACTTTGAGCTGGCATGAAAAATATCTCCTGATTGGTTAGATCTACCTTATATCCTGCCCCCAGATCTGTAGGATTGGCATTTCGACAGAATACTTTGATATCATATGAGACTATAGCACCAGATGCTGAAAGGAATGAGCCTCCTCAAATTCGGTTGAGATAATCCCTTACCTCAAAATTAATTTGAATTTTATCTACAGCCCTTGACCTTTCTGTGGCCATAGTTCATTGGCAGGGGTAACATAAAAGGATTACACTTGGAATCAGGAAACTGGGGCCGTTGTGGAGAGTTGACTCAGTTTCGGTAAAGGGAATTTGTGAATTGGATCATCTTCCTAAAGCCAGGAAGTCTATCTTTACAGTTAAGGGTGCAGCAAGAGAGATTTGCAAAATCCTACCCTGAAACAGTCATCAAGCTAAAAAGCTGGGGCCGCCTTTGGTGCGTCGCCTCCTGGACAAATATTTAGCTCTTTCAGCATTCCAGAAAGAGCTCTGTGCCCACAAACCATCTTCAAATGGCAAGCCTGGGGGGATTTGGGCTCAAAGAGAATTAGCTGGTGTGTTTTCACCATGTATAAAGCACACCCTGGGTGAGGGGTGAGGGGTGAGGAGCAGGGGTTGCTATGCAAATGGATCAGCACTAGGAATAACATGGCCTAACATGCTTTAAATAAAAAGCTGAGCAGGGCCTGTCTCCTGAGATTGTGCTTTGCCATATTGACCATGTCAATGACCCTATTATGGTCACTCCATTTTTGCTTCAGTTTGGCCTCTTGGTATTACAATGCAGTGGTAGATAACAAATCCTGGCTACTTTGGGCTCCTCATAAGGGTGGAGGGTATTATCTTTTGGATCTACAAGTTTAAATGGCAGGTGGTTAGAATCTCAAGAAATCAATTGCCTCAGTGACTCAGTGAATCCTAGAAAAGTCTTAAGGGCAGAGTTTAAGGTCCACATGAATCTCTGGTGGGTACAGAAAGAACACAGACATATTCATCTGCCCTGGACAGATCAAGAACTTTCAAATGTCAATTCACTCTCTCTTTCTGATATCCTCCCAAGAGAATGCTGGGCCAGGAATGTCTCCTACCAGCCACTCACCTCTCATATAATATTAATATTATATGATAATAATAAGGTAATTGATTATACTTTTTCTACATATATAGATACTTGACTTATTCGTTGACTTATTTATTTCCCACAATAGCCCTCTGAGGTAGGTATTATTGCTACTCTCCTTTGACAGGAAGGAAATTGAGGCACTGGATGTTATGTAGGGTCACTCTACCTGGAGAAGGGACTGGATTGGTTATTCTAGTAACATTTCCAAGAGATTGCAACGGTGGCTTAAAATGTATTTTTGAATGAAGTCAAAATGATGAGAGCTGAGGGGATGGGGCCTTAAAGAAAAGAAGTACATCACTATATCTTTTTAAAGGGGAGTTATGTATATCTTAAAAAGTGTCAGCTGGAGGCAGAAGGCCACTTTGGAAAAGCATACTCAAGTAAGTTAATTACACTTCTCACTTGGCATCATTGATGCTCTTGATGGAGATTCCTTTTTATATTAAAGAACATCTGTCAAATACCATCTCAAGCCTGTCTTTTAAAAAGTATAGACCAGGGAGAAACCAAGATGGTAGCATAGGTAAACACCTGAACTACTGCCTCGCACACCAATTTCAAAACTACAACTAAAAGACAAAACGGATATCATTCAGAACCCCAGGAAGGCTGGCTGAGTGAAAAGTCTACAACTAGAAGGAAAGAGAAAAGCACACTGAGACTCACAGGAGCTGCAGAAGGCAGAGGTACGGAGGCGTGTGCACGGAGAGGGCTAACAACTGAGTACACAGCTGGCTTTCTCAATCGGGAGGGAGACAAAAGCTCCCAACTGCTCTGAACTTCAGTTCCGGGTGAGACTTTTGGGAACCCAGACTCATATGGGGAGAAACTGGACTATCTGGCAGTGGACAAAACTTGAGGACGGCTTTCTCTCAGAGGTGCTTGCAGCGATTACTGTGGGACACTGAGACCCAGGGGCCTCTTAGGTCAGGGCCGACAGGAAGCCATTGTGGTTTGCTCTGCCCTGAGATCCTGCCCCACAAAACCATTGCTGCTTGCTCCGCCCTGAGACTCCACCCCATCCAAGCTGAGCGCAGAGGCTTTTGCATATGAATGGCCTGGTCCTTTGAATTCTAAACTTACCTAACAAACTGAAGCTGAGTCAGTGAGAACCAGAACATCCAAAAGAAGGCCTAAGACCCCACAGCAGCTTGCATTGCTTCACAGCTGGGCCTCATCTGGGCACCTCCAAAACCCAAACAAAGAAGAGGAATCTTCAGATCTCTCTGTAACTCCTGCTAGGTGGCCTCAGGCAGAGGCTAAATTAGCACCTCCTTGGAGATCCAAGAGCCAGTGTACCTAGGGGTCAAAGTGGGACCATCCATATTACAACTCCTCAGATTCATAAGGGACACACTCAGGGGGCAGACTCAGTGAGCACCAAAGCCCCAATGAAGCAAGTTTTGTCTCATAAGGGTGTCTCCAGCACAGAAGTCCTTCCATCGTAGACACAGTTGATCCTCACAGCCAATTGGCCTGGACGTCAATTCCTCCCAGTGATACCAACAACAATCAAGGCTTAACTACAACAAGACTGTGCACACAGCCCACAAAGGGGTGCACCAAGAGTGTCCACCTCAGGTAACTGGGGAGGCTGAGCCACTGGGCCCTATAGGACACCTAGCACACAAAGCCACTCTATCAACTCAGGGAAGCAGCCAAAATGCAGAGACAAAGAAACAGGTCACAAAGGAAAGAAATGGAGGAAAGCAAACTACTGGATATAGAGTTCAAAACCACGGTTATAAGGTTTTTCAAGAATTTCCTAGAAAAGGCCAATAAATTTAGTGAGACCCACGAGGATATGAAAAACGACCAACTAGAAATTAAGCATATACTGACTGAAATAAAAATATTATACAGAGATCTAACAGCAGACTAGAGGAGCGCAAGAATCAAGTCAAAAATTTGAAATACAAAGAAACAAAAAACACTCAAGAGGAAAAGCAAAAAGAATGCAAAAATATGAAGATAGTGTAAGGAGCCTCTGGGACAACTTCAAGCGTATCAACATCAGAATTATGGGGGTGCCAGAAGAAAAGAGAGAGCAAGATACTGAAAACCTATTTGAAGAAATAATGACAGAAAACTTTCCCCACCTGGTGAAAGAAATAGACTTATAAGTCCAGGAATTGCACAGAACCCCAAACAAAAGGAATCCAAAGAGGACCACACCAAGACACATCATAATTTAAATGCTAAGGGCAAAAGACAAAGAGAGAATATTAAAAACAGCAAGAGAAAAACAGTTAGTTACCTACAAGGGAGCACCCATATGACTGTCAGCTGATTTCTCAACAGAAACTATGCAGGCCAGACGGGAGTGGCAAGAAATATTCAAAGTGATGAATAGCAAGAACCTACAACCAAGATTACTCCACCCAGCAAAGCTATCATTCAGAATTGAAGGTCAGATAAAGAGCTTCACAGATAAGAAAAAGCTAAAGGAGTTCATCACCACTAAACAGTATTATATGAAATGCTGAAAGGTATTCTTTAAGAAGAGGAAGAAGAAAAAAAAAGGTAAAGATAAAAATTATGAAGAACAAATACATATCTATCAACCAGAGAATCTAAAAATCAAGTGAATAAAAAATCTGATGAGCAGAATAAACTGGTGAATATAATAGAATCAGGGGCATAGAAAGGGAGTGGACTGACAATTCTCGGGGGGAGGGCGAGTGGGGGGTGCGGGAAGAGACTAGACAAAAATCATACACCTATGGATGAGGCATGGGGTGGGGTGGGAACCGGGTGGAGGGGAGCTATGGGGGGAAAGAAAGAGGAACAATTGTAATAATCTAAACAATAAAGATTTTTTTTTTTAAAGTATAGACCAAGGCATTGCCTAACATTGTCCTTCTTGGTGTCTCAAATTGAAGCAATAGCTGTAACTTTTACTTTTAAGCTCTGAATGATCACTTTCTTCAAACTCATTTGCTAAGTTTGTCAACCTGGACTGCTTTAAAATCATCAACTTTCAGATAAAGCTAGTTTCTCCCCCCTCAATGGGATATAAAGCAGGTTGACATACAAATTAAGAGAAAATTTAATCAAATGCGTGCAGTGGTAATTTTAGAATTTTCAAATTCCCACTCCAAATTATAAAAGGAAGAGGAGAGTGGAAGCTGCAGAGGCATCTACAGTCAATGCACTATGTAGATCCTGGAAGCACAAAAGTAACAAATGAAATGAAAGCAAATGACCAAGGTTGTTTTAAATCACATGAAGTTAGTTACCCGCTGGGTAACTAGATAATATCTGAGAAATGAGGAGTGGTCATTCTTCTTGCTGATCTTACAACCTAAAGATTATCAGTAAATTCAAACTGCTTCTGGGAGCAAGCACCCTGGAAGACACACAAGTTAAATGGGTTACAAATAGCTTTGCTTGAACTGGGCTGAAGGAAATGGAATCTTTTATTAAATGTAACCCAGAAGTAGTAACCTACTCTCCCGGGGGCCAATGGTGCGGAAGCACCTGAAGCACTCTGTTTCAGGGCCTCAGCTCTTTCTGTCTCTCCCCTTCACCAGGAACCTGCCATCTCACAACTGCTGCTCATTCTGCTCCTTCTGTCCGGAATGCAATTGCCTCCCCTTTCCACCTAGTTAACTCCTCTTACTCCTCAGTCCTCAGTCCCATCAGCACTTCATTAAGGAAAGTTTTCCTGACCAAATCAAATTCCCTCCTCATAGACTCCCCAAGCAACCATTTCTTTTCTTAATAGCAATAATGCTGGTTGGCAATTTTATTGGTGTGATTATTTGATCAACGTCTTTCTACCCCCACTGAATAGTAAGCTCATGAGGGCAGGAACTGTATGTTCTTCTAACTATAGACTCCTCATTACCTAGCCAAGTTTCTGGTTCATAGTAAGCGCTCAACACATATTTGCTGAATACACAGGTAGTTGATAAATGAATGTGTGAATGCATAAATGAATGAAAGAATTTGAGATTTGGAAAACTTCTGGTATATTTTTTTAAGTGGCCCAAAACAACTGTTGTAGAATTACTCAACTGTTTATTCCAAAGGGTCATATGAGTGTCCCAAGTAATAATTTATATATGCTGGTGATTAGGACCTCAATTATATCCTGTGATATTAATATGAATTTATGGCTATGTGCCATAGTTTTAAGAAAACAGTGCTATCTTCTTACTGTAATGAAGCATGGTTTTAATCTCTTAAGAGCTCATTAAAAAGCAATCTGGGATAATTTTATAACTGTAAATATCCTAATAAAAATATGATATTGCTTATATGGAAAATTCAATAGGAATCTATTTGCAGACTTAATAGTATAAAAAAATTTGTCAAGTTATAGGTTGCCCAGCTTTGTGAAAGACCAGACTGCTCCTGATAATTTCTGTTTGAAGTAAGGTAGAAATTCTGATGACTTTTATTGTTGCAAGGTATCAAACATATACTGTAGTCTCCATTTAGAAAGCCCAGAGTAAGATCTGACTGAAAGATTGCTTTGGTCATTATAAGGATTTAGTTAAACATATGTCTGATGATAATAAAAGCTAACATTAACTGATAGCCAACTCTGTCAGACAATGTACTAGGTGCTCATTTAAGCTTCATAACAATTCTAAACAAGGTAGGGACTACCATTTTTCCAATTTACAGATGAGGAAACTGAAGCACAAGGTTGTATAACTTTCCCAAGATCATAGCTCTAGGTACTATGGCTGCAGAGCTCACATCTGCACTGCCCAAGACAGTGCCTAGTAACCCATGTGGTTGTTGAGCATTTGAAGTGTGGTCAGTCAGAATTAAGATGTGCTACATATAAAATACATGTTAGATTTTGACAACACTATGAAATACATAAAATATCTCACAGTCGTCAATGACATACATTCATGGCTTTCATCCTATTTCTATTTGACAGTGCTGGTCCATACACTTTTTAAAATATATATATTTTTTATTGATTTTAGAGAGGAAGGGAGAAGGAGAGAGAGATAGAAACATCAATAATGACTAGGGGTTGAGCCTGCAACCCGGGCATGTGCCCTTGACTGAAATTGAATCTGGGACCCTTCAGTCCAGTCCGCAGTCTGACACTCTATCCACTGAGCCAAACCACACACTCTTATACTATACTATACTAGAGTCCAAGTGCATGAAATTTGTGCACGGGGGTGTGTGTCCCTCAGCCCAGCCTGCACCCTCTCCAATCTGCACCCTCTCCAATCTGGGACCCCTCGAGGGATGTCCTACCAGGATCGAGCCTAAATGGGCAGTCAGACATCCCTCTCACAATACAGGACTATTGGCTCCCAACTGCTCACCTGCCTGCCTTCCTGATTGCCCCTAACTGCTTCTGCCTGCCAGCCTGATCAAACCCTAACCACTCCCCTGCCAGCCTGATTGATGCCTAATTGCTCCCCTGCCAGCCTGTTTGCCCCTAACTGCCCTCCCCTGCAGGCTTGGTCACCCCTAACTGCCCTCCCCTGCTGGCCATCTTGTGATGGCCATCTTGTGTCCACATGGGGACAGCCATCTTTGACCACATGGGGGCAGCCATCTTATGTGTTGAAGTGATGGTCAATTTGCATATTACTCTTTTATTAGATAGGATTATACTGTCTCTTAATCCAGTATCAGAGCCTTTCATTGCCAATAGTTGCATTTTGTATAGGACTATTAGCAATGTGAATGCACTGTTGGCATGATGAGGTAACAAATATGGAAAGAAAGAAGAGGAGCAGAGATGTCATTGAGATTACCAGCAGTAAAATCCCAAAGCAGCAAGACATGTTGGCTATTCTCTTCAATACATGTAGCTCTGCGATGCTATTCATTGTATAGAATGCTTGCTCACTTCTAGACTCTGTCCTGGCTCAAGCCTTTTATGGACAGATACCAACAACCAATCTACATTTTTCTTGGTCCTCCCTTCCCCCACCCCACCCCCAAACAGAAGAAAAACTATCCCTCTTAATGATTTACCTTGGGGTTCATCAACATAATACTTCCCTCTACCCAGCAACTTCATTCATTCATTGATTTGTTCTTTTATTCCTCTAAGGAAGAAAGGATGTGGGGCCATGAAAGAGAGGAGGAACAAACAAAAAAAAGAACAAGAGAGGGACTCTGTGTGAAATGGAGGGGGCTATGGTGGTCATGGCTCAGAGCACAGAAGAGTACAAATGTCTGTCCTTGCTCTCTCTGTCCAGCTGTTATAACTCCCTCCATCACAGTCTGAGGTTTTCTCCCCTCACCCCCTGTCATGCTCCCCCAACTCTGAAGCCTCTTTCAGGATTTAAGTTTTCTATTTTTTTCATCTCAAGCTACAAAGGTGCAGAGTAATTAGCCATTTTAGTCATGCAAAAATAGGAAGTGGACCACAAACAATGTGGGTCCTGATGACTCCAGAAAACATTTTTGTAAGACCTAAAAATATAGCTCAGAGTTATAAGATGAAATGATGATGCCCAGAGACTCAGTAAAGTCTGAAATGTGAACAATGAGTCTTGGACTTGGAATTTCCTGGATCTGGATAGGATAGTCCCGTGGTCAGCAAACTGCGGCTCGCGAGCCACATGCGGCTCTTTGGCCCTTTGAGTGTGGCTCTTCCACAAAATACCACGGCCTGGGCAAGTCTATTTTGAAGAAGCAGCATTAGAAGAAGTTTTAAGTTTAAAAAATTTGGCTCTCAAAAGAAATTTCAATCGTTGTACTGTTGATAGTTGGCTCTGTTGACTAATGAGTTTGCCGACCACTGGCATAGTCCAAGGAACACAGCATTGGGGCAGTCCAATCGATGCCTTAAAAATAACATAGCCCTAGCTGGCTTGGCTCAGTGGATAGAGCATCAGCCTATAGACTGAAGGGTCTCAGGTTTGATTCTGGTCAAGGGCATATGCCCAGGTTGTGGGCTTGATCCCCAGTGGGGGGCCTTGTGCAGGAGGTGACCGATCAATGATTTTCTCTCATCATTGATGTTTCTATCTCTCTCTCCCTCTCCCTTCCTCTCTGAAATCAATAAAAATATATTTTTTAAAAAGAACATCACGAGGTGTGGAAAATGGTGGCAGAATAGACAGACGTGTCCCGAGCCTTATCCCGAAGCAGATAGAAAGAACAGCTGAGGGTCGAATGGGGAATGTCTGTTGGAAAGTTAAGGGACAGCTATATTCCAGGAGAAGGTGGGGGAATTGCTGGACGGGGCTCCCCTGACCAGGCAGCTCTCACTGCTGCTGGGTTCACTCCCAGAGCCACCGGCTCAGATGCAGAGACCATGCCATTTTGAAGGGGAAAGTGGATGTTATCTGAAGACTGAAAATCTACAACTGCGGCCCCCACTGAACAGCTGCAAACCCCAGAGCACCAGTCCCCAATTGGCGCAAACACACGAATTCAGAGGAACTCTACACTCCACCACGGAAAGATCAGATTTCGCCTGGGATAAGGTGACGTCTCTGGTCCTGGCAGGACAGAGAAATGCGCACACTGTGGGAGCTGGAGGACCAGGGGAAGTCTGCACCTAGAAAAACCCTTGGCTGTTGGGGCTAGCGTGATCCATGAATGTGGAAGGGAGTCCTCAGAGCTGCTAACAGAGGGGATCTCTAAAAAGGAACCCATTTTGATCTGACACGGAAGGACAGCCTAATAATTTTGGGAGTGTGCCAGCTGCTTGGACACAAGGGGGAAAAGGGGGTTGCGTAGGCTTGCACTCAGACCCAGAGTTCACACACTTGCACTTTCTCCTCTTTGAATTCTTGCTTCTGATTACTGAGCCCAATATATAGGATCACCCAGTTGGGGACAACCTAGGAGACTGCAGGGGAAAGTTGTTATTCTGGAACCTGGGGTTCAGAGTGGGGAGTGACTGTCAGAAAACCAGATCTGGGGCAGCCCACTCCCACAAACCAGTATTGAGTGCCACAGGGAAAGCAGGATCTAAGCACAGGCTAGAGAGGACCTATAGACCTGGAGGTCAACCCATAAACACTGCCACCCAGGGGCTGAATCACAAATTGACTCTTGTGTAATCACAAGTAAAGGAATACAAGAAAGTAAGACACACCGCCTGCTTAAAAATCAGGACTGGCTTACAACACTGAGGAGCAGTGGAACACAGGGAACTATAATACTGTCCTGACTGGGAAACAGGCATGCCAAACAGAACAATAGAGGAAGTGAATGACCTTCACTACTGCACATTTTATTTTTATTTTTCTTTCTTTTTCATCTTTTACTTAAGAAACTAATTTTTTTCTTTTTTCCTCACTTGATTTTACCTTTTGTAATTATTACATTTTTATTTTCAATCAGTTTTATTACTACTACTATTTTACCTTTTTTTTAAAAAAAAGTGTCATTTTATTTTCTCTTTATTTGACTTTGAGATTAGTGTTCTACATTCTATTTTCATCTTTCCTTTAGCATCATTCTATTCTATCTCAACTCTACCTTTATGCCATCTCTCTCTTCCTAACTTTTGCCCTTTTGTTGTCCTGTTTCTCTTACCCTTTTCCTACTTTAGATTTTCCTTATTCTTTCTTTTTACCCCCTGATAAAATTTCACCCTACTTATATATCTAATTTCCAATCCCCTGTTCCGAGTTCATACACACCTCTCTCTTCTCTGTCTTCACTGTCCAAAAAATTGTTTTTCTCTCTGTCCTTTTGTTGTTGTTTCCTTGAATGTTGGTTATATCAATTTTTTATGCTTGTTTGTGAGATTGTTTTGCTTATTCTTTTGTTTGTTTTGTTTTTTGGTTTGCTTTGTTTTTGTTTGTTTTTTTTGCATCTGTTTTTCCTCACCTCACTTGATATTAATTGTTGTTTGTATTCATCTCCAGGTACTTGTTGCTGGCATTTGCTGGGATTAGTGGCTGTTCTATTGGAGTTTTCTCCCCATATATATAGTTTGTTCCCCTTTTCTTTCTTATTCTCTTTCTTTTCTCTCTTACTATTTTTTCCTTTTTCCAATTTCATTTTGGCACTCCTTTCTTTTTTTCCTCTCTCTTCTTCTTTCTCTCCTATCCCCTAATTTGCCTTTCTCTGGTGGTCACCTTTATTTGAGGTTATTAATATCATGAATACATTTCTGTTCAGTGTCTTGTGTGTTGTACCTGGTTGTGTTGTATTTTGTGCCTTTGAATCAATGCAGGAGGGAGAGAACTACATAACCAGACACTTGGAGAAGAGAGACCATGGGGAGACAAAGAAACAGCCCGCATATGAAAGAAAAGCAGGCATCACCAGAAAAGGAAGTAAACGAAATGGAGGCAAGCAACCTTCCAGAGAAAGAATTCAGAGAAATGGTCATAAGGTGGCTGAAAAGAATGGAAGACAAATTTGACAATATGAGTAAGAACCAAGAGGAAATGAAGAAGAACCAAGAAGAAATGAAAAATGGCATCGCTGCTGTAAAGAACTCAATAGAAAGCATCAAGAGTAGACTAGAAGAAGCAGAGGACCACATCTGTGAGCTAGAAGACAAAGTAGGAAAAAATACCCAAGTAGAGCAGCTTCTAGAAAAAAAAATTAAAAAGCAAGAGGAGAGCCTAAGGGAACTTTGGGACAACACAAAACAAAACAACATCCGCATAATAGGGGTTCCAGAAGGAAAGGAAACTGAGCAAGGAATAGAAAACCTGTTTGAAGAAATAATAACAGAAAACTTCTCTGATATAGGGAAGAAAAATCCCACATAAATCCAAGAAGCTCACAGAGTCCCAAGCAAAATGAACCCCTAAAGACCCACGCCAAGGCACATTATAATTAAATTGGCAAACACCAACGACAAAGTAAGAATCTTAAAAGCAGCCAGAGAGAGACAGAAAGTTACCTACAAAGGAACCCCCATCAGACTAGCAACTGATTTCTCAACAGAAACTCATCAGGCCAGAAGGGAATGGAATGAAATATACAAAGTCATGAAAAGGAAGGGTTTGAATCCAAGAATACTGTACCCAGCAAGGCTATCAATCAAAATTAAAGGTGAAATCAGGAGCTTCACAGACAAAAAAGGACTAAGGGAATTTATTACCACCAAACCAGCAATGCAAGAAATGCTAAAGGGTCTTCTGTAAAAAAAAAAAAAAAGAAGAAAGAAAGAAAGAAAGAAAGAAAGGAAGGAAGGAAGGAAGGAAGGAGGGAAGGAAGGAAGGAAGAAAGGAAGAAAGAAAGAAAGAGGAAGTGAAGAAGGAACACTGGTAAAGAATAAAAATGGTGACAAATAAGTACCTATCAATAATAACTTTAAATGTAAATGGATTAAATGCCCCAATCAAAAGATATAGGGTAACGGATTGGATAAGAAAACACGACCCATATATCTGCTGTCTACAAGAAACCCACCTCAGAAAAAAAGATGCACACAGACTGAGGTTGAAAGGATGGAAAAAGTTTTTTCAGGCGAATGGAAATGAAAACAAAGATGGGGTAGCAATACTTATATCTGACAAATTAGATCTCAAAGTGAAGGACATAACAAGAGATAAGGAAGGCCATTTCATAATACTAAAGGGAACAATCCAACAATAAGAAATAACTCTGGTAAACATATACGCACCCAATACAGGAGCACCCAAATACATAAAAAAACTCCTGGAGGATATCAAAGGAGAGATTGACAGCAATACAATCATAGTAGGAGACTTTAATACCCACTATCACCATTGGACAAATCCTCTAAACAAAAAATCAGCAAAGAAACATCAATCCTGAATGACTCACTAGACCAGATGGAATGAATTGACATCTTCAGAACATTTCACCCCAAAGCCACAGAATATACATTCTTCTCAAGTGCATATGGGTCATAGGCAAAGTCTCTTCAAATTCAAGAAGACAGAAATCATATCAAGCATCTTCTCAGATCACAGTGGCATAAAACTGGAAATCAACTACAATAAAAACAATCCAAAAAAATCAAACATATGGAGACTAAACAGCATGCTATTAAACAATGACTGGGTTACCAGAGAGATCAAGGAAGAAATAAAAAACATCATGGCAACAAATAACAATGAAAACACAACAATCCAAAATCTATGGGACACAGTAAAAGCAGTCTTGAGAGGGAAGTTCATAAATCTACAAGTCTACTGCAAAAAACAAAAAACAATGGTAATAAATTACCTAACCCTACAACTCAGAGTTAGAAAGAGAGCAACAAGAAAAGCCCAGTATAAGCAGAAGGAAGGAAATAATAAAAATCAGAGCAGAGATAAATGACATTGAGACCAAAAAAGCAATACAAAAGATCAACAAAACCAAGAGCTGGTTCTTTGAAAGGATAAACAGGATTGATGAACCTCTAGCCAGGCTCACCAACAAGCAAAGGGAGAGGACCCAAATAAACAAAATCAGAAATGAAAAAGGTGAAATAACAACAGACCCCACCGAAATACAAAGGATTGTTAAAAAATACTATGAACAACTCTATTCCAACAAACTGGACAACCTGGAGGAAATGGACATATTCCTAGAAAAATACAACCTTCCAAAACTCAATCAGGAAGAATCTAAACATCTCAATAGGGCAATAACTGTGGAAGAAATTGAAGCAGTCATCAAAAAGCTTCCAGCAAATAAAAGCCTGGGGCCAGACGGCTTCACAGGGGAGTTTTACCAAACATTCAAGGAAGAACTAAAGCCTATCCTCCTCAGACTATTCCAAAAAATTCAAGAGGAAGGAACACTTCCAAGCTCCTTCTATGAAGCCAGCATCACCCTAATACCAAAACCAGATAAAGACAACACAATGAAAGAGGATTACAGGCCAATATCCCTCATGAACATAGATGCCAAAATCCTCAACAAAATTCTAGCAAATCGGATCCAGCACTTCATCAGAAAGATCATACACCATGACCAAGTAGGATTTATCCCAGGGATGCAAGGGTGGTACAATATCCACAAATCAATAAATGTGATACATCACATAAACAAATTGAGAGATAAAAATCACATAGTCATATAAATTGATGCAGAAAAAGCATTTGACAAAATCCAACACCCTTTCTTGATAAAAACTCTCAACAAGGTGGAAATACAAGGATCATACCTCAACATAATAAAAGCTATATATGATAAACCCACAGCTAACATCATACTCAATGGACAAAAACTAAAACCATTTCCCCTAAGAACAGGAACAAGACAGGGATGCCCACTCTCACCACTCCCGTTTGACATAGTACTGGAAGTATTAGCCATTGCAATTAGACAAGAAGAAGAAATAAAAGGCATCCAAATTGAAAAAGAAGACATAAAGCTGTCCTTATTTGCAGATGACATGATATTGTACATAAAAAAACCCGAAAGACTCCATCCAAAAACCAATAGACTTAATAAATGAATTCGGCAATGTAGCAGGATACAAAATTAACGCCAAGAAATCTATGGCATTTCTATACACCAATAGTGAACTTACAGAAAGAGAGACTAAAAAAGCAATCCCATTTACCATCACACCAAAAAAATTAAGATACCTAGGAATAAACTTAACTAAGAAGGTAAAAGACTTTTACGTGGAAAACTACAGGACACTGAAAAAAGAGATAGAGGAAGACGTAAACAGATGGAAGAACATAATGTTCATGGATTGGGAGAATCAACATCATTAAAATGTCCATACTACCCAAAGCAATCTATAGATTCAATGCACTCCCTGTTAAAATACCAATGGCATATTTCACAGACCTAGAAAGAACTCTCCAAAAATTCATCTGGAATAAAAAAAGACCCCGAATAGCCACAGCAATCCTGAGAAAGAAGAACAAAGTAGGTGGGATCTCAATACCAGATTTCAAGTTGTATTACAAAGCCACTGTTCTCAAAACTGCCTGGTACTAGCACAAGAACAGACATATAGATCAATGGAATAGAATAGAGAACCCAGAAATCGACCCAAATCACTATGCTCAATTAATATTTGACAAAGGAGGCATGAACATACAATGGAGTCAAGAAAGTCTCTTCAATAAATGGTGATGGGAAAATTGGTGATGCAAAAAAATGAAACTAGACCACCAACTTACACCATACACAAAAATAAACTCAAAATGTATAAAGGACTTAAACATACGACAAGAAACCATAAAAATACTAGAGGAATCCACAGGCAGAAAAATCTCTTCTGACATATGCCGAAGCAATTTCTTCACTGATACTGCTCCTAGGGCAATGGAAACTAAAGAGAAAATAAACAAATGGGACTACATCAAAATAAAAAGCTTTTGCACAGCAAAGGAGACCATCAATAAAACAACAAGAAAGCCCACTGCATGGGAGAACATATTTGCCAATGATATCAATGATAAGGGTTTAATCTCCAACATTTACAGATATCTCATGCAACTTAACAAAAGGAAGATTAAACAACCCAATCAAAAAATAGGAAACTGATCTAAGTAGACACTTTTCGAAAGAAGACAGAAGGAAGGCCAAGAGACATATGAAAACTTGCTCAAAGTCACTAATCATCAGAGAGATGCAAATCAAAACAACAATGCAGTACCATCTCACACCTGTCAGAATGGCTATTATCAACAAATCAACAAATGACAAATGCTGGTGAGGATGCGGAGAAAAAGAAAGACTCGTGCACTGCTGGTGGGAATGCAGACTGGTGCAGCCACTGTGGAGAACAGTATGGCGTTTCCTCAAAAAACTAAAAATGGAACTCCCATTTAACCCAGTGATCCCACTTCTAGGAATATATGCCAAGAAACTAGAAACACGAATCAGAAAGGATATATGCACCCCTATGTTCATAGCAGCACAATTCACCATAGCTAAGATTTGGAAACAGCCTAAATGAGATTTGGAATCAGCAGATGAGTGGATTAAAAAACTGTGGAACAGCTACACAATGGAATACTACGCTGCGGTAAAAAAAAAAAAAGGAGTTCTTCCCATTTGCAACAACATGGATGGAGATGGAGAGCATTATGCTAAGTGAAATAAGCCAGGCAGAGAAAGATAAATATCACATGATCTCACTCATTTGTGGAATATAATGAACAACATAAACTGATGAACAACATAAATTGATGAACAAAAATAGATCCAGAGACAGAGAAACATAATCAGAACGTCAAACCTCAGGGAAGGTAGGGGAGGGTGGGGGTAAGGAGGAGAGATCAACCAAAGGACTTATATGCATGCATGTAAGCCTAATCAATGGACACAGACAACAGGGGGTGGGGGCATGAATGGGAGGTAGAGGGTAATGGGGGAATAAGGACACATATGTAATACCTTAATCAATAAAGAAATTAAAAAATAAAAATAAAATAAAATAAAAAAAGAACATCACAACCCCAGGCTAAAGTTCTAAAGACATGACCTAAGTACTTATTCTTTCTTTTTCCCCCAAAAATTTCATGTGTGACTCAACAGACAATGGATGTCAGGACAGACCTATTTTAAAAAACACAAATTAGAAAATGCTTCCCAACAAAATGGAAAGGAGAAAAAGAAATAAACAGCATAAACAGCATAAGCATATAAACAACAGTTTGATTTTGTTTTTAAATTTGTATACTTTTACTGTATATATTTATTATATCTGTATAATTTGCAGGTATATCATCTATTAGAATAGAAGCTCCATGAGGGCAAAGATGTTTGTCTATTTTTTTCATTGTTATATTACCCCTAGAGACCCGGTGCATGGCCTGCACCCTCTCTCAATCCGGGACCCCACAGGTGCATGATGGGGGCCAGGAAGGGACCACAGGATATGTCTGGCTTGTCTCGCCCAGTCTCCAGTCCCATGGGGGTCAATCTGGCCAATTGGGGCCAGGGAGGGACTGCAGGAGGTTGGCCAGATGGGGAGGGACCACAGGAGGGCTCCGGGGCATGTCTGGCCCGTCTTGCCCAGTCCGGATTGGCAAGTCCAACACTGCCTGCCACTCCTGCCTGCTGCTCCCACTCATCCTGGCCCCACTGCGCCTGCCATTCACACCCGCACAGTGGTGCAGTGGTGTTCAACAGCTATGAGCCCGGTGTTTGGCAAACGTCAGTCAGCCAAGCAGCACTCCTGCTGTGGGAGCGCACTGACCACCAGGGGCAGCCCCTGCATTGAGCGGCTGCCCTCTAGTGGTCAGTGTGCATCATAGCTACAGGTTGACTGGTCATTCAGTCACTTAGGCTTTTATATATATAGATCATTTAGAAAAGTGCCTGGCCCATAACACACATTCCAAACATATTTGGGGAGAGAGAGAGAGAGAGAGAGGAGAGGAGAGGAGAGGAGAGGAGAGGAGAGGAGAGGAGAGGAGAAGAGAAGAGAAGAGAAGAGAAGAGAAGAGAAGAGAAGAGAAGAGAAGAGAAGAGAAGAGAGAAGGAAGGAGGGAAGGAAGGAGGGAAGGAAGGAAGGAAGGAAGGAAGGAAGGAAGGAAGGAAGGAAGGAAGGAAGGAAGGAAGGAAGGAAGGAAGGACTTATAGTCATATAATTGGAAAGAAATACCTCAAAATGTTAATTAGGACCATCTCTAGGTAGTGGGATTCTGAGTGAATTGTATTTTTTCTTCATAATAGTCTGCATTTTTCAATTTTTAAAAGAACTGAATTTTTTATAATTGACACAAAATAAATATTAGTTTAAAAATACTTTTGGATCATAAGTTTTTAAGGCATATTGGTGTATTTTCAATAACACAGATATTTCTTCCTTTTTATGACACATCCTAGAGCATTAGAAGCCTTTCTGTATGGAGGCTGCATTTTAATTTAGGACCTACTGTGTGTCAGGCACTGTGGACACAAAAGACTGAAGATGTCAGAGCCATTCCTCGTAAAGCAGGTTGTAAGGAAGAAAATCTGAAGGAGTGATATAAAGTATTACAGAAACCCTTGCAATTATATTGCATTTATGATTGTACATTAATTATCATATTAAGACACATAGAGAATTTTCAAGGAGTCAGGGGATGTGTGATTCCCCGTTTATAAGTGAGGTTGCATTGCTAAGAAATTGAGCTGCTTGCTTAAAGCAACTCAATTAGAAAGTCAAGCAGTTAGAAAGTGGTTGATTCACGTAAACCCATCCTATATAATAAAAGCCTAATATGCTAAATACCCGGTCATCCAGTTGGCCCTTTAACCAATCAAAGTGTAATATGCTAATGATATGCTAAGGCCGCTCAACCGCTTGCATTGACCACCAGGGGGCAGACAATTGTCCAGTCAACTAGGCACTATGACATGCACTGACCACCAGGGGGCAGATGCTCTGACTGATAGGTTAGCTTGCTGTTGGGGTCCAGCCAATCAGGACTGAACGAGATGGGCTGGATGTACCCTGGAGCTCTCCTGCGGTCCCTCCCCAGCTGGCCAACCTCCTACATTCCTCCCTGGCCCTAATTGTGTACTGGTGGGGTCCCTTGGCCTGGCCTGTGCCCTTTTGCAATCTCGCACCCCTCGGGAGATGTTGGAGAGCTGATTTTGGCCCAATCCGGCTCAACACAGGAGCTGCCCCCTGGTGGTTAGTGTACTTCCACAAGGGGAGCATTGCTCAGCCAAAAGCTGGGCTGGCAAGCACAGTGGTGGTGGCGGGAGCCTCTCCTGCCTCCATAGCAGCACTAAGGATGTCCAACTGACAGCAGGGAGCAGGCCTAAGCCATCAGTTGGACATCCCCCAAGGGCTCCTGGACTGCAAGAGGGCACATCCTGGGCTCAGGGACACCACCCCCCAAGTGCACAAATTTTGTGCACCAGGCCTCTAGTGTCTTTACAATGCCCTGTGTGTCAGCTTTCCAAAGAGCTGGGCTCTGCCCAGGTCCTGGGGAGGAACTCTAATTGGACATTTGTGGCTCTTTCAATTTAAATTAATTAAAATGAATTGACATCAAACATTCAGCTCTTGTATCATGCTAGCCACATTTCAAGTGCTCAATAGCTACATGTACCTTGTGGCTACCAAATTGAACAGTGCAAAATAGAACCTTTCCATATCCCAGAAAATTCTATTGGATAGCACTGTTATAAGTTTATTTTAATTGTTTTTTATTAACAAATAACAATCAATGTGTCTTTTTGTCTATTAATTTTTTCTATTTTTTATTTTTTATTATTGACACTATTACAGATTTCCACCACTTCCCTCAGTTTACCCATCTCCACTCAACCCCACTTCCTCCCCTGGCCTTCACCACACTATTGTCTGTATCCATGGGCTGTGCATTTATGTTCTTTGGCTAATCTCTTCACCTTCTTTTATCCAGTTCCCTCCCCCCTGTCCCCCCCCCCCCCCGCCTCTGATATTTGTCAGTCTGTTCCATGTATCATTGTGTCTTAAACAATTACAATATGTGAGGCCTCATTTAAACCTCCTAATGACCTCTAGAGAAAGGCTCTATTATTATCTCTACTTTCAGAGGAGGGAGCTGAGGCCAGAGGGATTAAGGAACTTAGTCAAGATCATATATCTAGGGAGGTGTGTAGTTAGGACTTGAACGCAGCCAGCCTGGCACCAGAGTTGGTATACTTAACCACTGTCAAATACAGTGTGGTTCCCAGACCAGTGGCATCATTATCACCTTGAAACGTAACTGTTAGAAATGCAAATTCTCAGGCCCCACCAAACTACTAAATTGGAAACTCCTGGAGGGTTCCAACCCTCTGTGTCTTCACCAGCCCTCTCACTGATACTTGACACACCCAGCGCCATGCTAGGCTTTAGCTATTGGTATCGTTTACACTGGCTATGGTATGCCTTTAAAAATAATTTTAGCAGAATAAAAAAAAAATAATTGTTCATTAACATGTGCTGAGCACTTACTTTGTAAAAGATTTGGGGGTCAATTTCTCACTCAAATGGACTCAGAGCCATTATCTAACTGGCCTGTGGTCACGTAGCTAGTAAGTGGTGAGGCAGAGATGGGAGTCTGTTATCAGTGCAAGTAGAGTTCTTAGGGTGCCACAAGAAAAAGAATTTCCTGAGGACCCCCCTCCCCCCACCCCGAGGAGGATGGGGTTTTGTGGAAAGCTTTCTTGAAGATGTAAAATTAAGGGGTTTCCCACCAAGGTCCCATCTCTGTCCACCTCTCCATGGAAGTCCAATCTTGTCTTCAGCAAGGCCAGAATTAAGGCCACTGCCCATAATTTCTGTTCCATATTACAGTCCAGTCCAACATCTGTCTGGCTTAGCTTGTGTTCCCAGCTGCAGTCCATTGTGCATGAATTCGGCAGGGCCATGGGCCATGGGGTTAAGGCCACATGTCTATGGAGAAAGAACAGGTGAATTGCAAGGGGGAGTGTGGGTCACGGAACAAGAGCAAGAGAGAACAAGAGAGAGGGAACTCTGTCTGAGGATTTTAACCAGGAGTTTCTTCAAAGTAACAAATCAACTTTTTAAGATTTCCCATGCTTCTCAGAGGGAAGGTGGGGGAGGGTGTGTGGGTGGGAGGTAATCAACCAAAGACCTTGAATGCATAACCCATGGACACAGACAATAGGGTGGTGAAGACCAGGGGCGGACTGAAGGGGGTTAATGGGGGGAAAAGGGGACATATGTATTTAGATTTTTAAAAATATTTAAATAGATAAAAGATGAAGAAAAAAAAAGATTTCGCATGCTTGCAGTGGCTCCTCCATCCTAGCCAATGATCTTTTTTCCAGGCTAGACTGACAGGCAAGCACCTTCACTATGTCACCTCGACTTCACTGTGCCTGCACCCACTCCCCCTTTGTTCATCTCTTCACCCCGTGATCTGCAGGGAATGGACCCGTGGTTCCCTGGGGAGCGTGAAGCTGTAGCTTCCTGGTGAAGCTGCCCAGATGACCATGCTTATAATGTCTTTGCTTTCTTCCCTTTATTAATATTAACTAGTTAATTAGGACGACAACAAATTCAGGCTCCTGACTCTGATATTCATCCTATTCACCAACAGGTCTTAATGGATAGTGGAAAAGGAACTCATCGATAGTGTCTCTAAATACAAATGAGTTTTTAAATTCTCTGCTGCTGGAGTGTTCTCTTCGCTCTTCTCCTAGAGGAGACTGACTCCCTTCTCTCTAGATCTCATTTTATTACTTTTTAAAAATTTAGCCCAACATAAAAATAACGTTTGGCATCTCTCCTAGACTGTGTCAACCTGAAGTTGAGAACTTTTATTCCTGGAGGAATTTTTATTTCTGGAGGTTTTTAAACAATACAAATTCATTCATGCACTCCTCCATGTAACAAAATATGGAGTACCTACTCTGTGGCAAGCACAGTCCTGGGCAAATGAAGAGCAAACAATGGATAAGAGACAAGGCTCCTGTCTTCTTTGGGGCTTTTGTTCTGCTGCAAGAGACACAGACAACAAGCAGGTAAGCAAATAAATAAAAACAATAAATTCAGACTGCAAAAAGTAGTAAAAAGGAAATAAGCAAGACGTGGTGTTAGGGGGAAAATGATGGTTACTGGTTGCCTTCTCTGAGAAAGTGACCTGCAGGCTGATACATGAAGGAGGAGAAGCCTGTCATCCCAGGCAGAGGGAATAGCATGTGCAAAGGCCTGGAGGTGAAAAAGAGCTTGGCTGGTTCTGGGAACTGACAGGCTGTGGGATATAGGAGTTGGGGGAGAGCTAAGCTGAGGTTGGAGATGTAGGGAGGGGCCAGGTCATGGAGGGCCACATGGGCCAAGGAAAGAAGTTTGGATTTTATTTTAAGTGGGATTTTATGCTTTAACTAAGGAATGCCCTGATCTGATTTACAGTTTTAAAAAGCCACTCTGGATGTGAAATGATTTTAAAGAGTCAAGAATGAGTGCAGGGAGAATAGCTAGGAAGATGACAATGGAGATGAAAACAGATACAAGAAATAAATGGTGTCCCCCAAAGATGTATACATACTTTGAATAATTATAAAGGCAGTGTTTATTGAAATATATTTCATTTTCAAAATTGAGCATTCAGCTGTGAAAGTGTGTATGCATTTTTTTGGACACCCTGTATTTTGAAGGTAGATGACTATGTTCAGTATCTGGCTAATAGGTGATGAGTTTATATGAGTTCAATGAATGAATGGATAGATAGTTTTAGATTGTAACCCTGGACAGTGTTTTATTCAATACTAGTGGCCCAGTGCACAGATTTGTTCACATTGAAAGGAAATTAATTAGAAGAATGATTTGTGCAGTAATAATGTTACTACAAAAAATTACATGTCAAAATAGTATATATAATATAGTATTATAAAATTAAAATACAAAATATTTAATATCGCTATTTGCCCCTTTATAATAGAAGTGTCAGAGATGAAAGAAAATTAATAAAATGTATATGAAAATAATATACAAATTTATTAACAAATAAACAATAACAACATGATATAAAAACAACAAAGACATGATATAAAAACAATAAAAACATGATATAAAAACAACATTGATAAAAACAATGACTGATAAATTGATTAAACTTATTCTAATATCTTTCTGTACACCACATTAAGAGTAAAAACACTTTCAGAGTGCTTGACTAATTTCCCTTGTGATGAAGTATTTACAACTTTAACATAACAAGCTCTTTAAACTCTAAAGAGAGCAACATATAACTGACCATGTCCGAAAATGGGTTCTGGTAGGAATATCCCTACTCTGTCTAGAGCAGTGGTCGGCAAACTCATTAGTCAACAGAGCCAAATATCAACAGTACAACAATTGAAATTTCTTTTGAGAGCCAAATTTTTTAAACTTAAACTTCTTCTAATGCCACTTCTTCAAAATAGACTTGCCCAGGCCGTGGTATTTTGTAGAAGAGCTACACTCAAGGGGCCAAAAAGCCGCACGTGGCTCGCGAGCTGCAGTTTGTCCACCACGGGTCTAGAGTTTGTCCTTGTGATTTATTAATAGTCATCACAAATGCTGGCATCATGGGAAACTGTCTTCGAATTAATTTAAATGGGAGGCTAGTGTCAGACGGGGACAAATCAGTTCTTGGAATCGGAACAACCTCTCCTTCCACAGATTCTGTTAATACTTCAGTTTCAATTATGTTAGGTTGCAATCTTTTGATAATAAATCTAATACCATTACAAAGACCCCATTTACTATTATGATTTATTAATAGCATGATGATTTCATCTACTTTCAATTTTAATTTATGACACAGCATTTCCAAAGAAGTAATACTATTAAGAAATTTGATGGGAAAATTTTCCTTGCACAAGTGAACATTTATTTTTAAATTGCCAGTGCACGTCATATGTACCGGCCGGTTGGTTGATCAGTCATTTAGCCTTTTATATATATAGACTAGAGGCCCAGTGCATGGATTCATCCATATTGAAAGAAAATTAATTAGAAGGGGGCTGGCAGTGCAGGACTGGGCAAGATGAGCCAGACACGCCCTGAAACCAATCTTCCACGGTTCCTCCTCGAACAGCTGCACCTGGGGTGGCACCAGGGCTCGATGGGCATCTGTGGAGTGAGCGGGGTCCCTCCAGCAGGTGGGGTCCCTCAGCCTGACCTGAAAGGATTGGGCCGAAACCGTCTCTCTGACATCCCCCAAGGGGGTCCCAGATTGTAAGAGGGCAGTTCTCAGGTGACACACCTCGGAATCAGGCTCCCTCCTCTCAGGTTCCAGGTGTGCCACCCAAGAACCACAGCTGCCAAGTCACCACAGCTTGGCAGCTCCTGCATTGAGCATCTGCTCCCTGGTGGTCAGTGCTCATCATAGCTACCAGTCAGAGTATCTACCCCATGGTAGTCATTGTGCCTCATAGCTACCGGTCGAACCGTTGGACGGACGCTTAGGCTTTTATATATAGAGATGTTTCACCAGTATTTATCACAGTGCCTATTTAATAGCGATTTGTTGAGCAAATAAATGTGGCAAGGGGGACTGTAAGACAGACTGGTAAGAAGAGCTCTAATTTTTCTTCTTAAAGTAATAAAGTAACAGCTCTACTTTATGGAGCACATTTTGTATGCTAATTATGCATTCATCAAATAGTCCTCACAACAATCCTGTGACATGGTACTGTTGTCACCTCCATTTTACAGCTGGGGAAATGGACAGTCACAGACATACCCTTCAACACATCTACTCAGTAGGTGCTTATTGACTGCCTTATGCATCAGGTCTCATGGAGAGTAACTGGAAGATATAGTCTTGAACTTAAGACTGTCTGATTCTGCCTGGCCAACATGGCTCAATGGTTGAGCGTTGACCTATGACCCAGGAGGTCACGGTTTGATTCCTGGTCAGGGCACATGCCCAGATTGCGGGCTCAGTCCTCGGTGTGGGGCATGAAGAAGGCAGCCAATCAATGATTCTCTCTCATCACTGATGTCTCTATCTCTCTCTCCCTCTCTCTTCCTCTCTAAAATCAATAAAAAATATTTTTTAAAAAGACTGTCTGATTCTGAAGCCCATGCTCTTTTATGGAGTGATATGATGTCTAGTGAAAATTAAAGAATTGAAAAATCTATGACCGCCCTCAACCTCCTCTGTAATTTATAAGCAACAGCAAGTCCAAAGTGGAAGCTGGTTAGACTGGGTTTAGAACACGCCAT
The DNA here is from genome assembly GCA_026230045.1 of Corynorhinus townsendii. NCBI lineage: Eukaryota > Metazoa > Chordata > Mammalia > Chiroptera > Vespertilionidae > Corynorhinus > Corynorhinus townsendii. The sequence goes on along the minus strand of JAPDVU010000003.1, from coordinate 204,338,070 downwards.
CTGCCCGTACCCCTGACCTTTTCCCCTACTCAGAACACTTGTACGCATGACACCAGGATCTCTGGCTATGGGTGGAGACAGGGAGTTGGCCAGTTCCACAAGTCTGCATTCCCACTTGCTGTCCCAAAGGTCCAACTGCCTGCAGCAATCTGACGTCATGCCCTGATTGCTAAGTCTGGTCTGGCACAGGGACAGAGAGACTCCGGGATGAGGAGTCGAGAATTCTTGCTGGCCACTGGGGAAGGCCAGATAACACCAGGGAGAGGCTGGCATGCTAAAAAGAGGCAGTGCTATTTTGAGAATCTGTTCAAATAATGTTTCACAGTGGAAAAAGAGTGGCATCCTGCAGAGGATGTGACCTAATAGGAGTTAGGGCTCGGCCATAAGAGCCCTGGGTTTCTATTTTTATTGCTAAAACTTGCAGTTTGAACCTAAAAAGGTTGGCGTCTGAGAAAAAAGTAAAAATTGCCACTCTCCCTCCCAGGAACATGCCCATGCCTGTGCCTGTGCCTGTCCCTTAACCCATTTTTCCCCCACAGGCATGCATTTCCTAAACCCTAGGGGACCCCATGAGACTTGCAATCAGGGGACCAATGGACAGTTACCCCCTGAATCTGCCTCTAAGGCCCCCTTTTCTCTGACTCTCCAGTGAGCTGACAGCAGCCCCACCTTGGCTCATTTCTCTCCTATAACATTTTTAGATAACCAAAGCAGCCCGCCTAGTCTCTCTCCTGTTGCTTTTTCTATCCTAAGCCCTTCCTTGTTTCACTGTCCCCAGCTTTAATAAACATACCCTCAAAATAAATAAATAAAATTTTAAAGGTAAAAATAGATGTGAAATCTGAAAATTTTTCTGAAAAATGTCATAGAGCAATATGGGTAATCTATTATATACATCATGCCATATCTACATAAGGAATATCATGCAGCTATTAAAAGGATAATATGAAGCTTTATTTGCCCACAAAAAAAATATGTTCGGGCTGCATTTCTCTGTGAAAAGAGATGATTACAAATAGAGTGTATTTTTATGGCATCATTTTGTAAAATATGTGCATATTTATATATGCATAGAAAAAGTTTGGAAGGAGCTCTGACCAATGTGACTCAGTTGATTGGACACCGTCCTGGGCACCATAGGTTGCTGGTTTGATTCCCTGTCAGGACACATGCCCTAGTTGCGGGCTTGAGCCCTCAATCCCAGGTAGGGTGTGTGCAGGAGGCAGCCTATCGATGCTTTCACATCAATGTCTCTCTCTCTCTCTCACCCCCCTTCTCCTTTCCTCTCTCTCTAAAAATCAATTAATATATGTATATTATAAAAAGAAAAAGTTGGAAGGCAATACAAAGAATTAAAGGTGGTTATTATGCCTTTATATTTATACTTTGAGAGTTTTTTACAAGAGGTATGAAATGTGTGTACAATTTTTTTAAATGAAGCAATTTCCATTTGAACAAAAAACATGGTGATCAAAGAAGTCCCTGACCAAGTGATTATGGAAAATTAATCAGCTATTATACCCACAGGTTTATAGTCAGTTCTTAGGAACTAATTAACATGGAACTCTTTGGCTGGGGCTAGGACTTCTATTTGCTTAGGGACAACAGAACTCTACTAAAGGCAGAGAGCACTGGGAGAAGAGAAAATGAAGTCTTCAAGGTAGGCAAAGTGCTTCAGGCACCTTGACCATGAGAGTCAATGTGGAGGAGATATTGCAGAAGGAAATAGAAAGCTTACCTCACCATGTGCCAGTGTCAGATTCATCTGCCACGTTCCAGTTTTCCTAGCTCTTCAATTTAGAGAGAGGGTTTTCCCCCTCAATTTTCCCTCAGCTGGATATTCTGTCTACATGTTGATTTATTTAAACTACATGCAATTGTGGAGACTAAAGAGTTACAAGATTGGCAGTCTCCAAGCTGGAACCCCAGGAGTGTCCACGTGTAGTTCTAGTCCAAGCTGAGGGCCCTGAGAACCAGGCGAGCCTATGGTATAAAGGTCAGTTCAAAAGCTGGCTGGTTTGAGATCCAAGAAAAGCTGACGTTTCAGTCTAAGATCAAGGCTAGAAAAGATCCATGTCTAGCTCCAGCAGTCAGGCAGAAGTTCCTTCTCACTGAGCCTGTTCATGTCTTCCATTGACTGGATGAGCTCCATCTACATGAAAAGGAGGCCAATTTGCTTCACTAAGTCTACTGATTCAAATGTTCATCTCATCCAGAAGCACCCTTATAGACACACTAAGAAGAATATGTAGCCAAATGTCTGGGTACTCTCTGGTCGGGTGAAGTTGACACATGAAATTAACCATTACAAATCGACCCCTTGTCAACTTGGTACCCACATGCATCTCCTTAAATCAATAAATATTTTATAAATAATATAACTATTGTTTATTTGCTATTTTTCATGTGCAATTTTAAATATGTAGGAGTAGCAAAATTACTATACTAAAACATAGTCATTTGACTAATCTATACCCTAGAAGTTTGTATTTTCAAGTGATTTAAAACTTATTGTTTAGACTTCTAATTGAGAAAATGAGGAATCAAGTTATATTTGGAGTCCCTTCATTGAAGTGAATATGGTTATTCTATGAGGTTGGTATGTCATTTATCCCTCAGGACAGCCTTGAAAGAAAGAACAGTATCTACATTATAATGATACATAAATTGTGTCTCAAAGAATTTAAGTCACTGTCCAAGAGTGAAGATTCAAACTCAGTCTAGTGTATATTCTCAGAGTAAACCTAACACATTTTTTAAAAGTATAACAGCCGCCCTGACTGGTTTGGCTCAGTGGATAGAGTGTCGGCCTGCGGACTCAAGGGTCCCGGGTTTGATTCTGGTCAAGGGCATGTACCTTGGTTGCGGGCACATACCCAGTAGGGAGTGTGCAGGAGGCAGCTGATCGATATTTCTCTCATCGATGTTTCTAACTCTCTATTCCTCTCTCCCTTCCTCTCTGTAAAAAAAAAATCAATAAAATATATTAAAAAAATAAAAGTATAACAGCCCCATATTTTGTTATTAATATTTCCTATGCTATAAGTCTCATTGTAATGCTATTTCACTTTTTTAATTTACTCAAGATTTCCTTTCTCCTACAAATTACTCCTCAGGTAGTCACAGTTCCCTCACCAAAGCCATATGGCAACCTAAGAAATAATTTTTTAAGTTATCTTATTTATTGCAATGAAAATTAGTCTCTTTGTACTCCACAAGTCAAATGAGCTGAATAAGTTACTCAGTATGGAGGTCATAAGATAGCAAAAGTATTTTTATGAGATGGAATGACATATTCCTTCTGCCACTCAGTGGATATGATAGCTATTCTTGCCCTATAAAAATATTTTTACATCATCCTGATATCATGTAGTCCCTACATATAAATGCTTCTAAAAATATCTATAAAAGCATTGGGTTGCTTTTGCCTTTGAAAGAGATTTGCAGGGGGGAACCTAAAAGAAATAATAATTTCCTGAGACCATATGAATAGAATGAATGGTTTTCCTTGTATTTTAAAGTGCCTTACATATTTGAAAATATAGCAATATAATAATTCCTTATACATAGTCAAAGAAACACTAATGTATTTTACATTGATCGTTTAACCTTCTAGTCCTAGATTAGGTTGATTTCCTGGTGATTTTAATAAAATGCCACACATAATATAATGAACAACATAAACTGGTGAACAAAGACAGATCCAGAGACAGAGAAGCATCGGTCAGACCGTTAATACTCAGAGGGAAGGCAGGGGAGGGTGGGAAATGGGGGGGGGGAGATCAACCAAAGGATTTGTATGCATGCATATAAGCATAACCAATGGACATAGACACTAGGGGGGTGAGAGCATGAGCGGGGGAGGGGGATGGGGAACATTGGGGGGATAAGGACACATATATAATACCTTAATAAAGAAAAAATTATAGGTATTATAAAAAATAAAATTCCACACAAATTAATAAATCGTGTCACTGTCTTTGAAGAAAGACTCAGTCAGCTTACAAAAAAAAGACAATGAATAAAATAAGCAATGTGATAGATACATAAAATATATGTACTTTCCAAATATATCTACTTTCCAAAAGACCATGAAGCAGCAGACAATAAATATACATAAAAGCATTTTTGAGCCCTAGCCAGACAGCTCAGTTGGTTAGAGCATTGTCCCCATACACCAAAGTTGTGGGTTTGATCCTTAGTCAGGGCACATACAGGAATCAACCAATGAATGCATAAATAAGTAGAACAACAAATAGATGTTTCTCTCTCTTCTCTCCTCTCTCTTTCTCTAAAATCAGTACATTAAAAAAAATTTTAAAGAATATTTGATAAAGATAAAAAACAGAAAACAAATATAGACAAAATATGGATAATTAAATCTGAAATTGAGACTGACAAATGACTACATAAATTAATGGTATTTATTATTACTGAATGTTTGGGATATGATGTTCTGAATTTCCTAGCCATGGGAGTAATAAGGAAGGAGGAAAAAGCAGATTATGTGCAATCAATGCTAAGAAGAATGGCCCCCTTAAATTCAAGAAGAATGACTCCTGGGGTGCATAGACTGAAACCACCCACCAGAAGTAAAAATCACTTTATGATTTAGCACAAGGATTAATGGAAATACTGCATTCTATCATTAATACAATGACATTTGTTTTCATGAAAAAAATGAGTTTTATTAGCCCTATCTCTGAGTAAAATTTATTCTCCAGAATGAAGTAGCATGTTAATCCTATAGCTTAACACCATATTCCCACAACAAGGTACATTTCCTCTTACCCATGGGAAGTAAATATATACAGTTTGAAAAGCACATATTTACAAAGTTCTCATTATTGTATTTTGTAAAAATCATACAACAGACGTTTTAAAGTAAAAATTATATATATATATATATATATATATATATATATATATATATATATATATGCAGGGCTATACCTTAGGAGATAGTATAAAAAGGAAAGGAAATAGATTATACCTTAAAAAACCCAAAACCTAGTCTTGAATTAGCATAGTGCCTGACTGGATTACAATGATATATTCCTAAACTGTTTCCTAACCAAAGCTAAGATAAATCCTTTCTTGGTGAGATAATATCATCTACAGACTCTATAATTTTTCATAGTAAATATCAATTTAAAATTACCACACAAACCAAGAGAAAAAATAGACAACAGAAACAGACCCACAAATGATCCACGAAAGGATAATAACTGTCTTGGCAAGAAGAGAAACTTCAACCCACATGCATACTGAAGGGGAAACTGTAAAACCAAGATGATTTGCTGATTTCTCTCCCTGAGAAGTTCAATATTTGGAGGCATGAGGTATCATGGAAGGTTAAGGGCAACATAAAGTTGAAAATAGGGTGATTACTTGAGAATTTTTTAAATGCAACAGTTGCATCCTTAGGTTCTCTATCCAGACAGGTAAGTAACTAGTCCATATAATAGTACATCACAGGTTTGTTATGTGGAGAAATTAAATCAGAAGGACTCCAACTTAGGTTAAAGGGTAGAGTGAAGTGTGACGCTGAAAACCTTAATATTAAGTGAACACCTGCTTACTGAATAGTGGGATCCCCAGACCCTTATCAACCTGCTCTGAGAAACCCCCAAAACTAGGAATTTGTCTCTCCAGGGTCTCTCTATGAGTATTCTTCTCAGGAATATTCTTCTGCAGGTGATGATATTTGGGATTTTCTAGAAAATAGCCACCTCCTAATTATACTATCATAAAGAGAAGCCTATAGTCAGTAAGTTCTACCCATAAAAGCTTTTTAGTGCCTTACCCATTAGTGGAGAGACAAGAATCACCAGATATTTTAAGAAAGTCATAAATATAAAAAAGAAGGAAAGAAAATAGGGGAAAAAATTAAGTGAGGGGATAGGAAAAAATATATTATTGTAAATGGAAGAAAACTTAAAGCTATATACATATAACCTCAGAAATATGGTAGAGGATAACAAATCCATAGAATAAAAATAAGATATAATAATTTTAAAAAAGTCAGAAAACAAGATACATTTGTATATTTGCCTGGCCAGCATGGCTCAGTGGTTGAGTGTCAACCTATAAACCAG